>JACXII010000003.1:7173292-8653882 GCA_014737395.1 Bombus waltoni
GAAAAAAAAAAAAAAAAAAGAAAATCGAGAAGGATTGAGAGGAAAAGAATCGCGATCGATCAGATCTGACACAAACGACCTTTTGCAAAATCAGATTCACTTTGATCTTGGATTACTATCTACGTCGAAAAGGAGATTCTCGAGGCTTTGAACCATCAAGATTTCAAAATGAAGTCTTTTAATACACGGTCGTCATTTGGGCTTAGGTAGGACAATGCGTCGTTATTACGAACTGTAAATTTTTATTCAAATATATGAAATATGGTTTTAATATTTTAAACGGTCAAAGAGATACACGGTAATTTGATTTTGGATAAATTTGAAATACATTGGACGTTCTCGCACGACAATTTTTCTTCGCTTTTATGATACTTTTATATCTATATCAGTACCTTGAAGAAGAGTTCGAACGCGTCGTAAAATATTGCATATTTCAAGCGAATCGACGATATTGCAGGCGTTCGATCTATAACCAGCATAGCAGTGAAATTTATTTGGATATGATGTTTTTGCATAACCTCTGTACCATTGCGAAATAAAATCACCGAGATTGTGCGCAGGCTGAATCGTAGATTTTTCAAAAATAAGATCATCGTCGTATTTCTAGATTGCGAATCGCTCCGCTGAAAATTTCATAATATATAAAGCACGGGAGTTGATATTTTCGTCGCACGTGCTCATTGAAACGTTCTATTTTCAACGACTGCAGAGATCAGCTACAAATTCTTCGATACACGTACTCGTCGGAAACTTCATTTCGACTTTGGATATTTTCAACTTTGTTGTCAGCTTTCCATTAGACTTCGTATCAGAATCGCTACCGTTGGCAAGAAACAAGTTTATCTAAGCGTAAATTGTACTTTGCGAAGGAAGAACGTTAGAACAAGGGAAATTCGTTTTCGAGATATCGCGAAGGCTAAGGTATTTCGTGGAAGCGAAGCTCGTCTCGTTTAATTCGTCGTAAAAAAATTTCTCGTACGATGATGAAATACACGAATAATACTTTAAACGCGAATGACACTTTAAAATAACGCTATAAAACCAAATACGAATGTCGTTACGAGGACGATTGTTGGATCGAATTGAAAGGCTCGTAAGCGCTTCTCCTTTATTTTTTATTATATTTGGAAATACGATTTCTGTTATTCCGTATTTTAATTGCCCGGCTTCGAATACTTTGTTTTAACCCTCTATAATTGGATTCTGTTTGCTTGTGTGAAAAAACGAATTAAAATTGATTAAATTTTCTTATTTTTATTCCCAAATTAAAAACGAATAATTGCTACGAATAAATCGTCACCTACAATTTCAATTTTCAAGTCGAAGTGCAATCCTCATTGTAGAGGATTAATTCTGCAAGAAATTGCTCGCTCCGAACTTCTGACATATCGCTAGCGTTTCTATCTCTATTCATTTGCCTTGTTAACATTTGTCGTTCCTTGTATGTAGATTGCACGAATCATGTTTTTGCATGCTTACATGGCACAAATGCAACGTGCAAGGACGAAACTAATCAATTTTCGATTAGTAACACCGCAGTCGCGATAAAAACTCGAGCGAACGTTTTTTGCGACATGTATGTATACGACATATATATACGAGGACATCTGGCAACCAGACGAAGCAAACTGCTATTACGAACTTTCTTCAGCTGAATTACTCGCGAATGCATTTGTTATTATTATCGTTATCTAATTAGAGTTTATTGTTAAACCCGATTGAAAGTTATCGTTACCTGGAGATTCTTATTAATATTATCGCAAGTTTCAAAATTATATTCGTTGGCTGTTATTATATGATAAAATCGCTATACTTTATAAAATACTCGGTGGAATAAAGATTTTCTTATTAGACGATTCTTTGTTGTACTTAGGTCGTTATCGCAAAACGAAGCTTTTGGTCGAAAAAACTAGGGTACAGCTTATGCAAACGTCAAACGCTAAGATTTATGCACAGCTGCACCAACAGACAATGATGAAACAATAGACAGGCATTCAGGGAAAAACAAACTTGGTCGTGAAGTTTCGAGAAAGATTTCACGAAGTTAACAACGAAGCTTTAAACGAGGGGGAAAAAAAGGAGATTTGTCGAGCGTAACTGTAAAGTTTGAAAAACGACTGTTTCAGCTCGCTACCGAACTTTCGAAGAGGGGCCAAACTCCTTCATCCGGTGCTCTTTTGCTTTGACATCCTCTTAAAAATCGTCGTTCTCCGTGTTTCTCCGCTTATAATAAGCACTGTTGGTGTCATCGAAGCGCCCAAGTTAATACCTTTTCTGTTCATATATCAACATTGCATATCAGCAGCGTATCTGCAGACGTGAAAACTGAAGGAATAAAAAATATACGGTCTATCGATTCAGCTGTGTCATTAGTCTCGATAGTCGCATACGACGTGACGTAAAGTACGAGGTATTTGTATTGTTGTTTATCTTAATGTAGTATTATTTATAAATATCATAACGTTCGAACGCTTATCAACATTCTATACTTTATTAACTTCGATAATTGAGAAATTGTAAGTCTAATTTATGTTTCAATAATTCGGTGCGAATTTATATTTCCTGTGTATTAAAGAGAATGTTGTACGAGAACAGTGTGGTACGTACGTAATCCAAAATAACAAAAAATGGAAAGTAAGAAGATAATGTAGGATTTTCCGTGGAACGAAATAAGCTCGAGCTCTGAACTTTAACGTGGATCATCGAATGCTTTTTCCTCTTTCTGTTGAGTCTACATCGTCGTAGTTGTGTATTTCCATGACAAAAGAGGAGGAAACCAACGTTATCGTTAAAAGATGCATATGAGAAACTAGAATTAAAAGACAGTACTATAGAATTTGAAAAATCAAACGCTGACGAATACGTATAATATCGAAGAGCGATAATAATTGCATGTAAAGCTTGCACGCGTTGCTTTTAAGATTGCAAGATTTTAAATAATCAACACGCAGTGTAAAAACCCGAGACGAATGGAAAAAGTGAATTACAAAACTGACTACGTTCGTTGTGATAAATCTCGAAATTAGAAGATCGGTTGGAGCTGGATGAAATGGGAGGAGCAAATATTCTTTCTGTTTAAACTCGAGTATATGGCGAAATATCGCTAAATACGCAGCTCAGCATTCAAACACGACATAAATTTTGCACATTCGCCAAACACACGTGTGTTCGCAAATTGTTCTTCTTCAAACACGACTAGCCAAACTTTAACAACAGGCGAACAATTAGGCAACTTCGATAAACAATAGTTAGAAAACTATCGACGTAATATACACGTAGATCAGCGATACAGGCGGCCAACAATCGAGAACAATCGAGAAAAATCGAGAATGTTTATTCGTGCAAAGTAATTCGAAACTCGAAAACAGCGAGCGATCGTTTCAGTAGCTTTTTAAAAGTTTTTCGATCTTTATTCACTATAGGTAGAGCCTTATAGTCGACTGGGGCGGAATTCGCTGATGAAACTCATCCGTTACCACGAGGTATCAAGGGAATTGCAGGCGAACAGCCAGCCTAGAGCTCCTTTTACCCTTCGAACCTCTATATCGTTCGTTATCCGAGTGGAAGATAACGTTTTCAACTATCTTTCGTCGTGGAAATACCTTATGCTGCATCGATGTGTAAACCATTCCAGCGGAGAAAAATCCCTATGGTGATTTTTCGTTTGCCATGACACGAGGATAGGATGAAAAAGGGGAAGGGTTAAATACAGGTATGGCATTAATCGCTGTTGCATCGAAACTTTGAAAACTGAGAGATTCTTTTGATAATTCATCTTCTGTGTCTCTTTTCGTTGCTACGTTTCGTTTGCACGCGTCGTTTAGCAGCTTTCCGATTGACATTTTGAAGATGTTGCTTTCAAACGCTCTTTTCGTACGATTCTCTTTTATTTTTGATATTCGACTGTGTCGTAGGATCGAACGATAAATTATTGGATACTTTTCGAATCGAAAACGAACACCTTTCTGAAAAATTGCTCGCTAAACGTATTTGAGAAATTTTATTTTCGAAGAAAATATCTGTGCATCGGGAAAACTGATCGATAAGTTTACTGCAAAGAACTTTCTGTCGCGTACACAGAATTCGGATAAACTAGGCGTAGAAAAGATTAAAACGGAGTATCAGTTTGCAATTCGGGTGAAACTATTGCAGCGATATAGAAAGAAGTTCTAAAAACTCTTATCAAAAGGAAACGTATTTCGTTTTTCCTGTGCTGTCGCTAAAAGCAACCATGTGGAACCAATGCCTTTAAAGCGATAAAAAACGCTCAAACGAAAGGACAGTTCGGCAGCTCCGCGCAGATTCACGCAATTTGTTGCACGATCTTCGCAGCGGCCACACGCTATAAAAGCGTTGCTTTCAGCACAAAAATGAACCAGCGTGCGCCAGTTCGAAAAGACAACGAATATTCTTGCTTTTCTGCTGCGATCGTTCAAAGACAACGAGCGATCAGGATGCAGATACTTCGCAAGTATCGCCTGGTTCTTTTGTTACGATCTGTTTTATAGCCACCGTGTTCTTACGATCCGCTCATGGATTCGATAAGAGGACGGTTTTGAACGCTAATAAAAGCATGTAATAAACGTATCCCTCTTCTTCTTGTTGGAGAACAAGCCGTAAATATAGCGCAAACAATTTTTGCGATCGATGTAAAACGATCGTGACTATCTTAAACCGTATGGGATCTTAAACAGATGTCGCTTGCAAAGAGTATTGAAATTTTGGCGACTCGTCGATACGTTGAGTTATAACAGTAACAGATAACCGCAACTTATCTGCGAAGGTTTAAAAAAAAAAAACCTGTTTTAGAGGCGGTCAAGCCTTCTTGAAAGAAGTTAAGCATCTCTGTGATGAATTCTTCTATCTTCGTGACACATGCTCGTACATATATCATGCCGATAACAAGGACCAAATGGATTTGAACGATTCGAATAATTTTTTGTTCAACGAAGATCGCGAAGAAATCGATTTTTGTGGCTTAACTAGGAAATTAATCTGGCCCGGTAAACGTAAAATAGAAAAAACTCGAGCGGGGTTCCACTCGTCGGAAGATTTCGAGATGACGAAATCGAGCGAGCCGAGCTCGTGATTGGATCGAATTGTACGAGATAGAACTGAACGACCGTCAGCAACCTACGACCTTTAAGCCCTTCGTCATCCTCCTTCCTTTGCCCTTTCTTTTGTCTCGAATGAGAGTTTCCCTCGTCGTTTGCTATCACGTAAAACTGAAAATTAATTTCGGGCTATACGAAAGAAAAGCCAGGCTTCGATTTGCATTTTCATCGGTGTAAGGCGTGAAAGATCATACATTTGAGCGAACTGAGAATTAATTCTGGCCGAATATCGATGCGGGTAGGCAATTAAGGCTGCCTCGGTGAGAAAAGGACGGCCGTATAATATTGTTTCTCGATTGGGCATCGTTCGAAATCGACGAAAACGAAATCATAGCGACGTTCCACGTTGAAGGTTAATTAACTTCCTGTGTCCTGTGGGCGGACAATGCCTGGCGTCGACCTTTCTATCTCTGAACCATTCAGATTTGCACACTTGGAGAAACCAAGGGAAAAGGATAGAAGAGCTAGTTGAACGCGCTCCTATGTTTCTATCGATGACGTATTGATTATTTGATAGTTAATTTTCAGCGATATTCGTGTTCAGTATCTCGCATCGAAGCGGGGAAACGCAATTAGAGGTAATTAAATATTGAATCTCGGTATCGATATTCATCAAAATGAAAACAAGAACAGGAGAATAACGTAGAGGTGAGTAGTAATAATAATAGGGGCAATAAATCAGTGGTTTGTTGGGCGAAGGATGGATGGAGAATGAATATTTAAACGGAGAGTTTAATTTTCACAGGCCAGTATCGTTTATTGAAGAATTCGAATTATTTAAGTGTGTTGTTTATCGAGTGTTTTTCATTTGTGTATTACATTAAAAATAATATCGTGTTTGATTTAGAATGTAGAATTCACGTTTTAGGCAGATTATTTGAAAAAATGATCGTCGTTTTTATAATTTCAATGTCACTACACAACGAAGTTACAGGTATACAGGTATAATCGAGGAATCAAAGTGCTCACTGCGATATCCTTTAAGCGTACTGTTTTGAAAATAACAAATCTACAGGGTCTCTTACGAAAATGGTTTGAAAAGACAAGATTATCGATAACAAACGGAACAGAAAATAATTATCTAAGTACACGTACTTTAAGGTCGGCAATTTTTATAAGATTCGATTAGAATCGTTACACATCTGCTTTAGACATATTCTAATGAAAGATGTTGCACTATAAAAACATTTAAAAAAGAAAAAAAAAACAAGCTTCCTTACTTTTCAATACCTCGTTCGTTTGCCATTGTACGACGCTTTCCCTACGATGCAAATACACAGAATATACGTATAATGCACAAGTTTATTTGCATATACAACGTTATCGAGCAACGTATCACGCAGAATTATCGATCGACGACTTAAATTAAGACGTAATTCACAGGCGACAATAATGTCCCAAACGATAATGACGAAACAGACAATGTTGATAAAGTAGGGCAACGATTAGAATGGAACATCGCCGTGAAGAGTACGATGCGAACCCAAAGTTCACTCGGATTCCACACGATTAGAAAACCAACTTTATCAATTAAGGTGCACCAAGGAGCTCCACGAGGAAAGTGTCGTTCCGTGTTTCCGTGTTTCTCGTAACTGTGGGCCCCGACCAGAGAAGGAATTGCGTCCTCGTTTCTGGTTCGTTTCCCTGCCAGTACGATTCCGTGGCTGTCAGAAACGATCGTTTTAACGAGCTCGTACTTTACACGTAGCTTTATCGAACATATTAGAATTTCGAGGCACGACCGTTAACCGAACTGATATGAAAAATAGAAAATATCAAGAAAGAAAGGAAGGAGAAATTTTGATACGCCAGTGGCTCTGTCTCGACGACAACGATGAAAACCGGAAACGGCGTTCGATCGCGATGTTCATAGTTATAAAAGAAAGAAAAAAGAAAAGGTGAAAAAAGACAGGCAGAAAAACCAGGCTTTAAATGTTGATCACGTTTCTTTGAAATTGTCTGTTACATGTCACGTTTATCCGATGCGCGTGAGAGGGTGTGTGCATGTGTACGTGTACGTGTATGTGTAAAGCGTGAGAAATACATGATTGTCGTCGTCGTGCAAGCCTAGCTTAACGTTTTCGACGAAACTCGAATTAAGGTTAAGGTTTTAGCGTCGCGATGTCGATCGTAACAAGCACGATAATCCGTGAGACCAAAACTGCGACATAGGTAAACGAGCTCACCGATCTATACATATAAATATATATATATATATACATATAAGGAAGTAAATATACATATAAATATATTTCTGTAAATAATGTGGACACGAATTATTACAGATGGAATTTACTATAGATATCTGTATATTATTGTTTCATAAAAAAAAAGAGATTACAGAAATGTGCATCGTTGTTGGATTTATTTGCCTGATTTCTTCTCCCACAGCTTTGTTCCTCGTTTAAGGATTCCTGACGAATGCCGAATGGAAAGCGGGTATGTATCTCGTTGATTCAGAGAAAGCTAAGATTTGGGAAAATATGAAATTCGGTAAAATATTTCGATGAATAGAAGCATACCGTGCAAGATTAGATATTTTGGTAGTTCGAAAACGAAATTTAGTTTTCAAAATGTCCAGTTTAAATAATTTTAGAGAGAACGATTATAATTCTATTCTGAAAGTCTTAACCATCGATTTAATTCCAATCGAGCATCTATCTAGCAACTAATCTAGGATAATTGATTCGTAATCCTTAACTGGAACGTACAGTATAGCAGAATTATTTCATTCCACCGATGATAATTATTAACGGTATAATTCGATGGGAATGCAGTATTATTATAGCGGTTATATAATTAACCACACGTTTTGAAACCATACGAAGGAAATGAAATCTTTGACGATCGAACGATCCTAGTTCGAACAAAGATCCGATATAGTCGTAATCGAAATGGCTCCGCGTTCAATACCGGCTCCGAATATTCAGTCTGTACGAACGTACCCATTAGATACGGAGATCCATCATCCGAGCTTTCACCGGCAACCCCCACCGTTCGTAGGTCCAGCGTAATGAAGTGCAACAGCGAAGAGCATGATTAACTTAACGAGCAAACGTAGTATAGGAGAACCTAAATACCAGTAAATTATATCGGGCGCGGTTCCATTATGAACCGGCGTTACTTGCAGCCTCCGTTTCCAAACGGTGCATAATTCACTCGACCCCCAATATTCTGCGCGCACTCGTACATCTCTCGTGGTTTTCCACTAATGTACTTTAGGCAACGCTAGGCGTCGCACGTACATAGCTACCGATCTCCAAAGTTTCACTACCTTGTGTGTGAACTAACTACTACGTATGTTTAAATCGAAAGGTAAACATTCTTCTTGGATAGAATAGCTGAGTAAATCGAGAAGTTATTAACAAAGAATCAACTTAATAAGAAAAATATATGCGAGGAATAGTGGCCGCTCTGTGAGTAGATTGGTCTTTCCATCCACTGGGATTTTCTGGTAATTTATACTCGAATTACAACGTGTACCTTGAAATTTCATTAGCGCTGTAACGGGACACGGCTAAAATCGGGTAAAATCTAAAATGAATCTGACAACGTATATAGAAGGTACAATGCATTTATTGGAAGCACACACCTCGCAGACAATCTAGAAGTATTTATTTGAACAGTTAATTATTTACTATATTAATAAGCCACGCCATGTACTAAGATCATATTTCGCACTAATTATACGTTCAAAGTTACTACTTATGCCGTGCATCAATATTTCATTGAGTGTATGTTTGCAAGAAATATCTTTTAACTACTTCGTCGTGTCTGACTACGTTGCTAATGAAATTTCAGAAGGTTCCGTATAATGCTTATAATATATTCATAACGAAATTTTGTCGTGATTGTTCGAATACTTTGGCGAGTTTCAAGAGTCAGCAGAATTAAAAGGAAACCAAGAAGGGAGGAACATGGTGGAAATGAGTTGAGGATAGATGCTTGGTTTATTGGACGGCTAATTTGTTAGGGCTTTAGGGAGCCCAAGTTGGATTGATTTATGGTTTTACAACTCACTGTGGGGCTTAGCCTTATAACGTAACGAACGTAATAAAATAGATATGTTTTAAATTAACGGGATGAAGGAAGTAAGGATTAACAGTAAACCTATTCGAAACCCTCCATGCATGGGGCATTTCTACCATCTGACGTCGAGCTCTAATTAAGGTTGCCCGCTTTCCCACAACTTTAGTACGAAGCTGTTGATCGAGCCGGTATTCAATGATCCTCGGAAAATCACACATTAAACGGACGTGGTTAATTTGAAACTTTAGAGAAAATATCAAAAATACTCAATTTAATTTTTGACTTTTCCACCGATGTTGAACGATCACGATTATCTTTTATTATTTTTCTTTGTTATTTGAATTATTTAAACAGAATTTGCATTAATTGACAGAAGTTGAAAATGCAATTACATTTTACCGTGTATCGTACCAGCCGATCAAAAATTGTAACTGGCATTGTAGATCGTCTAAAATACAATAACACTTATTAGTATGTAAATAAAATGTGTATAAATAACGCTTAACGCTTACTGTTACGCTACGTAACTGTTATACGACGTTATACGTTCGCTACAACGAATCATTATTGCAAACTGTGTTTTTACATAGAATTATCAAATATCATTTACGTGTTTGAGATTTCCCCCACGGCAACATCGAAACACACACTGTTCGATGATCATCATAATCAGATTGCACGTTCGTTTAATTTGGAAATTATTATCTTTTGTCAGATTTTATTTATTTATTTTCGCAAGGTAATAAATTGCAAATTTGCACATTCTGTATCGTTATAAATAACGAAATAACGCGGTAACAAACACGACGAATCCGAATCGTACACGAACTCACGCTACCTCGTTCTGTTTCACCCGAGTTTCCAGCAGCTGGAGCCTATTCGTGGCCCGTTTGCTTCATCCACCGAAAACTATAGAGGCTTCCAGCAGTATCAGGCTAACTAATTGCATAGCATTTACCAGGCGAGTGTCTTAGTTAGCGTGAATCGTGCTGCAGGGTTCGTCAATTTGTTAGTTAGCGAAACAGGTTCCGCCACTTGAGAAAGACAGCGTGGTTGATGGTGTAAGTACGCGTTGTAACGATGTCGAGGACCAAACTTAAACCACTTCGAATATGACGTCTGCTAGAAAGTGTTTATCCTAATTAGATCTGTGTGCAACCACGAAGAGTTTCCCTCGCTAACGTTACGACGTTAAGCGACGACGTCGAATAATACCAATAATACCGGACTAAATTTGCTGTAGATTAGCAACAGTACAAGGATGTAGGCGGCGTCGTCGCCTGGACCGGCTGCCACGAATGGTTTCGTAAACTCCGTAAACTACTCGTTTCGAAGTTTCCGCCGCACGAACGCCGGAGGTGGCTGCCGATGATAAATTCGCGACAGCCGTGGCTGGAAAACCGTGAAATGACGGATCGTGCATGGATGCGGGATGACATGGCATTCGGTGGTTTTAGCATTTGTTACCGGAGATCGCATTTTCGAAGCATAGCCCATAGAAAGCACGGTAAATCCACTGATTTCTACGGAATTTATATTTTAAGAGATGACACGTAAAATGTAGTATTTCTATTTCTTAATATCTTTCATTTTTATTATTTTTCAGTTACTTACCCAACTCAATGTCGAATAGAATATCGAATTGGATATTCTAAATTATCGTAACGCACAAGACGCACAAAGCTAGAATCAATTTGCCAATTGAAAGCTTGCAGACTAAAGTTATTAGTAATAAGTAATTTTATAACGTCAAGCGTTAATATTTCTCAATATTTATTGCCGACTTTACCTTCTCTTTTTCACGAATAAAATCACGTTCTTGAAAATTTGTTCGTCATTGGAAGTTTCGCGAATTCTATCAAAGTTTTGTACAGCAGAAACGTTCCAATTCGTTCGACAATCTCATTAGCTGGCGATCTAATACACGCACGAGTATCGATAACAATGCAAGTCGACGCTCTGTTTGAATCTCGATGGTCCGTATCGGGTCTGGTGAAGATTATATCTGGAAAATCGCGGATAGATTAACGTGCTTGCGACTTCATCAAAGAGCCAGAAACGACTGTAAGAACTCCGCAAATTATCCACCTGCAAAGTTTTCCCGATTAAATCGCTTGGCACAAGTTCGCCTCGAAGGAACAATTACACTTACACGTTTCCGAATGAAGTTACGGATACCGGCTGATTTACAATTTCGATAAGACGGAGGGAAGGAACGTATTGAATTCCACTTCCTTTCGACGAATAAATTACATTGCAGAAGATTAGGTGGATTTCTATTCAGCATGCTACCGAAAGGCTAATCGTTTAAATAAATGTAGCTACATGAAAGAAATGGGAACGTAAAGCCTATCTTTACGATAAGTAGAAGTTAATTCGATTGTTGTTGCAACTGTACGCAGATATTGAAGTATGTTTCGCGTAAGGTTAATTTAGAATTCGTAATTAAACTAAATATCTACCTGTTAAGAGGCGGGGTTAATAGGATATTAATTAATTCTTCGTTGGAAAATTTCGATAGTGAACGATACAAGTGAAAAGAATAAAAATATTAAAGAAATAAGAAATGGTGTCACCTATTTTCAACTTGTATCGAGAACTTCTGCTTCTGATACGTACATACATATAATCGTTTACCGTTTCAACTCTTCGATTTCCGTAGGATAAAAGCTTTCCGCGATTTTATCTCGTAGATTTCTAAAACGAGAAATGACAACGATTCATGTAACAGCAAATTTGATGTTAACAGTTTCGATCGAATTGGAAGAACGTCATATTGTCGTTTCCTTCCGGCAAATGTATTTTAATGAGATAGAGCAAATGTGTTGAAATTTTATGCGCATAATAATAAGAATAACAAGAAAATAGGAAGCGTAATAACAAAGGCAATTTTGAATATTTTACGTTCGAAGCAACGAACGCGCGGGTCAGGGATAATCCGTGGTGAATGTTTTGCCGAATATTCCTTTGCGTATCGATCCGACACGAATCTACACGATTATGGATCAAGATCACCGACTTCTTGCATGACGTATAGATCGTGCAGCGTGCTTTACTGCCGGAAATTCATTAAACGCAAATAAAAACACTGACGAGCAAATATGTGCGTATCGAAATTTAGTTAAAATATTTCAACGTATCAACAACAATTTAACATATATCAAGAAGTAGTTCGGTTTAAATCATCACCGATCTTCTAATTATTCGTGATTTCAGGTTGAACAATAAATAGTTCATATTCTGGAAAAGAACGAAAATCTTTATCAATGAACGTGTAATGGAAGATGTTGAAATACGTATGAAAGAACATGATATTAGGTTGTCCGGAAGGTTTTTTTCCTTTTGTAAGGAAATAATAGATACACAACCTTTTTTCGTTTTATATTATTTTATTCAATCATGTACGACTCATTCTGTTTTATTTCTATTATTACGATCATACGCGATTCGACAAAAATAATATAAAACAGAGAATGTGGTACATCCGTTATTTCCTTACAAAACGAAAGAAACTTTTGGGACAACCAAATACATTTACATTGGTAAAAAGGATTCTTTAATAAAATTGCAACTAAGATTCGATCGGATATTTCAATTTTCCTTGCGTGTAATAACAACGACGTTATGTCACTGACACGTACGAAGGAGACAGAGCGATCAATAAATCTCTACCTATCCAACGAGATATTTATCAATCGAGCCGGTCACGGCGCTGTGACTTTGAACAGCATTCACGATGATCCACGATCTTAACCTTTGCGAACCATTGTTGCGTAACATTTCGAAATCATGCCGAAACTGAACAAGCTTCTAGTAACGTCAGTCATCGCGGATATCAGGGAGTGTGTACATGTCTCGAACGAGATATATTCCTGGCTTGGCGATATCGAACATCTGTCATGGAAATTCCCGACGAAAACCGCGAAGGACATAAATGCCATGGAAATTGTGAAGGAGCACGACGGAACCGCAGGGGAATTCTATATTCTTCTTCTGGAGTTGGCTTACGACAGGTTGTTTTACGCTTTTTTTCTTCCATTCTATTTCCTCCCTCGGTCGTACTTCGTTGTGTATTTGCATAAATTCGTCCACGACACGAACAAAATGACGATACACGACGATTAAAAAAATATTTTTCCTTCTGTGTCTTTGCGCGGAGGCGTTACCCGATGAAAGGCGAATTCCGCCAAAGTTTTATCGATACTGATTCACACGATTCAATTAGGCGTGCGAACGTTTCGTAATCGTGGTACAGTCAAAAGAAACGAATTGCTTTTCGGGCGAAATGCAACGGAACGTTCGGTGCACTTGGTTGCCTCGCGAAGCTATTTCCAATTGAACAACTCATTACTCGTGTTTTAACGTCCAAGGCTATTCCGAAGTTAGGGTGATTTGCGTTCTCTGAATACTTCTTTTTTTCTTTTTTTTTTTTTTTTGTATCGACGAAATCATTTCGTTGCATTTAAGATAGTATATTTTACGTAAGGTATTTTAACGAGCCGAAGGTATCGAGTGAAACGTGAAATGACCTTCAAGCGCAATCATTTTCATCACATCATTTATCGAAAATTGTTCCACTTTAATCGTTAAACTATTCTAGCTAAAGAGAAATCTTTGTTGCAGAATCCATTTTGTTCTACGTTTGATCGTGGAATTCATGGACAAATTTCCGTTCGTGGAAAACTTTTTCAGGGAAGTGACCTGCGTCAGCCGATCGAATCAAATTTCGTTAGCCAGTCTATTGCGACTTGTTTGGAATCGGCTGAAGACAATACCTGATTCGATATCTCGTCATATGGTTAGTCGAATAAATGTTAAAACACATATTCTTCGTGAAAAACAAAGGACAGTTCCATTGAACGAATAAAATTTCGGAATAACAATGTTTTCCACTTTTCCTGGCGAAATATTTAAATTTGTTGCTATTCTCTCCATCGAGAATTTACATTTTTTGAGGATAGAAAAAGTTATTCGCTTTCGAATCGCTTTTAGACGGAATATTATATTCTAACAAATGGTCAGAGACAAATTAGGCTCTTTATCCCTAATAAACTCTCTGCCGTACAAAAGGTTGGTTCGTTAAAACGATCGGGAATACGAGAATGGAGAAAAGGGATTTGCGTATAAAAGAGAGATTCGGATATTGTAAACACAAAGCGTATCTATTAACGAAAAAAAATTAATCCGATGAAAGTACGTTGAGTCCGCAATAGACTTTCAGCGCAAAGTTAGGCTAATTGTAAAACGACTACATTCCGGATAATAAACGTCGAACTACTCCTTGTCTTAAAAATTTGTTTCCAAACGCTTTTTCTGTCCGACGTTTGAACGATCTACTGAGTTAATTAATTAATTTCGAAAAACGTCGAATTACAAGAATCAAATGCCTTTCATCCTTTTTAATATCACACGTGAAAGCACGCGTTTCGCTTTTTAATCGTTACACGTATGTGAATAGAATAAAGGAATGCGAAATATTGGGACAAAGAGTAGAATGGTGAAGCGGAAGGAATTGAAACATAAAGGGTGAAAGTAGCAATGAGAAAGAGAAATGTAACGAATAAAGGGGAAAATAAGAGCGGAAGGAAGACATGCACGTTTCTTAAATCGCGTATACGATGGAGATCGTAAAAATTTCCTTGCCATTCGATCGGAGAAAGTTGCCGAAAAATAGCAGCATGTCAACAGGTGAAAAATAGCAAGGATGAAGCGCGGGATTCCTTCACGAGCAAAGTATCCCAGAGTTCTCAAGCGAGCAGCAGCGTGAATTATTGTGAGAGTTGTACACTAGCTGGAACGGCTATTCTTCAGACGATAAATGCGATCGAGCGTGTATTCATAGAGAACAAATTAATTTCTGTCGCCACCATTGAAAGGTGAGTGCGATTCATCATGTATAACGTATTAGCATAAACGTAAACTAGGAGGGAGACATCTTACGTGCGAAATATACGTTACGTTAATCTGAATTTTTAGAATAACTCGGGCGTTTAGAAATTGTAGAATTTTCTATAAAAATGCATAATTAATTTTTTCAAGGTCCTATAGTTAACTTCATGGACTTGAAAATGGTTGATAAATTATTGGTCTTCGATGTAAATTGTACTTTAATTCCGGTTTAGCAGATTTTTCCTCGTAATTTACGCACTACGCTTTCCGAAGAAGAGTTCCAAAATTTTATTATATACCTAATATTATGTTAACATATAATGCTAGTAGATTTTCCTTTGTTTCGCTCTCTACGAACTTAAAATAAACGTTGAAAGCTAAATGTATTCTAGGTAGGTAGCTGAAGACCATTTGCAAAAAAAAGTGATCTGAGCAAAATCTGCACGTCATACATTTTACATCATTTTGTATTACGTATGCACTTAATATCACTGTATCTCTTGGAAGAAAAGTACAAACTGCAACGGATAGCCTGAAACAGGAGTCTACTCTCGCGTTAACAGCAACCATTTTCATTCCTATTATAAAATAAGAGAAAAAAATTCTCGTAGAATGCAATCATCCCAAAAGATAAAGAACATCCAGAAATTTTCTCTCTCGCGATAAATAATCTAGTTATAAGTTGCAACGTCTCCCAGGGTGCCATAAAGCTCCGGCGCAAGACGCATCCTTTCGCGAATAAACTAATAAAACAGTGAGTTCGGGTAAACACACGTGCTACCTGTGCTCATTGACACGGATCGCGATTGTTTCAGAGACGAATGCAGGAACGACATTTACGAGAAGACTCAATGGGCCGTGATGAGCAGGCTGACGAAGGGAATAGAAACAGACGTGGAAGCGGCGCTGACTATGGTGAAGAAGAGCAATTTGAGAATACAGGCCGCCAGACGAGATCACGACCAGACGATTCGAGAGCTACGAACGAGTTTGACGATGCAAGAAAAACGAACGGACTCATTGCAGGCTGAAAACTCGGAGTTGAAGGCTCAGCTAGAAAACGGCAGGTTTCTTGGCTAGATACTCCCAACCTAACCTCGGTCGTCATCAACCCCCAGACGATGGCTTTTCTCGATCCTGCCTTTTCTCTTTTTCCTCGTTTCTTTCGTTCGTTTCTATAAAGTCGTCTTGTTCCTTCCTTTTAATAGGTTTCGAGTGGAAATCGAGCACGATGTATCGGAAGTCGTTTTATCGATTAAATTCTAAATAGCTCTGAGACTTGGTCGATGCGATACGGTTGTCGGGTATCGCAGCTTCCAGCGAAGCAAATCGATAGGCGGCATTGATTTGCTCGGAATGTATGTAATACGTATGGGAGTGATCGTGGTCGATTACCCCACGGGAAATTCGATCGAGGAATTTTTCTACTGTGCCACCGCAGCCAGGCGGATACGGTTTAGTAATCGATCGAGAACGATTTATGAATGTCCGGTGAACAGTAGACGATAGGAACGCGAGATCTGTTCCTCGTTTGTGGAGCGAGAGTACGGAATAGAAAACGTTATGAGACGCTTAAGGATCTAAGGCGAAGAGAAATATTACGAATGCGCCGTACGGCAATTAATACACAATTATGGTAGGAATAAATAAAATAAATTTTATTTCCACGGAAGAAGAAATAAGGGAATCTGTTGGTAGCGTCGCAGAAGAAAATGATAAACGAAGAATGTTAGAATGGAATGCGCGAAGCGAAGAATTTTATTATTTAAAGTCAAAGAGACATCAGATATGTTTTGTTAAACCGTGATAAAAGAGAATTTACATCGAGGATTACCTCTTTCTTCTCTCTAATTGTAGGCGGATATACCAGATAATATGATCTCGTTGTGATGTAATGAGAAGTTAAGCTTCTTTATCGAGGTTTTTTAATACCGAAGTTATTGCTGCTATTTATTACTCCAGCTTTCGTTTCGAAGAAGAAATACCTACGGATATTATAAAAATTCGAGAATATTTTCATAAACGCAAACTGTCGCTACTTCACCCATCGAACAACTGATTGCGGCTAATTACCTACTCTATACGATACTAATTAGCATTAAATCCAGCGAGGCGACCTATTTACTCGAACATTGATTTGCAGCGAAAGAAGAGCGCGAAAGGGAAATACAACGTACCGCAGCTTTGAAGGGACAAAACGAGACGTTGAAAGAAACCCTGGAGGATATTCGCAGACAGATGTCGATGCTGGGTAAGTATAAAAAAGCACGCAGGCACAGGAGGAAGTGCCGTGTTGTGTATCGGAACGTGAGGAGGAGTTCGTTTCTCGTTTCGTCGGAGGAACGAGATTTTCCAACGAAATTTGACAGGCGGCATCGTACGACCAACGGAAGCGAACGAATCCACGGATACCACTGCGGGGAATAGTCTTATTTTCGAACGTTCATTGCAGCCGGCGAATATAACATTTTGCAAAGTCAGGCGGTTACGCTGGCCGAGAGCAAATTGGAGCTGGAGAAGACCGTGATCGGACTCCGAAAGGAAATCGTCGACACCCGTGATGCGTATCTCGAGACAGAACGAAGTTCCCGAGTACTTCTAGACGAATCGAGAAAGGAAAACGAATCGGTGAGTTCGGCCATACGATACACGCGATTGCGATTTCTCATCCTGTACAGAGTAAATCGAAGCGGGCAAATGGCGTTCATTTACGACCATCTGGATACGTGAGATATCGTAGTTTGAAATAATGACAGAATACGAAATTGTAGATCGGTTGGTTACCATTTATTACGTTTCATAACAGTGCCATGGGTCCTTGCACATACCTCGGTCGATCGGCCGACCGACTGCTAATAATCCTAATATGTTTTGACCTGAATAATCCTAGGGATCGTAATAAAAATTAACAAGCTTGCCGACCAAAGTTTCTAATTGCAACAAACTCTATAAAATCATAAAATTCCTTAGGATTAATGCTAATTGAGGGAAGACCCATAAAATTCTGGGTTTTTCATATTCGACGACCATTGGTGGGGGACGGTCAGCACCCTCCCTTGTCCTTAAATATTCGCCCTTGCGAGAACTTGGTCAGTCACTCACGGTCTCTCAGTGTCATTCATTCAGTGTCGTTCAGTCAGAGTCAATCAGTGTCAGTGGCATTCAGAGTGTCAGTCAGAATTAATCAATCCTTCAGTGTATAGTCGTTACATCGTTAAGCAGACGCATCAAGTATTTATCATACTTACTGATACAGGTACTTTTTGCACATCATTGCTTTATTCAAAGTGTTAAATAAATTGTTTGTTATTATTGATTCGGTCTCATAATCTAGCAACCACCCGTATAATTCTAAACGATATAGGGGACCAATCGATTTCGTGGCGTCGATAAATTTATCGTAACGAGAATTTACGACTTTCGTTGACGCGTTGTGTCGGGAACGCGTTTCTCTGTGACACGGTTGAACACCATTAGAGATTGCAGAAATCTATAGATTATGCAAAGATGTCTAAAATATAGAGAATAAGATGCTCGTTTTATTTAGTAAATGAAACAAATCACTAGACTTTACTTCTGAACGTCTCGAACACTTTATACAATATATAGTTATAATAATTACGATAATTTCTTAAATCACTTAGTGAATCACTTTACTAAATTTGAAAGTACGTATATTTCTAATCAAGATATCGAAATACGTTGTATAACTAGGATGAGCATAATTAAAGGATATTATTCGAGAAATTTTATCAGATTCAATAGCCTACGCCTTTACGGTGTTATATACCGCTTAATTTGTACCGAGGTCCACCAAAGTTCCGTTTCACCTATTTGCACCAGCTGTTCGGTTATTAATTAAGGTTGTTAACTGCTTTGTTATGTATGATGCGTTAACGATACAACAGACGATAGAAATTGCTTGCTGTTTAAGCCGATGTCGGCTTACTATACGGTCACTACATAGCCTATATACAGGACCAAATTCTCGTGAATTAATTTGCTGTTCGGTTAAATCAATTTATACGAGTTGAGGGAAATTTACGATCAACTGTGGCCGAGTGTCAATTTTGTCGTATTACGGCTTGCTACGAATATCATTTTTTGTTTTTAAATTAATATCACGATAACTAGACACGATAGACTAGAATAACATATGTCTTATGATATAAGATATATGCCAAATAATAGAATACATATATGTACGTAATACATACATACTTATTATATCCATATTTAGGAAATACGAATCATGCTCGTATGTACCACTATTTAGTTATCATAATCTGCGTTAAAATAAATAATAATAGTTCTTAAAATATTTTTTACCGTAAATAATACGTATCGTTTATCTGAAAAAATTAATTTATAGCCTGGAAAGGATCATTCTGGGTCACAGAACTGAAATGTACATATTTAAATTAGCTCCAGTATCGTGCCAGGTCCTTTTCTGGTCCTTCGTATGGATGTATCTATTCTCGTACTTATCCTGTATCTAGAATTTTTGAAATTTTCGATATTACGTCGTAACCAAGATTTTTCTTCCGAATACGACAAAATTTTTCTCCCATTTGTCCATCGCGTAGCATAAGTCGGTATAAATTTCAATTTTATTTGATTTTCGTTGTTGTGCACATTTCTTAAAGTACATGTTACGAATTCGAACTGTTCTGCACGGTTATATCTGACATAAACTGATTATACGGCAGTTATAATATAAAAGTATCAGGAGTCGTACATTGCTGCAAATAAAACTCATCTCGGCAAAAAATATGTAACATATTCATTTATGTAGTTTACGTAAAATACGCAAAACGCGTGTAGTATGAAGAAAATGTTTTTGTATAATATAATATCCGTCTGTAATTTCGTTTATTTTCTGACGTTTAATTTAATATGGCATTTGAAAAGAAATGTTTTTAGAGATTATCAGAAGAAGGTGCGAATAATGCGAACTGATATACAACAATGCTGCAAATCTTATACGTAAACTACTTATCTTGGGAAACTTTGTTATTTACTCTTCGGCTTTCGATGGTCGAAAGTTTATTGCTTCGTCGATAAAAGCTCGATTCTATATTTTCGCCGCTTTTCGTCAATTCGTTGCCCACGAAGTTCGCGACGAAGTTTCTCAAAGTTATTTGACGAGTCAAAGATTTCAGTTCCAATCTCGCGTTAACGAATTTACTAGTCAGCTTTGGAAATGGTCACAGCACAAACCTTAAACGTTAGTCTCTGAAATAAAATAGTAAGCCGAATCATAAAATTGTGTCCTAGAATAACAACTTTTGTAATAAAATAGCAAAGTCATAAATCTATCCCATGAAGTACAAACTTTTGTTAATCCGATGAACTACAGTGCAGGGAAAAGTGAAAATGCTGACGGGCCGGTAAGAATGGGAAATTCCAATGGGCCATGTTGCCCAATAATATGTTCGTGGCCCTTTAGGACGATAGGTGATAAAAAAAAGATGTACTGCGCAACATGCGTGCGTGGTAGGAGTGTTAAAACTGGTATAAAAGGACGTTTTGGTGGAGAAAGTGAGTTTGTCGTTAGTCGTTAATCGTTAGTCGGTAGTTGGAGTTAGTTGGGAGTTAGTCACGAGTCGTGAATAGTTAGTTGCGAGTTGGTCATGAGTTGTGATTTGTGAGTTGTCGCTCAGAAGTTAATCAGTCGTACCAATTTAGTTGTTTTACTTGTATTACATTACTACATTAAGAAATAGCTCTAGTTAACTAATCATAGTTTCCTCTTTCAATCATTCTAAATAAATCCATCATTATAAATAAATCTATCAAATAAATAAGCCACTATAGTTACATTATTTATTTCAGTTGAAGGAAGAGTACAAGGAAACGGCCGAGAAACTTCAGCAAGAAATCGCGTCTCTACGTTTGATGGTCTCAATTAAGAAAGACAACGAGAGAACCAAATGCGCCAGTGACGGGGATACGGTTGAAACGATTCAAGAAGAGACCATTTTGAAGCCTGAAGATGATCCTGTGTCGGACATGACGCAGCAACTGATCTCCAATCGCGAAAAGATCGAGATACTGTCACGCCAGAACGATCGGCTGTCGAAAACACTGTGTCGATTACGGCAATATCGTGGGCAAGTTGCGACAAACGATTCCAACAAATGACATACTTGCGAAAATCGTCAGATTCCCTTTTCAGACCTGTATTATTTCCTGTATTTATCTATTGAGTTCTAACACGAATAAGTTCGATCGAATAAGGAAAAATATAATAATACAAATATACGCAACGCGTATTATTTTTACGGAGTAAAAACTCGAATAAATTCATCGGTTGATTTTTCAACGGAAGAGGATATAGGACAATCTTCAACGACCAATTTGTACAGTAATTTTAATTTTCAGTTATTTTAGCGATGTTAATTTCTCTTATGTAATTACGAAAATTCTTTTAACTCGCCCTCCTTTTTTTTCAGAAATAAATACCACGCGCAGCTAGAAAATTGTTAATATACTTAGCAGTGGTGATAATATATGATCTTATCCGTATAACACGATCGATATTTCTTATATCGTGTTTATAGCGGTAGAGTATCAAACGTAAAAAAATAAAACACAAAATTCAAATAGATATTGAATTATCGCAAAACGAATATTTTGTAGACAGACAGAAATATCTGTCACTGTCATTCTGGCAATATATATTACAAAGGAAATTATGTATTTGGCATGTTAAGTAGTACGATATGATAATATTTATGTTTTAGCATAAACGTAATAATTATAGGTTACATAAAAAGCGGATTGAAGCACAATTTTAAAAACAGAAATTTAGCAACAGAAGCACGATTAGTAGCGACATACATCGCTGAAACAGTGCAAGTTCCATCATTTTCCCGATTCATCCGTAGAGCTTGATAATATGATTTTGAACTTGTTTTCACATACCAACTGGTTCTCGAAGCAGAAGCGCGACTTCATTTCCGAGCTTCCTCCAGAGATGTCGCAGCTGATTCTGCGAAAGCTCGATCCTGAGTCGCTTTTGCGTGCTGCGCAAGTCTCGCAGCGCTGGATGAAAATTTGCCAGTCTGATCCTTGTTTAAGGAACACTGCAAGACAATACAAAAATGCAAGGAATTTAGCGTTGGAAAATGTGAAAAAAAATACAGACTGCGTTCAATCCGCCAGATTGGATCATCTAGACCATATGGATAGTAAGATAAAACAGTTGAACGATTACTACAATTCCTTTAATTATGCTCAATGTGCAAACGTGTATACAATCGTACGTAGAATCAATGCGTTTCATTGTAGATATAATTTGGATTACGTAAATAACTACTCAAATTTAGACTTATATTGATACTTATAAGCAGGTAGATCGGCTACGTTGTTACATACTAGTGGCGTTCCTTTAAAATTATGTAACAAATCAATTAAGTATATAACATTGTAAAACATGTAACTTTTAAAATAAAAATAATGATCGTGATACGTGTGGAATATAAATATAAATGACGCTGGATTGTCCACCTTAATCGATATATGATAAATAGATATGTTAATACTGTTCTATTATCGTAACAGTAACATTGCTCCTCATTCTTAGCCTTATTTATTATTCTGATGCTAGATACATGACATGATCTATGTAAACGTGTCATAATGATGTATTTATAAGTATATTATTAATCGAACGTGATTAGCTACGTCGGCCAAATTAATGAACCCGAATAAGTAGCATCCAATCGTGATGACTGAACAGGTATACGAATTGCGTATTTTACGGAGGATAATTATTCCTGATCTTGAACATGCGAGTTTTTCAATTGCTTCCTTAGCGCAATTGGAATGCTGGAGCCTGTCAACGTGGATTTCATTTCAGAACTTTCGCCAGAGTAACACTAAAGCTTCGAGCATCCGTTCTGACGGATCTTGGCTTGGCCGACGTAGATTTGACGGATTTTCATCGATGTAAACTTGACGGATATATGGTTCTTGCTGTCGTGTCCTACAAGTTTGACATCGTTAGCATCGAGTTCTACGGTCTGGAGACTGACGTTGCCATGTACACGTGTCTACAGAATAGACATTCTAACACGGAGAATCTAATAACGTTGAAATTGATCGCATCAGCTACATCTTCAAAATTGTACGATCGCGTTACTGCAAGTTGATGTCATCTACAATATCTTACCAATTTTAGAGTCGAGGATCCAGGAGTAAAAGAAGTTTAAATGGAATAGGAGAATCACAGAGTCTGACGACTGAATATAATTAGCGACCGCCAATGCATTCTGTAGTGATAGTTTAAACCTCTGGATAATTTTGTTTGACTGCGAGTATTATATTAACTCGATGATTAGCGATTGCTGGAATACTCTTAATTAACGAAAAATTATTCGACGGAATTTTTATAATAAATTAATAACTAAAATGAAGATTCTTATGTATTAAATATGAAAAATAAAATATAAATTTGCCATTTAAAACAAAGTGGATAGAGGGTAGAAAAACACGACGCTCAAGATAATCGCATAATTTATTTTTGTATATACAGTCACTTTACAACGCGTACTTTTTGTTATACAGTGTAGCTCACAAATACTTTTAGGTCAGCAAACGGCGAATGGTCGCAGTAAAGACGGTATCAAAGTAAAAAAACTAATTCAGACGATCGCCCTGCCGCGATAGGTGTTAGTCTCAGTGAGAAATAAACGACACTGAACGATGTTGCACGCACAATCGGAAATCTCGATAAATCATTTTGTCTCTCTCTTATGTGTTTCATAGGGACAATCGATTTCTCTCGTTTTATAAAATTTTGTGACTCACGAGTCGATAATTTTCTTAGGGACGGGGAAGCTTTAGAGGCAAAAACATCGATCCTGTGATCTCTATCTAGGTTGGCAGTAATTCTCAGGCATGGATTGAAATTTTTCCTCGTTCCTTGTATACGCTCCCGTTCTTTGAACCGTACCAGCATCGTGAAACTTCTTTTTCGTCGAACGATTTCATAAAGTAAATCAGATGACATCTCTGTTGTTTTATTTTGTACCGTTCCGTCGATTACGCATTATACACCGTAGTTTTTACGATAACAGCACGTAAATGTCGGACACATTGACGATCCGATGATAATGTACCGCAAAAAAATGAGATAGGGCGGTTCAACAATTGCGATCGACAATGAGAACACAATTTACGCAATACTAACATAAAAATTTTAGAATATTTCCCTATCTCTTCCATTGTTGTCCTTCAATGTATATTTTCACGAAGTAGCAACCCCTTCGATGTAGCAAAAAATTATTAACAATGGAAATTTAATAATTAACTTACATATATAACCGAAACCTACGAATTTCTTTCTTAACAATTACAAATTCAAATACATTCGATGGAAATATAATTATAATACGTTTCGAATCTAGCTTCCTCTTTTTCATTTATATGCATATATATGTATATATATATATATAAAACGCAGTATATTCGCGAAAGCAACGTCGACGATCGAAGCAAATTTTTTCTCTATTTTCGTTATAATAAAACATTCTTCTTCTTTTCTTGCTCTTCCAGGAGACGCATTACTGGCCACAGATTCGTTTCGATATGTTGAACAGCGATATTCATTGGAAGAATACAAAGGATCACATTTCAAGAGGGAGGATATGTGACAATATTGCTCGCGATCAATCCGAATTCTCCAACGAGGAACAATTTTTATATAGTCAAGGCTTAATTATTCGAGAACGAACGCTTTCCATTCAGAATTTTCTTCGCACACCGACCGCTATAGATCGACAGATATGAAAAGGATATGATTGCTTTGAGACGTTACATTATAAAAATTGTATAAGTGTGCATCTTTTGAACGAACGAACGTAATAGAAAAGATACGTTTAAAAACCATTAGAAGATTCGTCGTAGTAGCGGTGACGAAAATATTCACGCGCTTCTTTTTCATAATTACGCAATAGTTTGGTCGATCGACGCTCGTTTCCTTCATAGAATCACATTGCTTACAACATAGGTAACGTCGAACATTTCCAGGCAATATATATGGTCGTTATTTACACGTCGATAACAATATCGACTGCACGTGACGAATTTTACAAATATATGTATATGACTCATGCACGTCAAAGATATGTATTGTGTCTGGCGCTTAGGTTCTAGAAATTACGTATTTAAAGGATGCGCTCGAAAAACGACCTTAAAAGTTATGATATTTTTTTCATTAATGGCGCCCAGTAAACTGCTAACTGATAACCGTACCAATTAGTTTCGTTTCGTTTTCGTATTAAAAAATGGAACTTCTGTTCGTTCGATAAACCGAGCAACGCTGGAAATATTCGACGAGGCGAGTTGAAAAATCTTCGATAGCGTCTCTTTCTGCGACCGAAGATCGGCAGTCGCCATTAACGATTAGAATTTAGGCTCTGTTCGACGTTTTGTCGCGATCGTTAACAGGATTGACGAGCAGGGGAAGAACACGTTGATACAGACATTGTTTCGTTTCCACGAGCGACGGAAGAAAAAAAATTTAAACTAAAAAGGAAGAAAAACTTCGTCGTAAAAGGCTTATTCGATGAATCATTACGATTATAATTAGGTCGTTCTGACGTTTTCCTCTTAGGTCCGACTTATGCAGGTGCGCACGCTTACGCGAGCTTTAGTACACGATAGTAAAACGATAATCAACTCGTAGATCAGCACATGTTAATCGTATTTACAAGTAGTATATCCCGGCACGTTATTTATTTTTCTTTCTTCAACCATACGTCAGCTTTCATTCAGACACTCCTTCTCGTTGATCATTCGATCACACACAAGCGATACATTATCGTATAATTAATAATATTATTATTATTTTCGCATCATTTCAAGATGCCGAATCGTTTTCCGTGTTTTATAGGATCAATCAGAATTGTAAATCTCGAGTATAAATTCACCATCTTCGTATCCACATTCCAGACGCCTTTCTTCCGAATTTCTTTCGAATCGTCGAAGTAACTCAACTCGATGGAAACGATTCGACATCGTTTTCGGTTATTTAATGTATACATTGATTCTTCGATTCTTCTATTATCCTCGATTCTAGTCCATTTACAATTTAATCGATCGCGGTAGACCGTGCGTTTCCGTGAACCCTGTATACGAAGAAGAAACCTGTGGTCACGCTCGTAAGCATTTTAGAATCGATTGCGAAACTATTTCGTGCAAGTGTGTCGGAGATTGTCGAACGGAAATGGAGTGTCTTCGAGGCAAGCTCGATGCATTCTTTAGTACCGGGTCGAAATGTAACGATACATCGATGATCGTGACCGATCGACGATACACATTCATCATGGTACCTGTGTCCATTAAATGGAATGTAATCTGCATATAGTGTCATATGTATAATATATATATTTATATATATAATATAATCATAGTAATATAATATATATATATATCTATTCCTTTGCGCATTTGTAAAAAGCCTTGCTTGCCTAGAAACAACGTTGTACGGCGTATCTGTTTGTATAATTCATATTTATGTGTGTTGCGTGTGTTACGTGTACGCGCGTGTGTGTACGTGTGTATGTATCTTGTTCATTCATCTTTTTCTTCTTTTCTTTTTTATCGTTTTTCTCTACTGGCGTAAATCAACAAGTCCTTTAAAATACATTCTTCTATATTCTGATAATGCACGATCATTTAAATCTCTCTACCGAAACACTCAAACATAACACCGATTTATCGCTTTGTTTTTTCTGGTTTTTTTTCTGTTTTAACTATTTTTTTTTTTTTTTGTTTGTCATTTACTTTAACTCTCTCGACTCTTCCTCTTTCGTTCTCTTTCTCCCCCATTAATCAGTCTTGGCATCGTAAAACATTTATAGGTGCTTCGATATATTTAACTTACAGAGTAACGTCTAAACGAATATCGATGAGTTTCATCCCTTTCACGCCCCTCTCTGTACTTTCGATCCCGGAAATCCCCCCATCCCACTGCTCTTGTCGCTCAGCTTCAACTCGATGCTTTACAAGCATTTCTTCCCCATAGCCCCAAGTCTATACGTATACGCGTTAAATTTTATACATACATATATTTATTCATATGTATATTTAATCTCGTCACCTTAAAAATATATTATTGTCCTTAGATGAGAACGTTCAGCATTTAACACGAGAGATACTCCTTCTATTCACCTCTTCTCTACCGTCTGATCATTCGTTGTGGCAAACGAACGACAAACGGGACACTGTTTCCCTATAATATCCCGAACGAAAAATAAATATACGAGTTAGCTTGCTATCGTTATTAGATCCGCCATTTATCGTTGCTGTAGTACGACCGGCGAGTCCCTTTCCATCGAACAGCTTTGGCAGGAATCACGTGTCTCCTTGTCGGTTACGAGCTCAGTTCCCTTCCGCCATCTCGCTTCCCTTTTCTTCGTTTTCATCGGAATCGTTCAGACCTCGTGTCTCGTTCCCTCCGTTTCCCCCAGAAACGAACAGCACCAACGATTTCCTTCGCGTTCGTCTTTGTCCGTTTTTAGGCAGATGCTAACTCGTCGAAGACAAAAGCGTCGTCAGGTCGACAAGCGTGGCCAAAGGCGATATCACGTTGACAATCGTCGTTTCCGGGATTCGTTATCATACATCGTTGTCGTGACAGTACTCGATCTTTCGCCTGTTCAACTGAAGACGCCGTTTATCCACTACGAAGTCCGACACGCAGCCCTTGATGCCTCGATGGCCGGGTTTGCCACCGACGAACAGCTTGCCGTTTGTCGTTAACAGGGTGGTCTCTGTGGATACTTTCACCGGAGTGAAATCGTCGATCTGTATCATCGACGTTCTTCGTCTTCTCGAGGCTCTGATATGGTGGAAAACACCATCGTCCACCCGTTCCTGCATACAAGAAGAATCGATAAAAGATTTGTAATAATTAAATTAATTTAATAATTGATAAGAAACTGGGAATATTACCGATTGGTTTAATCTTAAACCTAATATATTATAATACCCTTATTTGATTTAGTTCTAATCGATCGATGACGTTAAGCATTCGATGAATTTCATAATACGATGCATAATTGATGAAACATTAATACAAACCCTGCTCCTCAAAGATATCTGCTCGCTCTTGCTCTTGTACGTAAGAAGAACTTGGCCGCCGTGTAACGATAAAATAAGATGTTCGACTTTGCCTCTTCCAACCCAGGCAATCAAGCCATCCGGATGCGTCGTTCTCAGTCTCAGCTCGAATTTATTCGATTGCTGCCCCTTGCGTCTAAAATATCGTTTTCTTTAGCGTGTACTTGGTGTGCATTGTCTTAAATATCGAGCTACAGTGCCATAGGACAAAGACGTAATGCATACGAGCAAGCATTGCTATAAAATAAATAAAAATCATACAATATCATCGACCCTAATAACCTTATGTTTCATGGTATGGTTCTGAAAGTCAAAGCTCTTTTAAAATATAAGATTATTTTAAAGTATATCAACAATTATGAGCATTTTGTTTTATTTTATACAATCTTTGGCAAATTGTTTTTCATCGCGATTGTAATGACGAAAGTTTCTCTGATTAGGTTTGAAGGGCATGATATTAGCATTCTCTATTTTCGAATAAAGAGGATAGCAGACACGGCGATACATAGGCACAGATACATAAAGGTCTCTCCCTCAAACGAGTACACCACAGCTATTCTTCCTAGAAACTTACTCCGTGTAATCGTAACTGTCGTAATCGTAGTCGACATCCTCCTCCAAGTCGTAGTCGGAGTAGGACTCCTCAAAGTACTCGCCGAGGGTAGTATTAGTTGAGTTAGTACTAGTCGGTGTTACACAATCAAAAGGTTAGTGATACTTTGATCGAAGAAGGATCTAATTAGTCTACCGTTGCTAACGTTATTGAACAACCTAATTTGGTGCTCCTAATTCGGATTAGTACCTTAAGAGGTGTAGATGCAGTGACTTAGGAGTATGCGATAGAACTTTTATAAAACGTTTAATGGCTCGATCGTTGATCGATTCGATTTACCTTCTTCCATTTCGATGCTTAAATTGCAAGAAATTGTCGCCCTTGAAACGCACTGGCCTTTCGGATAATTCCGTGGATACATCGTAGCCCATGACTAGAGGATTAAGAAAGAAACAGACGTTTCTTCGTATTTATTCAATTTTACAGTTAATTTTGAATAAGACGCGACGAAGAGTACTTACAAAATTCGCAGTGGAGACCATTGTAACCGTTCGCACATTTGCACAGATAACTGTTTAACAGAGGTAAACATACTCCGCCATTGTGACAAGGGTTCTCGTTGCTAGGACACGGTAGACCATCATAGATTTCCGTGTTATGTTGAGTAACGTTGACAGCTAAATTTTGGTACGTTTTTCCATTCACCATCAGTCTTTGTATCGCGCCTACCAATCCAGTCCAAGCTCCGGCGAGTCGATGAACTTCTCTCCAATGTCTACGATTTAAAGGAATATATATTTTCCATCCAAGGTTCTTCGTTCAAACGAAACACGTTTAGAAACTCACTTAACGCCGCCAACGTAAAGAGGCATTTCGAGGTTCAGTTCCGTTAACGGACTTCCGGACAGTCCTCTGGCAACAGTTCCGTCGTCTAGTTGAAGAACTCCTTCTCTGCCTAATCTGCTGATTCGAACACAATGCCACGTGTCGAGCGTAACAGGGTCTGGGGAGGTAATATTGGCGATACCACTTCCAAGATTGAATCTAAACTCCAGTTTGCCTTGGACCAAGTTCAGGCTAATGAAATCACCGCGTCCGTTATTCAACTGGCCATTGTAAAGTAGCAAACCGTCGTTGGCATGCGTGAGAAACCATAATTCGATGGAGAACGCTTTCGCTACACCTTCCAAGCATGGGAGCTCCAAGAAACCGTCCCCGGACATTTCGGGTATCAACAGCTCTGTTAACTCAGCGTCGACTAGAATTAATTAAACGACAAAGTTACTCGATAAATTATTCGATAAGTTGTTCGATAATGTAAAATCAAACGTCATTAACTCTAACGAATCGGTACGATGTATCTCGTTGACAAATATGTATCAAACGAACGTTTACTCACGGATTTCACAGTGTTCTCCAGTTCTGCCAGGTGGACACTTGCAAACGTAACCACCTTGTGGAAGAATATCACAGGTGGCTCCATGCTGACAGGGTTCGCCTATACAAGGATCTAAAGACTCTTCGCAATTTCTGCCAGTGAACTGAGGTGGACAGATGCATCTATAATCAGGCGGATCGTATTTCTCCACTGCGTAATTTCCATGCTCGAAACTCGTCTCGTAATCGATGTCGTAATCGTAATCGCACTTGGGAGTCGCGCAACGTTTCTTCGCGTTCTTCTTCGATCTGCGTTGATCGATCGAGATGCAGTGCGATCCCTTGCATCTCACGATGTTCATGCCATTCTTGTTTTTGCCTTTCCCTCGTTTCTGAATTCTTCTGCACTCTCGACCATTGCAGAGATCTTCCTCGAAGATGGGCTGACACGTTGCGCCGTTTTGGCAAGGCAGATTGGCGCACGCGTTCTCTCCGCACTCTTTCACGCGATAGGTCTCCAAGATCTCTTTATCGCGGCCCACGTGAAGATCGACGAAGTTCCGATTGATCTTCAATTTTCGTATGCAGCCGAGGAACCCGTGGTTGGTACCGATATTGTCGTAAACCCTGTGCAGATGAAAAGCTTTCGCGTTATTAAATTTCTCGACGAAACGCGAGCAATAGACGAGTAACTGCGAGGGAGAAATTACTTAGAATAATTGGTAGGCATGTTCCCGACGAACGTATCTTGGTTGAGATCGAGCGACTTCAACATCCCTTGACTTTGACCAGCGACATCCTCGCCATCGTTGAAAATTAAAACGCCGTCCTTGTGATATCTTTTCGCGGCAACTCGATGAAACGTTTTCATAGTAATTCTTTCAGGCGAGGAAAGAACTACAGGACCATTGCCTAAATTGTATCGAAACTGTACGTGTCTGTAAAAATAAATGAAATCTTAAAATTATATACAAGACAGAGCGAACTTTTTAATCTGTAATTCATTAGCTCGATATAATATAATGCCATGTATTGAAACAATCGCGTATCTAAACGATAAGAAGAGTCTTTCACGAATAAATCAACGAATCATTATCAATACACCAACGAAACTATCTTCACGTGAATGATACTAATTCAGCAGATAACAACTACAGACCCGTCGACGATGGCTAACGAGACGAAATCCCCGGTGCCGTCGCTCTTCTGTTGGTTGTAAAGTATAATCCCGTTGTCAGCGTACGTCTTGAACTCAACCTCGACGCTGAACTTGTGGTAAGCCTTCAATCTGTTCATCCTGACGTAGCTCTTGCCGTCGAACGACGGCACCTCGTAATCCCTTTTGTTGATCTCCTCGTCGCATAATAGACCGGTGTAATTTGGACGACAGATGCAAACGAATGTCGCGCTCGGCAGATCGATGCACGTCGATGTCGCGTGACACGGATACGACAGGCAGGCACGAAATTCTTCGGTCGGCGTAACAGGCACGTAATTAGCTGTAAATGGGGTAAGTTTCTTTCACATTCTTTTCTTCGTCTTTTACACGGCGCAAAAAACGTCGGAAGATTTGGTCAAAGAGGAGCCGCTTCTTTCTGTATCTATTTCCTCCTCTTTCACTTACGCCTCGTTTGAACGATACTTTGCTCTTAGAAGCCGAAAGAACGTAATGCGAATAGCCTTTGTTCGAAGAAAATTAGTGTTACTTTATGATATAATTTCTTCCGTAATTATTAAGAGATGTACTCACGATCGTTATTAAAGCCTTTTAAATTTTTATCGGTATTGTTCGCATTTTATCTCTACCGTTTACCGTTTCACGCCGCTATTAATGTATCCACGTTAAAAGAGAAGAATGCAAAACCGTCGTTCGAATAAACAGGAGAAATCCGCAGGGACAACCACCGAATAGATAAGATCGAATCAATTACCAAAACATTCCTGTCTGTCGCTGGTTTCCGCGTATCCTTCCGAGCAAATGCAACCTCCATTGGAGCATTCGCTGTTAGCAATGGTGCAATCCTTGTCGTCGGTGCAGAGGTCGCCGAGCAACGCGGTGACCACGCGAATCGTCGCCGGGGTTGGTCTATACGCCGCCGCCACTCCTGAAAAGCGGAATTAACGGATAAATGGATGTATGTGCATCGAGTCTCGAGAAAAAAAGGTATTTCTCGTACGATCGTCGCTCCGCACGACATCGATCCGATTAGCAACGTCGAGCTGATTCAGAATTAACCGTCAAGCGGATTTAGGAATGCACGTCTCGAAGCGCACACATACAGACATATACACATAGGCAAACTAGCGCGTGCACAAGAACACAAACATATTAATTCGTACTATTTATTCAAGGCTATTTCAAACTATTAATTACGTTACGCTGTGAACGTTATCGCGACGACGATAATTACGTAGCACCGGTTACAGAAACTTAGGACGATATGCATTTGGCTTTGGCGCTACGCGTATTACCGAATACTGAAAGTGGCGCGTGGAAATTCGTTTGATTAAATTTGACTTTAATTTTCCCGGGATATTGATATTTCGCTATCGCGTCGAAATGTTTGTAGATAAGTAGATTACGGTCGTTTAATAGAATGGAACTTAAAGGACGGACACGTAGGTGTCTTAAAACAAAATGAAAGATAGCGCACAAGATTGCATTTCGTAGTCGTCGCGTATAACTTTGGGATGAAATATCGACGCGGATGGGCGTAGAATGGAATTGGGCTCGATTTTTACCGTGCTTTAAATTGTCTCTGTCGATCGTGATGGTTTCTTGATGCGCCCTGTGAGTGTAATAATAGCGAGGATCCGGTTCCGGCACCAACAGATGCCTGGTAGATTTCGATAACGGAGAAATGGCGGCTGCTGGTTGGGTGTATTGCACTGCCGTATACCTTTTAACGGGGAAGTCCGTATTCACCATGGGATCGTCTGAAAATTTTACGAACGTTCCATAGTTGCACTACTGTTCGTTTTGGGCGGTGCGACGGAAAAACAAGGTTACGATTTCAGATTTAAACGACGCTAAAAAATATAACGCGTTTTGGACGAGCAACGAATCGTAATATATGAATAGTTTCTTTGAAAATATACATTTGCAAGCATATTTGATCATTTAAAAGCTGTATTATATAACTCACGTAACATATTGCGACGAACAATTCCTATAGCGAGCCACTTAATACCGTAGCAAGTCGTTGTACGAATAAAGGGGAACATTCGGTCTCGAACAAAGTAGCAGAAGTGCATCGTGAATTTTTTAAATGATAAAAATCGGATAGTATATTGCATCGAAACTAAAAAGTCCGTGTTGGTATCAGAAACCGAAGACAGCTTAATGGGATTTTAATTACTTTCCAATTGCAGCGTTGCTTCCTATTATTTCGCATTGACGACTTTCACTGTCTCCCGCTCTTTCCATTATTTTTTCCTCTCTCGGTTTTTGTATATTTACCCCTTTCCTCCCGCCGCTGCTCCGATCGCCGTATATTCCTCTCGATATAATCAACGCTTTTATCGACTGCGGGACAAACCGACAACTAAATTTTTCTTCCGCTCGCACTTCGGTCTCCGATGAAAATATTTTCTGCTTCGGAATTTAGTGTGTAGAAATGGATGGAGAACGGTTTGAAAAGGGCGAGAGGAATGAATTTAGCCAATTTAAGAGTTCGTTGATTGGCGGAGAAGAGAATCTGACGGCAAATACGAGTTGACATTTACGAACCGAGAGAATTTCTTTCTCGATCCGCACCGACGATTGGCCTTTTCATCGGAGGGGCTGGCTTTATCGACGTTACCGTTTCCCTGTTCCATTATTTCATTCTCTCCCTGTTTATTTTACAAAGAGTAGCGAAGAACTGGAGTAGGATTAGCTACGTATTTATCTGCTGAAAGCGTGGAATTTTGATGAAGTTGAGAGTTCAAATAGGTGAAGTGGAACGTACGGATGTGAATGATGTCACGCAGCTATTTCTTGGCTTTACATTTTATTCTCGTTTTTCACCAATCGTTAACGGTTTTCCGCTTTCGATGAGAAACAAGTTTCACTTATGTACGCGTTATACATATGTACGTATGTATGTATCAAATATGTACATACGCGATATGTAATTGAATTTCGAGACGACGATGTCAATATTGACAGGTATAAATATTTTCCACCCGTCTTTCCACTCACCCGCCATCTCGGTTAATTGAGATAATATTTCCTTTTTAATTACTGATTATTTTCGGCACGAGGTACCACGATGAAATACGTAAGATAAAGTTCCCTTAACATACGAGGGAAAATTCGGCAAATTCTCTTCTCAAGATTAGAAAAGATCGACAGAACGGTACTAAATAGAGTACAAAATAAATGATAGGATGATGGCTCAACCGACAGACAAACACTCGATTCGTACAGGATGCTTCTCCGGCCTTCCCAATGATCTTCCAAAATCATGATACTCCGATTCAGCTTCGTCCATTCCAGTCGAACGAAACAATTAATCGTCTCGCCCCTTTCTTTTTCGTGCGTCACATCGATCAAACGCACCCTCTCCCTTAATCAAACTTCACGTCACGTCAGAATGTCCACGTAAGCGGGATATCCATTCTTCTTTCAGTAGTCGCGTATCCTCAACACGGAAAAGAGATCACGCGAGGAACGTCGAAGAAATTGCGGCATACAATATTTACGGGGTTGAAAGTGGCGTCGACCGCGTGCGGTTCCATGCGATATTTCGCTCGCGGAAATTGTTGTACGTCACGTACAGGGGAAGAAGGGAAAACGTGATGAAAAAATAGTAGCCTTCTACTATGCAGAGAGGGAGCTGCGTCCTTTCGATATAAAACACGACAACAGTGGCGGAGAGGCTGCAAGAGGGAAAAGGATGGTTCACCTGCTCAAAGTAATCTGATTTATGTTTGACTCTATGGAGCGAGTCCCGAGAAAGAAGAACTTTTTAAGAGATTGACTTTCAGCGACAAGGGAGGACCAGGGTAACGTTGCTGAGGCGGGGCTTCGAGGAGGCTGAGCAATCGAAAATAAGGGGTGAGAGGTTACGGAACCGAGAGGAGACTTTAATAGATTTCGACGTTTCACTCCGCGAACTTTGTCAGTGAATGTGGAATACTCTGGAGCGACAGATGCGGAGGCTTCTCTCCGTCTTCTTCTCGGTTAAGACTCGTTGCTTCGTTCGACGAGTCTATCGAGTACACGTGAAGTTCCAAGAGCTCTTGTATTCTACTACATTTACGTTCGTTGAACGAATCCGACGATTTTATGATAGATATCGAGGAATTATTAATATCGAGGATTTATCCATTATGCTCTTGTATTAATAACAATATCGTGTCGTAATAAACGATTACAACGTTTCATCCGGGAATATTATAACGAGGCAGCGCGTGACAATCTAAATTAATTTTTATATTATTTTTATAAACTCATATTTTTAAGGGTTTCTTTCTTCGTACCTGCTAAATTTCATCTTTTCCCATTTTCGATTGCGAATACACGAGTTACACGCTAAACTTAAGTCACCTGAGTTTTTTAATACAAGTTTTCCCATTTATAATAACAAATATAGAAATTGAAACGAATAGAAAATAAAGTAGATAGCGAGCTAGTTCGAGAAGTTCGGAGAGTCAGGTCTTGAAACCCTTTTTCTGATTACCCTTGCTCCACGCGAACTCGCCGGAATTCATTGGAACGAGATGCAAAGAGAATTTTTAGATTTATCGCGATCGTCTATCGAGCACGATATCGACCGAATCTCCGACGGCTAAATTTATGCGAAGACAGTGGTATCAAAAAGCGGTCGATGCTGCGTTCGTTCGAACTTTCGAAAGACTCTAGATCTGTCGCGAACTAATTCATTTTGATGGCGGAATTGTAACGGCCTTAACGGCCTGGCCAAGACGTTTCGTTACCGTTTCTTAAGGTTCCGATGTTAAGTTCCGGCCGGGCATATCTCACAGGGACCACTTAAGACGGGACTTCGCTTTCAAGTCAACGGTGATTTAGTTAAATCCACCTTTGGCGCTTAGTTTCGCGAGTTAACGTCACCAACTTTCCCAGAATTTACCTACGAGTGAGATAACGTACTCTTGGGATAAAGGAAATTCCGCGATCCGTATCCTGTTCAATCTTTCCTACCTTTCAATTCCACGATTTCTATCGAACTCGGTAAAAAAAGAAAAAAAAGAAGAAAAGATAAATAAATCAATAGAAAAGAATAGAAATTCCAATCAACGAAACAAGTACGGCAAATATGTTACTAAATTAATTGTAAATTGACTTACTTTGCTTTCTTTCTTGTTAAATCGTTGATCGGCCGGTTCTTTGTTCTTTTGAAGGCAAAGATCATGGTGCAACGTCAATCATAGAACGTTAGCAAGAAGAAAGCAAGCAAAGTAGTGTGGGCAAGCGTTTCGGGTGTAAAGGGGTTATAAACATATATGTATACATGTTAGTAGAAACTTGATAAGTTTATTATCACGTAATGGATACAAAGGAACAGGTTAGATGTTAGTCCTAATTTTAATCAGGCTCTGCGAGATTGCATCTCTCATACGTTGATAAATATATCATTAAATTCCCTACTTCAAGCTCCAGTTTCTAGATAACACTTCTTTCTAATTAAGTTACTCTAAAATTGGTGAACCCTCGAAATCGTTACGACAATATCTCGTATTTCAAACAATCCCTCTCTTCTCGCCTATCGTTAACTTTTTAAATATTATATATTCGCTGCTCGTCACCTAATTTTTACAAACAGATATATATATATATATATGTATCGTATTCCTTATTCGTAAACTATAATCGAACGCACAGAAGAAATATGACAAGCCTATTTCTGTTGATTTCTGGATTTTTGATAGAAGATACGACTTGTCATGGTTTCCTCTATGGTCTTCGTATATAATCAAAACGTTCTGAAAATTCACTAGAAAATTAACAAACACGTCGATGTACTATTTTTATTGTACTACGCCATTCACGAGCTATCAAGACTGATTAATCTCTACGGAATAGATCTGCGTTTTATAGACAGGAGCGAATTCTGTTCGACAGCCGATCCAACGTGTGAAAAGTGCTCCCAGTGGTTAATTAGTTTAGTAATGCAGAATATAAGGCGGCCTGTATGGCGTATGTTCAGTGAACCCACCTCTGCAGTGGCCGAAGGCCTGTGTGACCACGTCCGCTTGATGGCGACAAGCGTACAGCCTGAGCTCACACTCGTTGTCGTATGTCTGTCCGTCACTACCGCAAACCGGCACGGACGGTATGTCCGATGGACAGGACGACGGACAAACGCAATGCGGTCCACCGATTTCCGAACACTGCCCGCCGGAATAGCATTCCAGTTCGTTGCAAGACGTCGGGATCGGCGGTATCGTATCGGCTGCAACCAAACAGAACGAACCCGTTAAATCGATCGATGGATATTATTCGATCGGAGTATTGGTTCAGTTTATACAGAGTTACACAGAGTCTATATAACACCTGGCACTGTATCGTTGTAAATTTGATTTTATATTTGTTTAGGGAAATTTGTGCAGGATTTAAAGAACTTGGTACTATACCAGGGCGATCATTTTTCTACTGTATATTCGATTTTAGGTGTCGATAGAAGCAAATTGGTTGAGATTTCAATTATACTATATTCTGTCGAAGTTTCCTTTCGCGTGATACCTGAGTAGCACCCGGTAGGTGTTAATATCTTGTTGTGGTCGGTGCAAATGGTACATTTCTGGCCCTGGATATCCGGTTTGCAAACGCAGCGACCCGTCATTTGTTCGCAGTCCTCTCTAACGGAACCAAAGAGCGAGCAGCCGCATGCTGGATCATTCAAAGGAAATTTTACATACCGATTAATATTAATTCGATCGATATACTAAATTTCATATTGAAATGTATCATCGTCCATTAAATTCTAGATATAAAGCAACAATTTCTTCGTGTAAACTGCTAAACGGAATTTCACTCATCCTTACGTATACATCCTTGATGTCCCTCGCTGATTTTAGGCAAACCCCAATAACCAGGCATACATCTATCGCATTTCAGGCCACCTACACCTGGCTTGCACTCGCATTGTCCGGTTTCTGGATTGCAAGTGTCAGAAACACTGCCTAACCTGTTGCAATTGCATAAACTCGGACAACCTGCGCCATTGGGTCCGCGTGCGGCCGTCTTGCCATCCGGACAGCAGCCGTGCCACGAGTCCGAGCACTTTACGACTTGGGTTCCTTGAGCTATGAGATAATCGATAATTTGCGTTTTTTTTTTTATACACAGCAAATCGCAAGATGCTAGTAATAACACGCGAAATATGTTTGAAAGAATTTCCTAAAACTGAAATTTCCATCGAAAGAACTGACCTTTTCTGCAGCATCGAGCTAGTCGCGTGGTTTGATGGCAATAACTGTTGCTCGGACAATCTCGTCGTTCTGGACCATTACCGCAATCGTACTCTTTCCCATCGGCGTCCACCAATGGAGGATCACCGTTACAAGGTTTCACTTCCATACCTGGGTTAAAAGTTTCATCTGAATTATGTTCGCTTATGAAACTGCATAATAAAGAAATGAGAAATTACACTTAAGGTAATCAGCGACGGAGAAAATTAAAAGTAATTACAAGATCCTTCACACTTACAATTATACAAAGGAAGGGAGAAAAATGATATCGTAAATAACACACTAAGGTGTTGTAATTTAAATGTAATTAAAATTGTAATTATATTTTCTTTTGAAGAAAGCGTCGCGAATATAACAGACAAATGAAAGTCTCTGAATATATTCTGGAAATAAACTAATCCAAAAGTTAATTTAAAAGTTAGGAGGCAAAGCGGAGAAACAAGCAATGGAATGGCTAATCGAATCGAAAATCGAGGCAATTATACAGCGAATCGGGTGAAGTTAGCGGAAGCTGCTGCGAACCTTGGCAAAGATCGAGAGGTCTAGGTCTTAGCTCTTGCTGCCTCTGGCAGGCCTCCATTTTCATGGCACAGAGGGACGAATAGGTCCTTAGATCGCTGCCGCAAACAGGGCGCATATTTTCTTGGGAAATCGAGGCGCAGTCGAATTTGCAGCTGCACCTGGGATAATCGTCCGGGCCCAGCTCGCAAGTAGCCTCGAAATCGCAGTTAATGTTCTTGCATGCTTCGCGTACCTGAGTGCTGGTCACGTCAACCGCGGTGGTAGCCAATCGAACCACCGCAGGCGTCGACATCGTGGCTATTAGAAGCGTAGCGGTTAAGGCATGGTTAGAGTAATAAAAGCTGTTATACGAGATTGTCGTTGGATGGTTAATTTTGTTAGAGCGGTGTCATTAAGCTAGCTCAATTAATATCATCGAGCTGACAACGAGTGATGCACGAGAAGTTGCGTCTATCGCGTTATTGAAACAAGACTTTGCACTATTACCGATCGATTAAGACATTTTGCATTCTCCAGAGATTCTAGATTTTATATTCGTAGAAACCGCAGTTATCGAAGTACCAAGATCGCTCAACAATTAGTTCCAGTGGTTTTAATTTTTATTTTAAAAGATTGAAATTTTCCATTGGAATTTGAAAGAAAAGCAGGCTTAGATTATGGAAAGGATCGGGTGGCTTACTGAGTGCTGCAACGAATCGTTCACCGCAATCGCCGTAGAATATCACGTGCAAAACCGGCAATTTAGGATCCCTTCCACAGGCAGCCTTTTGCAATTCACACTCCGACGGGTATGTCTTGGCATCGCTGCCGCACACTGGTTCTCCAGTGCTCTCAGGACACTCTTCTGGACACACACAGACGCCAGCCATGCAATGAGCTCCATGATCGCACTCTATTCTTGCGCAAAGCTCTGAAAACGTTTATCTTCTCCTTATACCTTCCCGATAATCCTGCTTGAATATTTTTACTCGGCGAATAAATTGAATGTTCTTTTTATACCATCGAATGACTGCTATCCATAAATTTTACGCGACGTTGACGATAATACAAAATATGAAAGTATCTAAAGAACTTACCACAGTCGCCTACGTAACTAATAGTGATGTCAGTTTGAGACGTGCAAGAGGCCACCTTCAAAGAGCATTCGTTGGCGTAAGTTACACCATTGGAACCGCAAATTTTCTCCTGCTCGAGTTCTTTTGTCTGAAATTGACATAGAAAATTTATTATTACCATGCAACAAAATGTTTAGTTACTACCTACGATACTACGTACATACTATATATTTTCTAGCATATCGCATTTGTCAATTTTTTAGCGAGGGTCAAAGTGTTTGCTTTCAGGTTTGTCAGCCTAATTTTTAGTTTTTGGCGAGATTTTTAGTTTTTCGAAGATACATTTCTTTCTGCTCCACCAAACCCAATGTATTATATATAACATCTTCTCGCGATATTTACGTAGGTGGGTGGGTTCGTGAGAAAAAATAGCAGAAAAACGCGAGGCTGCACGCGTTTCGCACTTGTTGCACGCGGCTAAGGCGCAGTCGGGCCGGTGTTCTAACATACGTTGGCGTCACGATGCTGGGGGATGGGTCGCGTACAGGGATGAGAAATAATACGCGAAAGAGCGAAACTTAATTAGCCAGGTTGCGGTATCCAGCCACGTTGTTGTTTGCTTATTGCACGCGTTGTCGGCCAACGTGACTTGCCCTCTGCCGTTTCCTCTACATTTCTCTTGCGTTTTTCCTGCGTTCTTTCTGCGTTTTTACGCTCGACTTACTCCCGAATGGAAGCACGAACATGAATATGCTGCGCACGCAATAAAATATTTGTAGAATAAAAGAGAATCACGGTGAAACGTGATCAAGTATGGTCGAAGGAAATACAAATGATGGCAAAAGTATTCGGTCGTTTTGATATTGCACACTCAATTTTTAACACGCTACGAATACCTTTCCGACTAACTGTATGTTCGTGCTTGATACGTCGATGGATATAAAAGAGTGACAGAATATAATCGAGGAATTACAATCGAGAAAAATTGATATTTCAGCGGAGAGTATTTTTTGCGACAACAGCGACGACTAATTAGCGCTTTAAGCAACGTTTAACCAAAGTATAAACGATTAAAGACAAGTCTGTGAACAATTTACTTTGTATCATTACATTTGTCGTATTGAATTTCAAAGAAGCTTGTCCGTAGTAAACAGGATAATTGACTTAAAGAAGCAATTATGCGATAAACGAAAGCTTTGTCCTCCGAATCTTTTTCCGTCGCGTTCTTTCCTCTTTTAATCCACTCGGCGGATTAATAAATATGACAGTATTATTTCTACGATGAAGGGTAAAGATACAACGACGAGACTCCTCGGGGAGAATATCCGTAGTCGGTCGATACGTTTTAATTAGTTTCCGCGACAAGTTGATACGCACCTTGCCTCCTTCTTATTGTAATTTACGAGACAATTATGGTGGATTCGCGGGGTTCTAAGAACGTGGCTGGGACGTGCCGATATTCCTCGTTTGCAGTTCAAACAATGCCTCTAACCCTCATCTCTTTCATCGTGCCACTGATTCAGTCCTTTTCATCCCATCTTTCCTCGAAAGTCCTTTCGTTTCTATTCCCGTGGAACGCTGACGCGTCAAATTCGTGGCAACATTGTGTATCCATGCGAGGAAGATGTGATTTCACGTTTAAAACGAAGGAACGCCTGCTGATCCTATACTAAAAAGTATGCTGATGCACCTCAATCAATTCGCAACCATTCGCGTTGTCTTTTATCTCTTCCTTTACTATGGAAATATAAGTACTTTCAATCGACAGGAAATTTAAGATGCCCGATGAATTGAATATTATAATTTCTCTGTCTCTCATTTTCAAATAATTAAGTATCTGCGTTTGAAAGGAATTAAATTACTCCCGTATAGAGTATCGAAAGATGAAATTAAATGAATAGAAAAATGGACTAACTTTATTTAATATAAACCAACGTCACGAATCGTTAAATTAAATATTTCTGATTTAAAAATTTAATCGAATCTACATGTAAAAATTTCATTCTGCTTAACGTACTTTATATCAAGAAATATACAGTACAACGTACAAAGTCGAATCAGCGGCCAGCTAATAACCATCTGCTGCGAACATTCTCTGAAATCTATCAGTAAAATCCCGTAGGTTTCATTGTCCACAACTACTCCATCGACTTTCCTAACCCACGCTTCAATACTGTAGCAACCAATCGTACAAATCAACTTCAAATAGATCCAGTGGTATTCCTGAAATACTTGAAGAGAAAGATTGATGGCTAAACGCGTATCTCGTGACAACTTTACGAGTCGATAGTATCTAGGTTCCGTGGTTTGAGGTCGTTCCAGGTGATGGTTGATCGGCCATAAGTGTGTTTTAACGCGGACGTCGTTGAATTTCGAATAGCCGCGGGGCCTAGTACGGACGGCCATCGTCTCTACGGGGTTCGACCACCTTTTCGATTCCTTTTTCGAAAAAGAAGCATGCGCCCGCGGCAGTTACCCGAACGACCAGGAACATCCGCGCCGTACATGCAAGAGAGAGCGAGCTCGGAATTGTTCGTGGTTTTGTCAGCAGGACGTTTCACGAATCCGTGAATTTCCGATCTACTGTGTGTCCCTGCTTGGATCGAAGGAGAGAAGCCTTTCCTTGCCAGCGAACACTATCTCAGGGATCCGTGACGTGCTCTCCATTCCCAACGAATATTTCTGCTCCGGGAAATGTTGTTCGGGGTGATCTTCCGGGGAAACCGTCGCGGATTACCCGCGATAAAGTCGCGTTCCTTTTCCTTCTTTTTACTTTTTTTTTATTTCTACCTCCTCGGTGTACGTATTCGTTTCCAGACTGCACTCGGGATTTCGAGGGGAATCAACACGGTACGCCCGGCCTCGATTCCCCGAAAGATTGATTGTTACGAGCCGGATATGGGAACGTTTCGTATGGAACGATCGAGGGAAGCGACGAATTTGCCGCAATGTGGTATTACGGCGAGGTGTCGATAAATTTGGGCGAATAAATGATAGAGGGATTAGGATAGTAGAATATGCGAATACGTATAGCAGAGCGTGTATTCTGGAATATCGGAATTATACGAGGAACATAATAAGAGGAGGGAACATAAATAACATAATATCCCTCGTTCCCTATTAATAATATATATAGTATTTTAATTATATATATAGTATTTTAATTTTTGTAAACCTTCCGAGGAAACACTTTGGGTAATCGACTTGATAGAAATCAGCCTGATAAAACGAGGGTGAGCATCGCTCTCTTAAAGTTAGCGATAGAAAAGTTGAAAGTACAGAAAAGCTTCGATTCATTTCCGATATCGTCGTTCGAACGTTGAAAATCGTTCGATGCTAATGAATCGTTCGCGGGTGTACACCTGAATAGCTAGACTGACGAAATTAGAAACGGGAAAGCAATGAAATCACAGGGAATGGAGAGGAAAATTGATAGAAAGGCTTTAATGAAAATGGTGTGCGCGTTAGTCGATCTGGGAAGGTGGGTCGGTATCGGTGAAACGAACGGTTCATTACACGGTCGCGTAACATCGAGTAACACAGCGGAAATACGAAATATCGTGCACGACCAGCGTATTCTGGCTCTGCACTGTATATATACTCGACACCACATCCATCATGGTATGAATATTTTACTTGAGCCGTGCTAACTAGCGAGACTTAACACTACGAATGGTGGTAAGCACGTAAAAGCCGGGAGATCGGCACGTTCCATGGTTTATTATGTTTAACGACCATCGCTCGATATCTCAGACCGTGGTTAATAGGATTTTCTTTTCTACATAATTACTATATAGATGTTAATTTCGCGGAGCGATGCTTCGACCACGATAAGCGCAACATTTGAACGATGTTGATGAAATCTTTCGGATTCGTAAATTTGATAAATTAGCAGAATAATCGATGAATTGTATATACTAGCACAATGATGCTATAGCGCAATATACTAGAATAATAGTCGATAAATAGCGAATATCATAAATACGTAGCTCGCGGTTGGTGTTTTCTTTTGAAAGCAGTTCATACTATGGAATATAAGATGTTTAGGAAGGGAAGGAATAAAGCGGTAAATAAACACTGTTATCTGAAATAATCACTTTCTATGTTGCAGTACGAGCGTTCGTTTAGATAACGGCATTCGCTATTTTTCAACTTTGAAGCGACGATTTTCTTTCAGAATTTACTTATACTTCTTTCGATGGAGAATAACGTACCTGGTTTAGTAAATTTTTATAGGAAATATAATCCACCATAAATTGTGCGATGCATCAGGCCAAGTTATTACGGAAACCACCCTTTAGCTTTCAATTGGAATTCTTAAGGATTTTCTTTTCTTTTCAAGCGGCATTGTAGCTTCATTTCTATTTCATTAAAGGGAAGAAACTGGCAACCGGGAAACGGAATAAAAATTATGATTTCAGGGACGGATTTGCGCGTGGGAAAATTGAAATCGGCTAACCGAGCCTCTAACGTTCCGTCCCGATTCACTTTGATAAGGATTAACTCAATTACTTCAATACGATTCAGGGATTAATTTGCAGCAATGTAGTCGCATTTTAGCGCAAAGGTTAAGTAGATTCCGCGCGCGAGCAGCATTCTCTTCGGAGAAGAATTATGTTTTAATTTGATCCCATCGTATTTCATCAAGTACCTATGTATTTGGTCGGCTTTGAATTTATCGTCCAAAACAGACAGTTATACGTTCTAATTTAAATAATCGATGGAAATAACGCGTAAAAAATTGATCGAGTTACAGTTCCTTCATCAAATCATACTTTTCGGTAAGATTTATTTCGATCTGTTATTTTTGCTATTGCTATTAATAAAGATTTTCCTTTTTCGACTAACCACCTTAATAGCACCGTAATAACAATTAAACTACCTATCAGCAAAAATAAGCCAATCGTAAAATAATTTATATCAGATACTTACCGTGGTCTCGCACTTGCTAGGACAAACGCATTTGGCCTCGCCAGCGCTGTCGCTCTCGCACTCCGCGTAAAAGTCGCATTTCTTATTCTCGCATCCATCTGCGAACAAACAAACGAAACATTTCCAATTAACAAGTGAAAGCCACGTAACGTCTCCGTTCGTTCGTTTCACGTAACACCGAAGCCATCCGAGCGATCTATCTCCGGCGGTAATTGCCCGCGAGCAAAAAGCCGTAGCAAGACAGACCATTCGTCACCGCGAAATCGTACGTGGTTCTAGCCGGGAATCTGAGATGCCGTGCGATATCCCGCACAAGCCGCTAATTCACCAGCCGGGTCGGTTGGCTGAATTGTTTAAGGCGGCGCGAACCTCCGCTTCCGTTTCCGTGATATTCCGGGCATCGACGCGCTTACAAAGCAGCCGCCGCCACCCTGTTGCAGTTCTGGCTACCTTCTGGCCGACGTTCAGGCCGACATTAATAAAGATTCCCGGTATGCTGGTATTTGCATAACTGCATCCGTTTCGAGGGAAATTATCTGGCCTGTGCCGGTGTGACTGCGTGCAGGGATTCGGGGACTGCGAACAAAGCGAACGAACGGCAGGATGGGGTGGCGCACGGCGATGGAACCGCGGCAAGAGGGGTGCAACAAGAAGCAGAGGAACGATGAGAGCGCGCGGGTAGAGCCGGTTGCTATTGAAGCTGGATTTGCAGTCGAGAAGTTATCTTTAGAATTCATTGAAATCCGAGAGGAAAGGGGCATCGGCTTACCGCTCTGCTTCTCTTCGACGACGTGTCGATGATGCTACTACGGTCGAGGGTAACAAGCCTTCGGAGAACCCTAACCCAGATTCAGAATCAGAGTATGGGGCGATGCAAGTACAGCTTCTGGCTTTCGACGCTCGCGATACGAAAATCCCGGTGCTCGCTACTGGCATATACACCGTAGTCGAAGTCGTGGCCAAGGATAGGAGCGGGAGAAAGCCAAGAGAAAGCGGAGGCAATGGTGGTGGTGGTGATGGTGGTGGTGGTGGTGGTGGTGGTGGTGGTTGGGAACTGCATGCATATGCAACGTGCATGCTGTGGGGTAACAACTCATACAATTTCAGCGAGGGGTGAAGTCACCTGCGCCGTGATATGCATGGAACCGAATCCCAGCAGTACGTTTCAGAAGTTTCACGCGATTTTAAACCATGCAAATTATCCTGCGGTTGGGGAGAAGAGGTGCCAGAGAATTCCACTCCTCCCGACGATTCTCCGGGATTTCTTTCGCCCCGATCCAACCGAAACGAACGGTTACTCGCGTCACGGGGTGGCTTATGAGAAAAGTTTAGCTCGATCTGTCTGTGGTGTGCTCTACCGTAGCGAAGATCGCGGTAAGGGCGCTTGCCACCTCGTCGGGAATCTGTTTCATCGTAACCTCGTGACACAGGAAATTCCTTCGAGTGTTTTGTATTTTCCGATATTTCATTCCTCGCTTTCTGTCTGTCTCTGTCTCTCTCTATTTCTCTCTTCTGTCTTTCTCCTCGTCTATATCTTATTTTGCCAAACATCGTCGAGCGTTTAAACGAAATTTAGTTTCGGTTGCAAATTTATTTCCATAAATGGATTTTTCAGTAAACATGCAAATACCGTTAACGAAAAATTCTTAAAGTACAAAGTTTCGCTGTTGATCAACATGCAAACAGGATTATGGTATCGAGAGGGAAAAAGAGAGAGAGAGAGAGAAAAGAGGGAGAAGCGGATCAAAAGGTTTCATGCATCGTATGCAAATCATCCTGTGGCGAATCGAATCTTCGCAAAAGTTCCTTAAACTTCCTAGTTGATTTCGTAAAAAAAAATCGTTGTCGTGGACCGAATCTGATTACAGGAATTCCCGATATAACGAACGAGCTTGATATAATGAACTCAGCTAGTCGGAATAGACCATCGTTCGATTTTTCCCTTGCTAACCGACGTGTCTCATAATAAAGTTTCCTTAATTATTTACCTGGTACCTTCGTTCTAATTATTCCGCTCTCCTGGTCGATCAATACTCAATCAACTATTTTCGCGTAGGAAATCTTAATCGGTTGTAATTTCGGGAAGGAAACGAATTTATAAATGGACGAACGTTTCTCGACAGATACAGAGACGAGATAAATTATTCCGTGAATGTATTTCATCGACTCGTCGCTAAAACAGCGGCATCGATAATTCATTCTTTAAACTTGAAACAATTTAATCGTATTACTCGACGTGTATCGCTTATTTCTATAATCAACTATTTCATGTTGATAATAATAATCCGGCTACTTCGTTTCCATAAACTGAAATCTATTTTCAACGATCATTCCAAAATTATCCGCGATATCGATAAGCTAATTTCATCCAATTATACTCGTCTTCTTGTCATGAAAATAATATCGTGTTTTAGGCTATATTAAGATCATTGAACGTTTTAACATCCAACAAACGCGGTTATTCCAGATTTTCGTTCGGTTATGCAAAATATTTTGTACGTATGTTACGATATTTCTTCTATTAAAAATAGAACAATCTTATAACTTGATGTCGAAACATGCTCTAAGAAACTTCATAAATATTCCCAAAGATCTAAAACGGTATCATCAAAGCAGACGTTTTACGTTACGTAAAATAACAATCAGCATACTATGGACCTAATTACTAATCCAAAAAATATTATAATCGCTTAATGTGAAAAAATTAAACTTCTTTCCTGTATGAAACTTACTGGATAAGTAGAACAATCGGTCAAGCTTTTGTTAAATACTCGTGTATAGATGAAAAGTTTGTATCCGTGGAAAAAGAGTGGATTCGACGAATCAGGAATGAAGATTCTAGGGAATTAAAGAGGTTCCCGTTTTCCGGGGATTGGTACTCACTGCAGAGTCCCTGGTAAAGCACGCGGATCTCTCGTCGATGTTTACAGCCCTCCAGGCGAAGCTTACACTCGTTTCCGTAGCTGATGCCATCGTCGCCGCAAACCGGCTGAAATTCCGCCGGACAGGTTGGACATTCGCAAATCGCTGTGCCACCAGTTTCCGCGCAAATCGCGCCCCACTGACAGATCTGCAAAAGAAATTCCTATCAGCTTGACTTTTTCCCTTGGACGTTTTCGATCCCAAACGTGGCGATTCATTTCATTTCTTTTTTTCCTCTCTCTCTCCCTCCCACCCTCTCTCTTTCTCTCTCTATCTCTCTCTCTCTCGGTCTCAACCGAGAGAAAAACGCGAGATTAATCGCAGTGGATCATCGTTTGCTTTTTTCACGACACACCTCTCGGCGACAGCAGCCTCTTTGTCGTAGGTTTTCTCGGATAGTCGCTCGTGCAAAGCCGATAATTTATTGCTCGTGATATTTTATCGCAACGCAGAATTTACGTGCTACTTTAATTCGCAGGATTTAACGTAAATCGTCGCAGTGCTTTGCCACGACCAACGCTGATTTTTCCCCGCGTTTCGTTTGTTCCGAACGAACTTGTTTTTTCTTTTTCTTTTTTTTTTTTTGGAACGAATGGAGAACGACGAGGGCATGCAGGCATTACGATAAACACGAAATAGAATAACCAGACTGCGGACGTTTATACAAATTTAAGCTCTTGCGGACGTAGCTAGGGAAACTGCATTTTTCACTTGCATATATAACTTAATAACGATAAATTTACTTGCGAACAGACTATTTGTACCAATTCAATTTCTCTCATAAATTCAAGGAACAACTATTTCTTCCTATGCATAGTTCTTTTTAGTTAAGCAAGACCGAACCCTGATTCACATCTCTTACAGCCACGCCTCGATTTTCGTCACGTCGCGCGTGTTTGTTTGCGCGTTCAAATATTTGCCACTGTTCCTTTCTGTTTCGCGTATCTGACACCCGAAGCGGAAACTCGACTGACCTTCTCGGAGCAGGGCCCCCTGGAGCCACAGGTTCCCGTGTAGGCGACCTCGATGTTGGTCTTCGTTAAACAGGCCTGTCTCTTCAACTCGCACAACGATGTGTACGTTCTGCCACCTCGCGCGCATACTGGTCTCATCACAGGTTCGCATTCTGGTCCGCACTCGCAGCTCGCGATCCCTTGTCGGTTGATCACGCACTGTTCGTAGGGGCCGCATTTCGCCTCGTCGCACGGATTGATTCCTGCACAATCATGGAGATTAAAAATTCCCTTTCATCGCGTTTCACTCACTCTTGCGATCAAAAGTTTCTCAGTTTGTACTGAGGCAATAGTGGGTATTATGAGACGTTTATTCCGGCTGGATTCCGATTCTGAATTAGGTTGGTGGATGACTAAGTGGAAACGAAGGAAGATAAAACGAATGACGAAGGATGTTTCTGTTTGATTTTCAGACTTTCCTTCGGAATATAGGATTTTCGCTACGGGGGAAAATAGAAGATGTTATTGGAAACTAAGATGGAAGAAAATATTCGAGCTGTAACGTTCGATTATTTCTACTGTATATATTTACTAGAATTTTAATAGAGTTTATTTTATCAACTATTGGATAATTTTAGTTAAGCGCTGACTTATCGCAAGCTTCGAGTTATTGGAACTGGGGAAAAGTTGGAAATAACTTCGATAACGGAAAACCACGAAATACTCTGTTTCCTTATTCGAGAAAGAAACTATCGGAACACATTCACCACGTTACGGTATAATAGTAAAAATGCCTCTTAGGAACTTGGACGAGCTAAAGGCTGAATTTAAAATTACCCGAGCTGCATGCGCCATTGTAGACCTTCCTCAGCGATAATCTCGATCTGCAAGCTTCCTGCCTGAGGCTGCATTCATTCGAGTATGTTTTACCATCGCTTCCGCAAACTGGTGCGAACTCAAGGCCGCACTGTTCACCGCAACGACAGCCAGGTTGCCTCGAATCGTCCAGCTGACAGATTTCCGGTTCTACGCACTCCACGTTACCGCAAGGATCTGGAAAATTAAATTGCGGTACGTGCTGGTTGAAGTCACGTTCAACTCGTACAATGAAGACACGCTGTTGTAAATACCACCGCGTCTGAATAACGCGAGCAACGCGCTTTGTTCTCGTTCTCGTTTTACGATAAATCGTTGTCTGTTTACGAATTTTGCAGAGTTGGATAGTTGGCAGAATAAAAAGCACAAAGTTTGATCGTTACGATAATCTAAAGGCAAAGAGAAGATCGAAGAAGAAAAATAAAAATTGAAACGACAGTTGCTGGAAACGTATGCATCCGTTTGACTATTCGGAAGAACCGACTATCACTCCTTTCCACGAAAGATTAATCTCGTTTACTCTAAGACACCGCAGTCAACGTTTCGCCCCCCCCCCCCAAAAAAAAAATTAAGTCTCATTGTCCACGGGCTAACAGTCGCTTCCGTTTGCGGATTATGAACGAGCTGAAAAGAAATGCTCCAGGGAAATTTATGCGACTGCACGGTTAGGACGAGTTAGTTGCAGTCGGATTGATAAAGGCAGATAGAAAGAGCCCGATGAGAAGCGTACGCGGTCCCGTGAGCGGGGAAAAGAACAAGAGATGGCAAAGGGGAGGAATGGTGGGTGGTGTGGAGTTCGAAGGGGGTTACCGTGGCACAGGTAGAAGCATGGCTGCACCGAGATTAATCTTCGCCCTCGAGGAAGGAAGTTGGATTCCGTTTCCTGTCCGCAGGCGGTAGGTTTCGACCTTACAGCGGGGCTGACGCGGCAAGTTCCCGAGGCGGTGGTGTTTCTCGGGGTTAGTTCGAGTTACAGCTCAGTGGAGCGGCTAACCTTCCGCAACCACCCTCGTTTCTTCCTCGTCTGCCGCCAGTTTAGTGGCTCGTCCAAGAGTTGTAATCGAAGTCCCCTCCACTCTCTTTCCTCTCACGCAAATATTCTCGTACAGCTCGTAACAGTTTCGTTTTCGCTCAATTCTCACGTACCCTCCGCAAACGATAATTTATGGCGCGCTAACTGCAAGCTACGATTCCGTCTTTTGCGAACTACCGTTTGTCCGTCGTATTACAGGAAATATCGTTCGCGTCTCGAGCGGTAAGATATTCTGCTTCTTACACTTTTATTTTATCTTTCGAGTATTTTTCAAAAGACGCGTAGACCTTCCACATATACGTTCGCGAGAGCAATCGAGGAAATGGCAGTAAATTGAATTTATTCGAAGAACGCAATTCTAAGAGCTTTAACTTAAATAAATGTACGTTTAAACTCGAGCAACGTAAAATTTAGACCAATCCGAAGTTTTGAGAGTTTGTCTCTCGGTTTCAGACTGTTGTTCCAAACTCACGCGCGCTTGTGTTATCTCTTTTCTTCGGTGGGAAATTACAATGATCAACGTGTCCAACTTCGAAACCGTCGAGTGAAAGTACGATATATCTTCGTTCGCCGCTCACACGTAGCTATCCTCATAGCGACGGCTATTTTAGATTAGCCCGTCTACTCGATCGTTATACCATCCGAATAACAATCGTCGAAGGCGTTCCCGAGCCTTTCTTATCCCTGCATCTCCTTTTTCAAATTCTATCCGCGACTTCTTCTCAAAGACAGACAGCGAACCGCAAGTCCCTAAGCTGGCGCTCTAACTTTCCGCGACATTACCCTGATTCGAACTTCTTTGTGTTATCGTCGGAGCATCTCTAAGGATACTCTGTATCGGCGTCTGTTAGTCATTATCCATAAAACTACGCCGCGAGTGCGCGTAATGATGTCGTTGCATGGAGCACGCGCGTCGGTAGTTGGCCATTTTAACAAAAGAAGGGTTAAAAAAGAAAAAAAGAAAGAAGACTCAAGTTCGCCGCCGAGTTTAACCCGTTGGACGCGTTTAAACAGATATTTTTCTCGGCTAACCTTCAAGAATAATTTCCGAGGGAACGGAAGCGTCGATTCGTCCTATTCAAATTTTCTCGGTGGTAATTTTTCCGCCCCGCCGGCCAGTGAATATAATTCAACGGAGGAAAAAAGACAACGGAACGGGCGGCATTAAAACAACATTGAATATAAAGCGGTCGCGTGAACGAAGGTAGGTGGATGGAGTTCGCGGATGAAAGGGATGGAAGAATGGAAGAAGATCAAGACAGGCTGGCGTCACTTGAAACCGTAAAACCCCTCGTAAATTGCCTTAAAGCCCTTCGATCGTGGACAGAGTGCGTCGAGTCCTCGATTCTCACCCCGTTTCACCCCCCTCGGGCGATTTCGACGAACAAAAGCCATCCGGACCGTCGATAGAAGTGTGTTTAAAATTCCCGCGTCGCCGCGAGGCAATTGTTTTTAAGTCCGTCGCTAAGAGCCACACCAGCCCCCCTCCCCTCTCCTTTTCCTCGCTCCACGGTAGTTGACGACCTTCTTTCTTCGCCCCTCGCATCCTCTCTCAACGGCTGTCTCCGACGGTAACATCAGCCTTGTCTAATCTTCCGAGTTACGCGAAACTTTCTACGTGGCCCAGCTACTTTTTTCCAAGCCCCACGCCCATCCCACTAACGCTTCTCTATCCTTTCTCGACGATCCTTCTTCGTACCTCCGACCAACCGTGACCTCCTTGCCCGGCTTTCTCGCCACGCCGCGCGTATTTTGCATTCCCGCGGAATAACTTTCAGAAAGGAATAATAAGCGGTGGGGTGGAATAAGAAAGAAGTTGTCCGGGAGGGTAAGTGGCGGATAAAGGGAATTGAATTGAGTTTGGTCAACGAATTGAAAGATCGCTAACTTCTCTCTCCGCTTGTCGCGTTTCGCCGTCTGCATTCTTATTTCGCGCTTCGTTATTGTTCCAGACGGTTTATCCTTTTTAGCCGCGGCGCTGCTGCAACTCTGTTTGCGCCTTTTGCCAGTTCGACCAGTAGAATACGACGGTCTTCGCAGCTTTCAAACGACATTTAAATATTTCCTTCTGGAGAGGTGAAAATGTCGAATAGAGAGGAGAAGGAAGAGAAACGTAATTCGTAGACTAATGGCAAATAACTTGTTACATTTTGCAATTTGTAGAAAATGTACAGAATGCTTTGGAAGCTTGGTCTAGGTTTAGAAGTTTCATCCAGCTTTGTTTCAATAGAATTGGCAGTTTTGCATAGCTTCAGTTTTAGGTTCACTAGCTGTGGTTGTTTTACGTAGCTACGCGCGCTTTCGAAAATTTCGCAACTTCGTGTACGAGTGAAGTTTGCCTGAAATTTCATCGAAGGTTAGGAAAAGCTATGTTCTAATTTCGGTTGAACTGAGAGCTGAAACCTAGTTGCATCGATCGTTGACACATTCACGGAATGAGAACTTATTGCAATTATTTTTCCAACGATTCTTCTAAATCCGACGTATCCTTCGTGTTAATAAATCAGTGGGGCACGTTTATTGCGTAGAAACTCGCATAAATGAAACAGAGAATCGAACGTTGGAAGACAGTCAACGAATTACGCAATCAAATTATCCGGCTTAACTCGTGGATATCGTATATCGTATCATCGATACTTGCAGTAGCATTCGTTCAATTATAACGTAATATGCTTTGTAACGAAACCACTTCACGATCTGAATAACTTCTCTAGTGCCAAGGTTCATTAGCGACTCGATTTTATTCTGCCACATTAATAGAAAATATCTGTTTGAAGTACGTTCGTTGCAAGGAGCAGGATCAATGATAGTTAAGAAGGAATAATAAATGAAACGTTAATCGAACAATTAACATAATTGATTCCACATCCATCTTCCTTCAGGTAACGCAAAATAAATTCCTTGCGCGACATTACGAGTTCACAGTGAATGTATTCATTCAGTAAATTTAGACAGCACATTTACCAGTCAACGTATGCGCATATCAATCATGAATGAATACATTTACTAGGAATAGATATTTTGATACTCGGTCGATACTTGTGCTAATATCTTACGTAAATTTATACTCTGCGTAATGTAATCGTAAATGTATACTTCGCCGGAATACAATCGGTGTATAGATTTTCTAATTGCATGTCACAGTGCAAACAAAATGGGATTTCATCGTCTGTCAATCTACGCCAAGTAAATTCCCAACAAACACAACGATAAACACAGCTGAATTTCTACGACCTCTCTTAACCACCCTCGACACACATTCTTGCTTCTTCGACGCAAAATCCACCACAAATAAATCGCATTAAGCAAGCAAATCTTAAACGAACCATTCCGCTGACGTCTTCCCTTTCCTCCCTGTCAACGAATATCGCGTTCGGTAGTTGCATAGATAATGTTGCACGGAGGATGAGCCACGGAATTCGGAGAATATGAGGAACATCGTTGAAGGGAATTACGCCCGAGCAGCAACGACTGAGTCTGTGTTAACAGCGTCTTGGCGGCCGCTTTCCGCAGCGTCTACCGTTGTGTGTTACTCATGTGTACTGGCAGTAAGCCACTTTCGTTCGACCTGTGGCATCCCTGAAGTGTACGCGGAACCCATGCAGCTCCTTCCTTGTAGCAGGCGAACAGGCAAAACTAGACGTGGCAGTCACTTAGGCTCGAGGCGCGTAAACATAAGCGCGCAAGAGCATCCGCCCAGAAACAGCGATGGTAATTTACGAGGATATAGTACGGAGCATGGGAAACTTCCTTGGGGAAACCTTCGTCGTGCACGTTGCATCGTAAACGGGCTACTTGGCGAGACGAATTGGCTACGTTTGGGCGTTCGATGGTAGATCGCTCCAAAGAGACCCCGTCGTAGCACGTGTCGTTGGTGAATTATAAGTGATTACACGGATGAATGCAGATGGATTTGACGCCGCACCACGCATACCTGCAATTTGCATGCACGGATTCGCGGTTTGATTTCATTACGATGCAATTACGGTGTAACCGTTTGAAGATAATTTACGACCGGCTCTTTTCGTGCATTTCCATGCACTACCAATATATACTTGAGACTATATCGTACGCGACGCTACTTTTAGCCGCTTGATATTATTCAAGATTCGTTGATGAAAGAACATTAGCTCCTTGCGGAAGAGGAAGATGGAATTCTGATCGAAGAAAAATTGTAGAAGGAAAGTTGCATCGAGATTAGATTTTAGAGGCGTTTCGTCACTGTTCTCTCGTCTTGCGACGAGATTCTCAAAGTAATTTGATTTCGTATGCGTGGCTTCGTACATTCATATGTATTTAGACGAAATATACTTTGATGTTTAAAACGTTATTTACAGGTAATGGCCTTGCTATTTAGTAATATCCATATCTATATAATTTCTAATCTCCGGTCTACGTACGTAAATACACTTCAAAGACAGTTGCATTCGCTATAATTTATCCACCAATTTAATCTTTTTCCTTGCATACGACGATCTAACGTTTCGTCCGTTTTTGAAAAAAGGCGCACGAACAATTTAACACACCGATCGCGGACCTTCAGGTTTAATCGAATCGAAGCGACAGGGTCGGTCTGCGCACGGCTCGCATCTTGGGTTTGTTCGCTGTATAGTTGGCGTTGGAATCCTCGAATCGACTAGCGTGAGAATTTAGTCAAGCCCGTTTCGAAGGAGCCAGGATCCTCGAAGTTAACGTTTCGGAGATCTGCTCCTTTTCCCCTACAGAAGACCCTTATTTCGGCACACTCGAGCGTGAAGAGAACGGCACGCCCGCCTCCATTCTGATTTGGATCAGGATATTCACGGGAAACGAGCTAAAGCGAATTTCTCCAGCCCAAGTTGGAAGGGGTATGGTGGAAAAAAAGGTTGGAAAGAAATAGCGCTTATCTCGGAAAGGATTTCTCAAAGACTCCTCCTGAAAAGGTTACTTAACGATCGCTGCGTGCACGGTGACTGGATAATTGTGAAATTAAACAGAACGAATCGTGAGATCGTCTCTTCTGGCAAACGATCGCTACGTAATTGGGGCCAATTTTATTCAATCAAGATCGATTCGTTCTATGTAAGGTATACAGTTATTTCAAATATACGATGATCCAAACGTGACTCCTGTACTTTTGGTATTTTCCTACATTATTATTAATTTCCTTCGAAAGTCTGATTACTTCCTATTCTAAATGACGACGTCGTTTGTCGTTCGGAAGGAAACGCGCTAACTTTCCCCGTGTTTACGAGTTTCCGTCGCGAGTCTCTCGCATACAGCCAGGAAAGATTGATCCTTTTCAACCGCATCGCGCTTTCGCGAAGTTTTCCTCGGGATTCTCACGCACTCGATAACCAATAACGATTCCTTCCACTGTCTCCTACAGATCTGCTCTATAGTGCAATAGCATTAACACCGAGAACGAGAGAGAGAGAGAGAGAGAGGGAATCCAGCATACTTTTAATCGCGAGGCCCAGCTTCCGCGCTTTATCGCGCTTCGTGACCTCTTTTCTCCTCTGCCAGCCGCGCCGTTAACAGCCGCTGTTGCTGCCGCTGCTACTTTCAATCATTGAAAAAGTTCGTCTGTCTAGAAAACTCATTTCCCCCCTCTTTTTTTTCAATTTACCCTCGGGCCAATCGTCTCTGACGGTGGAGAACGAAAGAGGCTCGACAGTAGATCGCGCGGGGCGGAAACGTAGAGGGTGACGATCGAAAAGTCTCGAAAGTTTCGAGCTAATTTGATTTATCGTCGTAGCCACTTGAGATTCGCGACCCAGCTCGTTCCACCCCTGACTAGGCGTCCTCGTTGCCGAAGAAATTAGGAGGGGTCAGGGATGGGCTGGGTTAGTTAGAAACGAACCACGATCGGTCCCATGCCGACGGAATTTATTATTGATTTCACCGTCTCACCAACGTGGACCGACCGAATACGATTGATAAAAGACACCCTTGACTTTCTTCCTCTCTCTTCTCTATTATCTCTGCCTCTATCGTGACTTTCACTTCGATGAGAATCGAACAGGCGAGAATAGACGCTCGTTTGACCGACGCGACGGTTCCGTCCGATCTTTTCAGCATTCTCGTCACTGATTATCGAGTCACGTTGTTCTCTGTGCAACTCGATTATCAGACACGGCGAAATAACGGTACAATTCTCTAGCATGGTTCGCGCTATTTACAAGTTCGCGTAAGCCCTGTGATCGTGTTACGTTTCCCAGCGATCTTCACGTTCAACCGGTTACGCTTTATCCCTCGATTTTACAAGAACAGCGACAGCAACCGCGTCGCGAGCAAAACGCCTTGGAAGAGGAGGGAACGCATCGATGTTTCTTGACGTTCGTGAATCGCCGTCCGCGATTATCGTCGCGTCCGTTTGAAGAATAAGAAGCAACGGAATGGACGTGAGCAGACGAAGCGTCGACGGGTGGACTTGCCTAATCCTAAGTAAACGTTGCCTCCTTTGCTCGCAACTACCTGTCTGATCAAACATTTGTCTTTACTACTCGGTTGATTAAACGCCCGCCGAGTTTATACTGCGTTCTAGCCTTCGGTCGAGAGGGCACAAAAGGCGACTAGGGTTGGACAGGGGATAAACAGCCGAGTAAGAAATCTGAAGGGTGGAAGCTCGATCAGGCGGATTCTGACAGGAGTGTGGGAATGAGAAGAGCTGCGACGTGAGATACGCGGAGAAGATAAAAAAGGCCAGATGATTGGTAAAGGTAAAAAGGTAAGAACGACGGGATGAACAGAGGCGAAGGAAAGATTGGTCGATAGAACAATGGGTAGAAAGGGAGAGAGTCAAAGGACGGATGGAAGAAACGAAGGGTCGTATATATGATGTGGAATGCTGAAAATTAAAATGAAAAGGGCAAAGGAACGGGGAGACGAGGTTGAATGCAAAGCGAGAGAAGGGAACGAGAAAGGTGCGGATAAACTTGTTAATCCACAGGCCTTTTGAAATATGCCGGTAAAAGTACAATTGCGTTCTTTCGTAACAAAAAAAAAAAAAAAAAAAAACAAGTAACAACGAAGACGCTCGTTTCCTTCTAATTTCTAAATTTCTGATTCTAGAATTTTCTAATTTTAATTCCAATTTTCTAAATAGAAATTTCCAGGAATACGCAGTAGAATAGGACGCACGACGGCGAAGATAGAAGTTGCTTAATCGAGCAGAAAGCTGCATTCAAATAGGAACGTTCCAGAAGAACACTTTTCTTCTGGAACGTTACTATCGTGCCCGAAGAGAAAATTATAAGCGAAAAAAACGCGTGTAGTTGAAGGTAAAGCGTAAGATAAATATAAATGCTGGCGGAATAAGAAGGAAGTCTTACAAGCTATATCAAAGGAAGGGATCACCACGAGTAAAAGGTATACGAACAAAGGGAAAATTAGATGGAGAAAGAAACCGGAGTATAAAGAGACGTACACTGACAATTGGAAACGAGCTAGAAAAAAAGAAGGAACGGTATAAAGAAGCTGTTCCCTCTTCCCTTCTGGTTAGTTGCTTTTAATTTGAAACGAACGAGATAGCGGGGCGAAAGAGCAAGAACTTGATTCTTCTCGTCAATAGAAAAGGTTCGGTTTAATCGGACGATAAATGACGAATATACGTTCCATCTGACTGGCCATAGCTTTGAATTTACTTGCACGATTTGCGCTTTCTTTTCCGGAGAACGTATATTCGCGCGAAACGATTTAGCTTCAGCAAATACGCGTCGATTGTCTATGCTACTCGCACGCTGCTAATTTATCACTGTCTTCTCGTTGCTTTCGACCGATGTTGCGGATTTCTGACGATTTCGCGTCACACCCTCGGTTTCTGCTGCAGCTGTTTAGGTTCCTCAGCCTTTCGCTTAATTCGTCGCTATTTTTCAATAGCGCCATTGTCGAGCAGCGCATAACGATATCGCCGATTAATTGTACTGGTCAACGAAGTGCGGCACTCGTACGACAGAAAATTAAGAATTGTTTTAGGATTTCAGGCTTTTATTCCGCGGTTGAATGGCACAGCTTTTAAACCGTTGTATTCAATCAACGATTGTCAAGAATTAGTATTCAGCAAACAAAAAAAAAAAAAAAAAATGAAAAGGCGTGTATTGTGTCTGAAACGATAGGAAGTTTATTGGTCGAAGGAACGAGGACAAATGAAAATAAAGTCAGCTTTTAATCTGTGAGTTGTGAAATTGAAATGAAACGTATCGATCGGTTCAGCAGCCGCGTTCTTTAAACTTTCTATCTGCCAACGATACACTCCGTTGATCAAGCATCTTTCATTAACACATTTAATTATTAGATTATTAGAATTATTACAATCGTCTTGGGGCAATATTTTTATATTTATACTAAATAAACAACATTTTCTTTTATGTTCGGATAGCAATATCAACGGAAGAGATTGGTTCCTCTGGAATCACGATTTCGCGGTTACGAATTTCGCGAATAAGGATATCACCGAGAAATACGCAGAACGTCGCGAATGTAAACCGTATCTGCCCGGAAGTAATCTCGATCGCGTGCATAAAGTCGCAAGTAAATACGTACTGACAAACCTCGATATTTAAGCTCGGCTCGACTTCGATTCAGTAAATATTTGTTTCCGCTGCAGGCCTCGTTGCTGAATTATCTCGGAGTCCGAGTACGCTTTCGCTCTCGATAAATAACGTCGCGAGGAAACGCCAGATTCTTAGGCGTGCATCTTAAGTGTTTGCAACGCGCTACCTGCCTTTCAAGATCGATACTTCTTGCGTCGTTTCGCGTCTCTTAGCCATCTATAATTATTCCGCGAACAAAGAAACGAGTTCCGCGCAAACTAGAAATTAAGCTGACACGATAGAAAGCTAGTTTCTTTACGATCTTAAAGTTTTAGTTTTTAATTAAACGAAGGTTTGGCTAACTTTGAGCAGAACGTCTATAGCATTCTTTGGAATCGTGCTTCCGCGATGTAATCGGAATTTAGAAACACGATACGGTATACGACAAGATACAACTCGCAAGAAAGCGAAAGATAAATGTTTCGTATCGCAGTGGAAAGAAAAATGCTTACCGCATTTGCCTTGAAATGCCACCGTGATATTAACACCCTTCGCGCACGCTGCCTTGTTCAACTCGCAAAGAGACGGATAGTCGGTCCCATCTGTGCCGCAGACAGGGCTCGATCCCTCGTGATCCCCTAAATTCGGACAGGATTCCAAGCATTCGCAGGAAGCTTTGCTGCCGTCTCTGCTTCGCACGCATTGCGCACCCTGCGTACAATTTAGTTTCGCACACGGGTCCTTGATTTCTGTAACAAAAATTGGTGGTGTCTTTTAAATTAACGATCGTTCGAACATCGTCGTACCATTGCCATTCGATTGGGAAAGTTCGACGCGTAAATATTTGAACGTTAAGCGAATGGAAATTTCTCAATCGCCAAATCGCGTATCGATAATCGCCTACTTATTCTGAATTTTATTCTGAATAACTGCAATCTTTTACCGGAGATGGAGATCGTTAAAGCCGCCGAGGCAGGGTAAGAAAATCATCTTCCGAGAAACAATTTGACGAATAGGAAGGATGGCGACGGGGCACGTTTAATCGATAATTTTTTTTACCGGCGTCATGGTCGTTCCGGCATCAAATGTAATTACAAACCGTAAACATGGGGCGCGTCGTAAAGCGGCGTGAAATTAAATCCGCGCGATTCACGATGAATAAAGTATCGTCTACCGGAGGATTTAGCTGGCGCGATAAAATACAACGTACGAACCGTGACCGTGCTCGCCGGCCCTCGGTTCTCCTTTCTTCTCGGGATTTGAACAGATAAAAGCCGTCCACGAATATTCAGCCGCGGCTAAGCCGGTGAAAATTTTTAATGGAACCACTGGCGAAGGAACGGAGAATGGTAAGCCCAATTAAAACATTCTTCTCGTTCGCCGTAGCTATGATATCGTGGCCTCTTTCTGGCAGAACGACACGAGACACGAGTAGGAAAATAGGGGCAAGCAGTAGCTTGTTCTTGTGACGCGGATAAAAGATGGTTAATGATAATAGGAGATTATATTTTGAAGGAGCGGCAGATTTGGCTTTAGTGGGGTATTTTAGAAGTAGGTTGGAAAAATAATTTATTCGTGTATCTGACGAGCCTAATGTTTTCGATATTAGAATCGTTCAATCTGTTCGCGATACACGCAGAATCGATACAAAAGGTAGAAAGATGAAACTAACATCCGCCGAAGAATAGTTTAAACAAGACAAGAGAAGAGAAGAGAAAATGCTTTCCTAAAATTTACAAAAACCCATTGTTCAATTATTTTTATACGTTCGTTGTTTTCTTTCACGAATGAGAAATTAACCCGTGAAATTACTTTCGAATATTCTACTTCACGGGATATTCTTAAATTCGTGACAGTCCACGAGCCTTTCATCCCGACCTTCGTTACGATTTTCGACATAGATACAAATTCAATCTATTTGGGCGAGAAGAAAGCACGGAGAGCCGAAAGCGTCGTCGTTTCGCTCGTTATTTGCGTTCAAGTACCTTTTGGAAAAACGTAGCAACACTGGGATATAGTCAACACTCCACAAAGTACCAACACGGCTTTCCCTAGCATCGTTCGTCACCTCTTCCGTTGCCTCTTCTGCAAATCAAGCCGACCACCATTCATCTCTCATCGTTGTTACGTCATGCGTTTCATCAGACATCCTTCTTGCGGTCTTTGAAAACGAAGGACAGTGGACGGAGCTCGTGTTAGATGCGAACGCGAGATCTTCAACTTTCCGATGCTTGAGAATTCTTTACGAAATTTGTAGAATAAAAAATGAAACGAACCGTGTCGAGCAGATCCAGTGTCCTCGCGTCAGTAAAAAATGGAAAATATTTTCAAAAATACGCTGTAAATATACAGCTCAAACAGTGGAAAGAAAAAATCGAATTCCTCTTCGATCGATTTGAAAGAAGCATAAAGCTGGACGAGTTCTAACATTTAACCATGAATTTTTACATTCCTCGCGTCGACATATTGAGCACACTGAGCACGCTGAATACCTTTCTTTTTTTAACGTCGCATTTTCTTGCTATATTATGATTTAATTTAAACGAAGGATCGTATGAACGTGATAATTTAAGGTTGAGCAAAACGCATAAGCGATGATCAAGATCACGCTTAAGATCACAGGAAATCATCGAGGTCGTTAAATTGATATTTAAGATGATTTCAACTGTCTGAGGAAATTAATCTGATATCGTAAATATACGTTTGAAGTTCATCGTTCTGTGCGAAATACATACGGTCGAATCGCGAGTCGTTGACACTAGGTCCAGCAACGATCACCAGTAGTGGCAGTAAACGTTCACGCCGCCGTCGAAAGCTAGTAGTTGGGCCGGATGATGGATCGCAGCCTCGTTTGCATTCAATAACTGCCGTCCTGGTGTATTTTCGATTTACCATTCACCGCAACCCGATTATCGTCGTTAACGCATTTAATTCGTCGGCCACTCATCGTCGCGCCACCGTTCCGATCGATGCATTATTAATTATCGGTATGACAAAAGCAATTAGCGATCGGTTATCCGACCGGCGAGGACGGTGCCGTTCGATTTGTCCCTTTCCGTCCGTGCAATCTTCCTAATGGAACGAATTTTCCTAATGTAACGTTGGCCAGAACCTAATAAATCGGGATGACGAGAACCTGGTCTTTCAGATATTCCAACGAGTCCCGAAATGCTATCGCCGGAATATCGTTCAACATTTTCCCGATAGTCGAATGAATTTTACACCATTTCGGGAATTTTTGCTTGGAAATTATCGCAACCGCTTCTTTTCGCCCAAGCGGTTTACCATGCTTTTTTGTTTTTATCGTGTGTGTAAAATAGACGATTGAAATTTCAGTACATACGTGTAGATAGTTTCTACGAGTAGAAATAAATAGGAATTTTCTACTCTGCGCTACGAATAGATTTGCCACCGATTAAGTAAATATTTCGATGAATTAATCGTTTTAAATTGTTTATTTCTCTTGTCCCCGATACTCTTATCCTTTCGGTATAGTCTGTTGTTTGCGTTAACAGATTTGCCTAATGTTCAAACAACTGCCTTGATCTAACTGAAACGTTTCTGCGAACGTTTCACACGCACGAACGATAATGCAAACACTTTCCAAGGGTACTATTTGTACAGAAAACATCTTTAAATAAGCATGGAAGAAGTTCCTGCTCTGTTCGCTTCTCGAAGGTTGGCAAGAAATTTTGATAGGATCAATTTGAAAGTTAAATTAAGCTGAAGTTAAAAATTTCTACGGCGTTTATTGCTTCTGCGTCTGGGCTACGAACGAACTTTCCTTACATTTTGAAACTTAATTATTCAGTCGATAGAATGAATTGTACAAAAGTGTCGACTGAATAATTTATCGTTCTCCATAAACATGTACATGTTGAACAAAAGTAAACGCAACTCCTTTCCGAGGAAATATTGTGCAAATATTCGTCTGCTATTCGTTTCTTTGAAACTGCGAAATACCTGAAAACAAATGGCGTATTCGAATGAAAAACTGTCTGGATCTTTTTTCGGCTGCCGACAAGCAGGAACGATCGATCAGTATTTAAATTTCCATCTTTTTTCGGCCATGCGGATCCAGCGTTTAATCCGCAGCGTTTGTTCATTTAACGGGTGGAAGATTAACATTCCGTACAAAACAATCGCGCGACCATTCAGTCGAACGAAATAACATTGGATATCAGTTAGTTGCATACGGAATAGAATTGAAAAGCCAGCTTAATCGAGCTCGCGAACCAATCTTGTACGAATGATGGTTGCTATACGATCATGGAAAATTGAATGACCGACTCAGACAGCAGAAAGTATAACGGAGCGTGGTATTGAGCGTGTGATTCGTGATCTCTTTGTTAACTTTACAGTTACCATTTTCGTTGCAAATGTTCTGCAAATCCGGAAATTAAAAACTTTAGAGAGCTTCAGATTTTTACTCGTCTTTTGAACCGGTTTACTTAAACTTTTTTCAATTTCAAAGCTGATTTTTCGACAAATTTATTTTTCCCAATTGCGTCATACCTTGCATACTTACTATCTGGCACATGTATGATAATAATTCATCGAAGTCTGATATCTTTGATTCGAGATTAAATAAATCCAATTAATAATTTGAAGGAAAAGAAAAAAAGGAACCTTCGTACAACCGTTCGAAGTTACAAACATCGCGTTGCGCGATAAACGAATATTCCATCACTGACGCTGTCGTCGATTTCTGCTTTATGGTCTACATGGAAATATCCATCTTAAATATACCGGTTCTGTACTACGGGGATCGAATTTCGAGAGCAAAAAAAAAAAACCTCGTCAAAGTTTCTCTCTCTCGTTTCGTTCGGCCTCTACCCACAGGGGGCGACGTGATATAGTAATTAATAATCCATTTTGTCGGTTTTTGCCGGAGCACCTGACCGTCGCAGCTTGCTGTTCACCGCTTACGGATAATTTATTATCAGCGAGCACCGCATTACTCCCGTATACAACAGACGCACAGGTCGTCGAAAAGTCTGTCAAACGTCGATGGCCATCGCCCAACCTTTCTGTTTTCCTTCCTGTTCTCCTGCCATTATGTTTACTCCGTGGCTGAACTGCAATTATTTATTCTATTGCATTTTTAACGAGATTTGCGTATGTATGCGACTATTCAATTTTAGATAAGTCGTTAGCTGTTGATCAGCACGCGGAATAACACGATCTATGAAACACAGAACGTGTTAAGTTTTGTGCATATTACAAGAGTTGGGACTATATGGTCCTTTGATTTATTATGTGAAAACGATATATCTGTATTTGTGAGATCAACACGCCTAACGTTTATTTTGGAATTGATTAAATAACGATAGAATATCTTGAAATTTAGAACTTTTTTTAGTAAAATATCAAAAAGTTTAACGTCATTAACCTTTTCTATTCTATGTATTTTATACCCTTTGGGAAAATACTAAAATTGTGAAAAAACATTGAATTTCCAGGAATTCATAATGATAATTAAAAGGAAGATTCTACAATCTTGTTCGCGCATTATACCTTAATTCGTATACCTTAATAACGAAAAATATAAATATTATATCGCTATAAACATATTATATATGTGTGTGTGTGTGTGTGTGTGTGTGTATTCAGTATTTGCGTTTATGTTATTTATCTCTGTTTCAATTCTGATAAATTATTCGTAATTTATCACGTTTCTATTCGAAAGAAACCGCGATGAAGTAAGCAATGGTGAAATCACTGGGCATTAATTATATTTTTATCGACCTCGCAGTTATTCATGATTCATCCAATTGCATAAAAAATTCATCGTATAAAAATCTGTAACAAAAGTTCCATAAAGAAATAGCTTTACTGTATCTCGAAAATCAAATCGTATGAAGCCGCGTATCTAATATATTATATCATCAGGATATCATGATAATAAATGTCATCGTCCTCCCACTTCCGTTAAAGAATTTTTAGCTAGAAACGTTCCTGGCATTCAAATGCACATTATAAAATGCAGATTTTCCTATATTTTTCCTACGTATTTCGACTACTCAGAGTAATTCAAAAGAACCGAGTGACAAAACGGCGGAGAAAGTATAAAATTTTTAAAGACCATTTTTAATACAATTTGTTCTGAATGATAAAGATTCGAATTTCTCAGAGAACAATTTTTACAATTTCTCAGAGCTCGATTTATTAGTGCAAAAATGTACGTACAAGTTCCATTCATCGATTCAGAAAATTCTCTATTTAACGTCTGCTCTCTCTCTCTCTCTTTCTCTCTCTCTCTCTCTCTTTCTCTAATCACAGGAAACATCGCTGTACAGGGTAAACGTCTAAAGACGATGACGAAATGATCGACGATCGAATTGCCAGTTTATGTCCCAATGATTGCCAATTAGTGGGTCATTATCGAGACGTATGTGGTCTGTATAGAGGCATGGCAGAACGTTTCGGCAGATAACAACCAGGAAGATGAAGGGGGAGGATCAAGAGGAGCGAATAATAGGATCGAAGGGCCGTCTGTGTGTGGCCGGTAGAGTCGGACTGTGTCAAATGAGCCTCGTTAGGCAAACTTTGAGAATAACCCGGATATTGTTCGACTGGGAAACGTAGAAGTGGATTCGAAAGACGGAGTGATGACGAAGGTCGTTCCAAGACAAGAATTCGCCTTTTCTTCGCCTGTCTTATTCAATAATCTGACCATCGTAATGTACAAGAGCCCATTACTCCACTTTAATGGCTGCTACTTATGGCAACCGGCTGTTACCGCCTTTTTATTGGTTACTTGTGACTGGCGGATTTCGACCGAGGGAGTTTTATTTGTTCCATTTATTTACCACCTCGTTTGGCGATTGGGCGGCCGAGCGAGCTTAAGGAAACGCTGAATCAGAAGAGAAACGAGAAAGACAACGTTCGGGGAATTATACCATGCCGTGTTTTAATAGCGAATAAGAAACGCGACAAAATAAGATACTTGGGAAATTGATGCGTTTTCTTAGCTTTCGATCTTCCTAATATTTATTCAAGGCAGTTACGTACGCGATATTTTTGTTAACATCGTTCCATCGTCGACTAGTACTTCTACGAGCCTAAATCACGTTCGAATTACTCGATCGTTACGTTACTGCGTCTCTCTCGTAGGGAAGTAAATTTCACGATAACCGATGTCACGAGGTTTCAAGGGACACGGAACGTGTCAGCTGGCGGTCGGTATCGGAAATTGGGTCGCCGCTTATAATTCGCGCGGCGGTCGAAACTTTCGCGCGTGAACTTCGACACGACTTCGTTACGAGTTTCTGGCCACGAAACAAAAAAGAAGAAAAAAAAAAAAGAAAGAAAAGGGGACGGATGTTTTTTTCCATTTGAAATCTGTAGACGGGCTGTTAATCAATCTTAAGTCGATGTATGTCGTTAATCTCGCGAGCTGTATCTCGCGAACGCCATAAATTCTGCCGGGCCTTTAAACATGCTTCAAGATGCTCTGGAAAACAAATTATTCTTCCGTGTACGGAGTGGAGAACCGCACAGCGCCAATACAACACAGTATAGTGGATCGAATCCGCATAAACGAGACCGAAGGAGGGAGAATCCGACTGTCGTGATTAACGAGCGAGTTTCGCCTGTCAGGCGGACGTTTCTATGGTCGTAAGCGGATATGGGCTGTTCGGTCAAAGCGCGTCGGTAGTAAAGGCATCAGATTGAATTTGGGATTGAGCTCCGTTGTGTGAAAGGATCGAGAGGATGATGTGCTACGCTGTTCCCGATAAGACCGGTCTGCGAAATTATGTGAACGCGTTCTCCACGATTCCATGTCTTCCATGTTACGCCTGTTCCACGAAAATGGCCCATTACGTTCGCGCTCGGAAGATGTGTAAGAGGGACGAGACGTATAATTTTCGTATAATTTTGAATCGCGTGTGTTTTGGATCTGTAACGTCCAGCTCAAGGAAACAGAGGGGAATAAAAATAAAATAGGATTTTATTAAGATTAAAATAGTAACTAGAACCTGAAAAAAATGTTTGAGTAGACGGGCATGCTTTGAGAGAACACATAAACGTACGATTACTATTAATTTACCTACGTGAATGCAGATGGAATTGAGAACACGTATTCAGCGTATTGTATCTTAATATGCTACGATTTTGTAAATACGCTAAAGTTCTGTAAACAGATGTGATTTAGTTCGATAGATTAAAAATTCATTTTACGTTATTCAATATCGTCATAAATCTGTTCACATTTGACGCATCGTTCAATTTTCCAATAACGTAATATAGTATACATATTCATATTTAGCACGGAACCATTCCAACTACAATTTCATTCATAACGTTTCAGTCTTAGTCCCATTTAGAATTTAGTCTTTTTAATCAGATTTTTGTTTATTTTACATATATCGCATTACGTTCCGATCGAATTTTTATTATCTTATCAATATTGCAAGCCACATCCATCCTAATAACGCGTCAGCCTATGTTATTTCAAGTTCCAATTACCATTTCATTGGTTACAAACACGGCAGACGTGTCGAGCATTTTTACAGGCCGATCGAAAATTCGTTCTTTTGTCACGGCGTCATTAACGGATCAAATCACTAATCAATTCTCGCCTCATTCAACGGAAACAATGGACTTTGTTCCCGTCGTGCTCCGTACAGCTCTATTCGGCTGATCCTAACATCGTCGCAGAAAAAGAAAGAGAAAGGCAGGTTGAAGCTAGAGGAAGAGGTATTAAAAGCGCAATTATCGCGAGGCTTAATTACGAGACTCTTGTAACATCAGCGGCTTCTTCTTGTTTTTCTCTTTTCCTCGTCGCTCTTTCACGAAAATCCTTTCTTTCTTTTTCCTCTGTTTCATTCCCTCCAACCATCGTCGTGACATCGCTTGGCTTTTCAAACGCGATAATCTTAACCTGTCGGTCTCGTTCGACTGTTAAGACAAACGAGAAAGGATTTATTTTACGACGTCAATAAAGCTCTCCGAGATTGCGCAATTACTTTCTGAACTTTCAAAAATTACTCGAGAAGACTGCTTGGAGAGACGACGAAACGTTCTACTGTTCTTACGTTTCTTTTCGTTTCTTTTCTTCTTTTTTGTTTAAACTATGTTAGCAATCAAAATACATATTCGATGAAAAGAAAATTGTATACCCTGCACAATCGTTTGCACACGCCTCCTGAAACCCTATTCTTTCTATCAAATTCGAAGATACTATCTACGTTGCACTAGCCTCTCAAACTATCCGATCAAAGAACCAAGCTCTTCCTATGTCGTCGAACATACGTCTCATGTAGGAAATAACATCGTCTATTCGACATTAAAAGTCTGTTATCGCAGTATGAATCCCAAAAGCATGGCAATTCTATCGCAATATAATAACAGAAACGACGTTAAGACGTCCCCGGAGAATCTGATTCTAACATAACTTCGAGATGAGGTTCTAGCGCATCTCGTATTGTATTCCATTCCATTTCCTACCACGTTCGGTTCGAGCGCTCGAAAATACTAATATACAGTTCTCACGCATAAGAGGTTGACCGTGTCTCTAGCGACCGAGGAACTGTTCCAGGTCGTATCTTCTTGCGGAATTCAAGCTAACCGGTGTAATGACGTAACAACGCACCAGGATCGAAGCAACCGGCCTGTGGGCAAACGCTGTCGGCTCTAGGTCGCTCGTTTTTTTCACTTTTCACGACGACACGTTATACGACGCGACTTACATAATCGTCCGATATTTGCGAGAAGATTTTCACGCTGAAAACGCTCGAAAGCGAAGGACAAACGTGTAAATCTGGGTTAAAAATCGCTCGTTTCATAGTAGACAATTTACGATAGATCTACGATTATTTCGGGAATTAATTACCTTTCGTTGAGAATTTTGTTAATAAGCTCTTGTACCGTGAAACGTTCTCGACGGTAATTTATCGTTGCTTTCAATTTTACTTTATAGAGAATTCGAGATTAATGAAGACTTGCTCAGAGAAGTTCCCTCTGTCTGTAAATCAGCTTTGCGATGTATTATTGTTTTAATCCACAGCGTACTTTCCAATTCTCGATACGATAATATCGTGTTTACATCTCGAACATGTACTTTCTTCCGTCATTGTAATTAATCACCGGGATTAACTTACAATGTTGCAAAATACAGAATGATCTGGCGTTGTTAGCGCATTAACGATGCGTTATTGTTTCCATTAAAACGTAACAAAGCAAATTATTGCGAAAAGTAATTATTCGCGATCCTGTATCCCACCGGTCACGACTATTAGCTGGCTGTTACTATGTAACAGCAATTCACAGTTGTTTGAGCATCGTTCGAATAGTCAGTTTTATTCGGCTGAAAAACTCCATTTGTTCCATTTACCTTTGCCAACCAGCCAGCCTCATTATTAATATTAAGCGTACATAGTCGTAATTTACTTCGAATAACGCGTGCACACGTATGCCCTTCCATTAGGAACAATAATTTAATTCCATGATACGGAATTCTATATTACATGGTCAGAGAGGCCGGCGAATTTAATTCTTTTGCCAAATTTCATTAAATATTAAACTCATTCCCTTCTTTTATACCTTTCTGATTATAAAATTACTTTCCGTGCAATCGTTAATCAGATTTTTCCCCCTTCTCTCCCCTAAATTTCACTTTGCTTATCGTAACGATAGACCAATAATTCATCCGATTTTCACGAACGTAATTATTCACCTCTTTCGACGTTCCTCGTGTTCAGTTGGAACAACAAAAGGGTCACGCTTGGTTAAGTTTAGATGTACAATCGATTCTGAACTGTCCTGGTCGCTTATCTGCTTGTCTGACCACTACTGTCCTCGTTCTATTTATCTGTGACCGGCTCAAAAGCAAAGGGGACGGTAACCTGAATTTCAACAACGACAACGTGTGCATTCCTAATACAGTGCATCGGTAATTAAGATTGAGCAAAAATGTCGTCGTGCACAAGAGACACGAATATATAACGTTGATCGAAGAATTAACTTGCTGTCATTTTAACTTGCTGATTGACAATGATCCTATTAACTACGTAAGTGAAACGCGGCGATTTAATTTATTAGAAATATTCGTTTTTGATTTAAAGCCGTGTAGCATTTCGCTTGATCGATTCTAGGAATTTGCTAATGTCGAGGGTCGGTTTAATGCTCCTTCGAGTAATTGCTGTCCGCAAATTTATCTGGGTCTCGCGAGGTATTAGGTCGTAAAGAATATGGAAGCTAGACCGGGCAATTTGTTTAGTTTATATCACACGGTAGCAACGTTGGATGAAAGTTAGCGAGATTCTCTATCGTAATCGTGGCGCGTTTTCACAGTCGATTACGATGTGCGGATTATGGCGTTGATTATTGTGTTCTGCGGTGTGTGAACGACACGCGAGAGCAACAAATAACACGGTGAATTTGTAATATCGTAAAATATTTCGAACTTGTGTGAAAATTAATTACTACTCGTTCCATAATTTGCAATATTGTAATTGCGTTCCAGCTGGCGCAACAAATATAATTAAATGTAACCATGCGAAGCCAGTAATGGGTTTAATACCGTTCCATAATCACGCACACTGGATTGAATATTATCCAGTCTATGGTTCGTATGTTGTAACGAGATTTGACGCGAATCGCTAGCTAGCTAAATAGACACGTGGGAAATCTCAGTTCTTGCGATCGCTCGTACCAACAATGATATTACGAAAAATTGCACAGTCGATCGGATAAATGTATTCTCTATATCTTTAGAATCGAAGAAATTCAACGTTTCGATTAAGGGCAGGTCATATAAGAGCATTAACAATTTTTGTTGCTGAGAAACGAAGATTTACGAAGCATAAACGTATGAGTTTTTCATGAAAATGCATTGAGCTAATGCGAGTATGTCGTAACAATATGCATAAAGAATTTCATTAAGGTTAATGGCTGTAAAAAGGAAGGGAAAAAACACAGAATTTTTCTCCTAGCGACGAAATGAAAATTTAATAATGACCGAAATGAATAATTAAAAGGAGCTTCATGGAAGCTTTGTTTTCTACCTTGATGATATGATCTCCGCTGTTACCTAACTCATAAGCTTTGACATCCTGCTGAATAATTGGAAGTAGAAATAATCCCTGACTACGTATTGTAAGTGTAATTGAACGTAGCAACGAAGGATTACCTATTCAAAGAATTCTCTATGTTATAACCAGTTGAACGCGTAATATATGACAAAAGATAATGATCGTATAATACGATATGATATAAAGTAATATAATATGTCAATTATATTTAATATCTATATTATAGATAACGAATTTTCATTACGAATCCACTGTGAAAACATTTCGTGTTATTAACAAACAGTAAACGCACGCGAACGCTTCTCCTCGTTGTGTCGAAATTCCTCCACCTACGGAACAGTTGCAATCTAAAATAGTACCTATTACAGGACAAAGAATAATTGTAAGATCGATGGTCCTTTCTAGTCGCTGTAACCTTGGAAAGACAGAGAATCCCATAATCTTTCTGAATGACCGCCCGCACGGTAGCATCCTCGATCCACTTATCTGGCTGGCTGACCGCGCACGGACCCGTTCCACTTATCTGACCCTCCTACCGCTTTTGTACGAAAGCGTGCCACAAGGGCGGTACACGCGTGCACCACCGAGGCCACTCCATTATCTATGCTAATTAACGTAACGCCGACCCTTCGCCTTGTACACGGCGAACGCCACAACTGGGTTGCGTAAGAGAGCGAAGGGGTTAAAGAGGGTAAACTGGGAACGCAGCGCGCTCGGGCAGGGAATGCGACAGGACGAACAAGGGACTCACTGACGCGCAGCCAGCCTCGATAAAGCCCAATTACACCGTTATCTGATTCAGACACGACAGCCCGAGCTCGTGCACGAGCCATCCGTGCGATTTTTCGACCGGTGGAACAACGCCGAGATTTCGATCTCGACTGGCTTTGCGTATCCCTTATCTCTTCCGGGATCTGGCTCTCCGGTGGATTTTGCCGGGCGATTAATATTTCGCGGACGCTCTGATCGATCTCATCGCGAGATCTGATCTTTGCTACGAGATATGGTCTGTGTTTCGAGAACTACGTTCGTCAACGGGCCGGATTTTGGAGGGAAGTGATTCAATCAAAAGCAATCGTGTGTGGTCGGTCAGAAAACGACATGCAGCCTGTGTGGTGGGAATTGTTAAAATTTTTTGAAATATTCGTTTAGAGTTATCGGACGATCTGTTGTCTCGTTTGAATGTTTAGATTTTTAGAATTTAAGATTGGAAATTTTTAACGAAATTTGATAATAGTACGAGACCAGTTTACTCTGGTAACTGTCGGAAACCAGGGCAACGAAGTGCGATTTTATGAGGTTTCATAGACCAAGTTGTCGAACTTCGAGGCGACTGTGCGTACTTTTTTGGAGATGTGTTTCGGGTTTCAGCAGCGTTACAAGTACTACAGTTTTGTGGAAATTCTGATACTAGATCGATACCTACATGTAGCCTCTAGCTGTTATCGGTTTTATGTACTTAACTTCCTAACATATGCTTGTACTATAGTAATAGATAAGAGTCATGGTCTCTGTAATATGTATATAACAGTTATAATATAGCGTAATTCTACAGTACCATAAAAAGCCACATCTGTAAACAGAGCAACAGATTCATACGAAACATGCCCTTTCTTCCGTTTTCAAGTCAAATAAAACAATTAATATTTATGACGTTAAAATTATTTACTATCAGACAATATATGTTATATAAACGCACAATATAAATTATATAAATACACAAAAATTTACGTATTTATCGCGATATACCTTACAAAAGCCATTTAATAGTATTTACTACAGTTATTACAATCTTTTCACGATTATTGCTTCGAAGCTACTCAGTATGTTTAATCGATTCTTTCTCTTCAAAATGGTTCATGTTTGGTATTTAAATTATTATTCAGCGTAGAGATACCGCTGTTTAAAGCGAAACATAATCTAGCACTTCTCTATGTCTGATTCGCAGTCAGAATTGTCGTTTGCACTCGGTACGAACCTACCCCAAACCAGTCGTCTATGCGGTAGCCAATGGCAGACGTTGAATCAGCAATTTTTTTCTACTGTTATTGTCGTACGTACGCACTTGCAGGGAAAGATAGAAGGCGCGCTAGTCTTCAGAATTTCTACCATTCGTCACCATTGTGTTTTAACGCGGTAATTTAAAGCCCTATATTTCAGGACCCAATCTCGAGAAACGTCGATTTGAAACAAAGTGTGTTATTACGAGCGTGCTTCCTTCTATTAACGGAGGGTGTTACTTCGAAAAGTTGTTGCAATTTATTTTACTTATTGATTGAATTCTACGCGAACGAGTGAAGAATGTTCGAGCGAAAGAGATGCGAATGAGAACAGAGTGGGAAAGCAAGTTGTTCAGAAAATCGAGAATAAGAATTTTAGGTCGAATATATTTATGCTTGTTCCATTTGAAATTTCACGAGACAAAAATCTAACTGGAATATTTAATAAAAGTGCACAGAAAGTAGATAACGTTCTGAAGCCTGCTTCAGCAAAGGAGGCCTTATTGTATAATAGAAAGTATCAGAGTATCGACCGTAATTACTTGAGAGTTTGGTCTCTCGAATGATCGGCAAAATTGCGTGCCATCGTTGCAGCTACTTTACTTTTCCAATACACGGTAACGATATAAGCCGGAACATTTCCATATACCGTCTGAAAAGTTTTAATTCGTGACATTGTGCCGGAAATCATGGGAGAATTTCAGAAATTCGCGACATCCCGCGCTATTTCCGCAGCTATTTCGTTTTCTAACACGAGTCCCTGATTTCGATGAGAGCTGCCGCTAAAATAGGAAAGGTTTTAATTTGCGGCATTCCTTACCGCGTGAAATTCGAAGAATTCCTAAAATTTGCAAAATTCGACGCCACCTCTGTCATGCGCAACATCGTTCCCACGAAATGGACAGATTTTTCCTGCATTTTCCACGCCATATCCATCTACCCATCTCTCTGTAAAATTATGCCATCGCCAAACAATTTGCGCAGCACACGAGGAATTTGCGCTGATGCTCGAATTGTGAAAGAAATACTTTCAACCGTAAACATTGCAAACAAGCACGGTATTTTCTCTGAAAAATAATCGATTACTTGTTTATATGAACGCGGCAGGTTTCCTCGCATTGCCCATTTAAGTTGATCTTTAATGACGCATAATTTGAAACTTTAACCGGAAATGCCTCGGAATCCAGACACTTCGTTCATCGCGTCTTCATGACACCGAAAGCAATATGAACAATCGTACTTTGCGCAATTCACAAAGTTTGCTCCCCGACTCGCAATGCTCGAATTCTTTCAGGAAGGCGTATATTAAACGCGATTTACTGCACACCAGGCACTAACAATAGTTTTGGGACGTCTTGCATGCGCTGCAGCGCTGCATGTTTCTCGCTGCTTGGTAAAACACAGGGCGATACGTTCGTGCGGCGTACGAATGCACGTAATTGCGAGATAAACATACGCGCATTAACCGGACGCCGCGCCGTCTTTCTTACTTTGTTAACTGCTTCTACGTTTCGCAGGATTGGCTTAACGAGTTTGTATATTTCTGACAAAACTGCATCGATATATAAAGTGTGTCTATTTCACGATGCTCGTGAAATTGTAAAATATATATATAAATTATATATAATAATATTATATAATTATATATAATAAATTATATATATATAAATAAATAAATAAATAAATATATATATATATATATGTGAAAAATTTCAATTGCACGCTTAATGGAAGGAAACGCAGAGCAAACTTCAAAACCGTGTTAAAACCATGAAAAGCTTGGACGAGAAAAGTCGCGATGCGACCTGCAAGCGAAAGAAACCGCAAGGGTGAAGGAAGAGAGAGAGAAAAAAATGACGAGGATAATGGTCCCCTGGCATCTTTGGGGAAATACGTGGGCGTTCCGTAAAAATAATGCGCGTCCCGTTTGTTGCGTCAGACAGTGATTCGTCTGGTTGAGAAACGTGAGAAAATGGCGAAGGCCAGCGAGAACTGGCAAATTTTTCATCTGCATAGTTAGTGTCCGTTACCAGAGGTTGGAAGTAAAACTTTCTTCTCCGCAGGAATCTGCGGGCTGTATAAAAACAAAATAATAGAAGGGTAAAGAGAGAAGATTCTAGGAGAAATAAGAAGAGCTTTAACTGTATTCCGGGTTCCATTTCTGCCATGAATGGTCGAGTCTATGGAGAAAAGGACCTCAGCTTTTTCGTTTCGTTTCGACTTCGACCGCTTGCGCGGCTTTCTTTCCTGTTCTCTTCTCTCCTTTTTCCTTTTTTCTTTTTTTTTTTTTGCCTGTGCTCCTTTCCATCCCTGCTGTATAAGGTAACGTTTAAAAATGAGTAAATTGGAGGAGAAAACGTGCTTAAAGAGAGGCTTGACATTATCTTTGTTCTTGGAATCTTGAACGCGACAAAGTTTTAATTGAAAGTTTGGCTCGAAAGGGGTAAAGTTATTTTTCAGTGGAACGAAGAAAAGTTGTATCTACGTCGATTACACAAAAGCCGAAGATGCGGTTTGTTGATTAAAGTTGGTTACCACGAGTGGAATATTTAATGCGAAACAGAGTGCGATAAATGAAATAGATTCTCGAAACGCGAATTGAAAGAACACTGCCATTATACGATTACTGTTAATAAGGGAGCAACAGAAAGCATACCAGAACTTCCAACGGTAGAAAAAAAGAAAAGGATGAGTTATTTCGCGAACGAAGAATACGTTCTGACTGCGTACGGTGAGCGACTACTTCCTTTTAATTCCGTACAACTTTTCGTGTAACAAGGTCGAAAGATGGCTACGAAACGTAGCGAATACAAAGTGTCAGGAATGAAATAAAAAGGGCACACGGTGCTGTGTTCTTTACTCCGAAGCTGGCTCCTTTCATCGAGAAATCTATAGAATAATAAAGTAAAACTTAAAGAAGAGAGGAGAAAAGGTAAGGCGAAGGAAAGGAAGAAATAAAGAGAAAAGAGGAGAAAGAAAAAAAGGAAGCAGAACTTGAAAACCGAACTACGCAAAAGTGCTCGATACATCGTCTAAAAGGAGAATCGGTTGCAACAGGATTGCAATAGTCAATGCAACGTGTGATTACGATCGTTGGCACGGTTCGTCGCACCTGGTGCAACTTTCCAACGATAATTCCACCGTTTCCTTTACCCCTCTACCTCGTGATAATTATCGTGTCTTTTACGAAAACAAACAGCGTTTATTGCAACGCATCTGTTGGCAATGAAACATCGGCCGCGGAAAAGGTACGCGCTGAAAAGCAATAAAGTTTATGCGCACGAGCAATTTAACGATGGAAAATTATACGAACTGGTAAGGTAAACCGAATGTATAATTCATGAAAGCATGCTCGTGCTCGGCGTGTCGTTAAAAAGGTGCTCAATGTAGCTACAGGAATAAAAGGAAAAGCGAGGGGGAGGGGAGAGAAGAAAGAGACAGACGAAAGAAAAGAAGGGGTGCTCGGGGTTGCAGGCTGATGGTTTTAAAAATAACGCACACACGTACACACATATACATATTCTTGGCGGAGGGAAACGAGGATTCAACGAAAAGCACCGCCACTCTTTCAACCCTCGTTGCCGCTTCTGAAAACATTTATCGAGCGAAGTAATTACCAAACCGGTAGACCAGCGGAAGGACTGAGCTCGCATTTTAAAACTCTATTGTTCCGGTCGATTCGAGTGCCGTACAAAAGAATCGTTCGGCCTTCGATAATGAATGAATTCCGACCGGGTCACGGACCCGGTAATTATCTCGTTATCTTCAATGGAACATCTCAGAATCATCCATAAATGTTATTGGATAAGCGAAAATCTCGCTCGGGATATGAAACGTGATTTCGCTGTTCCATATGGGATGCATCGATGCAAGTTTAAATAACGACGTTCGTAATTTGAAGACTGTGAATCGTAACTTTGTCGTTTTAATTCTCTCAGGCGCACCTTCCTCGAATTTCATTTTTAATGAGCACGAACGAGAGTCGTTACGCTTGTCATCGACCGTGTTGCAATCAAGAATCACGGCGATCTCTATAAAATCTCTTATCTCGGTCGTCGTCGACAATTCGTAGCATTGTATTTGAATGGCGACGTTTATGCGCCGCATGACCATTGACAGCAGAAGAAATAGAAACAGAAGGAGATACATAGATAGATAGATAGATAGATAGAGAGAGAGAGAGAGAGAGAGAGAGAGAGAAAATAGAATTGATAGTAGAAGCATCGGACATTCGCATCGTTCATGCAAATGGTGGATCGTTAAGTTTTCGAATCGCGTACCGCTCGATGCCGATGTTTATTTAATACGATCGAACCAGCCAGGACCGTGGTTCTCATCTATCATCGGACCCCGTTTCTTTTGCTGTTATTAGCAACGAACAAAGATACGGAAAGGGGATAAGAAGAGGGAGAGAAAGAGCCTGGTGCTCGAAAGTGCAGACCGGTTATTACATCATTACGCGTGATATATAGCGGCCGTGAGGGCAGCGGTATTAATCACGGCCGTTGGAGATAAATTTCGATGCAATCGGAACGTGTGCACGCGTATGCAGCTATACGCCGTGACGATAACGAGTGAAAATACGCGGCTACGTTTCGTTAATTTATTTCCATCGCTGAGCGCCGTATTAAGGTGGTTGGGGATGGCGTGGAGCCTCGTACACTCTTAAGGGCGTCGCGACACGCTTTAACCACGACAAATTTTAACGTTTCTTCCTGTTCCGTCCTACGACACCGACCGTTTTACGCTCTCCTTCGCTGCACGCGTTTCTGTTTCTGTCGGGCGCTCTTCTCGAAATGCTGCTCCAGATCGGGCTTTATGTAGTATTTTATTACGCGAGATGCCCTGGTCAACGCATCGCGAATTTTTCTCCGAGAAATAAATCGAAATTTCGTGATAAAGTTGCCGTGTACGATGATTTGTCGTAGAATATAAATTGATTCGAAAAGAGAATCTGTAACGACGCGTAAAACTATCGTGGAAACGGTAGGATCTATGTAATTGAAGAATCTTTTAAATAGAGTAGTAACAAGGTATACGTTGAAACTCAAAATTTAGATAAAAGGAAAGAATTAATGTTCAGAAAATGGGTGAAAAACTGATAACATTTATTTACCGGAAGGGTAAATTTTACTTAGTAAATTTATCTAGATGTTATTAAGACAGAGTGAGGTAAAACGAAGTGCTGATAACGTCGATTCCCTGTTTCTCTATTTTTACGTTCGTTCTTTCCATATTTCTACGTTCAAACAGATTCTTTTACGAATCGTTCGTTCACGTTACACGTCACAATAATGAATTTCTTTGATCGTGTATTAAATTTTACGTCATTTTAATTGTGATTCCTTTGGCAGGATATAGTCGTATCCTTTCGACATAAAATACCATTACGTTGCTATTATTATTCCCATATTTGATTGGTTCTTCGCATATAATGCAAAATACATAGCTTCTCTGCCAATTAACGTCGAACAAAAACGATCTAATCGAATCTCTTTACCGTGTGAAAGTCCAATTCTCGTGCTCTTTGTAGAAAATTGCCACAGTTATTTCCTCCCATTGCATTTAACATCACGGCTGTCGCTGATGAACGCACGCCGCCTGCCGCGATTCCGCTTTATCCGTTACACGCTTTAACACGTTCCTGTTAATTAACGATATGATACCGATATTGTTTTTGCCCGGGATTGAAACATTCCGTAAGTATTTAATTCATTAATACCTCATGCAATTAATTTCTTCGGTAATTTGCTGAATGATACGCCCATCTACCAGACGTTTCTTTGCATTAACGAGCAATCAATTTAAACAATTAATTTCAATCGGTTTACGTATTATGATAATGCACAGAAGTAACAGAGAAATGTTGTTCTGTAAAATACAAAAGCTTATTTAGTATAATTTATTTAAAGGTATAAACTGTAATTTTACCGTATTTATCGTACGTAAACATCAATCTTATATACTACAGTTCTTCCAATATTCTAGATACTTACGATTTGTCATTAATATATCATTGTAACATATTATTCTAACGATTTACAATGTTTATTCTACTTCGACTTCTAATATTTTTACTAAAGCGATACGTCGAAGCGCGTCCGAATTCTCAACTTGCAGCTTTAAATCTCGCGATACAACGTTTCAAAAGGATTCAAAGTCCTACTTGTACGTAATGCTTCCTGAACAACTTACAGCAATGTATGTACGATCATATGCAAAAAGTTCTTTCATAATTCAATGCTCTACTCGATCTATATCCCCCGGCCCCCTCGCACGTAAACCGCTGAACAAACGCAAACTAACAAATACCCGCAAGAACACGGCCGACGAAAGTTGCACATGCAATTGCATCGACTGCACGTAACGTATTCGGAATGAATTGCCCTTTCTCCATCAAGTGTTCCGCCTCAACGTGCCGTTTCGTTAATCCCTTCGTCGATATTGTATCGTATACACGTACACGCGTGCACACTGTTCCAACCAAGTCGATAATGGCTGCTGAATTTCTTACACGCGCGAATGCGCCAGGTACGAGTGCAAAGACAAGTATCGATCGATACGAGCACGTACACGTGGGCTACTTCAACGAGTCACGTAACGTCGGATTAATATCGCATTAATCGTTCGCCATTACACCTCCGTTGCCGATCGACACGATACAACCATGCAGTTTACACCCTTACGTGATTTCGACCGGTTGATCCTACGATTCGGACCGCTATTTGTACCAGAATCCTATCGCGACCACGCAACTCTCGTTCCACGAACAAATTTGCCTCGCAGTTACAGTTTTCGTTCAATTTTATTTATTACCTCCTTCTAGTATCGTTCGATCGATCGCATTTCCCGATCTTTACATAAGACAGGGAAGAGGACAACTCTGGTCTAAAAGTTTCAGCGAGTAATTTTCCACGAAACGAGTAGAAATCTCTATCGATCACGGCAGGCCACTGCCCATAAATCAAACGAAATCACAGCAAGGAGGAAGAGCAACAGACTCGAGTCAGATTACGATTAACACCGGCTCTTATTCCCGTCACGCGATTTCCCGTAATTTTTTCTTGCCGGACGACGAGGGTTCGGTACGGTTGCCGCTTTAATTCGATAACACGGTTCCGAAGGCGCGTAATATCGTGACGAAGGCGAAGGGTCGCGTGAGTCTGCTTAATTTTAACCGATCCGTGAGCCTAGAAAACCGTCGATCGCGGCCCGAACAAAGAAACCAGGGTGATGATTATTTTTGCATTTCTCCTTAACCATCAACATGCTCGTTCGCCATTCTGTGTTTCATTTTCCTTTTTACCGATCGTCGTCGCCCTTCTCTCTTCGTTCCTTCCATTCCTTTCGTCTTTTCTCTCTTCTCCTTGACGGATCGATAAAATCGTACCGGCACCGGGGTAGAAATCTTCGCCAGTTAGACGGAGTGCGTGCCGCTCGCTTAAATCCGATAATCCGTCGAGTTTTTACAACCCTGCCAGAAGAGAAAATCATCGTTGCTGCCACTCGTGCTTCTCGGGAGTAATTAAAATTTATCGTTTCGTGGATGTTGAAGCTTTCCAGCCACGTCCGGTTGCTGGAGGGAAATGCCATCTGCGATCGCGCGCCCGATTACTTTTTATTTCCCCTTCGTGTACCAGTTCAACCGAGCATAGTAATACCCAGGATAGTCGTGTATAATAAACCGATGCCATTGATCGCATTTGCGAATTGCATTCGAGCTCAACTGCATACCGACAGTGATAAATTGATGACTCCGTCGTTAGCTTCGGGTCACTCTACGCGCGCGTTATTACGTTAAAATTCAAGCAACTCTTTCAATCGCCGTGTTTTGCAATTAACGAACGCGAATGTATAATTAAAATTATTTATACGGCGAAGACAGCGAACGAGCGAATTGAACGTCGCCTTGAACGCGCAATAGCCCCGAGGATTGCCTGCGCGAAGGAAATCGTCTCGAATCATTTCGATCGTGACGATATCGGTTCCTTCATAAGACGAAGTAATCGTGCCACGAACCGAGAAAAGAAGGAGTGGGACGCTTGATTTACCAATTAAGAAAGTTCGCTCGAAAATCACCGAGCGTAGTTTACTTTTACGGTGAACGCTGTTTACTCTCGCGAAATAGTAGCAGAGGAAAGAAACCTACTGCAGGCGTGACCGATGTATTTTCAAGCGTTGCGAGGCTTTTCTTCGGCTAGAAATCAAGTAGGAAAGCTCGCAGCTCTCTCCGCGTCTCTTCCTTGCCTTCTTCCTCTCCGTTTCTTTGCACCTTTTTTCCTTTTAATTCGCCATCGTCGTGGGCGATGGAAACAATGCAAAGAGGCGAAAAGAGTAGAGGAACGAGTGGCTGTTGTCCTTGCCGCGATGGGAAACAGGCAAAAGAAGAAACTTTCATTGGACTGCGCGATTACGAGGAATTATACGATAACTTTTACGGTCTACGGTTCGTGTCGCACGCGTCTCCTCGGCGAACCGAGTTAAAAGGTGGTAGGAAGCGGAGAGAAGTCGGGACAGAAATCGTAGAAACGGGACGAAAATTCATAAAAGCCTCGGAGACCGCATCAACGAATATCCATGGATTTCCGCGATAAAAGCCAGGAGTGAATGTAAACGATCAAAGTTTTCGTTTAATCCCGCATCCAGACACATCCACGCGACCGTCTCGAATTATTTTTCACGAAGCACCTACCCGCGACTCGATCCTCTTTCTTCTCTTTCTCTCATCCCGATTAGGCCAATATCGCCAACAATGTCTTTCAACGGTCTGATAATAGTCACGATGAAAATAACGCGAACCAACGACCGTGTTAAAACACGAAATGCGTTCGTTGGTTAGAACAATGAGAGGCTAGCGAAGCGTTTTTAAAAATTCAATTACAATTTGCGTCGCAAGATATATATATATATATTTTTTTTTTTTTACCGAGTATGAATGGAAACGTTGTCTGTCGGGGAGTCGCGCGGGATAAAAGCGAAACCAGCGCCGTTCAATGTTCGTTCCGCAGAAATTTCATTCTGCCTTTATCCCCGTCCGTATCCGTGTTCAATAATAACGGAAACGATATTGCCACGGCGAGCTTCAAATCGCCGCTGTAGAATATGAAGCGCGCGGAAGCGAAAAATTAGCTGCTTTGCTATCCTGCCGTTCTCGATAGACGAGACGCGTGGGTTGCTTTTCAAGCGACGCTACCTATGAAAATCAGCGATGAAAATCGAAACGGTAATTCTACGATAAAATGGTAAATGGTTTTACTTGTACGATTGATCGAGGTTTTAGTTTTAAAATACCCTTGCCGATTCGCTAGCGTAACGCGTACCTATATTGCCGTTTATGCGCCGGCGCCTCTGGTAAACAATTTAGTATAAAAGAGAAAAGTTAGAATTCCAACGTGAGAACGAAACGCTGCGATTAATATAATCCTCTTATCGTTTCGATCTGTCTGATTTTATCCTAAGCCTTGCATGCCCGTTGTTCTTTCTTTTTAGCTCGTTGGTTGCATCGTTAAATTTTGCATTAATTCTAACCGGTGTTTGGATTTTTAATCCTTTAAGAATTTAGATAGTAGAATAAAAAAACACGCGGAACGGAATGAAGGACGCGGCGCTACACCTTAGATCTCGGATCGTGCAACTTTAAAGTAGTTTGTGTCTAGGCCGACTGGCGAGAGAGACCTCTATACGCCCTGTATGCGGCCGCCATAAACGTTTCTCGCTTATACCGGGTGTGCTCGTTTATTTATGACTTATCCAAGCTACCAGCCATGCTGCGACTCGGCTGGCTTCTTGCTTTTCCTCTCCTCGAAACGGCTCGCCGCCGCGAGCAAACCGCACCGAGTGCATCCTGCTCGATTTATTGTATTGAGCACCGTGCAATCTTGCCGTCACTTCCGCCACCGTGCGCTGTCTCAATCACACACTTTGCTTCCGTTCTTTATACGGCCCGTATCGCTGTGATTTTACCTGCTCCAGTGTACGAGCCTGCCTTTTATTGGAAATAGCCTTGATTCAGTTCATTGCAGATATAAGACAGGTTCAAAGAAAGAGAGAGAGAGAGAGAGAGCAAAGAAAAGTTGATCTTAGAATAGAGCAGTAATTTTCACGAGAGGCTAACGAATAATTTCGTCCAGACATGACGATTTGTCCTTGCTTTTAACGTACATTTGTAATTAGACTGCTCGTGCTAATGCTTTTGTAGAAAATGGAAAGATAATAATTTGCAGTACATAATATGAAAAAATGTATGGGAAATATTCAAAATATTCGAAACATAAGTTATCGTCATGATGAAAATATAAATTTCCATGAACATCCGTGGTATATTTATAATATTTATATTGACGGTAAAAGTGTTCGTCGTACGACAAATGCGAAGCAAGAATGATATAAAAATCGCACCGACGTACTCGAGAGAGTTAACACAGTTGCTGCCGAGTCTGTAGCTGAAAACACGGTAATTCCAGTTGCTCTCGAGACGGCGTCTCGTGGCTTGAAACCGTCAATTCCGAGCGATCCGCTGCCGCGGAAGAGTTTTCGGCCGAGAGTTTCTCCTCGCTTTAAAGTCTCCGGGTTTCAGGCGTGTATTTTGCGAAAGCTCTTGGGCAGTGTACAGCTTACGCAAGAAAACGCGCGAATTATTTGCAGCGGCCCCGAAAGGTCGCCCTCCGGGCAAACGTTTCGCGAGCTCCCGTTGAAAATTCACGTTCGGCCGACTCATTAGAAATCTCACGTATTTGACTAAGAGGTTCGCTGCCGCGAGCTCGCAGACGAGCTTCAAAGCTTTGACCGCTCGCACGTGCGAATGAACGAGCACCGAGCTGACTGTCTTCCTCGAGACGGCTCGTTGGAAACCGTTCCTAAAATGCGTTTTAGCAAGTTAAACTCTTCACCGTTTCCCGCTTCTTCGTTCTTCGACTCGCGTTGCTCAGACATTCTCTCTGTCTTACGAGACGTTTCATTTACTTCCTTCTCTCCATAGCGAATGTTCCCGGCGACAGCGACACTTCACGATTCGACGAGCGCGGCCTTTGACTCAGACTTGTAACGCAGAATGCAGATTACTTACTGTTGCGTCAAGAAGAAGATACTCTGTCTTCGCAGCAAACGAAAGAGACGTTTAATCGGATGATTCGATTAATAAATATTCTATCAATACGCGCAATGTTACAATTCGTTTCTTTGAAAACTAACCGCCCTTTTTCCCGCCTTTCCGACAATTCATTTTGACAAACGAAACCACCGTGCTCGTTTTGACCCTGGCGAAACAAAAAAGGAAAAAAAAATCGATTAAGCGGAGTCAAACATTTCCTCGGTTAATTATTAACGTTTGAATGGACGTTTGAACGTTTACCCGGCGTTCGGGCGCATCTCATTTATAATTCTCGCTCATTTCAAGCTCATTTATTTGGGCGGGCTTCCCGACCGCGCGCGGGTGCCCCCGACATTTCCCGGGGCTCCCTAATTGGATTTCGCTGGCGCCGCTGGAAAATGACAATGCCGTCGTCATAAAACAATGTCGAGTGATTTCCATCGGGGATCCATTAATGAGATTCGTACGAATTCCCTTATTTGTATAAATCGTTTCCACCAACAAACCTTCCGGTGTCTCAACAAATGGTAAAACGTTTAGCGACGAGCCATTGCGCTACAACGAACACCGATCTGTGGTCGAATTTGAAATATAAATCGTTTCGAGCGTCGAACAAGTTGCGGTCCAACATGAAAAATCGTCACTCGAAAAGCTACGGAATCGACGGAGGAGGAAGGAAAACGGATCGTAGGCAACTCCCGCTGGATCCGCATTGGAATACAGATTTACGAGGGAATAAATTAGAGGTGTATCGAGTACCGAATGAAAATCCCAGCGTGCACGTTCGATTAAAACAACGCGTCCCGACGCGTAGCTCGCGTCGCACCCCAATTATCCCGTGTCGCGAAATGAAGTCTTCGTGGCTTTTTATCTGTCTCCTATCTCAGGCATAACGGCTGTCCAGAATTTGTGGCCGGGGCGTGTCGTCCTCGACGGACGTCGGGAAATTTCGTTCAGGGCACGCGTTTATTTTGAAATTAACGCGCAGAATTAAGCTGCTTCGTGTCATGGCTTGGCCGCCGGGTTACGGTTACCGTCTCTCGTCGCGCGCGTGCGATAATTAAATTCTTGTTCTACGGGAGATTGAACCTTGTTAATTTCTGTGTCGGCTAGAAACAGACGGTATTGTGTATCGTGTAACTTGTTTGATGAAAGATTTTAGTCTGGTAAGATCAGGAACAGGCTATCGTTTTTGCGATGATAATGTTCTTTTTTTTTTTTTACATCAAAATATTGAAAAATGATTACGATAACGAATTAATTTCGTGAAATTTTGTTACGATATTCGCAGGATGAAACGGAAATAAAATACAAAGAATATATCTGAGAAATTCGTAACGATTTCATTAATTCTTTCCGCGGTTTTGATTTTCTTTTTGTTCCTTTGTTTCCCATTGAAAATTGCTATTCGCTAAATTCCACGAAACCACCATCGAAACTCTACGATCATCGGACACAGACGTAGCAGGGAAGAGAGGAACAAGTTTTGATTTCAGCGCGTTCCAGCGGTTCGAAAATTTTAAAGCCGTTTGCAGAAAGGGGCAGTTTTTCCTTTGGCCAAAAAGTAACGGCGCAAGACGCAGAGTACCGACAGAGAGCTTGGTTGCGTGGTTCTCTGTGTTCCCGTAATCTAAATACAGATACAAAGACGGGGTCAGGCAAAGAAGATGGAAGAGGCTTTAGAACTTCAAAGAGACACGGTTGCGGTTGCATCAGAGGAGCACGGGAACTCAAGAAGCTGGTTGGGCACCGTAGCCCCGGAACGCAATTTATCGTCAATATTTTATTGCTTGCGACTCACCGGCTATAGCCAATTAACAAAGTCAATATTGGACTGGCGGCTTTGTACCATAATTAAAAGTAGGATAATCGATTAATTAAACAACGCATACGCACAAAGGAGAAAATTAAAGCTGTATCTCGGACGTGTTACTACTGATTGCAAACACGTCGTATATATGTACATATATAATATATGTAATTATGTATATATTAAATGTGGTGATTTAAACGCGTCGTTGAACGTATAAGGTCATCGGAACTCATAGAGGATACGCGTCGACGTTACCACGCGCGCGCGTGTTGCGGTTCGGTTTCGTGGATTACAGAAAACAGACACGTGTCCCGTGCACGCAGCTGAACGCTCGCGTTTGTACCGGTACCCTGATATTATATCCGTAATTTCCCGGCTGAAACAATGAAAACAACCGGTGTAGTAATCCGGCGAATGTTTCCAAAAGAAAAAAGCCGGCAGCGGTATTACAACGGTATCGCGAAGTCGGATATTACAGCGGACCGTAGTCGCGAGTATTTTAAGCCAGCGCGCAGGGTTAACGCGATTAGCCGTGTTTTCCTACCGCATAAATCCCGCCGCGGTTTCGCTACTTCGTCGGAACTTTCATATTCCAGTTGCTTCTCGACTTCCGTCCCCCCTATTTGTCACCGTAATCTCTTTTCTTTTACCGTTAATTATCACGATCCATCCTTTAAAAACCAAGAGGAAACAACAACGGAACTTTGATAAAACGTTGGTTCCAACTGAAAATAGCGCGACGATCATCGTGGCGGTGCTGGCGTCGCTCAATATGGCGAACAAACTGTCTCGTTCTTGCACTCGTTCTCTCTCTCTCTCACACACACTCTCTCTCTCTCTCTCTCTTACACACACACACCCTCTCTTCCGCAACGCACTCTCCTTCCTCAAACGCACAGACACATCGAACTCGCTTGCACGAGGTTACCACGAGAGGTTAGGTCCTTCCCTCGCAGACCAGACGTTGGAGTCTCTCTGCAACGTCGACCTTCGTCGCTGACCTACCGTGTATCGCGTCTCCTCGACCCTCTACGAAACCCAGAATATTCACCGCGACGCTAACCGTTTCATGAAAGCAGCCCGAACAAGAACGAACAATCGGTTGGTCCACTTATCGGCGGAATTTCGCGACGGGTCGGTTGACGCCAGCCACGGATTTTCCGAACACTGAGATTTGTCTCCGGCGTGAGCCACCCCCGAGAGGCGCTGCCGACCTCCGATATTGATTTTCCGGGGGAAAACAGAATAGAGGTGTGCCTATGATATGCTACCGACCGGGTGGTTCGCCATCGGAGATACGAAGGATGGCTGGTTACGGAAAGTATCAGAGAGAAGGAAGCTATTATTGAGAATATTTTAAGAAGTTGAAATGTACATGTAACGTCTATATCGAAAAGTTGAAATGATAAACGACGGAAGTGCCGGAAGAGTTTCGATAAAGAGAAAAAACACGCTATCAATTTTGACATTTATGTAATTTTATCGCTCGAACTCTGTAAGCTATCAACGTTTATCAATTTCATAAATTTATAGGAAGAACAAATATATTAGACTGATTACAGTTCGTATAGCACATCATGTATAAAGTATGATACGACTTTTTCCAAGAATTGTACACTCAAGTGAAATATGGCATCAATGGTCAGACGCGCGATGAGTTTCCCGCTTAATAAAGCAAATGTTTACTTTTTCCTTTTTCTAATCGTATTGCCGCTGGCAGGAGTTTGTAAGAAACTCTTACACACACACACACACACACACACACGCACATATATTAGCGATGAAATCACTGGAAATAAAGAAAAATTTTATCATCGAAGACGAGTGGCTCTGAAAACAATAAATCTGCACGTACGCGGATTCGACTTTCCTCTCACGTTCAGTCGGCTTTGTAATTTTTGCGGCTTGATTTTCTGGCCGCATCTCGCGTAGAAAATGCACGAAACTGCAGGTGAAACGGGATGAAACCACGCAAAGCTCGGCGGCCGCTTTTTCTTCCGCTCCCTTGTTTTCTTTTCGCCTCTTTTCTCTCTGTTCCTTTTAGACTTTCCCGTCGAGCAGTCAGCGCAAGAGCCAACTTCTTTCTCGATGCATCAGGAAGACGTTCGCAACGCACGACCTCGTTCTTTTCATTCGTCCCGTTTCAGGCGAGTACGAGATTCCGCGTGTACGTATTCAAAAACGCGACGGATAAAGGGAAAAGGCCAACGACGCGTGGAAAGGCAACGTTCCTTTCTTTCCCAGTTCGGGCGAATATCTGTTAAATTTTTATCGCGATTTTATTGTTTAAGCATTTGCGGCACTCGAGTCTAAGCATCCGAGCGTCAAAAGTATTTACGTTAACCGGCGTATCGTATGACACAATCGATAGAATTCGCAAAGGATCGAGAAGTATGTACTTCTCCGCAACCATTGACTACGTTGTTTCATGAGATAGTAGGAATATATAATAAAGTGTTACAAAGTGAAACTTCCAAATTCTATACACGGATCCTGTTATCGTGACGAACAAATAATAACAAATATATAATATTATATATTATATTATTATATTATATATTATTATTATATTATATTATATTATAAAATAACAAATAATCCTATTCACATTAAATTAACGAACAGTCGCAAGTATGGTATTTAAAAACAGCAACATTTTATTTTACAACAAATATCTTAATCACCATAATACTTACGGCACCGAGAATAGGCTGTTCTTTCCAATTTATACAATATTACTGTCTATTAAAGATTCAGAAGAATTCATTCGATTTTCTATAGGATGTTTTCCGATTAATTGAACAAGGCGTAGCACAGCTGACGCAGTTATCCACGGCAATCGTAATTTATCTCGGTTGTTTGATATTTAAATGAATAAAATCCGAGGGCAAACGACACAGATGCATCTGCTGCTCCCTCTGATTTTATTTATCTCCGACCCGACAGATGTTCCACGGACCATTCAACTTCTATCTCGTCTCTTATTATCGAGCACGGGATAAATGGGCAAAACGTTTCCTCCCGATGCGGTGGTGCGTTCGTTAGAGTGGTAGAAGATGCGAGCCGCCACGAAAAGCCACAGCCTCTTGACCTTTCGGTGCTCCGGGGCAAAAAGTAATTTTACTTCTCCTCATCTTAACGAGCTGTATATTTTTTTTTCATTTGCAAATACCCTGAATACGATTGTTCGTGACCCCGTGGTACAGAACAAAACCGACACGAAGATCGACCTTCGATGGAGACGCGACTTCAATCTCGCTCGTTTCACGTTACAAACGATCGACTGTTTTATTTAAAACAAAAAGTTTCTAAAGACAGAGAGAGAGAGAGAGAGAGAACGTTTCTTCATTAAGGAAGATTAATAAGACATAAATAGAGAACAACTTTTCGATGGAAAATAGATTCAAGTTGAAGGATAAAGTTCGTCCAGGCGAGAGAACCGGCTTTTATGCCGGAGCAGCTTTGACAAGTTCGCAGAAATCTAACTAATAGTAAGCGAAAGCTCGGTTTAACGAATTTTCTTGCACACGGTCATCGCGTGTAATAGAAACGTTATTTCTTTGTTAGTTATATCAAAGACATGCTTCCCCATCTATTGTTCGGCTCTTCAAAAGATTCGTACATTCTTTTGCGTAATTGGAAACATATTTTTTTAACGCTGTTGGCTCCGGACATTTTTGTTCGCTATTCAACACGCTCGTTTGTCCAAACATGAAATTTCACTTAAACAGAATTTATTCCTTTTACGGTTTCCGCGTCAACCGCTTCGACCTCGCAAACGTAAGAATCATCCGAATTGTATAAAACGTTACAACCCCCGATAAACTTGTGATTTTGAGACGAGGTTTTCGTTAGAAAACGCAGAAAGAATAAACGAAAACACGGTTACACTTTTACCATAATAGTCGAGCTTCCTACGATACGTATCAAAATATTTTTCTAAACAAATTCCAACTTCGCGATTGCTACATAGAACTGCTATCGTAAAGTCGAATAAACGCGACTCGTGTGTATGTATATGACTGAGTGTATAACCGTAGCAGAAACGTTAAAGAACGAATATCGAGAACGAAGATCGAGGAAATAGAGTTCTATTTACACGAGGCAGAATTTGTTTTCTATCGTTACGTTTAGCACAAGTAACACACAAAGTAACAAGAATTCCATATAGATGTCAAAATCAGTGTATTAATAATAACAAATTCATCCTATTTCCACGCACACGATCGACTTTAAAACAAACATTTATCGCAAATACGTATTTCGAAGCAAATACAAGAGAATCGACTATCGATCCAGATAATGTCACATCTTGTTTTCTCTTCATCCGCAGTCACCTTTCATTATTAATCGACGTCAGCGCGATCGTACATTCTGTTTGTCAAATTGACAAGGCAACGGTGTATCAGCCCGGAAATGTAAACTGGGACTCTCAAGGTCGACGATATTCAAGCTTAAGTCAACCATAGACGAAAACTCTTCGTACTCTGTGCCTCCGCCTCGGTATATTCGTCCGGGAACCAATTTCTACTCTTTGATACCGCTTCACTCTTCTCTCGCGAGCTATCTTCTCTTTTCCTTATCCTGCTTCGAAATTCCGAAAGGAATCACCGATAGATACAGGTGAGATTTAGTTAAATATTCAGAGTGCAGCAAAAGTGGGAAGCACGACATCGAGATTCGGGGAAAAGGGAACTCTGGGCGGACATGGAAGATTGATGCAGCCGGAAACATATACGGGAAAAGTTTATCCGCGACCGGGCTTCGCGTAAAACTCTTTCTGATGACACCAGAATGCTTTTATTTTTCGCGGGGAACGCCCACCACTGCAACGAATTCCCTTGGATGTATATACGTATATATCTTTCTATATATAGAGATATAGACATATCTATATATTGAAAGAATATCGCGAAACGATCGGAATTTTCGATTTGGGAATTTTCATCCGGCACGTAGCTCTGCTTCCCCACGGCGAGGCGGCAACTCCTAGCAGCCACGATTTCCACAATGCTCGCGGGATGCCTCCGCAAATGTTATTGAAAGTATATAGACCACGGAATCGCGGCTCGGTCGTGTATCTATCGGTCGTTTGCTACGCTTCTCTTTGTTGATCGATAAGCTATTTGTTCGTTTAGACAATCATTCTTATGGGGAATGGCTAGATGATGATTTTCGTTCCATATCTGCGCGTAATTTTGATCGTAACGTGTTAACGTTTTAACGACGAGGCGCGCCAAATGACGAATAGCCTTGTAATTTTCATATTTTATAGTTCAACCAAGATGATATCATTGTCGTTAGACGAAGATCGTCTTATTCAGCAAAAAGGGGCGAATATAAGAAAGAGGTGCGAAACAACGTAAAGGTCCATCTCATCCATCATATCAATATTTCTCAAGGGAGCACGAGGTATGATATCTTCGTATCGTCCTACCACAAATTTTTCACCTTTCCTGCCTACCTTATATGCATATAAATTACGCGTTTTATCTCCATTCGCGCACGCCGTTTTCATAAGGAATCTTCATAAATGCGAATTCACATTCGATTCTTGAACATTCGACGCGAGAAACAGAAAAGATCGTTTCGTTTTGTTCTTTGCGTTCTAAAATCGGCAAGCAACTCTGCGTAAAAGTCTGAACGAGGAAGAAAGTGCACGACTACTTAAACTTTCGACCATCTTGAAGTTCAAACGTGAAAATTCAACGAAAAACTTCTCCATCGTCTTGTTCAAATCACGCAAAACGGACTACTACTTCGACAGATCGTTATTGGCTGAATTTGACGACCAATAAATTTGAACCGTTGCCGATCTCTCTCAGCTTCGTCTCTCTAGAATTGACGAAGGAAAAGTATAACGTTAATCCGCGACAAATAGTATAGATAGAAATAAACGACATTAAATAGAAAGCGCTGTTCTGTTTTTTTTTCATTATTATTATTTTATATGCCAGCTAGTAATGCGGATAAAGCATATTTGACGTGAACGTTAGTGTACGAGATCTATGGATAAATACGACGAAATTAGGGGACGGTATGATACCAAGAGTAAAATACTAGGGTTCAAGTTGCGACATCTTAAGAGCTTGACAACGTACGACAACTCTGCACGGTTCTAATTGCTTTGGTTACCGAGTTCTAATGAGTTTGAAATTGTTCTAATCTTAATGCTAATCGTAATTTCTAGAGCGTATCAAAGTTTCTCTCGTAACTAAGCACGTTCAACGAGTTAGGCTGTAGACAAAGTGCACGCTGAAACGTTCTTAATTTAGATCACATTGTATCTACGATGTAAACTATCTCGATCGAGTAATTTCAAGAAGACTAGAGACATCCGTTACTTACTCTTTTTGCCAGAGTCTCTCTAACAAAAAAGTAGTAGTTTTACGATGGAAACAGAAAAAAGAAAAACAAGGCACTCTTAACCGTTACAGTAACCGTAGAACAGTAACAGTAGCAAACAGTTGGTAGCAGCCATCGAGACGTGTGGAATCGCTTTACACTCGCTATAGTACGGCCACTTAATCGTCCAGTGCACGAATCATCGGGAGGTGCGTGAACCGGCACGATAAATACACGGAAAACGAATCGAACGGGCAATCCAAAAGTTGGAATCTCGTAACCCGATCCTAGCCTGACTGCTTCTAATTTCTAGCTGCTTTCGATCGTGTTCCCGGTACGTGCCACCATTTTTCTATCAAATGAACGCTTTGCATTTGTCATCTTGCACGAAATGAAAATTCCCTCGATTTTTGATCCTCGATCCACTCAAATCATTCTTAATCTTTTCTACTACAGCGTCGTCAAAATTTCCCTCGCTAATTCCAAAGATCACTCAAGCGTGAACGTACTTGGATCGTGGAAGTAAGGAATACAAGCGATCGTTGATGACGATTTAAAATAAATTTCAGCTTTCGTTCCCATCGAACGTAACATGCAACCGTCTATTTCTTCTTTCCACGTTCAACCATCTCCAACCAAAATTGAGTTTGCTACGACGAAGCGCGTGTGACGCGAGAATTTCGTAGGAATTCGATGCTTTCGAAATTAATCGAAGGAATCACCGAGGCTTTTACAACGAAACGCTCGGAAACTAATTACCCACGGCGATGTAGCGGTCATTATTGTTAATTACATTTCGCGCGCGGTGGTTGCCCTGTAAATTAAGAGGTATGGCTGAACGCGATCGGTATTAACGACGGATTTAACCGGTAATGCCGATGTAGCGTGTCAATCTACATTAGACTAACACCGTATCTCTCGCATCGCATGTTCATCGAAGAAGTTAATATTGTTGCCTGGCTCGATTTCTAATTACTCGCGCCGAATGCTCCCAACCCAACCCTCCTGGGAACACCGCGATTTCTCGAGGGTTTCACGCAAAGCGGCTCGATAATTTCTTCATCGTCTCTTCACAATTCCACCATCTAGTCTACTCGAACGTTTCAATTAAGAGTTTTAAAAGCCTTCTTCCGCTGTCCACGTTATTACTTTTGCAACATAATACCCGAGAAAGGTAGAAATGATATTAACGTTAAATTTATAATAGATTATTTTACGATTTATCGTGAATTCGCTAAAGCACGGTGTATTGTTAGTTGTAGCAGATTTTAATTATCGGAAACGTCGTTAAGATATATTTCGTTAAATCTTATTCTAAAATTCATTGAAACGTTATTCACGTGATAGGACAACGATGTACATCGTTGAAAGGGAAAGAGTACCGGTCACACCGGTCGGCTGAGAATTAAAAATTCATGCATTTCGTGTTAGTTTTCCAGCTTGATTACGTTGCAACGAATGTATTAACGTTCCATCTTAATTACGTTGGAAATAGTACCTTAATTATGCACGCGTTTGATGCGACAAACAGAAACAGGGAGAGAGAAAGAGACGGGAAAAGAACGGGGAAAGAGTAGACGAGAAAATGTATTTTGCAATCTGTTCGAGAAACGCGACATTGAGAACGAATAATTTAACGACACGGAGAATAAATCGCGGACAATTTCCTAGTGCACGTGAGCGAAATGCAAATAAAATTAATTACAAAAATATGGATAAATGTCTCATTTTCGTTCTTTTAAGTCTGATACCGATTTGACAAGCTCGTGCATTTAAAAAATACAACGAGATTAACTATTTCCATATCTTATAAATCGATACGATGATCGATTCTCAGAAGATCTATCGTATCTTATAAATAACGGAATATTAATTTTTATGCAGAGTCACAGAAATTGTATATAGAGTAAAATAAAAGAAAGTAAATTTGATGGACTGCTATAACGTACGTTTTCCTATCTAAGGATACATTCGTAAAATAGTATAAGGAGCTAGTATAGAAGAGAACGTCTCTAGTATAAAGCAGCGAAACGTTAAAAGACCGATGTGTCAGCGTGGAACGTTAAACGAGATATCTTTATAGTTTAATAAAATTTGCGACACGTCTCGCAACGTCACGAAATTAAAATCGTTCACGAAACTGGAATTACAAGGCGACCATATTTTCCGCCGTCTTCTCGCCTGGTTTTATCTCACAGTTTTTGTCGTTATGGGCTGGTCCCTTACTCGTCCCGTGACTCGTTCATACATACAATACAATTAGCGTGGGACTGTAGGTGAATTAGTCGCAGGACGGTTTACGACTCAAAGACACGACAGTTGCCGTTTCGAATGGGCGTCTAGAAGGCCGTTTATGCTCTTACAGTTCTGTGTCATTCCCGCAAGAAAGGCTCGTGCGAAGGCGGTTTCAATTTGCACGAGCGGTTCTTCTGCGTCGCACCAAGGAACGAAAGAAGTTTCGCGTGATCCCTGAATATTATTCATATGCGCGAGGATTAAGACGGTTGTCGTTCACGTTTGCCCAATATATCTTCGTGGCGATGATAATAAGAGCCTCCATTAACGTCCAAAATGCTTTCTAATGTTTGAATCGTTTAATTTAAGTAGAGTAAAGTACAATATGAACGCGGCGAATGGAATTCCTCGAGCATCGAAACAAGTAGCGAGAAACATTCGTATTTTTGGTTATGGCGTAAATCAGCGAATAAACTATTCGAGTAGAATTTATCCTACGACTTTTATGATTTTCATGGTTAAAGCAATAATGAATCGTACGTAAGACCGTACAAACGGAAAACGCTTAAAACTGCTTAATTGGAAGTAATTTCAGCAGAAGGTTACCAATATCGTGCATCTTGTCACGAGAGGGTTTAGATTCTCGTAGACGGAGGATGCGTTGCCGTGTACATTGCTGGAATTGCGAATCTAATGGAGATTACGGTGGATTTTAAACGCACGGTACTTGCAATTTCACTCGAATTACCTTTTCAACGGCTTGCTGCCGCGGCGCGATTGCTCGCGTTAACGCTGCGTTTGTGGCATTCGGTCGAGCAATGAATTAGCATTATTAGACACTTGCTGATATACATACCTAATCCTTTGTCATCTGCAACAGGTGGTTACATCGAAATACGCGCGGAACGCGTCTCACGTAAAAGAAAACGGCTCCCACGCCTGTCTACGTCCCTTGGATGACCCGAATCCGCGACACCGTTTTCAATTTTATTAATGCAATTCGAAAATGGCTTCGTGCATGCAGTCGTGTATCGTACCAGATAACTTCGCAACTTTCAACTACCACGTGTAACATTGTTTTCGCGTAGTTATACGTATATAGTAAATTCATAATCCTATATATTGCGGAATTTTGTGTATACAAACTTGCTATTACTTGTTACGTAACATGACCATTTTACCAGCAACTATATGTTATCTAGAACAAACAATTACCGACTGTAACGCTTTTCCAACTGTTTCTAACTTGACAGCAGCATACGATATCCTGCATTTGCTCTTACTCGTAATTTCTTGAATTATCGCTATTAAAAAAAAATCTTAAATCCTGACGATATCACATCACGATCTGATCCGCGGCAATAATTTTTTATTCTATATTATATCACCTCGGTACGTATATAAATCGAACGAAAGTTGGCTAAATATAAACGTCAATATCAGTAGGAACGAGAACAGGTAGCTTGTTGCGCGTATCGAAGCAACCACGTCCAAATGGTCCGGTCCAAACAGCAATGTAATTCCAATTAATGAAGTATCGAGCTCTGAAATTCCAGTCTTGTTAATACCATAACCTTTACAAAATTTCATTATAACGATGTATAATGGGCGTGCAACGTTAAAGATTCCTATTCAACAGGTCATTAAATAATCACACGTTAATAAAGCGGTCTCAACGAGAGGGTCTTTACGAATGTAATGGGATTTAGCGTGAGTCCGCAATCGAACTAATAGCCAACTAGAAGCCTGGATCACTGGCATATTTGCTGCAGTTCCAACGGCTTTCGGTAGCTTTGAGACCAGCTATCCGGCTCCCATAGTCGTATCACCGACATATCAAGAGGACCGCGTTTGCGGTTTCGTCCGTTCGCTCGGTCAGCTAACGGTCGCGATCGATTTGCTGCATGAAGATTCGCTATCACCTACCGTTCCGATACTGGGAAAGGCTGCCTTTGCAGGATTAATCGCTGGAAACGTCGACAATCCAATAAAGTCGACACGTCTCTACGAGAAATGAACCGAGATTGACTTTTACTCAATATTATCGGCAACATTTACAATTTCCTGAATAAGCAATAGAAATATTGTGAATTTTGCTTTACGTATCGAATAAAGAAAATGAACCTAGATATTTCTATCTAGAATTATCCATTAAAACGTCGATAAACCAATCTAGAAATTTCTATAATCACAGAATTAAAATTTCATTTCACTTGAATTAGTTTTCTACCATAATAATCAATGGTTTTCCTATCGAAAATGTTATTACATTGTGTATCGGTTGCTTAAACCTTTTCTATTTTCTGAAAATACTTTCGGTATTATTTCTTCAAATATAACCATTCCCCATATTAAAAGAAAACGATTTATTACATTGTCAAACGAATTTCAAAGTTTACGTTCAATGCGAAGAAGATTGGAATACCTCGTCGTTTATATTTAAATGCATCACGAGGGTCGCGAACAAAAAGTTTCGTAGCCGCGTGAGCTCGAATCGAATGTGGCCTGGAAATAGAGCCGATGCGGTCGAATGCGGTTCGAGGCTGAGTTCAGATTAAAGGCGGAATAGACGTAGGTTGCAGATGTGCTGGACGTTGATTAAGTTGGCTATGATATAAAGTTACATGTGGTTAGCCATCGGTTCGGGCCGGATGCAACGTAGCTTGATTGTGAATTGGTATCGTAGGTGCAGATTGCGGCTGACTCTGGTTTCAACTTCGGTCTATTGATTTCTTCTCGCGAACGAAATTTCGTATTCAAAGTCTCGTGCTTTGAAATTGGACTACGGTCATACGACAGCTTCTGATGCAGCTGTTCGCAAAGAAACTGAAATGCTATTGGGAATGGACGAACTACATACGTCACGAGGCTATATTTTGACAACGACAAAGTTGCTCTAGAAAAGAATAATTTGATCTCTTTCAAATGAATGAGAAAGGGATTTACGAATGAAACTGGAAGGATGATTTTGCCGAATTTTTTTTAAATTAACGATGGTAGCGAAAATGTTTTCACCGTTTCATATCAAGATATTTGCGTACATTTAATAAATAAATGGAAATAACCGAGGTACACCTACTCGATTCTACTTTCGTGGCTGGTTCAAGATCCAGCGAAATTGACTCGTACGCTTCTGGCCAGTTCACCCTATCGAGGCAAGGTACGCTATCAGATATTCATTGGTTTCCAAATTGATCTGCAAATACAATGCTCCGTTCATATGTTTACACCGACACCTGTTCCATAATATGCGTTTATGTTCCAAACTATGTATAGATATACGTATCTAAAGGAATCGAATATGTGGGTCTATAGATTTGCATGCATCCATTCGTACTAGCTATACGCCTAATGTTCAATAAATCCTACGCGATTTTCTATCCAATTAATCTTTTGAGAAGCACTTGCCATTTCCGATATTCTCCGTATACCTAACGCCGTGAGCCGTGTCACGGATCTAAATTGGAGAATCGTTTTGTCGATGAATAAGTAACGATCCCACCAATCGGACGCAACGAATATAGCATTTTTATTTTTCTACGACAAAGGCAAAAATTAGTCCAACGTGTTAGATACGATATCGACGATGGCATTTGATCGATCAAGTTTACGTGGTTGACCGTTGAATTGATTAAGAAGTCAATTAATTTAATAACTGCGCTTTATACACTTTATTTACATACAGTAGAAATCCATTTATCCTGGAATATCGAAAAATACGGAAATCTATAATCCTATCTCTATTATTTACGAGTAAAGGATTTATTATTAAGGAAACTAATCTAACAGCAGCGAGGCATGGACATTTATCCGCAAAACTATTAACGTAGAAAAGATGCCATCAAAAAATGGTTATCCGATCGCTACAGATTGCGCGCTTCGCTACGATCCAAAATCTATTCCGATTTCTATCAAAGCGAACGATCCTCGATTCAGCTGGAATTCATAGTAATCGTTTCCCCATTTCATTCCGCCAACCCAAACACCTATTTTACTATATCCCAAACTTAAACGATTCCCATTATACCAACATCCAGATTCAAGCTGGAATCCCGAAAACTCGTCTCTGAGTCGCTTTAAGAATCTCAATTCCGTATTCTATGATACCGGAGGGAAAAAACGTACACGCGATGTTGGTCACGAAACACGTCGATTCCCATTTCGATGTCCTCGATTCGAGATGAAATGCATATCCAGCGTTCGACGATCGATTGAGAAATCGGCATCACGGCCGGCTACGTTCGACGCGTTTACGAACGAAGTTTATGGGACAGGAATTGAACGGTGGCCGCACGCACGGGTCGCATAAGGACCCGGATATGCGGGTTCACGGGACGACACCGCGTGACTCGATCGTCCGTACACACCGGCTGATCCACGCTAGTGTAAAGCGTTGTACGCGAAGCAGTGTGTAGACTGCTACGGATAGGACGCGGCACAACAGCGCACGAATCGTGTACACCCAAATTGGACGGGAAATTTAGTGGCCTGTCCTACGAATCTCGGGTACCCTGACCGCCCACCACCTCCACCCCACTCCATTGCCTCCCACTGTATTTGCAGGCTGCGCCACAGTTCCCTTTCCGCCCCTTTCCGGTCACCAAAACCATACACATTGCTCTCGTGTATTACCCTTTCAGGCTCTGCGCATACACTTTCGATATTTCGCGAAAACGCGAGCACGGGTGCAGCCGATCTATTGGCTTCAAAACCCCAAAACCGTGCCCCGCTGTTACCAGTGAATCGTCGCGTGGCTGATTCCAGGAAATAGAAAAATCGTGGGGCGTATCGTCTGTGATCGTCGCGCCCCGCCAACCGTTCGTCCCTTGCTTTCGTCAGGAATTCGTTGATAAAACGATGCCACGGTAGCAGCCTGCTCTCTGCCAACCAGCTTCACTGGCTGGCTGCGATTCGTCCAATTTGCCAATTCCGTTCTTTCGACAGGAAGCACCGATATCGATCGCCCGCGGGGCTGCCGTCGTTGTGCAGCGATAAGACCTGTAAATAAAACTGTCTACCAGCCCCGAAGATAGCTGGAGATGGACGAAATCAAGCTTCCATGCTGAGGCTTTCTCAATGGGGAAACTGGATGGATGAGGACGAACGCAGGAGAGAGCATCGACCTCCAATTTGGAAACGTTTTTCGTTGAGAGGAAGGGGCGAACGCTTCTCAAGGGGACCAATGAGCAGACAGTTTATATCTAGATCGAAGCCGGCAAATACAATCAAGAGGAGCGCGGCACGCGGAAGCGGTAGCGAGATAATAACGAGATCGAAATGATTCCGCTGCGAGAATCGGTTCTCGCGCTTCGTGAAATTGTCCGCAGAACGATGCTGGTGTCTTTCCCATTCCAACTTTCGCGGACCCGGTGGTGTTCGTATTCCGAAAGCAAACGAACCGAAACGGAATATAAAGTCCCGCCGCGGTATCGTTAAATCGACGACGAGCATCGCCGCGTAACGAAGTTTCCACGGGCTAACGTCGTTCCGGTTGCCGATCGGATGTCAACGGGACGTCGATGTCTGGCCGCCCTGTTCCGTTCTTCAACGAGATTATCGGCGCCACAAACCCGAAGAATGGGTGAAGCCCGGGACAACCGTAGGGTAGCGGAGTGGAGATAAACGATACGAGGGATAGAGTACGTTCGGTCTAGTCGTGACGAGCAATAGCCGGCCTGGAAACGTTTCCGCGGTCAGGCTGATCCTCTTCGCGCTTAACCTTTACATCGATGGAAAACCCTTCGAACCATCGTATACAACGATGATTAAATCGCGCCACTGTAAAACCGCGAATGCACGCGCGGGAAAACCATGCCGCCCTCGATAGCCTGATTTTACGGGCGCGACAGTGCGGTCTCGCTCGTTCCGTAAGCACGGTCAAGCAAAATGAATTTTCAGCTTCGCGTGGATGATTTTCGATGCTCGCGCGTGTATAAACATCTCCTAACAGCGATTTTGCCAAACTTTTATCGGAAGTGCGACACTGTTTTAATATTTTTTCTCATTTTTTCTCATTTCTCTGCAGTTTTAATTAATAATTTTGATATTGTTTCGAGTCTAAATTGAAATTGAAGCGGTACAAGGGAAGGGTATACCGTGAACAATTTTTTTAGCATTTCGATCATGTTTCTATTATGTAAGTTGTTTCTACGTGTACGGCTACGTATCGATTAAAAATTCTTATTTAATTAAATGGAATTGAGATTTTGCACGGAACGTGTTAGATATTTTAATAAATCTTGATATTTTCAGTGTGTAAATTAAAAATCAATGTGTATGAAATTTTGTGATATTTGTTAAAATTAAAAAATTTTTGTATTTCTATAGCGATCATAAGTTTTCATTTTGTTAATTTAAACGTAATAAAAAATTCTTTAAAGTCGTACACTTTCAAAAGAGTGGCTATGTTAACCGTGATAACTGATATTAAATTGTTGAAAACATTCCAAAAGTTATCGTATACATTCGCAGAGAGTAGTACGAAAACGTGTTCGTGGTCGATTAAAACTCACCCCTCCGCCCATTGTCCGGACATATCCACATCAGACTGGAAAACCCTTTAATCCGTATTGTGACCACTTACAGCGACTATTAAACCCTGCCTTAATATCCCCGAGAGTCGTGCAGTAAAAGCTTGAATTAGAGATACTGCGTGTACATGACCTTTATTCGCCGTACATTTTATTTGCATAAATTTTCCGTCTCTCTAATACCGTTTAACTGCATTTGCTTAGATTCCCCGAATGAATTCATGTTTTTTCACCAATCTATTTTTCACTTACTCCGATTTAAGCGTTCGAAATAAAATTCGATCAATCGATCGATATGAAATTCAAAAGATTCGAATACTCGCGACTCTTAAATAACGAATAACCTTTCAATTTCGTTTAAATATGCTTAACGTCGAATGGGAATTTCGCGTTATTTTATTTCGACGTGCAAGTGCATAGCATTGTAGCAGTTTTACCGTATATAACAGCAAAGACGTTCGTCGTTCTCATAAATAATAAATAATAAATCATCACGCATCTATTCAACGAATCAATTTTCAGCAAAATATCTCAGCACCGTTTTTTCGCCAGTGTATGAGAAAAACTCGGACGGATTAACGCGCGACGCAATTTAAAAATCCCGGTAAATTTTTATTGCGCCTCTCAGAAGGCGTTTAAGCATTTTTTACGGGCGCGGCAAGTGACTCTTCATGCGACTTTACGAAAGTACACTCGGACCACAGTTGAACACGCGGGAAGCGATTCCATTTCCTTTGTCTTGTTTCTGTCGCGTTTCGTTAGAGAATCAGTTCTAGAAAATAATCTAAACTGTAAGTTGTTCGATTTTTCGTAAAACATTAAAGTATGTAACTACGTAATCTATACAGGTTTCAAGCTATACGCGACTTTATGGCTTTCTAAATCCAATAACCGTTTTAATTCGATTGTGACTGATCAAATAGGAACGTTCTGATTTAATACACGAACGAATAAATCAAAGAAATTTCCTTGTAAATCCCATCGAGCTGCGAGAATTACAGATAAATTTAATTCTTAAAATGTAAATTAAATATAAATTTAATTTCCTCTCAATTTTAGGATTGGAATAAATTTGTATAACATTCATTCGTGCATTGTCTCGCGATAGAATGTTCGCGCGAGTGCCAACAATATCTGAAATTAATCGACAAAAATTAACAGCTCGGGGAAAAAGGTCTCGTTTCAGTTTCATTTAATATCATGCCGGAGCAAGCTTAAATTAAGACAGTCTTAAGCGCTTCTCTAAACTGAAAAATTAAGGACGAATATAATTTTCGGCAAAAATACAAGCGACCGCGATGATCGTCCTACTAAATGTATCAGGAGCGTAGAACCAACTATGCTTTCTAACCTCTTCCTCAAAGTTTCCCTGAACCGACACACTACAATACTCACCTAATAATGACTACGAAGCCACGGGACAGGCAGCAATGCATATCGCGAGAAATCTCATAAACACAGAACACCTAGCGTCATTATACAAGGCCGAGTGATCCCGTCGTCCGCCATTATCGGGGCGTGAAAGTTTTAATCGTTGTTTCACGGCGATCGTTGAATCGTCCCCGGAACCGGAACACGCATAGAAACGTCGCGACACACGGGAACGTCGCTTAACGAGCCACAAAGTTTCGCGAGACTATTTTCCGAGTTTCACTGGCCAGTTCGCAGCCTTCTCTCTCTTCCTCCTGGCCAGTCTAATTAACTAATCAGCATGACGAGGGATCCGGCGGACTGGCCGGAAACGAACGCCTCCAGCCAGGATTTCTGTCGTCGTAAATTTACACGAGTTGTGCTGCGTTGGCTTCTCCGCTCGATTTGACGACTCGACCCGATTATGCAGAAATTGAACAAAGCTGCGTTCGAGTTTCGAACACACACACCCTGAACACGGTCGGGGCATGTTCCAGGCAAAGCCGATGTAGAATCGAGGCGGAGGAGCCCATCGGATCATTTGGGCGGGACAGGAATCCTGCCAGGCTATTGTTTCGTTTATTTTTATCGTTCGATCGTTCGATACGTTCGCTCTCCTGAACGGTTCGCTAAGCAGGATCAAAGGTGAGCCGATGCACTTCGTCGATGCACTTTGTTGTTGGGATTTTTGAGCGGATCCGGAAGAATGCTCCGTAAGCATCGGCGTTAGAATAAGAGCTGCGGCATCAGCTGGCCAAATATTATCGCTGAAAGAATCCTGTTCTTAATGAATTCTCGAAGAAACGCCGATTGCCATTTATAAAGCGTTTTAATGGGAACCACGTATATTTTACGTCTACTTTCAAAGTTACACGGTCGATCCCAATGGTTCGAAATTCCCGAAGGCTATATATTCGAATCAGGGAGTCTTAATCCAGCACAGTTACCGATTTTCATTCCAGTTCTACGGTAGAACTACATTTGTTGGAACGAAATTGTAGTTAGTGCCCAATTAAATGAACTCCTGCCGATTGAATCCACTTATCTGAACGCGAATCCCTATTATACGAACGAAAAATCGTTGATAGCGAGGAGAATCAGTGAACTCCTATTATATCAACTGTTTATCCGATGGGATCACGTAAATGGATAATATTATATTTAAATCTCGACTTCGTATACCAGAATGAACAGCCTTATATCCTGGTACCTTTTCCGAATCAATAACGAATTTAAGCGTTCAACAAGAAAAAGTTTTCCTCCGCGTTCCATCCTATCTTCGCTTCTAGCGGACCGGCTCTTCCACTTTACCCAGATTCTTCAAAACGTTTTAATTGTCTCACCCTATTTCAGCGCAAATCGACGCACGGAACGTCCTCGACCGTTCAATATCCGGTCGACCGTGGATGTACATGCCCGCCTCATATTCTCCTCTAGTGAATTCGGACGGGGGAAGAGAGACTGAAACGGGGGAAGATGAGCACGAAGCGGGGTAGAGGAAGACCTGACTCTGATATTTGGTCGCGGGTTCCGTTTCTCCGTGGCAAAATGGGGTGGGTGATCGTGTGTGGGGTTGACTGGCGGAATCAGTGTCGGCGGAAGTGCATCCTGGATCACATCCTGCCGCGCTGCGTTCGCTTTTCCGTGAACGTTACGAGGTATCCTGGTTAGGTCCTTGCTCAGCAAGGAACACGGAGGTTGGACGAACGCCGGATCGTGATGTGAAATCGTTTCGTCGAATCTGGCTGGATAAAAACGACGATAATGAAGGCCATTCGACCGAATTCGCCGAACGAAAGGAATATTTCCGAATTAAAGAGCTTGATTGTCGCTGATGAAGGGCGTGCTCGTTCGTTCGGCCGCTGATTTCCACGAGCGTGGGAATCACCTGCCACGTTCTATTTCTCTTTAACACTGTATATAATATATCAAAGTAATCGCTTTAATCAACTTTGGTACGTAGACTTTTATGCAAATCCGAGAAGCGATTGAATTTTCGAACGAACTTCCCTCGATTTTTTCCACTTTGTCCACTCTTCTCACTGAGGAGAGTACGATTTCCAAACAATACCTTCCTAATTATAATCATCCACTTTGCGACGTTGAAAAGAAAGGAAGACAAGTGATCGCCGCCGCTTTCGAAATTCTAATCATCCTCTTCGACTTGTAAATCAGGCATTTCTCGAAGCCCGATCGACCCCGGAAAAACAGTCGGCGCGGAATCATCAACATCGATGAAACCGGTCGGTCGGAGGCAGTATGGAAAACAGATAAAAGTAAATCTGAGCCAGTATTTGCCCGTAGCAACGTCGAGTGATCAACGAAACGAGTTCCGGCTAGATATCAACGGCATCGGTTATTGTGTACTCGAATGCTGCTATTACCGGTTTAATATGGCTTCTCATTGTCACGGTATTACGAACGTCATGCCACGACCATGCCACGACCATGCCACGGCCGATGAGGACGCGGTTCGGGGATTGCGCGAATACGTACGTGGAAACAGACGGTATATCGAGAGCAGATAACCTTTCGGGACATTGAACGCGTCCCGTCCGATTGAACATCCTGCAGCCACCGCGTCCTCACCGCCCTACGGTCGCCTACCAAATTCTATTTGCCGTCCGTGCAACGTGTATATGCTTGCCCGTATCTTGTGGCCTATCCCGTTGCCTGCCACGTAAGGCTCGGTCGGATTTAATTAGCCAACTATAGCGTACGCTCGCTTGCTCACGCGCGCGCACACGTGAGGATGAGCGCCGATTTTGACACTCTGTGTCGGGAGACATTCACGCTCTCCCTCTCTCTCTCTCTCTCTCTCTCTCTCTCTCTCTCCCTCCCTCTCCCTCTCTGTTTACGATTCATGCGAGAATAAGCCTGGTACCTGGTGGAACGAAACACGTAACGAATGTAATTCACATGTAAACTCCGGGTTACGATGGTACACGGTTATCTCAATGATTTTTCACGCTACAAAAGCACACTGGCTTTCAGTTAAATGGTTAATTTCCTAATTACTATTCATCCGCAAATGGAAAATTATTCGTTCGAGCGTATCTCTGATTTAGTCGTTCCCATCGCGTTATTGAATCTATCTCCACGACGATTTACGACGATGGAAATTTTCGGTTGTGTCCGAGCGAAGGTAGATCGTGCGGGCCACTTTTCTTTTAAATTGAATCGAAGAGACGGTAGAATGGTTGGAACGATGATTAACGTATTCGAGTTACGATTACAGTGATTTTCAGGTTTTATAAAGGTACAGAGGTGTTTCGTTAAGACTCGGAAAAGTTGTACGTAATATAACCACGATAACCTCTCGACCAATTAAAATTAGATCAGTTATTACACCGATTTTATCGTACCACGCGCACTCTATCAGGGTGTATCGATTCGCGTTTAAATGTAAATTCCAAAGCATTCCCCTTTAATTAAACATTTACGTGTACAGTCTCTCTATTACTGCTTCGAACACAATGTTACACGCACCCTCCCCCTTAATCTTATCTTTACGCGCAATTGCAAATTTTATCGCAAGAAATTGTAAGAAAATTGCTAATATATATCTATTAATACGTAACATATCTATTAATATAGCGTTGCCTTGCATGTTGTGTAATTACGAAAGCACCAGTTCGAGAGAGACAGAGAGAGAGAGTGGAAGGAGGAAGACAAGGGAAAAAAGCAGTCGCGAGACAGTGTCGAGCGTAAAGCTACTAGTCGAGTTGCTTGGTCGATGGCGCGATATTAATTTACGATTGCTGGGGAAACGCAAGTCAGCGGCGTAATCAGGAAGCACGTTTGATACATGTCTGGTAACCCGTTGACAATACGTCGTAACGGGGCGCACGCGAATCGATGGAACGCTAATGGCCTGTGTCTGGCCCCGGCTGTCGGCTATTTTTCTTGCTTCTTCCTGATTCGAGAGTGGTCGCGATGCACGACCGGTTACACGGCGTCGACAACATCGCTCCGCGGTTTTAATATCGTATTTATTCAAATTGCCCATTAGATCGATGCTCGTGTGCGTGTACACATATAAGCGTGACCAGCCTTGCACGTCCACGATAAATGGACTCCTCATGTAAATCGAACACGAGCTTCCCTTTTCTTCTTTCTCTTGCTCTTTTACATCGTACCTTTTTGTTCCGACGTCAGGTATCAATATTTACGACGTCGAATTACACCGATATTAATGGGTCCACGATACTTGATCATCGTCACCTGAGATTAATCTGTATATACGAGGCTCTGAAACGCTGTCACCGATGCTTTCGTTTATTGCCGGATATTCGATTGATAGCGTTAGCAGGTGTTTTAAAACGTTCGCTTGTTTTTTCGTGTAATTTGCTAATGTTCTGTAATTCGAATGTTCGCAATGAGCGTAAACCCGTTTGCGAGCAGTTTAATTTGACGCAGGACAAATATAATTTACTTTCGGATGTTAAAAACATGACGTTCGTTTATATCGTTCGTTCGTATTTAAACAAATATTTTTTTTTCAAATAGTTACTCCTAAACGAAATTAAACGTGTCGTTGCTCCATGTTCTGCGTTCCTGTTGCAACTTTCTGTTAATTTTAAAGAAACCCTGCACAATGAAATGCCGCAAGGAACAAGGGAAATTGGATATTTCGGACGCAGTTTGAAATTACTTTCTGGGGAATACTTTCGCAATTGCTGTTTCAATTTTTAAGGCAACAAAATAACCGCGTGGATTCGAGAGGAAAAGTCGAGAAAGATACGATAAAGAGACTGCCGTACTTACATACGTGGACGCCAAACATTTGACATTAGATTTAATAAACTCATTTTCTCGTTCGAGCGTTTCATAATATCAGATTAAACTACGAATTTACGAATGGAAAATTAAAAGCGCTTCGGGATTAAGCGGTTAAAATAAACGTCTCGTGTATTCATGCGTATTTTATTTAACAATATATCGCAAGGACGTGACCTCTTTATCGCATTATTACTGCATTATCCCCAGGGAGCGTAATTTTCATATGGGCGTTCGTAAAAGGTGTGTTTCAGCCGACGACCCTTTTTCGTTAACGAAATTTATCGCTTTTTAAGTGGGAGTTAACCGGGCTTCTATGACGGCGTGTCGCAATCGATCTTTTTATGTTGTACATTTCTCCGAACGTTGATTAAAAACGACAAATATTCGCGTAATTTCCGCCGACGCGCAAGTCAGAATTCATATACCTGTTTTCGATTGTTATTTTTTCAACAAAAACACTACGAAGTTTTATTTGCAACGTTTTCTGGTTAAATTGCAATTGATCGCTACGTTCGTCGCTCTTGCATCGTCAACGACGAGAATATTGGACAAAATTCGGAAAATTCTACGGTCTAACGACGAAATGGTATATATTAACGCGAAAAAAGACAAGTCCAAAGAAAACTTATTATTATTTTCTTAAACTACTTGCGCGAGACTTTCGGTTAAATTAAGCACCGCACTTGTTACGATATTTGCATAATTTAATTTCGAATACAAAAGACGAAGAACTTATCCGTTATTCCGTCAAGATAATAGCGACAGTTTATCGTAAAGATGGAATTGAAGTTTGTTAATCTGCCTTCTTCGGTATGCAAGCGTTTCGGATTCAATTTGTCCCGTTGAAAACAGTAATTTCATTTTTCTTTCAATTCCGATCGAACCACGGAAATGCAGAACTTGGCCGTCTCGGATCCGTTGCATTCCCGGCCACTGATTTCCATAATCGTTCGAGGAGAGTAGATCGTTTCTGCGCTTCGAACAACAGAGAAGAACTGCACGAGAATAGCCGCAAGGAAACTTTAATAAAGTGCTAAATAGAAGAATGGCGACGAGACGTAGTCAAATAGTGGATGTAGTCAAACACGCATCGAACACGATAACGACGTGTACCATACTTTATACGTTGCGTCAATGCGCCGTATACTGTTAAATTCTATAGCAAATAGCAAATGTTTCTGCGATCATTTGTCGCGAGACGGTTATAAAATTAACTCTATGGAATATGGAAATCAGGTTAGCGATCGTCCAATGGCTACACTTCGCTCGATGATTTTATTAAAATATTAACCCATTTGCATCCACGCGCCAGTTTCACCGGCCTTTCTGCGTCGTAACGGTAGAATATAAAATAACGCGTACAAGGATAATTTGTTTCCCGCTTATGACAAACTATGTTGCATTACCGGTACGCGCTTGAATATCCCGACTGAAATATCAAAATGACCAACCAACCGTTTCCTCCTATAATTAAACGATGAAACTATTATCTTTCGTAATCCATTTAGCGAAGCCTCTGAGTCGGAGAAACGTCGCAAGATATCGCTAGCTATTTAATTAGAGGACAAACCGAGAACGGTACAAAGGAGACAAAAGAATTAAATCGAGCGAGAAAAAAAAAGAAGGAAACTACATTCTTCTTCTACCAATGTAATGTTGAAATTGGTACATGCAAACTGTTACAAACTCGATGGAAAATTTCAATTCTCGCCTACCGTTGCATCTAGAAGCTTTCCAAATGTGTTCTTCCGTGTTACAGCAAACTTTCCTCGTGTTGTTCGTTAATTATAAGCCACGTACTTCCGAGCTGTTGCTAGCTTTTAAAATTCCTTGGGAACGCAACATATCCTCGCAGCAGGACGAACAATCGACACAGGGGTTCCGACAAGGTATCGTTCCGCGGTCATAAATTCGTGAATACGTAACCGTCAGCAAGGACGTTGTTACACACGTCGGTTTCGTCATACATATTCATGGTGGTACGCGATGGTATCTACGATATATAATGTCGCTGGCCACCTTTTAATTTCGGTAGCCGCAGCATCCTGCATCTAAGTCCGATCTCTACGATCAGGCTTCGTAAACCGAGCCGTCGCGTGAGAGTAATGACAGGCCGAGCATTGTTAGCGTTTAATGACGATAATGATGATGACACGCATAACGACATCCTTATTGGCGACGCGTTCATACGAAATACTCGTTAATTTGAGATACAGCCAGGTAAAATGTCGGTTAAACGTTAGTCATCCTTTTTACATGATTCGTTTCTTCGCGTTAAATTAAGAGGTTCCAGGAATTTATGTATGGAAATGGTATAGCTCGTTTAGTCGGTGTTCTGATTTAAGTTATGGCATAATGGAACGTGTTTAACGGTCCAATGTATAGGGTCATTGAATCGCTTACGTACAATCTCCAAGGGGGTGATTTTTGATTGAAAAATAATATAAAAATATAAAGTAGTCGGAGCGATGGTCTTTCATCGTCGGTTTGCTAAAAAAAAGTTACGCGTTTAAAAAGTTATCAATTTTGAGATATCTGTAGAGATTAACTCTACTTTCCGCAATGAGATTGTAGCATTTGAGAAGGAACAATGCCAAGATTCGAGAACTCTTTCGACTCTTTTTTCACCGGCGTGATTAAACTTTTAACATGGATTTATCCGTAAAGATATTTGTATAAAAAAGAAAATCGTTGTTCCACATTTTACGTTCGACTATGTTCTTTTACGTAAAATCGTTGCCTATAAAATCCTGCTCCGCTACCAGTTCAATAATGTCCCGATCTAATCAGTCGAACTCGATTACAATATTCAAGGTGCAAAAAGAAAAAAAAAAGTAAAAAAGAGAGAACTATATAAATGCAGGAATTTTTATGGAAATATAATATATAGGGCACGTACGAGTGCACGCAGTGATCTTCGATGTCCCAGAATCCGGAGCATCGAAAAAATTATTCGTGAGCTACGTTCCGCTACGGATTTAATCCGAATTCAATGCGCGACTCGATGAAACGTAAGCTTCGACCGGGTCTGAACGAAGATTAACTCAGGAGTACACTCGAATAATATCAAGAGCGACCCAGTTTCCAATCGAATCCGCTTCTCTTTTTCACAACGTCCGCGCGATTTGTATCTGACCGGAACAAATTAGACTAACTACGACTACAACGCGGTACACCTTGTCGTGAATATTTCATCGGTGAACAAACGTAAAGATGAATCCTTGTGTGTGTACGGGTAATTACTCTCCAATGAGAGTGCCATATAAGAAGAGTGTAACAATAATGCCGTGTTGTCGCGCGATAATTTATCATTTCGTACGATCGCCGCGTCGCAAGCGAAATATACGCGATGATAGTAAAGATAATATTGAACGTGAAAAGCGCCGTTGTAAAAGAATGTTAAGGGTATCTATAGTGAGCGACGACGAACTGCGATGTGAGAAAGAGGCGGGAAAATCCGTTGAAAAGGAGAAGGATGAATACGAGAGAAGAGGAAGAGGAAGGAACAAAAAGATGTAGGGGCGGTCGTTTGTTTTCGAGGCTGCAGCGTGAAAATTAATTTCCCGTCGTTCGTAAAACTGCCGTAAATTCGACATCACGCGTGTGATAGGCCAAAATTGTGGAACTATAGCGAGGGGTGATTTCGATCGTGGTTGGTCACGGCACGGGTAACGACCGAATTATCAATAACTCGAAAATCGACAACGCCAGGGATCTTGTTTAATATCTGGCACGTCAGCTGCAGTTGGCTTTCAACTTTCGTTATTTGTCTTTTTTTTTCACTTCCTCTCGTCCCCTATTCGTCTTTGTTACTCCGTCTCTTTCCCATTCTCACGATATCTCTATAAAGCGAAGAATTCGAAATTTTTCCGTGGAAGTTCGTCCCCGCAATCTTCCATCGTCTCCAAGTCCTTTTCTTCCCTTTCTGTCTCCACTCTCGTTCTTCCTCCTCGTCTTTTGGCTCTCCATCCGGCAGATGGAGAAGTCTCATGTCGAAACGATTCACTTTCGCTGATTCTCTACAGCGGTATTAAATTCCTGTGTGACGAGCAGCAACATTCGAATCAATTTACCGACATCTCAATTTCCCGTGTTCGTTCTTGTCATTCGTTCGAAATGGTTAATTAAAACAAGCAGATGGAACGGAGTGGAACGTACAGATGAATATGTGAATGTTATTCGAGACAAAATAGCATAGAGCAAGCGTTGAGCGATATTTAAATTAGTAGAAATCGACTGCTTTGAAAAGAAGAGTCGCAAGTCGACTCGAGCAAAAATATCACTGCGCGTTACAATAGCGCGAGAGTGGTTCTTCCATCGTTACCAGAAGCGGCGAACAAGCATCTCGCGACTTTTACTCTCCGCTTCTGACTGTATCGTATGCACGACTTACATACTTCGTAAATCGCAACTGTAGGGATCGTAACGCGAGCGTAAACGAACGAAGAAGCGCGAGAGTATTTCACGGGCGCGCGTGTTGTTTTACAACGCACCGTGAAACGAACTAGCGGATGGATTTTGCGAGAAACGAGAACAAGCAGGATCGGGGCTTGGCGCCTCGTAAAAGCGGAAGTAAAGAGTCGCAGGTTGAAATATTGCGAATCTCGTTGTTCGGAAAGTGTGGCCGGCACACCGCCGACAGGCCCGGAAACGGTGCTCCAACTTTTGCCCGCGAAACTTTCCAATTGCCAACCGAACGGGATGTCGAAAATTTCACGATGTCGCGTCGACCGGCGAACTGCGTCGTCGAAACGAGCCGAAGTAAGGATCGACGGAATAGTTGTAGCTGTACATTCTAACCCCGGGATTAATTTTGTTGTAGAACTTTTTACAACGCAGTAACGTCCCGCGATATAACCGGCAAATAAAGTCGCTTGCGTGTCATGAATAGCCGAGACTAGCCGTGCACGCCTGTCGTTTCGCGATACTTGGAGATCTTGCTGAAAGGAGGGGCTGCTTTTATTGTCGTCCTTCAATCGTCGAGTGATGTACGGGGTGTGAAGAAAATCGAAGTTCGTCTGGGATGGGTTGAGATGCGGTAGTTGGTAGACGAGGAGAGCAGGAGATAGTAGGAGATAGGGAATTTTGTATGGAGCTGTGATCGTAGAAAACTGAGTATAATAATTAGCGAAACGAATGTGTTCGATTCGAAGAGGAATTCGTATTTGAAAAAATATTTTATTTTGAAAATCGATGTTTTCGCGCAGACAGCTAGAATAAAATGTATTGTACGGACGGATGGTTATATTTGTAGAAGACTGAAGTTAGTGTGATAATTATCGGAGTTTGAATCGATATAGTCAGAATCGAATATAGAAGCGTAGAAGCTGGAAATGGGATTATTCGTTGAAGTAATTATTCGGCAAATGTAAAGTATAATAAAATTTTTTTAATGGAATTCCTACTTTTACGACATTATATTTTTTCTACAAATTGCCAAATCTGAATTCGAGAAGTCTGATTATATATCCGCGCTGTATTTGCAGTTGAGATAGGGTACTAGAAATTCATGATTTCATCGAATCAAGAGAATTCCGTCTCACCCTGTAGAGAGGACGGTATACATGCATTTCATCATTCTGGAATTGAAGTTCCTACATCGGTCGAACCTAGAATCCTTCGAAATCCCTTCACTGGGGAACCCTGGAGATACCCGTACTTTTATCATAGTAAATTTTACAGTCAATTCGGTCAGATATGAAGAACATTTTTATGATCCTTTTTTACGCCTGATGAAAGGCGATATCGTAACGCGAAATTTTCGAGAAAAGTCCTTCGTATTCAGACAATAAGAAATTACGGGATTCTTTGAACTAATCGGGTTCTTTTTCGATTCTTTGCTACGAAATGAAAACGGAAAGGGGAACGGAGAGACAGAGAAAGAGGATAATTGCATTGATTCGATATTCCCGTCGCGTGGGACATTATTTTTCTGTCGTACGGAATTTTCTCTTTGAAATTCGCCCGCCAGCCCTCGTAAATTACGCCCGCGTCGACGACTAATCATGTCGTCGAACGTTCGCGGGCGACCATGGTCGCGAAACTTTTCCGGAAATGTTGCGAACGAGGTCCGATGCGAAGTGGCGAAACGACGGGTGGTGGAATTCATCCCACGACGCGATAACTTTTTCGTCAACGATGTCCAGATGCTAAACGACCAACAGATTCTCTTGGCGGAACCGCAACTGTTTTTTTTTTTTTTTTTTACAAATAACCAACCTCCATAACTTCCAACTTTCGTAAATAATTTGTTCCCTGTGCGTGTTTCGTTGGATTGATAAATGATGGTTGTCGTTTATTACGACGGGGGTAGGTGGAATTTTTATGACAGGGGTAAACGTGACTTGTATTTCTGACGATTCATTCTCTATTGGAATATTAAAGTTATACAAATGAAAAGACTAAAAGCAATTAATTTGAACGTACCAACGAAAATGCAAACGTTTTTTTATTCGTTACTCCTCGACAACCCTTTTCTCCGATGCCAAGCAACGATACCCTTGGTAATTCTTTCGCAAATGGCCACGCGCTGTTTTAACATCCATAAATAATTCCTAAGGGAGAGAGCAGGGGCATTTTGCGGTATCGGTCGGCAACTTGCCACCCCTGCTTGAGTGAGAGGTTTGGTGACGAGTTGCGGGTCCACTGCAAAACTTTTCCGCGCCCCTAGGAACGGATTTACGCTGGAAAAGTGTGAGTGAAACGTAACTTTGCCGAGAACTTTTGCCAGAGCTGAACGCGTAAGGCGCAAAAGGAAATACAGAGAGTTGTACAGTGTACCATTCCGTTATTCTCGAAACTTCTACAGACCCTATTGTTCTAGGCTGTTATTGGCTGCAGCCGCGTATAAACACGGCCGAAATAACTTATTCTTTTCCATATCGCATTGTGCCGATAGAATTATGATTATTGAAATATCTCAGGGGGGGGGGGAAGGACGAGGAGACTCTAAATAGTGGTAGCTTTCGATGACGTGGTGAATTACTGTTCGTTTTTAATGAACTCATAATTTGAAATGCAATACGGTCGACGTATGTTAATGGAATTTCACGTTAAATTTTCTAACGCCATAATTGGCGTCGGAGATACATATTTCGTTAGCAACAAGGTAATCGCGCTATCGTACGCTGTCCGAATCGTAAACTGTATTTTCACAATTGTGGACTGTAAACGATGGTTTGCACGCCGTTCCCTATTAATTAGGCGTTATTGCCAGGCATATTTTTCGAGTTCATCGGATATTCGATTCGCGCAGCGCCGATCCGACATTTTTAATCGCGATCATAAATTTCTCAACTTCGGTTATCGCGTAAACACGCTTTTTAATTACATCCATGTCGTTCGGTTTCTCCGATATACACCGTCACACTGGCGTATTTTTCTATTTTTTTTTCTTTTTTTTCTTTTTCTTTTTTCGTGTTTGTTTTAACCGTCGCCTAGTATCAACGGATTTCAGTAATTTATTATAACTCGCAGCAAATTCCGGTTAACTGCATTGACCCCGAAATTACATTCCGCTCAAAATTTGTTCCGCGCTGGAGCGTCAACCTGTTTAACATCAAACAAAATTTGAAATGAATTTCGGCGAACCATCCTCATTCTCCTCGCTTGTTCCGTCTGCGTAATATCCCAGTCGAACAATCGCTCTAAAACGACGTATTTACGTGTGAATAGAACTGCTTATTCAAACTCGCGTAGCTGCTAGGAATGAACTGAAACAAACGAACGTTGGGAGTATCGGGATGCTCTGGTGAACGTCGAATGTTCAATATTTATTAAAGCAGTAATAAAACCGTGTACCGATATCCGTAAACAGCTTGAACCTGTAAAGTTCGTATTTTCGCCAATAAACGGTCGAACGATTCTTCGTCGGAGTCCACCATCCTATTAACCGAGTCATTAACGCTTCGATACGAATCAATACGAAGGTTCGGGTTAGCCGCGACTCATCGGCCGATCGATGGAGCAACCGGATGGAAAAGACAACCTTGAAAACGCTTTGTGTCCAGGAAACGTTCGGACCATGGCCAGACAGATCGATAAGTCGTAATTTAATTACGAACACAGGGACGTCGGTGACGGTATTTATTGCCAGGGAGCAAGTACCGAAATAATTTGTAGCGGTACGTGCTTATGCGCCAGTAAATTATCAATTAAGCTCATAACAAATCGGCCGACCACGGCCGTTGCTAGCGAGTTCAGCCGCAGGACCACGATAATTTCCCCTGTTCGAACTGCGAACCACTGCGAGAGGTTCGATGCCGGGATATCAAGTGCGAGCGTAATTAACGAGCCGTAGCTGCTTATCAGAAATTATTTTAATCCTCTATTAAGCGAAGCCTCTTTCTACGATCAAATCGGATATTGTGCGTACCGAATATACGATCGGATTACTTTCTGCCGATTCGCTCGCGTTGGATATATTCACTCGTACAGTATTCACTGGATGAATGTCTCTCGCTATTCGTCACTGATGTCGATGATTGAATGACTCTGATATTTTGCTTACAGTTTCCATTACGGTTGAACGTATCGCCGGGTTAAATTTTCACTCGGATAAATTGAAAGAGGAATATTCGATAATTCAGATTCGTAGATGGTATCTATGAAAAAATGGAGGAAAATGCTTTGGAAGCGATTGTGCTTTTCGAAACGGCGTTTGAGCCTTTTACGGCTGCCGAAGTCAAGCGAAATTGTAACATCGCTTTATTGGATTTCATAGGCATTGCGTTAAACTATCAGCTCGTTGATTTTTCGTAGCCTTTAGCAACCTTTGTGCGATAAACGGATCGATTTCGTAGTTGTAAAATTATTTCCAATACGTGTATCTCGATATTATAATACTTCACTAGAGTACCACTAAAATAAGAATAAACGTGTAATTAATTATTAAAAATTTCTTACTCGTCCTACGAGATTTTGTCTACGATTGATAATAAGCGCAAAACTTCCAGTTGACTTGAAAACAGCGTCGAAGCGACATCGATGTAACTTTGTCGAGTCATGGAATATCGCGACATTATCTCTGCATATTACAGAAACTCGAAGGAAGGCAGAAGTTAATAACAATTTCTCTGTCATCTGTATCGTTCCTCTCTTATCGTTTCGTCATTATAGTTCTGTGGCTTAAAACTTTGCTCCCGGGAAAAGTTATACAGAGGCTTCTTGGTCATTGCCGTGAAAGATGAAGTTCATGGTTCAGGAACGGGGAATGAATTTCCGGACGAGTGCTGGATGGATTTGAACGAGTTTGCGATAACTTCCTGCAACTGCGATCTTGTTACTTTCTACCCTGCTTCGCTCAAATTTCTCAGCGGGCAGAATGAATCGCTTGCAAATTCCACAAACTTTTTTTTTTAGCTATATATTATTCATCGAATTTGCATTTAACCTTGTGCTTCCTATTTTCATCGATAAAAAGGTTGAGACGCAGCTTTTAAGTGAAATACGATCGATAAGTTCGGTGATTTTTGACGACTGTGGTTCCAAGTTGAAAAGTAAGGGCAGTCGTTCAACGTTCAATGGACGTTTGCGGGTATCATGGTACGTCTACTAGGTCGATCCGTAGTTTATTTCAATTTAAGTCCTCTCATCTGGCGAACGTATCTGAGATCCGTTTAACTCGTTACGATTCGCGATATCGTGGATATCCTGTCCTCAAGACAGGTTCCATTCTAATTTTCCGACTACCGTTCGTACATTCTGTGGCCACGTCGTCAACCATCGAGGACTTCGCATCGTGCGCTCGAGCAGTTCTTCAGTTATTTTCAGTTATTTTCAGACCATTATCTCCCCTTGGCTGTCTTTCGAACTCTCTCGATCGGTCGGTTCGTTTTCGAGTACGCGCGATCAGCTGTGGCATATCGCCGCGAAATCGAAATTCCTACTCGTTCCTGCTTCCATAGTGACACGTGTAAGTCGACGAACGAGCTCGAGCTCGGTTGAAACGCGGCCGTAAAACGCTCAACAGTGGAGGAATTTGCAGTCCTACGGTGGCACGCTGAATTCTGGACTGATTGAACCGGATAGCGACGACAAACTGCGTCGCGTGAACTCGTTTGTAGCACGTGTCGACGAACCGCCAACCGTTCCGACGCAATAGAATTTTTTAGAAATTTCCTATCTGATGAAATCCGTGAGAATGCTTGGAACTTTAATGAAGCGATTGGTTTATGGGAAACGTTATTGCATTTGATATTTACGAAATAGAAATAATTTAGCCGAATTTGTTTATCAAATTAATGTTATTGGGAAAATTTGATAAGCGATTTTCTGAAATAGTAGCTGCAACCTAATGTTATTAGTGGATAAATTATTGTGCGAAAGGACGTTACAGTAAATATCGTATTTGCAAAATCAGATAGAAAGGAATAGCCGCTCGAGTCAACGAATACACGTTCGACCCGAAACCGTAACCTCCGCGCTGATTACACGGGGAGTAAAAGAGCATTTACAGTTTTACTGCATAATTGCAGGATGATATTACAGAAGCTGGGTAAATGTACTAATTTAATTATTCCGTAGCCGAATGGGAAAGTAGACGACGGTGTTATTCTAAGTAGAAGCATTATACAGGGGTACCTGCCGTTGTAGTCCCAGGAAATTACATTCATAATGCATCCCCGTGCTCGGATGTCGTGAATCGCATGCAAGTGGACGCAAAAGGCACGAAGCCACGCATATCGCGACAATACATTCGGATAGAAATGCGTATGATCATGCAACGAAGATGACATTCAGTCAGTGGAAAGAGAAACGTATAGTCAGACGTGCGGTCACGCAGTGCCTTAACGGCAGAACATGGCATACAACCATTTTATTCTCCTTTTTATTATTTCTTTTTTGTTATTTTGTTTCCTCGATATCCTCAGTCTTATGATTATTAATTTTTTAAATTATGACTGTTAATGTTGTATAATTCTACATTTTAGTTATAATGAATTAGAGATATCACTTACTTTTACTGTCATTTACCTTCCTCTCCCGTTCTCCTTTTTTCCCCTGTTTGCTTACTATTACAACGACACAGAACAATATGATAAATGTAAATAATTATTACGTTTATCTAGTAATTTGTATTCCACATCATGACCATCATTCAGGAGGTGATTCTAATTTCTTCAATAAACGTCTTAAAAGATCTTAATTGTTGCTTGATCAAACGTGAGAATAGTGGAATTTAAATTAGTCGGGCGTTCGGAAATTCTGGGAAGTGTGCCAATAATCGTGCAAGCTGGTTCCTGCCACTCGCGTGGAGCGTTGCGATAGGAAACCGGTATCCTACATTTGGGACACGCGTGAGCCACATACCTATTATTTCGGCCCGAGAAGTCATTGGTTGGCAACAGTTGCACGATTTACAGCGTCGGATCGTTTCGTGAGGTCTGTACTTCAGCTCTTGCAATGCCGACAAGAGTGATGAAAGCCGAGGAGGAGAGAAACTTCCGCAGCTCTTTACAGTTTCGTCTATACAAAGTTCATCAATTACGCGGGAACGATTTTACGTTTCTTTGGTATCGCGCTTCGATACAAAGTTCTCTGCGAAACTGATATATTCCACGAAAAGTGTTTTTCACTCGAATAGTGTTTTAAGGACATTCGGTTACATCGATAAAGGAAAATTCTCTTGCATATGAAAGATATGCCGAATTTGCTGTACATCCAAGAGAGAAACGATAACGTTACGTTTGTACAACAGACGATTTGAAGTTTATCGTAAAATAGGTTTCTTTATTGAGACAGCGGGAATAAAAACTCGTGTCTGCGATATGATTGACAAAGTTGAAGTATCGCGATGGAAAGCATTCCATTTATTAAACTAAAACGTAATTTCAATTTTTTATAAGATCCTCGATACTGACATTATCACTTCAAGCTACAAATCAACACAATATTATTATTCAAAATATTACACTTAGTTTTCTCTAGTACACTTAGGTTTCTCTAACTTTTTACCAAAGTAACGAACCCCGAGACATCTATAATCTGCTCATCTGTTTTTATTTCGCTACGATGTTTTAAACGACAAACGACAGCGTGATCAGAAGAATACATCTCGCGTCTCGAGGATCTCGACAAGTGGTAAAGTCGTCTTAACAGCGAGAGTTTCGTATGGCAAGAAACGTAAAACGCATTTGCAGGCTTCAAAAGTTCCGTTTGCATTCCCAACTCCGTCTGCCGTTAAGATCCCCAGACTTGAAGCGCATAATCCTTTTTAATGGTAGGGCCTAGATATTCATACAGTGAACGTGGGGTGCTTTCCGAAAGAGGATCCCTCTTATTTTGCAAAGTAGTTAAATTCACGGGGAAGTTTTCTCCGTGAGGAAATGTGTGTAATTTCTACTTTGAAAGAAAAAGAAAAAGAAAAAGAAAGAAACACGTTGATTCTTAACATTTCACGTGATTGTAAAAACATCAAGAGACTGTCGGTGAAAGAGAGAAAAAGAGAGGAAAACACACATGGTTCGACCACACAGACAGACGACACCGTTTTTCGACATTTACGTACAAATATACCTAGGTCATCCTTTTTCCAGGGTTATGAATAATTCGACCGAACGATCTCGCGAATAGGTCGGTCCGTCAAAATAAATAATGCGGTGTAAATTGATACTCGCAGTGTCGAATTGATAAATAATCAATCGTGGAGTATCATATCGTCGGATCGACGCAAATCGTCGTGTCAAAAACACGAGGCGCCAGGACGCTTGCACCGGTGACTCGGCAATGGCGACAGCTGCCAACAGCACGGTCGATTTTACATTTCGGAGACGCATCGTGAAACGATGGATGTGTTTCTACGTTTTTCAGTATATCAAAAAAAAAAGAGAGAGAGAGGGAGAAAGACAAAAGAAGTAAGAAAGGAAAGAAAGAAGAAGAATGATCGGAGCTAGTAAAAATGCTAGCGTTGAAATATTTCCTGTGCGGCGAAAAGTTAGATGATTGTAAATATTCGTGTCTGTCGTAAATACGACGGATTTCTTTTTTTTCCTTCTCGAAAATCGAACAAACAACAGTGCAAACATCGCGTAGATAGGCAAAAGAGGATACGAACATGGCAGATTTCTCTGTGTGAAATTTCGCATAAAATCTACGCGTCGTCTCTGTGCTAACGCAAACGCAATTTCTACGAAATGTATAACGAAACGGTGCCATTTTTCTTCACAGCCATACCGGCTCGATCCAAGCTGAAAATTCTCTCTTTTCGAGACAGCGACTCGTCGATGGGGCGGGTGTGAAGCGTCTCGCTTTCTCCACCATGGAATTTATATTCTAAAGACTGTTCGAGGCGAAACGACGTCGAGGCGCCGGCGTCTGACTTCAGCTTGACCCAGCTTCCGGCCCTCTGCAGAGCCACTTACAAGACTGGCACGTCTGACTGCAGGGGAAGTCCTCTCCACTGCTTATACCAACTTGTTCCAGGAATGTGCGTCGATTTCTTCGCCCATTCTAATTTTAGAACTCTACACTCACGGCGAAAGCCCATTTCCTGGCAGTATTCGCCAACCACCCCGGTCCGAGCATCCGTACTCGACCGTCTAAAGGGGTAACTATCCTCTGGCCATGCTGCCATTTTGAAACGGCCAGGTAGAACATAAGAGAAACCGGACAGTTAGGTGGTAAATACATGAATGCGGGATGAGTTGGGTTTCGTGGTGTCGCCGACGAACTCTTCTACGACGTCGTTGAATCTTTATGAAAATGGAACTTGTGTTTGCCAATATAACTGGCCTCTATGAGCGAACGCGAGTCCATGAGTGTACGCGTCCAGAGGAAAGTGGGTCGGGTTTATTCCATAAAAGTCGATAGTCGGCCGTGTGCTAGACGGTCAATTTGAAATTGATATTTTCGCATACGGTACCGTTCGTTCCTTCGTTACGTTCCTTTCTTTCTACTTATCTACTTTTGTTATGGCCTTTTTTCTAACGTTGCTCATCTTCTTTCTGTATCTAAAAATAAAGGAGCGAAGCTATACACTGGTCAGCGGCGAACATAATACCCGGATACGGGATGAAAATTTCATTTGGCGCAAGGATAATAGAAAGAATGTTTCAAGTTACCCGTATATGAACAAATATACTGATGTAGCTGCGCGAACGAACAGTAAGCAAAAGTTTAAATATTTTACAGAACCTGTATCGAAACCTACTGATGTATTTTGTTCGATATTGTTTCCTGTGTTCTCGATGCGCGCTGTAAACAAGGAAAGTGCAACATATCGATCGTTTTACTTGGTTCTTGAAAATATTTTCATGTATTCCTTATTTTTTACTACGTCGAGTATAGCGATATCCAAATAAGAATACATATAAAGATTTTTGTTGATTCGCGACAAAGGAACTAAATTAATAACGAGAATACACGCGAGGGATAAAAAGAAACATTTCAATACTCCGTGATCGTTCTACGTATATCTTAAGAATTTGCAAGAAGAACGTTACCCCGGTATTTCAATTACGCAATTAACCTACGAAACGAACTTTCTCTCTCGTGACGTCTTTGTAAAATAAATATTCCTTCATCGCCCTAGTACAAGAGACAAGGCTATACGAAATTTAATGGACGAGTCAGGTACAAAGTGACGTTGCTGGAAAAAAAGTTTCATTCGAAAAAACATCAAGTCCCCCTTCTTCTTTAAGGTTTCTTCGTTAAGGACGTAAAAACTTTCCTAACCCCAGCGGCCCACCCCTCGGTGTAATTAGTTCTCCCTTCGGCTTAAAGTGGCGCTGTCGAATCGTCCGCTACCTCCAGTCAGCTATGATCCGAAATAAAAAAAAAAAGAGAATTCAGGTCACTAAAGATAAAACGCCCTACCCATTTTTACCCTCCTATCCACCTTCTTTTTCGCCCTCTTCTCCACCTGCCTCGTGGCTGCGTCGAAATTCTTTCTGAGGGGATCTCGCGAAACGTTTACGTACGACTGGTTCACTTTGTCGGTAGTTGTGTGGAAAGGGTCGGAAGTTTCGCGAGAAATTTCGACATAGAAGCAAGGCGAAGGGAAAAAGGTACATAAATTGAACCGGACCCAACGATGAAAGCCAGTCGAACGAGAAAGGGAATGCTCGATGTTCGCTCCGATTTTAAATAATTCATCTTTCCTTGACAAATGGGTTGGAAAGTAGTACGATAGCTACGTATGCAGTCAGACATATCGAATTCTAGCGAATTGTTAATTCAACAAGAAAGAAAACACAACCTCGCGCACTGTCTTTTCGTTTCTAATCAATGGAAAGATTCGAAACCTGAATTACGAATTAGTCCGTACGCGGTAAATTGCGTAACGTCGTTATTTACGTTTTAGTAACTATAAATTTACAATTTCTCCGTGACAAATAACAGTTTTGAAATGGTAGTTCTTTTGTGTAATTTACCTCGGCGTATACGACAAGAATAGTCGGGCAAGTAGAATAAGACCTATATCGTGAAACAAATGAATGGCTGCTGCACGTCCAGATAAGTAGAATCAACCACAGGTCAGCCAGACAAATGGACAAAGTTCGTATGTCATCGTAGAAGTAGTACTACAGGTGCAATATGCGGTCAGACCAGTGGTATACACGTACGTATGTATAGCGTGACGCGCGTTTTGACACATAGACGTAAATTCTACGCGGTGGCAGAAGTAGTATAAGTACGGTATTGTGTCGGACACGGAGAACAGAAATTTGTTCGATATAGCCAACTAACATCGATAGAAATATCCCATTTGTATCGGGAATACGTGTTTGTTTAATTTCTTCCTCGACTTCTTCCTCTGCTAAATATCGAAACAGAGGATTTTTCAACGTCGCGTTGTCCTTTTGCGTTCGTTTATGAGCGTCGAAACGACGGCGTATGGGGTTTCGCGCAATTTTCCCTAGAAATTCCGAGAAGTGTCCACCGAGTACGATCGATTTCAATCTCGGGTCGTTGTGTTTTCACCCCCGAAATCCGAAACACGCGCGAAATTTCAATAAAACGACCGAGATCGTGGAAAGCGCCCGCGGACAAAGGAAATTTGCGCGAGCTCCCGGTATCGAGTTTGTGTAAACGCAGAAAAAAAAAAGTAAAACGCGGCAGGCTTTACAGAGTCACGGGGAAACACGTGGATATAGAAGCGCGGAGATATAGAGGAAAAGAAGGAGACATGGAAGAGAGCCGTTCGCTATAGAGGCTGCAATTTCACGCGACCCGGAAATTGTGCTGGTTTGTACGAGTTTGTTTGGAATGCACGGAACCGTCCTGTTTTCGCGAATAGAGTTGCATGCCCATCGTGATTCGTCAACCACGTCAATTACTCAGTCGTGTTTTCAATTCGTCTCCTATTCCGTATTCTTCACGCGCTCGTAAAACACGCTCAAACCTTGCCCATCATAACGAGAAGATCAGATGATAGCAAAAAGTATTCTTACGACTGTACAGCGAGATATCGGTAACTAGCGTCACGATTTTTCTAGCTTTGTCAATTAAAACGGCGCGATTGCATGGCGATCGAACGAAAATAGTTTGAATTTTAATTCACTTTATATATTTTTAAAAGATGATTCTTCGGATAGCGCTATTTACAGGAGCACCAGTTCGACGATAAAAAAGTCTCGAACATTTTCCCAATCAAATCCAAAAAAAGAAGAGAGAAAAACAAACGATAACCGGTACAATTACGCTTCAGGATCGGAATGGTTTTCCCTCGTATTTTCAATAATTACAGTAAAAATAAAAAATAGAGTAGAACGATATAATTCCGATATAAAACCGATATTTTCCTACGGATAGATTCAACGAGATTTTCTTTCCTTTTCTCCATTTTATCGTTTATCTCCCGACAGTTCCCGTATTTCCCTATTCGTTTTCCTATGGTGGTGGAGAACAGCCGCGACGAATGCAAGCAGGACACTAAGTATGCATAGCCCGGTTTCTGCGCTGGAATACGCGTTCGGACTTCACCTCCGGTTCGTAACTAGTTGGCACCGAGCCATGCATAGAGGCGCACGCTAATAGGTGTAGCAGCTTCGGCGGTCGCTAATATTCAGCAAGCTGACAAATGCTTTAATACCTGCCATCGGCAATACTTGCGAACCTTCACCTCGTTACTACACCTTACCTTCTTCGACCAAGACTGTGCTCGAGTTCTTTCGCCGCTGTTACTTCCTGCCATCCTCCTCTTCGACTCTCCCTCCATGACTTCTAGCTTATCGACAGGCCAACGAAACTTGCTTTTCAACCGGCCCAGCACGAAGGAAACGATAAGTTTCCCTGGCTGGGCGTAACTTCATAATTGGGACTGTGAATCTCTCGAGGATCTTGGGACGATGGCGAGGATACTTTACAACATCTACGCGTATATATGTATGACTGTGATTAAATTAAGGAGGGAGGAAGAGTTATCGACGGAGAAACGCGTACGAAAGAGTTTGGCGACAGGGTGAGTCACGAGATCAAAATAGGCCGGGTTGATTTTACATATACATCGAAACATCGAAACGACGTAGATAAGAAGTCGGGCAGAAAAGTTAGTCTGCTGCAGCAGCACGAATTTCACGTGTTTTCTGTTTGCTTTCATCCTGTGCAAATATTAATCTAGGACTACCGACCATCAGCGTGTGTTCCTAAATGTAATTATGCGTAAATAATTATAATTAAGATGGTACGATAAACATAAATATGTATAAATAAAATAAATATAAAAGTAACTTATCTTAAGAAAACTCAGTATTAATTAATGTCAAAAGCAGGCGCAAGCTGTTAGTAATTGCAAAAGTGAAATATCCGGAACCCGTTATTTTGACGAATCTGATTGTTCTAGCGCTGAAGTTTTCGTCGGGTATATGATGAATACAGCAACGAATAATTTTCCAGATGCTTTTTTGTTTCTAGCAGTTTAAAGGGGATACGGAAAAGAAGATTTTTAACAATCGTGATTAATGTACAATGCAAGTAGATACACCGTTAATTTGTTAGAGTACTCTGGTTCTGTATCGTGGACATATATATGATGGACGCTGCGATTGTTTTAACTATTCTACTCGGAAATCAAACTACAAGAGTTTCAATATAAAACTGTAAATGGAGCACATGGAAAGCTAGTTTTTATTTCACAGTTCCTAGCGAGTTTTTATTTGATTATCGTACACGATATTTGATCACAGCGATACACTCGTGTATGATAAGTTATAAAAACCAATGAATAAAAATATACGAAATCGGTTTCTTGTGTATCTTGCATTTGGTGATTTGTGCTTCTGCAACGAAACACTTACGTACAAAGGTAATAACAAGAATAAAAAGTAGTACCCTCATTCCCTGTTACTTAAAGACAAATTTCTAGTACATTGCCTTTCTTCGTACACGTTGTTCGACTTGGATTCGAAATATAAACTTCGAAACATTGGCGTTAAATTTACCAGGAAACGAAGGAGCCCGTATCCATGCCTTCCTCTGTTACAGATTGTTACTTCGAATCCTGTGAAAAATGCCGAGCGCTATTTTTCAGGATTAGCTCGCCTGGCAACGGATAGTAGGTGAAAGCAAAGGAGAACGAAGAGAGGTTTCAAGGAAAGCGGGCCGAACAAAAGATGAAATACGAGATAGATAAATAAAGAGACAGACACGGTATGTTATTGCTAAGACGCAAATCTATCTCGGTATTTATAATTTTATCGTACTTGTGTATAATTAAATAGAACTTTCTAGACGTAGACAATCTCGAGAGAAATCACACTGGCCGCTTCTTTTTTCTCACTTACATTTTTACTCTCGTTAATCTTCCCTTAACTCGTATTAACTCGATGTATAAGAAATATTTTTTTTTTCTTTTTTCAAATGAGACTTTAAACGCGCGTAATTTCTTCGAAATATCGTATCTGACGTAAAAAACCTTTCAACGTCGTTAGTTTAGACTTATCTCATATCTTGCCTGTATTATTGTGACCACTAGGAAACTAGAGAGAAATTCTTAACAATACGATAAATTCTTAAGATAAGATATAAAAATGACTCTATAAAATGAAATAATGGTATAATTAGAAGCGAATGGAACGATCGTGGGGATATCTGTATGCTCGATCGAATACGGGACAATGAAAAAAGCAGTACAGAATAGAGCAAAAGGGGGACGGTGTCAGGGTAACAGGAAAAGAGGGTGGAAGATTTACAGAAAGGTACGTTACGATGAAAATAGAGAAGTCTTTATGGCGAGACATAACTCATGCCTCTTATTGAAACTTCCGCTTGGGAATGGATTAAGACGGCTCTCCTACGAAATTTGTCGAAATTTCCGGGTCGTGTAATTTATTCTCGGCCCGATTCCACCTCTGCAAAACCTACGCCCATTTCACCATTTTCTCCCCCTATCTTTCTGATTACTCTCGAATAGTAATAAAACCACTGTAATACGTCTCGCAGTTTTTCGATCGTAGATTTTCAAGGTATAGTACTCTTTATTCGATAATCCTTCCATCCGTATTACTACATATATACTTACACATACTTTCGTCTACGTTACTATTAGATATCTTATATGCATATCGCGGCCACATTATCCTAGCAGCTTCCATTCTACGTTTGACTTACGTAAGTTCTTCTAATTACGAAGCGAAGCGGGAACGTTGCTCGGCCCGCGAATATTCTCACGGTCGGGTCATAAAGCGCGTATAGTCTGTTTCGTAATCCATGCGCGACAATGAAACTCGCAGTCTATGAGCGACTGTATCGCCTGCATGCAATCATAGCGGATGTTGTTATTTACTTTACATCCAGTTTGTGCAATCTCTATCGCGTAAACACGCGTAGGTATACAGGGATGCAAGTGGGAGAGGAAAAGCTGTGGGAAGGGGCGAGGAAGGGGACGTATGTTTCATGCATATTCCGCGACTCCATCGTTATCGTTAAATGGAACGCGGAAATCAGTCGCGAAGCTATCGAATAAACGTTTCCCATTTATCTTAATTGATAGCGATGCGCGTAGAGATGTATTTCTTCGTTTTTGATCAGAGGAATGTAGCGCGCGCGTATTTAAAACGTGAAAACTACTTTTGAAGGATTATAACGTCTGCACGAGTAATATTCGATGAAAGGGAATTCGTTTGGAGATGATACGTTGAAAAATTCAATATGCTCCGATGCCAAATTCTTCCGAGGTCGTCCATACGTTTCTTGATTATGTATGTACGTCACACACGTACCGCTATTCGTCTGTCTACCATCTAATATCGAGGATTTGCAGCCGTATCGTGTCACGTTTTTCATGCGCGCACATCTGCCCTCTCACCTTGAATTCGAACGATATTATAATATTTGCACACGCTGGTAGGGGAAACGTTTGTGACGTTCTTTTACATTGGCACGGTTTGAACAACTTAAACCTTATTCCAAAAGCTCAGAGTATTAGCAGTACAAGAACAAAATGACAGTTATATCAATATAAGAATTCGAGAAACAAGGGAATTGCAATATTCTCAGATACTGTATGAATTTACATAAATATACGTTTTAAGTTCACGGTAGAGAATGTCGATATAGAGACACTAAAAACATAGTACGCTAAACAAATGTTTCAAAAACAAACCCGTACGCGACTAGCTAGTCATATTCCACTTGGATCAGCACGCAGTGAAATAACCCCGTATGTGGTAAGACAACCGTGCTAGAAACCATTGTAAGTGTAACAAACGCCAGAATTGTTTGGAAGAGAAACAAGTACCAAGCCGAGTATCGAACAAAAAGATTATTCTACACGACTGCTGTAATAATATATAATAACTATAATACGGCTGCTCTCGAAAAAGAAAATTTCTGTTCAATAATGAAAGATGAATTTAAATATAAATGTTTTCGGTGTTGCATCGGAGATTTCCTCATTCACGTCTGCTTTCCATCTCTTTCAGCCCGGCAGACGCTTTCTCTGCGCGTATACGTGCTCGCGAGGAACAGAGAGAAGGAAAAAGAAAGGAAACGGAGGTGCATTTCGGTACGGATATGAAATTGTGTGACGCTGCCGCGTGAACGACATGCTTGTCGTGTTTCCGCCACGTGACACTCATACTGCATCCTCGGTGTGCAGAAAGCCTTGAAAACCAAGAACCGTGCACTATCGAATTCCCCTGCGTGCGATTCTGCCTGGTTACATGTCTCCTCGTTCCTGTGTCTGGCCATAAGGTCGCGCATTTCCGTGTTGCTCGCGAGGTGCGCGCCTCTTTTTATAGCAAACGCGTCTACTTTCTCCGCTTTCCGCGTGTAAACGAGTGTAAAAACGATACCAGCTAGGGATTTTATATTCCGTACACGCACAGAAGCCGGATCGGAGAGCGGGAATTTTTTCTTGGTATTTGAGAATTTTCACGTGATTCGAAGGAGTATCCAAAAAAAAAAAAACCACACCGTGCTTCGACAAAGCGAAGTTTGGATGGAAGTTAATAGATATAAAATTTGTTAAAAATTAGTTGCCTGAGTAATGGTAGGATATACGATACAACGAGTTATAAGACTGTGGATAAGATTTGGCGATTGGTCTATGGTAAGACTATGGCATTTTTCACGCGTGGATGGAAAGACTGCCAACGACACTGTATTTACTTCTTCTCGTGCTTCTGCGTTACGTTGAACGATTATAATGCCTTGTTCTACGATAATATAATGATAATATAGTATAACGTAAAATTTTACCTAGCTTTAACTAGGTTATTTTTTTGTTTTACGGTAGAGACGAGAACTATTTGCGCATAATGGAGGCGGTACTGTATCGAGCACAGTATTTCACGGTAATAGTACGCATTGTATCAGTAACAATACCAAACTGTACCTGGCGAATACGCTAATCTACTGATTCAATGTCGTTATCAATCCTGCTAAAGCCCAACCGTAGCTGCATAGGGTGTGTGCGGGAATGTGAGAATTAAATTTTGCACGCGCAGCCTATTTCCATTGCACATGAATGGAACTATATAGATAAGGCCGAAGACAGAGGAAGAAAAATGGTGTTGAGTCGGCAAGAAACTGCCCGGGTAAACAATACTGTTCCCTTGATTATCCGCTTGTACTGCTCGTATACATGTTATACGGACGGACAATGTTATTTCCGAGCGTGCGTACGAAAGAACACGAAATTCTAACTTTCAGCTAAAATATTTATTACTTTTATTCTCATAACATACTTTGAGTAATTAGAATAAATTACAGCAAAGGGTACGAATATCTCTGAAGTAATTTATGTTCTCCTAGACCATGCAATACGGTAAAGAGTGAAACGACTTTAATAAATCAAGAAATATTGTTTTATTAATTTCTTAATAAAGTAATATAAAAAACCAACACTTCGATATAGCAGCGTTCATACTGGGAAATAATAGTTCGTTGCAATTGAAAGGTATTAAGTGTATAATTCTATAGACGGTAATATGTGACATAAATAGAACTCAAATCCAACTTTACAAACTCGTCCAAACTGTTCATCCTCTCGCATTAACGTGCACCTCGTTAAACTCTTGGTAACTATTCTAAGCGATACAATGTTTGCGACGAGGCGTGTGACTTGCGAGCCGGCGTACCGATTGTCGATTTCTCGTAGATAGCTATTACATTACGCCGCCGTTGATCGTTCGACGATCGCCAGTACCATGTGCAGTACCAAATATCGTAATCGTAACAAATATATCTTATTTCCCCTAACGTATCAGTCTACATTAAAAACCAAGTACTTAGTAGAACAGAATCCGCGAGAACATAAGTAGCTTGAAACGAGGATCTACTAAATTCCCGAATTCATCATCCAGAGAACGGGTCGACAATGGAGTGGCTTTAGTACGCGCGATTACAACACAACTGTCACGCATATGGTAAACAAGCAGCGAAACAGCTCATCGAGCGGGAAGAGTATGGTGGCGCAAGAACCAACGTGGCGTCGCATCAGGGACAATATTTCATCGTGATATCAGGGAGGAACTTATAACACGCGTAACCATGCATTCTATATGTTGTTGCACCGGTTCAATGTCATTATAAATCATGACGTTGTGCGCGCGGGTAAGAATGCCGCTGGCGGAATTAAATTTCGTAGGGAGCAACGCGTTACCATTGTGAAGGAGTGACGGGGACGTGGTTAGAAAGCTACGAGACAGAAAGGCGGCGTGACGCTGCGCGGCGGCGGAAAACAATGTTCCACGGCGTACATACATACACGTGGATCCTCTGTATAAACGTCTACGACGATAGCTCGAACCTCGCAGACCCATCAGTTATCGTCAAAACAGCCTGAAAATACCGCAGGCTTCGCGGCCGTAATAATTGAAGAGCTCGGCGTGGCAAGCGAGAGCGCGGATGGAAGACACCTCGAAATTGAGAGAGGTAAATGGAGAACCGGCCTTGAATTAGGGGCGGAGAAATGTTAGTCCCGGCGTATGAGACCTTCCACCGAGGCCGAGGATCGTTAAATTGCAGCCTCTGTAAATCCGCGAGGCTTACGGCTCGCGCCGATACCTGCCTCGAATTAAAAATCTTTCCGCGGCTGATGATTGATGGTAGCATCGAGAAAATATAAATGCGACACTTTTCGTTTACGCGTCTATAATTTTAATCTAGATTTATTACTTTAGTCTGTAAGGTGTGTTCTCGTTATACCTTAAATTTTGCAACGTAACGGTCTGTAACGGAAAATGATGTACGCGGAGAATTTATTATTTAAACAATTTCTTCCACGGAAAACGTATTTTCATAAACAGAAGACCAGATGCAACGAGATTTGTCGGATAAGTGCGAAATAATTAGGAACGACGAGCGTGAGGTCTGAAGTAGAATAAACCCGTATACAGTCAGACGGGAAACGTGTTCTCTATGATCAGACAAGTAGTATAACGTTGTACGTGGTCACCATACAAACAGAACAAGACTGCACACGTCCAGACAAATAAAATAGAGATCGTGCATGGCCAACCAATGTAATGAAACACCTGCAGAGTAGGAAGCAGTGGACATTTCATTTATCTTGGGCCGCTTGAAAGGCGATAAAGACATATTTACGGCTGTAGTGCTTGAAAAACGATAAATAGCGACAAACCAGTATCGACGACTGCCACTTCTATTAGTTGCATGATAAAACACGTTCTTTGTAGTATATCTTAGAGAACAGACTAAGTATCGTCTAGTGTCATTCATCTTCGACTAACAATAAGAACGGGAACAGTTGGAACGTCTGGGTGAAACTTTCGCTCAGCGAGAGAATAAATGATCCTCGGGAGAACGATGGTGATAAACTCGCATTCGTTGTGCACCTTTTCAATTTCTGCGAGCGGAAAATAGGCGCTTTAATTGTTCTAAACAAGTTTAGTCGATTAATTTCGAACACGAGCGTGAAACATATGGAAAGGACAAGAGGAGAATTTGTATCACGATACTTGTAAAACATAATTGGTAACAGTAAAATGACCTTCGATGCCAATAATATGTCGTTGTTAAAGTTGGCTGCTAACGTGAGTTAAGCACTGGTGCATATTTTCTGATAATTAATATTGATTGTTATTTAATAACACCAGTATCGGCATATCAATTTCTCATAAATGATATACGAGCCAGTCATTAATCGCGTGACCATTCGAGTATAATGCTGTCGAATTCCATATAAATAACGAGCTACATACTCTTAATCTAAATTCTACGTTTCAGAAATATTTTTCAATAACATTTTCGACTTTCTTTTACTTTCAACCATGTAAATTCTACTTTTACTTGTTCTTGTGCTTCGCGTATAAAGTATCGAGGTATCGAGGTATCGAGGTTCAAAGTAATCCGACTGAATAGGAGAATTCCGGTTTTAAAGATGCTCGAACATGGCGGAATTCGTGAAAAATACGTGACACGAGCGTCCTGTATCATAACGACGCTCCCGGAACGCATTAGGCGTTCAACCTTCATCGGATTCGCCTAAATCACGGTCGTGGGATTCCCGCGGGGACTTAGATCGAATTTATACCCTCCAGTGGATATTTTCGCAGGGCTTGCCGAGGCCGCGAATACGCTGCCGCTGTCGTTCGCGTCTCTCGAGAGACGTAGAATGGTACAAGCGTCGGTGGCAGTCAACCCTCGGCAAGAACTCGAGAACAGGGAGAAAGGAAGTCGCTGAGACGTCATTCTACGGAATGAAGATGTATACGGAGGATCGAGAGTCTTTCATGAGATACATATAGAATATTGTTGCGTTCGTACCATCGAAAGAGACATTAGGGTGTCTGATCTGTAACGAAAATCTCCGAAATCGACGCTACCTTAGGAAATGTACTAAGATTGATACACATCGTAACATACCTACGTAGCGCGATAAATTCTATAACATCGGTGGATTTGGGCGATCGAGACTGTATAATCTTAGGTAAATAAAACGTGGAGTAATTGCGATCCTATACGCGCGCCAAGCAACATCGCAGTATGAATATCGTTAGAGTAGTTAGTATCGCGGGGTATCGACGAACTAGAATGGCACGTAACCATGGAATCATTATGAACGTTTCACGACCTTCTGCTAAATAATTTAATTACACGCCATTCACGTCGAGGAGTATTCAATCGAGGTTTTAATTGAAACTTTGTATCGTATAACGTTTTATTGAGGCTCGCATTTGTGGTTCGCCACGGGCCATATTCAGGGGAAACGATCGGTTTCATCTCGTTCGAATTTATTTCGTGACAAATCAATTAACACGTCGAATTTTTTTTATTGCGCGTAATCCGTAAAGTTCGTGTTCGAGGGCAATTTCTTTGTCCGATTCTGTCAACGTGGCGCTGAAAATAGCTAAGATAAGAACGACAGGTGATATCGACGATTTATCGCCGCAGTAAGTTAGATAAAAGTTGACCGAGCACGACCGAGCCCCGGCTTGAAGATGTAATGAAGTGTACCGAAGAGATAGTCTCCGATTAACTTAATTACGTCCCATTGGCTTTGACGTAGACTTCGATGCTCGACGACGTCTAACATCGGAAAAATCGTCGATCTCGTCCAACTTATTAATACCGCTCGAATTACTCCGGATAACGATACCGGCGGGTATCGAAGCCACTCCAACACCTTTGCGAATTCGATCGAGATCCAATTTCGATCGGTAATTAACTTAACGGTCGTTCGATTTATATCGCGCGAATTCTTCGTATATCCAATTTGTTCGCGATGTAAATCTGGTTCCATTAAACGAGCTATTCAAAATCGCCAGCCCGGTTAAGATATTCTGTTAAAAGGAATCCTTTTACGAAGTGTATTTCCCTTCTTCCGGAAACTTTTCATTTAAAGGTCTTTAGCGTAACAAATGCAGGGTTCGTTGACTTAATTTGTTACCGTCGCATTGATAAGAGAAAGGTTCGTAGGTGAAAGCGTACGCTTAATTCATTGTTTGTATGAATGAACGGGGATCGCTCTCTTATACAGTTATTGAACGAAATAAATCGAAGAAGGTAGAGTGGAACGAGTCAGAGAGAAAACGAAATGAATCGTTGTGTTTATTATCGAACAGTTTCTATACGTAATGTATCGATACGAATGATAATTTGTTTGTAAATTTTCTGCTCGCGAGAACATGCATAATAAAATTTGAATTACATACACCATCATTGGTATTCAGTATGTCGTAGTTGATCAATATTATCCAAATTTTATTATAATGGAATATCATTCAACGTTATTCAAATTTTATTATCACTGGATATTAATTCAGTAATAATGATATCTCCGACTAAAGTTGTAATTGCTTTGTAATTTCCACAAAGGAATTACCTTTGTAATAAACTTTCTCTGCAATGGAATAATAAAACTTGGCTGCTTATTTTAATCGTTTGTGGTAAGTGACCGCGCCGACACGGAAGAAACAGGAACGGTAGCATTTCCGGTGGTGTGACGTGAGTCGGAAACGAAGAGATCGAGGTTGGTATCCGGGTCGGAAGGGATCTCCCTTAAGCCGATAAGATTAATTTAATTTCTCGCCGCTTTCGTCCGAATACATACACAATTACCCAGTAAAAATACAGAAGGATAATCCCCGCTAATCGAAAAAGCTATACGAAATTTTCAGCAGTAACAATTTTATAACTCTCGCCTTTTCTTCTAATTTCGCTCGATTCGTGCAATCGAATTTTCTTATGCAACCCAATTTTTATTTAAGACAGTCGATCTCCTAACGAGATTTTTATTCGTTTCGAGATAAATGCAGGAAGTTGAGAAACGTGAACGTTTCATAGATCGGGAAGTGCAAACAATTCATTTACGTTTCACGAGGCAAAAAAGAGTACTCTGCTATATCGGATCTCGAGATGTCAACTAAATCAGCGAACGAATTGAATTGCAGTGGACAGTTTCCCGATTCTTTCCTTCGTATTCCTCTCTGTCGAAATGAGTTGCATGAGTGTATTTCGAAAGCTCTCCATCACTCCACTATTCGCCATTGTTCGCCCCTTCTCGAAAATTTATGTCACGTTTAACGTTCGATAGAGACGATGAAGATAACGCAACAAAACCAGAAGCAAAAAGAGAAGAACAGAACGAAACACAGCGATCTGGACACGAAGTTTACGATTAAATGGAAACTGGCAATTTATCCAACGATTCCGTCTGATAATTCGACGATTTCCAACATCGATATACAAATCTCGCCGTCGAGCATACCACCGTGAAAATACGTTGAACAATCGAACAATTTGTGGCGCACGGTCTGAAGAAGGCAGATAAAGTCTCGCAGACTCAACGATCGGGTAGAATGCGCACGGAAGCTCCAGCTTAAGACCGTGCTTATCATTCGTACCCCTCTTTTTCATTCTCTTATCTATCCGACTGTTTCGTTTATCCGTTTTATTCCAGCGAACTCGTCTGCAATTCCGTGTGAAATCGTCACCGATCGTCCAAAGATAACGCGAACGTTACGAACAGGCGTTTTAACGTCTTCCAAGTGTACACTAATCGAACAACAGACAGATAAGTGTAAGAGAAAGATATCTCGACCTCGTAGTTCGTAGGACATGTATTCGAATAAATAATTGATCGTGTCCGTTTTCAAACTTTGAGAACGAATTAACATGCGAATATCGATTGCGACGAAATCCTGTGCAACGAGTCGTAGCAGCCTTACATAAGCAGGTACGAAGATTGAAATATAAAAGAGTATCTAGGAGAAGGGGTAGAAATTGAAAGCGCGCGGTGAAAAATAAAAATGAGAAATTACGGCGTTGAACGCGACCGAGCTTGCGAACGTGTAGGTGGAGTAGATGTTTTAAGCAATACGAGGAGCACGTGAACGAGGAAGGAGCTGCTGACAAGTGGGTAGAAGGAGAACATCAGAAGGAAAACTCGACCGAAGAAACCACCAGGGACACTCGGCTATTTTACACGATGCTGTTACGCGCGTACGGCATTGTTTGCTCGCATAATAATTTACGTGCACATGGGAAACCTGTTAGAGAGACGTTGGTTCACGCGAACACGTACTTCGTGTACGTTTCGGGGAAAATACATTTGTGATTATACGATAAAATTTTATAGTAAGCTTTATCCATTTGCATTATCGTCTATAATATTTTTAATTAAACGTTGCATCAGTTAGTTTTGTTAATGGCGTTTTCAGCTCGTACGAATAAGATCTGAAAATGATGCCAACCGCGATGAATCTGGCGGTTACGAGACGATAAAAATTTAAAAAGCTTCCGACTTGGACGATACAGGCCCATGTTAAACCCGTTACATGGTACTCGTTGCTCCAACTATTTTGTTTAATCACATGGAAGCTCGACCGTCTTATAAGTCGCTCGCAGCATGAGCTTGCAATGAACCAGAACTACAGCTGATAAGATAAGAATGAAAAAAGCTGAAAGTATCTGGGTAAGAGGAGGGAATAAGGAAAACGGCTAACACGATAATGTTCGAGTTTGAATTTGATTCTAGAGAAAGAATTACGAAGGGGAAGCTACTTCCTTTCTTTTTTTTTTTATTTCTTGATTCGATAATCTTCGTTTTTTCGTTCAAACTCTCTCTCTGCTACTGTTTTCTATCTCTTTATCGATGGCTCGGTACGAGAAAGTATCAGCATTTGCAACTTAAATTTCGTTATGTGAAACAACGATATACTATGTATAGCAGTGAATACAAGATAGATAGATAAGAGGATATTAAAGTTTGCGATTTATACACTACATAGTTATTTCAAAGTTTGTAATATTCTTTTTATCTGATGCCTGGTTACTGGAAACTGTACCTTTAAATTGTCGGAAATTTTAAAGAATTAAAAGTACAAGAAAAAAGAAATTCGTTTGGCTATTTGCATTGTTAAAAATTAACAATACCTTGTATATTTGATATTTGTTTCGGTCATATCGCGCTTCTCACACATACACTGAAACTTTTAATGGCAAATTTTTAATAGCTGTTTGTTTTATAGAATCGTTGTTTGCGTGCTTGTCTGGTACTCGATTTTAAAACAAATTTTAACGAAACGTATCGATCGTCGACCAAATTTAAAAGTTTTGAGAAAATAAATCTCGTTACGATAAAACGAAGAAATTGATAAAACGACGAGGTTCTTCGTAACGCAGTCTAGTAAAGTGCTTTCATAAACTTGGATTTTCGCAAGACCTCAAGGAGTCCTGACCTTGCGTGTCATTCCCAGACTTTCCAGGATCCCTGGCTTGTTTGAAGGTAATTGAAAGTGCAGGAAGAAAGATGAAGAACGAGCGGGCCATAAGTTTGTCGAAAGACTTCGATAGACTTTCAACGAGTGACGAGCGCCACCGTGAAAATTATGCGTTCGAGATTGTTGCGCGTAATATTAAATTTCGTGGCACGGAAACCAAATTAATTGTCGCGATAGAAAAATCCAACGATCTATGGAGAAACGAGAAGTAAAATTATGGAGGCAAACGTGTGATCGATTTTATTTTATTCCGAAATTCTTCTATTTCCAATCGATATAGTTCATGTCTGCTTGTCAGAGATTATCCTGTTAGAATGTACAAGCCATTTAGTAACCGTACGCAATTGCAAAATGTTAGACGATAATGAAACGTGCTATTCCAACTCTGACAACGAGTATTCGTAACACATAAGGGATGAGTTGTGTAACGAAGAACTTGTACGGCTTAACTCGATTGAACTTGCAGCTGACACGTAAAGCTAGCTAAAGTTTTTGCTAATAAATTTATCTATATTCTCCGCAAAAGGCAGAAATGGCCAAATTATTTCTTATTCGGATGAAATTACCGAACAAGCGTTAAACTCGTCTAACAAACAAATTATTCAATCACTAACTTCCAAAACGAGCAAACTCAATTGTAACATCGAACCATTCTAACAATAAAAGGAAAGTTAGGTCGATGAACCGAGGTTGCATCTAAAATATCAGAAATTTCTCGATTCTACAATTTCTATTCTATTCTATCGAAATTACCTTTCGTAAAATACATACATATATGGATCTGTACGAACTATTCAGAACCGAAACCTATCAGTTTCAACGAGATCGATACGATACGATTTTTAGACAATGAACGCAAATAGTAGTACCAGTAAGTTCGAGATTACCAAATCATTCGATTTCCTTCCACGAACGCGGTTCCGCGTCAATTCGAACGACTACAGAAGCTTGGAAGAAATCCAAGTAATTTTCATGAACACCGCTCATCAGCTGTTCTTCTCTCAGTTCACGTAATACATTCCATTCGTAAGAAGCCCTAAGATTTTCACGGTGCTTCTATTTCCAACCTTCGCGAAAGCGCGAGAGAAAGAAGAAGACCGGGGGCAAAGTGGGGAAAAGAAAGAAAGTGGTACGTGTCGATACAAGCGCGTGTAGGCTCGTTTGAATAAAAGATCGTTTTGAGAATCAGCGCGCGACGACCTCCGGGGCGAGCTTCCTACCGTAGCAAAAATCGGGTATCGGCTGATGGTTAATTCATGGTGGCAAGATCCCGTCGGACGGGCCGAGGTAAAAAGAGATCCGATAGTGATAAAATACGTTTCGAGGCGTGTGCGCGCTCTGTTTTTCTCGCGCCTCGCTCTACATCTCTCCGGTCGCCTTCAAATTTTCCCGATCATCTCTGCTGCCGTACACGCGTTTTATATTTACCGTTTGTACATCGTGAAAATTGATCCTGCTGCCTCGATTCACGGCGCGCTGTCGCCAACGGGTACCCCAACGGCGGAACTTGTTCGAAATTTTAAAGTCTAAACAAATGGCTATTGGAGTATTTAATCCGCCTGGCGTTTGCCGAAGTTTAAGCTCTTCAAACGAGCTGGAACAATTAAATGTAAATAACATCGTTTCGCAAATGGTATTGCAATCGGTTTTATGTTACTTAAACGTCGAAGCGGCTTAAATTTGTCGCTGTTGGCATTCCGTTAATCAAATTTCTCGAACATTTCTGCGAATTATCAATTTAAATCGTTCGATGATAAACAGAACCTGAAGTTCAATTTCGTAAGTGACTCGTCTGAAATGATCTTTCCTGAAGCGTGATTACATCGTTCATTTTAGCTACTCCGTGATCAGTTTCTTCTCATCGGAGAAACTTAGAACTAAAGCGAAGCACGTCGGAAGGGTTCGCTTCTTTCGTTTGTTACGAAAATTCGCGACAGACGTCGATGGATTTTCGAAAAAGCCATTTTATACGCCTCATCGACACAACTCTAAGGAAACTGCTCGCTCGTTCTAGACATTCCACTGTACTGCCGTTAACGATACCAGTGCCAATGGCGCGATCAGAAATTGAAAGTAAAGTTCCACGTCGATCGCGTTAAACGGTGGAAAAATATCGCGATGTAAAACGAAACGGAGAATGCATTAAAATATTACATGACTATCGCAGAATCGACTTATCTATCATTTCACGACGAGAATAACAGATATGTGGCACACGTTCCTTCGGAATTACTATCGCGACAAATGGGCATACGTCAATCCTGATTTTAGGCAGCTAACTTCTCGCTTATATTCTTCGAGCATTTTAGCTGTGACACATGTCGAAGCAGCCAGGATGCAAGCATATCGAGAGGCTGCGTCCCTATTTTTACCGTTGACGATATCCAAACGCGACTAATATGACGTGACGCTCGAGAGAGCACCACGATATCGAGACATTATCATTATTGCAGGATATCGCGGAATAAGTTTCCGCTTTACATCGACAGATCTCCGTGGAAATCTCGCCGTGGAAATTTCACACGGAAGTCCCGTGAACGCCATTAGGGAATCGAAACGCTCGAATGCAGCCACGCGCGCGCGCCAGCAGATATTTGCGAAGTCGTGAATCCCCGTTGTAGCCCCCATTTTGCGACCGAGAGAGAAACAGGCCGAAAGAGAGAAGAGACGAAAAAGCTAGTTTTGCCGTATTTCTATCGCCTCCGGAAGAATCGCGCTGATTTCTCTCGACAACCTTCGATGTCGCTTTCAGAACGAGCGAAGCTCCGCTTGTCTCGATTAATATGTTCGTTTTAACATCTTTAAATTAGCATTACCTTACGAACTTGGTCGTATCTCAATTAGAAATTGTTTTCAGATACGGGGCAAAAGAAAGAGGAAAAGTTGACGAACTCGTTTTAGTCGAGAAGATCTACCCAATAATAGCGATTGCATGATATTTGCAAATATATGTAGGGCAGTCTTTCATCGTATCTCCAAACGTATCATTACCGGTACTTTGATACTAAGTTCAGACGTTATTATGTATAAATTGCCGTATGACGCCTTATTTCTTTACCTTCGATCGAACTTTTCCCAATATTCTATCCGTTTATTTGGAAACTTCAAAGATCGTCGAAACGAAAGGCTATATATGGGAATGGTACTCACCACAAGCGCCTTGATTCTTCACCCGTGTAGTTTTTCTCTCGAGGCAGCTGGTCTTCCGTAGATGGCAATAGTTGGTGTAGGTCATGTTGTCGGAGCCGCAGACAGGCTCAGAAGTCGAAGGACAATCTGTTGGACACTGGCACAAAGGTTTCCCGTTCTCCGACACAACGCACGTCGCACCCCAAGAACAGTACGTCTTTTCACAGGGTTCTGAAACGAGAATGCGATTGATTCATATCGTCGTATTTCGTTTAATGCATAGCGAGACGAAGAAAGAAGTAACGATCATATAGGGTAGAGTCGTGCAGTAGCGACTAAAATTTGTTTTAGCTTCTTTCACCGAATATTAGCATTCTCGTTTGAATAAACAAAAGAATATAACAATTCTATGTAACATATTTCGGAGCCATATTGTTTATTGGATTGTCTTTGCTGTTCCGACACACTAAAGGTGTAATTTAATATTCCGTGCGTTAAGAGTTATTTTCTAGAGCTGATATTACCATATACGACCATCCAACTCTCGTCAAATCAATCAGCCGTCAATCAATACAAACTGAAATTTTTTTATTTATAAGTTCAAGCTGTTGGCAACTGTAATTAAATTAGAAGATGTTCATTTAATCTTTCTTCCACTTTTTCCCGTAGAAAAATATAATATATAAATTCCAAAGCGCAAAGAAGAAAAACGAATAGAAAGGAACACGAACAAGGTTTGAAAGTTGCTTTTCGAAAATACAATTACCCAGAGACAGGCCTCAGCGACTTTCAATATTCTGCAAACGAACGAATATGAAGGCTAGGCGTACGTCGAATGCACGAGCCAAGAAAATAAAATTTGAATAAATAAAAAATCGAATGTACATTCTAACATCTAAGTGTTTTTTTTACATTATTAAACATTTAGAGTATGAATCTTATTCTTGCAAATTATTAATTCTTATCATTGAATTTCACAAAATTGATCAAGTCCCGTTTTCACTACATAGTCATTTTCTAAATTTTGATTTTTATCGACTCTAATCCTAGATATAACGAAAAGTCTTAGATCGATCGTTACCGAACGACTCTCCCTTAATGTTATTTTATGATATTTTTTGATGAATTAAAAAAGCGCTGGTCCGAAGAATTGACGATTGACGTTAAATTTTGTACAGTATAATATTTTTTGAAGTTTAATACAAATCCTAATACAATGAACGTTACTCGATGTCCAACGAAATAAATAGATACCGATGGAGAATCAAATGTCGTTGGGTTTAAATTTCTGGAACGTGTAGTCGTTCCGGACGTGTTATCGATAATAATTTATTGAAATGCAATAACATTGCAGTGGAGAAATTTGAGTGGAGAAATTAAAATTTCGATCCGTTATTTTGCATTGTGGATCGAAGACCTAGCGTAACGTTACGAATAAAGGAAATACAAAAGTAGATTACCGATTACGAAAACCAGTCAAATATTCGTAGAAATTCTTCGAACGAACGTTATCGACATGGAAATTCAACGAAAGTTCTGCTCGATAGATATTTAATCAAATAATAAAGTTTTGTTCTACTTTTGCTTTACGTATTCACGTGATTACCCGCAACACGGGATTTCCATCACAATGTGTTCCACTCTCGTCAACCATGGCGTTCAATCACTCTGTCGTATCGATGGCTAATGTAGAGAGAAATATCACTTCGAGTTTTATCAATGTCGTTTTACCTTTACCAGCCATTCCGTTACATTTATGACGTTAAAATGCAACCAACGTGAATATTTAAATTGTCACATATTCGATATAGTAAATTAGCATCAAAGTTTGTGGAAAATTGGAAACGTAACAAAATTCAAAAAAAATGTCGATACTGGTGATTTTCGCTTCAAATCAGAGAAACGACAGTAAAAAACTAAAAATGAGTAACGAAGTATAATCGCTAGCGTGTTATTCGAATTTTCACGAGTCAAATCTACTTGGAATCCGACGGACTTACAATAAAACTTTCTTAATAATTAAATCTGCGATTCTTCAACCGTGAATGCTTCTCTTTGGGAGTCCTTACGTTCAATACGTGCAGCTAAGAAACCGTCACAGGAAACAAGCTCGATTCCAATCCCTTTGTTTACATCCTTCAGAGAATTTGTCTCGATGTAAAGCCGATTCACGACGACGAGCATTAATTCGAGCGACAAGAATTCAATACTAAACATAGATCATGCCAATAAGAGAATCATCCTCTTTGACTCGCTATTCAAGGTTTGCGTTTTGAACGTGAACAGCTTTTCAAGCAACCGTTGCATCGTTTCAGTGGCAGTTTCAGTATCAGTATCAAAGTAGCTCTGCAGTATTTTTCCTCGACAAATCCTCGATATCTGCGCGATTAACCGAAGATCCAGGCTCAGCAACCTTTGATTCACAATGAACCAAAAGTGGGAACCTAACACTGTAGGCGAGCCGCGATATTAAATGCTTAACATACTGATCAAAGAATTTAATTCATGGGATGGATTCGTTATCGCTTAATTGATTTATAATAGAACATTTTTTTTAAATTTTATTTCGTTTTTATCAGTAACATATACACACCAATATATACATAAGAGATATGTGCACATATATTATTTTAATTATACGAAATTGAATAATTGTTGAAATCCAATTAATGAGATACTTGACTTTGTTTCTCATTAACAGGCTCGTCAATATCGAGCACGATATTCGAAACTGCTACTTTGACACAATTTTTTAATCGTTCGTCATCGAATCGATAACGCTAATCAGTTTGTAAAACTTTATTTTCGAGAATAATCGCTTACACTCAATAAGACTAACGCTCCAAAATTTATTCCTTAGTCGTTAGCAGTTTCGAACATCACGCCCGATATTGACGAGCAAAACAGATTTCTCGATGAGAACAAAGATCTCATTAATTCAATTTCAATAGTTATCTCATTTAATTAAAACCAAACGTGTATGTGTATCATACATATTAGTTTATTGTTAATAATAAATATACTAATAAATTACTAATAACAAATAAATCAAATTAAGAAAAAGCGTTTTATTGTAAATCTATGTCTGAAATAACATATTCAATATTTAAGTATCCAATATTTGGGCCAACGTTGAATATCAGGCTTCGCCCACTGCGAGTCAAAGGTCACCCAATAATCACGTACGGAGTACGAGAGCGCGGGTTGCATCAGCACTGATCTGGACTATTAAGGAAACTCCGGCCTTGTCTGAACGATCTTCTTCAACGAGATCCACGGAATATGTTTAAAGAGGGAAACAAAGAGACATTCGTAATAAAGTTCCACTCTGGATCGAGTAGGAGGGATTTCACGTTCCAAAAGAAAGTCGCGAAACTGAATTACTGCGACGGAAATTCGTGTTTCGAACGCTTCGGGGACAGTCGATAAGAAAACACCAATTAAAGGGAGTTTCTCGGTGAAAATAATTAGCCTCGATCGTGTCGGGGAAAAGGAATTCCCGTTCGGCATCTTCAACGATGACTGCGTCACCGTTCTCTCTCGACGTCGTCTCCTATTCTTCCCTTTTCCTTTCTTTCTCCGGCCGTGTTTTTTCTCTCCCTATAGAAAGGCGGATAGAAGAAGACACAGCGAAAGAGAAGAAGAAGAGAGAGGGGGAGTAGAGAAGAGAGATTCGTGGAAGCGCAATCAATTTTCCAAGAAAGTTGGCTTCAGCTCGGAGGAAGACCGCTGGGTAACCTCGACGGATAATCCGAGCACCGTGGTCATTAATATGGCGGACAAGTTGATCCTCCGTGAAAAAATCACCCGACTCCGCTAACCTCTCGGGTCAATCGCTCTGCCTCTCCACGGCGAGGGACTTTCTTCTTATCCCCGTGGACTTCCGACGGGTCGAATTCTCAACGAAACGAGCGACATTCGAGGGGTGTGGCCGAGATGGACGACATTCTCCGTACGAACGAAAACGGAACAGTCTGACAAAGATTCGTTTTTACCATTGCAACGACACCTTTTCCTCTTCAACGGGGTGCGACTGAATTGACGCGAGACCAGTCCCGGATATGCGGTTTTGCTGTCATCCAGTTGCTCGGAAGACCCTCTGGTCATGCACACTGCACTCAAAGCGTCCATCAGTTGTGTAACATTTCAAGGCGTTACCTTTTTTTTTTTTTCCTCAGCCGAGGCAGACTTTTCTAATATTTCAACGTTCGAAGGGTGGAAATGTCTGCGATGCCAGCCATTATCGTGTATCTTGAACTATCTCGAATGAAAAACTCGAATCGAATGGATTAAACGAATCGGGTTGCGAACGTTAAAGTAGAGGGATTTTTCCATTTGCTGATATTTTGTGGGCCTGAATAATGCGTGACGTTTACAATCTCTGAAGCTGAAATTTTGGAAACTGAAAAAAATAAAACGTATAGATTCAAAACGAAAAATTTCAACGCACAGAGAGGTTTGGCAAAATGCGTTGTCAGTATATTGGACGCAAGTTTAATTGGTAACTCGTAGTTTGTTCTATCGATTCAAATGGTCGAAAACAATCACCGTAATGAACGTGTTTCACTTTCGTCGATTTCGCCGTTAAAAGAATCCGCTTGAGTGTGTATGATTTTAATCGAGTCAATTCCATGTTTCTGGCTAATCGTTTACACCAAATCGTACCATTACACCATTACAGCCTTCGAAAAAAATAATTTCGTATTCCGATTCGTGTTATTTGCCTAACGATATTTTGTGATTAGTCGAACTTTCATTCTCCGCTTTACCGATTATGATTACACTAGACAAACACTACGACCATCGAATTACCACTTAACATTTCTGGCTTCGGTAGATCAGCGTACAAGATTCACGTAATTATTATCAACCAAGCCATCACTGATTCGCTAAGATAGATCCTGACGAAACAAAAGGAAAACTCGCTTTTCTTGTTCAACGTGACGCCTTCGTATAACTTCGTGGCTTTGAAAAGTGGTCGTTCGTTTTAACTTCCTCTTTATAGTTGCGAGAAAACCATGCACGGTAATTAACATAATCTGTCATGTATCGCGGGAATTCGTTTAAGCTTAGCGACGCGATGTGTACGAAATACGTATCGCCAAAGGATCTTCGTACCCACTTCGGGCTATAGATATTCCCGGAATGGGGTTAGCTCCTTTCTTGCTATACACGCTGATGCAATCGCCGCGATACGATCCATATTTCACGTAGTTTATAACGACGGAGAAGGGGCACTTTACTACGTTACGGTAAATAGCTTCACGTTAAGTAGTAACGCGCCGCTTATAGTCAGCCAGTAGTAACAGTCAATGCTTCGAGTATTCGATCGCTTCCTACAGACACTCTTTCTATGCACTTTGTCAATGTTCGTTCCTCTTCGTTGCTTTTAGGAGAATTTAAAAGGAGAATACGATCAAAATTTTGGTTGCAAACGAAAGGATTCTTTTCACGAAACGTATTTATATCGATCGTTTCTACTTGAAATATGAAAGTGGAATTAGTTGGTGGAATTCTTTAGTGTTAGCGTTGATTAGTTAGTGTTAAAGCAAGATTTTTATAGACTATTTGGATACGATAACCAGAGATCGTTTTCTCTGCCATAAATCCAGTTATTCGTAATCGTATGCGTTCTAAATAGTTTCCGTGTTAGTTATTCTACCGATTTGGATGCCAAGTGGAATTAATGGTAAATTGATCAGTTTCTCGTAAAAGGTTACTGCATAGTAAAAGATGTCATTGATGGACATTGATTGGCATACTTTTTTGAGGTCATTCGAAATGAGCACGTTCCAATAATGCTCGTAAAGTAATGCACGCGTAGCTTGCGCGGAATTCCAATGTACAGCGATGATCATCAAGTTGGACGTTCGACGAAGTTAATTAATATCAAATACCAACGTATCAACCTCATAAATTTTTCGTTGGAAATCGCTTTGATGTCATCCAAGCGACATTTCGTTTCGCAATATCAAAAGAGGCTCGCCAGGGAGGGAGACGAGGTTTGATTCGAGGTGGACCATTCGACCGTACGTACCGTTTGCGAGCGAAGTGCATTGACCGATTCAAAGGCAGTTTTTCATGAAACACGTTGAAAATTCAATGTGCTCAATGACTTTCTACTCGAAATATCGATCATCTGTATTAAAATGATGAATTAATGCATGAAGCGGCCGAAACGGTGCACTCATTATCACGAGTTTGAAGTTATCACGAACAGAGTTTTACGTACGACACGTTGGAAAGCGGTTGTTCTACGATTTTTTCTGCATCGATCATCTACAGTCACTCAATGAGGAAATCGTAGTTTTTATTCGCAAATTAATTGCAGCCAGATAAATCCTCGAGTTTAATAAGTTTTTATCGTCACTTTGATTAACTTTTGCCAACCTTTCGTAACACGAAGTTCGTAACGTGAAGTAACACCTTTCGGTTAGACAATAAAGCAAGTCTATAAGATTCGCGTGTTATGGTAACGAATTCCTTGGAGTCGACTTGCTCGATCTTCGCGACAGTTTTCATGACACTACGTGTTCGAGGAACGAAGATTGTGTGGCGAAAAAGATCGTTCGACAATCGACGTCCTTTAACAACAGCCATTACCCATACGACACGTCTTCTATATCGTCGTTTACGATCATTTTAAACTACCGCTATGTTCGTATAGCGTCGACAGTGCATAACTGGGCACTCGTATCGTGATAAGGACGCGGTAGATAACGGTATGTAAGGGTAGTTCCGTGGCACCCTTACAGCTGAGATTCTACTGACCGATAACGTGCTAATTTCCCCCAAGGTTGGATATATTTCGTGTACACGCCATTAACAGCAGCGTTTAATTAAATAACATTTTCGTCGAGAAATTAATAAGTCCGTGCGTCACGCAGCGCTAATGACCTAAATAAACGTTGTTGTCAAAACGTCCGTTTATCGCAGCAACGATAATAATTCAGAAAGGCGATTTATTGGACACCGTAAACGGTATTATTCTCCGAGTTAATGAAACTTCCAATCATGTAAATAGCATTAAGGAATATTTTAATATAAGTGTACCGAGGGAAATCGCCATTTAGAAAAGTAATCTAGAAATTTGCGTAGAGATAGATAATAACGGCGATAAAATTACTCGAAGGAAACTGATTATCCAACGATCACTTTGTATCGGCCAAAACGTAATAGCACTTTACAAATTCGATTGCATTCGTATTTACTAGTTTCAACCGATGCAAATTATATTCAGCTTCGCGAAACGGAATGTAGTCATATGTATCGAACGCAAATGAAATTTGGAAACTCATACGCGCAAACTAGATCTCATGATTCGGCGTCATGTTCGCCGCATCGTGGAATGTCGATTAATTTGTCACTGACACACGCGTAGCACGGATCTAACGTTATTTGTATCGACGGTATAATGGAATATTGATTCGGCATTTGCGTCTTAATAAAACTATAGCAAACAGGATTAAATAGGATATGTTCGACAAAACACGATAAATAGGAACACGATCTCTTTGTACGGAATTAAAATTTGGTTAAAATCTCTAAAGAAAAATTCAATCAAGGAATAATTTCAAAAGAGAAAAATATGCATCGATTTTTCATTTTATTTTATCCATTAATATCAATCGCGTCAAATTTAATACCCTCTGAACGTGACTTCGATTTTTGCATAGCCGCTGTCAAGTTTCATGTCGTACGTTATAAAAAGCATCGCGTATTCGGTGGAAAAACGTAGGGAAAAGATGATCGCGTGAAAAGAAGCATCCTTTCGGTTGTTCGATTCGTGGCAGTGTCGGTTTCTTGCAGGTGGCTCGCATTTTCTTGGCAACCCGATCATCCGTCATGATCCATCTTGCTCGTCTATCGAAAGGAGCACGGCTACGTTTCTTCGGAGAAACCGTCAGATCGCATACGTGCACGTATTCCGGAAGAGTAATGGCTATCGAGCCAGACGTGTCTGCTCCGGGCATTAGTAACCGCTAATCCGTGGCACATTATGAGATCGAAATTAACACACGGAAATTCAAGGGGATTATATGATGTACTGGAAAGTATACACCTCCGTCAGCGTTATATCGCGCAAATATCAATTTTAGCTACAAACGAGCTACATAAATGGTTGTGCTTTCGTTAAATTTCGAAATTGCATTATGAAATTAATTCGCGACAGCGAAAATAGAAAAGAAAGGAAAAGAAAAAAAAAAAAGAAATGGACACCAACGAGAATAATTCGAAATCCAGATTTAGATAAATACAAGTTTGACGATCCTAATTTGAATAGCCATAAATGAGCAGCACGTTACTTGGCAATATTTTCTGTAATTAAAATTTCCACCAATTACAAATTAAGAGATTTTACGGTTACCTAAAAGAAACCAATACTAACATCGTAAAGCGCAAATGTCGTCGTAACACAGAAATTAGCATCGTTCTTAACAATTTGCAATTTAATGCAACAGCAAAAACTTTAGCAACGGTCTTGTTAATCGTAATTGGCTGCAAGTTCCAGTCGAAACATAAATAAATGCTACTTACTAATGCTAAAAAATAGCAACGGTAATGATAATCTCTTATGGCAGCATTTTTCATGACGACTGCACCGATAATCTTTAAACGTCATCGTTCTTGGATAAAACTTCGTTCGGTGAGCGCGAGAAGCGTCGCAACGGATCAGGAAATCCAATAACAGTGGAAAGCGGCATTCCTCCATGGTTCATTAACCAAGACAATTATTATCCGATTGTTGAAAGAGCAAACTCGATGTGAGCACGGGTTTCCTAGTTGCGAGAGCGAGTATGATTATTCGACATACCACTTGATTAGTCCCTACGAGCTTGTCTACCGCTCGATGCTCGGCTTAGCCCCTACGTTTCGCGTAGAACGCGTCTGCCCGATACACGTCGCCATTTCAACTTTCAACTTGGGCCCGCGACTCTCTCCATGCGAATACAAATTATTCGAGCAAATTCCGCTAATTATCCGCGTTGTCCGTTCGCCCGGAGATCGCGTTTTTACTCTTGTCCTTGCTTTGTCTGCACCGGGATTATCATTTCCCAGGGGATCTTAACGCGAATGAGATAACAGCGAGAGCAGGTATTCGGAACCTGGAGAACTCGGAAGAAATTGGCGGAGATTGGTTGACAGACAGATGGAAGATGGATTTGGTCGTAGAAAGAAATACATTGTACGTAAGAAATCGTAAGTTGACAATCACCGAGAAGTTTTAATCGTAGAAAGAAGAGTGAGTAGAATCTTAATAATTTACGACTAACAAATGGATCTTTTCCACTGATACTTACTTTTAGATGATTTAAAAACGGTTGCTTTAAATATGCATAACCGATGGGAAGTGGAAACTTCAACTCTAATAGCGGATATAAAAATAAACGAAAAGGATGAAAACCTTTTTACGAGTGATGGTTTGTAAATGACAAGTAAGTGACAGTTTATGAGTAATCGGAAAGAAATAATCGGGTCGACGATAAAAATAGCAAAAAGACTAGATATCTACCGAAAATTACTGTTACCGTTTGTGCAGCTTTTCTCTCTTACTTAAGTATTCCAATATTTTTAATAAATATATATTTCTATATTTTGCAAATATGCTTACAAAAGTAGATGTACGAAAATAATAATTAATTAATTGTGTGTAATAATTAATTAAATGTCATTCGATAATATATCTATTTCTTCATATACGACGTCACTCGTTCTCTTCAAATCTGTGAACTAAGTAGTAAAAGTCCAATATTGAGGTAATTTCAGAACGATTTATTTGCGTCAATCGCAACCGATGGGGCTGTGTCGTCTGACTAAATACGGCCCACATACTACTGCAAATACTTGGAACTCCGCAAGCTGCAATTAATCGGGTCACCGAGTCGATCGAAGTCGTAATTGTTATTATAAACGAAGAGAACGTAAAAAGACACCAAAGAGAAATCCAATCTGCGTCGTTTTCATCAAACTGACGTTTCATTCCACGTTCTTTTAATACTTAAGTGTCGCGGGCCATAAAACCCAAGTTACGTGTAATTTCCTGGCTACGATTAAGTATGCTAAAATATACTTTTGCCGAACGAACGAGCGAAATCTTGGCCGTATGACTGCAATTACAAACCGATTAAATTTTGTTCCGCGTGTAACATTGCGAGACGTTGTTACTCGCAATCTCATCGGGAAAATTACAAGCCCTGCGCTATAAACGTGTTATTAAAAAGTCCAACGATCGTTCGAGTCCGATTTTTAACACGGTCGAACGAATGCATCGGTACTTGAAGAAGTTGTCAATCACGAGAAGTTTATCGGACTATCAACATCAACGAATAAACGCCGAACTGTTGAGAACTCCAACCCCGTGGTAGTTACTACTAAATATGTCAAAACGTTCTCACATCCTTAAATGCAATCACCGTGCGTTTCTCTATAACTCCGGTAAGCCTACGAAGTGAATACAACTTTGACAGCCTTGACTTTTGTATGGAAAACTTATACACGATAAACTAATGAATACAAGAAGCGTCCGTTTCCTAGTTCAATATTTACAGAAAAAACATACGGTTACTATCAACTGAACGATTGAAGATAAAATTCGTCGAAAATTACTCTAGTAAATCAAGATCGAGAACAGGCTGAATCCTCTTGAAAAGATCACTCAAACGCACCGACTCGACTCTGCAATTTCCACTTATACCTGATGTACGATCACTGCAACAGCCCATCAGCCCTCAAACACAGTGCACGTCTCAAGCTTACCATTTTACTCTCCCTATAGGGAGTCTGTCAAGGGAAGTTCGCCAGCTAATTATCTCTTCGATCTGACTTCTCATCTCTGGAATCTTGCGCGTTCTCATCCACCCTCTTCGGCATCTTCCGCTTCGATTTCTTTCAAATGTTCGTCCCCCCCGCCCTTCACCCATTTCTTCTGCTTTACCTAAGGGAGTTCGATCCCTTTGATCAGGAAACTACGGCTGACGAAGCGGTCCGTATTCTTGGCCGGAACGAGGAGATGCAGAATCGTTTCCTTTCATCGATAGAACCATTCGGGGAATCATTTATTAGCATTAAATCGACCGCTCGTTCCCGTGCCGTAGCCAATTATCCGGCACGAGTGGATCATCCAGAAGCTGTTATACCGTAAATGACTCGATTTAAATAGGAGGCAGAGACCTGCTTTGACTAATTGCAGCTGAGAGAGGTAGAAACACGGGGCTACGTGTATTCAGCTACGATGTTACGCGGTTCGATCGTTAAACGGATTGAAAGGGGCCATCATCCATTTTTATTCCGCCCACCAGTCGAATATTTTTTACGTCAGCCTTCATCCACTCCCATCCGGGAAAGAGCATCGATCACGGTCATTTCCATGTTGACTTGTAACAGATCTCGAATTGGAATGGGTCAACTTGACGTCAACGTCAGCCTCGAATCTCCACGGACCGTTTTGGAGTCCATGCCAAATCTGTAATTCTTCGAAGCATCGCGTCGTTTAATTTTAAGATCGGATAATGTTACCCGCAGGATGTTCTTGTTAAATCTGTCGAAGCTTCGAATTCCAATTTTTCGAATATCGATCGATGGCGTTAATTTGAAATGAATCGAGTTGATGAAAGTGAAAGATATAAAAAAGACGAAGAAGCTAATTATACGTTAACGAGACGATAAAAGGAAGATCGATAGCTATACGTAAAGCGTTGTGAAAGTAGGACAGCCGCAGTGATACGCCAATTTACCACCTTTTTACTTGTTATCTAGAAGTGGAAATTCGTTCGCGCCTTCTTTCTCTTTAAACTACTAGACCGAGTTCAGGTTACAAATCTTAAGGGAGAAGTGGAACGGGGTATCGTATCTTTCCAAGAAGACTTTCGTTTAAGCAAAGCAGGGCTGAAGGATTCCCCGTAATTACAAGCCAGAAAGAAACTTCCGGCGTTCGAAGAAAGTACTCAGACAGCTTGCCGCCTAATGACACCGGTATCCGTGGCGAGGCTCGGCCACGATCCGGTTACGACATTCTAAAGCAGGAGGGGACGTTAAAGCGACGCGACGCGGCATGGCGACGTAAAACGAAGGGAAGCTTTGGGCTTGCTGAGAAGATTCGTGTATCGTAAAAACCGGCGAATGGCTCGAGGCAACTTCCTTCTTCGCATTTCAGCCGACATTAATCCTTCGTGATCGTATAAAAAAGTCTCCTTTCTCTTCTCTCGTCGCCGTGGCCGAGGCCAAGTCAGCCTAAACGAGAGGAAAAGGGGTTCCAGTGGAAAGAGGATGGAAAACATTGAGCGTGCCCACCGATGCCGCTCCGAGTTTAATCGTTTTTAAAAACTCATTCAAACGAGGAAGCGCGGTACGCTGTTCATGAAATTATCCTTCGAGGAAATATTGCGAGAGGTATTCTTGTCCACGAGTCGCCGTTTTTCCCATCATCCCCTATGATAATCACTCCCCTTCTTTGACTGTGAACTCGACCCAATTACTCCTGATTTCTTTCATAATTCGCCTCATCGAGAATCGATCTTTAATGGAACGTCACGAAGAGGCAGAGAGGCTGTAACGATTTATATATCAAGCTCTAGCTCGATACCAGACTCTGTGTACCAATTTACGTTCCCGCTGCTCTGCAAAGCGAAGAAAAAATGATCAAGAATTACTTACACCGATGATCGTCCATTGTGTCGAGTGTTAACAAAGTTTAATACTTTGAAGAACGTTAATTTACGTGATTATGGTAAACGCGATATTGAATTCTGGTTAAATTTAGATCGATAAGAATCACGGTTAATGGTTATTGGGAGATAGAGGATATCGAGATTCCGCGTGGATCGCATATATCGAAGGTATCAATGTTGGCTTACCACGCGATACTATAAATGAGGTTCACGAGCCTCTTATTGGGTATAAATACACGGATAATTGGTCGGAATCGAGACGGTTATACGAAACGATGATTTTATTTGTCCCCGGGGATCTCAATCAATTTCAAGTAGAAAACTCAACAACTGAAGAAACACACGGTCTTCGTACGCACCGCAGACATCAAATATGTACCTCGTAAACTACGTTGGTAATTTTTTATGAAATATATAACATTGCAGGTAACGTAAAGCTGTTCAAAAATCCTTCATTCCCAAGTTACGTTACTTTCGTTTCAACTAAAATATTTAATGCTCATGGAGTCGTAACGTGGAATTCTTTGCTGAAAATTTTCACGATTCGCTGCAACAAAATGTTTAGTCTCGTAATCGCGTAAAACTATGCAACCTGGAAACCCGCTATTTACCTTCGTTACTCGAAATCTTTGAGCAAGCACAATTGGAAAAGTTAAGAATTACGTTCGGCGGTGAATTTAGCAAAGTCAGAGGTAACCATAGTCGAATAGCACGGCTATATATATATATGTATATATATATATATATAGTTAATTATCGCGGATGGTTCTATTTACGCTAATTACTTTAGGAGCGGAGAGCTGCAACAGTGATCGATGCACACTGACTCGTAATTAGTATACGTACGTTCACAAAGATAGCGTGTATACACTTTCGCGGTTCCGCTATTGTGCAAACGAGGAAACCAAACTCGGATATACAAGGCACATCAGAAATAACTGTGAAACATCCGAAATCCGCGAACGTAACACGATACAGGCCGGGGATAAATTTTCCGATAAAAATTGCATCGATGTAGCTTCATCACTGATGAAATATCAGTAGCGAACATTCTACTCACGTAAAATACTTGATCAAAGAATATGGAATTTAAAATATCCGAGAAACCTCAAAAATCAAAAGAGCGAACATCGAAAACGAGTATAATAAAACTCTGCTGTATGATTTTTTAACGCGCTGTTAACTGTGTGAAACGGATCTCGAAACGAAAGGTTTGATGAAAACTAGTAGAATTTTCATCCTTTTCCAAAACAGGTGAAAGATAATTGGATAGGTAGTTTCAAAAAGGGATGACATTTACAAAGAACTTCTTCCACGACATCTTTCTACTCTCTAAAATATCTGAAATCTTTAATCTCTAAAACTGTATCCTGCATACGCGTGTAGTATTCGTATCTGTACGACTTAGCTTAAACAATCCTTTGCTGGAAACTGAGCACGGTGCTTCGAACGGTGTATCTGAAAGTTCCACGGATCGAAGTTCGCCGAAGAAATAACCAAGCGAAAGGAGTAACCTACATATTTGCGGAAAGAAGAAAGCCGGATGGGGTACGGTTCACCGCGATGCTCGTGAAGCATCTTCCACTTTATGCAGGCGCGCCGGGAAGGATAGACGGCAGGAAGAATTCCGATACCTTGGAGCGTTACTTTCAAAGCGGTTTATAAAGCTGTACAAACACGTCGAGTGAACAGGAAGTGCCCGAATCGTGTCGGCGCGATACTTTTGCTACGTCTGCTGTATGTGCAGCTATGTCCAACTATACGCGTATATGGAAACAGGCTTGATTTATAATGGCCATTCGACGGTCGAAACGCTGGAGTAGCGAAGGAAAAATCAAAGACGAAACGACCATCCCAGAAATCGTTAAGTCGAGGTCACCGTATATCTGGTCCCAAGTAATTGGTATTTGGCGACGCACCCCTTTTTTGCATGCGGCTGATCTTAGTAGTAAAATCCGCGATATGCAGGGTAGTTGCCCTGAAAATGGAAGAGCGTGATATACATAAGAGCTAAGAGGCATAAATGCAGAACTCTTCGTGAGTAACACAGAGCGATAATGAAGGAGTAACAGAATTTGTCACTCAGAATTCCATATGTTATTAAATTGGCGGCGCCTCACTTGCATGAGTAAGTAAGTACAGATACTTTGGCAAATTGGAAGATAGACGATAGTGAGACGTTAATTCCCATATACACACATACAGATATATCGCTCGACCCTGATGTTATACGGTCGTCCCGCATGACATACCAAGGCTACAACATCGGTGCCGTCGCTGTGGAAGCATCGTTATACTTGCCAACTGAGACTAATTACCAATTCGATCGGGTAAGACCTGATGCGACGTCACTAAGACGTATGTACGTACCTATGTCACGGTGTTCTTGTTGTATACACAGGGTGAGCTTCACGTTGATTCCGAGAACGAAGAAAACTCGGCAATTCTGATTCTACGGAGCAACGAGATTTCTTCATTTCTCCACGGAATTAAACGTTAAAGCGTTAACAGTGTTACTAAGTTATATTTGTTGGAGAACAAATAGATCTAGTAGCGTTACACTTTTTCAAATCCTTTGATGTTTTAAGGGAGCAAATATCAAGAGGAGAATCTTAATTGGGAATGTTTACTTCGAGTGTATACGTGTTTCAAACGTATGCTGTTATTTCACAACTTTATGATGCGAGGTCTGTGAACACGTCTAATCGCTAATGCATTTTAAATGAGTTTCCACGTCGGATCGATATTTATGGTCAGCAAGAGTCAGCAGTCTTTCTGTAATTTTCTTAGAAACAAGGAAACTACAAAGTGTTTCCAACAATACGACTCCGCGTTTATCGACCATTTTCTTTGCTCGTCCATTTCTTTTCTTTCTTTTTTTTCTTTTTCTTTTTTTCTTCGAAGATTTAGCTTTATTAAAATCATCCCTGGGAGTTAAGCTACTTATGAAAATTCATAAATGTTACAAATATAGCCAAATAAATGGAAAATTATCGAGCCCAGTCAAAAAATTCCAGACTACGGACCATTGTCCTGACCTATGGTCATAAGATGCCACTGATATCGTGGCATCGTCGAAGAGGATCGATAATACCGGGTACTAAACGTCGCCCGCCACTTCTAAACGTCTGAAGGTATCGATCGATGTCGGGAACGATGAAAATCGCGATACACCGGCTGGCAAACGAGCCGGACTCAAGCATCCACGGACCGCTCGGTCATCGAGCTTTCCCCTTTCGAACGGAAGGTTAGGTCGGGCCGCAAAGCGGGTTAGGATAGGTCAGCACAGGTCGATCGGGCCGCGTACGGCAGCCTGCGTTTTACGATGGCGGCGCGACAGCGGTTGCTGGCCATAGGGAGAGCGAAAGGGGTGGCTGGAGGGCGAGGCGAAGGTGGTTCACGGTACTGGTCGAACCGCAACCTCACTCTCCGCAATTACAATGCTAATTCCGCGTACACACGGACTCCTACGGTTAATCGTCGTGCGATTTTCTTTGTCCTTAAGCCACCGGCATCGCGCGAGTCCGCGCGATTATCGCGTGTTATAAAACGCGTACACGCAACGTAGATTCCGTAAAATTCCGCGACAAGTGCCCCTAACGAGCGTAAAACTCGGCCCCTCGCGGCGTGGCGATACGGTCTGATGTGGCGGTAACGATGGTGTAAGTGGTGGGTCTCGTTGTGTGGAAACACGCTGATATTAGGGTTGGCTCACGGGAAGTGGTTTGAGGTATGATAAATTCGATGATCGTAGATATTTGCCTATGTGAAATTCGTAGTATTTTCCGTGCTTACCATATCTTTACTATGGAAGTGCATGTAGACCCAAGTGAACTTTGATTTTGTCCCGTTATTTATCACGCTGTTGTTGAAGAAGTTGTTGAATATTTTCAACGTCGCTTTACACGTATGCGAATGCATAAGCGCATTCTATACGTTGGTAATTTTCGTCTAACTAATCGCTTGCTAAAATATTTATGTAAAATATTCTATTAATATTTATAGAATGCTTTATGTATATCAATATTCATATTGCTAATATTCCACTAATATTTGGAAAATATCAATAGAATATTCTACGTAAATAATAAATCTATGCGAAATATATTTAAAAAATACTCTGTTGTTCGACCCGTATGTGCAATTAATTACGCTACACGTGTGCAGCATAATTAATTTTTCCCGTTGCGAAATGGTCCTTTGTATAGTTCTATTATGTGTAATACTTTGGAACGAGCAGGTAATTGCAGGGATTATTACACGAAGTTTGTTCTTACTCGTCTTCCTTCTCCAGCATAATAATTGCGGTGAATCCTATTAGAGTTTCAAGAAAAAATCGTCTTTAAAAACAATATGCACAAGAATAAGATGCACAGAAATACAATTGTATTACTTCGACTTCTTTCATCCTTTCGCCCAATATAATTTACCAAAGAAATGAACTTTAAACTTTGCCAAAAATACGAAGCAAAGTAATGCTAGAAGCAGTTTCGCGAATTCGGATGTATATCACGTCCCTGAATTCATTACGCTCGCTTAAGTCAGCCGTTTAGAGGCAAGTCTCTAACAACAAAACGCGTGAAATAAAATTAAACATCCAGTCTCTTTATTTCACGCGGACATTAGCGTTACTCTCGCTAAAAAGCTTGGCCCGTTCTTTCTTCCATCTACAAATGCTTGCTATTAATATCTCGTTATAACAATGCAGCGTGACATCTCGCGTTACGTAACATCGCATCCGAGGCGTCGTGTCGCACTGTCCATGCCCTCATATTATATTCCTTTTTAGAGGTGCACAATGGGCCGCGTGTCACGTTACATAACGCAACAAAGTGTACATTTTCTTTACAAAGCGTAGCATTCTCTCCCTTATCTTTCGTCTCCTTTCCACCTCTGCGTCTCAATCGATAGCTGTCGAAGCGCAGAAAAAAGAGAGAGAGAGAGAACGAGAGAGAACGTGAATCTAAAAGTGTCAAAGTATCAATGTACTATCGTCGATACACTTTGTGCCCCCCCCCCTCTCTCCAGCAGCGGAGACACTGAAACGGCTAATTAATTAGTCCAGGGGTAGGCGTAACCCATCCAGCGATTATGTAACGGCTGACAGCCAACGGGATACCGTAATTACACTGGCGCGGAATATTCAATTGGATACCTAACTCGCTAATAATCGACACGACGGTATTAACGGAGCATGGAATATTGATGGCCGTACTAATTTCATTCGCTGAAGATCTTTGAGGCGCCCCATGGAAAATTAATATCTTCGGAACGACTGTTTCGATTCATTTGCGGCTAATTTATTGAAAAGTATCCCTTTTAACTGGATTTCCACTTATTCCTTTCTTCTAGGACGTACAAATATATGAAGCGCAATTATACATATGTATGGATATATATGGAGCGACCCATTGCTCCATTCGTTGGATATTTCGAGAGAAACTTGTCTCGAAATATCCAAGGTGCCGCAATGATTCGCGTAAATAAGAAATAACGTTTCATCTATCCAGGGAGAGCTTCTACTCGCGGATGCATGAATTAATGATCGTTTGATTTACAGGTCAGTACGAGTGCGAAGAAAAGACGGATCCTTTAAGTATTTATCCGCTAGTGGGAGTGTTCTGTTCGCGTAACCGGAATGAATTCATTAAGTTTTAACATTCGTAACGGTCGAACGTGGCAATTTCGCCTCTACGGATCTTGCAGTACTATAATATCGCTTCTTGACCTCCGAAGAAGGATACTCCTCGTTTATCGGTCACAGAAGTCCCCTATTGTTAACCTCAGGGTGACAAGTTACGACATCGGAGACTTGGAGATTGACGACACCTGATATTGATGATCCCATGGCGGTACGAGTCCGATGCCAGTAACTTCGGTGTCATGCGAGGTCATAACTATCGGATCCCGCGACCGTAAGGTTCCTGTTATCGATTAGGACGACTGTAAGGTTGCCGTTACCGGGTCGTGCGATCATCGAAGTTTCTTCGACTCGGAAATTCAGGTTCTTGAGTTTGGAGGATTCGAAATCGTCATCGTTGCCTCGTAGGATCATTGAGTATATTCTGATAATTAAAGTACTTTCGGAACTGTCGAATCGAGGCGTACAACCCTGTAATGGTTGTCGATTCCGGTCAAGTTTGGAACTGGCATTTTCTCTAAATTCAGAATTGATGGAGCGTGCTCAATGGTCCTCGCCGACTATCAGATATCGTTCTATCGTCGATGTTTATCCTACGAAACCCCGAACTGATGGCGGTAACCTCGAAAACCGCGAAATAGTCGATTGCCGCCGCTATGATCCTATTATCATAGGTGTCGTGTCTCGTGACACTTGGGGTGATGGTATCAGCTTTCAAGACCTCAGGGTCGGCTTGCATGAACTCATGGTCGTCGCTATCGGCTTCCGAGAGCCAGCAGGTGGTCAGTACCGGATCTCATCGGACGATGTTCATCAATATTTGCTAGCCACCCCCTGAAATTGCAATCGTCGATTTGCGTGTACGCAGGGTTGCACTTTTCATATTTTACGCTACCGATATTCCCAATTTCCCCGTTTATTTTATACGTTATAGTTTTTTTTTTTTTTTTAACAAATTCAATGTTCATAAAGTTACGTGATTAAAATTACTTTGTACGAAGTTTTTACTGTAGAAACGTGCAACGAAGAATATTTAATTGGAATGGAAGGGCATTTCGTTTCCCTATACCAACCGATATTCGAATAACAAAAGCTACTTGTTTTAATATTTCTCATAGTTTATTTCCATATGCCATGGATTATTAGAGTCGGAAAAAATACTACCTATATACATGTACATGTGTGTATATTACGACTGATAAGCGAAATCTATCAACAACATTCGCTTGAGATACCAAAGCTGAGCACGGTAGACTACGATTCGTGAGGGCGGAGCGTATCAACCACTAAATTGAGCTTCTAGAGTTCCAACCACTCGACCATCTAATTCTCTGTTCCTCCCCTGGACCCCTGGTCCTCTTCACACGCCTATAAAGGATGTGCATACAACAGAAGGATCAGAGGTGGAGGCTAGGTGCTCGGCCACTTGCGGAATACCGTCAGGAGCCAGACAGCTACCACTAATCAGACTGTTTCCACTTAATTTGCCGAGGTAATTAACCGTCTCATTCGCCTCCGTCGACCCTAAAGCCATTGCGCCGAACCTAAATCTAGGCACTCTATTATGCATGGGACCTATTGTGTCCGAAGGATGCCTTTGAGGAAGCGCGGATACCTACGATTTCTATCGTAACCACCTCGCCTGTTTCGAGCTGCTCAAAAGTCATCGTCGATTCACCCAGGAGGTGTGAAGTTTCCCATTCTCCATTCGACGCGGTTCTCGTCGTTGTTGTATCGATCAATTTTATACGTCTGTCCCTACGCTTGATTCACGAGCAGCGTATAGAAGAGAGTAATTTCGTATTGTATTCCAAATTTGTAACTTTGGTGAGATTGAATAGGTTGAAGTTATTTGAGGGGAAGAGCGAACCTTGCGTTTATAGCGACGAAGATAAGCTACGTACTATACCGTGAAACGGAAGATTCTTACAAAAGTAAGTGGAAAGAGATAATTCCTAAAGAAAGGTCAGCGATACGACGTGAAATTATAGGAGTGTTCTAAAATCAAACGTATGAACGTATGAACGTGTTGGTGAGGTAATAAGCTGTTGTAGAACGATCTAAAAACAGAGGCAGAAAGTAGGACGGTTATAGAACCGTATCGTAGAAGTCTGAGAATCAAAGCTAGGCAATATAGACGAATTACACTGGCATATCAAAGGAAGAAATCGTACAAAGGGCATACGTATCAGAGCACCAATTACAAGTACAAACCTCAGACTTTACATCCGTTGTATATTTTACATATCGAAGACCAATTTTCTCCTGTCATGATTCTAAAAAGCTGCGCTTCTCGGAAACAACAACGTAACATTCTGAAAGAACTAAAGTGACTAAAATTTGTTACGTGTACAGACATCGAAAACGCCTTAGTAAAAATAGATAAAAGAGCAGAAAGAATGAGAGATCACTGTCGAGAAAGAATGCAGATCCTTTGATCGTCGATCTTGTTCGCCATTTTCGAAAACAAGATTACATAGGATATTTCATAAACTACTCGGGCGCAGTTCGACGAAGTGAGCCAAACGATTCGTCTGGAACCGGAGGGGAAAATGCGTTCCACGGGAAAGTAGAAATTCCACGGGCGACAGTAGAGAGAGTAGACAGACCCCTTTTGAATTGTATCCATTTTTCAAAAGTGCCTCATGTAGTTGGTCGCGCGGATCGTTCTTTCGTTTCGCCGTTAGACTCGAGTCTGTGTCTGTGACAGACGCACCGTAAAATTTTAACGAAATCTAACTTGTAACTCGTGCATTTCACGGACAAAACGCCAGCAAAATCAGGGAGAGTCTTCCTGGCTCGCTGTTTTCGTTCCATCATCGTGTCCAACACGAACGAGCCAACGATCGATCTTCGATGTTCCTAGCTCCAACATTTACGCGCAACTATTTTTACAATCCACGCAGAAGAGAAATAGTTTCTGGTACACGACAACTTGAATTTTAGTTGCGTAATTGTACGATGCGCTGTCTACCGATGTCCACATAATTAACATTCACGTACGATAGAACTTTTCGATGGAGTTTCATTTTTATCGATCGTCGAAATAGATTCGACGTTTAACTTGGAAATCCCTCGACTTTTATCAAACAAAGAACCAAAAGGTAAAAAATAGAACAAGACGAAAGTTTCGTTTTAAGGAAAATTTAACTATCTGTAAAACAAATGTTAAACTGAATCCCCCTTTGCGTTAATGTTAACGAGACCCATTAGGATTTTTGAAATCACCGGTTATTACCTTCTTCGTGGTTTCACCTGGCGATACGAAAGCATCGTTAATGTTCAACCAGCGTCGAATATTTGCATGCGAAATTACGTCAATTATGCGCTTACGAGCTTTAGTTTTAGATTTCGTGGAACCATGATTAAAAGCATCCTGGGAAAAGTCGAAAGTAACGAGCTCGTCTGAGAACACAACGTCACGTGCTGATGAAAAAGTGTTCGCGTCCGTTCTGATGGAGAATATTCGTGCGTGCTTTCACATCGCATAATGAAGTGGTTCGCGAAACTGGGAAATAATTATTGCTTGAAATATTGTTAGATTTATTTTACCTACGGTTGCCTGAATCTCTCAATTTCGCGTTACGTTGCACATTAGGCTTTTTCAATTCGACGACAGTTTCGAGAGTCGCTCGAAACTATCTTGCAAAAAGCAAACTATCGAACGCGCTCTTTCAGTAGCGAAAGATCGTCACACTTCCCGAAGATTTCTGATCTTAAAACTTTACTGATATTAAAAGTACTGAACAGTAGTAACAACGACTCAGCGAAAACTCTCGCTAAATATTTCGCTAACCTCGAAAGTTAACGACGGAGAGAATTTGTACAAAAAAGTATAAACGATCGGTTCGCGTAAAGTTACCTGATATTAAGATGAAAATTCCGTTTCCCTTCGAGACAAATATAAGGCGAGAAGAAAACGGACGAAAGAAAGTGTCTGTTCCGAGTTCCCTCCGATGTTGAACGTACGAATTTATACTACTACATCGCAGACAAGAATACTAAAATATGTGCATTTATATCGCGCGAAGTACGTTCGATTGACGAAACCTGATATTTATTGCAAAGACAGAGCTTGATTCAGGTAGCGCGATATCGGAGCACCGCGAGCATGCTCCTCGTTCTCGAAGAAGGATGTCACGGTGTCTCTAACGCTTGGAATATCACGAGGGTTGTTTGACAAGGGTGAGCCCAATACGTAACAAGACGGTTAAGTATCCATTATCCGTTTTGTCGAGTTGCGACTGCGGACAAAAAGGGTGCGTCTCAACTAATGGTTGCTTCAACCTACGTCGTTCTGCGGCTCGGCAAAAACTTCTTCAATTCAAGCATTACGTCTTCGTTGTCTTTGCATCGTTTCACCATTTCCGAAACGATATATTTCTACGATTGCGACATTAGCTCGATGCTGTTAGGTTTCTTATCGAAACACTTTTTGATGCTTACGAGAGTTGCTGTTGTAGTCTGCTATATTTTGTGGAGGAGGATGGGGGGAGGGTGTAATATGGTTCTGGTGTTTTAGAAATTATAATTTTTCATAAGAGGAAACATCATTCGGGCATTCACTCGATTCGATGATTCTGAATGCTTGCGATGAATGTTAAACGCACATCACGGTTAACAGGTAGACAAATTTTCTGTACGAGAGGAGCAACGAAGTTAACGGCGAGAATGTAAGAGGCTTGAATTCTTTGAATTCTTGAGAACTGTTTGATTTGACGTGCTCGGTAATAACTTGGGAGATAACTTCGGACTAGCGGATTGTGATATAGACGAGCGTGAACTAACGAAATTCCTGAACTGGAGCCTGGTACAAACTCTCTAGATTCATGGTATCTGACACGGATATCTTTGGGTTATAGGAATTCTGGGACTGGACTCCGAAGGATCGCGAATATTCGAAGTTACGCGTGTCCTGTAGTTTTCATGGTTCGAAGAATTTCGAAGATTGGGAGAACATCGAAAGTGTCGGAAGACATTTGAAGTTCTGAGACTTTCCAGGCCTCTATGCGATTCAAGATCCTGTAGAACATCCGACGCGTCTACACATCCGATGCTTTTTACAGCCGAGGTAATCATACACGCGTACGATACGCACATCGGACAAATCTATTTTTGAAAATCCATTAACTGAATCGTCGAAAGGCAATTTAACCGATAACGCACCACGGCAGTTTATCAATTGGCATCGGAAAAGCACTCTCCGAATTTGCTAATCATGTAACCGTCTGTTTCATGCAATTTGCTATAAATCAATATACTCGTCCAGCAAACCAATCCTTGGAAACTATCTCGCGCAATATCGTAAATTTATCTGTAGTAAAGACGCGTAGAAACTGGCATCTTCGTCAAAGAACGCCTACGAACATCGAAACAAATTAACCGGAAGCTTTCGAAGCGAATTCGAAGAGAATTACTTCCCGATGCATCGAGACTCGATATTATTGCGATAGTTTTATGGACGATACATGGTATTAGCTGCGACGAGCAGCAATTGGAATGCAACGCAGAATCGACGGACCTCCGGGAATACGAAAGCGATAGGAAACAATGATTCAGGCCGGTAGCACGGTAGAGAGGAGATGAAGAGAAAGAGAGAGAGAGAGAGAAGGAGGAAACAAAGAAACTCGGAGGATACAAGTACGCGTCGATGCAGGGAAGTCACGTACTTTATAAAACGTAGTAGCTACCCAGACAATCCGATAGAGGCGCGAGGAACGAAGGAAACTGCGAAGAAGGTGGATAAAAACGATCGTATTTGTCGAAGCAAAGAGGAAAGCAGAGCTACCGGAACATATGGTCTCCGATGCAATATGGTGGGTAGAGGTACTTTTACTCGATAAACGCCACGAAAATGAGCTTTTTTCAACTGCACCCTCCCGCGTCTCTTCAGCCTTCGATCTATCCTCGCTCTTTTGTCTCGGCTCGCGCAAACCACGCGATTTTTCGATTCCTCCTACCGTCCCGCCGGTAACAAACGACCTGCTCAATGAGATCTCGCATTTTTGCGTTTTGCGCTATTCCACCTACCTTCTATCTCTTTATTTTCCCATTCATCGTTCCCTATTCCTTCGTGTAAACGAGTTCCAATACTTGTTTGCCGTTCGAACTGATTCCTCTTTGAATCTTCTCACGAATACAACGGGGCGTACCATTAGAATATAAAATGGCGGAGATGTAAAACAGAGGGTGAAACAAGACTATAAGATGTAGAATACAGGACACGGGAATGTAGAATGTGCGCAACCTCCGGCAGAATGTAAAATGTGTAAAACACGCGAAATATGGAACGCGTAGAATATAAACTGCTAACTCGTAAAAATCCGTGTGACAGCCATAGGACCGAACTGTATACTCCAACGCGTTAAACGTCTTACTATTCTTGGAATAAGAAAAAGAAATATTATTTCCAGCTCGTATTATTTCGAGCATTTGTTTCTCCGTAATTCCATCGTCGCCATTGGAAGATTGTGCATCGTTATTACGTTCTTTCCGATAAATCGTCGCTCGAGATTATTTTGATCATTCTGAGAGAGACGCGTAACAATTATTTCACGGATAACGATCGAGTCCTCGCCAAGCTGCATTTTATGAATGTTATGTATTAAATTTGACTCGTTGGAACGTAACGTTCGCAACAGTCGTCTCTAGAAGAAATCTCGCTGCTCTACATACTACTCTAACTCGATATCATTTTAACAAGCAGCACAACCGATACTATCGACGGAACACTCGTTTTTATCGTTTTATTTTTTTTCCGTATTCCTATTCAGCGTTTATTCTCTCCACGAAGATAGAGAATAAACGCTTCCTTTCTTTCATAGTACATCGGATACATGTACAATACATTGCATTCTCGAGGGCGTCGTTACGCTTTCGGTTCGTGGAACGCCTACCGTGATTAACTATGCATAGCTGTTCTTCATTTACACATGAAAATTGCAATAACAGGATTCTACGTTGTGATGATACCAAATTAGATAATATAGTTTCTAGCTGTAGTCTTCAGCGTTCACGTGAAACTTTTAGGAAAAAATTGATCGTAGATTTAAAGGAAAGCGAACGAAGGAGAATAAAATTCGAAAATTCGTCGATACGATTTACTTATAAAATTTTGTTTTATTACAAAGGCTGATGAATTACGAAGTACTATTAAATTTTACTCGATAGGATTCCTATTATACTCGGGATAGAAATATTCACGGAACGAAAGCACAACGCGCAGATATCTTCCGACGTTCCTCGATTTCAGCGATTCGTTTCATTTTTTTTTTCTTTTTTCTCTTTCTGTATATAATACTCTGAGGAATAGCGAGATAGGCGCATTTAGCGCAGAATATATTCCGCGCACGATTCCACATAAATTCCCCGTTTCCGGCCGCGTCTCTACATAAAACCTTCTGTCTTTATATACGATGTTATTTTTCTGTTATACGAGTGTATACGACGGCTGACATGTTACTCTGTTTACGAGTACGAGCCTCGAAATACAACGTAAATACGTCTCTCTATAGAATTTCGCGAAACCGTTGAAACCGGAAGAACAACGCGTCTTCCCTCGTCGTTTATCCGCCGAGAATTCTGAATTATGCAATTTTCTTCTCTAACGTAAACAAAATTTCCGGTTAGTCAAGGATCAGTATTGACAGAGGTTAGCCTCGGTGTAGCTTGATGAACATTTTATTAATCACGATCGTTAAATATTTGTCGGTAAATCTCGGACTCTTATTTCAGCTTGAGCTCGATGAACGGATGACGAGGAACACTAGCAGAGAATTTCCATGTTAATATTTATTATGATTTGGAGGAAAAAGATTTGCTGCGTGGAATATTATAGCTCCAGAGATCAAAAACATTCCACGTCGACTTTTCCTTTTATTGTTATCTTCGTTTAAAATTACAGTATAGAATATAGAGATATACACGCAAAGAATTTTTATCGTACGCTGTAATAGTACTAAGATTCGATAAGAACGTTGACAGCAAGCTAACAACTCAATAGATAATAAATCAATAGACGTTATTTGACATGCATTCGGTATCACTACTGCAAGGATGGAGATCGAGGTCCTTTTATCGTACAGAAAGTCGAAGGTATTTTTCAACAGTCATTCGCGTCGCTTGACACAAAAAGAGAATGAAAAAATTAAGCTAGCCACTGTGAGCAGAAGCACATAATCTCGGCAGGAATATCGTTCTCCCTAACTCGAGGGCCCATCAATCAGGCAACCGTTGACAGTGTATGCCGGTGAAAAAAAAAAGAAAAAAAAAAACGAAGAAAACGAAGAAATAGAATAGAAATCGACGAACAAAAGTAATTGTTCGATTAACGAGGACGATAGTCGCGGTTTAATCTGTCTGATCGTTTCGTTGCTAGATTGTGAGTTGCAAATGAACAATTCATACGCTGCTATTCGATTTGCTCTCGTATCGGGCAAATCGAAATGGAAATAGAGACGAAGTATTTAATAGATGTGTATTATTGTGAGAGTCGATTTAGAACTCAAAACGAGCAAATGCGTAATTACAATGGTAGTATTTATATATTACAACAATTGTGTCTTTCCCTTTGCAAAACATACGTTAAATGTATATTAATTCCTGTGCCGTGTCGCTACAAACAAATTGAATACACGGTGTGTATTATAAATCAACGTTTAGGAAAATTTCGCGTTAAGTCTCTGATTTTACACCGAACAGAAACGATCATCTTTTAATCCCTAAAAGCATCAGCGATAGGAAACGCAAGAAAATCCTGCGGATAAAAGTAATTGGGACTTCGAATACTCGTTGGTTCGTCTATTAATCTCAAGTCACGTTGGAATACGATAGAACGCATTAAGAAACAGTCTATGCGAAACCAGTTGTCCCATTTTCCTTGGTTCTCGCATGTTACCCCTCGGGCGTGTTACGTAAACCGCGGCAGATGTATCAGTAGACGGTGAATTGTCTTCCAGTTGTGTTTGCACACAGTGACTCCATCGTTCTTCCGGCTTTCCTATGGCTAGGTGGTCGGATACTCGCTAGAGGAGATGGAGAAGACGTTTCCCGTTTGCCCGCAATCTGCGAGCTGACACGCCGATCGGGAGTGATGGAGTCCCCGGTCGCGATCGATGACTTTTGTATTACCGCGTGAACTCCGCCTTGAAATGGGGGCGGTATCGTTCCTACGCGATCGATCAACAGCAACTTCGACCGATCGTGTTCGAGCTTGTCGTTCGGGAAATCGCGCTAGAACCTCTGGCTTTTTAGCAGTTCGAACTCGAGCGATTGATCGACATATAGGATGATTTATAGGAGATGAGGTGTACTTTTGTGGCTTCTGTTTCGAAAGGTTTTACAATTTTTCGTCGCTTGTCGTTAGTCGTTGATACTACGATTTTTTCTTCTTCTCTCTCTAAGTTTCGTCTCGTCTCTCTAAGTTTTATGCCTTCTTTTTCTACTATTTTATCTCCTTGCGACGAATAACTTTACGCAATTGAGTAATTTCTTTCTCAGAAAAGATACTACGAAAGAAACTCACGAAGGGTGGAATCGAGTACAACAGAGTATCGAATACGCAACGTTATGGCTATTCGAGGAACAGCTTTTTCTTCCTCGGCTTAACGTAGAAATGTGCCACAGGTCGTTTCGTGTTCTAGAATTTCCGAATGTGAGCTATGATTCGCACGGTAACAAATTGCAGGGGAAAAAATATACGACTATCGTGTCAAATTCGTCAGAGGATAGGGTGTAAAAAAAAAAAAAAGAGAAGATAGGGCAGCGGTTCGACACCGTGGTGCTAAGTAAATAGGTACTTTTTCACGCTTGCCACGTGTCATCCGACAGATTTATCAGACGCCAATAATTGCGAAACGCCGATAGATTTTGAGATAGTCACGCAGCACTGAAATGAAATCTACGCCCCTCCAACTGAACCGATCGTAAATCGGGTCACTTCGATTCCAGGCGTTCCGCTGCAACTACCTGGTGTCGCAACAAATCCCCGATTCTAACCGAAAAATAAATCGGGAAGAAAATTGTTTTAAACGATATATTACGCGTTACATTAACCCCGACTCCGACTTATTATCTTATACTGTGTTCGCCAGATACCGGATATTAAATACGAAAGTCGCGAGACAATTTTTAGACAAGAATTATTGACACGAATAAAATTGATAATTAAACTTGCCATCGTGTCCGAGCGCAAACGTTTAATGCTTCTCGCAAACGAACCACGTGAAAAGAAAACGATTGAAACATTACTATTATTATTATTAAACGATTGAGACACTAATTACGATGTCCCGTGAAAACGGCCGTTACGTTCAGTTTCTCATTGTCCGCGCTTCTCCGTCCGCATGAGCCGGCTTCAAATATGTTCAATTCTGTTCCAGTAGCATTTACTTACGTATTTACTTACACCCTGTAGTCGAAATCGATAGTGCCTTTTCGAGCTACATCGTCACCCCGGCGGCATCCACGTAATCTGTTTTTCGCTCTGCTTACATACCACACAACGTCTCCTTCGTATCGAGGGTAAAAGCTAGGAGGTCGAATTGACGAGAAACGAAGAAGTATAAAAAAAAGGAAGGATAAAAATAGGAGAACAGAGAAACGCAGAACGACAAAGAGATAATGGATGGAAAACGTCGTTCCACGGCATTTTGGTCGAAAGCTACAGGAGAGAGAGAGAGCAAACTCGCGGTGCATTTTGATCGAGAGACCAATTATTTTCGAGTGGAAAAATGCGGCGAAAACCACCGCTGAAGAGATTCGACAATCGTATTCGACAACCGGAACGTTGGCCAGGGACGAAGGTGGCAGTTGGGAGGTGAGAGGAAGTGCGTCTTTTATTGGTCGATTATTTCTGTATGAGCGAACGAACGATATTCGGAGAAATCGACGGCCTGCAAATGTCTATTGGCACCGGTCGCGATGAAACTGCGCCGTCCGTGTCCGTGGAATTCTTTGAAGCGCAAACGGGACGAATATTGAAAAACAGAGCGTACAAAAAGGGGCACGGTATTCAAAGCGTGGCTCCGAGCATCAATTACCAGAGTAGATGCCTGACGATCGTATTTCGAAATTCGTCGAGCAGTTTTCGCTGTGGAGAAATTGTCTCCGTCTCCCGTGCTTAGGAAGCGTTCGCGAGCCTGAATTAATCGAGTCCGCGTCAACGATATTAATCTCGCCTTTGTTTATTCGCGCGCTCGTGCTCCAAGAGCTTCAGAGTCTGATACCTGTCTGATATTTATCAAGGGAGGTTGAATCGGGTAATAAGAAATTCCGTGACAGTGATTACCCACGGCTGATTTAATCGAAATTGACTTTACAGCATCGGCTTAAAAGACAACGTGATTGATTTGTCGGCTGTTGGAAATATTGTATGATTGTCACATCAACGATCGCAGTCCTGGATCTTACATAACGTAATCTCGTATTATTAATAATGCAAAAAAAAGAAAAGAACGTATTTCGAATAGAGTTGCGTTTGGTTGCTTTAATCGCACATTTTAATTACTCCTTTTGGGTTAGGAAACTCTTGAAACTACACGTTTCAATTATACGACCTCGATCGAGCATCTCATTTTACATTTCAGCATCAAGCTCTGCTGCAAAATATTGTGGAAATCGATGTATCGAACATTTTATGCATGTATGTTCCAAAGGAAGACATATTTCAATGGAAAGGATTCAGCAATAATTTTCAGGCCATAAAAAGGGATCGAGTTCCGTGAGACTCGCATGTAAGCTGAAATAAAAGCTGGAATCCGTAAAAAAAAATTTTTTAAATATAGAATTAAAGCGGAGCATGAATATTGTGACTTTTTTTTATTATTTACATCCAGATAATTAATTTGGGAAAGATGTCGAGATAGAATATGAATGGCGAGGATATTCAAAGCGGATGAATTTCGTTAACGCCGTGGAACACGCTTAATGCAGGATAGCCCCTCCGGTAACCAGCGTCTGGATGGTCTAACTCAGCACTTTGATATTTCTTTGAATAGAGATCTGTGTCGTGCGATAGCCCTCGTATAAAAGCAGCGAACCAGGAGGAGAAAATCATTCTATCTTTCTACCTTGCGCACTATTTGACACGATCGCTGACAACACACGGTCTGCCACCCCATTTCTACTATGTCCTTTTTTTTTTCGTCTTTCGACATCAAAGAAATTGCGATTCGAATAATGAGGCGCGTTCGAGAAACGGAGGCTTGAGATTTGAAATAGGAACGACGTAGGACAAGAATGAAGTAAAATACGTTTGATCGAATTGTTTGTCCTCTGTAGGAAATAATTTAAATCTGTAAATCTCAGAAATTATTTTCACGTTCCACAAATTTTCTACTGTTAATATGATACGAAGAAAATTATGTTAAAATTATTTATGCCTTGGATTTACTCGTTACATGTATGAGAGAGACGTCACGATTCTCCCTGAATCATGATCGATCTCCCTATTATCAAAAGTAAAGCATAGATTACAAAGCCAGAGATGTTTTCGTCGAGTAATCGATCCCGAAATCAGCGTATTTCCAATCACAATACAGCGTACCGATCGTACGAGAAGATCACGAGCTAATTATCGTTAAGCAGATTGGCCGGATTCAGATTTAGCGGGACGAAGACGCTTGAATGGAAAATTGGAAACCGATGTGACTCGTCGGAGAATTCTTGATCCCGTTTGATAATCCACGCCGCCGCAATAACTTGCGCGCGTTGCTTGCACGATTCACACGCTCTGTGTGTAGCTCCGTGCCATCCCCAACGTATCGCGCCTCTAAATCCCGTTTCCGGAGTCACATAAGTGAGAATTACCACTTGCAGTTACGGTATCGGTTTACACAACGAGATAAATTAACGATTCACCGAGAATCGCCAACGTTTCGCGATGAATATCGCGATTTTCAGAGGCTGTAACTCGCTTCCAATTGCGTCGTAAACGATCGATTATGGGTTTTCGAAAGTAACGGAAAAATCAAGATTGCGATGAAACGTGCTACCAGCACCGGAACTGATATATTTTTAACTTAATACCTCAGCAGTAATAGATTCAAACGTAGTAAGCTGTAAAGATTTATGTCCGTTTGCTACAAATCGACGAATTGAAAAACTACGACTCGAATTGCAAAGTCTTCGAGGCACTTGAATCGTAAGCGAGTGAGAAGAGAAAAAGAAATGGAACGGCAGAAAAGTGCTCGAAGCTGTAAAAGGGTTAGGCAACGACAGCCAACGATACAGGAGAGTTAAAAATCTGGGCTGAACTCAATTTTCCGCGTTAACTCGAACGACAAGCAAGTCGTAACAAGAGTCCAAGCCTGATCACTTAATATTCATAGAGGCGCGACAGGGAAGCCAGCGTTTCTCTACGACGAGTACGCAGCTTTATGGGTGTTTTTACTTCGAAACGGCCCGCCGTGGATCGCATGGAAAGTCGACCTCGAGCCTTCATACTCCATGACTATGGGAACGTCCGATAGTATACATAGTAACGAGCGGTGCATCACAAAGAATTTCATCAGTATCAGCATTTATTAGCATGATAATGGTATTTCTGGAACAACGACACATCACGCGCAGTATATACGTTAGAGGAAAAGGTAGCTATTAGGATGTCAGCGCGACTAAAGGAAAGGAAGATCGATGGTTAGCGAGTCAAATTGGTTACAACTACTCGTTGAGCAAACGAACGATTTCGCTTTGAATTTAGAACAACGAATCCAGTTACTACGTTTGTGTTTCATGCGATTTATTAAAAAGTTTTCGAAAGCTCGTCCAACATCTTCTATCGTAGTTTCAACGGGGCACGAGTAATAATTTCGTTTAATCACCGGATAAAAATGCGACAGCAGTCCCTTTTTTCCGTAGCATCTTTGCACAATGCTTTAGCATGCTAGTGTATAGCTCTACCATGGACTGTAAAACGATTATGTCATCCGAGGTCCGTACTCGCGTCTGTTCTCGACTTTGGCCGTTTCCGGGGAATTTTGCCGAGACGAGTAACAATCGACGAGTCCAAGCAGTTGGTCTCTTTGGTCAACCGTTCGTCAGTAAAGGAAGTGGAAACCTGTTGACTTTCGTATTCTTTGTCGAAGGACGCCGAACCATTCTGTTTGTGATTGAAATAGTCAAACAAAGAGAGAATAACGTCTAGATGAGTTACCAAACGGTGATCTTGAGTTATTTTATAAAGAAAATTCAGGTATCGAAAATTGGTTAGCGTACCGATTAATATTCATTGGTGTTTAAAAATTCAAATTTATAAGCTCGGAGAGTCAACGATTCGAAAGTTAGAAATTTAGAAGTTTAGAAGCTTGAAAGTTGGAAGGTTTGAAAGTTTGAGAATTTGGGGATCAGCGATTTTAATCAGAAATGAAAAAAATTTAATCAGATGTGACATTGGAATTGTAATACCAAGTCTTTCTATATCCGTTTTCGACGTTAATCGTCTTTCCACTTTACGATCGATCCTTTTTACTCCGATCTCTTTTATAGCGGTTCAATCTTCCGTGGACGCGTTTACTGTTCGATGGAACTTAAAATTCATCGATACGAACGAACGACGAAAGCATAAACGAGCTCAGATATCGGCGGCAATTGCTGGCGCGAGCAGGTCAGTTCGTTTAACATCGCTAAGCAATTTAACTGCTTATTGCGTGTCAAGAAGAATGACAGCGCCGAACCTTTCGTTTTTTCATAATATTTCCTTCACTTCGAATAAATAGGGCAAATTAATATAACACGTTCGTTAACACGAACGAAATAGAGAAACATATCCTCACGATAGAATTTTCATCTCTCGAATCGATAAAACGACGAAATGTCATACGTCTGTATCGATTCGTAGACTCGCCGGAAAAATCCGCAAAGTTCGTAGCTAACAGAGGAATAAAAAGTATTCCCTGTGTTGTTGCAACAACGACGAGATAAAACTTCATCGTTGACAAAAGAACAGCCGGTCGAACGATAATTAATATCGGACAGATAGCCAGCTGGCTTAATTACAACATCGATCGTTATTTTTTGTTGATATCTTCGTTTTCGAATATCCGTAATATTCGCGCATCGAAGACTCTAGCAAAGCATTACACGACAATACGTTTACCGTTCGTTTCTACCTTTCTTAAATCTTAAATATATTACATTTGGATTGTTAGTTTCTCATTAGCATATTTTCGGTTTTTCTCGTCGTATCGGTGCGATTTGTATCGTAGACAATGAAACCAGCAAAGTTACTTTATCGCGAGTCATCGACGATATCAAGCGTAATAAATTTATATCTCAGAAAAGACTAATACATAAAATACAGCGTGTCTAGTTCAGGAAAAATGTTCACTTATCGTCAGCGTATAAAACGGAGACTGTATTTATCCTAGAAATAGAATACATTCGAGTTTCGGAGAGAACACATTTAGACACAGTCAAGCACGCTTTCGACGTCATTAAGAAAACATTTCAACGGAACGTGTTGAACACTCCTGCGTGGCGCATCAGCTCGTAATTGATATTGTAAAGTTAACTTTGTCGAAACTTTCCTGCAAGTGCATGAAACTTATTGTTATTCCACTTTTACCAATTACACACTGTCACTGCAGCAACATTCGAACGAGACACATCGAACCACGCTTTGCATTTCCAACTTGACTTTGTCAACTTTTTAACACATGTATACATATGAAAGCCGCAGCTCTTGCAGCAGGTATACGAACTTTCATGCGCTTCAACCAATTTCAGGATATTAATTGATCACATAGATATTAAGAAATAAGTTTCTTTCGAATACAAAATCGTGACAAAAGTTTACAAAGAGATACTTTCTCCCTCTTTCTCTCTCTTTGAGTTTTACAGAAGAACAAGTCCACAAGTTGGAATCGAATCGATTTGGTTGGCGATTTCAAAGCGTTCAATTAATGTTTACCGATGCAAACCCCGTAATAAGCTCCTCGGCGATCGTACCATTAAAATCTGGCATTCATGGCCGTGACTCCAGGTTTGTTTGGCGATGTTGATGCGAATCGTGGAAGAGCGGCTCGACGCGGGTTGAATGCGGATTTTATGCGGGAAAGTTTAAACGAGACGGATTTAATGGGACGGCCCTGGCGTAAGCCGGCAACCGGAAGAACATTCGAGCGGACATTATGAACCGGGCAAGGCTCGTCTACCGGAACGAAAATTGCCGACGAATCGTTTTCCGCGCGGTAAGGTAAACGGCCTGAGCTTTTTTCATATATCCCAAATGGCAAGATACAACTGAAGTTCGATGATACCGTTGCACTGTGGTACAATGAAAATTATAATCTTTCAGTTTACGCTCAGCAACGACAGTTTTGTACAAACTTTCTATCGGTTGAATCATTTCGAGATCGTTGTTGACGTTGATCACCGGAGAACAGTTCCTCTGGACAAGAGTAGCAAGAAGAAAAATTAGTACTGCTCGAAGTTAACAGATACTAACGCAACGCTTTGATTAAATGGCCAATTTTTATTGCAAATGAAAAATACAAATATTTAAAAAAATATTTAATATTTAAAAATATTTAACTTAAATATTTAATTTAAATTTTAAAAACATTTAAAAATATTAAAAATATTCAAAAAAAAATTAAAAAAGATACAAATATATAAAACACAAATATTTCCAAGGTTATAGTCAGAATTATATAATTGTCGCGTAATTAACCGTCTATGGCTTGAGCCTGTCTACGTATTTTGACATCGGTAATAAGATGCTGTCAACGGCAGTGAGACGAACGGCGCGAAATAATTACGTTGACGCGTTAATTTTACGAGTGAAACAAATCACGTAAATTCGGAATTCAATCAAAACTTGGCTTGCTACGAAGGTAGTTTCGAACGCGGATACATACCGCGGTCGATAACATTTCTATCTGGGAAATGTGATGTTTCCGCATAAATTTACCGGTTTCGGTTCGGACCAAAACAGACGTCAACTTGTCGAAATCCGAACGAGCAATCGTATCGTTTTTAAGGGCGAATTGCGTTCGACAATCGCATAAATATTTAGCCACGTGTAGGCTAGCGGTTCGTGCGTGCGCGTACTGCGATTGTCCTAATTAAGATCGTTCAGGAAAAACGATTTGCTCGTTGTTGTGACTGCTCTTCGCGGAAAATAACTATGTTTCACGTTTCACTGCCTCGATATTCGCTCGGTTCGTTCAGATAATTCTTCCAACGATATTCACTGCCGCTGTGTTTCCAGAATATCTGTCGCTCCGTTCGTTTCGTTTCATGAATTTTTTACTGTCCTTTGTTTGTCAGATTTAACACTTATTCTTGTTTCACAATTTCGTATCTCTTCTCTTTTACGCCTGTCGATAAAATAACAGTAGATTTTCCGGAAGTTTCTTTACGAAAGAACGAAGAGGACAGGACACAGGTAGCATAATTTCTTGTATAAGAAACGATAGAAATTTTAGTGTGAATTTCAGTTAAACGTCGAAGCAAAATTAAAATTTTTAATGTTACACGATGTCCTTTCTAATATTCTCTTACCACGTGTTTCTACCGACTTACTAATTTTTGTACTAAACATTTTTTTTTATCGCGTTTCATAGAATTATAGCGTTTCTCGTGTCGATCAGCGTTTCAATTTTTATTCGCTTACGACTGTAAATGTCCTCTATGGAAATATTTTCTCAGCGAAATTGATTTTGCTTACGGAATTCGTAGGCGCGGAAACATTCGACAATCGAATCATAAGACACACCACGTCAGTGCCACGAAGGGACACAGGCAACCGATCAACGATGTGGTACAGTTTCAAGCGATTCGATGTCCCTCGTTCCCAGGACAGGGTCAACGAGAGCCATAAATCAAGAAACGAACAATGGTATAGAGGCGTCCAATCAATTAGATGCGTTCGCGAGAAAAATGGCTTCGCCAATTCGAAACGGTCGTTACTTGCCCCCGTAACGAGCGAACTGACGTCCCGAAGTCCCGGGACGCGAAAATGCACGCAGTGGTTGTTGTCAAAAACGAATCGCCCGTAAAATCCTTCGTGCAGCCATAAATTTCCAATTAAGTTCGACGATGCGACACCCGTTAACTGTGTTCGTTCCTACGAAATCGTCGCGCCACGCAAACGCATTAACCTGTTACGTTATTAATACGACGTATAGCGATATTTTCTAGATTTTTGGCGCTATGCTTTCAAGTAAAATACCGCATTTAACGTCTTATTTGATTATTCGTCGTTGACGCTGTGAATTATTTGCCCCAGAAGGAAACGTTACAATTATTGTAAAATGTGTCAAAGTTTCAGCTTACCGTTTCTGTTTCCAACGATTCTCTTAATCGGCTAGCCAATAATTACGAAAAATGGCAGATATTTCAGCGAGGAATAGGAAAAACAAATCCGATATGCATTGCACCCTTTAATAAAATATCTAAGTAGTAGCAGAAAATTTAAGTAATGTTTTACGACGTGGGGTAATTTGACGTTCCGATCGTTCCTTCTCCTAAATTTTGCCATCGGATCATGAATATTATAATGTAAGCGATATTCTAGGTGCAGTAGACTATCTTCTAATCTGCATGTAAATTTTACAAGAATAACACTGGAATTAATGCGATACTAAGTCATCGTTGGACTGGAACCGCAAAGCGGATTATCGTTTCTCATCAAACTAGCTCGTAACTGATGGAGATCTTAATATCCGAATAGAATGTCGTAATACGTATTCGAGAATTCAATTTTGTTGATCTATCAATATTTTAGTCTATACTTTCATTGGCGCAGCTCTGTGAAACTTTGACGAACGAGTTACGGTAACCTCGCCTTGATTCATCGAAAATCTAAGCTCTGAAACTCGACGTGGCAAACGGTGATAAATAACTTGACGAAAATCAGGTCGTCATGGGTCCCTCGGATCAATTGGCAATTAACCTTCTCGGCTGGAACAGACTTTATGAAATCTCGATTCGATTACACCGAAGTATGTGGCGGGAACGTCGGAGATTGGACGTCACCGTTCCTAACAGCGGAAAATTAGAAATTTACCTAAGCAATTTGCCAGGCGCTTGATTCTGTCGTCGGTGATGCTCGTGCCATGGCAATTCTTCATTATCTGTAAGTGGATCGTTACCTAAATTCTAAATGTCTGTCCTCGTTGTATCTAACTGCGTCTAACATCGGCGAAACGCATTTAACGCTTTAAGGACCGGAGATGCGAATTCGCGTCTTACATATTTCACACGGTATACCATAAAATATACGATTTTCCAATTGTTACGAAATCTCGACATTTTTAAAAATCCCTCGAGAACGTTTCGATCCACCCATGTGATACGATTCCTCATACGCGCTTATGCGAAACTTTCCGACGATAACACTCTCACCCTCTTCTCTATGAAACAATCTCCAAGCTTTAATCATTTATCCTACCTCGAAGCGTGAATTTTCTTCCAATTTTATCACCGTTATTCTCTAGACTGAAGTCTCAGCACAGACGAAAAGGCGGTTCGATATTAATAAAGCAGCAGGAAAGAAGTTGATGAAAAATGTGGGGGTTTGATCTTGTAGGAAAACAGCAGGAAGGATCGAATAGAACGCAACGGCCAAAAGAAAGAGCGGAGGACGTCACAGAATGGGAGAAGGTGCGCGGGACTCGGGAAGGGATGGAAAGGAAGAGGTGTAAAATGGCCAGGCATCAGTCAAGCATTGAGGACACGAGATAGAGACGTATTGAGGGAGCAGGACAAAAAGCCATTGTCGAGACGCTGGGTTCAGCTCTGTCTGTTGTCACCTCCGACCTTCTTCCATGCTGCTGTCAGGGACCTACACGCGAATCGTCAACACGCGCAGATAGAATGGATTTCATCGTTGCACGGAATTGCACCCGACGCTTGAAACCGCCGTCAATTATTCCGCACAATCGGTCGATCCGTCAAGTACCACCACTCGGATCGCGAGTCAATAGTTTTGCCCCGATTGTTTCGTTATAGAGTTCTATTTTAAGTTCCAAGTGGTTCGTCTCGGATTAAGATAAAATAATATTCTGATTAAATTAGATTATAACAGGTTAATCGATGTTATAACGTTGCAGCGTCTACTCGTATGTCGTTTAAAGCTTATCGAATAACCCATAATTATCTTGCCATTGGATACCTATATGGATAATTCTTGAAATCTACATATTCGTATATGACGTTTCCGAATAAAATTGTTAACAAATTCCTGGGAATCGAATCACAGATTTCTTCGTTGAATTTTCTATACTTCCTGCTAACTATATAAAGTGCATCTAACTATAAAGCGCATCAGAGATTTTAAATCAAATCACCTGGAATTCGATTTGAGCTACGGTTTTGAGAAATAAACAGACGAATATGAATAAATAGAAACGAAAGAAAATACACGATCCTGTTTTATACGTAACGGAAGTTAGAAGGCAACCAACGTTTTCTGTTTTCAGTTTAACATCTAGGACAGCGTGATATTAGAAATCGGGTCAGTGCTGGTCCAGATACCGCAGTATTGTTGCAGCCTTTCCCGAAACGTTTAATAGAGTGAAAAAGAAGGAAAGTGTATCGTTCTCTGCGTATCTCGACGGCCTTTCTTTGTCTGCAAGTATCATCGAAACATCAGGCGAGTGGTAGTGCGCTCATTTCCCCTCGTTTATCGTACCGTCCATTTTATCCTGTTTACCGAACTTGCAGCATTTACCGAGCAACTTTCCAAGAGTTTGCGGTTTGTCCTGACACGACGTACGTGTTCCGAGTCGAACTATTAAGATCGGCATCCATCACTGTCGAACGAATCGATACGGAGGACCGTGCAGCCTAGACGGTTAATCGACTAAGAAAAAGTACCGATCTCGCCAAGTCCGAGGAAAACTTTCCAAACTGTCATAAATTTCTGCAACGAGATAAACCTGGACAGGGACTCCTGCTTATACAAAATGATTGTACGCGAAAGGGCCTAGGGTTTCCATTAATCTTTTATGTTACAAAATGTTGCAGAAGAAGAATCGGAAATGTTCGTTGCTCGCTCGTATTTGCCAAGTAAAATGATCATCGTCGAGTTTTCCTGTTGACTAGCTGCGGTGTTTTTAATTTATCGATATTATTTATTTTATTTACCATTTGTAATCTCTTCTTGACTTGCAGTTTAGAGATGGCTTACGATTACACGATTCATCGGTAATTTCGACGTACGTTTCGTTCCAAAATTTCAAACACGTAACATTAAGCGCCAGAGAATCTTTACATTAATAATTTCAACGATCCGTTTCAAATTCTACCACCTTTGTTTCCAACGGCTTCCGTTCTACCTCCGCGAAGTTGTATCGAACTCCCACCTCGTACAGTTGCAAAACACATTTTTCCTTTATGTGCATACAACGAAGAGAGTCCATTAGCATTGAAACTATTAACTAAAGAAGAAGAGTATTTCACACTTCGTTTCAACCAAGAGATTTTCATTTAATTCCTACTCTCGGATATATAAAGAAGGCGCGTCGCTTCGCATAGCTGCTTCTCTTAGGAATATGAGCTAGAGAAAAATTTATACGACAGAAGTGGTTGTGAACTGGCGAACGCGTACTAATAAAGTTCTTTTCTTTTTTTCTTTTCGTTCCCTTACGCTTCGAAGAAAAATTTTCCACCGATGGAACAATGTTATTTTAAAAATATACCACCTCGTTCGTGCCAGTACATCTTGAAACTGTAATACTGTTTATGTTACGTGTTATTACAGCCAGGTTCGCTCGTTCGGTCGTGGCCTAGCATAAAAGTAATTACAAACGAAGGAAGTAACAAATTGTTCCGCTGGACAGCCGCAATAAACTGCGCCGCGTATTTTAAGTAGTCGAGTCATTTCATTGTCAGACACGGCAGCGCCGCTCCAGAAAACGATTTCCTTCGGAAAGCGACGTCTACGTTTACGTCTACCAGCTTTCTATTTTATCACCGACGATTTCGTAACTAGTCTAGACGGCCTACCTTCAGCGTAACACGCTTTTATCGTTGTTGTTTCTTTCTCTTCTTTTCTTTTATACTCGTCCCAGTAATCCGGTAGGTACTTCTATACGCGTTCTTTCCTCAAAACGAACGCATCGCGACGCGTTCAGTCGGCGGAAAGAAAGTATAAAAAAACAGTTGAAAGTTTCGCGCGAAACGGTCGCCCGTTCTTTACTGTTTTACATTTCAGCGGATCTTTACACGCTACTCGAAACGGTAAAACCTCTCCCAGTTACGCGTAATGCCTTTATTTTTGCGTATAAAATTCCAGACTATCCGAGAGATCGTACTTATTCCGCGTAAAAAATTTTCATTACTTTTTCTTTTACGATAAACAATAAAAAAAGAAGTGTGGCGTGGATAAACTTTTTAATTTCAAGAAACGAAAGAATGGTAAATAATTTGCTTCGTTTCTGTGCAAATATTACAGTATGATCTTATATCAGGATCAAAGCACTTTCGTACCGCGAAAGCAAACGAGATCGGTCTGATGCATGGTTTTGTAAAAGCAAATAAGTTACGTGGCTCGAAACGAACGTAATTTAGAGTTTCTTTTCCCGATAACCCATTTTCTCCGAACCAATTTTCCCAGATACTTTATTACCCATTTGCAGCCCTAAGGAATGTAATCGAGAAAAATTTTGTCCTGCCGGTAGCGTACGAAATTATCGACTTTAAATCGTAAATAATATCATCGGTTTGGAGAGACCGGAGAATTCGAAGAACGTTCGATAAAGTGATCAGTGGCCGATGCGAAGTGATCTGCGTCGTTTGGTAGAATAACGCGAAACAAACCGGTGTATAACGATTCGGAAGGGATTTTCTTTTCCGTCGCGTGTCCTCGGGCTAATTTCTAAAATCCGATAAACATCGGGAACCAGAGCGGAGAGCACGGTATTGACAGCGGATAAAAGTACGACAGGTTAACGAAATTACTTCTTGAAAATCCCGGCGTGGAAACGTGAACAGAACTAAGGGCCTCGAAGAACCGATTTTCAGGATTGCCCGGAAAATCAATAGCTATCCGTGCTTTAGTCGGCTAACAACGGTCTCCTGACGAAGGACTCTTTGTGCTTTCCAAGACTTCGAACCGAAAGTATACTACCGATAATTGAAAATATTGATTCACGACCACGCGTTTCTCCACTACGTCTCGCTCGATGTATCGTTACGTCGATTAGGAGATCAAGCCAGGAGATCAAGCTTCTTTCCACCGTATTGAATTTTTTCAATCAACGTCGTCGATCCCATCGTTGAGAAAATAGAACGCGCGTTTAGCTGTGGCCTGTATCAACGTTTCCATCGCGATGTGTTCAGAGTACGATGTAGATCATTCGCGCGCGTCGTTTCTCCCTCCTCCCCCGTTTTCTTTCGTTGTAAAAGGCGACAAAACGACGATGCATTCGCCTAACTAATTTGCAAAATCATTTTTAAACTTATTGGTTTGCAAGGTATTTCCGAATAAACAATGACGTTGTTGCAAAACGAATATCAAAGACCTACATAATCTCAAGAATACACAGTGTCCTGCTCTCAAATACACTTCGCACGCGATAAATCGAATTTCTCGTAATCGACTAATGCCGTTAAACGCTAAATCCCTGATAATTACGCCAACATTTTACCGAAATAATCCCTCAACTCGTATCGACATCACGAGCGATATCCATGCGAGCGCGCATTAGCGGAAAGCTTTCGAAAGCTCGTCGCGACTCGAATCAATCGCACGCGAACGTGTCGACGACAGATCTGTCTACACGTAGAAATCCTTCCCCGCTTAGAGGAGGAGAACGTTCGACCGCGTATACAGAGAGAGAGAGAGAGAGGAAGAGAAAAAAACAATCTCGTATGCATGCATGCTACTTGACGCGTCAACGGCATCGCGAACGTGTCATATATTAACAGGATCCGCGCGTGAAAACTCTCGAATCGCTCGAACCAGAGACGAGTGGGCCGCGTGCGGCTGAATTGTCAGACCGTTGACGATCTTCGAACGAGTGACGTGAAGAGCTTTTCAATAGCGCGGCGGACTAATCGTGGAATATCGTCCTAAACAGGCGTCTCCCTGTCCCCGTTGGCACCGCGTTCTGTTAATACTTTCAACGACCTCGATGTCAATGGCGATGATGTCAATTCGCCTGGCACCACTTTCTTTTAACGTTCTATCGATTAAAATCGTTGAGCGCTACTCCTGGTAATCACGGTCCGGGGGAAATTGTATTTTTTAATCGGTATTGGATGATTCTGATCGACGACTGCTTGCATATGTAGGACAGACTCTATACTCGGAACCGAGAACGACGAACCTTCCACCGCTAACAAATATTCGATACGAGTCACGAGGCAGCACGTACTATCGCAGAACGTTAAGTTATTTAAAAACCAGAGGCAAGACGAGCGGCACGAAGCTCTCGCTGGGAAAAGGAAGGAGTAACCGGACGCTCCGTTAGAACAGGACAAATAGGTAACAAGGCTTTCCTTCGCTGGGTCCAGGTGCCGGAAACCCATTAATCCAGCATAACAGAGTGCATGATCGAATTTCGCGTGCGATCCAGTTGGAACGGATGATCGTGAACCAAGCGATCGGTTGAAAAACAAGCGAACCGCTTGATATCAGGCATCTATGGCGCGTTTAATATCGCCAACATATTCGTCCCTCTTGATGTCACGTGGACGATGACGCTCGCTGACAGGCAGAATCGCGGGAGAGCGATTTCTGTGCGTGACATCCGGTCATGCGACGCGTATACGAATTTCGGGCTGAATCGAAGCCAAGCCAGCCCATAGCGGCCGATCGTTCGAAATGGAATTCGGCAGACCACTTTGCCTCTTCCCTTCGTTGCGTTTCCTCGTTCGCAACCCCCGATAACCCCGCCCACTTCCACGCCACCCCCTCACCTACCCCTTTTATCTATCTCTACCGGAGAGAACCGTCGCGGCGGCCATTAAACGTCAACGACAGGTCCCCGGATGACGAAGTATAGCCGATGCACAATGCCCCCGAGTGCAATCGCATCGAAACGAGTACGCCAGCCGAGGCTTTGACGAAGTGCGTGCTACCTGAATTTATTTGTTTTTCGTAGATCCGCCGGAGCTGCCAGCGGTAAAGAGTATTCGTTTGATATCTATCCGTGATGTTTTACTTTCTTTGCAACCCAGCGTATACGTATATGGGCTAGGTCCCGGATCGAACGCTTATTCGTAACGTTCGATCCAAACGACGACGATGTTCGCGTGACGTGTCATGGACGCGACGAATCTCTAATCCGGCCTCGACGTTCGGTTTCTCTAACACGAGATATCTTCTACTGTGTATCAATAATTATTGAAACTCAATTCAAAGCGGATAACATTAAGCAGTAGAACTAGAGAATAGGATTCGTAGTCGAGATGTCAGTCATGATATCGGCGCAACGCAATTTATTATTTCCATGACATGGAATCGACGTATCTCGGCGCTTCGACGCCCATCCTAGTCAACCGTGAGCCCATCTAATTAGCGTCAAGCTACGAGTACCCCTACAGTCTGTCCCGGCGTCAGCGTCGAGGGACTCGAATCAAAGCACACCCTCGTTTCTCCCGCCCACTACGCTCTGACTACTTAATTCCAACACTGGGCGCCGCCGTCCGTGATTTTAGATAGCGGCTCTTCTTGTCAACTTGGACGTATTGTGACGTTAATTTCGCGATAATCACACGTATCGGATCGTCAGTCGAGCATTTTAATATACTATCGCATGGTGTTCCAAACCCGAGGAAACACAACAGATACGTGCAGGAATAGCAGCTTAATTGGCGCATGGTCGGACGACCCGCGACGTGTCAATTATCTGGAAGATGGGAGTTCCGGGAATTGCCAACTTATCTCGGTTTCACTGGCTGTTTGAGTTCATCGGAGACACTAGGCAAGACGGTAACCCCAGTCGGTAACCCCGATATTTTCGGATGGAACTCGAAGATTTATAGCTGTTTCTGCGTAACGTCGTTTACAAAAAGTGTAATCCAAAGAAACTTTCTCGCATACAACAGCAGAAAAAAGAAAAGAAATATAAAGAGATATTGGAGTTTGAGGAGAAAGAAGAGAACTTATAAGACGGTATTACAGTTGTACCCGACTCTTTGTACGATACGAACAAAACATCTCCGGTACTTATTCAACTTGAAACTACAGAATTTTTCAACATCCGTAGACTTCTACGTGGATTTTCCCGATTCCAGAGCCTGTCACCTCACGGACTCTATCCGTCAAGAAGGAAATGCAAACCGAATAAGGGATCGTTAAAACTTATTACATTCAGCTCGATGTAACTCGAATCCCTGAACAATCCCCGAGCGAAGAAAACCGGTTCTCTAATAATTGTGAAAAATTTCCATGGTCGTCCGTTCGCGTGTCGTTGATTTGCATTCTTTTTAGGTATGATCCGACAATAGAGTAGAAGGTTTCAAACACTCTCTGCCAGTGCAGACCATCCGGTATTTTCCACTGTAGACATAGGCCTGGTTTCGGCCAGGACCGAAGTCTAGAAATTAAATTTCAAACTGTCCGCTCCGAATACTAAGCAGCCTGTCCGTGCAAGAGCCAAACTAACCCTTCGGACCACCGTTCCTCGTTGCGTCTCTCTTTCTTCGCTCCTAGCTCTCGCCCTTCCTTCTTTCTTCCGATCTCGTTCGTCTTTCCTCTATCGCGATAACAGCGTTCGTGAAAGAGAGAGAGAGAGAGAAAGAGAGAGAACGATCGACGACGACAAGGAGGAAAGGAGAAGAGGAAGCCTAACAGGGATGAAACGGTGTAAGGAGATGAAGACGGCGAACGAAGAAGGAGGCTCGGCAATATGGCCGACCGGACGTCCTGTCAGGACAAGATATAAAGGACTCCTTGTCCCGGAGGACTTGGCACCTTTTCCCCTCCTGGCTCTTGATCTCTCTCTCTCTCTCTCTCTCTCTTTCTCGCACGCTGCCCCTCGGACACTCGTTCCCCTCCCACTTGTCCCTCCTCACAGTGTGTTTTTTCGGCTGGACCTCCCTCAACGGTGAATCATACATGTTGGAAGATATCTCAGCTACGTGACGCGACGGAAGAAAAAACTCGATTTCCTGGCTGAAACGCGAGGCCTCTTACACGTGATGTCGTCTCGTCCGGATAATCCAGCTGATACGAATCTGTATTCGTTCGAATTACAATTCTCTAATGTGGTTTCGGGGAACTGAATCTTGTCGAAGGAACAAAATACTACCTTGGAGCGATAACAACGACGGCAACGCGTAGAGAAACGTGGTCGTTTAAAAATTTCATCGAAATTAGCAAGGTGAGAATATAGCGGTACGCTGGATAATTGGAATAAAATTCTCCCTCTGCAAAAATTCCACTTTCCTAGGGTACTCGCGTGGGCGGCAACGCCTGCTTTGATCTACCAGCGGTTCGTATCTACGTGCAGACACTCGCTTCTCACCTACAAAGTCAATTTAATTGAGCCCGATAGTTTACGCTGCCCTCTTTGAGCCTCGCCGATATAATGCACGCATAAAAGGATCAATTCTCGAGAAGTTATGCGCGCGAAACGCGGCTAATTACGCGAGGCGCGCTAGGAAGCCCGATACTTAGGCAACACACTAGCTATCTGTAGTGCCGGGATGAAGTTCCACTGAAAATTGTATCGTTGCAAATAGCTGTGCTCAAAGGCGCTCAAAAGAGCTCAAAGGAGCTGAAAAGAGCCGAAAGGTGTTCAAAAGAGCTCGGTGGAGTTCGAGATCATTCTCTCTGTTTATCTCAGGAAAAACTTTCCTATTTTTTCTTCTCATACGCGAATATATTATTACGTATTTCACGAGTGTCTCTCTTTCTTTTAACCTAACCAGAAGTTTGTGGTAACAACACCGCGATATTTTCCGTGTAATATTATGTCGTGACGTAAAAAATGCTACGTTATCGACACGAATCAAAACACGTTTCGATATTTCGTAGCCATCCGGAGAATTCTCTCTGGCGAAGAGAATCTTCAGTGTTTCTAGCAGATGCTTTTCACGTTACATTCCGGTCATCTTATTTAGAATGCTGTCGTAAAATATCTGTCTTTACTCTGCCCCGTGGAAATTCGCGAAACTCTAGAGCTGTCTGCGATGCAATTTTCCGCGCGAAGATATCTTCGATGTTAGTGTCTTTTCGACGTACATATCTACATTATATACATACAGCATTTCAACGTGATCGGTTGTTATCGTTACGCTTGTTCCGTACGGGTTTCTTCTTCTTCGAATAATCGATTCTGTTTATTACATCGAATAATATTGCTACGTACGACAAACCATATCGATGCTTTACATTTCTGGTATATACTCTGTAACTTTCTTTTATTAAAATTGAAGATAACAATGAAATGAAACGAAGTTGTAATAATTAATGCCGGTCTCACAGATACCCTGGAAACCGCAAAGAAATCCTCTTCGTAATTAGTCTAATTGATTCAAGCAATCAACGAACCGGATCAACGTCTCACGGTTACGAGCGCAGCGAATTATTAAATGGGTTTATTATTTGTTCTCATCGACTCCACTATTCTTGTTATCTTCCAGCCCTTCCTTTGCGCGATCACGATCGTTAAATCAACCGTCCAGGTTTCTTGCTACTTTCGTTGCTAACAATATCCAACAAACTCGTCGGATACAGTGATCTATATTATAAACTAACGAACTTCGAAAAAAGACTCTAATATCAACATGCTTCGGGGCGTTTCGAGTATCTTTTCAAAACTGTGTCGTTACTGCTCTGTTTGCGTTAATGCTATTTTTGCTGCTGTGCAACTTACCAATATGGTACGTATCGCAAATCGTAATAGAGATATTTGCAAAATATTTCACAGAAACTTCATCGATGTAGGATCTAGTAAGTCTTCTTTCGTCATCTGCATTTGCTAATTAAGAAAGTACAAACGAAGCAGCGCGTCTCTACTCGCAAGAAAATATTCTGGTGGAAATTAATTAACGTAAGATGGCCGGGTCGCTACGTTCCGTCTAATAACAGGCAACTGCACGAAGAAGCGTAGTTGAAACAGCCGGCTAAGTGGCACAATAACGAAGTTAATTCGAAGATGCATCGTACACCGAACGGGGACAAAGAGGCTCGCTCGGGGACCATTTCTCGCTTGGTTACAGATCGATCCTCGATACCGTAATTGCCGTCGAGAGGAAATGAGATTCATGATTTCCTTTGACGGTCGGAATAAGTACATTAACCTCTGATGAACAGTGCTCGGTCGAGATATCAAAGTAATGGCAGAACGAACGTCGAACGACGTGTTCAAAAAATTTACCTACCATTAGATGCCGATAGGTTGTTGTTTACTTGGCCAACTTCGTCGTTCGTTGCCATTTCCTTCGTCGATCGAAATGGAAGCAAAAGATTTCTCAAGCCGTTTGCACTCGCGAATAAGATATATCTTAATAGAATGTCATTCATATTTCATGCGACACTTTCGATGAAACGTTTAATTCGTTTGCTTTCAATATTTACAGTTGTATGTCGTTTTATGTAAAAAAATAAGACGAGATAAAAATAAAGAGAATTTTCGGTTCTAGAGATACGACATAACGCGTACTACGTTTAACGTCGTTAATGACCCACATTTTCTATAAGACACGTGAAATATCTCGTCTAAACTTTCATTAGACATCGCATCGTGAGATACATATACAATGGAATTCCGTTTATCTAAACTCCATTTATTGGAAATTTCAGTTAGTGCTCGATTAAATGAACTTCTGCTGATTGAATTCACTTGTTTGAACTTCTATTATATAAACTCCAATTGTATGAACTATTTGTTCCCCGATGGATTCCGATAAATGTAGTTGTATTGTATCATCTATAAACGCAAAAGGATTAACAATAATTCCCGAATATCTAGGTCAAGCAAATTATGGACGTAACTTCCATCATCTCTATTTAATCCTTTTAATTTCATCATTTTCCGATAGCTGTGCCACCAGCTTCGCACGTTCCATCAAAAGAGACTCGCTCTTGCAACGTGACAATTTTTTTATTAATCGACGCAATAGGAGCAACGAACGTATCCTGTACCATCGATGTTAAACTACGTTTCCTCGTCGCAGCATACATTATGTGTCACGAAACGCCTGTCTAATTAAGTCAGCCGGTTAATAAAGATGGCGGACAACGAAGCAATCGCAAGCGTTGCCGATAGGAAAGATGGAGACCGCGTGTACCGGAACAAGGGACAAAGAGCTCGCTCTCGAGAGGGTTTCCCGCTCGACTATGGATCGAGCTGTAATGGATGGCAATTACTGTTGAGTGCAGGCTATAATGCAGCTCGATAATCATACCGGCACTTATGTTCGTAAATGAGGTGAAACTGCCTGTACAATCGGTATCGGCCAGACTGAATTTATGCAGGACGGGATTTAGGTACTCTTTCTGAATGTCGAAAAGCGGGATCGAGAAAGACAGTGACGGCTTTGCGTTTGTCGCTAAACGATACGTATTTCGCGCGCAATTATTCGTGCCCGATAATAACTCATTATTCGTGAAAGCGCGTCCTGCGGCGAGAATAGAAAAATTCTCGGAACAGCGGCCGTTTCGCTCGATCCCACGCTCCCCGATAGATTAATACGCTTCAAGACGTTCAGATTAAAGTTCGAAACAGCCACGTTACTCGCACCGAACGTTATGAGATCATCGGATCTCTATGCTGTACATTGTAAACGTAAATGTCCTCGTAAAACTCGAACGTTGATTCGTTCTTATCGGTTATAAGAAAGTGACTTCTATTCATTTCGAAAGGTGAATGTCGTTTGCCGAATTCGCGAATATCTATTCATGTCGCCGTAACGAAAACGCGAGTGTAACTCGAGAGAACAGGATACGGCTAAGCGTAAGTTTATAACATTTAACGACTTTATGGCTGCAAACGTGAATGAAAGAGCAAACCGGAATGTCGGCTTCCGCTACCGCTCTCTCTCTCTCTTTCTCGCTGCGTTAATTGGAAGAGTAATTGCAACTGTGAGTTCATAACTCGGCTTAAGCGTGACTCACGACGGCGCGTTTGATGTTTGAAAAAATCGCGGTCTGCTGATTGTACAAGGATAAACGGCTAATTTGCGAGAACATAAACGTCGCGTCGGTGCCAGCGACGCAAATTAATTCCTACATGTGCCTGGATCGTCTTTCGGGGCGAATGTTTACTTTCGATAATTAATTCCGGCGGAATGCATCACTCTTTACAGGTAAGTTCGCGAAATTAGCGACAATCACGTACTGTGATTGACGATGAATGCTGTTTTATATGTCGTGTGATTAAAACTGTAGTACGATAGGATTGTACTGTCCAAAGTCAGGATTATATTTACATAGAGCGTTCTGCAAAATATAGTGAAATCGGGAGGAGTATGATTTTTCATAAAAAAAAAGAGAAAAAAAATAGCGAATCAAATATAAAGAACGACATCTTCCTTATTTTTTATTTCTCTGTCTTTTTAAGAAAAGGTTAGAAGAATATTTGAAAAAGAGGGATTAAGGTTCTTCCGATTCGAGATGCTGACGAGTAAAACTTAGGCTACACAAACGAATCACTGAGTCAAAGGAACAGTCCGCTTTCTGTTTCAGCCTTGATGAGAATGTCTTTCACTCTGCGCTGAAGCTTCTCTTTTCCTGCATTTGACACTTTCCATTTGTTCTCCAAAATCCTTCCCATTTCTCTCTGATCCTTTGTCTCTTACATGTAGACTATACTGTTACGTTCCTAAGAATATTTCACACGCCTCTTCCTCGCTATTAGTTCTCTAATTTCTATCATTCCATATAACTTAAACTATTCGAACGTTTATATTTCATATTGATATTCAATTATCGTTAAAATCTTTCGCGCGGTGGCAAAATTTCCTTTTCGATACCCTCGTTCTTCGGAATTCTTCACGCTGGAAAAGCTCGATGGTCCATAAACGACTTGGCGAAGATCAAGCTCGGATCATTTGCTAAGCCAAACGTTAAAGTTCTTCTATCTGGCCAAATATCGACCAGGTAAGCATCCGCGTGTAACTCTCGAGAGCAGAACTTCGTTCAAACTCTCTAAACTTCGTTGCGCGTCAAACTATTTACGCTTCCTCCTCGAACATCAGCACGCAACAAATTAACGAAACGCTTGTTCAGCGTACGATCTTCCGCATCATCAGGTATCTTCGCGTTTCTTCCACGGAAGGATCGAATTGCTTGGCGTGCAGCAGCAGCCGAAATTTCTTCGCGCGACCACTGGAACTCGCCTCATTAATCTCCAAATATTCTCATCCGGCTTGAGAGTATGCGGCGAACACGTACTCCGTGTACGTCTTCCACGTCGCGCCGGTTCGTCTATCATCCAAATTGAGTAATAAACCCCGGCTTGCAGGGACTCGGCTGCTAAAGCACTTTAAAAGTTAATCTTCATAGGTGCATCAGGTTCGAGCATGGCGAACGGACAAGCAAACGAACGATCCAAGTCCTTCCTCGGGGTTTATCACCTCTGCCTTATCGTTTCTACATGCCGCCCTTTATCAAGCTTCATTTTCGCCTTGGAACGCAACACACATCTTCGTTCCCGCGGAAATTCTGCGAGCCGATGCGACAGGTGCCGTCTTCCGGCGAATATTTCGTTCCGTCTTGCGCTCTGAAGCGCGTCGCCTACGACGTTTCGACGTAATTACGGCCAGACGATGCTGTATTTCTCACGCTGCGAACGCAAACACTTCCGACAAAAAGCTATCCCATTCTCCGCCAACAACCGCTCGCAGAAGCCTCGCGGAAACATTAGGAGACGATCCTGCGGCTGTTTCGAGTGAGCAAATGAACGGAAAATTAAAAATGGCAAAGTAGCAAGTGAACCGAAGACCGAGCATCGCGAAGAATAAATATAAAATACAAGCGAGGAGAGAAAATAAGCGGAGAGGCAGTGGTTTAGTAGCCAGCTTTAACGTTTACGAATTTTTTATGCTTCGCTCGTCGAGAATGTCCGGTCGAATAGACAAAATTAATTAATCGTTTCAATGGTATTTGGTCGAGTTAGATAGGAGATGTGTCAGTTGGTAAAATTAACGATATCGAGGATAATGGAAAATCCAATAACAAAAGTTTCGGAAAGACTGTACTTCATACATCCATACTCCGCGTCACGAGAATATGGACGTTTTCGATATTTCATCCGGTTTCACCGGTGCCTGTTAATACCTCTATTTTCAAGCAAGGAAAATAAAATAGCATACCCGGAAGTCCTACAGGGACTAGGAACTGACTGACGAAAGATTACGTAAAGCGAAATAACGCGATTGTCGTTCGTAGAAAAAACCTGAACGGAAGATCCACTTGAAATTGACGTCAAACGGAAGCAGACGGGAGATACAGGGGAAGAGAGAAATAGACGGAGAGAAAAAGACGTTAAAATACCTGGATCGCTGAATTAGCAACGATGAAACAGTTGAAAATTTGTGTCAAGTACTCGGTATCGTTCCTAAAGAAATGGAATGAATAGTTGAGAAAAAGGATGAGCTACAGTCAACAATGAAACGTGCAATCTCGTCCTGATACTCCGACGTACGATCCTCCTTTGTCTCTGTTCCGCTTTTTTCCCCAACGATTACTACGGAAACTTTTTGCCTTTCGCAAAGACAAGGAATTTTTTCCAGATTTCGAGGATTCATCGCGAAACTCACCAGCGACACCAGCGGACACTATCGTTCCTATGTGATAGCCAAGTTCGAACGTCTGACTGGCTGCGACGTTTAGTTCGGTAGATAAATTCGGTAGATTCATTGAAAAAGTGGCGTCGATGCAACGTGGATGGAATTAATCACGAAAACAGGGAATAAGTATAGCTATAGGGTCACGTTTCGACTCTTTAACGCAGCCACAGCCGCTGTAGATGCTACATTATAACGACCTTTCGTACCTGACGTGTAATTATCGAACCACTCGAGGCTGACTACACTCCTGGCTAATTCGTTAACGCCGACGACCGGTCGATATCACCAGGTGTTTCGAGTATCGGCTAGCTTTAGCAGCGACGAGGTAACGACCTCGTCGACGATCCTTTCGTTTCGCGTGTAATTGACATCGGAACCGCCAGCTTTGACACGCAAGCACAACTACTGCAAATTTTGTAGAAATTGCTTTATACTTCGAATATCAAAATATCGCGAATAATAGTCGGTGTCCTCGTTCGATATAACATTCTTCCTCGCGTATTTGGGGTTCCTTGTATGGTCAAACCTAACTCGCATCAAAGACAAACCGAGCGTGAACAATCAGCGAGTTACGATGGGGCAAGTCGTAACGTTCGTCGCGACAATCGTGAGACAGACCAAGAGAAACAGAACAAGAATGAGTCGGTTTCGAATCGAGACGAAACAGAGTTAGGCAAATGGATGTAATTCCTAATGGATGGAGGGTTGGACAATGTTCCTGGCCGGGATGAATGTTAATATCTGGTCGAGGACAGAATCGCAAAGTTTCCAATTAACGCGAGGAGAACGGGAATTAGACTAGCCGAGAGAAGGCTGCACGCTCAATGAGTCGTCTCTTGCTGGCTTACGTCCTTTCCCTCGAACGTTGGATAACCGTGGCTATCGTGGCCAATTATTCAGAGATAACGTTTCTTCTTCGACGATAGTTTTACGCACGAAGAGACAAACTAAAAACGTTTCTCGTTATAGAAAGCAACGGATTAGTCGGGCATATCTCTAAATCTCGACGCAGCACGTATCGAGTAAACTCGAAAGACGTGACATCAGATGTTGCGCCATTAGGATTCCGAAGGACACTTCGGAACTCCGCCAAGAGTTTCCCGGATGCATGCAACAATCGGATTGGATTACCTGCTCGACTGCTCGAGATGTACAGTCGTGAGCGACGAGAGGATATTGTGATCGAGTTTGAAGGATTTGGAGGGGGACGCGCGATATTTAGCGGCGGAGTTGCCTATTAAGTGCAGCTACCCCTAATCCCTAACACCTCTATGAATCCAATCCTCCGATGTAACTTCGACAAACCGCATAACACGAGAACGAGGTCAAATATCAACTGTCACAGATCGGATGGAGATATTTGGCAGAATCCACGTTGGAGAACCAAGCGAAATTGGATGGAAACATTGTTTTCTTGCATTTACGATCGTTCCTTTTTTCGAAATCCCTGATACTCGTATCGAGATTCCAGTATGATGGCAACCGCGCCGATACGAGATATTTTCGATTCGATACGATTTCGTATCAGGATCAATAGCATCTCCATAGGAAATCGAAGCAATAGCAAACCAACACCAATCATGTCAATTCCATTCATAACGATTCTCATGTCAAAGATGTATCTCGAGGAAAGATAGGATGAGCTGCCTATATCCTTCCCTTACCTTGGTCCTTCCCTTTGAATGCAATTTCAGTCGCCTTAATGGTATTGCGGAAAGATACAGCGATATTTCAGGACGCGGATGCCACTGGTCTGGTATGGCATCCTTCCACGTTTATGACACGGTTTTACAGAATCCTCGCGATAAGATCCAGGCGAGAATTGTGAATCCACTGACAGCAGATAAACTCGGGAAGCAAAAGGTAGGATAGCGGAAGTGGATGAAGGCGCGGGAACCTTGAAGTTTATTAAGATTAAGAACTTCATTCGTAGTAATTCCGGCTGGAGAGTATACCGTGCCATCCTTGCCTAGCTTTTCCTATCTTCTTAAGAAGAGACGGAACTTGCCTGGGGAAAACGGAGCGGGCAAACAGGGGAAAGGGCACGAGGAGGGCTGTACGTTTCTCTCGAAACGCCTGAAAGGTATTATAATTATTTCACGAGAACTGGGATTATTAAAACGGAAATAGACGCCTCCCTGAGGGGAAAACAGGCCCCGTGGAATGTATTACCCTCATGCTGAAAACTTTATTCCATGGCCGATTTGTTTGCTGATTTTTAGCGGAAATTTCGCGTTCCTTTTATCTTCGTTGCCGACTTTCACTCGAGGAAGGGACCAACAAAGAGAATTCGAATAGAAACGGAAGATGAGAAACGCGAGTTGAAATTGAACGCCGCATACTTTATGAGCATTCTCGTTGAAATTTGTGTAACTTTTGATTGCCTGATTTGCGGATTGATTCGAGTTTGAACGAACTCGAGAAACTGCTACATCTAAATACTGAAAGATTTATGACGGAGGAAGTATCGAGGAAAGTTGCCGAATGATGAAACATAAATGCAATAACGTCTTTTGTCGATTGTTACGATATTCTCGTGTCAATATTGTTGAAGTGGTTATCACTTCTAAGAAAACTCTACGTCTGATTTGTTTAGTTTTCTCGATCACTGATAGCCATCTTGGAACACGTTTTGTGCAGATGAGGAACAGCGGGCTACAGACGATAGACAGGCGACGATGGCTTCGGGAATTCAATTAAAAAGTAACATTGTCAGCGTGCGGATTTGAACTCGCTCAAACTGTATTCATACTTATACTTACACTTCTGTTTTAAATATATTTTCTATTTTACAATTTATCCACGCGTTCCCCAAATATCCAAGAATAACCTCAACAAATATTAATATCCATTTTTATTATAAAATAATTTAAAGAATCAAAAATCCAGAACCCTCGATCGAACTCCGTATCATTTAAATCCACCAACTATCGAGTTTCATTTCTTCATCCCTTAAGTTCTCGAGTTCATTCAGGCTCTCGAAGCTTAGCACGCGTATTTACGAGCGCTTTCAATGACAACACTTTTAAAATTGCATCTTTAGCACATCCACACGTCTCGATCAACGTTGTGGCGTTGGTAACAATCGTAACTTCGGCCGTCTCCTTCGCGTTCCACCAAGGGAGCAGGTGTATAAACATTTTCGCGATTGAAAATAACGGCACGGAACGTTGCCACGATATTCTCTTCGCGAAGCGTGGTTTAAAATCGAAGACGCTACCAGGGACCTGGCTCACGGCACGATTAATAACACTTAGGTAGCTCACGAAGGGACCCAGCCTCGCTGTGTCCGCTGATATTTATTAGAATTTAGTGGGTGGCCATTACTTGGTGCTGGGACCACTTTTAGAAGGTGGCGGCGCGGCGGTGCTACGCGATCGTAACTGCAAGAGTTCCAACGAGCTTGTTCCCGACCATTTTCAGGTAATTGTGATCTACGACGAGCCTGGTTCTCGTGCGAATTATTGTGTCGTAGAATTGTCGTTTCGGGATACGGCAAACGTTCATCCGTTTTAAACTTCAAACTCGACCAGGAGGTTACACATACGTGCAACTTGACCGTCTCACGAACCGTTTGCTAAACGTTATTCGGCTTTATTTAAAGCGATTCAAAACCCTCTTGGAATTCGATTCAACGGCAGCTTATACGGTGATGGTAATTTAATCTTACCTTCTGATAGATATCGTTGAATCGTACTTGTAAAATACCTTGCGAAACTGATCAACGTCTAACAGACAGTAGACGGACATAAAAGATGGATTAAACGTCTGTTTCTCGATATGACGATATATGATTTTTTTGCCATCTTTTCGACAACCGCATCATCGTCTTTGTTCCTGCTTATTTTCGAGCTTTCGCGTTTCGAACAAGACCAGCAAGCCGGCAAAGAAATCTAACAATATTCGTCGAGAAAAGCAGGCGGAAGACTTGAAAAGTTCCAAACAATTCGCGCTACACGACCGTTTTCCACGAGACGGTGTATCGTTACAATACCACAAAGGGCAACGGTATTCCGCAGAAACGCGCAAACAAAAATTTGCATTTCACCGAAACACCGAATACACGCGCATTGCGCATTCATTCTTTACCGATTTCTACGATATGGAGTCTGTTACGTAGTAGTTTTATTTCCTCTTTGTACTGCGTATTACGTTTCGTATTGTATTTGTTTGAGCACGCGTATAGAACGTGACATCGACCGAATCTTGTTGGCGGAACGAGCAACGGAGAACGGAAAAGGAAAGAAATTGCGTTTCTTTCACTGTCAGTACTAGACGATAGTCGAAGCTATACGGTCGTTGAAAAGAATACGAGATCATTAATCGAAAAGTCTTTGGAGATGAAGCTCGCTGTGTGTATAAAGTGCTTTTACCGTCAGGACAATAACTGTTTCACCGGCAGAATTTTTAATTGGTCCTTGTAGGCGCTCGTTAGGCCAGCACGAATGCCGCCAACGTCGCTGGTTCGAATTAATTAGACAGTCTCCCGTCATGTGTCCATATTAATAAAAAAAAGCATAATTTCGGCATTGCATCGACAGTAACGTGTGAATTTTAATAAATGTATGGCTCAACGAGAGGCGCGAAAACAAAAGTTGTACGGCGAATTTTTCAATATAATCGTAACGGCAGTAAAAACTAAAATCGTATCTGCGGTCTTTTCATTGGTAATTTCTGAATATTTTTCAATGCATTTTATACAGACTTATTATCGTCTCTTTTATGTCACGCGCAATATTCGGATACGAACGTGAAAAGCGAGAATCGTTACTATCGAAGCTGTTTCAGAACACGAAAGTTCGACGATTCCTTTCTAGCGTTCCGCCGACTACTTTGCAATTTCTTTAAGTGGAACACTTTTAATCGTGTGTACCAGCTTTTTCGATGAAATTACTTGGTTCGTCTAGGCGAACCCTTTAATTTTCTTCCATAAACTTCGACGCTTCCCACATTTTAGTTTCAGGCGAAGGTTCGCCAGCCTGTTTGGAGAAGTTCCGGCAAGTTCGACCGTGATGTAACCACGATCCCTTTCACGAGCGGAGCAAAAAAAAAAGCGACCGATTTTTCCCTTTATGAGTCTTGTAATACAGGGTGGTTTATTAATAACGCTTGCCCTCTTCGTAGCCGTATTTCTCTTTCCCTGACGGTAACGCGGAAACAGGTTTACCGGCGCGGACACCTGATCAATGTTAAAATTGAATTCATCGGGGAACGACGGTGCACCGTTTTATATATTATATTTGCCTGTCAAAGGAAATAAGTTGCGCGAGACACGCTTTCAACAAAATATTTTTCGGCCGAGTTGTTTCGCTCTTATTTGAACTCCTATTTAAAAGGCTATTTCTGAATTTTGTAATTTTATCGAGCCGATCGTGTAATTTTTCTACATAGAACGAGTAATTAAATATAATTGTAGTATATACACCGTGTAGAACAGCAGTATGATAAAAAAATTTTCCTTTCGTGTGTTGCTTGCAGATGAAATTGATTATAATTCATACAGTTATACGCGGGCGAACAACTTTACAACGTTTTATCCCCATAAAAAAGCAATAAAAGTGCGTTTTATCAGGTTAGTAAAAGGCCATTAAATAACCGTGAAGTTCAACGTCGGGACGATAACGCTGTATACATTCCTGGAAGACCGAAGTTCGAACGGCTGTTAATTAACTCATACCACCTGCTAACCTGCCTGTAATTCACTTTGCAGTTACTAGTTACGCGTCCAGGACCCTCTAATGCGCTTTTTATTGCGCATCCGCATAGAATTTCATAGCAAAATTATAAATTACATTTTCAACCGTTCCGCCACCAGAAACTTGAACACTCTCTGCCAATATTACGGGTGTTGGTGGTGCTCATTTTCAATTAAAGTTTAATGTATTATGCGTTTACGGAAAATATCGTTTACCCGCCCAACATTGTGCTATTACTTCCTCTCTTCTACGTAACACGATAACCTTTCACGTCAAAGTGTTTAGTTTTCCAATTTCAATGTACGAATGAAAATCGTTGGATTTTTTATTAGACACGTTCTAGATTCTTTCTCCTCCGCTGCATTGATATGAATCTATACATAAATACATACATATATATATATATATATATATATATATATATATATATACTGTATATTAACCTGATCCAACGTCCGATAATTTTTCCTGATCACTGGATAAAATTCAAACGAGTATGATACCCGTATATCAACTCGTTGCTCTAACAGACCACGCAATAACCATTCCATTAACTAAAAATTATATATAGAAGTATCCAGCCCATCATGTAAATTTACTTAGCAGGCAAGCAATTTATTTAACTGTTACGCGGAGGAAACATTGTTCGCCATTTACCGTTCTTCATAATTGATGACGGCGTTCGATAATGCCGTTGTTAATTTTGAAAGCACGATAATCGGCTTAGCTGTGGAAAAATTTCGCGTATTCATAGGGATCCATTGGCAAACCGTTGCGATCGAGAGGTAACGCGGACTGTTGAAATGTCTGTCCTCCTGTTCTCACCATGATGGACCGTTCACGGGAAATGGGCTCGCCGCCATTATGGAAAGCCGCGATTTTGGTTAATGGCGAACATGACAACGCAATAAAGTACAGGTAACTCGCTATATTTCAAGGGCTGTAGCAACGGTTGCAATAATAATGTAGCGGGAGGTTAGTTATTGCAAGGAACAATGCACTGAATTTAAGACATTTTCCCGAACAAAATTGAATACAGGCAGTCGGCTAATGTGAACGGGGCTTAAGAGTTATTACGACGTTAAAATCGATTAGTTTAATCGGGCAGAGGCGCTGCTTGAATCGGCTCGCACAACGCTGTATACTGTTAAAAGCTGTTTAATACATTAATATTTATATCGTAATCAAACGCACGCGTTACGCTGCTTAAAATCCAACTTTTCTAACATATCGGAGTCTGGAAAATAAAATTCCCGCAATAACGAACTTGGACGATATACGAGTCGCGCAGCTGCGTATCGGATCAAAAATTTGGGAAGCCATCGTAGCCATCTGACACCGTAACGAAAGTTTCGATGGACCGATATCACGGGAAAAAATCTTTTTTACGACAGTGGCGCGATAAATAAGCGAAATTGATTGTTCCACGCAGCTGAGGAGCCGATCGTATACCATGCATAAATTACCAACTTTGCTAATTCATCGCCGATAAACTTCTCTCTTTTGATTACGTTCGATCAGGATCCAGCGCTGCGAGCAAGATATCACTGGCTTTATCGAAAATTTCATTCTAATTGACTTTGAGGGTCGGCCGATGCCTACGGCAATTTATTCCGCGGTGCTACATTCGTGGCGAAAGCTTTCTTCTCGTTACCGTGGAAGAAGAAACCTTGAAGCGCGAAGAAACGAGGAAACGAAACAGTCGAGCGATACGCGTAGCGATACTTAGCTTCTATATTTCGTGCAACAGATTCGATACGCGTGGTTGATCGCAAGTTCGTTTGATTTTACACAATCATCGAGGACGTAACGATCCATCACCCACTCTACATCTATCTGCAAAGGAGAGAAGAAAAGCTGTTCGAGAAGTCCAATCACAGAGTCAAGCTCGATCGGGCGAGAGCATAGGAAATGGCGCGAGAGGGACACGTTGACTTTCATTTCGAGAGAACGAACACGGAAATACGAACAACGAGCGACGTATAAGTGGCCGCTATTCTCATACTTCTGGCGTCGGCCGAAACTTTCGTCCCGCTCGAGAGTCGCGGCGCGCCCGCTTCAAGTTTCGGATTCAAAGACCGAGGAGGTTAGGTGCCGGTACAACGGGAAATTGGGTCAAGCCTGTGTGACGTAATGAAGGGAACCATGGGAGACAGAAGGTGGAGAAGAGAGGGGCGTAATGTCCTGTGGCGTTTCGCGGACGGGCGCAAAGTGGTCTGCGAAGTAGCGGCCGAAGTTTGACCCTTTTCGGATGCATTAAAGTTGGCCCGGCGACGGCACAGCCCCTTCGCGCCGTGGACCTTACAATGTTGGCGAGATTAGAGCAAGGATGAGGATGGTGGACGCGTTAAAAGAAAAGTTAACCCGGAAGTTTTCCGCGCGAGCGCATCCATTAGACGCGAATAAAACCGAGTAACCAACGCCACCGAAAGGAGAACGCCTGGATTCGGGTAATTATAAATTATCGAAGCGGCTCCTTTGTTCGCGTACCCACTAAGCCTGAGTAATTTAAACGAGATTATAACGGAACGACGGTAATATATTATATTAATTAGAAGGAGCAGTATTAATTGCCAGGCAACCTAAGAACTGACACCTGGATACCGCGCAGGTATTGTTTATGGAACAGCTTCAATGTTATTTGCGATTTTGTCTTAAACGGTTTCTCGTATAACGAGCAGCGTCTTTCTTGATTCTCGACTCTCATGTTTTCAATTATCACAGTACGCGTATCTTCGATCAATTGGCCAATGAAGTTGATTAATGACTCATGACTCGTTGACCAACGGGATGGTTAAACACATCGAGATTATACGTATCGATGACAAAGACGGATCTTTAACAGACACACGCATCCCTTCGCAGTCCATATTTGCATCGCAGAAAATCGCGAAACATTTTCCCAGCCACTGTCCTTTCCACGCGCATCGTAATGTTGTGAAAACTTATTTTTGTCTTTTGCGTGACACGATAAGAAATGTCCGCATACATCGTCCCGATTATCCCGGAAAATGACGGGTCGACGAAACATCTTTTTACGACAATCTACACGACTTCGTCTCTTCGCGTCGTGCCTCTCTTCTCTCTGGCGCTCTGGCTTCTCTGCCACGCTACGGATTTACCGGTAGATTGGATATATGTGGTTTATACGTTATTTTTCCAGCCCCTTCAGGGGTGACTGCAGCCAACCTGAAGAGGCCAGAGAGGAGATGAAGAAGTTGAGGGATCGCAGAGATAACAATGTGTGGTCCGACTGGGCGGGTACGTCGCACTCTACTCCGCTCCGTCGTGATTTTCTCCTCGTTACGCGCGTCTGCTCGCGCCGTTCCTCCCTTTGTCGGCTTTTCCATTTATTCCGCGCCACACTCGTTACCTTTGGCACCCTATTCGAACTCGATGACTACCTGTCACACGTCGAATAAGCAACCTTATCCTTTGTTAGTCCTACGTTCTGTCCTTCCACGCTCTTAACCGAAATTCGACGAAAAAATGTCCGAGCAACGCGTCGAGTGAATTATCGAAATAGAAAACTCACGCTGTAAAATACGTGTAGGGAGGAATGTTAGTTTAAAGGTGTTTATTTCTTTGTCCGGTTAGTACCGGCACAAATGGAATCGCGGTTTCAGCTGTTCATATATGCCTCTCCGTTTTATTTCATAAGAAAAACGTAGGCGAATGTTTCACGTCTGTGTATGATGTCCATTTCACGGACCAATTATTTTCCGAAACACCCTTGTGATTACAGTTTCTTGCTCGAACGCCAACTTGTACGCGATCTTACGTTACAATTAACATTTTAGTGGTAGCACGAAACAGCTTATCCTGGATATAAATCTGTAAATTAACCTTCTACCTGCGTATCAATCTCCACCTGTTCGAGTATAGTTCCAACGACGTATAAACACAAACTTGCTCTCCCCTAAACTGGATTGCAGATTTTCCCGAAATCACGCACTCTGATCAAAATTGCTTCGGATAATAGACGCTCCCTGTCACGCCATTCGTCCATGAGATTTTCCATCGTCCGAACGCACACGATCGCCGACGCTCGACCACCAGCAATTACGGTTATGACTTTTCCTGGAGAGGTCGTGTCGTTTCGAGTGCACGAGCGAAAAAAGATAAAAAGGAATATACGAGAACAAGGGGGTGGGATCAGGAGGGGGTGCGTTGGTACGGCAGCACGTAGTCAATATTTGCATGCCACGAGTTGGCCGGAAGTGCACTCCAGCGACGGAGACAAGAACCTCGTGCCTGGCCAACCACTCTTTCCGGCTTGGACTCGCCCTTCCCTCCGCACGAGCGCAGTCAAGGGTCGGCCTTTCGAGGACCCTTCTGTTGCCGAAGCCGCAGAGTTGCATCTCGCAAGATTCTCCCGTCACCCTCGCCCCCTTTCTAGCCCCGTTTAAGCTCCTTACAGGCAACCGCAACCCCTTCTCGTTTTCCGATGACACCAGATAATTATTTCTTAGTCGCGGCAACGAAAACCCCATAGAATCGCGATTACCGGATATTCGATGACATCCAACGGTCTTCGTGCCGATAGGATAAAATAGGGTAAATAAGGAAGAAGGTTCTGAAGAAGAAGAAGAAGAAGTTCGAGGGGCGAATTTTATTACGTTTCAGCGATGCTGTTGAGAAACGACGCTGTTAAGGTGAACGCGAGTAATTTGAATTTCTACTGGATTAACTAGTCTACGCTGAGCGCTATAATGTTTACCGGTTTTCATTGAAAGAGTTCATCGAAATTGTAAATGCGAATAATTGGACGCTTGTTTCACTTATGCGCAATTGACTTTGACTTTGATTTTATTTAATAGAGTACAAACAAAAGTAGGAGTAAAAATTGTTAATAAAAACATCGATTCTCCTCGATACATGTGACTAAACAAAAGAATCTGTAAGAGAGCATTGATATCGGAAATATCAATTTAATCGAACGATTTGAACGTTCATTATTATAAAATTCAGTCAGAGGGACGAGACACGCGAAATTTTGTTCGGTCGTTTAATCGTTACCGTTTCGTAACAAGCAGTCGTGTTGTTACTTTGTTCGTTCATTTTGTCGTAAACAAATAAAAAGTTTGTTTAGCCGATTCGATGAAATTGTAAAAATATCAGGATATCGTACAAAAAGATCGGCAATTACTCGAAACAAAATATATCCATCGTCGTATCTGTTAAAAAATTTCCCGTCTACAGCACACGCAATCATCGTAATTAGCTCGTTGCGAAATGTTATGGAATACCTCCGAGTCGAGTCGCGGATGTATTTCAATTAAAAGGAATCAAACGAGGCCGGTGTGCATTTAAACTCGACGGAACAGAACGAAATCGAGCTGCGTTAACATAAATCGATATTTCAGTTTAGTCGCTTCTTCGCGTCACCAGAGATTTCGCATTTAAATTCACTCCCTTTCGCAGCCACCTATGTATCCCTATGGAAGGCACACACGTTTGCTCAAGAGATTTCGTAGGAACGCTTCGAACCGCGAAACCGAATATTATTCCGGAAGTTCGCAACGAAGAACGTGGCGCACGATCGGCGCACAGTGCGGCTTGTATTTCTAACTAGACCCGATGCCACACGTGCCATTACGATATTCCAGATGCCAAAAGTCCACGAAAGCGGTGGCCGAGCCTTCCAAATTTCGAAACTTTCCTCAAGAATACGGAGGAGCAAGTTTATCTAAATATATATATAGTGGTATACCTATAGACGTATGTACAGACGACTGAGGAGAGAAGGTGGAAAAGCGAGAAATATACATACATACACGAGGATAAAGAGAAACGTAGAAAATCCTGGACACTTGTTCCATGCAAATTCGAGCGAGGCAGCTTAGATTCCATCATGAGAGAGAGAGAGAGAGAGAGAGAGATAAAGAGAACGGTGCGCGCCTTCGATTTTACGCGGGTAATATCCACGAGATACGGACTATCATCGAAGCGCTACTGGCTGAGATACGAGAATTATAAAATAAAGCAGCGGCCACGATGAAAGGAGGCGAGATATTCTAGCCACGTGGCTCAGAAATTGAAATATGGCCAGTCCGTAAGCGTCTCGTAAAATACGAACGAACCAAATGACTCGGGAATATTCGAATTTTCTATTGGGAACGGGTAACGCGATGATACTCGTATGTAGGTTATAATGCAAGTATATTGTCTTGTGCAGTACGGTTAGTAGCAAAATGAAAACCGACTGGATTTTATTTTATGGAAAATTTAAGCGTACGTCGTCGAACGAATTTAGTCTGCGAGATAATGAAATACGCTTTGGATGGCATTAGACGATATCGATTTAATCAGAGATATTACCGTGAAACGTATAGCACATGCCGGACGATTTTATTCAAATCTACACGAAGATCGAATCTATACGGATTAGTATTTCAAAATAGCAAATTCTTTTTGCTATTTATTCGCTTTTTGCCAATAGAACGTTCCAATTTAACGTTGAATTCAAACTCTTTTCATTTCATTCGATGTGTGATAGTTAATTTTTAAAAGATAGCGTTGATGTGTGCAATGCAAAACAACAGGTCCTTGTTACCTGTAACGTAGCGACTATTTGAACGAATAGTACAACTGTAGCAAGTGGAAAGCAAGCATCGCAAAGGTACAAAACTTGCATGTTCCATGCAAATTCGATTGGCAAGTTCGATTCGAGGCGACGCAGCGTGATTGTGGCCAACACAGGGTCACACCTTCGAGTACGCTCGCAACTAATATCCGCAAGGTACGTGGCAGTCGGTGTGGCGTGGCCGAGAAATTCGTGGGAAAGCTGCTTGAAATTCATCGAACGAGCCAGCCAACCATCTAGGGATCCGATACTCTACGAAGTCGCGACGCTGGACCTTCGCTGGGTGAAATTGAAAACTCGATTTAGACTTAGATTCCGCGAGACACCAATTCGACTAAATCATCGCGGAGGAGAATTTCCGAGCATTTGTTCGAGGAATCAGTAGACGCTGAAGTTAAAGTAGGTACATCATCCAGTGAAACGATCACGTTCTTTGCCCAAATCTTCGTGGTAATCCTCCACGAAATTTCAAAGTTGCTCGGCAAATTTTGCCGAATACGATTTCCTGATAAAGCAGATTTCGTGACTGTCTGAGAAGGCATCTCAAACGTTCTGCGTATTCCCTCCCATTCTATTCTTCTGGAAAGACCTCTGATTCGAATCGTACATATCTAGTTTCCGATTTCAAAGAATATATACTGGATAGCATTTATGTATTTTCAGTATTCGCGATCTTCCCTATTTTATTACCACGATAATTAAATGATAGACTATGCGTTTCTTTGGTAATCCTGCTTCGAATCGTGTGATTTGTTTGCTCGATGAAGCGAGATCGCCACTTTTTCGTAACACGTTCCGTTTTTGTTCCTATTATCGATCGATAACTTCAACGATTTCACATAGAAAAACGCAAGCGAATGACAAATAGACATCTAACGAGGACGATTCGCGTTTTACGACAAAGAACTAGCTCGGAGAAAGCAGAACAACAAACAAGTAATGCCGTAACACGCGGTACGCTGTTTGCGGTCCATTCTCTTTTCTGCTCTCTCATCGTTTGATTCGATCTAAGGCACGGTGCACCTGTCTTTATTCACCGCGCAATACGGATATAAAAATTTTCGTTTCTTCGTGTGAAATCTCGGGCTTGCCTTTTTCCTCTTTCCGAAGCCCAGCCGGTTTTATACGCGCTCACGTACGCCAGAGCTCTACATCCACGAACCGGAAGTTCACCGTAAATCCTGCCAGCTAAAGTCGACGCATCATTTCCATATAGATTCTACAGCGTGGGTCTTTCCATTTACCAGGGCGTTTGCTTTTCTCATCGTCGATCGAGGCGACGATCGGTTCAAGCATTTCGCTATCGTGTAGCGAAAACGATAGGATCAATTGTTGTCACGTTGCGTGTTGCGCAATTGAAGCGTTGATGGAAAGGACGTTAGAAACTCGCGCAAATAAATTACGGTGTAAGATGATAGTGGAACGATAGATAGCCTGGTAAGAGCATGCGTCGTATCGCGAGAGTTTATTAACAATTTATATGGTTGAATCGATTTATCAGTCGACGGTACCGTAATTGAAGGATCCGATGCAACAAGCAGGTAGCTTCGTTTTCCAGTAATTTGAGTAAACAAACGAAAACTAATTCAATATCGAGTCACTTTTTCAAACGTGCTGTAAATTCATGATCAACGTTTGCACTATCGAAAATGAAACCATTCGTTGCCTTTCGATAAATACAGTTCAAACGTTATCGCTGCGCAATCCTCGATTGGAATTAGTGGACAATCGCCTACGATAGTGAGATTCGTTCACAAAGACTGCAACGAACTCAACAACGTCGGTTCGATCGAGCAACCCCTCCTCTCCGTGTATTTTAGCATTTCTTCGGCCATTGTTCGTCGTCCCACGTTCAATCGGAATTCACCTGGCGATATTGCGAGCCACGGCGCGCATAATCGCCGTCTTTCCTCGATTTCTCCATTCTCGTATTGGCAGAGTTGTTTCCTCCCCGCGGTAGGACACAGCGTCTCGACGAAATGACACCAAATAACAGCCGCGTGCGGTGAATAATATTCGCGTCGTACCGTGCGGGTTTCCAGCGCCGTAAATTCACGAGAATTTATCGCCACGCGGCAACGACATAATAAATAGGGTACGTCTCTCTGCGCGGCTTTTTGACAAGCCGAGGAGCGTCCTCGTGTCGGGTCCGCCGCTCTTCTCGCTTTTTGTTCGACTTCTACAAAAGTAAAATGAATGACGGGACACGCGATAGCATTGTAACGCCGGCGCGTGAATCTCGTCGCGATTTACCCTCTGCGTGGTGGTCGCCACGTGTTCCACATCCGATCCATTCCACGTCGTTCCGTGGAATTGCACGCGCGCGATTACAACCCGTTTCGTGATAAGCGCTGCAAGTGCTCTAATTTATATCTTTGCGCTCTGGCTAATTGTTATTCTAAGGCATTATTACACAGGGTGCGTGATGCGATCGAAACGAGGTACGATGTTGTTAACGATGATAAAAATAAAGGGTGATGGATGCATCGAGTTTATTTTTTTAGTCAATGTTTGTTGAATAGTCGAACGAGATTCGTTCGAGAATTATATCGAGGAACCTTTGTTATACGACGATGATTGTACAATTGCGGGGTCTACATCGTTCCAACGAGATGACGTAAACGGAAATTATGCTATGTATCCTAGGGACGGAGATAGGCTTGCCGGACAGGAGTTACAGTAGCGTTTCCTGATTCCGCTTTAGTGTCTAACTAACGCTATTTGGACCTTAATCTTGCCATGCATCTATATTTCCATTTTGGACTCAATTACATTTCCCAGCATATTACAAATTTCTCAAATCAGAGGAAAATACGAGATCGTCGTCGATATACGTGATTCGATCTCACTAACTAGAAAAAGTTCGAAAGACTAAAATTCAGCACAACAGGGAGCAACACGTTTCGAAGGAATTCTTGCAGGCAAACTTTTTCGTAACTCGAAGTTAACACTGGTTAGTCAGAGAAACTTTTTTGATAACCTACAAGATGAATATTTTAAACAGTTGCATTCCTATATTCAACAAGATTCAGAATTTTCTTTAAAAAATCTTTCAACTTTCCAAATCATCTTATTTTATCTGTTTACTGCCTGTACGGTAACAACTCGCTTGTCTCAACTTTCTCGATAACACTTAAGTTCCCCTCGAGATTTCTGGCCACCGTCCAACATCTTTTTATCAATTGAAACAATCCCATCTTATCCGAAGAAAAAGTCCACTGGTCAAATAATTATTAATAATCGAATAAATTTTAATATTAACAACCATCTAACGTCAAGAGCTGAACCTTCAGTATGAACTTTATCAGCACCGTATAGTTGCGCTAATTCGTCCTATGCGATCAACTCGCGATCGTCTCATAAACGAATTCCAAAGGTACGAGTCATTCGGTTATCGACTTACTCGGTAAAGAAGAGATATCAATCATTCGTGTACGAACGGATTCCTCGCGGTACGAGGATAGTCGGCCCGGTAACCCTGGATACCAACGGCAATCAACGTCGTCTCTCAGTCGGGAGAGCGAATCCAGTTGCTGGAGTATCAACTCGGCAATGCACGTGCTGGCTCTCCGCGCACGCAGAGTGCACGGCTTTGTGCGCCTCTTGTTAATTAAGGCCCGCTCATAATTGGCCACGTACACAACGGCGCACGTAGATTCGCGCGTATACACGCGCATGCACAGATAGACAGCGCGACGAAGACCGTAACAGGCATTTGTAGTTCGCTACAGAGACACCCTTGTTCGCTTCTGTTTGTCTGAATGGCTGTGCACTTGTCCAGTCAAGGGATCGGAAATAGGCCGATCCGAACGATTCCGAGTCTCATTAGTCGAGACTTCGTGTTATACGGATGCTTTTCGATTATTGTTGAGGAGCATCGTTAACGACAAGCGGAATTTTTAAAGACCAGAGAAGTGGTACTGATTATTCTTAGGAAATACACGTTATTACGATCATTTAGAGTTAGCCTTCTTTCAACGTTTTTCTGAAAACAGTTTATTGAAATATTCGATAGAAATTCTTGATAAATGATCTTCTCTCAATACTATCGTTCACGATGTACTCGAAACTTTCCAAATCACCTAATTCATCGAAAGGAATTTGTATATAGGTAAACACGATTATCTCTGGCGATTGTTGGTTTAAAAGTTACGGCGAGGGCAAAGGTCAGGTCTCGATTGGATTGGCCAGACCAAAAGAGCGTACAGCCATACAAGCGGTTAGATATCGAGCATCTTAGTCGCAAGTTTTTCCCTCCGTAATTTATTCGCCATTACAATCGAAACGACACCGGCCGCGTAATCGAGCATTTCGTCGCCGCCAGTTATTATCTAAATATACGCGATGCTGCATGATTTTCTACTAATTTACATCCGAAATTGGAACGATGTACGATATACAGGCTCGTAGCACGCCGCTCGTGTCGATCGATCTCCGCACCGCTCGAGCATTTTGTTTCAACCAACTATGTCGCGTGCGAATTTCACCTTAATTAAAAGCGTCACGTACGATTGTTGAGCTGAAGGATTGCGAACAAGCCACGGTTCGCGCGCGTAAAAACCACCAGCTTATAAATCAGCCGACCAACCGAATCCGCTCCCCTTCGCCGATCCTTTGCCTGTTCCCGCGAGATTAAAATTTCGCGTGGGCAAATTTCGCGACGATCACCGTGTTGCATAAGGAAAGTATAGTAATGCGCGTACGTTTTGGCTTTCAATTTTGGACCGGAAAATAAGGTGTTGGTGTTAGCGGAACATTGATCGCATCGATGAAGAGAACGCGAAGCTTCGGGCATTCAGTTTCTGGGACTACGTGACCGTCACTACGGGACCAGACTACCACTAGGGGACCTAAAAAGAGTGGACGATATTTAGGGATTAGGAAACCCTCGAATGTTTGTCGAGGCTCTTGTATTGAATCACGAACCACAAGGGATTGATCGTCTGACGATTGAGACAAAATCGTCAAATGTTAAACTTTAATTTCATCGAGTGTTCAATCTCATTATTGATTCTCACTTCTGCCTAGATAACTGTGATATTAACGGTAACTGCAGGAGCAACTCGTCTAGCGATGTTTGTATGAAAGAAAAAAGATCGACACGGGAAGCATAATTATTTCGATGGAATCTGGCTGACCTTTAATTTAACTGACATCCGAGAGCGTTCCTGTGGCTGCGTCCGGACAATACATCCATAGCTGTACAGTCCATTCCTCCAGGGTCAGGAGGTGCAGCCACCAGGCCGAAAACCCTATTCAATTATCTCGCTTGAGTACACCGGCTGTCCCGGGCGTCGTGACGATACTGCACATGAATGCTGCACGCTGCCACGAGCTTCCAGGCAACTTAATTATATACGCGGTGCTTTATCGGAGTAAATAGTAACCTGGTCGCCGGGGTGCTGTCCGGCTATTGTGTAACTACGAATATTAGGTTACTTGAAAGCCGAGCCGATGTTTGATAGTCATCGGCTGAAATTCTATCTGTGTTACGGTAATGAGTTAATGATTAACCCTTTTATCTAGTAAATAATTAGTAGTCGAGTGATCATTATACATGCATATATCTGTTGGAGAATTTAGGCGATCGAATGATAACGCGTAATTGCGAAGGTCGATGATGAGGTGATTAAATACGTATAAAAAGGGGGAAATCGTTGGCAGGAATGTATTAGGTTGTCCCGAAAGTTTCTTTCCTTTTGTAGGGGAAATAATAGATGCACAACCTCTTTTCGTTTTATATTACTTTATTGAATCATCTACCATCCATTTTGTTCTATTTATATTATTATGATCATACATGATTCGACAAAAATAATATAAAACAGAGAACGTAGTGAAACCATTATTTCCTTGCAAGACGAAAGAAACTTTTGGGACAATCTAACAGAATAATCTTGTGGAAAACGAAGAAAGAAAGAAAATTCAACTAATAATCGAAGAAGTATGATATCTGCGTTCGTAGCAAGAGAAATCGTTCGAAAACGAAAACGTAGAAAACTGCAAAGGGATACGGGTACTGCGACGGAAATAAGGGTGGTTAGTATCCTAGAATATAAACAGGGGAAATTGGAAGAGTGTGAAAGGGAAATGTGATATCGGGTTTGCGCCGATGGTCTTTAACGATGGTCTTTAACTCGTTTTAGACGATCGCTTCTAACGATCTTTCTATAAAGATTCAGTGGCGGGTCGTGATAATCATTGCATGCACAGATTCGCGAAATTTTTATCTCCGTGAGATATTTGAGTTAAAGTATAAAATATATCGTCGACGAGGGAAAGGATTCTTATGTGCCTTTCGTGTCTCTCTGGGAAAATCATTCTTGGTAGAGGATCGCAGATTGTTGATCGTCTGATGAGCAAAGCGGTTCATAGGTGCACTTGTGGTTTTAGGGTCGACTAAGTTGTGGAGGCGACGTTTTAACCCGAGACGTCTGAGGTTTAGCAAACTAAAGCAAACTATCACTACCGCTTACCGTTCTTGGCATACCACCTAAACGCGTCACAGGTAAAGACAAAGCGGAAATGAGACGTGCCGGAAGATCAAGGCTGCCTAAGTTGTGCCGTAACTTGCAACGACAACTACGCGTAGTAATGCACGGCAAATATGCTACACTCGTGACATTTCCGAATGGATTACGTTTCGTTGAATCCTTCCAAGGATAATGGCTATAATTAACTTGTGCGTTTCGATCGTTAATGAACTTGTTCGCCAAAAATCGGTCAGATTTACTTTTTATACCGAACATATAAATATTTGGTATTTAAAATCGTACGAGTCGATAATATTCGCGATAATTCATGATTTTAGTCTTTGCAATGTTTTTCATTATTAATCACTTTGACGCAATACTATCTTTAACGGAAACGCAGTTTACGTATCTGTACACAACACGCGTAAGTACATTATGTCGATCCGATCTTTCCGCAGCAAGTAGTTCGGTACTATCTATTAATTATTTAGTGGTAACAGTGGCCTAATTGGTAACAATCTCCTAGTAAACCGATACGTTCCTTGTCGCATGTAAACGAGCACGCAGGGCCCACACTCGCGGAATCGTTTCAGAGGCTGAAACGATCAACTGGAATGGTGTTCCAACAAAAGATGATCCCTGAACTATCTCTTTCGTTGTTTTCTTATCGTTTCTTTCAAAATGTAACACGCGAACGTGCGTCTTTTCCCACGTTACACGAAATACAAAGCATAATGGAATGACCGAAGTTGATCTTTAATGATCATAAAATTTCGATCAAATCCTTTTTGAAAGTTTCCCGCGTTGATCGCGAAATTGCTCCAACCCAATTGCCCAAGTTACCATGAGAAAACTTATGAAGGGAAGATGATTGTGAATCGACTTAACGAACGACGTAGAAACCGTCTTGTTTCTAATCGCTTGTCTTTATTCCATAATTTTTTAAGTTTGCAGTTTTGTAGCTTCTAAATTGCTCGTTCTTTGGCATCCCTAGCGGCATTTTTAGCGAGATTTTCATGAAGAAATTTGAAGGAAATTTGGTGAAACTCGTTTTGCTAATTCTTAAAGCATCGAATAATTTATGGTCGGTGGTCGTTATGAAATTTTACTAGGCAAGTTTTAACGACGGTTTTACGATCCCATGGCCAATCTGTATGATTTCGTGAGCCATTGACATCATCTCGACCATCCATTCCAACAAACGTACCTACGTATTCTAAGGGCAGAGATTGAGATTCATCCACAGTTCTAAAACTCGCTCCACCTGTTTTATGCGATTCGCAAATATGTGTCTGACGAAAATTCGAGGATATCGATATTTCATACAGAGAGGCTTGTTAATAAATGATATGTCGGAGCATAGTTAGTTTGACGGATGCTAACTTTTCATCGCGATTTTTCGATTCAAACTTCATGCCCGAACTTCCAATTTAAGTTAGCAATGAATAATTCGAACTTCGAATTCAATTATCCAATTTCATTGAAAAATTCCGATCTGGAATCTAGGTTGGATCTGGAAATTGAGATTTCGAAGAAGACGTAGGGTTCACATCGCGGATTAACCTCCAAAGTTCAAATCAGATTCTAATTTCAAATTCAACTTGCAAGTTTAAATATTTATATGAAATAAGTTTCGATGTTAAAATTCAAATTGAAATTCCAGACTATAGCTTCAGAATTGCTACACAAGGAAATTGCTAGATATGCTACGAGGTCAGAAGTATAGTAACAGTAATAGGTGTTCCCAGTGAGATATACCTGTTATTTATCAATAAATTGTTCGAATACACCGTGTACAATGCGAGACCCGAGATTCGCGTTGGTTGAGCGCGCACTCACCGAGATTAGATCTTGCAGTGTCGCTTTTGAATAATAAATCGCCTACAACGTGAAAATAAGTGGGGAAATTTCCACGCGTGTCGAACAGCCACTACGGTTCGTATCGTAAATAATTTATCTTGCTTATCCTACTGAAAACAATCGGAATCGACGATCTCTGCGACATTTTGAAGATTTTCTATCCGAATGTACATTAATTTCTATATCAACGTTACATTGTCCGTCGCGACGTCTCAATTAACGTACTTTACGCTGAAAATTACTTCATCGCCTAGTCTAGTTAAATTCTCTTTAATTTGGAGATTCTTTTATTTAGTGAATTTACAAGAACGATTAATTCAACGTTATTTGACAACATCCTCTGCAGCAGTTACAAGAGTATAGATTATCGAAGGATTAAACGGTAATGATTCGATACTACCATTTAATATCAGTTTTAATGAAATCGTTGTTGAATTTCCATTCGCGTTCGTAAAACAAGTTTCGAGGAGCATATAGCAGAAAGCCCGTAAAACAGCAGAATCATTGTATCAGCTAGGCTGATTAATCGCCTGGAATCAACATTACGGATAATAATTCCAAAAATGAAGTTTGGAAATGTTATGACGATATTCCTCGATCGATAGTTCCTCTTTATTTTATCCGCTGCTCGAGATTTTGTTAATGCGACGCACGAGGGTTGCAAATTACAAAGACGTTGTTATCCAAACGAGTTGTCTCTCGACCCGGCGCTCTTCTTAAGATCGTACAGTGTACGACACTCGTGCGCACGACTCTTACAAGATTCCATTAACAAATTATACAACGATACGGCTCTATCGTAAGATGCGAGCAAAGTATCCAGAAACAGATGCGATATATCAGGAATTGGCTTCCGTTCAACACCCTCGTCATTATTTCCTCCCCTTGAAGCCTGTTGGACAAGAGTTAACGAGAAAATTTCACGAAACCGTGTGTGAACCTGTACGGCGCAAATCCAGTGCGAGCGTGTGTACAGGCCACACGACACAATGAGAAGTTGGTCCCATTGTGGCGGACGCCTTGTTGGACATCGTTCGCCGGAAATAAAGGGTAACTCATACCCTGGGGGCGAGTGTTCGGCCTCCTGGTGCTCGAGGCCGCGGGTCGAACGGAGAAAAAGGGTTAACTCGGTCCAAATACTCTTAGCGCGAGCCAACTCGTCGTGCTAGTCGCCAACTTTCCTTTGTTTTCGAAACCGGATGGCCTCCCTCCTTTCCCTTTTGGTGCCGGGCAGCTCCGGCCGGCAGACGGTACACGAGACAATGTCTCCGCGGAGGAGCCTGAGAAAGCCTTTCGCCGGGGAATAATGACGCGACCGTTTGATTTATCTCGAGCCACTCGCTGCTCCCTGACCGGAAGACCTTTCCGCGCGGGAGATTTATATTCGAATTCGTTGAACGCCGACCGGGGATCACGGAGATGGGTGGGGGGATTCTATGAATTTCACCGCCGTTAAATATATTTATGCTCTCTTATTGTTATTCGTTCCGGGCTGGTGGAATTTTAACAGTGCTACTAGGAGTCCGTTAATCGCACGTGGGGCGCGTTCAAGTGACAGCAGCGGTTATTTTCATTGTTTTCAATTCACGATTTTAATTCACCGATTATTAATGCAGGAAATCGATAATGCTTTATGTCGTTATCGGATTACTTTTACCTAAAGCGTAAATACGTAAATACGTATATAACTGATCTTTTTACATTTTCGTGAAAATGCCGCCTTTTTCTCTCTGTAATACAATGGTCAGCGAAAATTCGAACTCTACATAACAGTAGCTGCGAGGTAACTTCTCCTCTTTCCTTTGCTTTCCAGAGATAATATATATATATATATATATATATATTTTTTTTTTAAGTCCCGAGCGAAAGTCATCCGACACAGGAAGGAAGTGGAGAAAAGGGGAAGTGTAAATCTCGGAAACTGAATTCAGCTAGTAGGTGCACTTGAGTTTCTGGCCAAGGAACGGAGGCAAGGTGTACATATAAATCGAGCAACTTAAGCCAGAATAATAGACTATCGATTCCATTCTTGCGATACGACGCCGCTCTTCCCATCGGGCTTCGTTGCTTTATTTCTCGCCTTTATTTACTGGAAAATTAACCAGCAACGTTACTCGAGCTGGTCGCTTCGACTTTAGAAGCATTCCCTAATGGAGAAAAACTTGAATCCTTTAACGTCCGCCATTTAACATTCAACGTTCGACGCTTAATTTACGGCAAAGATTTACGGGTTGCGATTAATTTCTTTAGTCTCATTGATACAATGCACAGGATGTTCCGTAACTGGTGGTACAACCGGCTAAGTGGTGCTTTCACGTAGGAAAATAAGTCGAAAATATACAGCAAAATTTGTTCATATATCGCTTCGTTTCCGAGAAAATCGAGTTTGAAAATTTGTCGAGTGTACTTAAACTTGGTTATATATCGACTATAATGATTATAAACAATCAACAGGGGGTTATTCTACATACAATAAACAAGTCTAAAATGCGAAATAAAATTTTTCCATTCCAATGCCTCACTTTAAAAAAAAAAATAAAGTTTCCACGTGTTTAATTAAGAACTGTCTAAGTCTAACGCACGCGCGTGATACGTTTCCGAATTTATTTTTCTCGAAAACGAAGCGTCATACGCCGAGAATATATTCTACGGTTTCGATTCATTTGTTCGCGTAAAGTCATCCGCGATCCGACTGTATCACCGGTTACCGTACAATCTCTACGTGTAATCCTTTTTTTCATTCTCATATGCTATTTTTTAGATATGCGGTACGAAAAGAATATTTTCCGATAGGAGAATATTGGAAGGGAAAGAAATTTAAAAAACAGTAAGAGTTTCATATATCAACGTACAAGGGAGGAACTAATTAAGCGGAATAAAGTTAAACGATAACCGATTAAACTAATCAAGCAGTGAACGAGAGAAATTCGATTAGCAGCGATGCTACTTCTCACGTAGGCTAGGGCCATTCATAACGAAAGGAAAATTGTAAGTCAGCTTTCTCCCTCCCTCGCTCCCTCTCTCTCTCTCTCTCTCACTCTCCCTCTTTCTCTCTCTCTGTCTGCTTCTCTGGTTTCTCAATTGTGCCATGCCTGATACACCGGGTCTCAGTCGTTTACTGAACAAACGGAGGCAAAGCGTGGCATTAGTTACGAGTAAAGTTTGTAATATACGATCGAGTGTGTATCGCAACGCCGCGACGTAATAGAACCGCAAGACTTAAGTAGAAACTTGTTGAGAAAGCAAACTCACGCTGTTACGTTTAACGTATAAAGCGTTGACGGTAACGTCGCGGTAATGGTTCGCAATCTCTGCGTCAAAGAAACGCCGTACATCGCCGCTGCTCGTTATTTCTTTCTTGTATCTAATTACTTTTGTATAATTCCTTTCGTGCCTGGAAAAACATTACGAAACGAAAACACTACTTTTTCATCCTTCGCATACGGTCACTAGCGGAAATGTTCATCTCATCAAGTATTTTTGTTAAAGTATGGTCATTCGCGGAAACGCTCACTCAAAAAGTATTTTTGTTAAAGTAAACCGTATCTTCGCGTAACGTCATATTTATTCATTGAAGTATGAATTAGCTTTTAACGGATCTCCTTACCGTGAAATTTAACAGAACTTTCTTTTAACAAAGCCAACCTTGTTAGGTATAAGATGTACGAACGCTGTTACGACTGTCCGACGTATTAATATCTCCACTCGAAAAGAAAAACAGCCACTTGGCTACGCACGAGTTTTTGCAGCGCATCTTACTAGGGTATTCATGCTTCATAAAGCGTATGTTCTTTTCGACGCGTGTAGCCAAAGTTTCGATTTTCCTTTCACGTTGGTTACGAAATTCCTTTGAACGTCTATACCTCTTTGAAGATCGTTTCGTTGCACGGTAGTTTTCACAGGGAGGGGGGAGGGGGAAGAGAGGTGTCGATCGCTCGCAAACGCCGGCGTTTTGCTGTTTAAAAAAAAAAAAAGAAAGAGAATCGAAAGAGCATCAAAAGAGCAACGCGCGTTATTTTTCTCCGCTGAAAAAATCTGAGAATCCCTATCAGTGCGTCTTTTTTTTTTTTGTTCTGCTTTCTTTTTACCATTTACCATTTCTTCGTATCTCATTTTTTTTTTCGTAATTTGCCGTTAGTTTCGTGAAACGAAATGGGAAGCCACGGAGAAGAATAGCCGAAAGGAAAACTTAGATCGACGAAATCATTACAATCGAAAGCTAAGACAGGTGACTTTTGGAAAATGGGTTAAATGTGAGAGAAAAAGAGAGGTAGACTTCCGCAGGAAGTACAGATTTCCACGAATCATTACGTATATCCGATGCTCTTGGCCAGATAACGATTCTTACTGTGGCAAGTAACGACCCCGTTGCATTTTTAAGCTTAATCGATATCGGACGGAAATTTATGGAGAAAAAAGTTCTTGTTAAAGAACTGGTACGTTGACCCACTTGTTTTCCTTATTCAATTGCATAGGTCGATTTTCTTCGTCGTGACGAATATATGGTTTCGCTGAATAAACGTGACTGGTCTCAAACTAACCTTTGATAGATTAAAACGATTACACAAAGTGAAAAAGTTCCATTATATTCATTCTATTCAATTGTTCTTTCTCACGTATCTATTATATAATTATGAAAAGCCAGAGAGGTAAATGTTAGATGTGAAAATGAAAATGCTGCAAAGTTTAGAGTTTCTGTCGGAGAAAATTGTGTTACCAAAATGGTGATACGTTACGGTACACGCTACGTTTTAGCAGATGAATAATTATATCAGAATATATATGTATGTACGTAGACTTGCAAAATGCAAGTGAATACTTTTCTTATGAAATGGGTACTTCTACTCTAAATTTCAACCATATCAGAACACGCCGTGAGAAATTCCGAGTTAAAAAGTAGGCTCGTGAAAATATTTCGCAACAATCGTACGAATTTACGCGACCATCTTTAAACTATCTATGTATTTGTTGATAATTAAATTGCCTAAGGCACATAATATTTTTATCGAGTATCTAAATTCAATTATCGTAAAACTTTGGAGCTTCTAAAGTACCTCGCGCTTTACTAAACGATACACCACCTCGAGCGCATAATCCTCTAATTATTTCGAACGACGTATAGAATTAATGTTGCACGGCTCGCATTAAATAAATTAGAAGCGATTTCTAGCTGCGTTAGCCGCGAGACCGCGAGCAAAATATTGCGACGATTCAATTTCATTCGCGCGCGAACAACCCGCGCATTCGAATTCTCTTGAACGGACCAGAATTTATCCAGCCTATGTCAGTTGGAAAAACGTTCATTTTCAAGAAACGAACAACGACTTTTAATCTGAAGAGAATCTTTATGCGAAATATCGACGAAAACTACGACTGGTTTCGCTCCTTCGTTACACACGATCGAAAACCGATAAGTTCCGGAAATCACGTCCGTAGCGGCGTGTGTCACTGCTGCCGTTTTCGAGTCTCTGCAACGACGACACGACGCCGCGACGAACATCGTCTCTCATGTGTGAGTCCCGTAATCCCTGGCAACGCGGCCGCTCGAGTTCAAAACAGCCATTTGCACGAGTATCGCGAGCTCGTAGCAGAAAAATTAATCTCATCAGGAAGAGAAGTGGATAAAATTGCCACGGCATCGTTGCTGCCCGCTCTCTCTCTCTCTCTCTCTCTCTCTAACCCCTTTGCGCCCGTTTCTCTCGCTCTTTTCACCGTTTTTCACTGTAGAAACATTAAACATTTTTTTGTTAATATGCACGAGCGGATGAACGTTCTGAAAGTTCTGTTTGATAGCGTCCTCGTTGGAACGTTAACGAGTGTGTGTTTCGTGAAAAAGGAAAAGAAAAAAAAGAACGAGTAACGCGCTTTCTGTCGATTTGTTTCGTTCTCGCCGTGTCGCTTCTGGCGATTTCTTTAACCGTACCAATAATTTCGTTAATTCGGATTTTATTCAACGCATAGATAGGACACGTTACTTAACACGAAAGGTTATGTACTCTGCAAAGTTTCCGAAGTTCCATAAGCACCTGATAGACGAATTTTAAGGCAATAGGTTACATTCAGGCTTCAAATTTCGGATTTTAAATCTGGATTTTCAAATTTTCGTTAGTCAGATATCTGTGTATATGATAAACGCTGATATTAAAGGATAAGTCGTGATCCGTACAAATACTGCCGCTTTAATTCAGACTAAGCGTAACAGGGAACGATACACATGTAGTTACCACATCAAGCATCGTCGACCTGGCCTGAAGCAAACTGATAAGAGGAGGTTGACACGTCATAGGTTCGCCTGTCCTCAAGCTCGTTAAAGCGAGGTCGATATTCTCGAAAGAGGTAATGCAGCATCGACCTTAATGAATACATTAAACGAGCGTACGTAAAACGCGCGATCGATCGGGATCGATCAAAACGAAACCGCTAATTAAACGGGATACGAAGACTCTTACCTTCGGTGACTTATTTCTTACATGCAAGAGACCGTATTTTAGAGAAAATACTTTCAAGTCACGTTTCAGACTTATGACTTACGAGCTCACGTTTAGTGTTTAGTGTCACCTTTCCATTTCTCATCTCTCATCCTTCCCTTTCGTTCTTTTTTCGCTTTTCCAGTTTAATATTACCGATACTGCTAATACCTTGAACGATGTTTCATCCTTGTATCCTCGCTCTCTTGAATTTTCGATAAATTTTATCGGCTACTTTTAAAGCTAATAGAAGAGAAATTAAGATATTAAATAGTAAAACGCTGAGAATTAAATGGACAAGATTACGGTTAAATGAAATGGTTACGTATTTGCATAAAATCAAAAGTCTAACAAGTCGTTTATATAATTTCCATAACTCTTCTCAGACTTTGAGCATACATTTACGTAGAATTTTATGATTTATACATTTATACATTTTCGTAACATCCCCGAGTTTCTAGGATATCGATCTCTATCCAATCGAGAGTTGGAAATTGGTAGTGTTGAACGAACACGGATGAAATTAAAAACTACAACGATATTCACTCTCCGTTTATGAATTTATACGTGATATTTATTTCGGCGAAAATGTGAAATGGTTCTCGTCGTGCGATCCTCTCTCCAACTCGACGTAACAATAACGCGTAACCACGTTTTTCCACGCGACCTGCTGAAAATCAGGAAAAGATTTCCACGGAAACGTGATCGTCGCCACGGTTCGACTTGCTTCTAACAAACCATCATTTTGACGTTTTTCGCATTGTACTCGCGATGGACTTTTGTTTCCCTCGTATTTTTTCACTGTTAATTTTATACGTTTTTCACGAGAGAGAGAGAAAAAAAAGATCATGGATAGGACGTGTAACGAATGGAGCGAAGATTAAACGCCGGAGCTGTTCGCGGATAGCAAATATTTCGCATAGTTTACGGCGGAACCGGTTATAATATGAAAAAGAGTATCGGTATTCGTGTTTTGCGCGATATCAGCGAAGGAACGCGATATACCATGTTTCGGCATACGTAATTCAACGATCCATTTTCAATATCCAATTGTTGAGCGAGTAAAGCATTTCTTTTCGTCAGGGAATTTTTCAAAATTCGAATGCTCTCCTCTTTAGTTTATCATTCCAAGGGAAACGTCGAGCGAGAAAGCGGGATCGTTTGAAAAATGCTTCACACGAGTCTCGTAGAGCAAACTAGAAAGTGGATTTACGTTAGAAGATCGAGCAAGTAATCTTATTGGTCACCTTTACACTTTGTCCATTGCGTTGCTCGTTTCTCTGCGCTTTCAACGAACAGCCAATCAACGAGCTTTATTCTTCTTCCTCTTTCTTCGTATCTCCTACTCCTTTCTCTCTCTCTCTCTCTCTCTCTCTCTTTGTCTTTCTGGTTCTTATTTGCTTTATTCGTCGTTCTTCCTGCCCCGGAGGTACGTTAAATTCAAGAAAGTAGGATGGTAGATACGAATGGAGGATCGTCGACAAAAAGGATCGTTTCTTGGCATTGAAAACTCACTGTTTCCGTTGCCGCCGGCAAATCGCGTCTTTCTCCATCACAGAAACCTGCGATGAGCTTCCACTGCTTGCATCGAGATATCGGGAGTCGAGCGTGCACATATCCTGGAATCGATCGCTCGGCCAGAACGCGTTACACAATTTTTGTACGGCAGGGTTTCTTCGCGGGAAAGGTCACAGATATACGAATCACATTCAACGACGTCGTTCGAAAGAAAAATTGGATTTGACGAGTAAATTAAATTCGATCGAATCGTGTGGCATTAAGAACGTTGAATGAGATAGTTACGGGAAACTTTATAACAGCAACTGTTTCTACTTTTATAATTCCTCAAAAGGAAATTTAAGAGTTTCATAGTAAACTACAGGGACGAAAATTATGATCTAGCAGGCGTCCTTTTCAATTTGTTTCAATCGTTTCGTTAGATGTTGATTCTGCTTTACTTTTCTCGTATCTACGTTATAAAAGATGATTCGAAAATGATATATCGACGTGTCTACGTTTTCCTAATTATATAGAGGCAAGTAGAAGCGCAAAAATGTTAAATAGGAGTACACGAAAGAAGTCTAAAAAAGAAACAACCAGCACGACTGTAATGTGACTCGATTGCCTCGATACTCACGATACTCACGCGCGTTACTCTTTTAAAACGAACGATACACTCGCACGAAAATAAGTCTGACTAAACGCTTCACGATCCACTTGATACAGCGCAAAATAATAGAAAGCCGGACGATCGTACGATACAGCTCGTATCATATTCTCGATCGACATTCTTACACCATGCCCGATCGAAATCTGCCGGACCCTGACATGCCCGATTTCAATTAATTTCGGGGTCAGAATCGCATCGCGTGCGACCATTCATTCTACCTCCCAGGCGTATTCAAATAAATTACGCAACGCGATCGAAATCGCGAAAATATCCGGCGTATGAAAATGGAAACGCGCTTCGACAAGGGGTTTATATTCGCGGGCATCCTCGTTCGATTTCATCGCTAACAGGATCTCCGTATTACGTATCTGTTCGGGGGCGTCAGTGAAGATCGAGATTAGACTTCGTGACAGATATAAGGGAACGCGGGGATAGGTATCCCGTTTTCCAGAACACACACGAATTCCCAACTTACGGAGCCCTAAATCTAGCTCGATGTCCCGATAACTCGCTCGGTCTATCGACTGGAGGGGCTGGTTTTCTTCTTTGGTCGTTTGAAGAATTACGAGATCGACGACGAAAGATCACGTTCACCCCTTCGTTTTGCCTTAAATAATAGTGGCAAAAACGCGGAGGCGTTCCACCTCTCCGCGTGCCTGGGAAGTCAGCGAAAATTGTGGAAATCGACGATTTTCGACCACACCCACGTTCGCGATATCTTTTTCCAGACGACTAGGACGTCGGGGAAAATGTCGTACGGTTGAATTTCAATATATCGAACCGTGTGCCGAAACATGCGAATAGGTTTTCAGATTAGAAACGGAGCATCGGCAGGAATGAAAATCGTGTGCACTTTCGGATACGGTTATAATTCTGGTTACGTAGCGCGCGTTTTCTACTAATACATATGGCATAACACGGGACTGATTAATAATTCATAGGCGACGTTTAAAAACTCGTAAAGTGTAGTCTCGCTTCTCGAACAACAAGTTTCAGATTTATGATCTTTTTCATTTGAAACGGGCTAATGCCCGGCTGCAACGGAAAAATGGCTACAAATGGAAAATAAAATTGGGCTGGTCGTGTATGTTTGCATAAATCCTTTTTATTGTTTTTATGTCCCGAATTTATTCGTGAACCGGCGTTCACATATTTGCCATACAAACCGCCGCGTACGGTTACCGTTTTTCTCCTTTTTATTTGATCGAAACGTAGATACGTACACGTACATATACTCGATACATATCTTGTTAGTTTCGTATTTGTTCTCTTTGATTGTTCCGCTTCCTTTGTCTTTTAAGTGGCACAGAATTGAAGGGCGAAAACAGAGTTTCTGAACAATTGCTGTAGAAACAAGTATCGGCATTTTTCGAGGCTGGAGTCGCGTAAATCCGCCAATAACCCGATGGCTAACGTTCGGTTTGTTATATCGCCGACTTGTTCACCCCAACACACATATTTCTAACTGCGTGATCTCTTAATGGCTGTTAGTCGTCCCGGGAGCGGCATCAACCTCCTATGAAATATTTTAACGTTCTGTCACGTTTGCCTTTACAGCGATCGTTTACCGTCTTGTCAGTTGATTTCGAAATTAATATTCCGCTACTACATCTCTTTACATCGAAAGAAAAACTGTTTTAATTAACTGACGAAATTATATGGAACAGTACGTAACCTTAATGGTCTTAAAATTTACCGACATATATACGTGTAATATCTCATAATTATGTGAAGTTTTGCGGGCACGATCAGCGAAACGTAGAGCTAACCAAGGAAGACGTACGCCGTCGGAAATCACGGGCACGCGGCGGATTTAGCATCGCAGGAGTTGCGGTAATTCGCAGACGTGATGTAACCACCGGGCGTTGGTATTACGGGCAGACGTACCAACCGCCGGCGTACTCGGTGACCCGGTCGTCGTCGTTTGCTACTGGAAACACGTAACTGGAAACTATACGATTAACGCGCACGAGGGGCGACAGCGTGGATACAGATTACGCAAAAGAGGGATGGAAAACAAGATATCAGCGGAGAGTTAGTACGACCGGAGAACGAGGGAACGAGGGAACATCGGAAGATCAACGATGGAAGCGAAACCAAGAAAACAAGGACGCGAAAGACGATGGTGAAATCGTCCTAAAGATGGTAACATCGATCCAGAGAACGAGAACTCGCGAGATAGTACGCTCCGGATCGATTGTCGGCAACGGATTGAATTAAACGGTGGTAGAAGGTGGATGTCGCGTCGAGAATGATCGCGCTGGTACTAATTCGAATTCGGACGATTAATAAATCAAGTTTTATATAATGATTATAATGCGATTAATCGGCAAAACGAACGTCGTAACTTTCGCGAACTTTCATCCGTATACACTATGTATTTGACGGCTTTCGTGTTATTGTAGATAGTTGAAGCGGTCGTCACTTCTAAGAAAAACTCTACGTCTGATCTGTTTAGTCTTCCTAGTCACCGAAGCCATCGAGAGTGTTTAGAAATAAATCGATCGAAGGGCCACTCAAACCCATAGCCTTCTTGGAACATACCTTGTGCAAATGGGGTACAGCGAGGTATAGACAGGCCAGATTAGGGACAATGCAAATACCGATAGGCCGATGGCTTCGGGACTCTGTTAGAAAGTAACACTGCCAGCGTGCGGATCTGGACCAGCTCAAACTGTATACTTACACTTCTGTTTTAAATATATTTCTATTTTACAATTTATTCGCGCGTTCCTCTGTTCAAATACCCAAAAATAACCTCAACATAAATAAAGTACGAAGTATGCTTTGCATAAAAGTTTTCGTCGTATGCAACGAATTAACAGCGAAAAATGTTGCTCCGTCGTATCTTCGAAACGATTTTCGTTCGAATTGTATCGGATGTTGAAATACTTAGGGACAGCAGTGTACAAACGTCGCCTTGATGCGTTTTCCACGCTGGGCCCTATTGCCTGCGTGTTTCGTTTTTCTGTACGAGCGAAATCCCGGCAGATACGCGTAAGCATCGCGGAGACAAGATTTTTCAGGGATAACATCTCGTGACAGAAAGATAACATTTTCCTAAAACCCGTCTCCTCTACGTGTCACACGCGGCCGAACGTTCGACGTATTTATATGTATACAGGATAGTAAGTCTGAAACGGAACAATGGAATATTTTTGTTGAATCGGCAAGGTTGAAATACCATCGCGATAGAGCTACGTGGGCTGAAAGATAAAAATTTGGGAATATTGGAATTTTCGCGAGATTTGTTGCGAATTTTGTGCAATAACATTTCGGGTAGACGTAATTTCGAACATGTATCGGCCGCATAGAAGGAATTAACAAAATTCCTTGTTCGGTCGATTTCCTATCGCGTCTGCTTTTGCGTTTAACCAATTTCTACTTCAAACTTTGTAAATCGTACTTTCTAATGTCTTGGAAAATCCATTATCAGCTTGTTGGTAGTTAGGTATAGTCTTCCGATCTATATCTATGTGCAACTCGAGACACGTTCTCAGCGTAGAAAATGATTAATCAAGAACGAGCGTATAAAAAGTTTACACGAGTTTAAATTAAAGTAGTACACTTCATTAAAGTTTCAACCGTTCGTGCGGCAATTTCGAAATAATTTCTCTCGTTCTGAAACAATGAGAATTAAATTAACAAAAAGTGGTTGAACTTTAAATAACATTATCCACCTTGCAACGTTTTCGTGTACACAAACGGAGCAGTAGAATTTCCAGTGTCTTTTTTCTACGCTCCACCCTGTACGTGCATGAAATGTACACACGTCGCACGTACACGAAGAGAACTGCAATGTACGAAACTTTGACAAGAACGCATAGATTCGCCGTGATGGTGTGTGCGCTCGCATACGTTCCTATCTACTCATATACATATAATATAAATCCGATGGTGGGATGGCACGAAACGTTGGCACGTGTAGTCACCGCGTTGCATCGCGTACAAATAGCCATAGCCCTCTGGTACACGAGCATGCTACCTGTACACGATGCAGCCACGTGTACACGTAGATCCGTAGCCGTGTATGCCGGCTGGCTCACCCGGCATTAGAATCCCAAATACCTTCTGTGTATTTGACGATACGAAAATATGTAGTAGCAAAAATTATTTGTATCGCAGCTACGAACGTTGGAGCAGGTAAACGTCCCTTCTTCAAATCTTTTTACATCGTTTTAGTGTACGCAGGTAACGTGCCGTTACCACTCAATAATTTACATTGAACAATAATATTCGTTTTGAAACGTTAAAGGGTTTGAACGTTAATGGTAGCGTATATACTACTGGTCTGATCAAATCTCTAGCTATACTACTCGCTTAACTTTCTCCGCAGCAAATACACTTTCAATCGAAACATCTAGCTTTTCTTCTAAATACTATCCCCGCCCCGACTAATAATAATGCCTATCCAAAAATCGCGCTACCTGCGCTACTTGGTCCGACAAAGATCTATTTATACTACTTGTCTGCGAACATCCAGGCCGTAAGCTGACCCGATTGTACACGGCGTGTACGCATCAGCGAAGGTGAGGCCGGATGTTTTGTCGTGCAGCCCCCCCCCCTTCGGGATACGATAATTCAGCAGAAAAACCGCGAAACATTTGTCCGGTCGGCATTAATTCCGAAATTGCCGGTCGTTCCGCCGGCGAATCTGCATAAAAGCGTAACGTACCACTCGATAATTCGACCGATACGCCTGCTACCGTACGAGCAGCCATTCCTCCTGCTCCACCTTCGCCACCCCCATATTCTCTCGCTGCCTGTTCAGAGTGATACTTTCTCTTATTTCAACGACTTTTTCGTCGTGTCGCGCTTCGCGTAACGGCAAGCAAATTTGACCGCGTGGCAACGAACGAAGAGAGCAAAAGGAACGCAGTGGGAGGAAGGGGGTAGTTTCGGCGGACGAAACGACATCCCCCGTTTCGAGCAACGCCGCTTATTGAAAGTCACATTTGTTCCGGCCCCTTTCGCGCGTTGTTACCACTCTCGTCGTACATTCTGCGCTTTTTTCTCTTTTATTCTCAGGTGCACATGCATTTTCGGTATGCCTGTGCTCGGGCTGGCTTCGCACAGGGGCGGAGAGAAGGAGATAGTGGCAGAGATAGGAAGTGGTCGACGCTCGTTCCTGTTGTGATACTGTAATAGTGGTCGGAATGGAAACATTCAAATTGAAAGAGAGAGGATTGGTTGTTTGCTTGGGAATTATTCCTGCGTTGAAAGAATATATAAGCGTTAATTTCGTAATACGCTGGAAGCATTAAAAGAGGAGGGATTAAGATGTAAACACCTACAATATGCTCGCTAATGTACGATCAATATGCAATGCCGGATTATGGCATTAACGGTTCTTTCTATACGAAATTCTCGGTCCTATTATTTTTCAGGCGTGTTTGCAGAGAGGAACGAAGAATTTTAACGTAGGAAGGCTCGAAGTTTTCTAGACTACTAGGCCAATATAGATACTAATTTTTTGAAAGCAACAAGACGGGCGAAAACATGTTACAAAAACCGCAGGCTGGCGGGAAGGTTCTTCGCAAATTGCCGGCTTCCTAGGACGTTGCTTGCACGCGAACACGAAAGGGGGCAACAACAATGGCTACGACCGAGCATGGCATACAGCTCCTGTGCGTTCGTTTGTTTTAATTTCTCAGCTTCTAATTAAACCACAACCACCGAAAACGAAAAAAAGAGAGGAGAGGAAACAAAACGAGGAGAAAATAGGGAAGAAGAGAGAAGGAGAGAGGGAGAGAGAGAGAGCACTGCACGTAGGTATTTTTCCATACGTTTCGCGGTACAAACGGCGACGGAAACGAGGAAACTGGACGGGGCGAAAGCACGAAGTGAGTTGGAGACCGACAACGAAAGAACGGGATGGAGGAGAGGGATGGAATTGAAAAGAATAAAAGGCCTGTTGAAGGGACGTAGGAACAAAGAGAGGGGAGAGGGGAGACTAATTCATCCGAATTGGAATAATTACGGAACACACGATATCCGGGACGGTGAGCGATTTCTATCGGATCCTCGAAGAAATATACGTCATTAAAAGCCACTCGATATCTCACGGCTTCACGACAATTTCGCAAATAATTATTGTACGAGAGACACAAAGCGGCTTTCGAGTGCCTCTTGCGTTTCTCCCAGAATCCAATTCCGTGCCGCCTCTTTCAAATCCCTTTGTCACCCACGATAATCCCTCGGTAGACGTGGTCGAGTTGACGATGTTCCTCCCTCTCCCATCCTTCCTAACTCTCCAGTCTCTCCTCCCGGTCCTTGGTTGTCCATCGGTCTCTGTTTTTCTCCCCGTCCATTGCCCTTGGTTTTACCCGTTTCGAAATTCTATTACTACTTCCGCTTATGGATCCCATGCTCGTCCCTTCTCTTTCTCTGTCTCTGTCTGTTTATCTGTCTGTCTCTTTTTATTTTGCCAAAAGGACAGGCAAAAGAGGGAGAAAAATGTGGTCGAGTTAATGGAAGATTACGACCAACTTTAATTCCAATTATATTTCCGGGGATATAAACAGACCGAGAACGACGATCTTTTCTCGCAATTTATTACATTTCCCAGGCTTCCGGTTTGTTTTAAATATGAGCATGGCGCGTCGAACGCTTGCGAACAATGCGATTCAACGGACTGGGAAAAATGCGGAAGAGAAAAGTAATCTGCCAAATAAATAATCATGTTCCGTTCGTGATTTAATAACGAATAATACGATGTCCCGCGGAATATTATTTCCGAATAATATTTTTCGTATCGCAAACGCAGGAAGTTCGTCCATTTAGCATAAACTGGCTGGCCATCGGACGTGTTATTGAATTTCATCCCGTAATGTTTGCGAGGCTCGACTCGCGAAATTCTACGCGTATTTTATAATTTCTCGCTTACAATTAAAATTTTATTTCGTTTGGAAAGCGACCTTTAAAACGGAACGCTGTGCAGGAGCGTTTAACGCAAACGTCCTATTCCTCCACTATTTCGCCTGCCCGCTTGTAACACGAACGTCAAAGTAAATAATCGAAGAATTTTAACTCCGCAAGTAACGTTCGAGCGCAGCGATTTCAACAACGTCCGTTAATTTAAATTATTCGCATTTCGATCGTCTGCAGGAAAAAACATTAATCGTTCCAAGGTATCGTCTCGAGGTACAACGCAAAGAAAGCTGCTGGAAGCAACGCACTTCCGTTTCTACGAAATTCCGCGAGTCAACATCGTCCCGACAATCGCGTATATTTTGCAAATATTATTTTATTTACCCCGACAATTTACAACGTCCGGTTTTCAAAGCGAATCGCCGAGAATATCACGCAAATTCGAAACTCCGACAAATTTTGTCGCGAGTCGATTTCACGCACACGCGTTCTTTTTTTCCCCTCTGCCACCCTGTTTCCGCTCTCTTCGCTTCGTTATCGAGTGCCAGTTCCAGTCAACGATCTGTTCTCGACACTCGGAAAATGCTAATTTCACGATCGAGTCTTCGGCGTGCTCAAAATAAATTGAAACAAAAGCACGGCAGAGACAAGAGAAAAAAAAAACTGAAAAAAAACGACGTACAATCTGGCTTGAAAATCAAAATGAAAAAGCTGCTGCACGACGGAGTTTGATTTCGGTGTTGATGTAAACTGCAGAGGCGCGCGAGCTAGTTCGCCGAGCTAAAGATAAGGCTGATGAAGCTGGAACGAAAACGAGACTCGAGATAAGTAACGTTTTATGCAGGCGTTACATGGAAATGAGGGGGCGAAGAGATGGATTCGAGAAAGAGAAAGAGAGAGAGAGAGAGATCCAAAGAGGTTACTTTTGAGAGAGGATTTTAAGTGTACTTCAGTCTTGCTGGAATCTTGCCTGCTCTCCAAACTTTGACCACAAAAAGAAAGGAATGTCTGATTTAACGTCATATGTGCTGGATGCTTTTCATTTTTGGTCTTGGATAAATCTTAAAAGGAATTCGAAACTCTTAAAAATTCCGTCGAAATATCTGGAATTCTAGGTTTCGAACGCGGTTTATCGTTCCCACTGTGTTATATCGATAAAAATTCCTGTTGAGGCCTAACGTTACGATAAAATGCCAAAATCGGTTTACGAATATTGCCAAAGAACCCTGAGTAATCAAGGATACAAAGGAAAGAAGGATATGCCGTTCCTGAAGCACAAGAAGATTCCTCCGAGTTCGTCAGGCTGCCTATCCACGAATCCCCTAATCTCCCGGAACCGTGCGGATGTAGCGTCGCTAGCTGTGTTAGCGGTCGTTTCTTCCACATCCTATCCTTTCTCGTTTCTTCGACTAATACACGTCGAAGGGAGTTGAAAGCTGTTATAGGTCGTACTCCGGCTCCCTTGCGAAACCTGTAGGATTACCAGCGTACAGCCTAATCAGCCAGATTGCCTGCAATTTGCCGATCTTATCTCGTTCACGTCTCGCAACTCTCCGCTCTATTCTTCCGCATCCGCGAACGAGCGAACTTACGCGTCCTTTCTATATTCACTACCCTTTGCTCCGCGTTCTTTTCGTAAAGGAGACACGCGTTCGACCGAATTCGAGATTGCACGTCGGACGCGTGAAAATCGAAGGATCCCAGGAATGTAAATGCTACAGGAGAAATTTGATTCTGGTCATTTCGTTTCGCGAAGTTATTTAAAATCGAACCCTTGCGAGAACGTTGGCATGAAACTTAGGAGTAATAAATATAAATATTACTTAGATTAAGTTAGATCGTGGGAACAAAGTCAGGATTAAGGACGAAACGTCCGACGATAATTAACGAAAATCAACAACGAGCACCGATAATTTTGTAGCAACGTATCGGGCAACAACGTAGAAAAGCTCACTCGAGGTAATAAATTACGAGCAATCAGTAAAAACCTTAGAGACGTTTATCTTCGTCTCTCGTTATTCGCTAGTCAAGAGCTAATCATCCAGACTGTTTCTGTAATTTGTCGTCCTTATCTCGCTACATTTTGCAATCTCGATCTATTTCTGCCGGTGGCACGGGCAACCCAGCTTCACGCATTACTGAAAATGGGCTTTTCGAAAGAATATCTCCCCGGTTCCGTTCCTCCATTCCGTCAACCTCCACCATCCTGTTTCTTTGCCCCGTAATGTACGTAAATCTTCCCCTGCGCCCGTGTCTCTTTTGTCCTCGGGTGCACGGGAAATCTTCGGGGTGAAATTGCAGTCGCGAGACACGGGGAAAAAGGAGAAGTAGATTTGAATAGATTCACGTTATCGCTCTCGAACCTGTTTCTGTCTCGTACAGAGGGAAATAGCTCTTGCTTCGTGAATTATGTTGAAATTACGATCGTAATAAATAACAAATCAAGCAGAAAAGTTTTCAGGTGTACCAGCCGTTCTCGTGGATCGTAAAATTGATCTCGCGATAACCTTTGGCGAATGAATGTCATCGATGACGAAATTGTTACTGTTAATAAATGTTTGTTACGTGAAAAACGGAATATCCATTGACGCGCGAATATACATGTACATCTTATGCGATTAGCTGTTGCTTTAATAATATTATTATCGATAACACGAAAGAAGCGATTAATATATAACACAAAAGAGAGACACAAGCGATAGTAATGTTATATTGTTAGATAAACACTCACCGGCATTGTTACTGGCGAAATTTAGATCCTTACCTGAAACAGAGAAAGCAGACATTGTTAGCATGATCGAGTATCGTCAAGGATCGTATACAACATACTACTGACATCGATTTTAAGCCGCGGCACTAGACGCAACATATTACATTAGAAGGGAACGCTATTCACGCAACTAATTAATTCTCCGGGCTGCTCGGCGTATATAAATTAACCAAAGATGAAGTTATTCGGCACGAACGCGAAAACGCTTTCAGGCATATTAATTGCAGGGGAAAAAGGATTCGCGCGATGCGCGAGAAGTCGCTGAAACGTGATGCATTTTTATCTTGATCAGCAGACACGAGATTCGTTGATTGTTCCGCTAATTATGCGTTGCTCGAGCATTTGTAAAATATTCTCGACATATTCGAAGGTACGCGAATACGTAAACACGAATCTAGGATTTCTTTCGATTGAGATTCGTAAGCCGAGTTCCCGTAACCCTTCCCTTTTCGAGAAACAAGTAGTTTGAAAGGAAAGTACGCGAATCCTCGATTGATTCGACCGATCAATCGAATCGAGAAATCAGTCCTTTTGAAATTCACTTACTACCGAGGAGCTTTCATATTTATGCCGATAGCATGATGAGCATCTTGTTTCATTCAAGCGTAATGGCGATTGACGTACTATAAATCCACGAGATAGAGAGCCGATGGGAGTAATGGATTTACGCTATTCAGGTCAAGCTTCCCCTGTTCAACCGTGGAAAATATGCAGCCCGATATAAATTAAAGAATATAGCGGTGGTATCAACTCTTTAATACTTTATAACGCCGTGTTACCTCGAAATTATAGTTGTATCGATATATTTAGCTTTTTAAATTCCACTTGATTTACTCGTCGTGTATTTCGTTACTGTACCGCTGTATCAGCAACGAGCAATTTATTTACACGAATTAATTCCTTCCTTCTTTTCGAATAGCATTTACAAGCGAACAAAATATAAATTCGGACGTCACAATCTATCGTAGCTACATTGTCGGTAGATAGGAATTTCGTGTCTTCGTTCATTTCGTTAAATTCTATAGAAAAAATGGCACGACCTTCTTAAACAAAAGGGTAACATTTTACTATCGAGCTTGAAATCGTGTTCAAGCGAGAAAAAATTATTCTTCTTCTTACGAGCTCTATCTGCGCGTAAACGCGATCAAAACCCGCGCTCTCTTCTGGACGGAAAGCAAAATCGACGAAAGGACGTCGTTTCCAGATCTCTGTCGGTAGTTTTAGCGATCTCCGTGGAACGCGTGTAACGAGTAACAACAAAATCACTTTACGTGCATGGGCGGGCACGCACGTAAATGCTGCATGGAAAGTTTTTCAGTTACGATACTGCGGCTTTGCCCGATGGAAGGGGCAGCTATAGAGGAATATGGTTGCGGAATAGAAGAATTCCGCGGAGGATCTCACGAACGCGAACCCACGTAAATACGCGGGATAACTGGGATGAGATGCATAATACGATTCAGCTATACGTATAGCGCGTACGTGTTTAGAACATACGCGTTACCGACTGGTAAAAACTGCGCACGACTTCGAAGATGCGGCTGCTACTTATCTCCTCGCAATTGACTCGAGGTCGGTTCTACGGTTTCTCTCTCTATTCGTATACACGCGGTATACAGTGTTTCACTCGTATCTGCGCGTCGAAAGAACATTCATATTTCCTCGTTCCTTTTTTTATTACTCGTTTTTGCAAGTTTACGTTTGTTTAATTTTAAATCCAGATGAAACACGGTAGTTTTGGAAATATGAGATTCGACAGTAACGTAATGAATTTTAAAACGCGTGACATCTCGCCTGTTTCTGTTCTGTTCAATGTCCTTGCACGTCGATAATGCCAGTATATTTATTAACTAAAAAATTTATTGACCACGCTCCGTAACATGCAGCGAATAAACAATACGAGATGTATCGCGTATCCAGTAACTCGTGATTTATTCCTGGCACCATATCGCATGAAAATTTTTAAATTAGCACTCCAGAGGGTACTAAAATGAATTTGTACCGTGCAAATAATTTGCGGAAATCGGGATGGAAATACAAACGCGGCGGAATGATCGGAAGATGGATCGCGATGGACAGGCACATAAATTCAACGTTATGTTCTCTTTCTTCTCTCATTCGACTTCAGTTATTACGTTCGCGTGGATTATCGTACGATTAAGCTCGATTTGTTTACCGATAAAAATCAGAGAGAAGAAATGAAAAATAAAAAGCAGGTGGTACTGATTTTACATTTTTTCATAAAAGCTATTTTCAGCTAGAATTTCAAGCTATTGCAATTGCATAACTAGAATTAAAGATCGTGACAGGATTAAACGAACAGCTTCTACCAATACAGAGTAACGAACTAATGACAATAAATCAATCATAATAATGTTCGTAATTAACGAGCTACTACGCTCGAGATCGGGTATCTCGAATAATCTTATTAAAACGTTACGTATCAAAATATTGTATTATTGCTGAATATGTTATTAAAATGTTACCCGTTTAAATGTTACGGAAACGTATAAAATATAGCGTTAATTTTGAAACATTATGTATCAAAGTACACGGGAACCTAAATTTCAATATATTCAGTTGCGTTTCTTTTAAAAGATCGTGAGAAAGGATTAAGAAAACGAAGAAACATTGACTTTAGAAATTTTGCCAGAAATAAAATTACAGAACCAAAATCACCGTCTCTCCAGCTATCAAATACAAAATATTTCCATCATCGATCCCTGGAAAAAGAACAGCTTGTGATCTAGTCTCGTCGATAGATCGTAGTCGTCCATTCAAGATTTATCGACGTGTTACGTTGAAAATGGAGGATCATCGCGGGAACACCTTTATTCCGTTCGGCTGGTCCACTTATCGTTAGAAGGATCCTTTGTCACCCAGACTAAGGCGGGTACAGGATCCAAAAGGGCCAGGAGAGACATAGACAGGGAGGACAGGAGGGGAGAGAAATGCAAATTGAGGAGGCAGTGGGTAGGGGTAGCTGTATTCCGGTCTCGTCGTGCGAAAGGGATGGAAAAGATCGTGTGGGGCAAGGTCGACATTTTTTACGGATAAATACCCTCTGTAAAAACTGGGAAGAAAAGAGAAACGCGAGAAGAGAGCCAGCGATACGTATCGCGATTCGTATTGCTTAAACCACCCGAAACCGATGACACACATATGCTTCGTTCGTTGATATTATACACATATATAATATTTAATGAAAGTAACTTAAAATAGCACGAAATATTTTTTAAATATTTTCTTACGTAGACGATTTTAGTCATTTATGTCGTGGTCCGCAATATGCGAACAAGAGCAGGGTCGAAGATGGTTTACGACGAGGGAACATTACTTCGGGATTTTAATACGATCCTCGAATTAACTAATTGCCAATACGAATTATCCCAGTCGCGATCGAAGCGTCGTATAACTTGCCACTGAGGTCCGAGCTTTCGATTGTTAGGGGTGCGTATACTTTTCACGGTATTCAGCTTCCCTCGTTCCGTCGATTCGGAAAGGTGTCGGTTTTCGAAAAAGGGTATCCCATTGGAGGGAAGAAAGCGACGCCTACATTTCCGCCAACGTACAAGAACGAGTGCAATGAGTCTCGCGAAGTATTGTCTCGCGGAGTATTGCCGTGAGAAGCGTTGTTTCAGATCGATATGCGAAGAGTGGACGTTGAACCGTATAGTCTGTAAATCACTGTGTCTCCGAATCCCCGCGATACGTCCCTCATTCTGTCAACTGTATTTATTTTTCATCGTTTTAAACTAAAATATATCCATCCTATAGTTGTCGTTTAATATACAAGTTTTTAAATATACAAGAACGGCACCGTTGTAATTTGAATACGATAGAGTAAAAAGATTTCACGGTAAACAATTCAAATATTACGAATATAAAATACGTTTCTCCGTCCTTTTTTCTTTTCAGCCATCCTTGTTTTACCTTCGTGACGCTCGAGTAACTGGAAACTGTGCCACGTCCAGCAGAATTATTTGTACGCTGGAATATCAATTTCCAAAGTGCACCGCATTAAAATTAAATATAGCGGCGACGCCGGTGTTTACGATTAGTAGGAAAATTATTTGCAAGCTACAGTTCCAAGGTAATATCGTTGATTAAAAAAAAGTGTTCGATCAATTATACGTGCGTGAAACGAATCTGTTCCGGTGTTGCTAAAAGCACCACCGCCACAATATCATAAATTATGTTACACGGGAACAATTTCAAAATAGAGAAACAATGACAGGCGTTGGAGTAATTGGCCATTGAAGTAAATTACCAAGGGTATTGAGCGAACGCGCTTGTGGAGGAGCGATATTCGAGGAAGGTCTGTTAAAAACTGGGAAAAGGGAAGAACGAGATTGAAAGAGGGCGTGGAAGATGAAGGTTACAAGAGAGATGACGGCGTAAACAGCACTCTGTATCGACGTCCGGCTCTTTTCTTTTCGCCTTTACCGTGTAACCCTCTTGAAGAGTTTAAGCTCACTTCGGCCTTCTTCTACGCTCCTGGAGACCTTTTTTTAAAAGGCTTTCAATCGTTCTGAATCTGCCATTTAACGCTACCCTTTTTCCCATCGAGTGTTAATTCTTCCAGGACGAATGGATTCGTGAAAGCACGCGATTGTTGCGACGCGAGAGGACGCGATTTTATCAGGCGGGCGCTTGAAAGGGTTACTCGTTCGAAAATGAATACGAAAGTAAATTTACCGATTCAACGAGTATAGTTGAAGATCGACTCTATATATCGTTCGATAATTTATAAATATCGTGTAACTGCTATCGTAGCAAAATCGTTTCAGATACAAAAGCTACGTTTTATTTCAAACGTGATATAGTTACTTATCGTACTCGCGAAGTGAGATTGTAAGATAAAGGATTAATTTATCCACACAGAAACGCTTTACAAACATCGATTCTTGAAAGTTAATCGACTCTTCCGCTTCCTGTGTCAGAGCCAATACGAAACCGACGTAAAAGAACGTTCAGCCTCGATCGAGCAGTGTCTGTTTAACAACGCCAAGAGAATTGTATTATTCAGTGTTGCGCGAATGGCTGTCGCGTCTGGACCACAAAGAGGGTGGCGTTCCAGAAAGGTTTCCACAAAAGAGAAGAAATGTGTCCCCTGTCCGAAAGAATCCAGGCCGAAGGTCGAGAGAAAGAAGGACGACGTTCGTAAGGGCGGAAAACTGAAAAATAGTTACCACCCGTTGCCATGGCCACTAAGTACTAGTCGCGACGACGCGGCCCACCGATACACCACCATCCATCCCTTCCTTTTTCGTATCTTTTTTCCATACGACTCGAACGGATGGGTTTTTATTATTTCTTCGCTAGCGATCATTGCTAGGAAGTGCCGTGTCTACGCGCAAGTAGAATAGAGAAGAGAAACGGAAGGAAAATGGAGAAAATATAGTCGATTCGAACGAGTTTGAATATTTTACCAGCGATAGGAGTTGACGTGCGTTTTGTATTTAACGATTTCGGTCGGATATTTTTGCATCGCATTCGAAATTCAACGGATTTTACGCGGGTTTAATATTCTCAAACATTTTCCCCGTGTAATTCCGATGCTACGGATTACGATGTTAAATTTCCTCCTATTTTTGATTTCCTTCTCCTCCCCCTTTTTTTTCTTTTTTTTCTTCTTTTTTTTTACCTTTTCTGCCATGGAAATGATTCAAAATATTGAACGCGTTCGAAAGCGTTACAATATCGTTTTTCCATAAAAGAACTACCTCGGTAGCTTTCTTCCATTGTAATACAATCGTTCGATTCGAAGTTATCTCTCTTTGTAATTGAAATTCCATTGTCCGAGTAAATAAATTTCAATTTACACGGTGCAAAACACATTTGGGAATAAAAGTTTCGAAAATGACAGCGAGGATACTCCGAGCTCTTTCCGTCAGATCTAATATTCATTTTTCGCTCGTCTTTTGTAATCGAGGACAAAGTCTATAATGTATACATAAATGCGGTATGCATAAGATGTAACATGCGTTCAGCCAGCTGCGCACTGCTTTAATACGAATGGCGTCGCCATGAAAAATTGAACATCTTCGGCATCCATTGTTCCGTGACGTTGGGACGTAAGAAAGATTGGAACAACGTTCAGTCGCACCTTTCCCTCATAAAGTCAAATTTCAACGTTATTGCGAATGGCCGCAGCTGAACCTAAGTCGAGCGTAATTTGCCAAGTTGAATTTCTTAACGGTATACATTTATTACGCTCACCAACGAAGATCAAGGAATAATTACTATTCTACGTACGACTGGACGATTATTCTAAAATCAGATTCCACGACGACTGCGCGATAATCGATCAACGGTCGTTCGACGTTTCTATCTTTTTTCGCTTTTCCTAATTAAGACTCGTAGTCGCGATAGAGTCTCCATCGGCTTCCCTTCGGTCGATCGATATTTCATACGCGATGAGTGAATATCTCTCGTTCTTGAGGGGGTAAAGCGGAGGAAGGCGAATACCACGAATTTCTCAACTTCGATTATTACATCGAGCACTCATTGCGCCTGGGAATTTTCCAGTGGGGTTCACCGCACTATTTTCTCTCGTTGCGTTGGAATGTTCCTTTCTCCAAAGGGAAAACGGCAGCTTGGAACGAATACAGCGGACCGAGGGGAGAGTTTCGAGCGGAGGAAGACAACCAGGCAAGTGGATAGACGGAAAAACGTACGAGAGATACGCGAACAAGGAGAGAGAAATAGGAGCGCAGTTAGGGCATGCGGCTGGCTGTTCATGCCCTCCGATGTGCTTGTATTTCACGACCTCGTTAAGCTCGGCTGTTGAATTTTGCACTCGACGAGAAGATCGCAACAAATAACTTCATCGAGGCTGCGCCACGACCATTTTCCTCGGGTACGATAATTTTCCACAATGTCTGTTTCCCACTTGTTTACATATACGATCTCGTGGAAACGAGGCAGAGATTACAATCTGAACAGCGTTCTGTCAACAGCGACTAGACGACGAACAGCGCGTCGTCGTCGTATCGAGGGTAGACGGTGAAACGACGTCGAAGTCGTTGTTCGATTAATGCGCGTAACAACGTGGGCGAGAGAGACACGGACGCGACCGTGAAATCGCGCGTGATGCACGGAACTGAAACGTTGTCGCGTTTCTTTATGGTCTCGTAAAAGGAAACGAAGTGGGTCGGGACGATGTCGCAATGGGCGACAACCGTTGGAATTTAATTCTTATATAGTCGCGGCTGTGTAGCTGGAACGTTCGTTTTCACGAAGGTTGGCGTGTTACGTTCAAATTCTTATAAACTAAACGATTTTAAAGGCTCGGCACGGTCTCGCAGGACGTTGCAGACGAAGAAAATTCGAATCTAAAACAATATAATTATAATAACACGTTCTCGATGTTTGAAATTCTATAAACATTTTATAATATGGCAAGCATTTTTGCGCGCAAAGAGAATCCATAAGAGATCGCTGTCGTACGTGTCATCGAATAAGAAGCTTCCGAACGAAGGTATTTGTAAATGTTTTAACGGAATCTAAACTACGATGTTTACGCGCAAATACGTCGAATAATACGTCGAATCGAACAAATTCTTCGAAAAAGTATCGAATATCGGTATCTTTGCAGCCGACGTTCGATTTCAGAATCTAGCACGATTTGTAAAACGAGTGGAAACGCTGGAACGAATCGAAAAAACGAGATCGAGCAACGACCGTAAAAGTCGCCGGCTAATCTATTCCGGCGTGGAAGTTTACGGTATCGCAAATTTGCAGCGGATCGAGCCGACACACGGGCGGATCCATTTTGTCGGCAGGATCATATTCGCCGTTGAAATAAATCACGGGCCGCGAGGCCATTCTTAGATGCACGCAATTGGCTGTCTGCAGGCGTTGCCAAAGTGTAATAAATAGCAGCGCCGCGCCGTATGGAAATGAGACGGATATTAAGTTATGACCGATCGTTTGTCTTATCGTCCTGGTAAAATTAAACCTCGGAAACTTGAAGTTCCAAGGCGGCTGAACGAACGCGAAACCGGATACAAATACACGCGAAGAAAAATATTGCGACTCTCTTCGTTACCGTCGTCCTACACGGAATGCAAAATTACTTAACGCGTTACGCGACGATCGAGTTCAACATTTTTCCTCGCGAATCGAACGTACGAAACGTTCGAGAGATTTTTTTAAACTTTCTTCGTCTGTGGTTTACCTAGTCCAGTTTGGTTTCGCATTTACACAAACCTCTACGATGCACACGAAAGATCGAAGCAACTAAAATCGTACCGATCGTACCGAATTCGATGTTCAAACGTTCGAGTTACGAAAAAAGAAAAATTTAAAATTTATTTCATTCGCCACGAACAACCGTCTATAATTCTCGAAAGCATTCTCTTCGCTCCTTTTCACCGTAGATCGATGTAACGTTGCCGCGAGAAACGATACGAGTCATTGTCACTTTCGAACCACTAACCCTCGCAGGCGAAAGCATTTAGATAAAAAATTGCAGAGAGAGAGAGAGAGCGCGAGAGGTAGAGAAAATGGTGTTTTATCCTTTTTCCAACGCTAGGCGCCATCATGCACGATATATGGTCCGGAGAACGGATGGGTATCTTGTCGCGAATAAGGGCAAGGAAGATGTATTTTCTCAAAAATTATTCCCAGCTTCGTCTCTTCTCCTACTTTCGCGCACGGTTTCTCCTCGCGCTTCTTTTCACCCCTTGCTGTGCTTCTTCTAGCCGTTGGGTCTTGGTGGTCGACACTCCAGCCAGTTCTTCGCCAAAAAGACGATCCGGTCGCGAATCTTCCGCCGTTCCCTTTTATCCAGGCCGATAAATCCTCACAACGGCGAGCCGGTAGGCAGGAAGAAAATTTTCACAGCCAAGCCATCGGATCAACGGATCTACGTGCACGCTGGCTAAAATGATATTTCAATCCTGCCGGAGAACTTCAACTCTCGACCCGCCCTCCTCTAAGCCCGTTAACACCGCGGATGATTGATACTAATAGAAACGCGCTTCGTCGGAGTCTTTAAACAAACGAAACGCAAACGCTGCTGCCGGTGGTAAATCGCAACAAACGAGCAAAGGGGAGAGAGTAGATTGGAGGAAAGAGCATAGGACGTTCAACTTTGACCCGGTCTCCTAGCGGGATCTTGTTTGACAAACATAAATTACCGACGAAAGTATAAGGCAGATGAATATATCATTTATTAATACCGGCTGATAAGTAGAAGAGAGACGAATGCAAACGAAATATTATAAAGATCATATAACGAACGAATTTGAGATTAGCTACATTTCATTTTCGTATCTCGGCCCAAATTAAAAACTTCGCTTGAAAGATTGAACGTCTACAGAATAGAACGATCATTATGCGGATAAAACACGGTCGCGAGTAACCATGAATATTGATATTAATCGCAGCTCCGGATAAAACCATTTGCATCCGAAGAATTAAAACTGCCACATCTTTTCGATCAACCTGACATATATATAAAACAAATTCTTCGTTGAATCCAGAGCTACTTAGTATCGGCGTAATAACGTCAGGATATCAGTCGTTCGATCACCCTCTATCTCTAATACACGCTTTTTCTAAGAGATACTCCGCTCCGATCGGCGGAACGTAGAGATGGTAGGTGAGATTTTGGAAAGACCACAGACTTCCTTAATCCCACGCGCCGTTGGCCTGCTAGATTATTCGGCCTCGCCTCCTTCTCTTACACTTGCATCGCTCTATCGTATGGACACGGAAATTCTTCGCTCCTCTGGAACGGTTAGGGCTCCTCTTCGACCGCACGGACCAACGTTTCCACGACTGATTTAGAGCGACTAATCTTGGGGTTAGGAGCGTCCCCGGCGCTTCTCTACCTCGGACATGAGTAGAGACACGCGGTACGAGCCATGGAGGAACGGGAGCCGAAGGGAATAAAACGAGCGTGGCTTATGCGACGTGGCCATTGAAGCAACAACGAGAGGCACGGGTGGAGTGGCGAGGGTGGCTCGAATAGCTGACCGTCGTCCGAGCGTTTCGAATCAATTCTTGCCTCCAGGCTTCTCGTATACGCCGCACGTAGGGATGCTGTGGCTCCATTTTCCAATAATATGTCCGCTTCGCTGGCTGACACTGAACTTTAATCTTGTCAGTCTTGAACGATGATGTAAAACCACGTGATACCGCGTAAAACTACGCACGACCATATACCGCACCGAAGAAAAAGCACGATGGGGCAAAGGGGGATGAAGATAAAACGCGGGGAAAATGGATGGGGTAAAGTGGGATAATCTGGACGAGGGAAACATTACGGTAGGACGAGGCTGTTCCATTGAAACGACAACGATGGGGCTCTTCTTTTGTGGCACAGGCTCTCCGTGCAACCGAAAATGGCTGTTAAGTGGGAGGGAAGCTGGAAATTATCGACGTAATATCGGAAACCAATAAGGACACAGATGACAATTGCCCGAAATGACTGTTATTAGATATACGTTAGGCAGTACGTGGACGGCAATGGCTGGTTAAATGCGAATTTTCGTCGGCGCTCGCGCCGCACATGTTGGATTCGATAAAGCGGCGCGATCCGCGAGTTATACTCCGCCTCGATGGTGCATTAAAATCTCTAACGACGATCCGCGGGATGAGAGGATGTGCGATATGTATGCGGGGATATGATTTCCTCGTTTGAATGAAAGATTGATTTCTGAGGATGTTGGCTTCGGTTACCAAACATACGTGGAATGATAATTTGATACCTTGTTATTGATTTATTAGGAAATACGTGGTTATAACAGCGTCGTTTGTTTATCGGTTTTTCCAACATCAGTTCGTAGACTTTAAAACCCTATTTCTCCTCCTTCGGGTAATCCAATGTTTTATCCCATCTCTTGTTTCTTCTATATTTCATATATCATCTATTGCCAAAAGTTTATCGTGCGGTTTGTGGCGACGAAACGTATCTACCTAATCTCGCATCGCGTGATTCCACACCATCCATCATTGTATCGGAACTATTATACAATGACTACGACCGCTATTTTATTTCTTGTTAGTATAGTTCTGTTCTTTCCATCCAAGAAGAAAGATTTCTCTCGAGCCAAAGAATATTTAAATCCCCTCGAAAGCATAAGGTCTCGAGACCACAGTCTTACAGCTTCTAGCGTCTCGTGAAACCTTACCACAGCCATAGAGCGGAAGGGCACAACAAATAGCTGTTCTGAACTTTAAATATTCTCGTTATATGCCGCAGTCCGTAACGACGTATTTGCGGCTGCAATACCAGGACGCGAGTATTATCGTTGGCTGGCCGTAAGATTACAACAACGGTCGGTATTTGCACTGGTTAAATATAATAACAGCAGGGATTCTTAGTTATAACAAAGAAAAAGAAAGGGTGGAAGAGAAGAAAGAAAGCGATGGGGAAAATGCAATTAAACGACATCCAGTTTTCGCGGACCTTTTGCCATGGATGACACTTTATTAAAATAGGGGAAAGGAAAAACGATAAGAAAAGGAAGAGAGACAAGATAATAAAGAACTGGAATAGGGAGGTTGGTCAAAATGGAAAGAGCGAGAAACGACAATGGCGAGGAAAGCGTAGAGGAATTGTAAACATAGGGAACAGAAGGTGATAAAGATAGGATTGAGAAAGAGCAAATGACGAAGAAGGGAAGGGATATTAAATTGGTAAGATATTAAAGTATGTTCCGCAGGAACGAGGCGAGAATCCTGCTTGACCTCTCTCCATTCTTGGCACGCTGCGTGCCGTCAGTTTATTAAAATTCGCGAAATCAAAAACAACGAAGAAGCGAGGCTTACTGGGATCACCGTATTGATCGAGACGTTGAATTAAAATTCGGTGATAACATAAAGATAATAATACGAAGAACGTCTGGCGTGGACGCTTCTGCGAAAAACGTGATTCTTCGGTGATTCGCTGATACGTCGAAGCGCAGCGGTTAATCTTCGCTTAGAAAGCTTTCGTGAACGAAAAACTGCCGTTTGTCAAAACGGAATGAGAATAGTTCGACAACTGCAATTTTTGTCCATCGTAACTCGTTTAGTAACATGTCGTATTCGTTCGACGATGAATTCGTATTCATTCGTATTCATTCGTGTATTACTAAATTGGTCGTTTAAGAAATTGAACTGTAGCCTGCTTTGTTACACGTTCCTTTCTATAATCTTGTTGGTAAACATTTAAACTCTCTCTGCGGAAATTATAATATACAATACCGTGCCAAACACGTATACAGTGACACCATTACTTTTCACTGCGACCCCTATCCAAATTAATGTTTTAAATAATCTGACTCTCGTTCCCCAAGGCTTTTTCAACAAGGCTTTTTCCTTTGGCCCTCTTCCATACGTAATTATTAACAAACAAAACTTTGTATTAATACGAGACCATAGAACCGTACAACCAGGAATAATAAAAATTTCCCGGAAAGAACTTCAAAGCAAAAATTTACAAATCCCTACTTTCTTTCTTGTAGCAGGTTTCCTCAATTAGCAAATTCGTCCCCCTCTCGACAAAACGAAGAAACGCGAAAGAGCAGGTGCGTCGAATGTTTCGCGAAGTAGCGCGTGGTCGAACAGTTGACGAGGCGAAGAGGCGAAGAGGCGAAGAGCGCGAAGAAAAAGCGGGTAGAGAGCGAGATACAGGAACGCGCAGACCGCAGGAAAGAACCAAGTTCTCAAGTAGTAACGGGCAAGCTGCGGTCAGACGCAGCTGCGGGACGAAACGAGACACTGGAAGACCGCATTGTTCCAACGGAAACAAAAGGATCAGGCTCATGGCCAGACGATTATTCGCCGTTTAGCGGGGCTAGCAGCGAAAAAAGGGTGGCAAGGGACACTCGACCAGCATGAAAAAGAAAACCACCAAGGAGAACAAAGCAAACGCGACCGGGCAACGGGACAAAGGGCGTTAAACGAAAAACCGAGTCGTTCGTGGGTGAAGAAAATAGCCGAAGGAAACGAGCAACGAAAACTATTAACGCGGTAAGAGTCGAGCGAATTAATTAATAATACATCGAACGACGACGTTCTATTTAATAATATGGAAAATCGATGCGACGCGACTGATGCTTGTCCTACAAAATTTATTCCGCCTCTGATATCGAAGACGAGGCGGACCGAGGAATTTCGCAATTTAATGTTATTCTTTTATTAATTAATCGAACGTCTCGGGGATATTAAAAACGGAATTTCGCGCAGGAGAAAAAGAAATTTGACGAAATTTCCGTTCGAGATACCGTGATCGCGTCTAAACGGCCGGGAGTCGATAAATGCGAAAGAACGTCCTGGTTTTTTTTTCTAACGTTTTGTAGTCGCACCTGCTACAAAAGTTATCTGGATACGTTGAACGACGGCACGGCAGCTTCTTTTGTGAAGATTCTGCGACAAAGTTCGGCCTTGGCGTAGTGCCATTGCGTCTCCTTCGACCGCCTTTGTACAATCGAACGCTTGTCGGAATAATGTTCCTGTGACCCTTCGCCTCGTCTCACTCTCCTCCATCCCCCAGCTACGTACGATTTACGACGTGTTGAAAAAGTTAACGGCAAATGAAGTTCTTTTTAGTCGCGAGGGCAACTTGGAAATTAGAGCGAGAAGATGCGACAGAGATCGGCAGATTACAGAAACTCGCTCGAGGAAATCGTAAAAATATCCAGACTTGTTGATTGCATAGCTGCAGGTTGTTCAAACATAGTTAAACTTCTTTTAGGCGAATCTACAGTTAGTCAAAAAGTATTCCACTCGCCCTAAATTAACTAAAAATCTACCTCCTGCTTCCTTTGCCTCTTTATCGTCATTTTATTTCCCATGAATATATGTACGAGTATACGCCAACTTTTCGAACTTCTACGTTTCAAGTTTCCGCGTTAACCGCTACAAATCTGTTACGTTAGTTCGGCGAAACGCGAAACCGTGTCATGGCGCATCCGTAACCGTCAACCACGACCGATTGCGATTTACATGAATCCAACGGAGATGGAGGGTTGCTAAACACACTGACAAGTCGAAACAACCACGGCGAAACGACCACGTCGTCCGTTCATTAGGTGAATTACGATCGCAAACGAGACGAGTTACGTTGCCCCGCGATTCCGCGTCAAAATTCCGTTATCTGCTTGTGTTGGGCCCTGGTTATCGTTTCGAAGCTCACAACGATGCCGGTAAATGGCGCGATAGGACGCGTAAAACTCAGCTGTTGAAATACCTACACACGCTCGCGCAGGCCACGCTACGATCCGAAAGCCAGCGGTCGTTTACACTCAACCCTCTTCCGGTTTCAACCTCGCAGTTGGATGTGCACGGATCGCGGGCCTGAGAACCCCTGGCTTTATTATATTTAGCGAGTGCAAACAGTCGTTGCTGCAATCTACGAAGCCAGCGTAGTAGAGCAAGCAGGTAATGCTACTTCCAAAGTGACTCTATTATTGCAGTCGAATATATTATACAAACATGGCTGCCGTCGGTTAAACCCCCTTACCACCTAGCCTCACCTTCCCTCTCGTCCCGTCTCCGGTGTTTCTCCCATGCCGCGACGCGGCTCCTCTCACCCTTCCGCGCGCCACCCTCCTCTCACGGCTTTATGCATTAGTGATGAAGTGCTTCCTAACCTGAAATTGTCTTTCTCAGCGGGACAAGCGCCGGCACGCCCGCCGGTCTACGTGGAACGAGCGGCGTTCCTCGTCGGATCTCTTCTCTTTCTTGGCTATTTTCAGCCGCTCGCCGAGAATTATTCAACGAGATGTTTTAATATTCAGCCACGCTCGAAGCTGACTTTTACAACGGCAACCCCGTTCCCTCTTCGCGCCACGGGAACGCGCTGGAATTGTGCGCGATTAGTTTCCGCGATAAGGATGGGATAAGGGGGAGGGACATTACCGATGTTCCTGATAACGTAAGCAGTTGCTATTGCGAATTTTATTAGACACGAGGCGAGCGTGATTAAATTTTAATCAAGCTTTCGAAATGATACTTGGGAAAAGTAATTGCGTCGGTTAAGGGTGTTTGCGGTGTTCAAGGTATCGTATTATTTTTCTAACTTCTTCGCCATCATCCTGTCACGTCATACGCATGCATATCGTAGTTTGGATTTATTCGTTCGTTTAGTAAATGAATCGATGTATCAGTTATTTAAAATTATTTAATCGAGTAGGTAACACATTCGCACACTTGCAAAGTCACTCGAACATTTCTACGCTTTCAGGCTCTTAGCTACTCGATTCACAAGCTAACGCTTTCCACTAATGCCTAGAATATCCCCTTATTCCTAATGCTTTTTCCCTGTACCTTGCTATACCTCGTAACTTCAAACCGAAAGGCCTTTATTACGCGATTATACAGCCAACTAAATTCACCGTGCAAAAGACAACAACTCGAAGAAAGAGAATAACAGTTTGATCGCAACTGCTATCAGAAATAATCCGATGCTTTGACCACCCTTCGCTAAAAATAAACATCTCTGGAAAATCGTTTCAAATCCGTCAAGCATATTTCTCTGGATAAATCTGGAATCACGGAGCACGTCGACGGCGTAATAATATTTCGCCGGAAAGAACGAGCGAAATAATCGAGCAATAGCGAGAAGAAGCGAGTCGAAATCTATCAAGAAGCGGAAAGGAAGTTATTATTTTTAATATCGGAAGTCGAAACGACGGATGAGACAGGAGGACGGTAAGGATTCGTCGTAAAATGATATTACTGGAAAAGAAACGAACCGGATCGTTTCGCATTAGGGCGAAATTAATTTCAGAAAAAGAAAACAGTTGGTATTGATTCATTTGAATATCCTAGAGGACGGCCGAGCGTAGACTCAGTGTAGAGGTTGGGCTTCGATATCTGCGGGATATTGATAATACCCTTTCAGACGAATAATTTTATTTCTGTCTGGCAGAATATATTAGTTCTTTCGGGCTTGTGCGGTTCCGCAACTTATAACCCCTCTCGTGTTTGAGCTACCCATTCTGGTTTCTCCTTTCAAACACGCCCGGCCGCGCTCTCTTATCGTAAAGAAACTTTTACGAGGCATGCACTGTAAAAATGTTTTGTATTAAATTTTATGCACACACGTGTCTTCTACGCGAACATATTGCTCCCTGCTGCCACTGTTCTACCTCTTCCTCTGCCATTTTTTCTTTCTTCATCCACTTCCTGTTTTAGGAAGATCGTCAATAACATGGTAAACTCACGATACGAAGTTAGCGTTTCGCTTGCCATCGTCTCACACCGAAGCCACTGCTACAAAATTGAGCCGGGCGATCGATCTTATTGAATAATTCCGACTTCATCCTGTGGGAAACTTATCTGCCGCGGATGTCAAGTAACCATACCTATAAATTATTTCTCCGATGTTAATTATTAACGCACGTAATTTTCGCCGTTTACATAGAACGCGTCTGTTAATAATCGAGGAGTAGTCTGATGGTAATAATACGACTCTGGCGCATGAACGGACCGAAAAACATAAATTCGTGTGAAAAGCGGGATTCGACGAACGTGAAATGCCAATTTAAATTCTAAATTAATTAAAATTAACGAGTAACAAAGTGAAAAAAAGAACAAATCGAGTTTCAACGTGATTTCATAATTAATAATCACGAATAATAAATCCGTCAATAAGCTTCGTTAATAAATAATGCTACGAAAATATAAAAAGTTCTACATTATAAAATCATAAATATATATTAAATCCATAGTCTGTTCCTCGTTAAATCAAATATTAACCGATTAATCCGTTGTATACCTTCGCTGTAAAATGCAGCAAAATTTTTGGAATTTTCCAACTTGAACGCCACAATCGGTTCTCTCGATCGATGGAAACGAGAATTTATCATTCGTAACGAACAATAACGGCTTCGCGCGGTCCGTTTCGATTTCAACTAACTGGTCCCGGGTTCCAGACGACAATTTATGTCCATGTATTTTTATCAGCTACTCGATCTAGCGGGCCCAAAAGGATTAATGCTCCAGATACGAGGAAGCTCGATTTCAATCGGTGAAAGCAGCGTAACTGGGGAAGTTTTTAGAATCTTTAATGCCTCGACGATATCATATACTTACGCGAGGCGTGCTATCGCAAAGCGGCGTGCATAATGAATACAGAATGATCCTGTTGGCAGCGTTAATTACTCCTTACGCGCTGGTTAACAGTTAAAGGTGAGAAAGGAATCAAAAGGAGCGGGAAGAGGGTACAAAGGGTTTTCCAAGAGCGAAACGCAAACGTACGAGAGCTCAACCGTGGAACACGATTTTCGGCGGTACGTTCTCGTTGCTTTTCATATTCGTACGTAGCTGTACGATAAGATCATCTTGAAAATTTAAACAGACTCGCGTTGAATAGATTGGAATCATAATATAAATAGGAAAAAATCTAAAATATTTATTTTTTCCCCTTTTTTCTGCTATTTTTTTGCTTGCCTCGTGTTTCTGCGCTGGCGTGTAAAACGAACAGCGGCAGCGCCGTGATGAAAAATTCCGTTTTCGAGCTCGAAAATAGCGCTGTCGGTTAATCCGTGTCAAGACTCGCGGATTGTCAATTTTAATGGCATGCGAGCGATGCGAGCACAGGGCTAGCAATTTTCAGAATTCCATTTGAGTTTGTAAATTTTCGCTCACGCCTCGTCTAGAACGAGATTTCCAGCAAGAAATTATCTCTTTCGGCTGAACAAAACGGATTAATAAAGTACAGCGAATATAATGAAAATGAAAGATTGCCGAAGATCACGGGATGTCAGCTAGACGGGTGACTGCCGACGAATTAGAAGGAGAGTGGAGGAAACTCGATATCGACTTTGGCTCTATTCGGTTATTTTACATCGTGAACAATATCTGAAATCGAAGTCTAAAAGACGAAAAAAGGAAGTATGATCTGACCCGAACTCACGGACGATATATTAATTGATTGGAATTGTGGCCGAAGCAAAGCAATATGGATGGCAGAAGCAGGTCAAATAATTAATGAAAGAAAACCAGCATTTACTAAATTGAAACACCCGGACCAAATTTATTGTAAACACACCGGTCTGTAACCGCCCTGATTACTTTGCGGAATCAATAATTAATCGCAACTGTATTTTCGAAATTACTTTCGACCAATCGTCCGACTTAATGAAATGAAAAAAAAGAGAAAAAATACCGACACAACGATATCGACGTCACAGCGCGACGGCAAAATTACAAGAGATCAAATAAAACGCCACTGGCTTGATCGGTAAAGCGATAAAATTGACGAAACAGTAATTATTAACTGTTAAAGATAAAGTATCGATGAAAATTGGATGAAACCTTTCGACGCGATCCAACCAAGCAGATATCGAATAATTTCGAACGCGATGTTCGTCCGATGGTTTCATTCGTTGTCGCGACGTTTACGCGCCGAAATATAATCGAGATTTTTTCCTCGCCACTGGTCGGGGAATTTTTCCTCGGGGAAACGCGATTTCCCTTTCAAATGACCGCGCCAGTTCTACGATGGCTGCCGGCTCGCGTATTATTTGGCCACGTGAATGGATGAAAATTGCCAAAAATAGCCGGAAACGGATGTGCAGGCGTGGCTCTGCCCGATGAACATCGCGGAGGAATAGAGGAAAAGGAAGAGAGACAGAGAATGAACGTACAGGCGAGCGCAATAATTCCATTATGGCATTTTCGAAGGCATTGCCGCCATCGCAAATTATAGCGGCCATACAATGCTAGGATGTGTACGCCACGACGCTGCGTTCTTTCCACCGTGCCGACGATATCGAGTAATTGTCATGCATCGCGCTCTACTAAACGTCCATACCAGCCAGCCACGTTAAAGACGAATCGTACTGATCAAGGTTTACTGCCAGATTTGATGCTTTTTGTTCGAGCTCTCGTCCGGTTAAAGCGAAGAAGAAACCTTCTTCAAGAAAATTCAATTTCCTTAATACCAACGAAGCTATATATTTCTTTTAATCGACGTCATCTTGAATATACGTCCTATTCGGGGATTAGGAAGATGCAAATAATTACTAGTATCTTGGAACTTTTCACTCTAGCAGATACACGAACAACGATTTTCAACACTTTCTGTTACACAATGTATTTCTTAGCGTGTATTCGCGTAGCGGTATTGCACGCCACGTCCTTTTAATTTTTATTTAGATTCATAGCACGTCGACACGCCATATTAATTATTCGCTGAAGATACGATAGCGGTAATATTTCAACGGAGTCTGTATTTGATAGGGAACGCCGCTGCGTGCCAATAAGGGAATATTAATTTCGAAAAAGAAGAGGTTGCACGAGGAGGCTACCTCAAACGGAACGCAGTCGCAGGGAACGAGCGAGTTGAGGAATAAATCGTGTCCGTTTGGGAGGTCGTGTGTTCTCGTATAATGATACCTGATCTACGTTGGTACTCGACAGACCGGCCGGGACGAGGCGAAAACTTTTTAAATAATTACAGGGAACCGTGTCTCAGGGTTGGACCGGAAGAGGTTGCGGGGCTAGGGGTTACAATTGAGTCGGCTAGTACGGTGGTGGCGCCACCACCATCTCCATTCCTTTACCAACCTCCTCCGACTCCTCCTCCACGAGGCCATGAACTCTCCACACTCTAGGCTGCGGGCATTAATGGGAAAAGTTTGCTTTTATCTTTTAAACGCCCGGCAACACTACTAATTTCTAACTTCAAGCGTTACTTGTACCTACTCCGACGATTTCGAGTAGGTAGACCAATGGGGGCACAGCGACAGAATCTACCACCTCGTAATGTCGCGTTCACTATTTCCCTGGCAGATAGAGAATCGTCGTAATTTGTTTTCTTCTCGAGAGATATAAAGAAGGTGGGAAGGAGATATCCGTGTGGGCGCGATGTCCCTCCTGATTCTCGTTTTCTCTTTTGAGCTCGTTCTCTTCGGGACGGCTCTATCTAACTGGAATCGGACCTACTCGTTATTAAGCTTCGCGGCAGGCATTGGATTCGTGGGTGTGACTTCCTGGGTGTTCCAGAGATTGTCCGTTTGCTCGAGCAAGTTGCTTTGTAATGGCTCGGTTTATTCAATTTTAAAGAAGGAAACGTTGAAGATTTTGATTAAAACGCCACGGTTGATCGCTCGCGATTAACTACACCGCTTGATAATTTTAATCAGAAAGATTGCGCGCTGTAGGAAAGTAAAATTTATTACACCCATTCCTTATATCGTGGGACGGAAGTTTTGAAATGCAATATTACAGTTAAATATCAATTATTATAAAAGGGAAGATCCTTGATTAACTTGTCCACGTGGCAATACGTTAAGATTTATTCTTAGAATACCCGCATCGGCTCGTTCTGTCACGACTGATGTGTTACAAAGATAAAAGAAAAAGAAAAAAAAAACTGACCATGCGATTTTTTCGCACGAATGCAAATTTGTACGTGTATTCCCCCTTTTCCTTTGCTTAAGAGTCCTTTAATTAAATTTGCATAGTACCACTTCTCAATAATACACAACGCACAATCGAGATAAATATGTACCGCGTTATTCGTTATACAACACCGCAGTGCCAAGAAAGATAAATATACCGTTTATGCATTTATGCGAAATTCGAAGACTATATACAGTATTTCCAATTCTTCGGTATAAGCTATACGAGCATAAAGTTTTGATACCAACAATAAAGAATCGATATTCACGCGCACCCATCAGGATGGGTTATCATCGAGCAGGGTCTCGACGATTGCCAGCAATTAATCAGGCCAATAGAGAAATCCGGGTCATCCGGAGACTCCTTCGTCCTAGATTCGCTTATTCGCGTAAGCGGCGCGTGAAAGTTAACGAGTGGTGGCCACACGGCTTGATTTATAATCGTCATCATCCAGGACGATCTCGACGATAACAAGGGAAGTCGAGGCTCGACGTTAAGTCCTTAAGTCTGAGCCTGGCCGGCTTAAAAGTGTCACGGTTCGTTGCTCCGTTAGGATTCCCATCCTAGGAGCTGCAGGAAAGGAGGAAGAAACGAAACGATCGAAGAAGACGGCCACGATTTCCGTGAGACGCTATTAAGCTGATTTCACGTCGCATTTAAAATAAGCCGTGAGAACTGCCACGAAGGAGCAACGCCACTCGCGGCAATTACGCGAAGATCGTTGCTCGCTATACAGCCGGGCTGCGCGTTAATTAATCCTCCCTTATAAGACGGCTCGGAAAGGGGAAAAGACGGACAGATGGGCCGAAGAGAGAAAGAGACAGAGAGAGAAGAAAAGGGGATAGGGGAGAAGAGATGGTTAGGACACGAGGCGTGAGAGAAAAGAGGCGAGAAAATGTAAGGGATGATCCGTTGGCGACAAGCACGGATTTCCTCGCGATTATTGGTCTCTTTACGAATGATTAATTAACACGAATTGCTACGGGGAGAGCGACATCGTCGTATCGTCCCTTCCGCGGTAGTCACCCTCCTTGCGGGTATGTATATTGGACGTAGCCTAAAGAAAGGTGGTCGACGAGGAATTAAAAATGAAATGAAAATGGAATTATTGGTGAGAAGGGTTTGTCAAGCGGTGAATATTGCTGAGAGGCGAGTTTGGGTCGAAGGGGTGGCTGAACGACTTCGTGAAGTGGTCGACGAGGAAATTTGTCCTTAATCGTGCTTTATCGATGGATCGTCCGTGATTAATGGATCAAATTTGCTTTACCCGACGTACCGAGCATTATTGAAACGAATAAAGAGTTTTTAAAGACGGTCGCTATATAGGCAAATCTTCTACAATTTTTGGGAAGAAGAACAAACATGAAATTATATTTGCCCTCTGTCGTATATTTATTCGATAAGCAAGTGGATATTAGAACGTCTACTCGTTTTGGAACGTATTCGATAGAAACGTTCAAAGGAGCTACATTGGCATAGTTGTTAAAGCAAGTAGAACGTGATTACTCGCTCGAGCAAACCGTTTTGTGTCAAAACTCCTGTTTAATTGTCACGACCATTAAGTTCCGGAAGACACTTCCAGACTAATCTGTCTTACGACTCGTACGAACGGATGCCGGAATTTAATGAAAGACGCTTAACTCCACGCTAGGGAGTGGAACACGAGCAGGTCGTAAAAGTTGCAACGGGCCGAAGAAAGTAGGCGAATGTGGTCGTGTTGAAAAGAAGGTGTACTCGTTGCCCGGTGCAACGCGAAAAACTCTCGAAATTCGTTCGAACTTTTCTGATCCGAGGTAACGAGGCATCCTTCGTTAGTGCAGCAATTACATAACCCGAGTGGCATTGGCTCGCGAGAAACGAAGTCGTCAAAGAAGATTGTGGAAAACTAGGATGGTATTGTCCCTTTGTTTCCTAATTTTTCAAAAACATTCTCTCCTAACGAGAGTTTACTTTAATTGTTAGTCTTTCTTTCAGTTTAATTCGCGAAAGTTGCGTCGTTCGCAAACGTCGGATGAGTTTTTCGGTTTATGACACAGCAGTGGCGATTCGCGTCACTTCTGACGGAATCCTTCCGAGGGAAGATCGAAGAGAAAAGAAAGGAAAAGAGATCGGTTAACCGTATAGTTACGAAAGATACCGGCGCGACGATAAATCCGTGTCCGAGGAGAACCACGATGCAATTTCGCTGATACGTATCTTTGCCATAATACGGCGGTATAAAGTGTAATTAGGCTGCTCCCTGGTTCGTCGTACAACATTGTTAATCCGAGTGGAAGGCGGCACGATTGGTCGGCCGTTTCGTGTCGCGGTGAGTCGCCGGATAAAGCTGTCCAGAAGTAGTTTAAGCCGACCCCGGACGTAACAACATCTGGACCCATTAAGGCCGAGATAGAGGCCGTTACGGGGTAACAAGCTCTCGCAACCTGGCCTGGTTGCTTACCTCACTCTCAGCTTGTAACGATAATCGGTAATGCCGGTTAGCTGAATTAATATTCGATTTACGTACGTGCTTTTTGCCCGGTGTTACAGTTTTGGTATCGTTGCGTTATTGCTACCAAAGGCGTTCTATCTATAACGATAGATCATAAACGTATGATTCATATAATTCAAGTTTCCAAGATAGTTTCATCGCGTGACCTTTCGTTCTCTCCATTCACCCTTACGTGTGACTCGCGTTTTTCGACGTATTCTCGCGGCAGCACGTAAATCCAAGGAAGAATAAGGGGAACACTGGCGACTCGTAGGATCAGGCTTAACGTGTATTAACATACGTAAGGCTAGGACAGTCCTTATTATAAAGTCTAATACGGAAAGCGAAGCGGCGCGTGCCACGACTCGTGAAAGCGACTTACGCCACGGGGCTCGTGCCGCTTCGAAATTATTCCTCGAACTCGACTCGAAGGAAATATGCCGCCTCGAGACGTTCCCCCCCGCTATGCTAAGCAGAAGACCGCCATTCAAGGTCTTGTTCTCTGGTAAACAGGCCCGGCGAACCTCTGTACGGCCTCCATTATTGCAAACGTTCCCGGAATTCCGTTCAAGGTAATTCTCGACTGTCGCGAAAGTAACCGTGATTCTGAATTCAATATCGTCGCGCGATGAATTTCATTACGGCATACCTGCGCCGTCTCATCGCGTCTCTCTCTCTCTCTCTCTCTCTCTCTCTCTATCTCCCCCTCTCTCTCTCGTTCGCAACCAAAATAAAGCAGCCTTCCTTCCTGCAGTTTCATTTCACCGCCATAAAGTCGCGGAGGTGAAACCACGTCTTCGTATCCTCTTTAAAAGATCCAGCTGGTACACGCAATATACACGGGCACAGACGTCGGGTAAAACGGCGCGGTTGAGTACACAACGACCGAACGAAACAAGCGCCTTTGCCCTTCCGCGTCGCTACCGGAGAACAGTTCATCACTGAACGAGTATACAGACTTGATTTAAGCAGCACGCTTCCCTCGCATGGCGAAATGATACTTTCCCGGAGTATCATAACGCTTCGCGAAAATTCGATAGGATACGAAGAATAGGAGATGTTCCTGTGTTCTTCCCATTCGACTCGCAATGCCAATGGTTTCAATTAATTTCCTCGTACCAGGCAGCTCGTCAAGATTCAACGTGAAGAGATCTCGACTCGACTGAAAATCTGCTAAGCCGTGGCAACTCCACCGAGAGAATTGTCCGCCACGGTGGCTAACACAGTCGCGTGGTTGCTGGCGTATAAATCTTGGCGCGTTCGTATTCGAATTGTAGTTTCCGGTCTGGCTTGGTAAGTAGGATCGAGGGGGATGAATTCGTGGCTAGAACGAGGAACAACGAACAGAGAAATAGAACGGTCGTTTACCAGAGGATGGAGTTAAACTCTGCAAAAAACGAAGATTAACCTTTTGTCTACGGTCCGGCACGGTGTTCCTTTGTCCGAGTTGAGCACTCTGTCGCGACACCCTGTTTCTGTCTCTGCTATAGTCTACCGTTCTCCGTCCTATGGGAGCGTATTCGTGCCAGACTAGCCAGTACTCGTCCTCCTTCGTCCTTTCGATTCTAGCTTCCTCCCCCTGACAACCCTTTCGTATACCTCGGCATCGCTACCGTTATCCGCTTTCGCGAGAGCAGGTTCGTGTCCAGACACTGGTCGGAGCGCCTGCAACCCTCCGCGCTTTCGTTCTATCCGCCTTCTCGGTTAGAAAGTTAAATCCTAGGGTTCTGTAAAAGCCGCCTTTCCTTTGCCACGCTGACACTGGCCCTTTCCTCTGGCCTTTCCCTACACGCAGATTGCGCTCAGAGACACGTGCAAAGCCTTGAAATATTCCGAACGATCCACCGTGAAACATGCCCGACATCTACTCGCTCGGCCTCGGTCTACGCCAACCCTTTTCATAGCTTTTAGCAATCTCCTTGCTCGTCCATCGCCTCCCTCGCCTCTCTTTCTGTCGCTACCACGCGCTTCTTTACCACGAACACGGTTTTTACCACGATCCGCAAATGAACTTTTCTACAGGTAATTTCGATCGCTCGTCCGCTCTTTTCGTTCGTCGACTAACAAGTATCGCGTATTCGTCCAGGGTTCGCTTACAATTAGTCGATCTTCGAAGAGTGATTAATGAGTAGGATGGAAACCATCAGACCGCGAGTTTGTACGGTAAAAATTGTAACGCGGAGTATATGGACGGCCTGGTCGTTAGGTTGATGTGTCGGTTCTGTCTTTTCACGTCTTTTTTACGGTGCATTAGCGGCAAGCGTATCGCGAACATTTCGATGCGTATTAATTATAGAAGTTTTGCGTTTGTCAATTTTGTCAGTATAAATATGAAGCGTGGAACATCAGTTACAGTATAATAGATTCATTGTAATTATTCTTATAATATAAATGAATAATAACACAATCATCGACAAATACATCAACAATATAATAATTAACAAAGCTCTTGTTTTTTTTCATGGAGGAATAAATATGACGACAACAGTTGTAAAATACGATTAACGAAAATTATCTAAGTAGTATAATTCCGTTCGATAATTGGCAATTATTGAAATCGTATCATCTAATGAACAAAGCTCGTGTAACATCAACAAAATCACGGTATAACAATGTATCACCGACGACCACAAAAAGGAAACGTCGGTATTTCTTTTCTAATGTCAATTCGATACTCGGGTCGCCACTAAAGGCCGAACACGACCACCATCGCATCGACAAGTCCGTGGAGAGTCGAGAAATATTGGAAAGCTTCCTTTGCAGGCGTTCAACGAGCTTGGCCAACGTCGGTTGCAATTCTCTATTAATCATGCCGCGGTAAACGCTAGAGGTCGTAACTAGTTTCGCCGCGGGCCGACTCTGAATTTCTACCCGCTATCGACTTTATAGAATTGCGTTCGCCTTTTAATGCTTTCCAAGAGGGAGCGTGATAACGTCCCGTTCACTTTGAATCGTAGTTTGCGCTGAATTATGCGATTATCGGTCGTTACGACCGATATATACTCTGCTACACATGCTCTTCTTTCTTCCCCCCCTCTCTCTGTCTATCTATTTATCTATTTCTTTCTCGTTCAGACGGATACACTCTGGTCGTGTCGGGGGTACGCGAAAAGAGAGGGGGGGAGGGAATATAGGAAAAAGAGAAAAATCGAAGATTTCGAGCATATCGAGGCAAACAAAAACAAGGAAATTTAAAAGGGTGGAAAAGGACAAAAAATAAACGGCCCGCGTTTGTGAAATACTAGCCAGAAAACCGAACGGTCTTCATAAATCCTGCGCGTAAATCAGTCTTTATGGAGTTCTCCCCTGGGTGGAAGCTATTTGGAGCATGTACGTATGTATATGTAGCAGCGTGGCTGCACACAGACTCAGTCATCGCGACGGTGGGACTGGTGAACGCGCTTCACACCTGTGCGCGACCCTCGTCGCGGCGCGTCTTCTACGCCCGAAATGGCGTCATCCCCCTAGAAACACGACGTCGTTTAAAGCCCTGAGTTAATCGAGGGAACCGGTAACGTCGTTAGAAGTTAACGTAACGATCTCGACGATACTCCCATCTTCCTTTTCCTTTCTCTTTCTCCAGCTCTTTTTCTCGGCTCTAACAGTTGTTCAAAATTCTAACGCGGAACGGTGCAAGTGTTTCTCGAGACAATCTCGGGTTTACTTTCCTTGGAATTTGTATACGAAACGGACAATCGGAGATTCAAGATTCGCTGGATTCGAGCTCTGAATTTTTTCAGCTACACAGCGTCGCGAATATTTGTTAACATTATACACAGTTGTTACGATTAACTTTTATTATACGCAAGGTAATTCGCGCGATGCACGATTTTGTTTAAAAAAGGAAGGCACGCTCTCGCCAAGCTATCCGACGGGTTTAATCGCGATTGTACATCATTTTGGACGATAAATGTTTCTCTCAACGGTGAATCTCGAAAAGCGGAGATATCGGTCACGGATATCGCGGCGTGATTTATCATCGATTAAACCGACGTAATGCGCCATTGTTACTGAAACGCGCAGTCAGATAGGTACGTATATGAGGCTATACCAGGATGAGTGAGAGATCCTGGTATTGAGTAGCAATCAGCCGTGCAACTAGAACTCGATATAGGCGCGCCAAAATGAGCTATAATACGTGTATTATCATTCCAATTCGAGAATTCGATTGTCGCTACTCTACCGACGATCCAAGGCCCACGTGACGTTCCATAAGTCTCGACGATACCTAAAATGTCACCGAACAAGCTTAACCTTGAGATAAGTTCCGACGAACTACGAACTATCATTCTGTGACGTTAAGCGGCACGTAAATGTTCGTAAGAATCTCTTTGATCGCGATTCTGCAAATTTTGAAATTTTCTAATTTTCTACTTGTCATTCCGCCACGAAACATCTAATTACTAATTCAAATTGAAAACCACTTTGGTAACTTCCTTCGCTTCATAGTACGTACATTCTATTCCAGCTTTCATTTATTTTTCCAGCAAGACCCTACGTGGATTTTAACTCAAACTACATCCTATCGGACCTAACCTTCCACAGTAATTCCTCTCGCTTCTTTTTTATTCATCACGAATCTGTCAAGCACCAAGATCACTCTACCTCGTTCTACCGTCTTCTATACATAGACGTTTTATCAAAAGAGAGACCCATCCTCTGATCCGGTTTTAAAAGTCGTCGAGATTTATTCTCCCGATGGTAAGAAACGGGCGGATCAACGTGATAGGAAGACGAAAAGAGTACCAAACCCTTTCGAAATTGCGAATACTTACTGGCCCGGGCATCGGTGTAGCATCTGCTCACGAACACGGAACCAAAAACGATTCACGGTCTTGCAAGCTCACGTCAGTCCGCGTGCGGTACGTGCAGAGGAACGATGTAGGGGAATCGAGTCCGTAAATCTCAGTTGGTCGTCCCTGGAGAACCATGTCTCAGTCACAGCCCGCGATTGCGCGAGTTAAAGGGTTTCGGTTAGGACACGTATCTGTACACGTAAGCTTGTGTTCATGCGAAATTCTCACGCCGAGACGTCTGCAGTTCGAGTGTCCTTAACGTGACTTTGATTTGACTCGAGACCGTAAAGCGGCTACGAACAACGCAGATTACTCCTCACCTTTGGCGAGAATTCCCAACAGGATCGAAAAAACGCGCGTTCATTTGCGTTTTATGAAATTCATTGTTGTATTAGGAAGAAAAAAAAAAAAGAAAACTTTTTCGTTTTGTTCGTTACACGAATGAAAGCTCGTTTGCAAGTACAAAACTCGTACGTTGCGACAATGATAATCGAGAAGAGTAACGTAACGTTTGAAAGTTTGAATCCTTCTGCGAGCTTAGTTTAATATATTCGGCGGAGAGGAGGCTGTCGAAGCCTGCAAAGTCCGTGCACAAATTTTCACAGATCTATCCAAGTCTTAAAAAAATCTCTGAATAATCTTAGATAGATCTTAAAATTCTAATCTGTCTTTCGTCAAGTTCTTCGACTTGCACGTTTCCTTCTGTATCTTAAAAAACACTCCTTCTAGCATTTGCATGTCGCCCTTTGACATCGCGCTCGATTTATCAATTCCGTCGGTAAAGTTTTGTGAACGACAGAAAGAACGATCGTTCAACTACGACCTACACGTACGAGAAGCTTCGAATTTTTATACAAGCATACATACACACACACCACACACACACATATATGTACGCGATCGTGTATACTACCGCGGAATAAACTCGATGAGAGAAACGGCGCTGCTCGAATACAGACCGCGGATATAAACGAACGGATCCGATCCATTTCATTGTGCTTTCGAACAACCGGTGTCTGATCTTCCCGATAAATAAGACCGAAGTATTAAAAGAGCGATAAACGGTAGTAGCATCGAGAACTAATAGAATATACGCGTCGAGTATCATTGCCGCGTCGCGTCGCGTCGCGTCGTTTAAGCGGGTCAATATTCAAACGCGCCGTAAAACATCGTGGCGCGCGCGCGCGCGCTCGTGAACATCCCAGCCGTGTTTGATACATTTTAGTTATCATTTCGTATGCGTGCCCTCTATCCTTTTCATAGCGCACAATTTCCACGGTATTCTTTTCCAATCAGTTGAAACAAAATCTATCTTCTCGTGGCTGGTAACAAAAAAAGAAACGGGATTGAAATAGGAGCATGGAGAATGAATAGAAGGTAAAAATAATAAAAGCGGAATTCGGAGAAGCGAGACCGACGGGTTGAATCTCGATAAACGACAGGCTACGAGAGCTGACGCAGTTGATTAATTCATACCGCCTATTTTCAGCGACTGTCTGTTTCGCGGATACAGACGCTTTTGTCTCTGTTTTTTTGCTCCTTGCCGACCAGCATGCTGCCATTTTTGCGCCGCTTGATATCGAATCCATTGATCGTGGATACGGGGGCATCGATTATCGTGTCTCCGCCCAACGAAAGGGATCGCTTCTTCCGCGGCCATCCACGCCAGTGTAACACAGAAACCACGTTAACATCGTCGAAATTAATTCCATCCTTTTCCTCCGTTTCTTCCCTATTTAGGAAACTACGGCCAAAGATTTTACCGTCGTGCGCGGTGTTCGAAATAGTTTAAATAATTCGACGACTGAAATTATTAGGAAGAGGGACCGTAGGAATCTTATCGTTTCACTAGAGATTTTTGATATCGGAAAACGGATAATACAAGTAATCCGACTCATACCGCGAATATCATACCATTCGTCGAATACGTTAAAAGTAAAATTCTTTCGAGGAGTTCGCTTTAAATTCTATCTCAGTTTTGAATTCAACTTTCAGGATAATCAGGATTCGATTTGTAATTAATGTGAATCGATATCTATTGAGTTAGTGACGGGCGGAAGGTTACGAGGACGTGGACTAAATTATCAAACGGCCTGTCGAAAACTTTGAATCACGTTGAAATTAGCGTCACGATTAATTGAAAGCACGAAATAAAACCGACCGCTGTTTTCGATCGTCGTCTTTGTCTAATATCGAATTCTCGTTTACAGATGAATTAATAATAATAATAATAACAATAACGCGTTGCATCGAATACGATCGATTAATGAATTGTTTGTACTTGCCTTAATAGATGCTAAAATGCTTCGTTAATTAATTTCTCCGTTGATAATCGTCGTACGACCACTTGTATTTATACATTTAAAAGTGAAATATTTTCCTACGCGTGCTGATTTTTACACACGCCGATTATTAATCAAAGACGCGATAAAGTTTCGCGTTGAAAAAAATTCAAAGCTATGGAAACGGAACGTAACTATTCGACTGAATTCGGTTTCCAATGGATCATTGCGGAAATGAAATATTTTCGTTTATATAACTTTTTCAAAGAAATGTCTGCGTTTGTGGCGCTGTATAATTCAGCCGAATATTGTATCAAATATTAACCACTGCGTCGTATAATATTAACTTAGATCACAGGATATGTTATTAAATATATCGTAATACATGCTATGCAACGTATAACAACGTATTACGAGCAATTTACAAAAATAATATCTCTCTCTCTCTCTCTCTCTCTCTCATTTCACGCGATCGCAACAGAAAGATATTTTCGTATCCATTTCTGTTTAATATTTCGGCACCGTATCGCTATGTTCCAAACTCTCACGGAGAAGACTTTTTTCGCAGTGCGCAATTAACTTTTCGGTCGCTGTACGTCCAATATTAACGAGACGGATAGAAAGAAAAAAAAAGAAGCACCGTGGTTTCGGCTCAAAGAACATGATAAGTGAGACGGCTAAACAAGCGCAACGTTTGCTTTTCATTATAACTTGTATGAGATTAACGCTCGGTCCGTTTATTTATAGCAAACGGGTTTAAATAATACGTAAATTGCCCGCCGCTGCTGTTAATATGACAGACTAATTTTAATCCTATCCCCTGTCCCCCCATATCCCGCCGTGCCCACGTGTGTCCACGCTCCCCGCCTTGGTCGAGCATCGACTTTTCCCTCATAATGCAACCGGTGCCGCTGACCGGTTTGTAAAATATAATAAAGTGTTATCGCTCGTTGTTATGCCGCGCATTACGCGGTTACCGTGCACGTTGGATACATTGAATGTATACAGGATTGTCGACTAACAGCCAGATATTTCAACGACTCAATTTATTGTCGCAAATTAATCCTTCCGCCGGGCACGATCGATATTACGGAGAAAAAAGGAAGAGCCATCCTCTGAAATTAATGCGACAGCCGAAGCAACTGTTTGTGTTATTGGCACATACAGAGTAGGATTTTATCTCGTAATAACCGTGAAAATCGACGGAAGAGATAATCAGTCGATCAGGCAGGTGAATTATCGAAATTATCGGATTTCGAAATTACTGTTTTCCAACTTGCGTATCATACGATACTATTATCCGTGAAATGCAAATTGGACGTGCAAAGGTACGTGATTCTACGTAATAAGCGACAACGTTCACGGTAACGTACAAAGGAACAGTTAGAAGAGACTCGCTAACCGTAACCTTAAGCCTCGTTATATCTTGTTTCTATCGTATATTAAACATCAGAAAGTGTATCGGAATAAGTCGTAACGCGATAGAGCGTTACTTCGTTTTATGGAAATTCCAATTCTATTCGCGTTGAATCCGACTCTCGTCTAGAAACAAGATTTCAAATGTAATCACGCGTCGCGAAAGGGAAACCCGCAGCGTGGCCGAAACATTGAAACGCAGCAATACAGTGGCTATCGTAACAAAATAATCGTCCTCGGCCTCGGTCACGGCGAGATGGCGCGCGAGAAACCGGGCTGGCTTCGTGGAAACTCAAAGGCCGAAGCACCGCTTCCCGCGTTCTCTCGACGCGGCCCTTTGAGACTCCGTCGCCTTTTGTCGGCGTGCATCTCCACGGAAGGAAGTGGACAGAAACGAAAGGCCGAAGCGCTATAAGTAAGAGTCGAGGAGAACGATGACGATGCGGCTACGACGGTCGGTCAGGGGGGAAGAAAAGAGAAACGCAAAACGCGAAGAGTAGAGGACGAAGTCTACCGCTAGACACGCTGAAAAAGGAATAGGGGAAGAAAGGCAAAGGAGGGAAAAAGGAAGGTTACCGCGTGCAAGAGAGTTTCTTCTTCGGGTTTGGCTTCGTCCCACAGAAAGCAATTTCTTAACGTAACCTTATCTGCGAGTATAGCTTGCACGCCACGTACAGCTCTGTGCAAAGACGCGTATGTGCCGAGCACACAAAGCGGCGCCGACCGACTCGCAACTCACGTGGCGAAACAAGAAATATCCGAATCGCGAATCCAAGGAATAGTAAGAACACCGACTTTCACGAGCTTTCCCTTGATGCACTCTCTCCCTTTCCTTCTTTCCCTTGTTCTCGCGCGAATCCACGCAGCAGCCCTCGTTCCTTTCCTCGAGTCCGCCCGATTTCGCGCTGAATCTCGCTCGTTGTCGCACCGTTTACTCTTTCGCAGCAACGTTTCTCGTGTCGATGCTAACGGATACTATCAAAGTACGCGAACGCTCGTCAAACAAAATTTCACGTTCCGCTCGAAATTTATCGCGTCTTTGATACGGTAGGGAATTCCGCCGGCGCAAAAATCCTGATACTCGATTTTTCCCTTTGTCGCGCCGGCGATCGGGAAAGGTTCGGTAAAATCTCGTGGCTGATATTAGCGAGCAGTTCGATAATGTTGGCCGGTGTAACGTGATTCCAAGAAGAGCCAGAAAAACCCGTAAAAAGCGAGCGTTGTGCACCCTCTCGCATTTATATCACGTGAACCGACAATTCTCCCCTTTCTAGCCCTTTCTTTCTTTCCTTCTCCCTCCATCTGTCTTTGTGGTCCTCTCTGACTCCTGCTTTCTCTCTCTCTTTCTCTCACCCCATCCACCGTTAGAGCCACCGTTTTTTCTACACGTAATTTATCGGCTGGACTCTTCTTTTTTTTTCGCCCAACCGCCGCGTTCCTCTACCCCTTTTCTCTGTCTCTTTCATTCCAGCGCGTTACTCGCATTCGCACCAGCGACGCCGCGACGGGGCGTATAAGCGGTTCGGAGGGAAACGGAGGACGCAGCGATTTATAGTAACTGCACCCGCTGTCGTAGAATATTTTTGGCGGAATTTCTACTCTACCTTTTTCATCCAGTGATCTCTATGGAGCCGCGGCTCTTTTCCCCTCGTATTCAGGAAAACCCTTTTTCGACCCGACGATAAAGCATAAATGGAAGTTTCCCCCTCTCCTCTTCATTTGGTATAACCACATACAGATATGCATAGGCGTGTTACACGCGCGGGAGAAGTTTACGTTTTGGAAGATTACTAATTATTGAGCTGCGCGAGTGAATAGTTGGCAACGAATCGAGCAAAATTCGAATATTACGCTATTTTGGAGATCGCAACGCGTATATCGATGTGACCGAATTGAATTTTACAAGAAGCACGCGTTTCCACGCAAACACGGTTTCGTCGTAATTAATTTGTTTGGGGTAAAATCAGAAAGGAATTTTGTATTCGGAGAGAATAAAGTGTCTGAAGGAGTTGATTACTTTAAGCTGTTATCCAATAAAATATTCGGAACTTAAAGTCAAACTACGAAAGTCAAACATCCCGTTCGCGTTAGATAAACGGGAATAAAGCTGGCGCACCTTATAATTCACGAAACGCAAAGTTCTCTTCTTTTAAATTAATAATCATTAACGATACGAAATCGCTTGACGCGGGCTTCGCTTTACCAAGCACACCGCTGTTATACATTTAACAACCGATAGTCGTGCAACTTCAAATTGCCCAACCTTCGAGCCACGTACTTTGCATCAATCCTCTATTCGGCCTTTGACCCCCTCGTAAACTTTATCGAGCCCAAATACGCAGGCTATATACGCGTCTCGAACTATCTTTAAAGATGCATCGTCGTTAACAAACATTTACGTGCTCGCTCGTATTTAAGGCCTATCAAGGTACCATAAATTTAGGCGGAAATAATTCAAAGCCGCTATCGTTGTAAAAAGATCATTCGTCTGGTCTGCGAGAAGAATTATAATTGCCACGTGTACTATCCTCTTTAAGCATCTAGCGGCGATTCTAATCTTCATCGACATGAAATATGTCTTTATATCGCGTACACGAAACGCAACGTTCTGATAAAAACGCGTTCAAAGGCAAACATACGCGCCGTTAGCACGATTTAAAGTTTAATCGCGAAACAATAATCCATGCGAACGTACCAACGTCGACGTTATACGAGAACGCACGCGAAAGATACGACGTAGATGCGATCAGTTCGACTGACAGTAATGTGGCTGATGCGTATCGCGTCGCGATACACTTACCAGGGATAACAAAATAGCATCTCGTTTACGTGGATTGCTGTTCGAAAGCGACGATACGCGAAACAATTCGGAGAAACTGTTTTTTTTTTCAACGGCGTGGGTGTTTGAGCCTCGAAGGCTGCAATATGTGAAATGCTGCGATACAATTAACGTATACGATATATTACGGTAATAATTGTCGTGATATATACAGGGAACAGTTAAAATTGTGCAACTGAAAAGAGATTATGTAACAGGCGCGGCGAAATATACGAGGGTATATGTAATGTTAATTTATATGACAGAAGAAATATACGAGGTGCCGATGTGTAAATAATTTTGCCCAAAAAGTAACCGGAGAGCAAAGTTTAAAAGTCGCGCTCAAAATTTTATGTATCGTGTGAAACTCGTGCAAACGTCGTTTATAATGACGAGAAAGCGCTCTGAACGTTAAGTTTCTTTAAAAGAAGAAAAACAGGGGGGAAACTTTTTCATGTTTCGAAAAAAGTGTCCGATAAAACCGAGTATGCTTGAAATGCTTTGATTAACCGGAGTGGTTCGTGTTTAAAACATTTTTTCAATATAACGCGCACGTCGAAAGGTACGGCGATCTGAAACGTTCGCGCATGCCTGACTACGTACTGTCCACTACTACTTGCCCGATCGCGCTACTTTCGCAACATTTTCGCGTTCGCGGGACTATTAGATTAAAAATTACTTACGTTAAACGAGAAACACCAAGCTCTACTAAACTCGAGCAGAAGAAAATACGTACAGACATAAGCTACGCAAAAAGATTTAATCCAACTTGCTTAAGGAATAAAACATCCAAGTTGAAATCTCAGTTCGGCGAATTCGATCAACTCCGGTTCTTTACCTCGGCATGAGAACAAAAATTGCTCGACTCCATAAAAACTTTGAAAGTACACACTACTTCGCCACTGATCCAATCGGAAGCTCTTAACCCCTACACCTTCTATTCAACACACTTTTCTCGCGGTTCTAAGAATTCCTTTGTTCAATTAAATTTCGAGAGCCGATACCGTGAATACATTTGCGAATAGCCGCTCGTAACTGAGTTAGAGCGAAACGGTCTCTATATAATGCTACGTGTGCCGTGAATAAAGTCGGCGGAATATTGTTTCAAGAGAGGCAAAGGCAAAAGCGAAAAAGGGCGTCTCGTTAGCGTGGTGTATTATTTATTGGGATTATGCGGAATTCCTTATCCCTTTGCGGAACGGAAGCGAAACTACGAGCTAGATGAGACCCGATAAAAATTATTTGCTGGAAAGCCATTCGTAAATGGAATAAATTTCGCGGCGGCGCGCCGAGTACCTCTATCCAAGAGTATGAAATACAGAGATATTCGTGGCTTTTCTTGGCAACGCGAATGCGCTCGAAAACGCGAGCTTCTCGCAACGTTCGAACGATTCTGTGCAAACACTACAGACGATGCTTGGCAAACGTTACGCCGATGCACTAAAACGCGTGGAACAGCATTACTAACATTTTATATTTAAATAATTCACTCGACAGGATTTCGAGAATTAAGTCTTCGGCGACGAACGGTGTACTTGTCGCGTTTTACTCCTTCGCGCATGTTGTAACACTTGCGTGTTCAGACTTATTACTGCAAACGATTATCCATTAATCGCGAGGTGTTTATATGGCAAATTAATGGCACGGAGAACTCAAGTTCTCGCGAGATTTAATCTTCATTTATTTCGAGTATTTAATGTTCGAAGCTTGGACGCGGGAAACGTAAGATAATTGTGTGTTTCGAAATTTCGCGGTCCCTAGAATTGATAAAAAAACAGTTCCGTTATCGAAGAGTTAAAAGACGTTGCGTTAAAATTCACGCGTGCAACGTAGAAACGATGCGAAAATTTGCGTCCACCGAGAACTCGGACACGCAACGATGGTTTTGTGAAACGTTAAAGATTAAGTGGAACAAAGTTGTACCATTATATTTTCACGTTCCAAGTATTAAATATCGTGTCCTTTGTCCGTGTATATATTCGCTTTCTCCTCGCGTCTATTCTGGCCACTAATCAGACTGTGCGAGCGCATGAATTTGACAGACCGTCGCGTCGAATCGCGGGGAATCGGGACCGTTTCCAATTATTCCACCGCGTACACGACCTTTCAAGTCTGATTTACGCGGAATTCAAAACTAATTGGCCGGGCGCATCGTTGTCATCGAAACATCTAATGTTGCCCGAAGTAACATGGACCGAAGTATCCCGAATATTCCCAATTTCCGCCTAACCATATTCAATATCCGAATGTTGAAACTTCGGATATCCGCAGTGCGCATTGCCGAAACGATCGTATCGATGAACTATTCAAATAATGGTATAACTGTACCTAACGTCCGCCTCGTCCTTTACACGACCAACTTCCCTAATAATTGATAATCGACATTCCCTGTGCTACAAATTTCACGCGGCCCACCTCGCTACTCTCCAAACGCGTTAAAGTAATTTCTACCCTTGTTAAGGCGATCAGATGTAACGATGTTTCAACGGAGTCGGTTGCTCGTTGGTAGCTAGACCGAATGGCCAGAATTATGCACCGTCATGCAAAGAAAAGACGAATTAAATGATTAACGAACCGAGATCGAGCTTAGAGATTAATTATCGTTCGATGAATTGATTTAAACGTAATTGCCAATTACCGAAAGATACATGTACTTGTTTCGAGAGAAATTTCCAGAAGTTCTTTTCATAATTATCGCCGGATATTTTTCAAGATTGATTATTATAAAAAAATTTCCCTACTCACGATGATAAAGAAAATTGTACACGACGAAAACACACGATTTCAAGCTATCAGTAATTCCTAAATGTAACGAAATTAACGCAAGCACGACGCTAACACGTTCATCCTCTAACGATATATTTTTTCAGAATTGTAATAATCGTCTTCGAACATTTTTCAATTTCGGTAGACGTTTCATTAAAGCCAGAGTCGCGTTTCATTCAAACAATGACCCGACCATATCCATACACGATACTTTGTCAATGTACCAACATCTGCCATGCACATACATAGATGATCGTGTTACAATGACCACGAAATGCAAACATTACCAACGAAAATCCTGAATAAAATACGCCAATAATATGGCGTGCAAATAGGTACCGTCCAACAATGGCGGAAATGCGTGAGAGGGTTGAAAAAGAGCCCTCGCATAATGCGTTTGACAGTATGATTTGTATCGGTGTTTTATAGAAGTACGTACCTTTTCAACGTTCCGAAAGATAATGATCGGAACATGTTTCGAATAACAACAATAAATGCAGCCTGGTTGCGTAAAAAGCTCGCGATCGAACAATTGTCAGCAATCTTGATTTAGGAAGAAATATTCACGCACCGTTCGGAATCTAGACGCGGTTAAATTCTATTCTACTGCAATGGGAAAAAGTCGCTCCACCCATAAATCAAGATAAATAAAAAGGGGGAGGGGGGAAGAAAGAGAGAAACGTTTGAACGTAAACGCACTTTACAGCAATCCACGCAACGACGCAATAATTTCGCAATCCTCCAACTCGTAATTCCAACTATTAATGTCTGACCATTGCATAGCTCGACTACTGAAAAATTGCCAGTTCCACGATAACGGACGAGGGTGTGCAGAGTAATCACGATCACGTCGAGAGAAATAACTTTCAAGAACGGCCGTTCATTGTACAAGGCAAGATTGTCAGCGTGGCTACGATAGCGTGATCGTTCGAATGGAAACGGCGTGATTTCAAAATTCGCTAGCTGGCTGTGATCCCGGTATAATTGAGTCGTGAGTCGGCTAGAAAGACGCGAACCCTCGTGTTCAACAATCTACGAGATAACTGGCTTTTAAATATCGCGTGCTAGCTAGTTTACATCGGCTGGCAACCTATTATAACGCGATTGTGCTACTGATCGTTCGTTGTCTTTCTCCATTTTTCTCTGGGCATCGAGTGCCTTCGGTGTCTGACTATATTTGCCGCGTTTCACTGTCGCTAGTAATATTCCAAAGTGTGAAAGGCGTCTGCTTTAAACAGTTTACGCGAGCTTGGCAACGCTATCAAGCACAAAAGTAGTTTTATTCTGTTTAACACTCACCCTCGATAATGGGACGCTGCGGCTTGTAAGACATGTCTGCAAAGAGAAAGGGATTAATTATTAGTAAAATTAGTCACGATACGTATACGTACGTTAGCTAGGCTAAGAATTTTTAATGGCACAAGCACACCGAAGCGTGTATCGATTATACTCGTACTTTCTAGTCCCTATACTTATCGTACCTCGTCTGATATTTGCAAGTAAAAGATAATCGATAAAATAATTAACGTAGGAGATTATCTAACGAAGGCACGCTGTTTTCCAGCAACTTCGAGAAACTTCGACAAGTTCGAAGTTAGAAACGAACAACGGTTCCAACTTCTCTCCGTTTCAACGAAATTCATACTTAGGGATTTGACGAAAATTACCGTACCGTAATTCCATCGTTTCTCGTGCTTATTTAAAGTTAGTACGTACGTATATTAAGGTATAAAATCCGAACGTTATCGACAACACGGAAGCAAAAGATGTTTGTAAGATTATCGATCAACGAAAAGCGCCCTTTTCACCGCGTACCGTAACGTCACACCAAAAATACCTGTTTTCACTTAGAAAGTTGAAATTGGCTTCGAAATCAAATAAAACCTTAACACTCTTGCGAAGCCTTCAAGTTCAACATTCATCGTCAAAGAAGATCGTATATGAACACAACTCCCTTAATTGCGTGCGTAACGAAATCACGTGTTGACAAAATCAAAGTGTCTCGCCCGGGCTGTGCCCAATCCGTAGGCTGCTGGCAAACTTTCGTCGACTTTGTCGCGGCCTCAGACAACCGTAATTAACGTTTCAGGGCGCGGATCAGCCTGATCCAAGGTTTCCCGAACAACGAAATTCAAGGAAGGAAGGAAGGAAGATGCGCGGATCGAGGGCAAGGCAGATAGACGGGGCAATTTCGAGGAGCAAATAACAGGGAAATTCAGGATGGCCGAGTCGCGCAACATTTCCCCCTCGGCTCGTTCCGCAAGCTTCACCCTTCGCGAAACTTTTAATTATCCTTTCGTGGCCCGGTCCTTTAATGAAGATCTTTCGCGTCCGCCGCACAACCACGTATGACGTTCCAAATAATTACAAGTTTCCTGCAGGAACTCTAGACCTACAGTCAGTCTGCAGGATAGGGATTTTTCGTGTGCCGAGGAGTCAGCAGGATGATACGGAACGTACGAGTTTCGAAAAAGGGGGGAAAAGATTCGAATCGCTGGAGAATCTATTTCTTGGAAACTGTTGATTCGTCAAAATCTGTTTTAAAATTGAAAGTTCGCGTAATCGCGTATGCAAACGCCCGCCATTGTTTCTATCCAATGGTGGCAGACGAACTTTTCGTAGCTTAATATCGACAATTGCAGCCGTCCGACGAACTATTTTCAGAGAATTGAAAGAATGAAAAGTCCACGTCAAATGTATGTTTCGGGTGGGCAAACGACGCGTTTAAATAGATTGGACTGAAACATCGATACGAATTACAACTAACGTTACCCAAGGCAACGCGATAATTCTTGCAATTAAACGTACGTTACGGTCACAGGATTTTTTAAGCGGGCATGGTTTTTGTTGTACCAGGTGCACACATGCTCGCACGTTCGCGTACACAGTTCCGTTATAATATATTAACGCAGAAATATCGCTCGTTCGTCATCCAGTAATTTATCACGCATATGCATTTACGGCAATCTACACTGGTACGCTTCAACATCGGGGAAAAAATGGTTTTCGAGAGTCGAACAAATGTATTTTAAATCTGTGGCGTTCCATGTGTGACTAAACAACGAAGGAGAGAGGTGAAAATGCTTCATAACACTAGACAGGCAGAGTAGTGTAAAATTCAATGAAAGGGAAATATCGTTTTAAATTCAACGAAATAGTTTCGTAGCTCTTCTTTCTCATGCGTTTTCTCCTCTATTTCTCTTTTCTTTTCTCGTTCGTACACGAATTTCGTCGGTTTGCGAACGAGCAACGCTTTTCGGAAATTACTTGTTGCAACGGCGACGTAATTACGTCGTGTTGGCGATTCATAAGGACTCCACGAGCACAATTTCGCGTCGTTGCGCCACGCCGCGCCGTCCCACCGTGCTCGTTGACCGTCGGATTTTTATCCGCCAACCAGAAAACCAGTTCTCGTTGCCACGCCTATAATTGTTTCTTAATTGAACTAGTTCGCCCATTTTCACGATACGTCTAATCGAACGGTTTCCTAATAGCCGGTCGCGCGTACAAGCGCGTCTGTTAGTTAGAAACCTGGAGAGGAAACACGGTGGAAATTGTTGTTGTAAATTTTTAATAAATATTTTCGTTAGCGCGCTGTATCCCGATGACTGTTTACAGGACCTGCAACCGAAGCATGTTTCGCGAAACAAGTAATTACATATTTTCCAGACTTCAACAAATGAGAACAATAACGCTTTGTGCGCCTGACGCCTCATAACAATATCTGCAAATATTCCTAGTTAAGCAACTTTTTAATGAGACCGTTTTCGCGAAACGCGACTACTAGGGATAGATTAATTTTTCAACAAGGATTTTTTCCCGTAGGTTTTGGCGAACGATCCAGGCAAATCACAAATAAAACCACTTTGCTCAAGATATGTATATCGCAGGATAAAGCACGAGAAGGAAAATGTTTTAAAATTCAGTGGAAAATACGGGGGCCAAAATTAACGTTTTATTCGTATTTACATTAATAAAATGCACTACCGCGAAACGTAATTGCATTACTGTATGCAGTAGGGTACTCCTTTCGAATTGTACTGTACGTCTTATAGATAGAATCGTATCTGATACAATCGCGTATGTATTTTCGTATTTAGAGCAGGTACAGAAATTTTCAACGCGCCCTATTTTTTCTTTTTATTATTCCTCTTTCAGATCGACTCTATCGAAGAACGATGTGGCGTCATTTTAAATACTATTTATTTCTTCGTTCAAAAGAAACTCCGATCAATAATTACTCTCTATCCGCTTTTCATGTTTTTCTTTAGTCTCGTCGAAGGTAGTCAATATTGTCCATAATCACGTTTTACCGTTTCTCTTCTCGGTCAACGTTATGCGAAAACGAAAGCAAAAAGTCAGAGGAAAATACCGCGTATCGGCTAAGTTCCTGCGCAAGGGACATTTTCCTTCGCTTATGAAAAATTACCTAGAGATGCAAAGAAGCCTTCTACCATAGGAAGGCTAATAGAAGTAGACCACACACGGACGCGTTCGCTCAGCTTTGCAGGGGTTTCGTGCACTTCGTGCCACGCGGCACTACGAAACCGACGATATGTATGCAGCCCGTCTCTATGAGAACTCGTACAGGCCGATATCGCGCCGATATCCCCCTTTCTCGTCCTCTCTGCGACTAGACTGCGGGTTGACACACATGGGAAACACGTGTTGCCACTCCCACAAACCGACGGATAACACAGTAACAGCCACGATCAGCCACATACATAGACGTGCGTGCGCGTGATTACATTCGCGTAGACGCTTCAATTTTTGGTTATCCCTGAGGGAGGCAAGAGATATCGTTATTTCTTCGTATCTCTATTTTTTATAATTTCTTCTATCATCTCCGAACCGAATTAAATGGACAGGGTCTAAACGAAGATTTCTTTTTTCATCTATCGTAAAGCTAGACGCCGAAGTTAATGCAAAATAGATCGATTATGTTTTGATTGAGATTGTTCTCGGACATGGAAGAACGAGACGCTGGAATTTGAAATAAGAAATATTTGTTACGTAAATAGGAAGAATATAGATACGAAGTCTGATTTATCGTCGGGATAGTCAGGCCAGGCGGAGCAGAGTTTCTCGATATTTTGAAATTTTCCAATTTTTCCCGACACCTCGGTCGTCCTACATACGACGAAACTTTCTCTAAACTTCCCGGTTCTAAAGAAACTTATCAAACCGAATCAGAGCGTACACAGATGGACAGTAAAGTTCAGGATGATCTGAGAACTAGATAACCATGCGAAGTCTGAAAAATTGGCAATGTCTGGTAAGCCAGTGGCTTGCCGGCACTATATTCGCTTCGTCTGTAACAAGCCGGAAAGTGTGTCAAAAGTCGCGACAGAGGAACAGAGGGGATAATGGTGTTTCCGTTCGCGCCATATTCACCGAGTTCAACCGGGGGTAGACTGTAATTTCAGAGATGATTTGTCCCCTCGAGCTGACGTTTGTATCACGTTGGAGAACTTTACGATTCGACGAGCGAAAATTGATGAGAACATCGGCGAAGGAAAATGCTACGAGGCAACTCCATCCCACCAACTGCAGGGACGAACGTTCGTGGAAAAATTGTTATTTTCGCGGTGCCACCTAAATCGAAAGGATTTACAGCTGCGTGTAAACCGGGCATCTCGTATAACGAAGCTATTTTCGAAAGAATTTCACGCGTCGTGCTCGCAGACGCGATATTTCATTCTCCTTTTTTGCATTCGACAGCAACGCCCGAGGTACACCAGCCGTGAGAGGGCGGCCGCCGGAAATGGCGGTGAAGCACTTTCGATTTTCCGTTTCCTCCATTCTGTATACGAAGCTGAAGACGAAATGCGTATACCGTCGGTTCCCTTCTTTTTCTCTCTCTCTCTCTCTCTCTCTTTCGTCTGCTTCTCCTCCCCGATAAACCGATAGTTGTCGGATGCTACTACGCCGGAGAAAGAATTTCCCGCCGGAACAAACGTTTTCTTTTCTTTAATAATAACCTTGTACGAGTATAGATAACGAGTAAACGCACCTATGCATAACGGAAATGTTAAATCGAGAAGGATTTCTGTTTTCGAAGATGGAGATCGTTAGCAAAGTCGACGTGCAATGGTCGTACTTAGTTGCAAGGGGAACATAGAACGCATTAATCGAGATCGGTTTAATCGATACACTAATACGAAGCGATAATATTGACAGAAAGTGAGATATGTACGTACGAGAATTTGGCGAACAGTGACGCAGCCCGAGTTGGCTAAACCTAAGGTTCACGGAAATCATCTCTGTCTCTATTGCGAGGGCTCTACAGCTATGCTCGACGTTTCCCGACCAAAATTGCCCGCGTGTACCGCTTGTCTGCAGAGAATGGGATTTAAATTGTCCGATTCATTTTCGCGGCATCTACGATCTGTTCTGTACGAGATAAATAGACATCGATCGTAATTACTATATATCTCACGCAAATAGTTGTATAATTTGTCAGCAGTGTCTAATTAAAATAATAGCTTAAATTAAACCGCTTTCGATACAAGTAACGATTCCACGTAATGGGTCATTATTAATCATTTTCAATTATCGCAAGTTATAATTTTATTTGTGCGCAATTTTTAGAGAATGACTGTGTGCGAGGCACTGCAGTGAAACAAAGCAGAGAGGGGCAGACACGCACACAGAGAAAGAGAAAGAGAGAGAGAGTGTGTGTGTGTGTATTTCGAATAAATTTATCGATAAAACTTACTAGGAGACATACCTATAAATATGGAATCGAATCTATTTGTCTACAAATGGACAGAGATGTTTGAAAATCCTGAACTGGTGCGAGTCTCTGCTGAATACGAGAGGACAGCCATAAAATCGTATAATTCACAGAGCAAGGTTTTCGTCGTTCTACCTTTACCAAAGTTTCTCAAACGCGCAGGATGAAGCAGGACAAAGCGTCGGACCGGTCGGAAGTCGACTCGTTACTTGCCTAAACTCAAACGACAACGGGAAAGCGTAGAAAAGACCGTTCGATCGGGGCCATTCGCGTCGGGGATTGATTCTCGCGATATTTCAGGGAAAACTTTGAACCGATCAAGCAACGGCGAAAAATGAAGAAAGTTTCCTTTCCAGATTCGTACTCACGTCCTTCGTAACTGTGCCCACGTGCGCGGTATACTTGTCCCGATTCTTCGTCTACGTCCTTCTCTCGCAATCATGCTAGCGAATCAGTTTCGAAACGTTCGTTATAAGAATGTGGCTTTATCGAGGAGTCCAGTGCAATTTAAGACGATTCAGTGGATCTCGCGTCAGGAAACTTTCATAAGAATTAAGAATAAATCTTTCAAGAAATTATTCTAACTTGCTACGAAAATCGTGCTACACGCACGATTAATAAGAATTAAGAATAAATCTTTTAAGAAATTATTCTAACTTGCTACGAAAATCGTGCTACACGCGTACGACACCGAAGTAAGTGTGAATTACATAAACTAGATAATTTCGGTAAATCCCGAAATTCTATAACAATCGTAAGTATATATCGCGCAACATTCGTCATTGTTGAGCTTACATGATTCCCATCTACTCGGAAATTCCATTAAGCCGTCCGCAATTAGCCGTGACAACAATAGACACTGATGGTATTAGGCTTGTGTCGCTAATAATTGAAATTGTATCTGGTTGACACCGTGTTCCGCGATCGGCCAGACTACGTTATTCCGTTACAGCGGCTTTTGCTTACTCAACAGAATTGGAAAACGTACTGCATGATCAAATGAACGCGTAGAACGATGAAACAATACGTATCGTGGAATGGGTTAATGATATTTGTGTGCTCGGATATTCTACTACGATATAACAAATTTTCGTTGCAAGTTAATTCGGTAGGAAGAACCTTCGATCGATATCGCGTACCTGTGTTCTTCTAAACCTGCGGTACTATTTTATTATATAAGAAAATTACAAATTCCTACTCATAGGTCCGTATAAAATTCACGATTGAACGAGCAAAACAATGGATGTAATTCAGGATTCGCGTACATTTTTTAGGAAGCAGATTGGCAAATAATCACTCGCAACTGGAATTCTATTCCTGGGGAAACAAGAATAGAACAGAACGAAAGAAAAGACAAAAATTGACACTGTGGTGTTAAGCGTAAACGAGAGCAAGTACGAACCAGAAATTTCAAAGTTACAGGAAACTTGGTGCCTACGAGTTCGACCCCTTTAATAAGCTCCGCGCCTCGTGCAGGCTCGCGCAGTTTTTCCGAAGAAATTTTAAACGGCAACGGGATGGCAGTTACCAGCGCCAGGAGGAAATGGCGCGGAAACGCCCTTCCATGAGAGTCGCAAAGGAAAGAAGCGAAAAGAAAGAACACGACAGCGCGGCATTTATTAAATTAAACGTCAGCTTCCCTGACAGGGCTTTTCCAGAGAGTCCTCTTTAGCGACCAACTTCCGTTCTATTTCTTCCTGTAGAAACGTGAAAGCTGACCGTGTCGGATCGCTGTTTCTACACAATTTCTAGTTGCCCTCCTCGTTTTCGTCACTATTTTATCTCTTTCAAACGTATTTCAATATTTCGACTACGCGAAACGGAGAATTCTCGGTGGTGCGCCTGTTCAGAAAATGGTACAGTTTAAATTGAAAAACGATTAAATTGAAAATGTAGAAACGTTTCGTTATTTACTAAACAGTTCGTGTCCAGAGTATTTAGCATTCAAAGGATTAATGTTACGCGTAGCAACACTGTATACGAGCACGTGATACGATAAACAATGACGAGGAAACGGTGTAGCGTTCGCGTAATATGAAAACTATTGGATGCAAGTAATCGCGACAAAACATTGGCGGATTCTCGGCGGAAATGATCCTAGAAAGGACTGTCGGGAGCTTCTTGCCGAGACGACGGGTGATACGGTCGGCTTTTTCTCGTCAGGAAAGTTTTCGAGTTTCTCAAAGCTCTGCGACGGATTGGGGACGGCGCGTAAGCGACCGGTCAGGAGAACTGTAATGGAGCAGCAGGGGCTGTGCACAGGCACGAGAAGAATGGCGGAAAAGAAAAGAGGAAACGGGAAGGAAAGTAAGAGAACAGAGACGAGGAGTTAGCGGGATTTATCGGTCTCGGACTTATTAACTCCTACGGCGAAGTTAACATTAATCTTGACTCGAACTCGGTAACTCGCGAACAATCCCGATCGCCGCCGATTGCTGCGACCTTTTTCCCTATTGGCTCTTCCCTTTCTGTTTCCCCTTCTGTGTCGAAGAAGTCACTGATCCTGGCGAGACCGATAGAAAGCTACTTGTCGGCGGTCGTGCGATTTTACCTTGGATTTATAGCGGGCCGATATTTTTAACGCGATTGCGTAATGTTCAGAACCGTAGAAACCGTAGATTTATGATATACGTGGTTCTTCGTTTTTACCGAGGCGACGATAAGCTTCCCTAAAATGTTCAAAGATAATTGTAAAGTGATTTCAGCTAAAAACCACTGATAAGCTACTGTATAATTGTCGATAATTTCTTTGAATCGTCGTAAAAAAAAAAGAAAGCATCGTGTTTCGAGCATTACCCGCGCGAAAATTCAGTCGTAAAAATATCGTTGCAAGTTCTAATCGGCACGATGCAAAGAGATTCGTCGTCGTTTCTATAGCGTACTCGTTACAGCTTCTACGTATTTCGTGCAGTAACTCTACTGTTTTATAAAACGCTTCTACGTTTATATATAATCCGGCATGAACCGTCACGGTATTATACGTATATTCGCCGGCAAGTTGCCGAATCGTTTGCCAGCTTAACGTCGTTCCTGCGCGAGAACTTTGTACGGCAATAAGAAACTTCTCAGCCGATGCGCTTCTGTATTCGGGGAAAACGAAAGAAGGACGATAGAGATCGTATTATCGAAGAAACGCGTAACTGCTCGCGAGAAACCGTATCGCGATCGTTTCTCGTCGGAGAATTCTCAACTTCCTGACAGTAGTGTACAGTCCAAATATACGCGAGGAACGATTCACGCAGAAGTGGAAAATCGTATTCCTACTTTCTTCGGATCCTGTATAGTATATATGCCGTTTCGTTGTTTCACAGCCGCGCGAATTAAACAAATTTATCGCCATGGTGTTCCTTTTAAATTTACGAAGCCGATAAATCGAGCCTCTACTTTATCCCGCAATAATTTTTCGTATTCTGCGTAAATTCATTTTCCACGTGGATCTTTCTTCGTCCCAACCGGAGATCGACGACTCGACACGTCCTCGTCTTAACACCCAATCGATTCAATTACCATAATTGCGAAATATCTGCAAATTCTACCGTATTTTCGTTCCATAACGATCTCCCTTAACGTCGATCCTCTTCAACATCAAGAACGTATCTTCCGTAACAGGAAATTCAACGAAACCTCTGCTCTTATCCTTGGCCACGCGTGGCTTGAATTTCACATTACTCCGAACAGCCTCGACTTTTCCAGGTTGCAAGTGAGAACACTTGATGGCCGTGCAATTACGAGCGGTTACGGAACGTTTATCGCCCGGAGAGTGAAATTTCACGATGGCACGCGTGCAGGCTTTCGCTTCTTGCCCGGCTATTCCGTAAAACGCGGTCACGGCTCGGCAAGGCGCGAAACAGCGTCGCTCGCAATTTTCCTGGCAACCGAGGATCCAATTTCGTCCGTCGACTGCTTCTCGCTCGACATTCCCGTCTAGTTGCCCTGGACGCGTCGCGTCGTCGAGGAGCCGAGTTCTCGATGGCCTCCGTGCGAAACGCGCGCGTTACCAACGGTATCAATAGCCGGATACAATTTTCTCGCCAGCTGACAGCCAAGTAGGTGGATTGACGGCCGTCCGAGAACGGGAAATTCCAACCGATAGACCGGTTTTCGCGGATTTTCAGTAACACGTGTCACTCCCCTTGATTAATGACCATCCAACCTGCCTTTTATATTCTACCCTCTTGACATCGATTTTTAGAGAATTTTTAGAGAGCAGTCGTGTCATTAAGCTTCCAGGCGCGCAAAGAACCGAAGCAAGTTGGATATTTGCTCGATTGAAAAGTCTGAACGACGATGGAGCGTTCGATCGTTCGATGGGTATCTAACTGCACGTAAACTGGTTGATAAACAAGGAAGGAGCGATAGATATTCTTCGAGATTCAGCGAAGTTATACGTCGGGCATAGTTGACGCGCGTAGTGTCACATTTTCACATCAGAAACTTTGTAGTTCGACTACGTCCTATCTGGAATTGACATTCTCAGATATCTGGCATATCTTTAGGATTCTAGGACGTCCGAGGAATTTGAAGAACGTTTTCGTTCGAGAAGATCTTTGAATTTATCCGTCATATTTACGCTTGTTCGAAAGTTCCAACTTTGTATTTATTCCGTGACGTAACGTAGCGAGTAACTGGAATCCTAGCGTTTCCACTATACGATAACGTAGATACGTTCACGAAGATATTTCAGCGTGATATAAGAAGCAACGGATTGCGTTTAGTTTAGTACTACAACGACGCGTATCGTATCTTGGAAAGTTATTAAAATCCAAGCAAAGTCTTTGCAACGGTCGGATCTCTCAACAGGGATCTGCGAACGCGTTAATACACGTTCTAATTTCCTATTCTGGCCGTACAGTTTAGAAGGATTACCGGCATACCACGTGAAACCTTTCCCGCCATCGATATAACGAAGTTCCGCCGAGGTCCTGCAGCAATGTAACGCGCGTTCATCAAAAGCGGTCGTGAATCGATCGAAAAAACCGAGTCAAAGTTTCAGTCGAACGGCGATAATCCGAAAAGCAATTACAACGTCGTCGAGCAAGCCTGATCCCGAGGGCCAATGTTAAAATCGGTTTATCCGGTCGTCTCGTAAACTATTCGTCCCGGCACGACGATATAGCAAGTTTGACGAGACCTTCCGGCATTAAGGCCGCGTACACACTGAACGACATCGCGTGCTATGGGCAAAGTCCTTGTAATTTATGTGGAACAAACGCAGCGGAGTTTACTGGCGGGCTCGTAGCCCGCCGGATAAGGAGCAGATGAGATATCTCCGGCCTTAATATGATCGGCGACGCCCTTAATCCCGAAACCCTGAGCCCACCTCGAAGCCTTGCTGCAAGGTTGCCTGAGAATGAGGACGAAACGCTGGAATCGCGGGAAACGCTCATAAAGGCAGATGCGAACACGTGCCTTACATACTAAATCCTCATCCTGCGCCAAAGCTTCTCGACGCCGCATGCCACACGACGTAGTGCTGCCGCATATATACCAGGTGTCTCTAATTTCATCGCGTCCGACGCTCTATCCTCGACTAAGGAGATCGACTCGGTCGAGATTGAACTTCCTTCGTCGTCCGCGACTTTGGAGAATTCTCGCGAGATGGAAGGATGAGAAAATTCGGGTGCAATGTCCCGAATCATGATCTTCGAGGGCCCATTTCCGCGATCGATGCATAGAAGTCACCCTTAATTTAGGCGGAGACGTAAAATAGAGCTTACGATACAACTCGTTGCCTCGCACGTTCGTTGAGATACAAGGCTGACGATATTAACGAAGTCGGATTACGCGACTATTACGATCGTAACGCGCAACGATCTCTCCACACGTTGCGCGCCAAATTAACGAAAAGCAGCTAAACGTTTAAATGGCACACGGTTACTAAAAAGCGTAGATAAACGCGAGTCGATGAAATTTGAAAGGCGGCTGTGATTCGGGTATATGACACGCCATTCCACGTAGAGTTAAAGCGAGGATTTCACAGCCGTGTTTGACGATCACGGCACAGGATTTTTCAAGTTAAGCGCTTATCGTCCGCGTTGCTGATGGCTCGATTCGTGACATTTTATCACTCTGTGCTGGTATTATTAAGAAAAAATCCACTTTTTCGCAAGAGAAAGACATTCGAACCCCGAGTATCTACGCGTTATAATGAAATACAGCGACTCTGTCAGCTTCGAGTTGGAAGGTTTGTCGCTAAAGGGGTGATAAAATTTATGCCTTGTCATATAACAGTATCGCCTATCTGTGTCGAGTATCAACTCGTAACACAAATCTTCCTGGGTCCAACGACGTATGACACACTTCGCTGCGATTCGTCAGTGTCTGAAAATCCTTGTAAATTACAACTAACTCCGACGAACAAATCGAATATTTATCAAGCATCGTCCAACCAAATTACCCTTCCATCATACTCGCGCCTACTCGATAAACATATTAATCCCACGTAACGAAATATAACCGATTCCATCAACGATGCCAACACCGTGCAGCTTGGTTTAAACAAACGACAAACCAGAAGCGCATCGATGCCACGTAAAAGACACCTGCGTCGACCGTCGGTTTGGCAATTATCACGGAATTCTATGAGAACCGACTCGATATCCGAATAGTTTGGTGGCGCGAAACGACGCGCAGCGACGTCGCCGGTTAAATCGAATTTCCGAAAATCCCGACCGAAAATACGACGTTCGACGAGAGCGGTTGACGATCACGGAGGGGTGGGTGAAGGTGAACGGGTTGCCTGGCGTTCAACGAATTCCTACGCCGTTGCTCGCAGTAAATGTATTGTCCCCTGGACAATGCAGTGGCTGATTGCGAAGCGGTCGGACGAAAACTTGACCCGAAAATAAACCGAATCGCTCAAACGCCCCTGTCGGCCGCTGCCAAATGCAGCCACTCGGAATAGCGGAGAACAGGAGGGGCGTCTGCTACCGACCCTCCTTTTCAACTTGCTATTTTTCCGGTCTCCTCGTCCAGGGACAGAGAGCCTTCTCTCTGTTCGTTGTATGCGGTCATCGTTCGTCGAAAGTACCGACGCGATACCGCTCGGAAATCGCAGGGGATAACGTCCATGCCCGATGCCTCCTAGCCACTGTGTGAAAATTCTTTCTCTCGCTCTCTTTAGTTTCCTCTCCTCTTCTCCGCGGCAACGTTTCGTTTGCTCGCCCTCTCGCTTTCATTGTTCCCGATCGACGTTTGCCGAATCGAACCAACGGCTTCGAAAACGCCGAAGCAGAGATTTTAACGAATGACGCGCGGTCAAACAGACACCTAACACGTAGATACGTAGAAGTAATAAAACGCAGAAAAGATAGTACGATAAATTATAACGTATCTAGAACGATAATATGTTCGTGGAAATGTCCTATGTGCGTATAAGAACGGACACTCAAACGTGATTGGTCGAATGAGTTATACAGAACCGTGTACCCAATCGCGATGGGAGAGCACGTATATGAACCTCGGAACGAGACATTTATTTATTTTTCCATTGTGAAACTCGGGACGTTCTGAATCCATTCTTGTATTCGACAATAAAATCCAATAAAGCATATTTCGTCAAGATGTGTGCAGGCAATGCGAAATATCTGTACATTCTACGTATGCATACGTTGTACGAAATGAAAGAATTAGCTGGATCCCTTAAATTTTAATCTACGACTAAATTATACTGCCACGCGCAAATAAATGTTCGTACCACTTGTAGCGTTCGTTAATTAATTTAATGAAAATGTAATTTAGATAATTGATAATCACGATCCCCTGCGCTATACGTTTTCAATTATTTTCACGAGTAACCAAGGAAGTTATTAATTATTTACTACACTAATTGAACGATATTGAATTATATATTGTTATCAGCATCGTTCTACGCGCGCTTTTAAACCGCAATTGAATTCGGAATCAAAACATAGAACGAACGTCATTCGTGAACGATGAACTGGTTCAAAATGAGTCGGTTTATATTCCTCTAGGGAGCGCAGCATGATGGCGATTCCCGAGCGTGTTGCTATCTCGTAAACGAGCGAGGAAAGATGCCCGATGATTCTCCTGGCATCTGTTTTCTCTCACCGTCTTACACGCTTGCTACGTACGTGTCTTACGGTCAAATAAATTTTCATCGCAACCAATATCTAGTTTTTAAACGTATGACCATCGAAGAACGACGGCTTACACCTTCTTTAGAATGGTAAAAATAATCTTTTTTAAATATAATATAAATTTATATCCTTTTAAATATCTGATCTAAATAATTTCTATCGTTTCCACGATACTCCCGATCCAGTGCGAAATCATCAAGTTTCAAATGCTTTCGGGTTAGTACTCGGAACGAGTAACGGATAAGAGCGCGGTTACGTAGACGACAACTAAGGAGCAAGATTTTCCAAAGAATCTGACAAAGTGCTCAAAAATCGTTTGAAAGTCCGACAACCGCGCCGAAAGGAAAATTTAATACATTTCACTCGGCACGGTATCCCGTGCATCGTGCGTCCGAACATTCACCGTGGAGCAAAATGGATTCCCAAGGTGTACGTCACTCTTGTCCACCTCTATTCTTTAAACCCTCTTCTTCCATTTACCGTTCACATTGTAATTCCGACCGAATAGTTTCGCTAGTGGCAAGTCCGTACGTGCCGGGCATGTCAAATTCGATATATAAAACTGGCTGGGAGACAGCAACCGTTCCGGCTTAACGTATCGTCAGCACGTGTCGTCGACGTCGCCGTTGCCGTCGTCGACGTCGTCGTGGTCGTCGTCGCCGTCCATTATTATGGCGGTCACATGGACGACCGTAAATAATTGGTATCGGATGCTCATTAACTAAATGGCCCTTTGGTATCGATTGGACGCGAAATGAAGAAACGAAATAACGGGAAAGGAAAGAAAAAGAAAAAGAAGATCCGCTATCGAAGCAGACCTACTATTAGCACGCGTTCCAACAACGAGAAGAGTCTTTGTAGCCATCGCCGAGAAAACTTTGCTAATTTCGTATCCTCTTTTAACAAAGCTTCTCTGTTAGCTAGCGACATTCGTTTGCCGTGGAACGTGACCTATAACTTTAAATGACTCTCATCGTTTCTAAAATAAATGTACAGGCACAAAGAAAGCGGTTGGTTTGAATAAACATGACGGCGAAGAAGAAATCCGAACGAGAATCCCGACTCCTTTAAGATACCGCTATCTTTATCGTACTAACAATTTTCTCGTTGCGTTCTCGGTCGTAAATATAAGAAACTCCTTGGAAAACTACCGAGACTCTCGGCGTTTCGCGATCGTATCGAGCGATTCCGAACGTGTTCGTAATCGAAACTGTGTACCCGTTTGAAAATCCTTGCAAAATATAAGCGCGATAGAATAGAAACTAGCGAACAGATATAAGTAAAACGACTCACAGTTTAGATACAGTAGAATTCCAGCGACGAACACGAAGATAACGACAAGAAGGACCAAAAGTAGTAACAGTATGGTAGGCCTGCACCAAGGATTCCCGACGACTTCCGTTTGCCTGCCATCCTTGGCACGTTTCTGGTCGATGACGCTCGACTCTCCGCTAACGTTCACTACCACGCCCTTGTACGGATACTGTGGCGTCTTTTTCTCGGCCAGGAATCCATGATCGTCCTCGGGATCCGAATAAACACCGTACGCCTCGAAATTGTTCTTCCTGTATCCGTTCATCTTCTCCGCGTTCGTCTCCTCCTGATCCTGAGCCTTCCTAGCGTAGGCGGCGGACGAAGAGGAGCCCAATTCGCCGATCTTCAACGTTTGATCGTACGATTTATCTTGATACCTGGAGGACGAAGAACCGTCGTACTTGGCCCTCTCGTAACTCTTCGAGCTGGTCAACTCGTACTTGGAGTCGTACGCCTTGCCACCGGTGTCGTAAGCCTGTTCCTCGTACTCGTACGATCTAGGCTCGTACGATTTACCCGTTTCGTATCGCGGCAACGTCCCGTACATCTTACTGACAGAGTGATATTTACTTTCGTATTTTCTGCCGGAAAGGTCTTGTTGCGCGGCGCAAGACAATTCGTAAGCGGAATCGTGCGTCTTCACCCCGGACTCGTAGCCCTTAGACGGAGTCGGCTCGTACACTTTGCCCGAATGATGATGGTGATGGTGATCTTTCTTCGGCTCGAGCTTCAACGTTTCCTCCGCGTATCTAGACGCGTACTCGTAATCTGTTAAATCTCTCGAGTATCGCCTACCACCTGCCTCCTGAAGTTCCGTAGGATAAGTCCTGCTGAGCTTCTGAGCATCGCTCCTCTCGTACGGCGCGTCCAAGTCCGACTCCTGATACGTTCTCTGATCCCCCCTACGATCGTACCTCAGGTTATCCTCTGGATAAATTCTGTTATCGTATCGGTCAATATCCTCCCTGTCGTACGGCTTTCGCTCGTAGTTTCTGTAACCCCTGCCCGACTGATCGTGGTAGCCTTGCTCGTACGGGGGCAACCCCGATGCCGACTGGCCATCCTGATACGGCTTAGAGTCTTGGTACTCCAGGTACCGGGAGGATCTACGCTCGCTACCATAGTCCATCGAGCCTTCCACCACGTTTGGCAGTTTGCTGCTTAAATTCTCACCGGTTCCGGTGGACAACGCTTGGCAGGTTTCCGCATGCTCGACTAAATTAGGCAGCCTCGATAACGAGCTACCTGGTGTGTTCTCCGTCAGGTCGAGCTTCAAACCGTTGCTGCTCGTCCTGCGCATTTTCAGAAATTCGCATGTTCGATCTCGAGCGACGAACGACCGCGACGACCGCTCGTCCTGCTCGATCGACTACGATTCGCGCGCGACTCCTTCTTAAATCCCTTTTTCGTTAGATCGACGGACGAGTCATTTCGGACGCGATTAACGCGTTTTCGTTGTTGGGCGAAGCGTAGGTGTTAGTGGGGATGAGTTACAGAGAATCTGAAAAGAAGAGAAAAGAGAGGGGTTAGCGAATTAGTTGGGTTATTATAGTAGGATCGATAGATTTGGCGTTTTTTTTTTTTTTTTTTTTTTTTTTTTTTTTTTTTTTTTTTTTTTTTTTTTTTTTTTTTTTTTTTTTTTTGGTATATTTGTTGGACCAGCGCGAAAATCCTGTCTCGTTCGTTAGTGCGATGAACGAGAAACACAATTTTGCCGAAGATTTTACCACGGATGAAATAGATCATTGCGATCTTTCGATGATATATTCAATATTATTCGAACAATTCGATTCGAATTGCAGATAAAAGTTAATCGTCGGATTCGTTCGTGTTAAGTTCATAAATATATGATGATATTAATCGCTTAAAGCGTACTGGCAATACCGTGGCATCCGAACAACTAATTATCTTCTAAACCGTAGATCACACCGCGGATAAGCGAATATAAACAAAAGCTATAAATCTTTCGTACGTACGGCGGGATAATCGCCGCAAGAATCTTAGAATCCATAATCGTATCTGCAATGCTCGCAAAGCGAATAAATATTTTTAATCGCGACAGTGCATTCTAGAACTGCAGGCGCAAGTCGGATCAGCGGTTCGCCAAGCTCTTAGAGCGTGCTTATCCGTAGTCCGTTATCGATATGTGTATCTCAATACAGCGTGTTCGAGGCCGCAATATTCCGTAAGCGCTGCTCCAGACCACGATTACAGCCGTATGCCCGCTACCCCACGAATGGTCGATATAACAATGACAACGATAATACTCGATCGTGCGTGACCGAAATGCAACGTTCGTTGTGGCAGACGATAATACCAGATCGGTATTCACACGCACTGGCTAAATCCCAAGGAAATTCGGGTCCGATGTGTCAAATCGAATCAACGTTTCGTCTCTTATAATCGTTTCTCTTCCTCTGCCTAACGCGAGTGATCGTTTTATGCGCCTCGATTACAAACAACGCTACGAGCACTCGAATTTCACGCGGACTCGATGTTTATTTATGCCTCTCGGTTTTAGAAATTTTCTCGAACGAAATATCACAGAACTGGATCAAAGTGGCTTTGAAAAGTTTTGAAATCAAACTTTAAAATGGAATGTACAAACGTAACGTTACGGCTCTTAATGGATTAATCTTGTCATACGGCACTTTATCGGAAACTTTTTATTGCAGACGACGGCATATACTATCGGCGATTGAAATCAAATAAAAAAGTAATAAGACGACTGCAACTACGACAAATCTACTTTGGATGATTTATATCAACGATACAGCTTCGCGTGACAATTTCGAAATCAAACACGCGGTATGCTGATCGAAATTTACGAAAGAAAAGGCGGTTATCAGGCGGGGGCGTGGAAGGGAGCAACGGGCGAGGCTCGATCGATAATTAATTAAGCATGATTGCGGAGGAACGACAAAATGTCACGTCTCATCGAAAGTTTCCGCGGCAGCCCCGGCAAGAATATCGTTTCGACGTAGTTGCGGCAACTTCTCAAGTAACGTACAATGAGTGCTCTGCAAACAGTGTCTCGTGAGGATGGCGTTTATCTTTCATTCGTACGTATCCTACGAGGCGGAAGCCTCGCTCTCATTAATGCGTAATGGCGTAATCCCCTTCTGTCATAGAGACGCGACTCGTGGACCGCCGATAAAACGAAACTTTGTTCCTTGACGTAATTGAAAATCTTTGATCGAGCCACGATTCGCCGGGATTCCAATCTGAATTATTTGATCGTCTCGCTCGCGCTCTAACGTGACCAATCGAGAGACGAACCTTTCGCGGAAACCGTCACGTGCTTCGCCTCAAAATTAAAATCATTTCCGAACCTTCAAATTGAATTTTTTAACGCGAAAATTGGACGGTCGACCTCGTTAATCGGGAAATTTCAGTTTGGTTTTGAAGTCTCGAGCAGTAGGAATTTATAACGTGTAACGTATTTATGAATTCACGTTATAAACTCGAAGTAAATTGAACGTAACGATATTTAATTTTTCATGTTCATAATCAATAGCCAATTAATTAATAGTCAAAAATAAATAACCTTCTACCGATATTTTTTATATAATGCGATAAAAAGTCGTTATCCTGCTGAAGGCGCGTTCACACGCGTTCGAATATTCGCAAGTAGTATCAGCCCGTGCGTGGTCGGACAAAGTTGAAACTCCAACGTACCAATTATTCCGAGTTCGTCAAGTCGAACAAAACCAGTCGCTGATCGATCTGCGTTATAACGCCGATCGACTGTTCGCCGTAAAACGTTCTTCGTCGACTAAACTGTAGTAATAAGTGCGACAAGGGCTCAAAGGAGATCGCCGTTCCGCATGTAAATACGATTAGTTCCGCGGCGTAACTTCATTTACGTATATTAAAAGCGCAGATAGCTCGCTTTATGCAAACGACGACAGGATGGGCGTGGTGAGAGAAGAGCCAAGTCCCGAGGAGAGAACCAGGATGGAGGGGAGAAGAGAGCTCGGAACGAAAACGAAATGGAAAGAAAAAGGAAAATGTTTTGCCAGGAACAATAAAAATCAGGGAACCGACGAGCCAAGGAGAAACAGTCGCCGGCGCAACGTGCGCGCGAGTAGGATAAAGGCAATGCCGTTTTCTGAATCCTGATTGTCTGTCGCTAAATGCTCCATCCGACAGCCCCACGGTCTCTACCCATTTTTCGCGCGACTGACGACGTTCGTTCGCAAAAACGATGCCCGTAATCACGAGCTGTCTCGTTATGAAAATACAACCGCGACTAAAAATGGAATCTCTCGCTTCTCAGACCACGTCGCTGCTTGCTCGGTACGCAACCGTACGGCGAGAACTACGTCGATTTTTGCGTTCTTCTAATTTGTCTTTGGTTTTTGATAGCGGAGTATTTAGATGGTAATTGCGTAATGAGCGAGAGTCGGTTGTTCGAAAGAATCGAGAGGAAAGCTGCTTGGTACATCACTTACGCCAGAGCTGTCCACGGGCGGAGCTCCTTACGCGGCTTTGTCCTCTTCTACCCGCGGCAACTAGAAGCAGACAGATCAACGCATTTTCAGGGCAAGTTATGTTCGTCGATACAAATGTTCTGGTAATAGAATTTATATAGAGAACTTCTTACATCGTAGAGCTTAGCTCGGACAGCACCGACATATGCCATATACGCTACTACGTATTCGCAATTACATTGGAAAGATTGTTTTACTAAAGCTCGTAAACCTTCAAAGTATCGGAGCGAGAAAGAAGACAGAGAAAATCAGATTGTACAACGTAGGATGTTCGAAACGTTAGACGCGCCAAACTATTATAATTATAGAATTTTTCGTTGGCCACGTTTGTGTCCGTTATACCGCTACGGTTGGTCGATGATTATTGTCACGGAGGAACGTCGACCAGCTGCAACTATTCCACGACCGTACGTTCGGATTAGCAATGTCTCGCGGTGGACGTTCCGCTGTTGAATACCGCCGCGCCAAAACTATTTTCACTAATGAAGCGCCGTTAAAACTTTCCCGATATCCCCTCCTACAAGGTTGGAAGTCTGGCGATTCCTTCCCGGACCAGTATATACCATTTGTCTGCTGTTCGATCGTCGGATATTCCAAAACTGCGCGCCGAATATTCCGGCTAATAATTGCGCCCGTGTGACGACCAATCGACGTCGTCGGGATTCTGTACCACTTTACCGAATCTTCCGTCAGTCGTACGATAGTTTCCGCAACCGATATCGCGTTTTCTCGTTTCCTCCTTCGAGAGCTGCTTATATGCTTAGAGCAGTAGACGAGAAACCGGACGATTCGATAAACTGGCTTGGAAGGTATTTATAGGGAGCTTCTGTCCAAAACGATAACGAATCAACGAAGTAGATGCGTTAACCCGTTGACAGCGTAATAAAATAGAGAATCATAGGTTCGATTCACGGGCATTACCATAACAACGTTTAACAATGTCCGTACGACGAAAATATTCCATAACGCGAACGGTATGCAAAGGTACAAACTTTTAACCATTTCATGCAACGAGACAACTGTGTACTGTTACATATCGACTAATCCGGACGTACATGCATATTCATCTTAAAAATTTAACAAGCAACAAATATTCAAAACCACGTGCCACTGCTTTTTCCAAAAGTGTTACCATCGGGAATTTGCATACAAAACACCATCGACCCGATATCCTCTCCTCTCGTCGACATTTTTATTCAATCCGAACACATTTACTTATCCCAGGGACCGCAGTTTTCCCACTAACGTTACCAACATCGGCCGCCTTTCAATTTCGGATGTGCCGAACCGTTCGCTCGACGGCGAACGGGAACGACTTCGATAATTTCGGATAGTCGATCGCAAGAGCGTCATTCTCGATGGAAATTTCATAGTCAGCCAGCGGAACTTTCGATTCGAAAGGGCCGGCTTCTTCCTCGCGCTCACCGCCGTTCGCGCAAGCATTTTTCATGCATTTATTTGACAATTTGGCACGGTCCGATCGACTCGACCTCCAGCTCGACCCGAATCGGCTCCCCTTTCGGCGCACTCGCAAAAACCGTTGAATTATTTATATTTTTTTCCGGTAGGTCGCAGTTGCAACGCGAGATGCAAATGCATCTACTTTTTTGTCGGCTCTTTGAATGCTTAACGCTGAGCCCTGGCGGTGGTTGACGAGTGGCGATCGGTCAATGAGCGAAAAGATTCAGATATACGATCGCGAACTGCTGATTAAAAAGATAGCAAAGTATTCTAATCAGCGAACATTCTGATAACGTACAGCCATATAGTAATTAGAATCGTTTATCGTTGTAATCTTTGTGAATATCGAGGCAAGTAGAAAATAATATCACACGTAGGAATTGCTGGTCGCAGTTGTTCGAGTGTGACGAGTGTGAGTCGGTTCCTTTCAGAACACAGTACCGACGCTCTAACAGCAACGCAACTGTAGTTTCGTCAGAGCTCTGATGACACACAGATACCAAACTACTGATACTGATACTAATGCATCACCCTGTCGTCAGAAGCTGATGAAGCTGCAACGTTGATGAAACATCACCGGGATACTGTTCGAAAGAGGCCACAGAGTTTCAAAGCCTCAAAAATCTAAATTTCGAGTAAAATACGCGAATGACCGGCTGGGAAAACGTTCCGATGTTCGATAAAACATTCGGCGAACTTTTATGAAAACGCATCGGTAGCATTTTTCGGACAATAACGAATAGAGTTTGCCAGTCAGATGTATTGATAAAAAAAAAAAGAAAGAAAAAAAATTGGAAAACACGGCACTCGTAAAAAAGTATACGGTATGTATAGAGAAATAAAAATAAAGGAAGGTACGAGTTATCGATACGTGCCTTCGAAAATAACTCGCCGACCGTAGTAAGCACGTTAATTGCTCGAATGATCAACGATAACCGGTTCAAGAAGAATACGTTTCATTATCGAATCTGTCTGGTTGTCGGCAATGCGTCGATTGCAAACGATACCTCTTTATTCCTCGGTTGTCTATTCGTTCGAACACTAGCGTTTATGAAACTGCTATCCCCAGAACGGGCGGTTGTATAACACGTAATTAAACTGATGAACGGGACAACGATTAAACGTGGTCGAGGCTGATCGATCTGGATAGTCGTGCATGCGAGCTCGCACTGCCGGCAAAAGTTAATCGAAATTGGCAGACGTTGGCCGAAATTGATGAACACGGTGTATCATCGGTATAGTGGCAAAGCAAAGGAGTAGAAATGCGAATAAAAATGTTTGAACGCGGCCAAGCAATTAGAAAGTCGGCTACGAATCTGTCAACGATAAACTGATTTACAATTTTCAGCGGACTATTGTAATCTTTCCGATACGAGAATAACGAATAAACAGAGATTAGTTTCCTAATTAGTCGTCGAACGCGTATTACGTCGTTACATTCGTTTTCTTTTTTTTTTTTTTTTTCTTAAAATTCTACAGGGCATTGGCATTCTTTTCGTCGTAGATAATAACAGAAGGGTAGCGTTAGCGGATAATCAACGCGAAGAGCGATCAAATAACACCGTTCGTGAAGAAAAACAAAAGACAAAAAGGGTCGGAGTGCAGGTTCATCGCGTCTTTGTTCGTAATTGAGACAGCAAACGAGGAGAAACAGGTGGGGCCAGAGGAAAGGGTGCAGGAGAGCGAACGGAAGGGAAGGTGAAGTGCAGGTGAAATCGATTTTAGCCGACTGGTGCACCGACCTATCGCACCAGTCTCGAAAGTTACGTATTAGGTGCTTCAAACGTAATAGGTGCAATCAAACGTTAGGATTACGAGTGGCGTACTGGATGGAAAGAAGAGAAGAGAGGGGAGGAAGGGGTTGGCCCAAAGTTTCAGTTTCAAGAGCATAAGCGAGTGGTACGACTGTACGAAAAGATCGCGCACCTGTAACAAAACTAACAGGGAATCGTATGCGGGAAATTCGAACGGCGAATCGAACGTAGAAAATGAAAAGTGACGCGTGTCATCGACGCTAATACGTGTCTAATAGCTTCTATCATTTTTTTTTTTGTTGTCGTTTTTTTTTCAATGCTTTGTTCGCTTTATTCGCAATTTAAAAACTCGTAGATTGACTATAAATTGCATCGATTATCGAAGTAAAATTCTATTTAAACTGCTATTCGATTTGATCAGCGAACTCTTACCTACCGTGTTTATCTACGTTTATTTGATATTCTCTATATTTGCATCTATATTTTAAATTATCGATATTTCCTAGTGTCGCGTCTTATCGACTGTCCTGCGAGGGAAAATAAAATATTTCGCGTTTCTATTGCCTCGTAGAGTCTTCTCCATGACAACCATAGAGATACCTCCCCGCTCCGATCCCGCGTCAATTATTTCAACTTTGAACGCAATAACAACTGCATCGACGTATTTTCACTGCGCGTGAATTTTTCACCGCTCCGCCACTGCACCAGGCTTTGCTCTCGAGATTCGTGGATAAGAAAGTCTCCATTTGGATCGCGGTACGTGGTGCCGGATGCGTGCGAACGCGTGAGAAAAGGGAGGAGAGGGCGAAACAGAAAAAGAGAAAAGGAAAGGGGACAGAAAGACAGAGTGCAAAGGTGGAAGCACATTGCGACAGGTAAAAGTCGTCTGTGTACGTGTCTGTTAGTCGGTCCCCGCTATGGTACTTCTGTGTCCGGCAAAAGTCCGCAGTACGCCCATGGGGCACTTTCGTACCCCTAGAACGTCTCGACCGGAAGAGTTTCGCGTGGTTCGCCCACTATTTTCCCCTTGCGTTCCTCGCCCTACCACCGTCGTGCTGCCTTCTTCGCCGTTTCCATCTTCCTGTTCTAGGATCTCCGGTTCACCGGTTAAATAAATACTTAAACGCGAACGAGGGCGACACTCTCTCGTCGCTCGTCTCGCTCGAGATCGTGCTATTACCCTTACGCCTTTTGTCTGCTCTGTCGTCCGTGTGCACGCGTTATAAGCCAACGATATGGAGAGAAGGAACTGCGCCAGAATAAATTTTCTTGGAATTCTATGAGACTTTGACGGTTCCGCCTACGTGCTGTATGCGCGAGATTCTTGATAGCGTAATTTATGCAACGGCGATCGTTAGAGCGTTTCCAGCGATCGTTCGGTACCGTTTTGGAACGGCTGGCTTGGTGTAGGGATGCATGCACGATAGTGTCGATCCTAGCTAATTATTTTCTAGCGTGCTTGCGGTTTGTTTATATTAAAGTCGATTAGTGGTTTCTCGGGTCGGTTCTTTGATCGAACTCGTCGATAATTCCGAATAATATAGCGGCGTGGAACAAAAATCTCAGGCTATGTTACGTCCTTTTCTCGCCACTTTTGAGCGTGTCTTTGGGAATGTTTTAAACAAATACGCGCAGAGTAATTAGATTGCAGCTAGAATGTACGTTAGAATGTAGAATGTACGTACGAGAAACTTTGGAGGGAAAATGTGTAAAATCTGTGTAGTCGGATATATCGATCCACAACCTAACGTTTTATACTTCTGAAATTGTTAAACGCATATACAAGTTCAATATTGTACTTTTCCCAGTGCAATAACCATATATCCAAGAACAACTTGGCAGTTTCCCAATTTGATAATATCATTTGAAACACAGATCGTGTTTTTCTCGATCACCTTGATATTTTCGTTCATCCGCTAAAATATCAACGTTGTTGACATTAAAACGATAGTGGTTTCGACGACTCCTTCGCTGTCGTTCGTCCCTCCACAGTCGTTTCGCCAGACCAGTTTCCACGATCGGCTAATAAAAATCGAGCGTCAATAGCGCAGAACAAACGTAATTACGTTCGACTTTCGAAAGCGATTACGAGATTTTCTGGTTGCCCGGGTTCACGTGCTCCACGTCGAAAAAGATCGTACCGCGAGGCGTTTTCTAATCGACCACGATTTCGACCGCCACTCGTTTTACGGATAACAACGTGGCCGGACTACTTGCCGGCGATAGTCAACTTAACTGGATTACCTACCCATGTGTGGAGCAATTTGTCGCATTCTACGTGACTAAAAACTTTCCGGTTCGATCTCTCACATTTTCCAACTTGTCCACAATTCATTTTTGTAGAACATCGGTTCTCCAATAAAGTACATGTAAATTTTTAAGTCGAACGACCACTTTTCTGCGCGTGACACGCAACTACTCCAATATTTCTCCATTTTTATTGTTCTTTAAGTGCGTTCTTTCCGTACGATACCATACGCGCTGTGGCTATCGTAAAGGTAAAAGTGCCCATCCGTCGAGTCGCGGCTTTAAAATGCGGATCCGTCGATTGACGAGCTTTCCGAACAGCGGAAGTTGGTTGTCAGGGATAAAGAAAAAAAAAGGAAACAAAGAAATGGACTGGATCGACCCGACAGGCGAGTAAGAATATAGAAAGAGATTCTAAAAACGTTGGTTAGGTCTTGTGCAAACGATTCGAAAGAAAACCAAAAAGAAGCGAGGAAAGAAAGAAACACGATGAGAGCAGGCGTAGGGAACAGGCACCTAGAATTACGGCTGTAAAAAAAAAAAAAAAAAGGAGAAATGACCTTCTTCGATCCATCCCTGCATAATTAATTACTTTCTCTGGGATGCAATTACGCCGCGTTTGCCGCTGAACCGCTGAAATGATTTTCGTAGCGTGGAAAAACGTCTCGACAATAACGCATCCTCCTCCTGACCGGTCATGACCTCTGGTAAAAAATATCGAGGAAAAAGGACGAAGAAAGGAGAGCGTTTTTCAGTCTCGGTCAACAAACCCGTGTAAATAAAATCTGCATTACGCGCTCATCAAATTAGAGACTCGCCGCTAGCCGACTCTCTAATACGTACGACGCGGTCTCTGAGTTCGGATAAAACTCGAGTTCGTAAAAGTGGACTTTACTAGGAAAAGTGTTCTTTAATTCGGCGCGCGAATATTAGAATCGGCGTTTCCTCGCAAGAGGATTTTTCACAGCGTATACTATTTCGAATCTTCCGTGTGGAAACGGGACCAACGCGAACAACTTTGAGCGAAAATAATTTTCAAAATAGTACGCGAATCAAGAAGCGTAATAAGACGACAGCAGAATATGGTAAATCTATGCAACCATGATGCAAGAGGCCAGTATAAAATACTAATACAAGCATGATGCGAAAGACTGGTGTAAAATATATATTATATAAAATGTGTATAAAACGAAGCAAAGCAGAAAGTAAGTAGAATTAGTCCGTCTATGGCCAGACACGTTTCACGATCTACATATCAAGCAGTTTCTCAGAAACCGTAAAAGTTTTCCAACGATCGGAAGAACTTTCTTTTCCATGTAAGATAAACTGCTTTCTAGAGCAACGATATTTAATATAAATTATGGCTGATATAATTAATACTTTAGAAACGAGCTTCTTCTAACAAAGTTATCATAACCTGTACAAAATTGTTCCAGCTCCGACCAAAGAGAGACTTGGAACAATTTTAATACTTCCAATTACTTGTTGCGAACGAAATTTTACTCTTTCGATAGAAGCTTACGAACTCGTTCAAATTCATTTTCGTTTCGATCGGAAACGAGCTTTATTAGCCTCCGTATTAATTGCCTGGTATTGGTGCTTGCCCAAGTGAAACCATTTTATTATTAACCACGCCGTTTAATAATCATACCGGTCTAATAGAGTGGTATAAGTTTATCGTTAATTTTCGCCAATTGTTTATCGTAGTTGCCAGTTGATCGATATCGTCTTTTAGAGAATAAAACGACGGCACCGTAGAGAAGAAGAGACAAGTACGAACAAGAGTAATCGACATCGATCGTTCTCGCGTGATTTTACCAATCGAAATTTGTTCGTCGATACTCAAGCGCAGAGAGGTCTGGTTATCGAAAGGATTGATATCGAATGGATGTGCAACTCTGATAAGCTTCGTCTCGTCTTGCGGTCGAGCGATGCCCTCGATCACGTACACGCTGTACCATCGGCTACGAACTTTATTAATTTTCTTTCTGCCGCCCAATTAATTATTCGGTTAGTTCTATCTATTCTTAACCTACTTGGAGAAACGTGACTGATTGAAACGCGACTCGACGATCTAAGATTCGTCCGCGGGTGAAACTCTATCGGATACGGTAAAGAGAAATTAAAAATTGTTGCGAATGTGACAGGCGAGACTCTAAAAGACTAAAATCAGGACGCGAGATTCGTACACAGCAAATTCATAAATTCAAAGTTTCAAGAAAATCAGCTGTATCGACGCATTAAGTGGCAAACGTGTAGTGGCGAAAATCGAGGGAAAACTTCTGCAGAGTCCCAAAAAGCGTCGATTAACGGGTCATCGCACGTATTACGACGCGAGGATAAAAAAGTAAGCTGCTTATCTCGAATGTAGAGGGCAGGAATATTGGTCTAGCGGCGGGAAACTTTGGGGAGAACCCTAATTCTCTATATATTAATCGAAGTTGAGCATTATTAGCTCCATGGACTACTGCTACCTCTGATAAGACCATAATCTCCGATCCTTCATCTAACCACGAACGAACTTCGCTCTAGACAGCTCGTATTTCCTTTGAAATCCACGAAAAACGCCGTAATTCGACACTTAATTTTCTCTCGCCGTACCAGAAACGTACTTTTCCAGTAGATCGTTAACAATATTATAATTTGAAGCCTTATTTAATATTCTCTTATAAGAAATTTTAATCCTCCTCCACGGCGATTCACTTGGCGGATTTTAATGGATCGAGAAAGCGACTGCGGGTGTCGTTAAAATCGGATTGGCGTTTCTTACCCGATATATCTAAGGGATTCGTTAAATCGTTCGTAAAATCCAGTTCGTCCCTTCGCGCGAAACGTTTCGTCCAGATTTCTTCCCCGTACAACTGTAATTCACAATTTTAACACTCGTTAGAGCGTAATTAAAAGAAGGAATGATAAACGTCCGCTGGAACACGACCGCTGGCACAACTTTCGCGCTACAAGCACAATTTTTACCCATACCCGCGACCAGGTCTGAAAATTCACGGAATTTTCTCATAGGGTATTTCAATTCGCACATATTCGCACATATTCGCACGTAGCGTGCCTCTCTCCATTTCACCCTCGTCTTTGTGCCTTTTCTGTACGTGTCTTTCTACCTACGTGCGCATATGATACCATTGGTAGAATCAGCGAATAAAAAAAATTTTTATCGGTGCGAGCACGGCTGGTCGACAGTCGTTCGTCGCTGGTATAAAAATTTCCTTCGGGCATTAAAACTATAAAATCACGGACGGTGTTGGTACCGCGACGAATCGCAACTGCGATCTGTACTGTCATGAAGCGTTATGAACATCATCGAATTACCAGAAGAAAGACGATATCGCATAAACGTGCCGCCGCTGAGCGACTTAAATTTAACTTTCAACTATAATGTCAAAAATGTAAACCCAACGCAAAATATTGTATGTCTACGTCGTACCGTCACGTAACGATACTCCTGCCAAAATTACTCCCTAAATGTAATTCGTTGTTTATTACGAATGTATATATATATATATATATGTAATCTATATTTCCTTGGTCGATAAACGTTTATTAATAATAATAAAAAAAAAACACCATCGAATTACCGTCGCGATAATTTTGTCTCTCCGCTGATTCCTTAAATTTGTCACTCCTTGCCCCGCAAAATGACGAAGCATAATTAGAGATATCTATTCTTAATTAGCTTCTATGCCGATCGATTTAACGTCGATAAGAAATTATGAACGTATAAGTTACGCATGGAATATTTGTTCGCCTTGCATCCGCCTGACAATACAAATTTCCCGTTTCCTGAATCGCCTGCAATTGATGGTAGAATGTATCCCGTTATTATAGCCTTCGAGCTCGATCGAAGACGTATTGTTTGATAAATCAAACGTTTGAATGCAGTAAATTCACTACCTCGTTATGTATTTTCCATCGCATCTGATAGCCGTTATATTTTCTGCCAGGCAAATCTCGTAGGTAGGAAACTACAGGAAAGAAAACGGCATCATTCACAGATTACGCGGTCTGGAAAAGAAACTAACAAAATAGGAAAATTCAATCGTTAAATGATCGTAGTTACCCAGACGGTACGACGTTCGTATTCGTTAAACGCAATTACTCACGCTTGTACTACACTAACGAAGCAAAATTCACAGCAACGATATCTCCGGATACCTTCGATTCTCACGCGGCTGCGTAAATGTAATATCGAGCCTTTACTCGCGATAATTTTACTTATCAAGGGAACAACACGATCCCGCCTAAGTTTTCTCGTGAACTCGCGACTCTTCCTTGATACAACGTATTCCTTGTTGTACCCGCGTTACGATTTCCGCGCGTGTATTCCACGCAAACGTTGACCAGGGTCGACCGTGTTTCAGCAGCGAACACGTGCGAAATTACGGCTCGCGGTGTCACGATAGAGCCACCTCGTCGTTAAGTCCGTGGCTCGTCGCCGCATCGCGCCGATTGAACGCCACCCGGTTGATGCGACGCGAGCCAATTGCGTAATTGGCAATAAAGATCGAATCATGCCGCGTGCGAACGTGTTACGTTATTGAATTGTATTAGCGAGCGTGGTCAGGTTTAAGTACAGCCACGCTCGTATAGACGAGAAAATCGACGAGAAAATCGACGTTACTGCGAGAATAGCCCCGAGACGATGAAGCAAATCGCGCAAGATGACCGCGGCCGCTATCATCGAAACGATTACTCTCGAGGTGTCTTTGTACCGCGGCTGAAATCGGAATCGCCGTAATCTCGATTATTCCACGTCTCTGGCATCCGGCTTCCGGCGTTTAGCGCGTTGTCCACCACCGCCGAGTACGCTGATTTTCGCGTGGAACAAAGAACTACGGGGAGAGAAGGGGAAAGGACCGGCTGAAAGGAAGACACTGAAGAGGCGCGGATGAAAAGGAGACGAAGAAACGTAACGGTGAGAACGAGGCGAAGCAACGACGATCCCCGAAGACGTTGAAAAAGAGAGGGTTGGAAAAAAAAAGGCAAAGGGTAGCTTTGCATCGGGAGGTCGAAAGGGCGAAAGACGACACCAGACGCGCGTAAAAGGGTCGGTGAAGATTATTTCCTAGAATGGCACCGGCAAGTTCGTGCATCCTGAAATGGAACCCTCGGGCTGTGTTACTCTTCCTTCTGATTCTCAACCGAAACCTCTCTCTTCTCTGTCTCTCTTTGTTCCACCCGTACGGTTCTTTCTTTCCTTGCTCCGTGTCGTTGGTACCTCGTGCACACCGGTGTTCCGTGTTTTTCACGTAGCAAGTGAATGACCAGACGTGGGAAAAGTCAAGGGGTCGCTCTTTGACGATCACTTCGCAGCAGACAAAGGGTGGGCAACGAATGAAAGGATCCGTACGAACGAGGCAAGAGTAGCTGCGCTCGTATTTCGTTTCCAACGACGTGGAAAGTTTCGAGTCCCTCTTGAGGAGGCTCTCGACGTTCCTTCTTAATTATCAATACGTCAGATTCCTAGAGATTCCCTGTATGTACGATTGATTCGATTCCTTACGCGCAGCGTAAATTTTCATACCCTATGTTATACGTTGACAAATAATTTTCTTTCGATTTGCTGTTTCTTCTGCGAACGATCTTGGAAAAATCGACGACAAACGCTCTTCGAACGCGTTCGTTTGCGCTCTCTACGTTTCACAGATGCAAGATATTATAAGCCCGTAAGTCGGTCAAAGTCTAGCGCAGAGCGATCTATGATCAAGGATGTGATCGATCGCGTACAATTTTGATGGAAAGGCGATTGTTATTAACAAAGTGCGGAAGAACCTGCCACCCATCGTAGATAATCTTCCATCATGTTAAAGTGATATAAGAAAGAAGTCGGAGAACGTTACCTTAAAATTACGTAACCGTCTAACATCAATTGAACTTCGATCGATGAAGAAACGATCATCATCCAATTAAATCTAATTGAAATTAAATTGCACGCTACCTCTTTCACGTTGCTTTGCCGCTCTTAGAAACAGAAAAGAAAAAATTCATTTCTACGACTTAATTTCTACCTTCCGTTATGTTGCGAAATTACGAGGCGTCCAACGTAAAGGATTCGTGAATTATCGTTAAAAAACGGCCAGGCATATAAAACAGGCGATTAAGATAAATTTCTTAACCCTGCAAATAAGCGAAAGGAAAGTTTAACGCGGCGTTTCGTTGCACGCGGAACAGAAAAGTTCGTGGCGTCTGAATTCTAATGGACTGTTTAAAATATCCCCGGCGAAGATCCCCGATTATGGGCAGAAGGGAGTCGTTGAAAAATCTGGTCCCGTAGCTTTGAGCCCGCTAACGCGAAGTTGCGTCAGCGACCTTGAAAAACTCCGCAATCTCTTAACTTCTTAACTTTTACGAGCGTTTTGTCGGTTCTGTTTGTATTGCGGTAGAAGTTCGTTTGCGCCGCATTGTTACGCTCCCACTTCTAAACCGAGTCTGGAGCGGATAAGCCGTAAAAAGGGATATCCGTGATGGATTGAATACCAACACAGGGTTGAGCGAGAAAAACAAGACGAAAAAACGAAAGATCATCGATGTCGTTGCTGTATCCGAGAATATGTTTCTTTCGAAAACGTCTATCTTCCGCGTGTTTACGATATTTTATAAAAATAATGAATATAAAAATAATTGATCGTATTAGAGTACGATATAGACGATCATCGTTACGAGGAAAATATAAGAAGCAATTAGCGACCTCGCGTCCAGTGTATCCTTCAATTTACGAAAGTTCAACTTTTGAAAAGCTGTTGAAACAAAGTTTTTTCATAACGCAAAGAGGAGAACTTTCGAGACGTGGCTCCGCGTCTCTTTTGTTAGGCACGCTATCTGAACGAACGAGAACTAGAACAAGGAAAATTCGATGAAAGATGTTTTACGAGCCTAAACTGGTCTTATGAAAGTCGAAATTCTACTCCGCGTGATGACTCGACTCGACCACAAAGATTACACGATATAAAGGGCATACCGGAAGATTTCTTCGGGTAACGTCGCAAAGAATGAACTCGGAAATATCTGCGATTACGTGACACGATTCTATCCTAAGAATTCGAGGTCCTGCGCGAATTAACGATCAACGTTCTACCGTCGTCTCTCGTAATACGCCAATCCGACTTAAAGTGTTCGCGACTCTCATTTCGTTACGAAAATATAAAACGAACGAAATCGAAGAAAGCGGCGGTAGAGAATGTAAAACTTGTCGATGGAAGGAGGAAACACGACGTTACGTTCAATTACGTGGAAAATGCAATAGCAAACATAAAAGTTCATGTAACGAAGCGACATAAGAGAAGCACGGTACGAGTCAGAATGCAACGCGAGTGTTTTGCAAGCCGGTGCAGCGTACGAATACTTCGGGACCGTACGTAAGGTAAAGAACGACTCGGTATTCGGGATAAGAGTATCTCCTTGGACGAGCGCTGACGACAGTCAAACAGAGACTTCTCTGTTCAAAAACTCGATCTCGCGTGCGTACAATCACTTTTTGCCGTTCTTTGTCTTTACGATGCCCCTGCTGGTCTGACGGTGTGATTCTGGCCCTTTTTTATCTTCTTCGTTGTTCCCCCGTCGTTGGTGCCGCCGCCCCTTTGTCTCGTCCCTTGCTTCCACTCTTCGCGCGTCCCTCCTTGCATACAAATGCCACCATCTTCCGGTCCAAAATTACCCTTATCTGGTTCGTGCCAATGTTCGAGCGTACAGCGGAACAAAGTGAGAACGTATCATACCGGTGGGATTCCAGAGATGTAAATTTGAAGTTTTTCGTACAGTTAAATCGTGGACGGAAAATACGCGAGCGCTCCCCTACCGCGGATAGAGCCTAACCTTTTTTGACGGTATAGGAGAGAGATACGGATTAAAAGAGGAGAGCGCGTTTTCTTTAAGTTAAAAATAAAAAGAAGAAGCTGTTGAAAATCTTCTCGGTTCAGGAAATTCGTGGCAATTTTCAAATCTATCTAACGGTTTCTGATTTGTATCTCGACGAGGTTATTAAGGGAGAACGAGACAAGCGGAAAGCTTGAGTTGAGATCGAGAGTTGAAAACTCTGGCGGACGAAGCTAAAGTCTTTTATCGGTTGAAAGGTAAAGTTTTGAATACCTGATACTAATCGAAATAGAAGAGCCGCTAATGGCTAAATTGACGCAACGTTGCGTGTTAGTTGGCGAAACAAGAATCGTTAAGCAGTCGCGGCCTTATCTCTTCCGCTCGACGACGCTTTCTGTCGAAGAAGATCGGTTCCGGAATCTACTTTAGGTCCGATATTTAATACGCCAAGTTACGATCTTTGTTCTCCTCGCAACCGATTTTAATAATCGCAACGGGAATATAAACGAAGAGTGCAAGAGAAACGGAAACGATATTCCATCTAGTTCCACGTAACTACGAAATACATGTAATACAATCGTTACAATCTACACCACGTGGCTACACATCTACACTCCGTTAATTTGTTAAGACGCGTCACGCTCGCATAAAGGAACGAATTTCTGTAGATATCAAAATATATAACTCGTGCTATTTACAGATCTCGAAATTTATTGGCGCCCTATCGAAACGTTGTAGCGCGCATTCGTGATTGTATTTCCAGCATAAAAAATGGATCTCCGCAGGCTCGGGCAAACACAAACGAAACATTGATAACGGAACAGTAGCGACATCAGTTTCGGGTGGGATTTATGCCAAAGCGATAGATTTCGCAGCGAGTTCTAAAAAAAAATCGCACCCTCGGGAGAAATACCGCGATAGACGGCGTGTAACTTTCGTAAAATTTAAATCCCGACTACGGGAACGAACCGAGAGGTACGAGATTTTAGCAAAGATATCGACCGCGTTACAGCTCGTGTTGGACGAACTCGAGCGGAAGAAGAGTGTTGTAAGGCCCTTTACAATCTATAAACCAGTTTATCGGAAGTCAACTTTTCACGTTCCACCGAGCGAAAACATGCCACTCGCGTAGAGAGCGTGACCACGAGCGAACCACTGTGACTTCTGGAATCTTTTTACCGTAGAACGAAAGAGATTTACTTTCACAGTGTTTCGAACAGGAACATTTCGCGAATGTTGCTACGATATCTTGCTTCGAATATTAGAAGATGCTATAGGAAAGATGTATCATCGATAAGCAAGATAAGAATAGAATAATTAATCACGCCTAATCCAAAGACTCGTTTAACGAGCGTCAACTGGCGAAGAAAGTTATTCGCAGAGATGCAAGAATATCGAACTGAAACAGTAATAAAGATTTCTTCGATGCCTCTAAATCTGAGTATTAAACCGTCCTACACTGCACGCGATATCTTCGGTCGATTTTCTAGCGCAACTGTTTGAAAATATTTCGCCGAGCGTCGAACGATATCGTCAAAGCGTTCAACGACAAAACCTCGCTCTGGGCCACGTAACAGAAATTCAAACGCGGCCAATATCTACACGCAACTAGCCTCCGCGCGAACGCGTGTAACTCGTAACTCAATTCCAACTGACGTTTGATAATGCGCGTAAATGCAAATACGATGGTCATTTGCAACAACCTATTTTGAAAGCTAATCGCTCTAAGAGAAATATTTTCTCGAGAAAATAGTAGGAACGCTAACAGCGAGATAACATGGCGATGTTTTTGCTGAGAATTAAAACAGGAATCGAAGATCTCGCAGAAAATATGGCATAGATATCCCGTTGTAATTCGTAACGAAATCCTCTAATTAAACGCGGATGCGATGTATCGTTTCTTGTATTTATTTAATTATTGGGAAAAATGTGCCCGTACCACTATTTCACCGAGCTTCTCAATTAATAAAAAAATACGAAGAGACGAGGAAACAGTATTGTATTTCGTGCATAAGCAAGAGAACCGACAACGCGTGTTTAACAATAATAGACGTAGCTTAACGTTACTTCGCCGTTTTATATGGTTCCACTGAAAAATTTGCGAATGAAATACAGATATATCGTTTAGCTGCAGAGAAAAAGTGTGCATAAATAACAAGGAGTTACATGTCCTAAATTTATCAAGCAGCCAGGCTAAACGAAACAGCCATGGGCGAGTAAACAAAACGGTTCGTTCGTACTCAAACTTTTCAAGGAACTTATGCAACATACATGATCCGATTCAACAGCGCGTTTCGTCTTCCGTGAAATATATATTTTTAAAATATCCATTCGGGAAATCCGATTATCTCGGTATCTTCCATTTTAATAGTTTGCGTTCTAATCCTGATTATCGAGTAAAACAAATATGATAATAAATTCTACGAAGAATCGCTCTCACTACGTGCCTTTCGCTTGAACTTTCCGTTTTCTTTCGTCTTTCGGTTTCAATCATTTCTAGCCGCCAAACTTTCAACTTCTCGCTGTTTCTGACGCTAACTCTTGGACCGGTTCTGTCACCCCCAAACTTCAACAATCTTTCTTCCCTTTATCCATCGATTCCTTGTTCCCCCCGATCATAAAAATATACCGCTCTTTAGAATTAAAGCCATGGTAACATTTTCTATACCGTGAGAAGAAAAAAGAAAAAAAAAAACAACTTCGTCCGCCTTGTCTACGCCATATTCCACAATGCCGCGTTTCGTCCTTAACTCGCGAGCGAACGTTTTTCGCGAACCACACACGCGGACAGAGAAAAACGAAAACGAGATCGAACGAAAGATTCGGCAGCGGTATATAAAGTCCGGAACGAATCTATAGGACTTTAAACGCAGCAAGAGGATTAAAGGGATATCGAGGAGCATCGAAATACAAATCGAATGAGGCTGAATCGCCTGTTGCATGCAGATAGATGAGAACTCGGAAGCGAGCTGGCCGAAGGGAGAGGTTCGGTCAATAAAAAAAAAAGAGAGAGAGACAAAAATGGTGGAATGAAAATCACCCTGTTTTTCGTGTAACCTCCTGCTAGTGTTAGCCTCTTAAATATCCTCCGTAATCGGCAATCTCGATCATGCGAATATAGCGGTCGCGCGGCAGAAACTGCTCAGACCGGAATGAAAGTCCGCGCGTTTTTCGAATTAGTCCGCCCGGTAATGGAGCAGAGAGCCGTGGAAATCCGACGATTCAATTTTCGCCTCGTCACGCTTCGCCGTTTCAATTTTCATACACGTAAACGGTGGTGCTGGTTTGTGGCTATGTATTCACGATCAAATTCTAGTCAATAACGTTCCACGGTCGCCACGACGTTAAACACCGTGCGTAGAAATGCTCATCTATTTTTCGCGCGAGTAGCGCGCCCGTTAAATCGACGAGACAATGGAGAGTTTCGCGAGGTACGACGACGGACGTAGACGTCGATGATGAATTCGACAAATTTCCACGACCGGGTGAACGCTGCTTTTCTTCTTTCTTTTTTTACGTCGCGTATCTATCGAGGCCACAGTTGCAAAGTCGTGAAAATATTTATCGAAGCATAATAAAAAAAAAAAAACAAATAGTACGCGAAACGTTTCGCGACAATCCGCAATTTCCTTGTCTGATGAGCGATTTAAAAACACGAGACACAAAGGGAAAAGGTGAAACAAAGGGAAGAGGAGAAACGAAACGTGCTGACGACCTGTTTAAAAAGTGCCGAAACAAAATTGTCACCCGCACGCAGAATCTCGTAGTTATCGCCACAGATTAATACAAAAGACGACAAATTTCGCTACCCAGCGCAACACGCCGTTTATGGTCATGAAACGTAATCGAGCCGCTCCTATCGCGTCTGTTAATCACGAACACACAGCTTTTCGTTTCTGCGACGTTACGTCATTTTCAACGAGCGGACAATTTCTCTATTTGTCTAAAAGCTACGACGTTCTTTATCGTCTCGAGATAATTGACAACGTACGAATATTTCTACAAGTACTTCATTGTACGTGTTCTAATCTTACCGTATACCGAATCGGTACTATCGACAGCGGCACGAAGATACATTACATGTTAGCTGTATCCTATACTTTATCTATATGAATTTCGTGAATTGTATTGTAGCTTGAAAGCTGCGTTTCGCTCGACAAAGCGTACACATAATGGAAACGTATCGACAATGATGGAATTGGGAAATCACGAAAACCTTAGAATCGAGACGATTGAAAAGAAGGAAGATGTTAGTTCGTGATATATATATATATATATATATATATATATATATATATATATATGTATATCGATCGATACTTGGTATTGTCGATATTAGTCAATAAGATACATTCGCCACTATACTGGCTATTTCTTATCAATCCCTATATCGTAGTGGCTTATATTTAGAAAAGATTCTTCCGATAACGTATACAGTCGCATAGATTCGATACATACCGATCTTTTGTTCTCTGTTAAACGACTAGATCGACGAAACGACTAATCCTCAGTTCCTCTTAAAATCATAAAGGCCAACCTTCGAACTATCGCCAACTTTTGCGCGTGTGTGTGAACGAGGATAATGTTCAACTTGATCCTGAACAACAAGAGAGCGACAGGAAAGTTCCATGGAACTTCCAAGTTATAATTACCAGGTAGTTGGACATTTCAGTAATTAAAGCTGGAATCTTCGTAGTTATTCGAAGTTGATTCTTAAAATTATCTGGCTGTTTCTCCGGCGGTGACCCTTTTACGATGCTCGTCGAACTTACACTGTCGTTACAGTTACTTACTCGGCGACTCTCGCGACATTTATGAATTTAACGCGCGGCGAAATATGTTTCGGATACACGTAAATCCTGTTTTTTCTTCTTCTATTTTTTTTTTTTTTTTTTTTTTTTGTAGCTGCTTTTATTAAAGAATTCTTTTTATTCCGCCATCTATTTTCGCAAGCCCTTTATCAACGCGAGGAAAAAATATCGCGGTACGAATTTGCGACTGACGAACGGATCTCCCTCCAAATCAAAATTTGACACTTTACCGGAATACAGCTGCCAAAAGAATATCACGTGTCAATTTCCACAAGGGTAAACGAGTTTTATAGAATTTCGAATAAATCGGCTGGCGTTCGTACGAACCTGGCTAGAAGAAAAGGATTAAATTACACAGCAGGATGCGAATCGTGGCAAATTTCGATATTGATTTTGCTGAAACTCGACCAGGAGAAACGTTTCCACCCTATTGCTCCATGGGCCATCGCTGGTTCCAATTGAAAAACGATGCGACACACGGGCACTAGGTATTTCCCAATAATATCGTGCACGAAAACTTCACGTAGTCATCGTTGGATCGTTTAAGTGCCCTACAGTTTGGTCGTTGTGAAATTTTTCGCGCGAACGATGATGTGAAAAATGGTTTGGCCATGCGGCGAACGTTCCATGCTTTTTACTTTCCTCCCCCTTCTTCTTTCGAGTCCTATGCATTTTATCCGGATTTCAAGCGTTTGATGTGCTCTACGATCCAGCTAATTGGGAAGCGTTCGATCGTTGAATGGTTCGAGGCTCCTTAAAAACGAATCGATGGACTCGTTTCAAAGAAATCCTTTGTACGAAGATAATTTTCCGTCCGATTTGTTCAATTTCTCTTGCAAGCGTAAGGATCGAAACATTTTCCTGACAAAAATATCCTCGATTTATAGTTAATTACGTCTAAGTCGACTTCACAACCTTTTTTCGTTTTGTATTATTTTAACGAATCATCTACGATCCATTTTGTTCTATTTCTATTATTACGATAATCATACATGATTCGACAAAAATAACATAGAACAGAGAACGTCCATTATTTCCTTACAAGACGAAAGAAACTTTCGGGACAATCTAATAATAGGTTGCACAACCTTTTTTCGTTTTACAGCATTTTATTGAATCATCTACGATCCATTTTGTCCTGTTTCTATTATTACGATAATCATATATGATTCGACAAAAATAATATAAAACAGAGAACGTGGTGCGTCCATTATTTCCTTACAAGACGAAAGAAACTTTCTGGACAACCCAATACATCGAAATATGCTTACCATTTCGTGCTCGTAAACGTAACAGACAAAACTAAGCTTCGACGTACCCACACTACGAGCCTATTAAAGAACGCACCAGGTAATAGCAAAACTTTGGTCGAGAATTCTTATAAAATCGACTTGCTTACCAAAAAGAAGAGTCCCTAATTAGTCGTTGGCAATCGTTTAAACGTCGCCGAAAGAAGTACGATTACTGTTGGATCCGGAGGTGCTTGAGCCTCGGGCGATCGCAGCTAACGAAAAACTTCTCGCGAGTACGGCAGATTCATGGTACGGTGCAGTATTTTCCGAGCGGCCAACTGCCATAATTCGCTGCCAAGTTCATAGACAAGAGGGTGAGGGAATGAGAAGGCGGAGGAGAGATGCGGCGCGAGAGACGACAGCGAAAAAGAGAAAAACTCGAACGAGAGATCCGAAGTTTGGTCCACGGCCTCGACCTCGGGAAAAAACGCATCTCCGAGCGCAATATATCAAAGAGATACGCGTGACCGAACGAATCACGATCCGACGCTGGCCAACGTCGTCCATCCGGTGCGCGAACAACGCGCCACCAGTAATAATACGCCGCGCTACCCCTCCCATAGATAACCTAATGCTCGGTCCTATTAACAGATGGGTCAGACTTCAGCCTTGCGAAGAATCGCGCGCAAACTATTCGGACACGCAACCCTGGAAATTTGAACGTGTAAAGCGTTTTGCAAATTACGATTCGTTCTTCGAAATAGTTGGACCGCGTATTTTCGTATACAGGTAGAGGCAATATTCTCCGATATGACGAAGATACGCGCTGACTTTCTCTCTGAATTTTCTGTATCTGGATCTATCAGATTCTTCGAAATTCTTCCATTCTACGCGTTGTTCACTATAGTCGTTAAATTTACTTCGCTGTCTTTATGTATCTTTTGTAATTAGACCACGATATTATCTTACTCGCCGGTACTGCTGGAAAAACATTTCTAGGATGACGTAACTCTGATCTGTAACGCTACGTTTCCCCGTAAATAAATAAATAAATAATCTGTTGACCATGGGGAGGAATTTTGTTTCGGGGAAGAATTCGCGAAAGTTGTGTAACTTAGAAACGTTAACGATCATCTCGGAACTGAGGCGATAAAACGCGTTGTTTCCGTTAGAAGAGCTCGATCCTCCGAAACAAGCGTGCTCAAAAGTCGCGTGTTTAAAGGTTAATTTCCTCGTTTTCTGTACACTGGCCATTGCCTGGCTCGGCCTGTTAATTAACCGGAGTTAACCGAAGGCCAGGGAGAAACGGAAAGCGGCGGCGATTCGAAGGAATTTACGATTTTCCTCCGCTGGCGCTGTAGAAAGAGAAGTGGAAAAAGGAAAGGATCGAAGTATCGAAACTCGTCGGCTCGAGCTAGTGCAGAGGGTTAGCAAGGTTTCGACGTCGGGACCCGCGTTTCGCGTAGATTTACACGAAACTTCTAAGCTTCGGACGTGCTCGTGGAAGAAACGGAACCGTAGCCTGCTGATTCGCCTGGCGGTAAATTCCAATTCCCTAGCTCCGTTTTAATTGCCGGCTTAATGCACTTCTGTATTCTCACTGCCGTTCTCTTTTTCTAACGCATTATCATTGCGTGCGCTACTTGGTTCGCTTTCTCGCACTTGGTGCACGCTCGACTCGTTACATCGGAAAATTCCTACTATTCGAGAAGCTCTTATGCCACGCGAACCAACCAAGAAACCCGGATGCACCGAGCCAAAGGACTCGAATATTTCACGATAATTCGATTTCCCGCCATACGGTTCCGTTGATTCCAGCTAGCGCCTGGAATCGTGTCCTGGAAATCCTTGCTCGTGACAAAGACACGGACGTATCGATCGCCGTTAAGAACGTCGATTTGAATTACGTTTATAATATGAAAGACGAGTTTCATATTGGCCAACATTGACGCGTCCAATTCGATTGCCGAATTCGAGAAATAATTTTCTAACAAATTCGCTTTCCTTTGTAATCTTCATACTCGCGAGGTCTTCTCCTAGCTTTAGTTCTGGTCTGCTTCCGCGTTGAAAAAAATTAATTAGCCAAATCGCAGGAACGTTCGACGTGGCTGACCGCTAAACCTTCGATATCGCTGCGCCGATTAAAAAAAAACACGTACATCCAAGCTACATTGGACTATACACAACCTTTGATCGATATCGGGCGAGCATCGCCGGTGGCGATAAATTGAAAGACGAATCGACGAACGGTGATTACGTATTAATCCGTATGGATGGATTAATAGCCGTGGAAACTTTTGTACGTGGCAGAAAGAAACGTCCGGTAGCCGCTCCCAACGATGCTGCATTCGCATGACAGAAAGACGTACATCACGCTGGTAGATGATCGCTAGAAATGGATGCCCCTTTGTTATATTACGGACGCATTAGTAAAATTCAACGGTGATCCTTTCGTCGGTTTGTTCTACTTACACGTTCCGAGCGACTGATGAGATTAGCGATCGTCATAAATCACGGTTAAGTCTGAGTTATGACACATCGCACAAATCTGCGAGAAACGCTCGGTATCTATTGTTTGGTCGCTGAAACGCGTCCACGGCAAACAATTCGTATGCATACGAATTCGAATGAAACGCGAGCTCGGTAATTCCAAGAAACGTCCAAAGCGGTAAAATCTAATTATCCTAGATGCCTCCAGGCACCGTTGATAGACAAGACGTTTAAATCGGCCCCTAGCGATCCTTTCGCTAAAAATTTCGAACTCTTTTTATCGCTTTTCCCGTTCTATTCCCTTGGGTCGAGCATTAACCCGATCGTCTAATATCCGTAATTTCCTAAGGGATTTCCACGAGCGAGCCAGCTAGCCCAAGGTAGTCCATACACCATAAACGTTTTAATTTCCATCTCGCTATCGGAGTATCGGGCGGCGATCGGCTAAAGAGGCTGCCGGTCGCTCGAACGCTAATCTACAATTTACATGCCCTTCTGATTGCGTGTCCAAGTTCACCGGACGAAACTACTGTTCCTCCCGGGATAACGGTTGACAACCACTGCTTCCTTCCTTCGTAACTCCGGATTAGCGTCACTATCGAGGCTACTAAATGTCCGATCGCTATCGTATAGCTGACTCTGATAACAGAGGAGAGCACGCACGCCTAACACGCCCGATTCTCGTGCTAATCACTGTTTTAATCCAATCCGTGATAGCGACGAGGGTTACTCGTGACGATAAATTGCCCGATAAACTCTCCGGCTTCTCTACTTTTTTTCTTTCTCTCTCTCTCTCTCTTTCTTTCACGTCCTCCACTTTCCCCTTTCCTTCGTTTCCTTTCTTTTTCCCCGTCTTTTTGCTTTTGGTCAACCTGCGAGACACTTTCAGCGAGTAGCGGTGAAACTCTGGGATATTCTCTGCACTCTGCAGCTTTACACGAATCTCAGCCGCTTAACCGAGATCGCCGACGAGGGTAACTATTCGGAAATCTTCCTTGGTTAACGCTTTTAACAAGAACGATTTACTCAGAAACCGCCCATGGGCTACGGATAACCAGGCATCGCGATATTTTATCACTACGATCTACAAAGGTGAAACGTTCCCTACCCTTGGCGGAATTAATTCGAAAACTTTCGGCGAATGTCTCGTGTTACTTTGCATCTTTGATCTTGTTTCGTTCACTCGTTTTACGACGAAATTCCGTGACAAGGGGGCAAGTTACTTATACGAAAACAAGAAGGAATTGCTTTTGGATAAATGTATCGGAACTGTCGTGAGAAAAATAAAAATAAAGTTACCATATGAATAACGAATAAAGTTAGGGGATATCGTCTATCGGCCTGACCATGAGACGACCTGTACCACTTAAAAATCGCGCGTGCCAGCAACTGTGTGTGTGTGTGTGTGTGTGTGTCTTCTACAACGACGATCGCAAATTATTTCAATTATGATAATTGTTAATGTAATCTATTTTACTTTAAACGCTCGAGTACATTGTTGACAATTTCAGTAAATTTCAAATTAAATGACAAGTGACGGGTCGACCTGCTTTCCGTAACTAGATTAGCCAAGTTCTGAAATTTTGCACACCATATTGTAGTGCCTCACAGTAAAGTGGAATTTCTAATTTCATGACCTGAGACGTGTACTTCGGGACGCGAATTTTAAGTGCCCTACATTATTCAGTTCAAAGTGCCTGTAACCTACCGAGTGACTCAAATAGCTTTAACACATACCAGCGAGTTCTTCGAATTACTGAAACAAGTGCCCGTATACTTCAATATTCAAAAAGAAAATCACCCCGTATGTCTACGAACGCGTAAAAGAATACGTCTATTTATTAGATCTCCAATTCTCATCCCTGATTCTCAGAATTCCGATTAAAGTACAAAATTACGATCGTCCCGGTAAAAATCAAGGAACACTCGGCCGTTGATTCAATCGATCCCATAGCGCATCATGAAAAACCTTAGCATCGTGGACAAACAGAAGAACGTATTGCAGAATAATGTCCTGTTCGACCGAACGTTTAACGATTTAATATTCGTGGCCGATGTCCTCGAAATTCCTGACCGGTCCAGATCGATATTGTCTCTCGCGTTGCGTCGAAGTCGACTTCGCCGGTTTATTATAATTTATCGATGACCCCGCATTTCCATATTACGAGCGTCGACGTTATTACCAGGCAACGGACTCGCTCGCATTTGCCTTGTACAAATCAGTCATCGTTATGCGCACTGGCAGCGACGTAATTATAATTAACAGTTTATCCGCTATCTGGCGCGTGATTTGCAACGCTATAAAAGAAAGTTACGAACGCCGCGTGATCCACGTTCGAAACGACGCCTCGCATCAAAATGCTTCATTCGCGGCGGCCAACTCGTTCCAGCGTTTCTCCTTCTCGCGCCGAGCAAATTGTCGATTAAAATTTATGTCTCTCGAAACGCTCGATCGTTAATGAACGAAGATAGCTGTTTTTTTTTTTCTTTTCTTTTTTCCTTTATAAAGTGACAGTGGCAATCTTGCGACAATTCAGCAGCGTGATCGCCAATTAAAAGATTGTAATCGCACGACGAGATAATAAAGTCACGCGTTTCGAAAGTATGCAACTGTTATTAAGTGCGTTTAACATTGATACGATAGATCAAGTGGTTCGATTAAGAGCGTTTTCTTCTTAGTGATCAGATAACTTTCCAACTTGTTCTCACCGACGTTACCCGATTTCTGTGCAATTCGATTAACAGCGAGTAAATATTATCGTTACTTTGACGTCGGATTCGTGTTTCTCGCCTAGTCGCCGTGAAAGCCGATACGTTATATTTGATCGAAGAATTTCTGTCATAGCGAGTGTACCGTGCCGCGCTCGAGTACTTTCTTTACAAATAAAAAAGTTTCGTATAAAGATTGCCACCGAAAGGAGAAATACTCGCCAGATAAATCCTTCGCTGATCAGACTTAAACAAACGCGACATACGTTGATATAATACGTACGGTATTTTAATTTCCTCTATCTTCTCCTCTATCTTGCGCGAGCAGTGCAAAATCCACCGTGTTTTGTGTCACTTGCCGCTAACTATTCTCGTAGTAAACGTACAAAGAACGGCATAATCCTAATAAATAATCATCTTGCAGAAAATGTACGTTAATTGAAAGTGCATTGCTCCAGTTGAAGGCCGATGTTTAACTAAGCGCATGAAATGACACACATTTGTTACAGAACGTTCGCACGAGCACGTGTTGCGAACATAGAAATGCGTTTAACGAACAGTGACGAACGCATAGGTGTGCGCCCGTTTCGCAAGGGTACCGCTTCGTGATATTCACGTGCGTTCTCGTTCCTATTAGGCTGTCCCGAAAGTTTCTTTCCTCTTGTAAGGAAAACAATAAACGCACAACCTCTTTTCGTTTTATATTATTTTATCGAATCATCTGCGATCCATTTTGTTCTATTTCTAACGTTACGATCGTACATGATTCGATAAAAATAATATAAAACAGAGAACGTGGTGTATCCATAATTTCCTTACGAGACGAAAGAAACTTTTCGGACAACCTAATATTTGTTCCCGGACTACTACCAGTACGATCCTAGTACCCGAATTTCGCTTTTTTTCGGTTTAACAAATATCAGGTAGAGAACCGTAGTGACTCGTGGCGATGAATAGAATACAGCCGATTTTGTTTGTTCGACTGACGTTTCATGTTCGATAAAATCAATTGCGAATGCGTTATGGAACTTTTGCCACGGCGGAATCCTCGTCGAAGAAAATATAATAACTCGGGCTGTTTAACTTATTTACTACGACCCCGTTTATGGTCATAAAACAGAAATTAGATTAAGTAATTTCCTGAAATAATTCTTAAACGAAGAGTTATTAGGTTGAAGTTAAACGGGGCGATTAAGCGGAAAAGCGAACAATAAATCGAAACGGAGGAGGTTGGTACGCGTACACTGGCAAACTTTTTCCCCTCGTTACTCCAACTATTTTACGTAAAAGGCGACAAAGGAAGCAAGGAATACGGTTGTTTCATCGTGGTGGCGAAGGATAAACGTTTTAGAACGATTTTCGCAAACTGAAAACGCCGGCTGTCTCGGGCGTTAAAGGCTCAAAGGAAGATAACGTCGGGCAAAAAGCATCATTTTAAACGTCACGGCCACGTTTAATTGCCGTAGGAAAATTCGTTCTTTCTTTTCCGAGTGTGTACGCGAGAATGGAATCGCCGCGTAAAAAGTGAGACGAATCAGCAGAGGGAAAGAAATAGCGAGACTTTCAAAGCATCGCCGCTAGACGTGCTCTAAAGCTGTGTGCCGAGTATAAATTTCAATTAAAGTTCGCTTAATTTCGACCGTGTCAAAGCGGACTCTATTACCTTGCATTATCGTTAACAGTACACCGCTGCTGGACTTAACTGACACGACAATGGACCGTGTGCCAGTTTATAAAGCGGTTGCCTGGAAATATTAGCGCACTGACAAATCTGGACGGCTAATCGATATTTCGACGTTAATCGTACTTTTACCATCTAACGAGTGTTTCTCTAGTGCAAGTATATGAAAATTGTTGCCGTAATCGTTTCCGAGGTAATTTCCAAGCAGATTTGTTTTGGAATGGAACGAAGTTGCTTTTGGAACGTTGTTTTCTTAATTACGAAATGCTTCAAGAGGGAATTTATGGTCGCGTGGATTTAGAAGGGCTCAGATAGCAATATTGCCGGTTTTATAACCGTGCTTAGTGGCTTGTCTCTCGGTAATGTACTAGATAACATGCCCAAAAACGTAAACGTTCTTCCAATTAAGAGTAACCATACAAGCAAGTTGCTTTGCTTACGCGCGCCGTACCTATGTACCTATGTACAAGGATAAACCGCGAAGTCAAACACCGGATAAACTTTTAACAAACAAATGTAAATATACTGTCCGTATAAGTTTGTTTTATCGGATCGAAATCCGCGATCGAACTTGCAATCTTCGCGAATTTAACCACGGTATCGCAAAGGTACTTTAAACAAATTCTAGAAAAAATACGACAGTCTACGCCAACGATATATTCTCACGATACATCGATACATCGATCCAAACCTTGAGAAGCCTCAACGCACATTCTTGTTGCTCCAATTACTCGATATCATTGTTATTACGATGAAATTGAAGAAAGAGGACCTCCCTCCTGGAGGATCCTCGTCTGATAAACAGTCGAAATTTTTCCCCGTGTCCCGTGTCAGAAGCAGCGGAGGCCAGCGAGATGGCCTCGGCTTTCCATGGATACAGCCTTTACGAGCGAGTTTTGCATACAAATTGACCCCGGAAGCTGGGACGAGGTGGAACTTGTTTACGATGACGAGTGTTCGTCCAAGTTGCGAGCCCCGACTCAGTTCGTGTCAGCATATAAAGCACCGAGAACCGTGAAGAATTTTAATTGAAATTACTTAATTAACGCCAGCAGTTCCCGGTGAGCGTGACGTCATGTGCGTAATTATGGGATGCACATCCTCCGCATAACTGTCAAAGTAGCTACGATCACCAAGTAGCTTGTGCGACGCGAGCATTACTCGCGAACGATGCATCGCTCGTAGCAATTTGCAAGGTATTTTGACATTGTACGTTATAATTTCGAATTTCCAAGCATCCGTCGTACGAGTTTACAAGCGATGCCGTCGATTACTCGCCATTTTTCATTTATCCGTCATAAATCACGTATGGTGAATCGCTATGAGAAACAACGTAGATATTTCACGTGTATGTTTGATTTTATACTAGAACAACGCACGATAATAAATACCAAGCATCGCAACATTCACAAAAATCGGCAATTTTAATATTCGTCGAGAAAGAAAGAAGGGTAGGTGAGGCCATCGTTGATACGGATAGGCACAGGATTCGATCGACTTGCCAGAATAACGTACAATCGTCTATCCGCTTCGCAGGGTTCTTTCGTATCGATCAAAGTGCACATTCCGACAAAGAGCTTCATAAACGCTCGACTGCTGAATATTCATACACGTACATAACAATGCGAGTGTGACGCGACAAAACCAGAATTGATTACGTGTCAGTCGAATTTCATTGGTAGCGCACGCGGCAGAATCGCAATGTTTTCACCTATCGAGGTACGTCGGCCGGCGCAGTACATAAAAATTTCCGCTACGTATCTCGCGAACGATAGTGTGAGTGTCGTTCGTGGAAACGACGACGACGTTACATACGTAACCGCGTGCGCGTGAAAACCACGCGGCGACGCGTAGCGGCGCGCGATGCAGGTGAGTTGGGAAATGCATTTTTCTACGGACGAAAGCTCGACGTCCGATAAAAAATACATACGACAGTGAAACGAGAGCATCGAGTGATGTTTTATGTAGCTGTTGCGCGTTCTCCTCGTCGAAATTATGCAGCAGACGAGCAATTTTATTTTCCGTTTGCGAACCGGTTCCATGCGAAAGGATGATTGGAAATACGTACGTGGGAGGCGAGGGGACAAGAGCAGGGCTGTCGTTCGTGTCTTTGAGACGGAACTACCCTCGGAACGGGCAAACAAATTAAATTTGCCAACCGCATGAAAGGAGGCTGGTTTCTTATGCCGAATACGGAGTCTCCCAATCCTCCCTCCTCCCTCCTCCCTCTCCGCTCTCTCTCTCTCTCTCTCTCTTCGGCGAATTATCGGTCGACTTTCATGAAAATTCTTCCGTCGACAAATATTAAAAGTTTTGACGATCGAATTCTCCGGTAGATTGGAAAATTACGATATCGGAGCACGGTGTACAATCATCGGAAGCTCGATCAACCGACAGTCCTTAAACCTGTACGCGAAGCTCTCAAACTTTTCGTAACAAGTTCGAATTGAATTTATCGGTTCGATCGCAGTGTTTCTGTCGCGGCTGCAAAAGTTCCGGCCAACTTCTGGCTATTCGCGAAAAATGCGTTTTAACTAGACCATTAGCGGAGGCACTCTGTCGTCTGAAAGGACCGCACGATCGAGGCACGAGCTTCGTGCCGACGCTGCGACGCCTGGAACTGTAACACGGCACGGAAGAATCAAACCTGAGCGTCGAACGAGCTTGTCCGTATTCGAATAGTTGCTCGCCTGCCTAAGGGGAAACCACGAAAAAGAGGGAAACGAGCCTGCGATAAGAAAAAAAAAAAAAAAAAAAGAAAGGAAACGCGGGTGAAACGGTTCATTGGTAAAGTTTGTTGGCCGATATTCCGGAAGCTCTCCTTGTAGCTAATCCAGCCACGAAACCAGCCACGTTCTGTACAGGATTACGAAGCGGCCGATAAGTTTCCGGTCTTCTGGAACAATTGACACGTCGTGGTAATACGTGTCCCTCTCCTTACGCCGCTAGCCACCCCTTTTGTTCCAGATAGCCCTGAGCCGCAACACATCCCGTGCACGAGCTCCCAAACTGTCGTAGCAAGTCCTGACTTTGTCGTGCAGTATCTGCTTCGAGTCTGTACGATGCAGCGTGCAAGAGGCTCTAGGCATCCAGCAGCGCGCTAGTTCAGTGCCGAGAATAGAGTGAAGTTGTTCAGCAGTTTCCCTGGTGACATCGGCCGTACACCTTCCACGTCACCAACGAGCAATTTCCAAGCGTCCGGCCGGAGAAAAGGTGTAGCCCGCTGGAGCTTTTCGTGTGAGCGGAATTACGAGAAAAGAGGAAATTGCAAGTCCGTTCTTTTTCCTTACGACGCGACTTAGAAACGAGTCGCGATTACTTCGAATCGAGACACCGGAACGTTGTTCCGTTCGTGATTCTTCCAACGGCCATCGTCCAGCCTTCGTGTTTCGTGTATTTCCTGACAAATTGCAGACTCGTGTAAACGATATCGTATTTGTTGTCATCGTACGATCGGATCGCCCTAGCGTCAGGATTATTCATTTCTTCGTAGAAATTCGAATATCGAATATCTTTCGCATTTGCCAAGTTCCAGTACGCCTGAAGATCGTTCGAATAAGAGGAATATTCGGATACGAGGAGCGCGGACAATTAAGACGTTCGAATTAGAACTGTGGAACAACGTGGATGCGAATATAATGGCACCGACGGAAACCAATCACGAATAACGAACGTCTCGACGATAATGGCCGGGAAGATTCTTCATTATGTCTCGTTAAAACAAATGCCTCTTTCGATGAGTTACTTATGCGGACGTCCGCTGTTCACTTGGAGCACTCTTAGCGCCGAGTAACCCTTAGTCGCTGTAAATCCATTTGGTGTGAACGATTCATCAATGTGATGGATCGTGCCGAAAGTCCAACGTTTACGAGGATGAATGTGCCCTTAAGTTATATTCGCCCCACGGCCGAACGCCATTATTTAAGTTCGGAAGCTGCGAGTCGCCCGACCTGACATTATCGAGAAGCGACCGTCGATTGGAAAGTTAAATACGCCTTCGATCCGCCCGATCGATCCCAGATTCCTATTTCGCGTCTCGCTTGATCTCGCCCATCCGCGTACACGTTGCTGTTCCATAAATGGATACGTCGATTAAATATGTATCTAGCGAAGTATAGATGTAGATTCACGACAGCCACAAATAGCATTGAAATGCCATAATTTCAGGCATAACGTTTCTAACACGGACGTAATTTATATCGGGTTTGTTTATAGCTTTATAACCGGAATTTTCTTACGAATTCCAAGTTATTTTTCATTCGTGGACAGTGCCAACGTATCTAAATCCCCTCAGCTACGAACTTTTCCGTAATATCTTTATAAAAGTAGGGGCGATTTTTCATCTCGAGCCAACTTGCGTCATAAATTTTTAAGCAATCTCGCCAACAACTATTTGAAAGTCGAACAGTTGCTAAGATTACCAGCGATTCGAAGCGAAAAACTCTGGCGTGGAACAGGGGCGGGGGAGGGGGGGGATTAACTAACTTCGTTTCAAAATGACTGGCCGTTCGGCTCTTGTTTACGATGAAAAATTGAACGGGATTGAAAAGGACGTGACATTGTCCGTGGACGATTCGACGCGCAGCCGTAAAAGTAACATTCGCCTGACGTATAATTTAAATAAGTAATCGAATTAAAGCTCGGTCCCCCTTTTCGGGGCTGGTTGCGGGATACGCGGTCCTTCTACGGCGGAAAACTTGATAATTTAATTTCGCGCGGCAAAGGAAGTTAATCCCGCCGTGACGATGGGGTAGCACGAAGTAAAAGAGCTTCCGCTGGATGCAGCAAGGACGTGGGTGGGTCTATCCGGCAGTTCCGCCGCCGCGACCAACCCAGGAAGTAACTTCTGTTTGTTTTGTTCCGGCTACAGTTGACAGGAGTTATGTTTAACTCGCCTTACGCGAGTACCATGCTCCCGACCGAAGATGAAGAGGAAAACGTCGGGAAGATGGAACGCGAGCTAGAAGGCGTCTCTCCTCTGTCTTCGTTGCTCCGAGCTGCTTCGTTCAAGTATCCTCCATGACTGTTCTCGATGGGAGAAACGTATCCAGAAATTAATAAGAAGCTTCTGGCGAAGCGCGCCGGTGTCTCGAATCTTTCACGTTACCGAATTGCACGAAAATAGAGGCGGATCTTTACGAGGCTGGCAGCTGCGAGTTTCTTTCCACGTTTACTCGATAAATTTAATCTGAATAGAGATTGAGTACTCGGAGCGAGAGAAGACTCGCGTAATAACTCGATCGATCTAATCCGAAGGCGAGTGATCCCGTTTACGCTTTTTGCAATTCCATTTTCTCCTCCGATATAAAACTGGACAGATTCCGACGAAATACAGACTAATTATTCCGTGATAATTTCTCCTTCCGAGTAGAACGATTAGAGAAATGAAATATTTCATCGATTATGATATAATCATCTGATAATAACGTTCCAATTAAAAATCCTATTCTCTGCAGGCGATACCACAGTTGTCGATGATAGATTAAATTACAAGTTTCGCTATTATCTGAACGTGTCAAACGATGGCGTACGACTATTTTTACAAAAAATTGTCCATACGATTTTCGATGGTTTAATGAGAAACTCGGTAAGCATCTACCGCGTGTATTACCGCCTGCAATATCCAGCACAATCGACATCAGTCCCGGTAGAGGCACAGAGTAACTAGGTCTCCGACTAACGTTCACCATGCGACCAGTATTTGATTCGACGAAGTATTCGATCGCTACACGCACGTACGACACCGAACGTTTCATCGAAACGTGGTGGTTTTACGTGGTGCCGAAGTGCGAGATTATGTTATCGTAGCGTTTGATTTCCGGCTTAATACAAGTAACGCCGCAGCTCTAACCGCTTCGAGAGACACGATGCGCGAAAGCTTAAAGAATCAGCTTGGTTTAAACGAACGTTCTATAGTAAGCGATGAGTTACGTTTTTCTAGAGCGCGTTATGAAATAACTTTGAATAGAATTTGACTGAAACGAAAAAAGAAAAGATCGGAGACACCGGTGGATGAATCGATCGATACGTTAGATCTTACGCGGTCCGCTGTCTCTCTTCCAGTACAATTTACGTATTGTGGAATTAACGAAGCGTAAAACTACTATTTTTTCAACCATACGCGATACGTGTAAATCCTTATCGTTAATAATTATTGTACCGCTAATAAGAGAACCGGCAGGTCAAAGTAAAAAAGTGCTCCATGAGAGATCATGAACGCGTATTGCATAACGAAATGGAGGATACAGCCAGTGGGTCGGCGTTACAGAAACAGACGGGAAACGAGATTTAATTAAAAGACAAAATATGATTAGCGGCGTAAGGAATACGTTGGATCAGCGATAAAAATCGGTGAATCGCGTGTGGCGGACCAGGTGCTTCCAATGGTTGTATTCAAATAAAACGGGACGGGAAAAAGGTGCAACGGCCAAACAAGACGAAAAAATGTAGGAAAAGCTCGAAAAGCAAGGAGAACAAAAAAATATCGCTTCGCGAACGTAGAAAAACAAACTGCTCGTTTATTGGAAAACCCGAAGCTGACATCAAGGGAGAATAGAGAGAAAAAGGAAAAGAAAAAAAACAGCTAAACGCCGTTTCGACGCACAAAGTCAGAAAATTAAGAGAATCGAAAGATTTGCCTCGGCAACGAGCGACACGCGATAAAAAGTTTGTTGTCTACCTGCTGTTTCTCGCGTTATCGGCGACCCTGATGATCGCTTACGAATTAAACGAACGAAAATTGAAAAATCACGAGAGGATCAAGAAAGAATAACAAATTGTGACACGCAACGTCGACGATCGACTGATCGACTGATAATCGAACGAGACAGGACCGAGTTGCAACGTGCACGGTATCAACGAGACTTTATTTTCCTATCTCTGATCAGCAGATTGTCGCTCGCAAGTCACGCGCCTAGCCAAAGTCAAACCGCGTTTCCATTCGCGCACACGTACGTGAAAATTGAATTCATCAGCGGGAGCTCGCTCCTTTCAACAGGCCTGGATTACGAACGGAAACGTATCAAGCGTCAGACATCGGCATATTGTTGCTGGATACCAGCTCGTTGCTGGAAATTAGGCGGCTCTCGGTTTTGCACTTCGCTCTCGTGGCCGAGAATTGCTCGCGGAACACGGTTGCTGAGCAAAACCAGGCATTACAAATCTGCATGACGGTCTCGATATTGGAATAGAGGGCCTACATAACCGTTGCTCCTTATCGATTCGCGAGATACCAACGATATTCGGTTTTAATGCTTCTCGATGATAGCGCAACGGTTCCACCGAAAATTGGAAATGATACGCTGTCGGAGATTCCCTATTTTCCATGGTTCGCGTACGGTCACCTTTCAATCTAGTTTTCAACTCGGCTTTCAGATTTTATGCAGCGATTAGTATTCGTTCGATAGATTTATTCGATAGATGCATGAATAATGCAGATATATTTTTAAAGGACGGTTACTATAAAATGTACGACTATCAAGCGGTACAATATATAGAATTGAATTCGATATCGACGGTATCACGGACGAAGGACACGATATCAATAAGTGGACGGATCCAGAAACTTGATATCGATGACCCCGAGATTCTGGAAACTGACATCGATGACTACGAGGTCGAGAGACCCAATGACCCAAGGGTCTTTAACCCTCCGCAATGACAAGCCTGGACTCGCTAGACTCTAATTCAGAGATCTCAGGGATCAGAGACTCGATGACAACGCGCGTATCGTGTGACCGACGTCCACGACCAACGCACAATGCAAACGATAATTTAAACAATTACGCGTTTCGTTCTTTATACGCAGCCTACAACGTGTCGAGGTAATTTAATTAATCGGCGGAAGAAGCGAGCAAAGTATTAGGATGCACCGATATCAGGAGAGCAAGTAGAGGCGCGCGGAATCTTAAACCGTATAAAAAAAATGAATGTCGCACTTCGTTAAGTCGATTTCTCCTCCCCTGTCGTCCAACCTCCTCGATCGGTTTTCATTCGTCAAACCGTTCCCTTCACTTTCTCTTATCCAATTTCACCGCTCTCGAAAAGTCTACCCCGGCTATAACCCTGACTTGGAATATCCCTGCTCACCGGATAACGCCTTTTTCTTTCCAACTTCCCCTCGTCGTTCGTCCAACCCTCCGCTCACTGTCTCAATTTTAACCGTGACCCCTTCTTCGCGGAGCCAGAGTCGAGACGAACGGGTCGAATCGCCGAACCCTTGCGATTGGGCATACAGCTCGAAGAACCCTTCGAATCGCAACTACCACGAAAGGGAGGAAGTGAGAGCGGTAAATGCACGAAGTGGTCGGATACATATACAGCCACCTATGTGTAAGGGGAGTAATGAAGTCGGCGAATCAAGACAGAAATTGAATCCATTCGATTTTACGCCCCGATTGCTTGTACCGCTTCGAGCATCATACACTTGCCTATGTGTTTGTGCATGTGTGTCTGTGCGCGTCCACCTATACATATTTCTCTGGCGACTGTGTCCTCGCAACATCGTAACGACGTGCTCTAATAAGTAGAGACAGGGTAATTCGAAGGAAGTAGATTAAAAGGGAGCGTACCAGGAGAATTTCAATCTTCCTAATTTGCAGTTGAACAACGAGGAAGAAAGAAGAAGAAGAAAAGGGGAAGAAGAAATATGTACCCTGCGAATAAGCGGACGAAAAACGAGAGCGAGTATCCCCGCGATAGAGAAAGGGGAGAAGATTATTAAGGTATCGACTCGCGGAGGAGATACTATTCGTTGTTCGAAGGCAAACACGCCTGAGATTCCTCGAAGGATTCGTTCGTTATTCGGGATCCGCGATAGCAAGTGCTACTTTCTCTTCGTCGTTTACGGAGTCTCGTAATCTCACATTCCAGTAGACACGGCACCCAGAGACCGAGCAGGTCTCGCGTTCCAAAGACAAACAGAGAGGAACCACGGATTGTTCTTACCTCGAATTCGAATAAACAATACCACGGCATACGCCGAGCTCCGCAGCCGAAGCATCGTCGGATCTTGGCACAATTCCTGTTCGCAGTTTGACTCGCTTGGTATTCTCGCTAACCATCCTCCTCGAGAAAAACTACACGATGCGAGGGGACACTGTGTTTTTCTTTCGATGAAACTCGCGACGCGTTTCGAGCCATTGTACCATAACGTACGTCGTAGGATAATCGATTTTCTAGAATGATTTTCAAATAGGAAATTATCTCCTCGGTTGGGAAGAGACTGTGGCAGCTACGTGGAACATGGTACTAGAACGGAATTCGAAGAACAACTAGAACAAGGAATTCTGAAAGAGATCGGTAACGAGGCGATTGCAGATTTCCCTTGAGCAAGAAACGTTAAATGAGAATGATAATGCGGGAAACATCTGGAAACGGTGGAGAAGCGAAAAAGAAGTTGACGACGAACTGACAAACGAAACTGTCTGCTAAACTCGCGCAAAGATTTCTCGTTTGAGAGAAGATAATCTTAAAGCGAAATACGAGAAATATGCGAGGCACGTTGAAATACTCGTAACGTAAAAACAGTTTCTTACGTAACAAGGAGGTCGGAGTCTCTTACGGGGTCACGAGAAGCAGAAACTAAACAGAAAGGGTCAGAGAGAACTGATGAGAGAACTCGAAGAGAACTTTTGAAAAAACGACCAGCCAAAAAATAACAAAACAAATAAGAAGGAAAATTCGTTCATAATGCAAGTATCTACGCTGATACCGCGGGGATAACGAATCGTTCTAATGGTAGGAGTGAAAACGGTGGAAAATTGATTTTGTTTAGCGAACGTAAATGAGCGTAACTATGTTACAGTGGCTACGTACGATGTTATCGTTCGCGATCATATATCTCGTTGATAATTGATCTGTACGATCAGTCCCAAAACCATATAGAAAAATTCCCCTCGCAAAGACCTATCCTACGTTTTTTTTTTTTTTTTCAAAAAGTAACGAACCGTTTGAATTATCGATAACTCTTCTATCAGTGTAACAGTGGATATACGGAGAATTTAATTTCGTAATTAGAGCCACGCGAAACGTTAACTGGAAACGGTTGAGTTCGATGCACAGTAGGTTACCATGAGGGAACAATACCATAAATATTAATACATAACGTTAAATGTTCGCATGTATTGCCAAAACAGACCGCACCATACCGAACCATTGTTTCGGGCACTAATATTAAATAACAGTCGTTCGGCGGTACGATGGGCCAGCAGTGGCAGCGGTAGCAACGCAACAACGGAACGGTAGAAATTGCGCGAAAACGCGTTGTACCGCGGAACGCAAAACGGACGTAACTCGGCGTGTATCGGAGATTTACAAAGAATTTAAAACGGCCCTAAATCTTTCCGTTTTGTAACCGATCCAACTCCACCGTGCCGACTCTCTGCCACTATTTTCTAATACGAAACTGACCGAACAAAGCCAGTGTTGCCAGGCTACATCCAAGTACGAAAAAGGTAGCGGCTCGGGCAGCGAATAGCGTCAAATCACCTGGGCAACAGTCCAGCACCGTAACCAACCCGATAAATCGATAGAAACAGCCACGGTGGATGGGTGATTCATCGATACCTAGCCGATTCCCAATTTCCATTCGGCACGAGCCAGCCCTTAATCCACGTCCTTCCGTCAGTCGAACCATCGGCCGTGACCTCGAGTCCGTTTCAATTCCTCACTGGCAACCAAATAAATTATTTTCATTCTATCTTTATGTAAACTCGGCTCTCGCTTATCTTTTTCCGGGTGAAAAGAGACAGGCAAAGTGGCAGGTAAAGAGCGAAAATCGTGAACCTGTTATTACGTGTCGTGCAACGCTGATGGAATCGTCGTCCATCGAACGAATATAAAATTCAAATTAAATATAATATAAATTAAATATAATTTATGCGAATAATTTGTAGAAAATATCGGAGTAAAACGCGTGATCTTTGTTCCTTCGCGCGGAAGAACGATGCACTTAATCCGGAAGCTCGATTTATCGCGCAACGTGCAGAACGAGTTTCAGGAATAGATGACAAGATACAGATCGCCTAGATTTAAGCCTCTTAGTATGTAAATTTTACATAGTAAACCTTTTAAAGACCATCAAGTACGGTCGACACTCGGCTTTTACGTTGCTTCCTTTCCTTCGTTATAAACCTACGCAGATCTAGCTTCCCAAATATAACGCCAGCGCTGCTGTTCCCTTCGCTGAAAAATATGTTCCCACGAATAATATTCCACGGGTGATCTAACGCAACCCTGATAAAAATCGTCGCCATTTTCACATGCTAAGGATCGACGCATCTCCGGTTCCCTCGTCGACAGAGAAACTAAGGAAGTGAAACGAAGATGCCACGACGAGACGCTTGATTTCATCCCCAGCGCCAAAGTAAATTATTTCAAAGCGTGCAACTTGTATCTTGAAATAAGAAGCTTACGTTAAGTTCCGGCGTATCGCTCCGCTGCGAGTGACAAATTTAATTAGGCACGCAGCGTTACTCGAAAAATTGCAATGCTAGCGAATCAGACGGAAAGAGAGGCAGAGCTAGAGATAGGGATGAAAAGGGAAGAGAACGAGCGAGATAGAGAGAGAAGGGTGAAAGGTAGCATCTAGGAGATGCTGACGACAAGCCCCGGACGAATTGCTGGTGGCGTAGACGCGTCTACCACCAGGTATCTTCCTACTGGCCGGAACGCCCGTAGCTGCAACCAGCTTTAATGAGGCAGACGAGGACGTCGTGTGTAAGAACTGGGACCTAAGTACTCTAAGAAAAGAGGGATCTCGCGGAGTATCTGCAGACCAGATCCAGAGATAAACAGGTCCGTCCGCTTTTAAGAGACGGGACGAATACGTCATTGTTCTCAGCTGGATCTTACCTACTTCGGAAATTCACCGAGCTGCTCGAAGAAAACGATCGTACGGACTTGATGAAACGAACTATTGTTTCGGGAAAGTTTGTCCGTAATTAAGTTTGTCGGTAATTAAGTTTGTTCGTAATTACGGGACGATGGGGAAGCTACTATGTTGTCGATGATATTTTACATTAATATCAATTTATATATGTCCTACGGGAACGATCCTTTGATACAAAAATAGTGCAAACAGCAGTCGCACGGTATAACGATGGAAATTGCAAAAAAAATGAAAACGAACGTAAATAGAACAATTACGGATGACTAAAAAGTCAAAAAAAAAGCAGGTAATTGATGCTTCTTTTTCGTTTTTCGCGATACGTATCCAACGGCTTTTGCATTTCGCATACTTCTTTCTATTAACGCCGTGATCACGCGAATGGTCAAAGGAAACAATTTGTAATTTTTTATAGTAATCTTGTAGATTTACGACGGTGCACGTTTGACGACTTGAATTATTTTCGATAAAGTACACGGATGAAGAATTACAAAGAATTGGAAGAATTTGATTTGAAAAATTTGCCCGTCGATATCGGTACGTAAACGATCGAGTCTTTGAGAAAGAAGCGGCGATATAAAGCACGTACGCCGTAAGAAGAAACTTACGACCCCGGAAATCGGCTTCGTGCGCGCAAAGCTTCCGCTGTAAATCTTCGACGAGGGTGCTTATTAACGACATCCGCAACGTGCACGACTCCTTTCGACGTTCGAGTTAATGAGACACCCGGAAGATCGCGTGCTGTCAAGAAACGGACATAGAAATCCCGGCTTAACAACAAGCGTTTCTTTCCCCTCTATTACTTTCCATCGTTGGCCGTCTTTCCAGTGAAAGACCAGAGGGTGAGATACGGAGATAAACAACGTCGCTTGATCTACGCAAAAGAGAAAGGGAGGTGTTTAGTCGGATAAGGTTCCAAAGAAGGGACGAGGCGTACTTAAGAAGAGACGAGGTACTGAGCAAGCATATTTACCTTCGAGTCCGCGTAAACCTCTCAAATGAGCTTCTATTAATATTATCTGGAAATTAGTTGGCCGGCAATCTCGAGTCACAGAAGCGTAAAAGTATTTTCGTAACAGGGCTTTCTCTGCGATTAGAAGTATTTATTTTTCGCGGGTTGTGCGCGTGACATTTTCTTAACGAATCACGAGGAAGTTGAAAGTTAGAGTTGGAATTGAAAATCGAGCTAAAATTATCGTACAATTAAAGCATCGTTATATTCGTTTTATCGTCAGATACAGCTTCCCTCTTTATATCCTTGAGTAAACGGCCGATATTTCCACATTAACTGTGCTTATTCCTGCAATTTACACGTCGCTAAACCACTCCAAGTGCTAAAGACAAATACAAGAGCGCGCAACGATGTTTCACGGTAATGGTAATCGACCGATACGCAACTATGGTGTTTTTTATCGTTCAATAATCCGGTATCTGGTTAGGTAACAGATTACCGCAAAACGATATTGATTCGTAAGGAAAGAATGTAGGAGAGTTAAAGGGCCGATAGTCTCGAGGAAGCAAGAAGCTTTACACACGTTTCAATAAAGACGCGATTGAATATTTTAAGAGGCGCTCGCCACTGACATCGTCGATTATTTTTACCATTTGGCTTCTCGCCGCGAGTACTCGGAAAGAAAAATCAATGTTCCGCGAGAATACACGTCAACTTTCCCCTGACCGAGCTCGCCCCTCCGTCGGCGACCGAATAAATATTAAAGTTGACGAACATCGGGGACGTTTCTCGACGGTGAATCATTCCCTCGATGAATTTAGTCGGAACGGTTCCGAAAGGTCGAAATAGAAAGGGAGCGCGAGCGATTCGCGAACGAAACGATCGCGGGTCGATATGCTTTGATTTCCTAACCCCGTTTCGCAGCTTTCCCTGGAGAGACGGGTCTATCGATCGAAATCAGAGAAGCGTTTCATTCGGAACGAATACGGGGCAATCAATCGTGGAAACAAGGCAATTTCTTAAGAAGACAAACAGTTGACCGTCGCGATTTCGTCGGTATTCCCAAAAGAACTCGCGATACTCTCCGTCGTTCTATCGATCCTCCGTGTCTGTTTGCCAGGTCGAATTTCGAGTTTCAGCACAGCAATCCGAGAAAGATTCCCTTCTTCCTACGTATTCGCGTCGCGAAGTTTCCGAGTCGCTGCATCGTTCTCGAACAAAGAGATGCGCGAAACGATGTCGCCCGGAATTCTGTGTTCTCTTCTTTTTGTCACCTCGGTTATGCCGATATACGCGACGATTCCACCGGATAGGTATGCAAACTCGACGGGATATGGATTGTCGCGCGAATGGCAAATGCGAAGGTGTCGCGCGAAGCCAAATCGAAGGTCGACAAGCGACGACAAGTGGGAGGTCTTAGCTTCTGTAGCTTCTCGAACGACAACTGCTGGCACCGGCTGCGAAGTTTCCCCGGGGAAGGTGTCTCCGATGCAATGCCATCGAACATCGGATCGCTGTTTCGCGTCATCGGAACATCTGGGGGATCGTGGCGTGAAAAAGTACGGGGATCGCCGAATGGAAACGGGGCTGTACACGAACGGAATAGAGAGAAAAGAAAAGACGATCGGGCGAAGCGGCGCTACGTCGCAAGTGGATGAAAGAAGCTGCAAGTCGCGAGAATCTCTTTTTTCGTACGATAAGATACCGGGGGAAAAAAGCGGACCGAACTCTTCGATCGGGAAACGCGAGGGAAGATAAAAAGGACGAAGAAACAGAGTATGACGGAAGACGGCGGGGAAAGACTTCTGATAGATTTCCCTTTTAGCAACTTTTGTCTTTTAGTCCTTCGCGAAGAAGACACGGCTTTCCAGTTGCTGCTATCGTTCTGACGGAGCGGCTCTGCATACAAGACATCTCCATTTAGATGCCACTACTTTCCCCCCTGTGCTCCCTCTTTTTCCCAGAGGTCCACGTTCGCGCGAGCCACCCTCCGGTCCGTTTCTTATTCCTTTTCCTTCCCTCGCCTTTTTCTCCACCCCGCCGCTCGTTCCCCTTCCACGTCTGTGCTCTTTAACGGCCACGCTGTGGCAAACGTTTCTCACCTTCCTCCTATTTTTCTCCCTCTGTCGCCTTTGCTCGTCTATTTCCTTCGCCTTCTTTTCAACGGCTCCGCGCTGGCCACAGTAGTCGCCTTTACCATCGAACACCGTTGGCTCCTGCTTCCCTTCTTCCTTCCTCTCTATTTTCTGTCGGAATACAATGCCGAGGTGGCTTGCGAAACGAGCTCGATCGCTATTTCGTCTATTATCAAACGATCGGGTTCGGATAAGGCGAAGTGGACGGAAGAAAAGCGACCAATGTAATATCGCGTCACAGCGTAACCGACCAGCAATCGTACATAGATCGCCGAAGAATGTAAACGAAGCGATTTTTTAAATGTTTCCGTCGTAACGTTCAACGTGAAAAATGTAGGTCGACAGAGAACTTTAAATAGCTCGTGGAACGAAACGTGCCTTTAACGCGTGCAAATCGAGCGAGCAAACGACGAGTCAAAGGATTACAAATCCGCGCGAATATATTATTTACGTTGGGTATGTGCAAACGGTTGCGAGAACGATAATTATCGAGCACCGTTGATCGTTGGGTAAAAGTTGGAAGGACGCTGGAGTAATCACGATCGCAAGATGCGAGGGAGTAAACGAGGTAAAAATGTCGCGAATGGGAGAACAGGCAATATCGAATTTCTTTTACGAAGAAAACAGAGCGAACCGTAAGAGATATCTGAGCCGTAATATTTTCAATCCACCGTCGGCAGAGACAAAAGTCGACCGATTATTTCCTGCAAGACCCGCGTCCCGCGTAGTGGTTACATCGACTATATCCGAAACTCACGGTACGATGAACCGTTTCAACGTCGGCAAAGCCGACGATGTGACTATGGCTCGCAGAAGAGGATATTAGAGTTCGATATCCTCGGGCTGAGTATCGATTTCCGTGAGATAGGTCACAGTGTTCTAGTGCACGATGGAATCCCGACACACACAGACGGCGAGTCAGGCGAGGGAGACGCCGGGCTAAAAGACAGAGAGAAAAACAAGAAGAGAGTCGATGTTCCGGGATCAAAGTTCGTACACAAGGGTAGCCTAGCAAAGGGGTGTAAAAACGAGGAAAATAAGGGGTGAAAGCATACGCACGCGTCTACTATGACCAGATCGATCTCGTGAGGACGACGCGCGGCACACACGCCCAACATATCGTACGTACTTAAGCAAAAATAACGCGGTAAAGGCTGCGTCGAAGCGGAGGATGCACCCGCTAGAGTTGGAGTTGTCGAACGATTGTTTACAGCGAAAGTTTTAAGGATCTGCCCGCCACTGTAATGCATTCCGGAAAACATCTCGTCGCTTTTAACGGAACTGTAACTAGGACAAACAGGGTCGAATGAAATAAACATTAAGTATCTCTCGTGGCTTTACCCATTAATTAGTAGTCGAGGGATACGTCGAGATCTATTTAACAAATTTTACCTGACTTATCTCAAGTAGGTTACGTTGCCCGTGATTTAATAATCCATGTATCAAATGAAATAATCGTCCAACCAAGTAGCATCGCGTAAATCCGACAAGAACTTGTAACTTATTTCTTATAAGTTTAACGTTTAAGTATCATAACGTTAACTATAGAGCAAATTCAAAAAAAAAAAAGAAAAAAATTTGTCGCAACAACACGACAGTACCGAGACTAAGCGAGCTTTAGCGCGCGGCTGATCGAGGTACGCGGAAAATTCTCGGGGGACCGTTCGCGATATGGCGGGTTCACAAAGGTCGTGAAATTGCTGAACTCGGCTCCACGAGCCACGCTTGTTAAGAAGCCATTTACTTATTGCACTCTGTTCGACCCTGACGTATTGTTTGTGAAAACGGCGCGGAATGAAAAACGGGGTCGACTTCGCGGAACTATTTTCGATGAATGCACGCGAGTCTGCCGAGAGTACGTTTTACGCGCCAGCTCGCGTACGGCTACGGCCGCGTCCGCGCGCGTGTAAGTAAATACACATCTTGCGTAAAAGTAGCGGATGATTGTTCGGCCAGGAAAAAGAAAGCAACGAAAAAGAAGAAGAAAAGGGAAGAACAAGGAAGGGACGATGACAAAACAACGCTGGAAAAAAAAGGGAGAGAAAAAAAAGGCGTAGACCGTTGACAAAGGCGTCACTTCTCCGAGGCCTCGTTTCCGCGCGATGAATCGTAAAACGGACCACCTCCTTACTCTTGCTTCGTTCGGCCAATGTGCACGTGAGGGCAGCTTTTTTTCGCGCACGTAAGAAATTCCGGCTCGCGTGCGCGTTATCAACGCCGACTAGAGACCTGGCGACGTTGAATTATAAATAAAAAAAAAAAAAGAAAATAAAGGAAAAAAAGAAGAAAGAAGAAAAACGTAGGAGAGGGGAAAAAATTGCTCTACATAGGCAAGGCGGTCCTGAACTTTCCACGGATCGAAGGGGCAGCGTGCACGAGTTGCGAGAGCCTTTCCGCGAACTTTTTACTTCTGCAAATATCCCGTCCGGCGTTTCGCTGGAAATTGATTCGTGTCTATCGCGTAACCATCTCTGGAAATTCAAATAGCGGGGCCGGAACCGTTTGATTTTTCATCGTATTTTTATTCCGTGTTACTTTTTTCGTATTTTGTCTTTTTTCTATCTCTCTCGCTGCGTTCCTCTTTCTATCGTGGAAGAATCAAGCTAACCGACCGACGAACGCGTCGCACCGGTCGAAAGTCTGGTTTCGAATATCGCGGTCTCTCGTCGAGAAAAACACGCAAAAGGCAGGCGGTCGTTTAAACCGAATATTCAATCCGGTCCTTTCGTCTACCTCGTTCTGAAGCCAACTTTCGCTTAATACGAATCAATTTTAATGAAACTACTTGGCGGCGTATCTACACGTAAACAGAAAAAGTTGCGCGCTGAATATGAGAAAACCGAATATGAGAAAAGTCGGACGTGCTTCAAAGTTGCGTCGGTTGCGCGGCCCCGTGCGACCCGAATGCACATTTTAGGCCGAGATTTAAGCACTTTTGCCGCGGTCTATTCTTTCATGAATGTTCAAAAGCGGCCGTCAACCGACGAAAAGCGGGATTGAAATAAATGGCGAAGCCTGGCCATTGCGATACTCGGGGAAAAAGCTACGGGTTACCGCAAATGCGCCTTTCTTCTGCTCCCTTCCTCTCTTGTCCTCCCTCCCTCCCCCCTTCTCTCTCTCTCTCTCTCTCTCTTTCTCCCTCTTTTACCATTTCCAATTTTTTCTTTTGCTGTTTGTTGTTTTCCTACGAGGAAAAGGCAGCACACGATCGTTCACGGATTTCTACTGCTTCCCTGTTATCGATAGTTCGATTAAATCGACATTTCCTGAATAGCGAGAAAGTGAACGATCTCGGTCACGAAAGCAGGCACATTCACCTGCAAGGGTTCGACAGTGAAATCTTTCAGAAATCAAGAATAGCGATACTTTCGTTACGTAATTCAGGGTTTCGAATGGAATCACGTGTATAATCGTGACGAAAGTCGTGCTTTAGAAACCCACAGAACGTAATGGACAGCGGTGAATGAATACCTGACGTGAAAAGTATCGACAAATTTCAGTGACGCTCAAAGAGATATTTCTTCTTTTTTTGGCTTTCCAACCGTTTCTATTCGCGTGCCGGATCATTCAAAGAGACGTATCATCAACGTTTTTATTCTTTTTCCTTTGTCAATGGCGTCGTAATTGATAGCAATCTGGTGTATAACTACTCTCTTCTAAGATAGTTTATTCGATGCCGAGATGGTAAAACAAAATATCAATTTGCGCGCTCTCAGCAATAATTGATAGCCGATAATATTTTTACGCGCGTACCGAAGGAATTGAATCGATGCTTTTAGGCTTCATTTTGAAATATAAATATGGAAAAAAAATATATACATATATATATATATGGAAATTGTTTTTGGTTCGGTTAAGAAAATTTATAATTCGCTTTGCATATGCAAACCAATCGATGACGAAGAATTATGTCTGTATAATGTTTGAATAATCGATACTCGGTATTCCGTGGTACGATAAACCAAAGAACTCCGGTTAAATTATGCACTTTCGCAGGTAAAAAGAGTTGAAACGTTATCAAAGATGTAGGTCGAAAGTACAACAGAAAATTAGCATAACGGTAAAAATAAAGTGCAATTTATTTTTATGACGCAACTATACTTTCATATTTATTTGATATTGTATATTCTAGATTACGTTATCAATAATTTATCGATATCCTGTATAACTCCCAATTCACGTATTACGTTTACCCGCGGAACGAAAACGTGTTTTATCCAAAACCACGAAAACCGAAAAACCAAAATATTCCACCACGAATATCGTCGTTTCTGCGCGTAAGAAGATCACCAACTAAATAATAAAACTACCATATATAGGCAGTTCTCATATGAGTCTTCTGAATAAAATATCTCCTTGTGTCGTTTCCCAAGCTCGGTTTGCAGCAGCGTCAGAGAACCGAGCAGAGATGGGAAATTCTGATGAAACTTTCCCGCATCATTTTCTACTTCTTATTCTTCCTTTTGCTCTTCTTCTCCGTCCTCTTCTTCTTCCTCTTCCTTTTCTTCTTCTTCTTCTCCTCCTCCCCAACCCCGTAACCACTCTTAGACAACTTTCTCCTTTCATGTCTTCTCCTCTCTCTCTCTCTCTCTCGAGATTAGAAAAACGCCGTGGCTCCTCGAGACGTCTTTGCATCTCGAGGGCCAATAGACAACCGAGAAATGTATTCCGACGACTCTCGACTTCTCCGCTTTCTTTCCGTTTTCGTTCTTTCTTCCTCGGCCTTCTTCCATCGACTGGCTGACTGACTGGCTTCGATTCGTCTCCTTCAGTTTCCAAAGGCGAATACGCGCGAAACTTTCGCCACGAGCTGAGAAAAACGAAGCCCATGACTGGCTGACTTTTGCTACTTCGCAAAGTAGACTTTGCACGGGAATTTGCTCGAGTCCCGAGCCAAAATTTAAGGCCGGCAGACACGATTATTCTGATAACGTCTACGTTCCTCCTTCCTCCTACGAATATCTGTTACTTTACGATTTTCCACCAGCTAGTCGCATTATTAGCTAGTCGTATTATTTTCAGCCTAGGTCGTTCTATGTGGTGTTGATACAAGATATCAGATATTTCTTCGCGTTCGCTTAACTTGCTCGTGACTCGAGCAGAACGGATGAAAAGATCGGAAAAGTATTTCCGACGATTCTCAAGTGTGCCACGACGGTTTCCTGTTCTTTTCAACGACGCTTCGCTGAGTCGCGTCCGACAATGAGACAAATATACCGAGTACGAGAAACTTTCCCGCCCCCGGGGGAATCCGTCGAGCTTGCATTCCGTGTATCTGCGATATCGTTGTGTACGTAATAAATCTGCCATTCAGATACCATATGCGTCCGTTGGAAAATGTTTCCATTTATACCTTCCATTCCGCACGGCATTATCGACGTTCGGGGAAACGTTTGATCGCCGGCTATTTATATTACTGATAAAATTGGGATAACCTAGTTAAGGAAAAAGTCAAATGTCAGAACCTAGACTTCGATGGTCTATTTCCAGCAGGAAAAGCGCACTTGAACTTGAACGTGTAGCCTACATCGATAATAAGTTGCTATTCTCGGCATAGCTATATTTCGTCCGTTTGCGAATCGAAAGGCGAGTGCTTCGAGCTTTTTCCGATTCGCTCGAAGCAGACGCTCGGGGATACGCGTCACCGGTATTTTGGGACATCGTGACGTTCGACAGTTTGCTTGCGTGTATTTTACGTACACCTTTCGTGGGAAAAAGAAAAGCGGAACACCTGTAAAAAAAAAAAAAAAAATAAAATTCAAGCCCGCGGTGATGAAACTCGCCGAAAGCCAGTCGACAGAAAATCAAATTCACACGCTCGCTTGGGACGCGCAACGAGAGAAATGATTTGCCGAATTGTCGAGGATGCCGGCTCGTCACGAGCACTCGACAATCACGGAAATACAACGCACGAAGGATCGACGGGAAAACGGACCGTTTCGACCAGGTTCCGCTCGTTCGACGATTATTCTCGTGACCCGAGGTTGAGAAACACCGATAAGACAATCAAAAGCTCGAGGAACGAGCTTGGCTTTGCATCAACCTGATTTCTAATTACGTCGAGCCAGAAAATTGTCGATGTGTTAAGCCAAGCTAGACAGTGCATAGGAACTCAATTCCGCTATGATGGACGGGCACGCGTCCCACAAAGTTGAAGACTTAATAAAGGCTTTCCTGTGGTGCTTACTCGTCGTAGACGAGGGAATATCAGGATGGATAGCGAGCGAAGGTGGCGAACGAAAGGCGAACCGCTGGCCATTACCAGTTACCATTGGATATACATGTTGGACGAACATCGCGCGCTGATGGCCCCGGGATACAATTCCGTAAAATGCTTTCCGCTAAATTTTAAGGAGATAAGCGGGGTATTCGGTCCGCTTTCCCTTCATAAAACGCCTGTAATTGCGCGCGTCAGGCGCATTCCATCGCTACTCCTTTCAACAGTTTCGTCCTTTCGTTCGCGAGCTAATGCCATAGAAGGTTATCTTCTTGATGTTCTTTATTTTTATTTAATCGAGCGGAAGAACCAGGAATGCGAAGAACTTCTCTTTCGACCTAGTTTTCCACGCGATGTTCGTCGAAAGTGAATTAACGTTGTCGATGAAACGCTTAATATTATCTTTGAAACTCGATACGAATCGATGCTTTAATCCTAATTAGCAGTACGTAACGCGACATGTTTGTCGTAAAAATGAATGAGATACTCCGTGTCTCGTTTACGATCTCATCGAATACTCGTAAACGTTATCATCGCATTGCTGTACGAATCAACTTGATCTCCTATCTCGAATAATATACGTTGGAAATCTTTCCAACGGCTGTTCTTCCAAAGATAAATGGTTAGCCATAATCAACACTGCTGAATTCATTTCTCCGGCTATGAACTCAATTTCCGCCGTATCTCGTACAATTTATCCCTAATATTTAATCTATCTTACTCCGGATGGATTAAACAAATGCTTTCTCTAATTGTTCCAAGCGATGCACCGCTGTAATATTTCGGTTCCGTTCTGCCTCTTACGTACCGATACATCCTCCATTCGCCTATCTAACGCTTTTAACGCTCAAAATTTCGACTCGACCATGCATGCCCCTTTTTAAATAAATCTCCCAATTTCGACGCCCATTATAAACCGTTTTCATTCCTGTGTTCCTCGCGATAACTGGAAGAAGGCTAACGACGATCGATGTAAACGAGATCAGCCGATAGGCGGTCGCCTGTTTCGTGGAGCTGAGGACTTGATAAAGTTTTCCTGTGGGTAACGACAGCCAGAAGACGCGGCAGAAACGAGTGGACGAAAGAAGCTTGAATATACGTTACGCGCGTATCGCCGTCGCGCGTGAAAAGGCGCGTTGAAAATGCACGATGGAACCGCGCGTTACAACGATAGATAGGAAAAGGGTAGAATAATACGCTTTGCGTGAACAGCTAATAGAATTAGCCACGACAAGTTTCTTAACGAGGCTATTTCCAGCGGATACTTGGTAGATCGAATATCAAGACCGACGGAAATCGCGTTGAATGAAAATCAGAATGCAGAAACTTCGCGATCTTCTGCCACGCCGGGGGACAAGGGAAGTTACATAGTTATACTTTGAAGATCGATTTAATCGTCGTTGCACTAAAGGGCGTGCTTTATTATTAAAAGTGCGTTATATATTGGAAAATTGCGCTGCCACTCGCAAAGGATGTATGTAACGTAAATGTTTTAGTAATAAATCGTTCAAGATTATAAAGTAGGATTTTCCTGAATAATTGTCGCTGTACGAAACGATACAAGGTTGGAGGAAAACGCGAAGGGAAACCGGTATGATAAGGCGTCCTAATTTGCCGCTGCCAGGCGGCCAATACAGAATTCCATACAAGTTTCTCCATAAGCCGTAATAATTCATCACCGACAAGATACGATGCTTTAATCCGCTGGTTTCGTAACGCGCGAACGAAACTTCGCCGAATTTCCATAAATTTTGAAAGTCGAATCGACGGGACGATTTTTCCCGAAAATCGCTTCGAATTCGTCCGCGAGGATAACCATGTTCCAGCCGGGATCGAGGTTGCCTTTTTCTCAAGCAATCGACAACTTTAATTCTCGATCGTTGCTCGGATATACAGAGAACTTGGCAAAAACTTAATTTAAATCTTCTATGCAGATTAACCGACGGCTGTCGAGGTGTTTTTCAACGGATGCTCGAATCATCGATCGACCCACATTCGTTTTTACGTCGGGCCTCTCGTTATTCCTAGAAAACAATTTGTCCCGAAGCTTTCTCGTGTACGGCGGATCGATTCTCCTCCTCTTGCACGTAGCGGATCCGCATTTACAGGAACTAAACGCGATCGATTCGCATAAATTCTACATAAATCCGTACACTGGCAACCACGATTGAATTATTCTTACATCTACCATCGATCTATTTACCCGAGTCCCGTTTATCTGAGAGGAATGCGTGTAATCCTGTCCGCACAGATCGCACGGCAATTTTATTTGCAAATTCATCGTCATTAGTGGCGTCGATCGCTCCATGTTCATCGGTGCCTTAGAACCGCCCAACGTGTGCGAGATATTCGAAGAAAAACAATTTTTCGCCATAAAATCGTACGCTTAGTACGTCACGACGTAAAACAAAGCGATACAAAAGATTCGCAAAAGTTGTCAAATATCCGCGTCCCTTCGTTGAAATTTCTAGCAAACGTGCGTCAATTCGCCTTGATTCGTCCCTGAGAATACGTTGCATTAACCTCGACGCAAGGTGCTTTCACATATTTTTCACCGAATCGTAGTAGCATCGTAGTAAGAAAAGCGTTTCCACCGGGGAACGGTACAGGATCGAGATCAACTTTCCCGCTGTCGTTCGCTCGAGAAACGGCAATGCGCGCATGAAACTTCGCCGTTTCTTTGTGTACGTGTGCACGCTTAAACGTTTGCAGGGCTTTACGCGAAGACGTGCACGCGCAAAGAATTCGCGGTACTCGGTCGCAAAGACGGAGAGAACCAGCGTGGCAAAGGATACGTTTTGCCTCGACTCTGTCTCTCGCCGTTACCCTCCACCCGCCATTCGTATCCAGTGACGTAGAAACGTTTCGCGTTCGCCCAGTACGGCGCAACGCGAAATTGCTTTACCGCCCCCTCGCGGGGTCTTTAATTTGGTTTACTATCGGCTTGCGACCCCTTCGCTTCAGCCGCAAACTTTGTCTCCGCACTTTTCCGCCGTGAAAATTGCTTGACGAATTCCTCTCCAGCCGAGAAAGAAACGACGAGTGCCGCGGTACCGGCGAAAAAATTTACCGTCCCTACGGTATTCTTTTCCACGGCTCGGAGCACGGCCGTGAAATCTTGCACGGAAAGGTGCGATGTTTCAGATCCTCGAAAGGGAGGTTCGAAGAGTAGGTTGGGTCAGCAGCGGAGACTGAAATATCGCTTTAGCTGGCTTACGGTGCGGGATTATTGTTTTATTATGCCGGGAGCCACTTGGTTCGTAGAGGACTTCTTCGTATACAGACGTCGGTGGGGGAATCGAATCGCACGGCGGAATTTTAACCTTCCTCGTAATACGACGATTGTTTCTGGAAATCAGTCTTTTATTGCTGCGGCGCCGATAAAATACGGCTTGGACAATGATTAAAATTGTGTCTGTAGCCAGAAAAGATATAGAATCTAGGGAATGCACGGCAGATGGGTGCAGCGTTTTTGCCAGGACGACGAAACGATGGGAAAGAAACGTGATCGGCGTAAATTGTTTGCCCCGAGAAAGGGTTCGATGTATCCTCGTCCAACTTTCGACTATTCGACAAAAATCGCGTGCAGGGTGCGCGCCCTATTTGCGGGAGAACGTGTTAGTCGTACGCCAAGGAAAATCCGCTACTGGGGTCCTTTGTCTGTCAGAGCCAGTAGCTATACCGATGGCACACGGCGGTGGGGAATTACCAACGATGAAAGGAGAGAAGAAACTGGTCGACACGGCGACTGCCTCGCGAACGTCGAAAAGTCGCCCTGTCCTGATTTTACGCGAGGTAATCTCTTTCCTTTCTCCCGGTTCGCTTTTCCACCCTGCCTTCTTCTTCCTTCTCCCTCGACCCTTCATCTCACCCCCCCCCCTTTTTCCACCGTCGGCTGTCGTTGAGATGGGCGAAGATTGGTTCTACTATAACACGAGAGTTTGCAGTATGGCTCGATCGTTCTTTCTCTAGAGGTTCGTGTCTTTCGTCAGGATATAAAAGGGTCTCTCCAGTGACCAACGTGGTCGTTCCAACGACAATACCTTTTACTAGCGAGCTATTTTCAAGCTGTCGATGTGCCATGAACCGAAAGCTCGCTATGAGCCTAGTAAAATTGCCCATTTTATACGCTCAATCGTACAGGATATGGTATTTCTCGTTTAATATTTCCGTGATTTAAACATACGAAAGATGTACGTAAATTCTTTCAAGTTCCAGCTTTCGTTCGTAAAATCTCTCTGATTAGACGATATTTGAATCGCGAATGAACGTTCAGACAACGTTCCAACAGCGTGCAACAATTTTTTTTTCTAACGTTTCATTCTTGGATTTCCGAAATTTCTCTTTCGTCGGCTCCGACGAAAGGCAAACGCGAACAACCTTTTCGACATTTTACTTTTCGTCGAACGATATTTAAATCGCAAATAAAAGCGCCCTTTTTGTTATTTATTATTCGGAGCTGTGTTGTAGCAATTGCAGCTAGCTACCAGAATCGGGAGAACTGACCGGTACATTTATTATATCCTTTACCAGTTGCTTAAGTACGTCACCGGCAGAACCAGACGAGCGCGACTCTATTTCGCGGACGACGGAAGATAATTAATGCAAATGGACCCGTGCGCGTAATCGCGAGATAATAAAGCGATCATAGCTCAAGGAGAGTACTTCGCGGTGACACTGGTGAATTATGCACGATCTCCCGGTAATTTGAGACGATATTACCCTCGGCAGCATAAATTTCTCTTCTAGACCCGCGACGTTTCTTCGATCCCGTGGAAACTATTTTTGCTTCGTAAAAATCGCGACTAACGAGGCCAGAATATCGTACGTAATATTGTACGCGCTTCGAATACCAAAATATTTATCCGTGTAACGATAAATTGGAAAGAAAATTCTCCAGAGAGGAGGATTCAGCGTTCTCATATATTTTCGAGTACGACGAATAAAATACTTTCGTAAACAAAATGATAAAGTAAGAGTGCACAAAGATCGACATCATGAGCTAAAAATGAACCGAGAGTTCCACTGGGTATTTATTCCAAATTATATGGCCAGGTAAATCGCGTATTATGGAAAACGACGGAATTTTCAACGAGCACGTATTTTGCTTGAGGTTAAAAATGGCGTCGTCGCGTGGTCAAGCGCATTCGCACCGGACGCTCGGAATAACCGCGGCGCATTTCGAGGTGCAGTAGGAGAATGTGATACGCGTACGCGGCTCTCGTTCCACGGCCGGTATGTATCCCACGAAATATCGGTAAGGTTTGGGTCAGAATGTCAGGTCAGGGTACCCCAAAGTCTTGCTCTGCAAAGGTTAATATTACACTAACACGGGTGAACGTGTTCGTACGCTATCTTAAACGTGTCGCGTGACCGGCCAAATGACTATTCTCGTCCCGATGCGACGAAGAAATTCCTGGTCAGGCAGTGAAATCGGCCGAAACCTAGTCGGACGATTGGACGCTTTGTTAATTCGCGGAAGCTATTTGCGGTAAATAAACGAAATAAGCTTATATATCGTTTAATTGATAATTATCGTCGAAGAATTAAACATTTCGATCGCATATCGCGGCTAGAGCGTAATTATTTTGCTGTTTCATTAGCGCATCTCGTTTCATTTAATTGGACAAAAGTGAGACCACTGTGTTTGCCTATGTGCGTTTTCGACTACGGTATACCGATGACGTTTCGCGAAACGACCGATGTTTCCCGTAGCGGAATGAAAAGCTTCTTGTACACTCAGGGCGATTAACATTTATCCGTGTGTAACTTTCGTTAAAAATGTACCATATAGATCCCGGGCATTTCAATTTTTAATAACGTCGGCGGTTTACGCGACACCGCAGAAAAAAGAGAGAGTGAGTTTGGCCATGGAAATTCGAAAACTCGGCAAATGCCTGTTGTTTGCTTTGAACACAAAAGAGTGGAAAATAGCCCAAGTGTATTCGTCGCGGGCGAATAAAATCGAACGGTACTGCCGGCAGAATCCTCTGGCAGTGGAGCGTTCTTTGCATGATTCGGAATACAGGCAACCGGTGTATTTGCATGCGAGAAACCGAGGGCATAAACCGAGGACAGAGAAGAAGAGGCACGAGATAGCCAGCGCGAACGCGATACACCCGTACACTATTTGATCAGGCATAGTAAACACGATATTTTCTCACGTGTGGATACACAGGCCGCAAATCCAGACAGGTCTGTCTGTCGGTTTACTCCGGCGCGTCATTATTTGCGTCCCATGCAGCGCCTGGACGTGCAACGTGGCTGAATTAAAGGGACCGACACAGTAGCGGTAGCGACGGTGGCTGCGGAAAAAAAAACATTGCCAAGTAACGAGATTATCCAGATCGATCGATCCACCGGCTATAATAGCCGCGTTTAATCCGATCCCGCTTTGATTCAGCCGGCGACTGCGACCGACGAATATGTCTCGAATAACTCATCTTCGCTGGCGCGTCTCGTACGTTCCGTGTATCCGAAAAGCCTCGTATGGAAATGGATTGGTGGAACCGGATACACGTACATAGGGATTCGTTGGTTCGACGACACGCGACGACAACGGAAACGTAATTCGTGAAGTCGGAAATCGCGAGTACGCGCGCATCCGAGGAAGCGGCGTCTAAGCGAGAAAAGGAGGAGAAGGGCGAGTCATTAATCTAGAGGATCAGCACGCCGTTACCGGGAACGATTTGTATTTCTTGCGATCCGTAATCCGTGCACTTTCTCATAAAAGATCGGGTAGTCGCGTCTAAATTGATTCTCCTGCTCTCTTTCTTCCCTTAATCCCAGCGTTCTTTCACGATCTTCCTCCCCTGCCGCCTCTTTGTCGTCCCAGCGGCGCGCTTTCGCTGTGCGGATCGCGAGAAATCCCGCGGTATTTCCCAAAAAAGAGAGAAAGAAGAAGAAGAAGAAGAAGAGTAGGAGGAGAAGGAGGAGGAGGAGCAGGAGGAGGAGGAAGGAAGAGGAAGAAAAAAAAGGAACCGGATGCGACCGTTGGATTCTTCGTCTTTTTCTCGCGCGAGTCGCGGTACCGTTGGTCCTCCAGCTAGCGAGACGGTAATTGGATAAGTTAATTAGCTTTTTAAATGAAACTTTGTCGAGCTTTTAGATACTCGGACCGTTCTTTTTTCAGCCTTGCGGTCGCATACCTCATCCTCGTTGTTCCTGAACGCGAACGGTGGATGCTTGGTTCCTTTCGAGGAGCCTTAAAGTAAATGCCAGAGAACCTGCCAGACCAACCATCGTCACCCCAACCCTCGCTCCCTCTACTAGCCTGACCCATCCACCCCTCACCACCTTTCGTCCTTCACATCCTCTAACCGTTAATTGAAGCCATAACGCCGTAGAGCCTCGAGCGTCCTTAATGCAGCCGAGCTGCGTCACTTTAATTGAAAGTGCACGGATTCCTCTGATAGCTGCGGCTGCGGTTCCATCGTGAAAGAGTAAGAGAGGCCATGGTTCAGAGGGTGTTAGTTCACGACCAACGGAAAACGAATGGAGGGATACGGTGCACTCGGACGATGGAAGTAAGCATTTACCTTAAATATACCTTGAATCGCGTTACACAGCCGGCCTCTGGTTATACGTGTGTGTATACGACGTGTTCGTGTCTCGAAACGGTAACACAAAGGTCGAACAGAGACTACGAGACCTAATCCGAATCGAAATACAGCGAGCCAAGAATTTCGATGTTTTTACGTCGTGTCTGATGTTTCGTCGCGATGCTGAAGGGTGATTTATTACGGGAAACGATTTCGTGCTTCCTTCTTCCTCAGACCTCTCCACGCTCGTCGCTGTTTCACCGACGAACCGCATAGACTATTTCGTTGAAGTAGTTATAAGTAAATGCGCCGTGTTCTACAAACAGAGAAAAAAAAGATGGGGAGAGGAAGATGAAGGGGAAACGCGAACACAGGAAATGAAATTCCTTTGGACGTCGACGTGCTCGTTTTATATGCTTATTAACTTCGGTTTGACGGAGTGAATATCAAACGGCGTGAGTTAGTCGAGTGAAATAAATAAGATCAAAGAAAAGTTTTAACGAGAACTTAATCAACGACCGCCAATGTTTTCGAACAAACAGAGTTACAGAAAAGTACCGCCGGAGTTCGATAAACCATTATTTACGATATTAATGCTGCAAATGTGTACTCTACTTGCTTCCCCATCTCCCTCCCCCCCCCTTTCTCTCGCTTCACCTTTTGTCATCTTCCTCATTTTTCGAAGACACAAAGTTTTAACGAGAAGATCCGTTCAAATTCTCCCTGATTTCTTCTAGTTCAAACGCTGCTAAATATATAAACAAGTGTTTGAATAACTTTGCAAGTAGCATTCTTATCGTTACAGATAACGATTCGTAAGAATGCGTAATAACGCGTGACAGAGTTATCGTTATCGCGTGTACAGATTCGTACACGATTCTATCGACAGATTTTGAGACACTGTCGCACTTTTGAAACACTAGTCGTTCTTGAACATCCTCTATTCGTCGATTAGCCATCCGAGCGAAATCGAGGCTGTCGGACAGCCCGTGATTAACGAAGATACATAATGATATCGATCCATCGCACACACGTTCACCATAAAACATCGACAATCGGAAATCTAGTTACATCGGACAATTTAAAATACGATACACAGTCCTGCGTAACGTTCTTCGCCAGCTTAATCAATTTATTTATTATTCGGAGAATAACATCGCGAAAGGTACTAGTATACCGTGGCAAATATATATAGAGAACTATACTGCACGGCGGTATTATTTATCCTTTCGAACGGTACTCGTAGAAATGCTCCTCCGTGAAACAAAAGATCATTATTTCCTTGGAAATCCCGACGTGAAGCAAAAGTTTCCAAACAGCCGCATTTGTCTGTCGAGCGCTATACACGTAGCTTACCGTTAAGTTTATTTGTTATTATTCCAAGTTCGCAAGCTTGGCGAACGTCTGCTTGCCGATTTGTAAATAAAAAGTAGATTTCGAAGAGTTTCGCGATAAAGCAGGACGTTTATCCGTCGAGACGAGAGATGACTAAATTCAAAAACGAAACATGGAACAAAACGTAGCAAACAAAATTATTTTCTTGCCTGCAAGTCAAAGCTAAAAGTACGTGAACCGAGGATTTCGGGTGGTCCAATTACTCCGCTGAATAATTGTCCGAACTTACAAGTTGTTGTTAACGAGTACCGCGGATAACTACCGTGACTTCTGTTTCTTGGGCTGAATAATTCCTCGAGTACGGCTTGCCAAGAACTTCTCGCTCGTAAACAGAACGAGGCCGACGTTACGTTGTCGAATATTGAAAATAAAACAAAACGGCCCGAGCAGCTTGGAAAAGTTAACGGCCCTTTAATTAACAGAGTGACGCAACGAACGTGACTGCAAAACGAATTAGATTGTTCAACGAAAACTCGGCGAAGCTCGAGGCGCATCTTCTACGATAAAATGCAAGTTCCCTCGCTCCATGATTTTCTATCGCTTTTTAATTTCGTTTTACTGTAAGCGTACATAGAAATTTCACTGTTCGTAATACGAGCAACGATTCGACTAATTTTTATTCGTAATTTGCTAACGAAAAAAATAAAAGGGAAATATGCTCGAACGTTTAACACTAGCAATTTTCTACGATAACGATACACCCGTTGCGATATAAAATGTAGAACGTACGATGTCGGCGTAACATCGCACGCTTCGCCATACGTTTTTCCTTAATTTCTGCGATTACGATTTTCGTGAACAGCGGAAGACTGAGAGAAGACAGAAGCAATAAAGAAAATGCCACAACGTCGCTGCTTTGTGGCATATCCTTCGTTAAGAATTTAACTTCCCACTCGATATTCTTCCAATTTTTTCAATCGAGAGAAACGATACCGACGCAGAAGTAACGCGTACATAAATTCTAACCACACGTACAATCGCTACTCTCGAGCGTAACGTCGATGAAACGATATACGACATTTTCAAACTCGAAGAGCGAACAGAAGCAAATATTTCAGTAGGTGCTTCCTTGAAAATGAAATTCATTTAAAACGAATAACTTTATTCGCGACGTAATCGATCGAACTTTAATATTCTAGTATTCTCGCACGCACGCATTTCGGGGTCGTCGTTCCTTGTTTATAACGTTCTTTGTTCTCAAACTCTGCAACTTCGAAATTATAATTATAGTACTAATATAATTCTGTTAACTATTGTATTAAATATATTATACGTTTCGAGAAACTGCGAACATCGAATCTTTACGGGGAAAAGCGCGTACGCGTCTCTGATGTTAATGGGCAGCAAAACCTTCGCGCTGCCACGAGATAATTAATCACCTGCCGGGTACGGAAACCCATGTCCGCCGAGTCGTTGATACTACTACTGGCCGTGCAGCAGATCCCATACGGATCCGTTTTCCTTCCTCCTTCTTCGTTAACTAGTACGTTATCGTAAACCAGCCCCGATCGTATATACCAATTAAAAAGAAAAGAGAGATACTTCGTTTGTCTAACACGGAAAATCATCCGTATTAACGTAACAAATTATTTAAAGCTAAACGATACAATTACCGAAAAATAACACCGATACGATAGTAGCCGCGGATATAATATTTTCCTGTTTACAACGATACAAAATCGCTCTTTGCTAATTTCTCAAATAAACATAACGCCAATTAATAATTTCCGGTGTAATTCAACTCGTGTGAAAACAATACTGTATGATCGTTTAATATTTGTTACGTTATACGTAACAGCCATGATCGTTTAATTATTAATATCTTTCATTGGATATTTCAGACAATTAGACGGTCGTTGTTATCGTTCCTGTCGATAGCAGACCAGGGGAAACATCGAGGAAGTCCTCGACAAGACTAGTTTAGCGCGAGTGCCGTAAAACCGTCAGGACGCGCGGAGACAGCCTCGTTACGGTTCCGCTCGGAGTTACTCGTCCAAACAGAATTTTATCTCAAGCGCCATCGTTACAACAGGCCTGGCTTGCCAATCGATTTCTCCGATACCTCGCCAACTTAAACAGATACACCGAACTTCCGGGTAAACTTTCGCGCGATTAAGACCGTTAATGTTCGCGGAATTACCACGAGATAACTCGAACCTCCAACATTTCGTCGGCGACTCGATGGAAATCACGTGCACGATTATCATCGATCGGTAGTAGACTCCGCGTTCTCATTCGCGTTCAGTCTGGCCGCAAACAAATTTTTCGCGAGACGCAATTAAAATTCCAATAACGAAGGCGTTTCGTATCTTTCGTAAAAAAGAAATGTCCGAGAGATCGTATTGCGATTCCAGTCTGTCTCTGTTAAACCATCTACAAAGTGGAAATAGCGGTGGCGATACGAGCGGAGCGTATCGGAATAATCCACCGCGATCTTGATCTTTACAACGTACAAGCACGTTGCATTACCCGGAGGTTCACCGCTATCAGGACTGACCGTAAAACTCCGATCACGTTTATCACGTTCGTGACCGGCCAGTCGAACGTTACGCCGTCAGTCAATCGCACCGCTATAAAATATGTCAGCAGACCGTATTAACGAAGCATTCAATTGACGCGTATAAAACATCGATGAACAGAGAAGATTCGACGGGTCGTGTTTTAATCTGATCTCGTCGAGGCAGAAACGGAAAAATTCCAGTGATTTTTATTACACGGTACTGAAAGGTTGTATCAACGATGACATTAATTTGTCGAAATATAGTTTGCAGTTTGAAAACGCCGCGTGTAAAACGATCCGCTGGAACGATTCACGGTGCGGCAAGGGGGCAAAGCATACGTAGAAATACGTAGCGAACGCGAAGCAGGCAAGAATTATGGCAGCTGGCAGATCGATTACTCGTGTAGAACGCGTCCGGTCACGTGACTTCCCGTGATTCTAATTCAGTAGGACGTAAAATGTTCGAGAGTCGTGCGCGGCGCAACGCTACGTGTTCGCACGTACACCCTCCTGCTCTCCCTTGTTGCACGGTATCGGCCGAAGCTGAGAAAAAAATCAAGTTTCCGCTCTCTTTTACCGTCTCATTCTACTTCTCGCTTTCGCCTTCTCACAGTCCGACATCGACGAACTCGAGGGAAGTATCGAACGAGTATTCTCGTCGAGGAACAAAACGATTCGTGTCTTATTTATGTATCAGAAATAAAGTACTTTTGCGAAGAACGAAATGCACGAGTAAAGGATTAAAAAATCCAATTTTACGTGGAAGAAAGATGATCGCAAAAAGAAAGAGTAGAATGAAAATTGCAAAATTTATACGCGATGAAGCAAGAGCGATCGGCGAGGCGTTCATATCCCCACCCTGTCCCATAACTAAGAAAGAACGAAATCCATTCACGCGTATCGTTCGCACAAAATTCTACTCTCCTTTTGTTTACGAGACACCACGATGCGACTAGGACGCCAAGACGAATCCATATCCGAGAATTCGATCGTCATGTATCGTCTTTCGATCGTCCTGTTGACTGTACTCGTTCCGGTACATACTCGGCCGCGTTGTTCTCGTTCAACGTTTCGATGAATAGAGGAAGAACAGAGAGAAAGAAAAACGCGCGCCCTGAAATTGCGATTTTACCGTGCCGCGGCGTCGGTAAATATTTACCTGTCAGGCTGGCTGTTCGTTTCTCTCTGGTCTCTGCCGCTCTTTAATTAACACGCGTTGTCCTTCTTCTTTTGTAATCCTCCCCTCTCGTTTCTACGACACTTCACTCTCCAAGGACGAAGTCGGGGAAAAATAAAAGACCCGCTACCGGTCCTTTCACTGACAAACACGTTTCACCGATCCTGCAGGACCTTTACTTTCCCTTCCTCGTTAACGTTGGATTACACGATAGCTGAGACAGGCCATTCGATTCCCTCTTTCGATTTCCTTAGGCTCTCATGGTCGAACGCGATATCTCTGCCGAACGATACCACCGGCTAAACGATAGCTATCACGAGTCTGCTATCGACCCATCCCGCTCATAAAGCTCGCCGAATTCTCCGACGTAATATTTTCCATCGATTCGTATACACATGCCAACGATGGATCGTCGCCTCTGTCTAAGGTTACGACCTATACGTACGGATATGGATGCGTCGATGTATCTCGCGAAGAGAATTGCCAGCGAGTCTCCGCGGAGATTTCTCCAACTTCCGGCCGTGCCACGAACAGACGCTTAATGGACTTTAATGGATCGCGAGCGTAGGATCGTACATGGCGGAAAAAGTTTCACCGAACTTTAGCCACCGGACACTCTCACTGGATTATTAATGAAGGAAATTGAACGGATCTCACCGAGCACCGAATACAGAAGAAGTTAATGGATTTTCTTTCCTCGCACTTTCCAGACGTTGCAACGAGTTCGAGTGGTAACGATTTCGAGGGTTCTTCGTTTCCTAAGTTCTACGCACTACACATACACTCCATCCAACGTCACCTCATCCACGGTACTATGATCAAGTTTTCGCCTGATCCGGCATACAATCCTTCGTGCTTTCGTCGACGACAGTCATATCTAATCTGTCGTGATCTCGGCCACCCTTTCGTTCGGCATCCTCGTGACCGAAGATGCGCACTCTGTTCGAGCGTCTTCCGGTGCTTGACAAAATCGAGCGTACGAACCTACTTCGCCAGCAAATTGTCCGACGAAACTGTCTTTACGAACGAACGAATCGCGGACAGCGACGCGACGTTGACGCGAACTCTACGATACCCGACGAGCGTGAAAAAATGTGCGTCCTCGTCGAGGGAACGTCGTTTGCATCGTGTCGGCTAAGTGATCGAGGTACAGGATGCAACTGTCGTCGTCGTCGACGACGAGGAACGTCACCGGGACGAAGGCTCGGCACGCGAGTTCGCCGGCCGACTGAAGCACGGTTCGACTGTCAGCCGACCCCAAACCCCGAAACTCGACTCGATTCCTCTCCGTTCAACGTGTTCGCCGTCTTCGTCGGTTCCCCATAGCGATAAGGGGTGGCTGGGGGTGCAGAGGGCATAAACAGTCCAAGAGAGAGGGATGGAGAATTCCGCGCCTGCGCCAGGTGTACGAGCCGACGAGAGTCTTCCTTCTACTTTATGTTTGACACTCGCTACTCCTGCGTTGCTTGTGCAGGTGAAACAGATAACGAGCCGAAATCGTAAGTCGTCCGGTATCTTTTTAACCTTCGTTTAACCACGATCGAACGTCGGATCTTATTTACGACCCGCGTGTATATACATGGCCCTTCATGCGTGGAGAATCGGTAAATTTACGATGCCTAAGCCAACGTTGCAAAAACTACCTAATCGATCGGGGAATTAACCCCATGCCTTACATTCTCTTTCTTCTTCCTCCTTTATCTTTCCCTTCCAACTATACGCCTTACAATTCAGCACTTAGATACCGCGCTTTCTCACGGACCACTTCGACGTAATTTCTCTCTTCTTCTGCGAAAATGAAATTCTCGCTATAGAACGTCAAATACTGGATGTAGTTGGCGTTAGTTTTCGATTCTATAAGTTACATTTTAATCCGATAATATACAACGGACGAATTCCATTTACGATGAAATTTTACGATTAGTACGCTTCGATATTACAGGGTAAAGGCAAGTTAATCGACGGTTTCTGTATAATTGCGCGGCATTTCGTTCTATCGCGCAAAACGAAACAAATGAACGGACGAACGTTGCACGATGGAACAAAAGAGGGCAAAGCAAACGGCCGATGATATTGTCGGAATATCGGTGGATGTAACGTAAGCAAGCACGAGCAGCGCCGGAGGACGATGCGGCGATTCACGAACGTTGGCACCGATTAATTAACGTAAACCACGATAAATCAATCGAATTGTTGTTCTCGATACAGCGAACGATTTTCCGTGGTTAACCCGTGGAATCTCAGATTTGCTCTCTGTTCTTGTCCCATCGCATTTACCTTCTCCGTTGCACCGTCTGCGTCTGCGTCTGCTCGACTGTCTGTCCCTTTTTCGCGTTCCTCCGATTCCGCTTTCAAAGTCGGTATCGACGATTCGATGTGAGAAATCAATCAGTCCTAAAACCACTTCCGAGAAACTTAGCAAGCGCGTTTCGCCGCTCGACGTCGGTTCAAGAGTCTTCCGAGCAGCGATTCGTCCACGTTCCGGCCCTCTTTGACTCGCTCGGTTAAAGCGACACGGGTCTTTTCGGTTATACGTCGAATTCCAGTTACGTTTCCAACTTAAAGCTACAGAAGTTTCCCGCTTTTATCGTCCATCATATTTCACGCTTTGTCACCGAAACCTGAGATTAATCGTAGCGTAACGCGGCGTATGACACTTGAGATATCATCCGGATTAGAATCTAATCGTAAAATCTAGCTTTCGAGCGGTGCGAAATATATTTGAAATTTGGAATAGGAACTTCTATCACGGGTACTGTAATTGAAATGATCGTAGTCGCGTGTCAAGAAAAATACGAAGCTAGATTAAAGTCGAAAGAGCAAAGAAACTGAATGGGATTTGAGACGAAAGTTCGGACCCTCGAGAGATTTCGTTACATCTCGAAGCTGTAAACACCAGAATTACGTTGAATCGTAATAATTAAGCTGGCGCGTGTCTTTCGTAAATACTGCAGATTTATATCACGTCATTGCATAAATAATACCTTCCGAAAGCTACATTTAAAACGATACAGTTCACCGTGATAAGAGTTTTACCAAAAATGGAACGGAAAACTCGGTACGAAGATAACGAATGGTTATAAAAAAGAGGAGGGGGGAAGAGAGAGGAAGGGCACTGATTAATTACCAACAGATAGTTGTTTATTTTCACATAATCTACGTAAACGAAAAAACTGCGTTATTTATAGGATAACCTGATACGTATATATCCACGCGAGGTATTTCCTGAAATCTCACTATCACGCATCACGTGTAGTATCACTATGTTAATTGTTACGCTTGTAAATACCTACGTACGACTCGAAGAAACTATGTTGCTGCGAATAAACAAATAACGATAAAGCAATAACAACAAATTCGATCGATCGTTATCGAATTAATCTTATGGAGAAAACGTGAAAGAAAAGACAGCAGAGGATAGACTCGCGGCACGTTGATACGCGATGCAGCGAATTCGTCACCTCGCGAGCTTCAACGGTCATCGAGTAGGAACAATAACAATAACCGAGATAACGCACGCAACGTAACACCGCGAGATCCGTTTAGCTACAACCAAATTGCCACTATTATCAGTTATCGGATTATTAGGGCAAATTGTTCGGGTTTGCCTTTACCAACTAGCCTACATACTACGCGACCCCTTTGGCGACCCGGTTCGCCATGTCGGTGGCGCGGCGGTCTCTTTTCGTTCCGTCTCGCTTTCATCGACGCGTTCGCCGGTGACTCGTCCCATTTGTCTCCTTCGCTCACCATGGCGGAAGCGTGTTCGACGCGGCGCGGCCAGATGCGCCGTTGTTCGCGTAAGCATACGGTAAATTCCAAGTTGGCCGAACTCTATAGAGAACGTCGTGGCGTGGAAAGCTGACGCTGCCAGTCCGCGAATGCGGAGAAAAGTGAATGGAACGGCTGGCGGAGAAAGGAAAAGCAACTGGCTCGAAATATGTATTCCGGCACAATGCCGTTCGGAGAAGTTTCGAAACGACTTTGCACCCAACATCGAGACGTTTGTGCTCGAGTTACGAGACTGTTACACCGCGGATACGGCTAGTAAATTCGAGAGGTAAACGCCATTCAATCGTCGACATCGATGTCCCAACTCGAGCTGTTCGATCACCTTAAAAGTGTTTCGCCAACAGCGTTCCCATCGATGGGCCATACTTGTTCAGATTTTTAGTAATTGTACACGACGATATATACATATGTGTGTGTGTGTGTGTATATATATATATGTATATATTTCTCATATATATATATATATATATGAGAAACGTTGCTAAGAGCAATGATATTGCCTGTGTATATGATTATTAAAATTCGTTCGATAAAAGCTCGTGCGGCAAAGAATGCTATATGCGAATTAGGATCTTTGGTTGTGGGTTATTTGCAAATGGAAATTGGAATTGGGATAAAACGTTTCCTTAGGTATTGTTGAACTTTCGAACTTCGCCTAGAGATAATGGGAATGCGAACTTCATTTAGGGACACACATACCCGTAAATATCCATATGTAGGTACCTGTAGATAGCGGTAACATGCTTGTACACGTAATACCCCGATAATACGCTAAGTCTGAAATATGGCTATCGCCAATGGCGCCCATTGAGTCTGCAACATGATCTTACGAATACGAACCTCTATCAGAACTCCGTAGAGTTCGTGGTCTCGTTATTTACCATCCGCTCGTACGATTTCTCAATCAACGTCGTGGCTGTGCTCGATCGTACACGATAACGGGAATTTCACACATAGGCGATGCATAAATTTCCAATGACTTTCGATATCGTACAAAAACGTGTATCATTCGATATCTTTCTGGGTCACTGCAGATATCACTGCTGCATAAAAACGTCCGCATTGTTATATACGGAAAACGTTTGAATATTGACCGGTGCACGCGTGTACGAAAGGAAGAGCATTTGCGGCGACGCGACAGATCGGCCTGATAAGGAGATTTTTGAAATATCAGCGAGATACAAGCCTCTCGAAAATACGACGATTATTCAAGAATCAGTCTTGAAACCGTCACGGAGTGATTTATGCGTGGAGAGGAGGTACGTGGCTATTTACGTCGTAAAGATATATTTCGCGGTGGTATCGCTGCGCACGATAACAAATTGTTTCGCGACGTTTCCCACTTTTATCTAACTCCATGGAGAAGACGCGATAGAATGGACGCAGAAATGAATATACAACGATACGACATCCGGCGATCATTAATAAACCGTCTTAGAAATCATGTCCCCGATCTTGCGTCGACGGTACGTACCACGAATCCATTAGAGTAATTTATTTATCCTGGCGTCTAATTATTTACTATCTACATCTGGGAAACTTCAACGCTCTTACTTATGCTCGACGATAGGCTGCCGTAGCCGTTGAAATCGTGGCAAGTAGCCGAGTGAGTTGTTACGCTGAAAAATCGTTTCAACGATTCTATCCTTAACAAGATCCTGTTCCGGTGGTTTGCTCGATCGATCTCGCCCGCTAACCGGAAGCGATTCTTTTTCTCTCGTCCAAGCGACGACTTATGAAACTTTCGAACGCGTTGTTTCTCGAGACGACGATGCCTCTTCCTTAATCTCGAAACCCGTATACTCGAACGCCTCTACCATTCCCGGTGACGTTATCGAACAACCGTCGAACGTTCTGTTCAGGGACAAAGGAGACCGGAGCCGATCTATAGACGTTCCAGACGTTGCTACGTGCTCGACCGCGTTTCCTTCGTAAATCGCTGGACCACGCTCGCCTGGAAATCGTAGCCGTGACGAAGGCAACGATGACGATTTTGTTTTAATCCTGCCAACTCGCCGGGCTCAGAAAAATAGAGATGGAACGAAACGGGCGAGATGAAGGCGGAGAAAACCGATTCAGGGTCCCCCGGTAGTGTCTGCCTGCTCGAGGATTGAGTTCACCCTTGTTACGGTGACACTGCGGCTGGGTAGAAGTCTCGTTCAAACGTCCTAGAAGGGGTTGGATGTAGAGACGGTGGTTTCAGTCGCCGAGCGTTTCCGAATCTCGGCGGGGTTAATAGTCGAACGTGCCTGGAGGGATTCTCCAGCGCTGGCTCCGCCATCCCTGCCATTTCCCTGCCACCCTCGGCCCCACCACCGCCACGCCATTATTGTTCGTTTCTGAAAGGCTGAATCTCAGCATTCAGTCTCCTACTTCCTCCTTTCCTTTGCCTTCTCGTTCCCTTCCTTCCACCTCTCCTCCTTCTCCTCCTCCTCCTCCTCCTCCTCCTCCTTCTCCTCCTCCTCCACCTTCACCTTCTCCTCCCAGGCAACGCAATCTCACCGCTTCCGTGCTTACAACCAAGACGGCTTTGCTTCCGACACCACCGGCTGTCTTGCCGCGATAATACGTTAATCAGCCAGTCGCGATGTGTTAATTAATGGCCGCAGGCAACAGCGAAACGTCGATCGCTCGATGTTACCCCGAGAGTCGTTTCCTATGGTAGCCGCGACGCGACTCAGACGACGTGGCACCGTGGCGAACGTGACCGGTTTATTTGGAGCTGGGCGAGCGCGTGGTGCGTTGCGACATTATTAATAAACGCGAAACAGATTAATTCGATCGATGTCGTTCTACGCGATTAGCGAACATTCCACGGGCCGCTGTTGAGCGCGCTGCAAAATGCATCGCATACATCGGGACGCACGGTCGATGTCAAATGTTGCGATCTCTCGGCGAGATTCGAAATTCCGTTTGTACATTCATGGACGCGTTAATTTTTCACGGTGTCATGTCGCAGAGAGTCGAACATAAATCAATGTCCCTTCGTGAATTCCAACCATAGGCAGAGAGGTGTTTGAATTGGCGCGGCGGTCGATACTCCGCTACTTTTAATTCGCTCGCGAAATCATTAACGATAAGACAATTTCCACTTGCTAACAACGTCGTTAACGAACGAGCGAAATAGACGAGGAAGACTCGGTAATTTTCTCGGAACTCGACTCGGCAATTTAATCGGTGGCATCAGAAAATCTGACGAAGAGAAATTGGTTACGGCGTTGATACGCCGATTATTTCGGGCTCCGTTTTAATTATATCGTCTACCGGAACTTAAGCTATAAAATATAGCATTTGTCTGTGAAACCGCCTATCTTACTTTTCAATTAAACCGATCGACGCCACTTCGCCGGCCAGCGAAACGCTGAAATGGTAAACAATGCGAATGTTCTCGAGAGTTGGCAAGTTGGCAAAGAATCGGCTTAGAATCGCGACGCATCGACTGGTGGTCGGTGGCAAGCGGTCGCAGTTGAAAAGTGATCGCGTCGATGCTCCACCTCGCCCGCGCATAATATCAGTCGAGAAGTTGGCGCGTCAACAGATTCCATTCGTAACCATGAAAACCGTCCTTTCGGTTTCTCGCGAAACGAAAGTTAACCGTCCGTTTAAACAAAACCGTTCCTCGTCTCGAACCTCGAATCTTGTCGTCTTGTTGTCCATTTCGACAAATTTCCAGCCAACTAACCGAGTCCCGCTAACTCGAACGTCGCTTCCCGGCGAATAAACGTGTAACCAGTTCGTAAAGCTGGTCCGCCGGCTAAAACAGAGCAGCGGTGTAAAATAGGAAAATGTACGAGCCAGCGTACGCGAGACATATACGCGGAGCAAAGCCGATACGTTCAAAAAGATTGCCGCTGCTATGAGCATGGCGTGTCTTCTCGTAGCTCCGTGCCTCTTTGCCTTTCTCGTTTGTTGGTCGACGTTTATTTTGCGGTTTTCGCGAAAGCGGATAAACGAGAAAGCATTGATTATATTTACAACAGAGCCTCGAGGCAGGAGTTAACGCGGCTCGGTGAACGCTCGCTTTCGCGAAAATTTTCGGCTCGGTGCGAACGCGTGCTCCACGCTCCGTATTCCGTAGAGCCATTCCTCTCGTAAAACGTATCGACACCGTCAACGTAGAAATCCGTACAACTTTGACAAGAATTTAACTCGCTCGATGTCGGAGAAAATTGAATCACAGGACGATAACGCGGCTGTTTATCGGTGCGTTCTTTCGTCGAACGGGATCGTGAATAGCGGACACGTTTATAACCGTGCCACGCGAAACAACGTACCGGTTATGGTTGCCCCGACGAAAGGTTTATTATCTCGTGCGCGGCATAACAAGGGACGCCATTACTCCTTGTTGGTTGGCGTGCAAACATAAGGGAACGTCGATCCGACTCCGGTAATTCTAGCACACTCGTCCGTAAACGTAAACCCGCTCGACGTCAGCCAGGGTACTTTTATTCCGTGCTCGGCAAATTTTTAAGCGGGCTACAACGAAAGACAATCTCTTTATACGTTCCCCGCCGTGTTTTCACCGCGAAATTGCGTTGTCACCCTGCATCTTCGTCCCGTCTTTTCTCCGTTCGCCTCCGTGGTCCAGGCGGAGGATGCCTCGGGCGAAAAAATGTCGAAAACGAGCCACGATGTAGAGAAAGCGCGAAGAGGGGAAAAAAGACTCGCCGTGTAAAACGAGACCGACAATTTTCACAAGATTTGTCCGACGTTCTCGCACCTTGCCAAATATATCGCTCGCGTTATTACAACGAACGAATTGTAGATATATCTACCGACGTAAGAGTAACGCGTTACATACGTGCTATCGTATTCGCGGAACACGTTACCGATTGAAACGTTCTGACACGATCGCGTCTCTGAGATTTCAATATTCTCCGAATTTTAACGTTGGATATTTGAGATTCGAGTTTCAGTTTGATACGCCTCTTTTCCCATACCATCCAGAGACAGTAGCAGCGGCACTTGGCGTCGTAAAAATATTTTTAACGCAGCCTTGGCAACAACGTTTTTATGGAAAACAGAGCGGCGCGGACGAAATTACTGGGAAACGTCGTTACGACGATTTTAATCCGTGCACGTGGATGGAAAAGGCGACGCGACTCGCGCTAAATCAAGTTTCGTTAAACGACGAATAAATCGAGCTTTTTCAAGGAGTCGCAGCACGGTGTTTAAAAATGTACGCTTAGAGCTTCGAGCGTGCAGCCTGTGTACGTGTACGCGAATCTATCCGGGCTTATGCGCACGGGGTTACTTAATCCATACGGAATTCCTACCCCGACTATCCTCGTGCTGCATGCCAAGTAACTCTCGCCCGCCTTACGCTTTTCCAGCTCTTTCTCTGCCTCTTCCTAAAAAAAATCCCCGTCTCTTCGAGTATAAGACTCGCTGGATGACGATAACCGATTTCGAAATTGGATATCGATACCGAAACGCGAAGATCGTACGAGAAATTTTGATAGTGATCGATTTAGAGAATTTACAGAATACTACTTTATCGTCGGATGCACACCGAATGCGATATTCCAACAATTTTTTCGTATACGCATACACGAGTAACGAACAACGGGTTTGTTAACAATGGTTAATGCGTCAATCTGTTCAACGTCACAAACTGTACGTACAATGCATCGTTGGATATCCATAGCCGTGAAAGCCGTCATTCGCAACCCTCTGCTCACAATACCGTGTCACGATGCTACGGGATATTGCGATTCTATGGAACATCATGGAATTTCAAGATGGCCGTCAGGGGCAAACCGGGGGACCAAGAGCAAAAGGAATTCAATTTCGCACTGATCGTCTTTTATGTGCATGTTTGTACGAGCATTTATATCACGACATCGATTCGAAAACACGTCGATAAACGTATCCTGTATCAAAACTACAATGTCGCCATCGGAGCACGTTTGACATTTTCATAGTATCGATATCCTATTTCTAAACTTAAATGTATCACGCCGCGTTATCAGTTTCGTATTTCGCGAGTCGATTGATATTTCAGCAACGGGATATTTGTTTCGTTCTCGCGATCGTCTTTCGCGCCAACGATCGAACAGATTTCATTCGGGACGCGGAATTTTACTCGTCGATCAATATTTAACCAATTAATTAGCGGTTGGTTTACCAATCCATAGAACGTTCTTGGCGCGTTCAAAGAGAAGGCGAAAGAGCCCGGTCGACGGAGTTACAGCGAAACGAGCTCGTGTTTGCCGTGTCCGTGCACCATAACGTTCGTAGCTTTGATAAGGATCGCTTCAATTATCCATTCAATTACGAGCGGCGATCCATAATCGTCAAATGCCTTAGGAAGCTCGATCCGAAGATTTCTCTTGTCTTCTTGCCTGACCGGCGGACGTACAGGAGAAAGGAACGCCGTTCCATCCTAATTGCCTGCCGTACCAAGCGTTCGTATCAATTTCACGTGCCAGACACGATATTCCAACTAAATAACCTTCATTTAGTTCAATTCGATTAAGTCCCGTTTAAAGCTTCCATTGTGATCGAATTAGTCGCGTGCATCGACGCGGCGCGAAATTTCACGGGGAACCAAAGTGCATGAAACGCGGCGCGATGTGGCGCGACATCGAAAGGCATCGGCCGCTTATGATCGATCATTTTTGCCCGGCGTTAACGAATTTTCTAACGTCGTTAAACGTTGTTCCGGCCAATTTTCGTGCATTCTCGCCATATTGTCAATTAACACCTTTGTACCGGTCCCGAGAGACAGAGAGACAGAGAGACAGAGACAGAGAGAGAGAGAGACAGACAGACAGACAGAGAACGCTACTCCGTGTCATCGTCGACCGAAAGAGCTTCTGTACACACAAGGATGCGTGTACAAGCGTGAATACGGACACACGTGACCGAGCATAGAACGATACAGAACAGAGAGGAGCGAGGAAATGGCGTCGATGATAAAGACGGAGCGAAAGAGAGACGGACAGAGGACGCGGGAAGAGGAAGGGTGGATACGGTGGAAGGTTGAATTCACTGTGAAAGGGACGGTCGGTAGGGGCAAAGGGAATTGTATGCGATGCGGTCTCGAGGTCGAGGTTTACCTGGTCGCACCACTCTGTAGGGATGCTTTGCGCGTGTATCATACCAACCTAGAGTTAGCGAGCTGATGGACCATAGTTCAGCCATGATAGACCGTACTAGATCGTTCCTCTACGACGCACGCATAGTTCGAGGTGTCAGCTGACCTCGAGCTCGTCCTCGATGTCACCGTAACCGGTCAGTGCATGCAGGTAACGTGTTACGTGAAAGGGACGAGTCACGGGGCTGGCGAAGGTAGAAAGCAAGGATCGACAGAGGGGAAACGCGAGGAGAAAGACGTCAAAAGCTACTACAAGAGAGAGATAAAGAGAAGGGACATGGGGTAACGATGGCTGGTTGTGTGTTCCGACGTAATATGGGCTTGTTCCCGTTTGCCACGCGGTTCTCCCGTGCTTTGCAATTAGCCTTTGTCGCGAATGCCCGACCAACCATCTCCTCCCCCTCGGCCTCTACAACCCTTGAAAACCTTCGCACCGTCCTTCTATCTTCGCCACCCTCTCGGGATACGCTAATATCCGAGCGTCTAAGCAACCGCTTTAACGTGCACGACCGTGTTATCGGACTTTCAGCGAAATGGAAAATTTATATCAATTTTCGCGCTTTCGTCTCACCTTCCTCTCGACAAAATAACAAAAGTTTCAAGATTTTTCGCGTGGCGAAATTTATGGCTGGAATTTACTTACCGTTAGCGTTCACGGTTGGATACGAAGTTACAGATTAACGCGAATTCACTGGTACAAACGGAACGTAATCTCGATGATGGAAATTCCTAGTTTGGAAGCGAACGATCACTTTCGATATTAGGTTGCTCGTTAGGTTAGTTTTCAATGGACTTTCGCGTGCCACATGTTCCTACGATAATGGCTCTCAAAGCGAGCAACGATGCGCATCAAATACAAGAATGTATCTACGATATAGACTACATAGACTGGATAGGAGGAGATTCGTATTCGAATCTACAACTATGCTGGGCAACTTTAGCGCGCCGACTGATAGATTTCGTGTAATAAAACAGCGAGTTCGTAGATACACCGATCGTCTCCAATCCGCGTCTCGTTATTTATGTACAAGCCCGTGCTATCCGTAGCTCGAATTTGCCGCTCGCGAACATCTGACCTCGTACGGTTCTTCTTCCGTGATGACAGAGTCGAAGATTCCATCGAAACGTCGGTCTTTGATTCTCGACGCGAAGAACGTCTCACGATACAGAAAAACAGAGCGGCGAAAAAGATAATGGATCGCGCCAAACCGTAGACTAAGCACGCCGAATGATTATTGCATGAATGTATAGTATCCGCACGCCCTACAGTTTACCTCTTTCCTTCCTTCCTTCCTTCCTTCCTTCCTTCCTTCCTTCCTTCCCTCCTTCTTGCGAAACCTTCTCCCGGTGCTGTGGGATTCCGACAGAGCTTGAACGAAAGTGGAATTCAAATTGTTATTTTAATATTTATCATCCGGCCCTTAAATCCCTCGAAAGCTCGCCCTCCTCCGCGCAGGATCAACGATTCCACCTTCGGGCATAATCTTCCGTGAAAAATGCTAACCGTTCGACTTAACCGCTTCGATATTTCAGATATTATCAAGCATGACACGAACAACCACCGTTCGCCGACTTCGTTAACGACCTTCGGTCGTCGATCGTTTCGAAAAATTCAAACCAACACCTATAATCGAGCCCTCTATACCCTGTATCTACGACGTCTGCTGGATAAAAGAAAAGTCCAACAACGTGTAAATTTCTTTCGATGGACGAAACGTAAACGGATAGACGCGAGATGGAAGTGTACGTCTCTTGTGCAGCTCGTTTATTGGCAAACCTAAAGAGACCGTTGAACGAGCTGGGCGGGTTTTGATTTTAATCGAAGGTTATGCCGCCGGCAATAATCGGCAGTTAGCCGAGCACCAGTCTCCGATGAGGCTGGGGTTTGCTGATAACAGACTTAGCAGGGGTGGCAAGTGGCGCAGCAGGGGGTGTGGAGGAGGGTTAAAACCCCCTCCGGTAACAGCCAACCATGTTACGAATCTCTGGTCGGCGTCACGGCTACGTTGCTAGAAGAGCGGATCAGGAGGACCGGGTGGAAGGAGGAACGTGTATCGATGCCGGCTGGGATAATCGATTGATCGCCTTCTTAATTAGCGGCCGGGGTATTTAGAGTGCCCATTCAATTACACAGTTGCGTAATCTGCTTACGCAGCCTCCATCACCGAGCTTCCTCCAGCCAGAGCTATCCCCGTTTCACGTCACGTGGTCTGTATCACGGTGCTAGTCGCCACTCAGAAATTGGATTCGATGCTGTTGCAGCTTTGACGAGAGACTCCGATTAACGGAGAATCACGAGCAACGGCCTAAAGTTTCGTTCGATTCTGCAACTAACCGCCTCTCGAGGAGCGAGACTCTTTGAGTCGGTGGAAACGATCGTTTTAGTCGTCGATGACGAAAGCAACGAAATTCGCTCGCTTTTCAATCGTGCGAATCAAAATGTACGTATACAACGTTCGGACGATCGTACGAATTTAAAGCGGTATTCGCCACAAGAGACTTCTTTCTCGCTATTCGTACATTTTTCCTTTGTATCTCGTAACAATCGAGACGTTCGTTGCACGGGGCATAAACGATCTCACGAACACGTTCAAAATCCCCGATATCCAGATCCAATTCTCCAGGTAAGCGCAATATCTCAAATTAATTCTCACCGTCGTAGTTGTCTGGTATTCCCGACTTGTCCTTTCTCTCGTCCTTCCCCATTCCCCTAGCTTCCTTTCGCCCGACGTTGGCACGAGCCTGTGTACATCTCGAAAGCGAGTAGGAGGTTTCCACTTACCCCCTCCGTTCCTCCGGCCTGTTTCACGAGCTTCTCGCTCATCCTACTCCTTCCCTTGGCTGCAAGATGTGTGTGTCACCGGCTTATGAGAGCGGCGAGCCTCGCCTCTCGTGTTTCTTTCGTGGAAGTAAATGTTTTTAATTTCGCCAGGCCTGACGTCCTCCACTTTCACAAACGAATGGTCAGAGGGATGGCACGCGAAAACGGTGAACACGAACGACGCGGCGAGACGAGACGCGTCGCGACGCTTGCCAACACCCGGACCAGAGGTTCGTCGCCAACAACCAGTACGGACTGTAACAGCCAGTTTCGTCGTTCGACGCTTTTTGCTGTCGCGAAAGTCAACGACTCGTGAGAGACGGAAGAACGACGAAAGGAGGAGACCTTCCAAATACCGTAGCGTGCAGTCGCATAAAAATATCTCGAGATTCGTCTTGGAATTTGAAAAGACCGATCGATCATGACAAGCGATCAAGTAAATTTTCCGGCAAATATGTGAGATCGCTTAGGATGAAACGAATCTCGTAGATACAACTAAGAGAGATAGGCGTGATAGAATCTCGACGAAGAACGGATACCGTCGGAAAAACGGTTTTTCCGTTGTAATGAATTCTTGTTCGCTTTTCTGGGCCGCGAACCTTGCGAAAAAGGACTATCCGTGCAAGAGACAAAACTCGTCTCTTGAACGCGCGCGAAGGGTAAAAGAAACCAAAACGTTGGATCGTTCGAATTCTTTACACCCGGCTATACACCGAAAATGTAATAAATTTCTTGGCCGGCGCTATGAATCTTCATCCCCCGTTATTGCAGCGGTGCTTTCCCCGCGAATCGGGCAAGGGTGTATTGAGTGTCTGGCCGAGTTGTCCTCGTGTACCTTCATCCTACTTTCTCTTCTTTCCGCCAGGAGGACATAGAGGTTGATACGTCTGACCAGATGGAATTTTTCCACTTTATTTTCCTGGTCCTGCGCACGATATCAAATTCCATTGCCTCCTTCCTCTCTCCCAACCCCTACCTCTTTCTTCGTCACTACTCTTTGCCTGGCGGTCTCGCACGTTGTATTTCACATAGACGTCCGTCCTTGATCTTCTCTGCCTCTCTATCCGACCCTTTCTCTGTCTCTGTCTCTGTCTCTGTCTCTGTCTCTGTCTCGCACGTCCCGCTAGCAGCAAGAACATTCGGTTCTCTGTCGTCGGTTGCTGTCTCTCGCGAGCAACACGGAAGACAAGACAAATACGGAAAACGAAGAGTCGGGAGAAGCAGACGACGACACTGCTTCCGGAATAACGCGATTATATCGAGGCCGTGGTAGCAGCCGTGCGCTCAGAAATCGATACCTATCGGCGGAGAAGTATGAAGTGCGTTTAAATTTGTCGGAAGTCATAAATCGCGACCGAAATATATTACCCTTTCGTACAACCAGTTGCCGTGAAACTTTTAACCGAATACCACGACATTTATCCGTTGCGCTTTTAACGCGCCACGGAACGACCCGCGTCGCGAAACTTGTACAAATTGTCCAGTCAAGATATCGAACGGTAAAAAAGGAAAATAGCCGAGGACCGGTATATACCTTATCGAGTCGCGCGTGCATATAGCGTGGGAAACGAAATGGCTGATTCTTCGCAAAAAAAAAAAAAAAAAAGGAAAATGAACAAAAAATTTAATGTGAAATTTTCTTGCCGAGGCTATCAACGTGGAATCGATCCCTTACCGTGTATACTACGATTTTCAGCCCATCTCGTATACGTTGTAGATTTAATCGCGCGTTCTTTCGAATGGTATTATTACACGGTTTGCGATCAAGGGAAGACGAAGAAACAAGCAAGAGTGCCACGATCTTCGCGCAACGAATCAAACGCTTTAGGACCGAGACGTTGTAAATCAATAATCCATTGAACACAGAAAGCTAGCGCAAATAAGTTTAACGAAAGTGCCGCACGCGGCTCTCGAAGATTCGCTCGCGCGCTATTCCCGCGTGACGGATAAAGCGGAACGACTGCTCGCAAACTCTCTAATCAAAGAGCGTTCTATCAAGTTTGTTCTATGTACTTGATTACGTAGAATGCGAGACGGTAACGTTGTTGCCGGTGTCTGAATCGCGAGATATCGAGGTACGACTTTAATTAAGTCAGATTTATGGAGTAAATATCACGGATCAGGTATGTATACATACGCCACTGTCGACGAGCAAACTCAGCCACGATTGGATTCTCCATAATTTCGCGTTAAACTTCCTAACGACCGTGAAGTCGAGTGGACATTAATTACACCAGACGAAGACTATCGATGTATCGGCGAAAAGATCTCGCCTTGCGAAACGCGAAACTGTTGCTGGCGTTTCGCGATAAAAATCATGACAATGATAATGATAACGGCGATGAAGGAGAATTACTCGAACTAATCAAGAAAGAAATCATCGTAACCGATGTTTCGAGAAAATTGATACTCGTCGTCGGTTATTGGAAAAGCCAAGTGTATTTGCAGGTCCAGCACTCTTCGCGTGCCAAGTTTCAGATTGGAAATCCGCCGCGGTTATTAGTTATACAAGTAGTTTCCAACATCTCTGGGGAGCGGTTCTCGAGGTTAAAGCGAGGCTTGATTAGGCGCGGCAACTTGTGTTTCCATCCTCACTCCTTACACAAACTTATACCATATTAAATTGCGCTTAAGTCAAGCACGTGCTCGAAGGTCACAGTTCGTAGAACAACGAAGGAGGGTTATGAATCGAGAAGGTAAACGAGAAAGAAAGAGAGAGAGAGAGAGAGAGAGAGAGAAAGAGTAAGATAAAGGAAGATAGGAACGCGAATCGTAGGAAACGCAACTACAGGCCGTAAAGATACGAGGTGCTACCGTGTCAAATGAGAAGAAACTTGGAGGAATTTAATATGCCGGTCCGGATGTAGAAACGCCACGTCACATCACGCGGGACCGTGCGATTCTACAACGGAGAAAGGGGTTTAAACCTAACCGGATGAACGAACGGGGGGAGGGGGTGAGGGAGAATACGCGGAAAGATAGAATGAGATATGGTAGCTTAATTCTGTTACAAAGTTACGCGACTTTCTGGAACTGTCCTCCCAGGACCTAATTATGCGGCTGTCTCCGAGGAGAACTCTGCAAATCTTACTGGTTCAACGTAAATATCGTACGCTAACCAACCTGCGGGAGATTTACGCGTGTCGAGCCAAGACTGGCCTGCTTTCTTCGCTTTCATGGCCATGCGTGAAGCAGAATTAACGAGAAACTACTAACGCCAAGTACAGCCGAGCTCGAGAAGTTCGAACTTTGCCGTACGAAGTTCTCAACGAAGCGAACTGCTCCAGTGTCGTACGTTATGTTAATTCGTAAATGACCCGTAGAAATTCCGATATAGGAGTAAAACGACACGAAAGCGATTTAACGATAGTCACGGCTCCGTGCTACCGACGATCGAGTTCCGAACTTGAAGTGGAGGGAGATGGGGGGGAGGGGGAACAGAGGAATGTATTTGACCGTATTAGCTAGAGAGGCGTGTTTGTCAGAAGCAAACGAGCGAAACCTGTAATTATGTTTGGCGTCGATTTCTCGAGTACACACAGTCGGATTCGCTACAGATGCTGCGTCCGTCGAACGAACGTTATGTACTCCTCGAGCCTAAGGGTGAGTCCACCAACGGCAAGACGAATATAGACGAATGATAATTAATTTCGGTAGCGATCGATCACCGACCGAGAGCTCTTAATCCCCTATAATAAAAATTATTACCACCGACGATTTCGCTCGTGGATATCCGCTTTCCACTTTCGAGCACAGAGTTGAAATTTCAACGAGCACCGAACAAAACGTACCTGCGCAAATATCGTCACGCGTCACGATATACTGGGAAATCTGCTTCGGGCTAAACCAGCTTATAAAACGATAGCTTCGATCGACCTTCTCTTCGAGGATTATCGTTCGATAAATGATAAAAAAAAAAATTCTGGAAAACACAGAGGCGGACACGGTGGCAAAAGGAGAAAGAACGGGCGGAGGAAAAGAAGGAGAAAGGGGACTGAGCGAGTAACACGAGGATAAATTCCTCGAAGGAAAGTTTTCGTGTATCTTTGCTTCGCAATCCCAGCGAACGGCGTGTATAAAGTGCAGCTACCGGAAAGGTACGGTTATGTCGAGGACCGTGTCGGTAAAGACGGTGCGCAAGTGAACAAGTACATGGTCCGTTGGTCTAATCTAAGGCTAAGTTAGGTTGGGTTAAAGTAGACGAAACCTCGCCAGTATTAGTCGAACCAGGTTAGTGTCCTACCATCCTACCGAAAGTTTCCCAGAGTCTCCTAGATATTCCCTACTCCGCTGCCACGGCGCCCTTTGCTCCTTTTACAACCGGCGACCGCAACTTCAACAGTCAACGACCGCGTGGATGAAAACGGCCGGTTATTTCTTCGCATATCGAGACGCCGGTGTACACTGACGATTAAAGATAAACATTTGCACGGTTCCGGCTCACCTAGCCTCTCGACAATACGCGGATAATTAGCGGCGCTCGCTGTACGTTAAACGCACAATTAAATATGACTGACATTAGCGGAAGGCTGCAGCCACCGCCTCGAGGGCCCAGGATGGCGCCACGAGAGGGGACCAAATTAATTTCGTCGTTAAATTTTCCACCGGGGAAAGATACGATTTAATTTGTCCGGTAAAGCCAGAGCGGAAGATATTCAATTTGTGTTTAAGGTAGAGAAGCTAGTCTCGCAGGTGTACCACTCGTTAGCGACCACCGTGCGTACACGTTACTACTACAACTTTCCGTTTAATCTAATCCAATTATAATAGAATTCGGCACCATCAATCGGGGATTAATTGTAGCTATTTACAGGAGGAGAAGGGACGAAAACTAACGTCCGCAGAAAGTCTGCCGGTGATTACTTTCCGGGTGGTCGTTTAGCTCGGGATATGAATTTCTCGGAGAATCGTCTAAAATTAAAGCGTCTATAACGCGTACGCCATTGAAACTATTTGTTCGCGTATACCTACGTTTCGACGTTTATCGCGTTGATTATCTTTCTTAAATAAATAACGGAGAATCGATAGGCTTAAATGGGACAGATTAAACGCCAGAGACGTATCCGACGAAATGTTTCTAACGAAAGTATAGTGCATTGTATGGCGAAATGTAACGGTATTGAGATATCAGCTGCTACCTGTAAAAGAGGAAACGCGAGGACGAAACGGTTTGTTTCGTTCGGCGTTATTACGAGGAGGAGATGGGATTCTAGTAGCCGACGAATTTACGCGAAATCCGTCGAAGCCTCTTTTAAAATCTCTTAATGCGAATATAAATCACGTCTTTGGGCCGGCGGAATTCGCAACGCTGAAAACTTGGCCCCTTTGTCAATTTAATCCGAAGTTTCCGCGAAAACATATTTTTCAGCTAATAACTCACACCCGACACTTCTACCGAACCTCCCACCTGCACATTCATATCCCGAGCTCGTAAATCAAGGAGAGGTCTTACCGCAAGAGTTTCCATTAGTCCCGGAAAAATTCATGGATGACAAATATGATTGTTTTACCAACTCACCTGAAACAGAAAAGAACGAACATTTACGTTTCGCTGAAATTAATCATCGCGGCTGCGAGTTCTTTCGCTTCTAATTAGCGTATTTTTTTTACCGTAATTTGCATCGAGTTTCGTCGGTAATAAATCGACGATATCGTATCGCGGGCGACACAAAATAATAGAACGTTTCGCTCGATTCCTCTCTTATCGGTTTGTCTTGCAGCGACATTCCTGTTGCTTGAATTTCCCAGCTTAAAAGCTTTTGTGTTTCGAACTTTCGAAATCACAGTTACGCGGCCTTAAATTCTCGAAATTGAGTTTTCGAGGGCCGAGCGTTTGAACCTCGAGCTCTCGCGACCCGCACTCGAGAATTTCCAGAAGAAATATCTCTCTATATGTATATAGCTTTTTGCTTATCCCCGTGAGCCACTGAACGACGACGAGGTTAACGTGTCCGTTGAAGGCTTAATAAATAAATAAATAAATAAACGAAGCGAGTTAAAAAAAAGATCGTTCAACCGACGTTGCACGTTTCTCTAAAAACCAATCGTTCGAGGAACGCGAAATTCTACGAATCGTAATACGTCGATCTTCTACATTTTCATCAACTGCGACACGAGCACGCGACAAGAGGATTCAATAAGCAGGTTCCATTTTCTCGCGGGATGCTTTGAAAAATATCGTGTCGAGGCGATACTATGGAAAGGCAGGCAGAATCCAAGGGATACGTCTTACTATTTCGTAGCCGATATTCGCTTCTGCGACAGAACGGTACAATAGCATCAGAGCCGATAATGGAACAAACGCGGGACAGGATAGAAGGAAGAGAAGCTAAACAGGACACGGTGCCGTCGAGGAGACGAGAGAATCGACGCGAATCAATCATATGCAAAACAGCGTGTCGATAAATCTTTAGACGGCCGATAAAATCGTATCGATCGGATAAAAGCAAAGCGGATGTGTAGATCTTTTTTATTAATTTCTTCTTCGGTCAACGCGTCTTCGTAACTCGGTTCTGCGAGTTAAGGGGCGACTGGCCAACCGACGCTGAAAGCTGATCCTTTCGCGCGAGCGAAGCCACAGAGACGCGGTGGATGGAAACGGAACGAAACAAAAGACAGGAGCAAAGAGAAAGGAGACGTGGCGTGAAAAAATGTTGAGGCAGACCCTCGTCTCTTGAGACGGCTAGGCAAATGACGAACGAGAAACGAAAAAGTGGCAGAGAAACGAAAAAGATAAACTAGAGGGTAAAGAAGCTTGATGGTTCGACCGAGCGTGCTTCTTTCGCGTAAGACATTTACCGACTGTGTTTCTATATAAGAGCTCGATCGGTAAAATATATCCGCAGGAAATCGGGAGCGACGAATCGAAAAGGCGACCGCTTCGATTTCCTTTATGGGAAAAAGATTTCACGAGCGCGTCGCTGTCTAACGCGAGGAAATGATTATTGACGTATAGAGGGAGAGAGAGAGAGAGAGAGAGAGAGAAAGACAGACAGAGATGCTTTCTGCACGTGTACGGATCGCTTGTTTTTCTCGCGGCGCAAATACACGGTTTTAAATATAAAACGAGAATAAGATTGGCAGGAGGTAAGATACACCTTGTCCAGTTACGTCAGCGATCGGAGCTTCATGACAGATATTTGCTACAATACACGGAATGTCTATCCGGCTACGAACTTGAACCAGTCTAGCAGCTATCGTTATAGTTGGAAGCACGTTGAAACTCGCGAACTTAGTTGTCGATAAGAAACGTAGGAAAATCTCGCGTCCAAAGTCCGGGATAATTAACGTCGCGGTAAAATCACAGCAAGACCAAAGATCGTTTTAAATCCATCGGTTTAAATATCGTGCGCGATAGATCGACTGTACGACGATCGACCAAACGACACGAAAAGCGCTCCTGCTTGCGGTTTGAATTTTTGCGCGAGGCGCGCGCCAAGGCAGGACAGTAACTTTTAATTCGCGTGCCCCGCGCCGACCAATCTGTGTCGTGCGCGCTCCTATTACTCCTGACAAGATCGGGACGATTTATTTACCGAGCGTAGAAGATGGCATCGCGCGACTTCGTCTTTCCATTGTTTCTCCAGCCATTCGGAGAAATCGTAGAAGAAGGCGGAGGGGACAAAGGATGGCGAAAGTGGAATGAGACGAAAAGAGAGGGATAGTGGTTTTAACGGACTCGAGGTAGTTGGAGGTACGCAACGACCATGGAAAACCCGACATATAGGAAATAAAAACTTAATGGCTATATAGCGGTACGGAGAATGTTATTTGGCGACCTGCGAGGAAAACGAGAATACAGCGAACACCAAGGTGGAATTGCGTTGGTACATCGTGATCAATCGAAACCGAGGAAAATAAGCGCGTTATCCGGTTTTACGGACTTTATATCAATCGACCTTACAAATCTTATTTCCTGTCTGTTGTTTGCTTCGTGAAATACGCCGAGGAACGAGGCAGATATCGGCTGGAGAGGGCAAGGGATAAGAATAACGGAGAATATACAATTCGATGAAATCGAACGTTGCAGATTGCTTGGCGGATACGTAGCATAGAATTGTCGATGGATTCTTGTATTCGAATTCGTACGATAATTGAAATTTACGAGGCTACGAAAATATGACGAGAGCGACGCGTGAGTCTCCACGCCGTTGTCGCACGAGGCTTTCGATACGATACACCGAGTTCAAAGGTTCGCGTCGAGCGCACGAATCCTAACGTAGCCAGCTATGTTTAGTCGTTAACTCCTTGTATCTGTTTGCGTAGAAACGCGGCTTCTTTTCCGTCAATTCTATTATCTACCTTTACCCACGGCTCTTATCGAGTCTAAAGGATAATACCGTATAGTATCGCAAAGTACACTGATTCGATGAATAATGGATGCGATGGATTCGTGGTATCAATGTTTCTACAGTTTCTCAACGTTCCATACGCAAAGGAAATGCCGTGACGAGTGGAACAACGGACAACGATTAAAGGGGAAAATATCTAAAACGCTAAAGAAACATTTACATTTGAAACGAAACATCCTCGATACGTTACACGAAATTACATACGTGGCTGCTATACGGTAGAAAAATGATTACGTTCACCGACGGACGAATCGTGCGACCAATTTTACATCGTGTCCCACTGTCTCGTCGTTTGCCAGCAATAGCTCGTAATGCGAAATAAACGTTACGCGAAAAACAAACGAACGAAACGTAGACACGCGCCCTCGATGAGTTCTCAGCGTCGAAAACTCTGCGAAAACGCCACGCGGTGGAAAAAATGATCTGAAACTTTCGTTCGTCACGATTGAACGCAGACCGTGAACGATACGACGTCTCTGCCGTGAAACGAAGAGATCCATAACAAGGTTCATCACGGTCGGGTTATCCGTTTCGCTCGAATGTCAACGTTGCTTAGAACCGGTCACGAGGAAATGGCAGAGGGGGCGGCGGGGGGGGGGGAGAAAAATTGTCTGAAAATGAGCAAGTGGATGGTGTATGAAATCAGAAAGGGTTTCCTTGCGGGAGACGTGATCGATGATCCAACGCAAGACATTGGACTTCTTCTCCCCGCAAGATACTTGGTTCCGGCAGAAATTTTATTCGTCGTCGCCGGTATAAGCCGTGCTGCTCTAGCTAAGAATATTGCCTTCTCTTTGAATAGGATACGCCATAAAAGCTTGATGGATTAAGGGTGACGCGTTGAAATTAAACATCTTCTTTCCCTCTGGAGACGCACGCACAATAATATGGAAATTGCGAGATTGCGCTGCGATTCGGCAGAAAATTCTGCCGTAATTTATAATTGGAATTTCACTGGCAAAGTGATAAATAAATTTGCGACTGGAGAATTCGTAGATAATTTCGCACGAAATTCCACGAATAACTAGAAATTCTTGAAATCTCGCTACGCCGTATTACGATCGTAGTACCTCTGCTCGTCAAAATGTAATAAAATCGAGAACAGTGGCTGATACTCGTCGGGTATTCAGAAGAGATGGCGAATCGGATTTGTAAGAGAAAGGGACGCTTTCAAAACGATTTATCTTCGGGAGATGGTAACTCGGTATACCTCGATTCAACGCGTCTCTTTCGATTCTTTTTCGAATTCGACGATCCATAATGTTTAAAGAAGAATTTTAGTTTCATTTCGTTCGTGTGATTTTAATAAAAAAGAAAAAAAAAATTAAAATCATTTCAACGTCAACGTACATATGTTTATATCGCGGGAAATAACGAAGATACGAACGTGAAAGAGATAATTGAAATATTCTATATGTATGCGAATAATAGACATATAGAACACTTGGTTCGATGAAATATTTCAACAAAAATTTACCAAACTCGCTTGGGAGATTTATAACCGTGGTACGAGTAGCTCATTGAAAACGCAACGCAGAGTTAAACGCCCCGTATGTTCGAGTTTATTAAGAAATCATTTAAATCGTACGATGAAATTCATATACATACGTGTTACACGACGATTGTTCCTCTTCGATGCGAAACACATTGCCACACTCACTGACGTATGCACGAAACATATTTTATTCGAATATTCTAATACTATATCTGGCTTAAATATCGAAATTACTCCCGAACAAACTGAACTAACTCGTGATATCCAATTATTTTGAAGAATTTTAACGAAAAGCAAACACACACGCGACCTTGACTTGTTCCAAACTGCGTTGAAGTTTAGATTATCGAAATTCGATCGAACGCAACATCGACTAATAACTATCGATAGCGTCGATACGCACGCATATTCAAACGCGTCACGTGGTTTGCGCTACGGCGTTTGGTGTTATGCGCAGGAAAATTGAATAAAACGAACGCGAGTAAACAACGTGAATATATGATCTTTCTGTAATTTATTTTACGTTTTACGAAAATTTTAAGAAATTATTCGAAGAAAATTTACGACGAAGAAAAAACTTGTAAAAAGATTTCACATGACGGTTCTCGCATAATTTATAATTTAATGTCGAATAACGCAACCGGCACGACGTTGCACGATGAAATAAAAGTAGATTATTTTTGCAAGAATAACAAGAATAAACGTCGATAGATGTGTAACTGTAACCTTCCAAAAATTCAGCGATGTAAAAAGAAAATACTTTTTTAAGACCGAAGCACGCATCGGATGCTGGTATCCCGTTGGTGGCAAAGATGCCAACTACATTACCGCCTGAAGACCGCTACGTTACGGGCGGCGGATACTTACGAGAGTCGACGACGAGCATCGCGTCTCGCAAGAAACTTTGTTACCGAGTTCAACATCCGAGGATAACTAGTTTCCCTATTTTCACGATAATCTACATATCAAGGAATCAGCGAACCGCGTTCCCGGCCGATAACAACTCAACTATTTCAGGCGAACCCTCGCCAAAGCTCGTAAACATTAAACGAGAAATAAATGAACACCGAACGGCGATGTAATTCATTTATTAAGTGGTTTTCAGAAACCAGTACGGCCAGATTTACTTGTTAAACATTTATCCAAGTGCGACCAGATCTGCAACTTCAAATTTACGATCGTCTTTGTGGGCGACATAATTAAAGGATAATAAAGTTAGAGCCAGTAATACTGTTATATCCCTCCGAATAACGGTTTGCAAATATTTGATAGAGGACAGAGTCAAGATACAAGGCGCTGTTTGATTTATTACGTGCATTAGAATTAACGATTGCCGACGATACAGAAATAACGATTGTGTCCGTGAAAAGCAGCAGTTTCATAGATTTAAAAAGGGTAAAACTTTAGTCTCGTTTTATTGGAGCCAACTTCCTGAATAATCGTGTTCGACTCGCACTCGATACCAATCTGCTCCACGCGGGACCATCGATCGTTAACGGAAATTTTAACGCTACGAAAGACTATTAAATCGATATTAATTAGAGCGTCCACGCAGAAATTATCGCGTACATCGTCGAACGAAATCTAGATCGAAAGTTATCGCTGCCGCGACTCGCTAGCTTTATATTTTACGATCGACCTACCTGTAAACCCGTTTTATTGCCATTTTCATCTGGTTAACTGCCGTAACGATTTTGTTTCTACGTAAGGAAGACGGGACGAAAGAAGAAAAGGAAGACGACGAAAACGTAAGGAAAGAAGGCGACGACGAGGAAAATGGCGCAAAAGGGGCCGACATAATCGGATGGCGCCCCGTTCTAACTTTTATTCCAGGTTATTTTACAATAATCCTTTCGAACGCCGCGAGCGTCCAGCCTGGGTCGCCTCCTATAAACGCGAACCGATGCGCTTATTTACGGCGGCTAAAATAGTAAATTATCGAATCGACTGCGCGTTGACGATCCCGAATCTCCTTCAAGGGAACATTTATTAGGCGCGAAACGACGGTGCCTTGGAAATTAATGGTGGATCCGCTGCGCCAAGGTATCTCGGATATAAAATATTTCGGACGATGGGGGCTCGTCGTTAACGCGCCACTACCTAGAACTGGCCTATCTCGTTAGCGACTCGATCGTTAAGATCTCCGGGACATCGCGTGATCTTTCCACTCGCGTTTAACTTTTACCCAATTAGGTAATCGATGCTGTATACGCCTCTCCGTATCCGATGTATTCCCGATACCGATCTACTAGCGATTTTAAAAGTAGAAAAATATCCGACCATCCGATCCGAACGATCGTACGATACTATCGATTTCGACGTCGAGCTGTCGCGGGTGGCGCAACTTTTCGCACAAACCAACGCGACGATTAAAATACAATTAAGCTGGAAGCGCGAAAACGGCGACGCGCGACTTACAAGGCAAGTTTCGTAGACCGGATTTGTTAAAAATTATAATCTATGCGCGACGACTCGGAGTCGATAAATCTACAAACCTAAGCCTAACCAGTACGCCTCTCGATAAATTCACCATCGACGTTTAGATTAGTCCTTAACACAGTAGAAAAGTAACTAAATCATTCGACCATTGCCACGGCTATGTAAAAGAACGTTTACGATTTCCTTATACCGTGGTAGCAAGGATAACCATCGCTATGAAATTCCCTCGATATTGTATACGATAACGAGACGTAACTACTATTATCGGCGGTGCTATTAAACTTCTCGGATGTTTGCATCGAAGTCATTCGTAAGGCTCGCGGTGAAAATCGCCTGAAACTCGCTACGCCACGTAAGAAAATCTATGCGTATGGTCGTACTCTTGAACGGAACGTCATAATCCTCGTTGAATACGCGAATCCGTGGATCGACGATTTAGCTGCCGCGCGTATGGATCGCGCGTCGATCTCCGGCGCCGATCGTACCAATAACGACCGTACAATACCGGAGCCCTTATTTATAGGGTAGTAAAAATTTAAATAAATTTCTTCCCCCCTGGCACGGCGCGCCATGGAGTGGCGGCGGTTGTTCTATCGTGGACCAAGGGTTCGGCCGCGCGAACGGTTATTTATTCACTTAATACAAACGGAGCTGTTTCTCGCCGCGTCCGACCAGCGTCATTATTCGATTTTCGGCGAAGTTTTACCGTGCGTGGCTGGGTTCGCGGGCCCGTAGACGAGCGTCCACGACCAGTAGTAAATTTTCACCCTTCCCACCCGAGTTGTAAATTTACCTTCGCCTTTCAATAGGGCCACGCCAACGGAAGGTGCTCTCGTCCCCAACCGCCGTACGATTCTTCCTTCCCTCCCCACCTCTTTCCATCTCTTTCCTCCCTACGTATATTCCTTCGCCTTTCTCTTTCCCTTTCTTTCGATTTTTCTCTTTCACACGGAGGGCCTTTCTCTTTTCCCCCGTCCCTCGCCGCTCCTCATCGACGTCGCTGCAGCGCGGCATCGTTTTCCTTTCTGTTTTATTTAGTTTTCGCCGCAATGGCGATTGCTCTGGCCCGCGATGGTGGCGATGACGATCGGCACACCAGTAGTGGTGGTAGACACCGGTGGACATCGGTGATGGCGATACGACGACGAGGAAGGTGGCGGTGGTCGAACACGGTGCTGGTAGTGGTGGACGACGGGTCTTCTGCCGTGGAAAGAAAGTCGCGATGGAAGGAGAGAATTCTCAGCAAGGCTGCGAATTCGCCGGTTGGGCGTGGACGGTATTTATGCCCGCTTCGTCCGACCGCTTGTTAGTTGCTTTTCTCGTGTTGCCACCGCCGCTACACGGCAATCCGTGCCATCTCGATTTTCTCCTCGTTTCTTCTTCTCGACCGCGAGAACTTTGCCACGTCGCGTTAAGGATGATCGCTTTACGCGTCGATAACGCCGGCGCGATCGACGACTTTTCGCGAAACGGATCGAAGGAGATTCGCTGGAAGCTTCCGTGCGAAGCTCCGACATTTACGTCCCGTTGAATTTTGAACCGATGCGATGGTCTCCGCCAACCAACCATCCGACCAACCGTTCCAGCCACGCCGTACGCGTCCTCCGCTCACCTCGCGACACCGTGTCCTCTCGATACTCTCTTTTTTTTCCTGTTTTTTTTTTTTCTTTCTTTTTTTCACATCCGGCGAAATCGATGTGTCGCCGAATTTGGCTCGAGGCTCGTCGTGCCCTCCTTCTTGCCCGCCAACAAGGATCTCGATGTCAGATCGACATCAATCTGACGCGGAACCAGTTACAGAATGACTTTATTAATCTCGAAACCGATCGACCGAGCAAATCTCCTATAAACGAGCCCCGCCTAACAAATCCGCGACGAACCATCTCGCATAACCGATGAAGACATCCTTCAAATATTTCATATCGTCGTGTCGCGTGAAAAAGATACGCCAGGAAATTATACAAGCCGTATCGAGCGGCTGTTTCTTTCTTTTATTCGCGATTATTCTTGCTCGAATAAATTACGTTCGTCGACGACACTGTCGCGCATTCAAACTAGTTTCCAAAGATCTACGTGTGGCTGCAACGATACAACGGTATCGGCGATCGCATCGTAAATCCGGCTGTTTCCTATCTCGCGAACCAGGCCCGATGGAAAATTACCCTTTCCTAGGAAATCCAATGTAGGTAGCAACAAGTAGGGGAAGGATCGGGTAGAGGGCCGGGTCAGGGTGATAAATTTGTAAAAGCAATTTAAGATGGCGTTACACGAAGCGTGCAACGGTCGTCGGGACGACGACGTTGCTCTCGGCCTTCTTTTTATCTGCGTCCCCTCGCCTCGAACGTACACATATCAACTTTTTATCTCCAGTCCAGAGACAATTCGACAACGACCACGCGTCCTTATAAACGGACTATGTCGCGTAAGTATCCCCGCAAGCCACGTTTCGAGCGCCGCTCGAGAAGGCCGGCCAACCAGCCTTCGGAATCTCTATACCAGGAAAAACGCGCACCCCCTGTCCCTTCCGCGGTCCACCTTTATCTTTCCGGCTGTTGTCCCGTGAATCCTGGATAACCGACAGATAAAACGGGCATTCACGAAATATTTGATAAACCCGTGTGTCGTCTCGCGTGTACCAACAACGCGAGGGATGACACGGCGAGGAGAGACGGCGATGTGCCGATCGAATTTATAGCCAAGATTACAGAAATTTTTGCCGTCGATATGGCTAACTTCTGGCAAAATTATGTTATCGGCGACAACGAAACCATACAGGTATTTTTAGATAATGACGCGGGCGAATGGGACAACTGCCGAATCGGGAATAACCAAAGTCGCGTCGCAGTCTCCGAGCAATTTGCCGATGAAACCGTAAACGTGCCGAATGAACACGTGTATCTGGCGGCCACGTTCCTGTACGCGTTGAAACAAATTTTCGTCGCGGATAAAGATAACCATGCGGCGAAATTACGTTATCACGAGGAAGGAAGGAACGAACGAACTGGCAGAAGCTGGCGAAAATTTCCGACAGCAGCTCGCGATATCGTCGCGATATATCGTCGAGCGTATCGCCAGCTCGCAAGAATTCGCGTTCCAGCGATGGAAATACGCTGCTCTAGGGACGCGTTAAGTACGAACGAAAAATCATTTAAAGGCTTCGTTCATCGCGATTCGCGCGGCAGACTAACCACTGTGACTTTGAGCGCGGTATGAAATATTTCGCCGCAGGCCGCAAACGGAAAGCAATTACGAAACATTAAAAGCGGCAAGGCAGGAGGCGGACGAGCCGCAGAAGATGAGAGACTGCACAGGAGGCTATGAGTCGCTTCGAAAAAATGTCTCGAAGCTTTCTTCTGCGCGCTGCCTTTCAAAAAAAAAAAAAAATCATCGTCCATTATCGTCGAAAGATCTTTCGACTATCGAAGGTACAGTACGGACAATGACCGAACGTTCTCCCTTTGAAAATTGATTTTCCTAATTGACTTGGCAACATCGCGGTATACGTCCGATGGAAAGTTACGTGTTTTATCATTGCGTCGCTGTTACAATCGCTACTGCGTTGTTACGACGTAATTTATTCGTAGCAATTACCGATCGTCGTTATTCGTATTTGATAAAATCGATGCATCGTTTACAGAACGATGCCGTAACGTTCGGTTTATTGTACAAATTGCGCGTTCACCAATAAGATTATTGCCACATCTTCGAGCCTTCGAATTCGTTCGGTCGTCCTAAATCGCGAAGGAACGGAGCAACGCTTCTCGTATTTTTTTCGAACTTTCGGATTATCGTAAAATAATTATCCAGCGTTCCATTAAACTAAACATCCGTAACTGCGATAACGACGCAATTATACGAGCATCGCCGATGCATGTAGTAACATTTCCATCGATCGTAAGGATGGAACAACGTTAAGGGATATCGAGGTTATCGCAAAATTGCAATATGCTTTACGATATGTATGTAAATATTTGTCGTATATTAAATGGAAACTACGATTAATTAAACGACAAGGTAACTGGTCCGAAAAAAGATCGCTCCGCGTTTCGAATTACTGCTGCGAACGCGTTGCCCTCGTAAATATGTGACGACACAGGATATAACACATGTTGCCGGCTGGGCCGCACATGCATTACATTGCCGAAGCGCGTCTTAACTAATCGGAGTTATGGTAGCTGGGCGGTCTGCGCCATTTCGCATTTCAATGCATACACCGATGTGATTTGCGAGGGCGAACCGTATAGTCGGTAGATAGCCTCTCTCGTTTCACTCGTCTTTTTCTCCCTCTGCCGTTTTACCTTCTCCTTCCGCTGGCCACATACCAACTTCGCTACCTGCTCCATTTTTTCTTTTGCCTCCCCTTTTTCTCCTTTCGTTCTACCAAGATATATCGTGGCTCTGATTTCACGCGAAAAGTTCTTTAACGCCGCTCTTTCGGATCCGTTACGAGCGCCAGTAACGCGGAGACAAGCGGGAAGAGCAAAATCGCGAATCGGCTAGTCAGAAATCGGCGTCTCGTCGCTCAGACCATAGGAACAAAACGAACGAAGACCGGCAATTAACGATCGTAGGTTATTTCCGACTAAGCCTTTTAGGGGCAACGAGCGTTCGTACGCTGTTATGTCAATAAGCTCTCGAAGCCTTAAACGTTCGACCGACTTATTGCACGGCCGCTTTTACGAACCGCCATATATAGAAGGTTACGGCAGCGCGGAGCAGCTCGCGTATACGTGGATGCAAAGTCGCTTCCGACGCGTTTACGCTGTTGATCATAAATGCCGGACCACCGCGCTCGACCAGTCGATAAACGAATCGCTTTATGAGAATCTAGTAGCTCGACTGATTTCTTACGAAACTTCGCGTAGCTGTTCCGCCGATACTCGATAGATCGTATCTGCGATTTCTCCGCGCTCTCGCCGGAGTAGCGTACAATAGCCCACGCTACTCGCCACGTAATCCCCGCTTTAATAATTTAATTACGCTCTTCTGTACGTTCACGGCGAATCCACAACGTAGCGGCTATGAGTTACGACACCGGCGACGGCCTGTCGTCCCCATTGTACTGCGAAATGCGACGAAAGCGAAAGACGGAGAAAGAGAACGCGCGGACCGATTTTTACGCGTTTACCGTATAGCACCGCTGATATAGGGCACCGCCGAGGGCGAAACGCGTGCTTCCAGGCAAGACCATTTGACGGCGGCACGATCTATCACGGCGATGTTTCACGGTCTCTCTCGGTCGTCTATATAACAAAGGCGTGGAAATCATCGAACGACAGAGACGAAAAAAACAAAGTAGCTGCACCGCGTCGTTGCGTCCGCCGCGTTAATGGCGCTCGCGAGGAAGACATTCGTTCGAACGGTGGCACGTAGGAGGACAGTGGCGCGGTCACAAATATTCCGGTGTCCGTTTCCGCGCTTCGAGGTGAGCCGATCGCGCGTTCAGACCGCTCGTAATTTCTCTCGCACACCCTAAACCGGAGGGTCGTAATTTTTCCAGCGATACGTGGCCATCGTCTTTCTCTGCCCTCGCTTCGTCCAGCGCGTACCGTGGTCTCGGAGACCGCGTAGGAACCACGAAATCAAATTCTATTCAACCGAGCCGCCGTGGTATTTCGTGTATTTGTATCGCACCGCGGGGACACTCCCGAATTCCCGGCCTTTCCGTGTCCGCCTCGACGGACACGTTTATAGGAAACTGCATCCGCGCAATACGCGCGTTTCTCGCGTAAGCGCGAGAGCAACGCGATATATCAGAGCAAAACAATCTACTACAAAAAGATCAGCTCCGCCTGGAATTTCTTTCAGGCGGTTACGACGTCGCCGCGTATTTGGAAATACGAAGTCGTGCTTCAAGCGCGCCTTAATCTCGAAACGAAGCCGGATCGGTCGGTTTACTCGACTTGGCTGATCGACACGACCATCGCAAATAAGATGGACGATTATCTCGGTCGGACGAGCGGCGATACGCTCGCGTTTTTTGTAATTTTATTTCACCGCTCTACCATCTCCGTACTCTACCGGCTGTCTGTATTGTATACAGGCCAGTAATTAAGTCGTAAAGTCGTAACGTCTTGTTGCATTCGGCACGTGGCATTGAAACTTCTCTTCCGTAGATACGATAGTGTACATTCTTGCAGGACACGGCGTCGCCTTTGTTCGATTCGGAAGTCGTTTCGCTATTGGTTCGCCTAGCGTTGTCGCGCCACCTGCAAAGCTCAGCCGCTTTTACCTCGAGATAAGAACAAATTATTACGACGGCACGTTGGCGCAAAGTGTCACGGCTTAATTAAAATGCTCGCGGCCGAGCTCGTGAAGCGGATAATCTCGTTTAAGAAAGCCGTACGCTATATAGAACGCTTATAGAAGCGGCGATAATACCGGCGAATGGTTTCGCGGCTCATGGAAAAAGGATGGAAATCGAATCGCGACAACGACGAATCTAATGGAGGGAAACGAAGCGCAGAAAGCGACGTGGCTCGTTAAATTATCGTGGCAATGGGAATTTCACAGATAAGCAACGAGCTCGGCGAGTACGAAATAATTAGAAAAGACGAGCCTTAACTCGATCAAAGCTGACGCGGTCGGTGATACGAACGCCGCGGTGCTTAACAGACAGATTCGTATCGCGTGTGTGAGGAGAAGCGCGCGCTTTCTACGTTCCGGCTCGCACACAGCCGACCGACATAATAAGGATATTTTGCATATATTAACGACTAATGGAGGCAATAATAGCGTATCGTGCCGGCGATACTACCGCTTTTGTCGGCGAACCGGGGATATCAACGCGCCGCCGATGCTAACCACGAATACGTTTCAGGCCGATTTCCTCGCCGATGGAGAACGCGCACCTGCTTCGACGACGACCGTTTCTTCGTTCGAGTCTATTCGTGGAAAATAAGCTTGAACCAGAAAGAATTTCTCTCTCTACGATAACGACGCTTTTCCGTTTACACCGGCCGTGTGATTACGATCGTGCGTTAAAACGATTACTCGAGGAACATGTTTAGATCTCTGCCGGGCACGTTGAGACGCGCTCATACGCAATTTCTTATATTGGGAACGCGTTCTTATTAGCGCAGCTCTTGCACTTTTCTGGTAATGAATTTTGAAATACGAGCCGAGCAAACTCGACCGGAATGTAGCGAACGCAGCGAGATCAACGTCGCTAAGTAATCCACCGTTTAATATGTTAATGCGGAGGTGCAGCGTTTAAGACGCGCTTGAAATTAACAGATCGTAAAAGCTACATTAAAATCCGATCGTCGAGCGGCTACTTCACAGACATCCTGGAATCGACGCGACGTGTGTTTCTAAAACGGTTCTTTATCAAGCGTATCCTCCTCCTTGCCTTGCTCCCTCGGCACGCTCAACGAACAATCGCGCTTTCTACCGTACGACGTGTGGAAGAAAATATCAAAGCGTGTTTTTTTTTCTTTTTTTTTTTTTTTACGCCAACGTCTACCGAGAAAACACTTCTATCGTCGAGATTATGAGAAGAGCGCGCGAGGAGAATTCTTAACGAGCGGATGGGAAACGAAAGTGTTTCGTTCGAGTAGGATCCGTGGGTTAGGTTAGCCTCGATGGATCTCCGGCTTTAAAACTCGAGACCGGGTCTTCGGTGCTGTCGCTTCTGAAATAGGTACATACGTACTTTGCTAATTAAGCCGTTCGAGACGGCGCGTTCCAACCTCGTGTTTACCGTTTATCGTTACACGCGACTCGGGCTTAAATTCCCAATTTCCGTTACTCCTATTTCCAAGCAGGTATCGCCACGCGTGCGTTTCAGCGAGAGTGAACTTTGACTAATGTACGCTCGTAACGTTGAACGGGACAAATGGAGGAGAAAACGCGCGAGATAAGTGGTTAAGAAACGAATGAGAAATGTGAATGGAATTGGACGTTAAATATCGTGGGATCGTGAGAAATAAACGGAATCTACCAAAGCGGAGACAAGATTTCGTTTCCTACCATCCACTGAAATTTCGCGATTCGTTCGCTCGCTTCTGCCAGAGTGATCGTAGGTTCGCGTGTAAACTCGAAGAACACGACCGACGAAGGCAAATTTCACCGGACAGAGTTGGCCGATATCTCGAGTGGCTCGATAGAGCGAATGAATAACGCGTCGCGTCGCCAGTGAGTCACGTTGGCAACGCTCGTTTTCGTAATGACATTCACAGAGAAAGGAGAAGACATCGGACGATAGGTCCAGCGTGTCGCAGCGAAATCGTTCGAACCTCGGTCGATCGACTTCGTCGTCGGGGCTTTTACACCGGTGTTGAGCGTAAATCTCGAAAGTGATAATGATTGATTCATAAATCACGACGAACGGTAGGCTTTGAGTGCACGGTGGCAGGAAGATTTATTCACGGAATCATTCTTGTCTTCCCCCACCCCTCCCCCCACTCCTTCCTCGCCCTCTGACGGCCGATTCAAACGCGCTTCCTATTGCGCGGTGTACCCCGAGACGCCAACCGAGCGAAGAAGAAGCGAATTGATTTACTGCTCGTCAAATTAATGGCAACTTATAATCAGGAAATTAAACGTGGCCATCGCAGCCTACCAGTTCGACCACCGCGGACACTCGGGATATCGCTAACAGAGTTTAATCGAGAGTCATTACGAGACCGATGGTTATTTCGGTTTCCTTCATTTGCATATTTGTCTTGTCGCGTTTTCCATGTTTTTTACTCGCTGCCAACGATTTCTCCGCGGGAACAATTACACGAAGGAGAAAAGAACAAGTTCCTATACGCGTTAGCGTGTCGCGTTACGCTGCATAAAGATGTCGAATAAGAATCTTCCCTACCACGTTGGCCCTTTCAATTACGGGCTATTAGGGCACGTAAGGACCTTTAATCCCCGGCGGGTACACGATTTTTTACTTGGGCTTTTCGCCGTAAAAGGATAAAAGCAACCCCTGGATCCCGCCATTAGTCACGACTCGGCCCAATGCAGCCAGCGCGTCGTGGATATATTTTTATGACACGCGTGTGGAAACCTGTTCCATTGCCAACTAACCACGACCACGTTATATTTTTCGTCCCTCTTTCTCTCCGCGTCAAACTCTTCCGCTGCTTCTTCAACCCGCCACCAACGTCTTCTTCTTATCGCGCTTTCCTATCCTAACTCGCCCCGAATTCCGCGCTTCTCTTCGTCGCGGTAAGAATCCGTACGTCGTCGACGTTCGAAGACCTAAATCTCGGCTCGTCTCTGGTCATTGCTACAGCGATAGCCACGTTTCCGTAACGTCGAAACGGCAGTTGCCGCCGATTGCTTGCAGGAGCGATCCCGATCGCTGCGTTCTTCGGACAAATTAATTTTTAAACATCGTCGCCCGCTAGCGTAACAAGCTTCGATAATCCACCGGGCGACAGACTGCAGAGCCGAGTTTATTACGATAATAAATATATTTCGACGCTAAATGTTTCGACGATAACCGAGTTTCATAAAGTCATAAACCATCCAACGATCGCCCTCGAACGCTTTAAATACTGTAGTCTGGCCACGGACAGCCCTATTGAGACATCAATCGTGTACGTCATTGAGTCATCAACCACGCTTCGACACGTACGAGCTATAGGCACTTGGCTGGGGTCGCATCGAAAAAATCGACGATTGTCGGACGAGACCGTCGAACGTAGTACGTACGAGCATTGTTCACGGTGCGACATGGTCGATAACTATAGGAAGAAATTTATGGAAGCGAAATTCCTCTCGTCGGGCACGATTACGTCGTAAGCAAGCCGCGTCCGCATTGTAAGGCGTTGAACACGGTTCGTTCTGTCGCTCGGACATCTGCCGGTATATAACGCGCATTAATGCTGCGCCATTACTGAAGTGTTTAACCACGAACTCGCCTCCTGAGTAAACAGCCACTCGGTCACGAAACGATAGTCTACTTCAGTGTCACGAAGCACGGAGGAACGTTTCTTCTCGAAAGCATTCAGCAACGTGGCCGTTCTCGTATTTGCATTCGACGTATGCCCGTCTTTCGCGTTCCATCCAAACAATTTGTACCTTTTAAATGCTTCGACGAAGATCCATCGGCGCGACGGTTCGAGCGGCGCCTCGACTTTTCTCGTTCGATCGCTATTTCGTTAAATCGGTTTCGATCGTTGCGGAGAGACGAACGATCGAGCGAAACGACGAGCGCTACGTCGGAATTCGAACACGGGCACGTTCGTGGAACGACGCGCACCGGTGAGGATATTTCAAATGAGAAATCTTGTCAGGGATTCCTAGTGGCGAAGAAGACAAACTGGTCTTGCTATTCTTGGAAATGATTCATTAGCGGACCCACTTCGATTTTAACGTTCAATCGCGTTCGACGGTTATCCAACGAGTAATCTAATACGAGCGCTGCTCTCGTCGCCGGTGAAATTGCATTTTAAGCGATTACGCCACTGTCCGTAAGCGGTACATCGGCGATTCGGTGTCGACTACGACGTACGTCGACTCGAACGATCGACGGAGGCCAACGAATCCTTAGGGAAATGGTCGGGTAGGTTTGGACAGGACTTAGGACATAGGCACGACGATTTATCGCGAGTACACGATGAAAGGAGCGAAACGAGATCGTCGGGTAGGCCGTGAGTTAAGTGTCTCGCACGCGTGTAAACGGTATTCGGTATCTGTAACAGATCAGATACAAATGGAAGCTGCGACCACGGTGTTAAGTGAGCCGAAGTAAGCGTGGTAGTTGCCACCGTGGTAGGTAGAGCGTGGTTGGCGTGGCCGACGGGCATCTCTTGGTGGGGAAACCAAAGGATTGGTAGGAGGCACGAAGAAGGTTCGGACGAAATCGGTGCCGATCGGTAGTAGCAGGACCGACAGCAGGTACGGTCGCGCCCGCAGCAGGTTAAAGGTGGTTGCGGACGGTTACAGGCCCGTGCCGCGTCACCCTTCCTCGACTATGCTGCAAAGTCATGGCATGACGTCGCGATCGGCATCGGCCGCGAACAACGGGAACCTGAGAACCTGACCGCTTGATCCGAATGCGAAGTATGTAAATATTGATATAGTTCGGACGATGCTCGAATAATGCTACTCGTAAGTCTGACAGGAGAGAAGTGGTTTTGTATAAATACGTGGTAAACATAGGTGGAAGAACGATAGAAAAGAAACACGATTTCGAAGGCTTCTTCGAGCGTTACTTAACGCTCGATAATAAAAATTCACTCGTATCGTCGATTGTGCCGCGATACGTTGCGAGGAGTCGATCGAATCGACGATTAGACGCGCGGCTAGCTACTCGAAAACCGCGGGAGTCGAACTCCGGGAATTCCGACTTGGAAATTGATTAAGCAACGTCGAGCAACGCACGGTGGGTGCACCGTAATCGTGGAAGGAGCGGGTAAGCACGCGTGGAACGTGAAAGGATCGTGCGTTAGCGGCGCGTTTATGCACACGTATAGAAGGGAACAAGAATCGAGCGAGGACCTCTGACAAGTCAGATCTTAATTACGCGCGACCATCGGCAGGTTCTCTGCGACTTTTGCGAGCGTTCGCAATTACTGCCACGATAATAACACAGTCATTTAACAAGCTGTATACGCGTATACCCGCACGTGAACGCAGATCGTGCGTGTAAAGACAATCGTGCCGTAATTGGACGCATCCACGTTCGTATCGTTCCCGTGCCTATTCGTAATTGATGCACGCGCGAAAGGTATTCGCGTCGTCTTCGCATCTACCGTCCTCCTTCCGTTGCGCGCTGATATTTCAATTAAAACGCAGTGTTCAGACGCAAACACGCGGCGTATCTAGGTTATCGAAGACCGGACGTTAACCCTGCAATTAGCATAGGCGATTGTAGAGGATGCGAAGACCGATTTCCCGACGCGGAACCGTACAGCCATTTCAAAACGACTGAAAAACACTAATGAATTATCGCCGATCATCGTGTACGTTTCGATGCCTCGGATTATCATATATTTGCATATCGAGTCATTTCATTGCCGTCCGAATCGCTCCGGCCGGATAATTTTTCTAAGAAGGCGAGAACGAGCGTGCGATTTCGCTTCTACGCACGGACCGATCCTTTAAGCAACCTCTCGACTCTTGACGCTCTTGGGATACAGGCGCGTGTCTTTTTGTCCATTAACGAAAGCTAGGAGGACGTCTTCGAACGACGTTCGTACCTCGTTTCGTACCATACAGTAAGTTGGAAAGAGCATCCGCTAAAAGTAAAGAAGGCACGAGGGGATAGGATAAAAACGAAGCGAAGCATCGGCAGAGCGATTAAAAAAAACGAACAGAGCTCGCCGTGATAAATTCCGCGAACAGACTCGCTACTTTCTACCGATTCCTGGTGGCGTTCCTCTCACCTTGTCTCCCGGTTAATTGCAGCCCCTCATTTACATAGAGGCACCATCCACGCGGATATCGGTGTTTCAGTTATCGTTGCGGGACAGTCGGCGATACATTTTATAGAATTCATAATAGCCGCGTCGTTAACGGTAACAAACAGAGACGCAGCGACTACTAACGAGTAGATAAATGGCCGGCAATGCGTATAGTTTAAAAACCGAACCGACGAACGAGAGAATTATACGAAAGTTCTGCCCGCTCGAAAGATTTATGTCCAGTTAAATATACACGTGGCGCGGAATTTCGAACGATTTTTCTCCCGCGGTGAATAAACAAGCGGCCGGGAGGATACGCCGGCCGGGATCGGCTCGACGTAGATATATCTGTTAATCGCAAAACGAGCAATTCCGTCGGGATATCTCGGTTATCGTGGCGATTATGTTGTCGCCGAGCCGCCGCGACGAACTCGGACGAGATCGCGCGCGATAAACTCGCGATAATCGCCACTGAAAATTTTTAAGACCGATTTTCAACCGGAGCTGGTCCGCGTTTAACGACCCCTTCGACGAATTAAAGAAACGCTCGGCTTCTCGCCTTATCTTTATGCTCCTTTCTCGCGCAAGCAACTCCCCTTCTAAAAATCTCTGCTCCAAAGGATACCCTTCTCCTCGCCTTCGTAATTAATTGGAAACAATAAGACCGCGACAAGCACCTAAAAATTCCCATTCCAAACTGCTACGCTCGCTAGCCGGCGTTTCGTTTGATCGTCCACCCGCTGTACGCGTACGGTACGACCGACAACCGCCGGTCTTTTACACGGAATAATCGCGTCTTGCTCGTTGTCTTTTCACGACCGGGCCTATTTACCATTGTACCTCGGCAAACGCAGGCAATAAAAGTCGAACGTGACCAACCCCGAGGGACGAAGATAAGTGGCTAATTAATTAGTCAAGCGGCCATATTACGGGATTTTTCCGACCGACTCGATCGACCGTGTACACCACGCTAATTGCGAGTCGACATATGGCAACCAAGTAACGAGCCGTCTAATATCGAAACGTACCAATCCTGAAAGCTAACGCACCACGCACCAAACGAGTTATTGGGCACCGAACAACACGGTCCGTGTAACACGACGATCGTACGGGTTTTGCTATCGCTTATAGGCGGAAGCTGACGAGAGTCGAAACGTCTTCGATGGACGCGAACCCTTTGGGTGTAAGACCGGTCGATAATTAGCGAACGTTCGTATAGTTGGCTGGCTTTTACCGAACGAACCGATACGCGCGATTACTCTAATTACTTTTATTGAAAGCGTACAATCGCTCCACTTGACAACGTCATTCACGACTGGACGAGTATACGAGCACGATGTATCAGTCCACTGTTCGGCCAGTAACGATCATAGTAATATTCATGAACTGGTCGGCACTGTCCGTAACACCAAGGACGCCTCAATTTTCTCGTACGCGATGCAGAAATTTATACCGTGCGCGCGTTAAAGTTGCCTGGCTATTGTAGATCGTTACGCTTCACGCGATTATTAGTTTGCGCCTTTGCATTCTGATCGCAGAACGTAAATTGCGTGCACCGTCGGAAACTTGTACGATAAATTGGCGGTCGGATTATAGTACGCGTTCCAGAATTTTCAAAGATTTGTTAAACGTCCAAAACAGCGAGTTAATTATACAACGTCTAATAATTAAAAGTGAAAAGACATCGGTCGTGTCTGTTCGAGCCTGGCGCACCGATGATAATGGTTTCCAGTAGTTTTTGCACGATTTAACAGCGGGCGGGAAATTCCGCCCGCTGTATCGAACGGCACCCTTGATCCGGCATCCGGTAATGGGACATGAAATTCCATTTCATCCATATCGAAGCTCTCGCGCTAAAGACAGCTGCCCTCGGACGTTGGATCGCGCGCGACGTCGCCGCTCGTAACAACTTTCCATGGGGGATTAGAAGCAAGACGACGAATTCCACGGTGGTTTAACGCGACGATATAATTGTATTTGCTGCGAGGCGCTGCGCGAACGCGCCGCCAAAGCGGTCGCTCGTTCTGCGCGCTATCTTCATTCCAGCCCTTCTAATCACCTTCGCTTAAAGCGACCGCCGTGTCGAACGGCGAACCGCAAAAACTGCTCTCCTATCAATTATACGTAAACCGCGGGCGTTACCCGTTCGCGAAACGAACCGTACGAAAGGCGCGAACGCGATTGCACGGCACGCAGACGAAGAAAGAAGCAAAGATCGGAAGAATCGTTCCGTAAAGGAAGAGAAAGAGCTGAAAGGACGAAGCAGGAGCAGGAGCAGGAACAAGAAGAAAAGCGTAATGTTGCACGTTTTGTGCAATTTCCCCGGGGGCGGCGTTTCTACGCGGCTTCGACGCGTATTTAAAGTCTCGATTACGCGCGCAATCACGCCTTTATAGTTACGTGGAAGCGTGTAATAACGCACGACGCGATACATAATCAAAGAGGCGCGCGCTCTTCGGTAAAAGTGGTTAAAAGCTGCTGCCGATGCGCACAATGCTTGTATAACCTGTAATAGCCAGGCTGGCGCCGACATCGGTTCTTCATCCGCGGTAGACCTCCATGGGGCATTTATAGCGTGCTGCACGATCGCATCGCGATACCCATTGCGATGCCCGTTGCGATGCCCATTGCGATGCTCGTACGAATACCACGGAATTTATCACGACGCGTCGGACCGCTCGCGATTCGCCATAGACTCTACAACCTACAGACGCGATAAGCTAACTAGACCCCCCTGGCTGACGTACGACGAAAGGGCGGCGTATTCCGACGCAGCTCCTTATTTATCACAATTTCCGCTGCGTCGGAGGAGCGGTTCGCGGTGACCTTTTCCATACGCGCCACCCATCACTGGTGCACCCGTGATATTTTATTACAGCATCCGCTTACCGACTCGACCGAGTCGAACGCGGCTGATGTAAATGCTCGTTGATCCGACAACTTTGCGATTTTCATTTTGCGATGAAACGCGTACGTTGATGACGGAGGGAGCGAGATCGAAGAAGAGAGGTTACAGCGCACGGTTGTCGTGAGAAAAATATTATATCGCGTGCTTGATTACGATCCTTCATTTTAATTGGAAAATTAATAAGTTAGAATTACCGTTAGTAGAGTATAATATGATAGTACGGCGAGGAGCATATAAAATAAAGTATAAAGAATACAGGCGTACGGCGAACACGAATACGTACCGAGTCGCATGGCGTTGTAAAGAGTTAAAAGAAGAATGTAGGATAATATATTATTTTTCGAGTCGATCGCTTTACGCTCGAACATGTAAATTAGCCACGCGTTTCTCTCGATATAACGTGTCCTGTTTTCTCGTCGTACGAGCGAAAATCTGAATAAACATGAAGCGAAACAGCATAATGATATAATAATCGAACCAAATAGCAAACGACGAAGATCGCAAAGTAATTACGAGCAGATAATGCGAATAATATTAGAAGCACCTGTAAGGAGATTAAAAACGCGGTCGTTTCGTTAGAGTATTAACTTTAACGTTGCCATATTTCGCGTGGAACGCGCGAGCTTGCATTCTTATCGCGTTGCTTTCACTTTTGCGCCTGTAATTAACAGTTTTGTTTGCTTTCGCACCGAGCCGATCAACTCGACAAAGAACGGATTTATCGTATTTGCCTTCGACGAAAGATTTCCGCCAAAGCGTAAATATAATCGAGCGTGCACGATACGTACGCGCGTGGAACGCGCGGCATTTCGAGCATTCGGCGGACAAATAAAGCCTTCAACTTTCAATGAATTTATAATGTCGTGAAGCGTGATCGCGCAGAGTGTGCGTGCACGCACGTTTTTGATCTCCGCGAGTGAAATTTGCGAACAAGGTGCCGGGGAAGAGGTTATGTAGATGAGATAAGTTAACCACAGGTCCGTGGCTGTAAGACAGGACATGAATAATACGGTCATCGACCCATAATTGTGTTGCATTTTCTGGTCGAGCAAGATCGTTGAAATCCTACCTCCTGCGTCCCAGATTCCGCCATAATCGAAGAGAAAACGAAGCAAAAATTTTCTACGACATCGATAAACGACACCGCGCGCCATGGCGTTGCCGAGAACGTCCCAGAATACTTTATCATTCTTTTCGCTTCGCGCTAGCGTTACGAAACGTTACACCTTCGTCTCCGGACGATGCGCGCAATTTACAGATTAAGCGATAAAACTGAGCAGAATCTCGCTTGACGCGAAAACCTCGATGGAAAAGAGATTGCCAAAAATCTTTCCACCTTAGAAAGCGTAGACCGTGTATGGCCGCGGTCTTTGTTCGACCGATCGTAGTGGTACGATCATCGGTAGACGTTCTATACGCTGTTGTTAATCTTGCTTAAGAATCGCCAAGTGGAACGGGACATAAGTTAGCCGGTTGATTTACAGTTAATTACGGTTAACAAGCAGTTTAGTCTATTATTAAGCTCGCGTTTAAAGGCCAAAATCCCAAGACGTATAAATTACCGTTCCAGGGAAGCGAACGGAATGGGATGGCTGCGTAGGGCGTTGAATGGCGCACAGCCACCCCCCTCTGAGAACTCTAATCGCTCGACATATTTCCAAATTAAGGGCCAGCGAACGGGTCGCGGGGTCGTTCACGCTGTGATTTTAAATGGCGAATCTAGCGGCGACTGTTTGTTTCGAGATTTGTTACGGCCTCCCTCGAGAAGGCCGTCACGCTCTGCTCCAGGCTGGCTGGCCGAAGGTAGGTATTGGCATGCTGGAATTCTGGACAGGCATCGAAGTTGATCGATCCGGCCCCTTCGACGCCTCGTTCAGGTCGAAGGTCCGAGCTTAATGACAGTCGTAACAAATGAACGGTAATGTCATAATCGAATGCCGCTGAACACCGGCAATTTCGTCGCCCGATCTGACTGATGGAAGAGCCTCGATCCCGGCTGGATATATACATATATGCACGCTGACTCCGCCCTTTTGTCCAAGGCGAAAAAGAATGGAACAATTACACGAAGCGCCGTATAATCGATCAGTACGATCACGATTTTCACAGACGGGTTATCCATTTGCATAATCCGTAATCGCATTGCGCTGTTTGTCAGATAGCATTAGGAAAGCCGGTCGGTCGCACGGAAGCACGGCTCGGGATCGATTCGGCGTATCGAAATTGACAGGAAGTTCCTGATCGTCGATCTAAACGCGAGAGAGCCTCGTGGCCGTACAAGAGGATCTAGCGAGCACGAAACGTCGCGATAGAAAGGATCTAACCGATGTGCGCATAAGTACGAACGATCTATCGATAAAGATGGACGGGTGCGTAGAGCTCGCGTTGCGCCAGCCAAGTGCCATTAGTACGATCTATATCTGTGCTTCTGCCGGCTACCGATCCCACAGATCTTATCTGGCAATGGCTGCCACTCGCTCCTTTTCGTATCTTTCCTCCGGACAGGGGAAAAGAGAGTGGCCCCGAGGATGCTCCGTCCGTTATAGTTTCTGGGCCTTACTTACATATAGATTGCCTCTCATTTCTTACACCCGAAATATTGCCAATCGTAAGGGACGTGCGCGCACCGTCGCGAGCCACAAAATTGCATTTGCATACGGGGCAGATTGTCCCGTTCCACGTGTAAAGGACCTCGCTCGTCCTTGGTGGCTGCTCGCGTCCTTTGTCCCCACCACTGTTCGCGTGTGTATCATCACGGCCAAATGAGTGGTCGAAAAGCACGTCATTATCGGCCGGCCAGCGAAGAAGAAAGAAAAAGAAGAGCCGCGCGAATGAAACGAACCTCGAAAACCAACATTTGCCAAAGATGCTTTCATCGAATTTTAACGGCGACGCTCCTTCCCTCGCCGTCGTTCCGTTGGCTAACCACGCGCGCGCGCGATAATTATTCAAAAATTCGTGGCCAACACGAATCCCTTATCCCCCCGTTCCGCTTATCTCGAAAGTTTCAGCCTTCGAGCGTTAAACGACCGCCTTACGTGTCCTATTAGAACGATAAGGCTAAAAGCGATCCTGTTTCTCGTTTAAAGCGTCCGCCGTTAACATATTCCCTCGCGGTTTTTGTGCTCGCTTCTCTCGTGATAAATTCTCCGCTTCCTCTTCCCTCTCTCTGCCACTGGCCGTATCCGATCTTTCTCGTCTTTCGCCACCGTGTAAACAGTACGGTGTTCACAGTGGTCGACGTTGAAATTCGTCGTTCGATTTGGATAACGAGATCACCGTCGTCGACTAGCTTTCCATTATTCCGTCCGCTAAGCACAGAAATAAAAGGTAGGATGTCGCGGAGCTTAAGTATCCCGGCGCGTTATCGTCGTTGATCGACGCGTTCGACACAGCTCTGAAAGGAGGCTACTTGAAAATAAATCGGACAGACGTATTGGTAAACACGTATTCAAAGGAAGAGAGGAATGAGAAAAGGATGAAAAAACAAGGAAGGAGAAACGCATGGCTGCTCGTGATTCACTTCGCTTCGGTTCGGTCAACTGGTTTCGTCTGATCTCTTCATGAAAGGGAGGTGGGTCCTCTTGTCGATGGTTTTCGGCGATACCGTTGGCCACCGTGAATGTCGGATCCATCGATAACTTCGTTGCGGACTATTTGTAATCTGTATATTCACCTGTCGATCCATCAATCCGCCGGAGAATCATGATACCGCGCGTTCCGTTTCTCGCCAACGCCGCTAACACTACGTAAACTCGTAGCCCACGTGTGCACTCCATCCGTACACGATTGGAAATCGAACGACAGTTAGATCAGTTAGATAGCAATTCATCGGGGCGTCTTCTATCAGGCTGAATCGACGACACCGCGAATTATTGTCCCGTACAATGCGACAAATTTAACAGGAGCGAGGCTAATAATTTACAATTTACGCGATAGGATTCGTTAGAATTCGTACGGGAAAAGCATCAATTGGATCTTTTCTACGTGAGATACAATTTTTCTTTTTTCGAACGATACCAAGTTAATCGTCCTGATAATCTACGACGTGCTTGGAATTTTCGAAAAAATGTTAAGCCGCGCGTTGCGCGAACTGATCGATAGGTGATGAGAATCGGCAAGTGGTACGAGATTCCTGGTATTAGATACCGCGATAGAGAGAATTGAATTTGATTATGGCCGTTTGTTGGACCGTATAATTATGTCTGTCAAAATATCAGCCTCCGAGACCCTTTTGTCGGAACACGATCCTAGATATTTGCGTTGCAGCTTAGAAAAGGGTGTCGAGGAAAATAAAAACATCTTCCTCGATGCTTCGTATTATCCCGTGAAACGTTCAATTAATTTCCAACGGTACGCCCATGAATTTCGTGATCGAACGTCGCCTCGATGTCACGGTCGTCCATCGCAGGCACGAAAGAATTTCGGAACAAACACAAAAAGGATCTAATACGAAATCTGTCCTCGCATATTTTTACGGCCGTCCATTACATCCACGCGCTTATTTTCGTTTCTATTCACCTTCGACCGCCCGTCCTTCTCCACCCACTCCTACTTTTGCCGCGCCTCCCTTCTTCCGTCCAGTATAATAATTAATGACCGCTCCTACGAAGAAGGCGCCGCCACCCAGGCTCGATTCTTCCCGGCCGCAGAAAATAATTACGAATTTGAAAACGACCATTGTCGATTCACGGTTCGAACGGCCGATAGAAATATCTAAGAAGCGTTAAAATTTACTCGGTCACTCAGCCGCGAACATCAAATAAATATTCAAGGACGAGAACTGTTCGACGATTCGCTGGCATCGCAGCTGGAATTCGCCGGGGATCGGATCGAATAAAACGCTGATATCGATCGTTCGTATTATACCCAACGGGCTACACGGTTTATCTAATTCCTATTGGACACGGTTTACATCCGGTAGAACGTTAAATCCTACCAACTGCGTATATATGTCGAAATCTGTACCGTCGTGTTGCCTAACGTTCTATGCGTATCCGATATGGAGATAACTAAATAAAGTCACGGCCGATAACAAGCGTTATCCCGAATAAGTTAAAAATGGGCAGCCGAGGAATGCAAGACAGCAGGCAATTAGTGGACGAAGAAACGAAAGAAGGGCACGTTTCGATACGAGCGGGGCCCGGACCGAGGGGAAGAACCTTGAGACTCGAAAATCGATTCACCAAACAAATGACTCAGTTACGCGCTACACATTCCAACAGCCGTTGATCTCTCGGCTTTCTTTTCAACGTTGCTGCTTGTCCGAGTCCGAGACTCCGCCATTTTAATGACCCTCCTCCTGGCACACAAACTCGAGGACGCGAACCGAGTCGGGCAAACAGCCGGAGACGGGAAAATAAAGGGTCGAGGCGGAGACGAAAGGAGACCGTGAACGTGGCAAAAGAAAGGTCTGTTATTATACCGGCGTGGACACAGAAAATTGCCGGACGATCAAAAGGGAAAAAGAAGTGAACAAGAAGTGAAAAGGAGAAAGGGGAAAAGAGCGAGCAGCGGACGGAGCCAAAACCACCACGTGAAAAGGCGTGGTGGGGTGTGGTTAAATTTGTCCGGGGGTTGGTTTGGCTTAAATTTATATTTCATAAATCACAACGAGCCCTCTTCTTACGTGGCCAACGTTCGAAACAAGAATACCTCGACTATTAGGTTCTTAATGAGTCGTAAGCGAGTACTTACCGCTAAAGGTACGTGTCCATCCGAGAGTAAAACTATCGCGAATTGCTCTCCAGAGAATACCACTTGCTAGTGGACGGTGCGTCGACAGTGATTATTTGATCAGATTATGACACGGATAGTCGCTTTCAAAGGAGCGTTCACCGCTAGCGTGCTGCTCTCTCGAGAGCAATTCCCGATAGTTTTACTCTTAAACGGACACCTAATCCGGACACTTAATCCATATTCTATAATCTTTATGCCGAGCGCGTTTACTTTATCGTACAAGATGAACGTAATCTATATGTCTGCTCGGTAACGCCAGTTTTGCATAGGTTGTGTCGCGTGTAAGAGAGATATCGCGGTGATAATAAGGAACGAAACTTTCTAATGAAACTGCAGCTTTCGGAGCAACGTTAAAGGTAGTAAAATATCGAAGTAATTACGCAAGACGCGTGCACCGCTCTCGTTTCTTGCTCGGCTCTGTATCACTGCGCGTTTCTAAATTTCTATTCGTGATCTTCCCGCGTTACATAACGGACCATTCCAACTCCAAAATCCTACATCTCGCCAAATATTTTCTCACGTTCGCAGCAACTTGTTGAAATCCTTCGCATACCTGGCACGCCACGTAACAACGTACCACGTGATAATTCGAACAATGCTCGTTCGCCAACTATAGAAACAATGTCCCATGCTGTCGCAATGGCGTTTCGTCCGAGGAGGAAGTCGAGCATGTGCCGGCGTCCGAGGAATCGGCCGCAAACGCAGGATCCACGGGGTTCGTTCGTATGTCAACACGCGGCTATAAGTCGCGACAACCGGTATCGGTGGAAGGGTCTTCGACAGAGGAAACGTTTAGCCGGAGTAAAAGGACCGCCGATTAGCTTATCTGAAGATATAGGCAAAGCTGATTGGTAAGGGCCGCTTATCAGCGAGCCACTTAATCGTCTCGCGCGGTCGGTTCGACTGATCCTGCCGAGTTGTGAATCCGATTAGGTATACGTTTTATATCTCATTCGGGATTCGAAAGGCACGCACGAGTCGCGGCGACTCCGATTCCGAATCGAGCCCGGAGCTCGGGTTACCTTTAAGCAGCAAGCTTTTAATTTGAATCTGTAACGTGTACCGGCGCTTCCACCGACCTTATATGGAAATGATTTATCAGTGGCGTAAGTAGGATTCTTTTATTCGCCGCGAGATCTCCTCCCCCATCAGATAACTAAACATCGTTAAACGACTCGGGTTTCCCATTCCCATGATCGCGGCATTTCGCGTTGCATCAGATTTCATCGGACCACGGAGTTTCGTTGACCGTCGTTTGATCGAAAAATTTATAATAATTCGTGGAAACGCTGGCGTACTCGAGGATCGATGGATCCTTCGAAACGGGCCACGATCGTCTTCGATCTCCGATCGAGGAACGGTTACGCGCGTCGTATTTCCGTAAAATTAGAATTTCGAATCTGGAGTTGGTCGAATCAAGATTACGCCACTGCCTATTGTAGGTATATAGAGAGGATCTTGGCGAAGTAAAACGGACCTTTGCGGCCTGGATTCGCCTTTCCGTTGTTCGCAGCTTCCAGACGACAAAGAGAAAGACTATGGAACTTCTTGAAACGTCACATCTTGATCGTACGAGATGAAAACCGCCGCTTTTTTATATTCCAGCGAGAGGAATTTTAATTTTCTCGAGAAAACAAAAACTGGTTCTTCCAGCTATAGGAACCGCCGAAAGAGACGGGGCCGAAGGAGGAAGAGAGAGAAGCACGACATTCCACCCACTCGAAGTTCGGCCGTGGAAGAGTCTCGAACGCGTCTATGACATTCCACCCACTGTTTGGTTTGTTCTCGGTGAAAAAGAAAAAAAAAAAAGGAAAAAGAAAGAAAGAAAGAAACAACACGCGTCAAAGGCAAACACGAACAGAAAGGTCGAGGAAGTGGTTTGTCAAGAGCGGTTTTCGTGAGTGTCGATGATGGATCGATCCGTAGCTCCGCGATGATTTCTAGTCACGTTCTATAATTTGCGTAATAAATGTAAAATATGCTGGCTCGACTCCACCCCGATACCCGTTGAAAAACTTAACGAGTACCGGTAAACGAATAAATTTTCGACGCGAGCACTTGATTTATTATTATTCGAGAAAATCCGTAGATGTCCGACGCGGTTGTGCCGCCTGTGTAACTCTCTTTTCGCGCATAATTCGACGGTCCATCCCCGGCTCTTTGCTCCGCATAATGAACGTGTAATTACGAAATAATTACGATGTTGCAAAAGGAACGGCGAGTCATGTTTCGAGGTAAACATCGACCAAAAACAACCTGCGACTGCCGCGGTTCTTTTTTCGCCGTTTTATCTTCATCAAACGTTTTCGTCGGCAAAGCGCTGCGAGGGTTCTCCGGCCGGAGTCAGTCTGCAACCTTCCTCGTGTCTCCACGAGTGGCTAACACGGTGAGCAGGACTGTGCGGCTTGTCGCGGCGTGATGAATCGCCAATTACCATACGACCCGTCACTCACGCCTTTCTTTTTCCATCCCCCTTTCGAACGCTTCCCACCCAGCGCCTTTACGCGGCAACCTTGGTGACGCCAATCATGCTCGACCACGCTCTACACGGTATAATATCTTCGTCTATTCTTAGAAAAATATACGATAGCCGCCAGCGACGATTCATCATGCGGTAATCACGCGCGAACTTCCAACCATACGACCGGTGTGTTTCCTTTAGAGTAGTTATTGCCTCGTGAAATTCGCTGCAATCGTTCGGGCAACGAATTCTCCCGTTTGCGTTCATCGGAACAAGCACCGCCCAATTAGACGGACTCGTGCCGACCGAATCTACTTATTTAACCGGCAATCGCCAGGTATAATCTGGACGAGAAATTGCGAAGAGAATCAGCGAGCTGTCGTTCTTAATAAGCGCAAGGAAAACCGTACTATTCGAGTACGAGTCGCACAGCCGATGGTCGTACGATAGCGTGAGAAAGTATCAAGGTATTGCGGCGACTCGTAATAACGTAACGCCGTGAAAAGAGTATCGCGATTGTTAACGAATTCGAGCCACGTATCTCTCGATGGCATCGATCGCGTGTCATAATGGAGGGGTTCGATGGTGTACGAAGCGATAGTCGATCATCGTATTCGTCATTAATTGGTGCTGGTCACGTACGAAGGTGCAAATGCTGGACGGAATACGGTAGACGGAGCAATTTGAAAAGGGGACCAGCGGAATTCCTTCGGTTGGTATTCGTTTCTTCCCGTTTCGCCCTTGCCCGTTTTTTCCCTGGTCCCTCGACAGGCGAGACGAGCGGTGCCTCGGTATACGCGGCTCATACGCGCACGGGGACCTGTAATTGAAAGCTGTTACGCTCGGTATTTTATGGCTTTGTCCTCGAGGCATGCAAAACTCGATTCTTAAGGTCCTCCGACGCGGACGGGGCCGTCTTAAGTAACGGGGCACGAAAATACGCGCCTCCTAATTAAATCCGACTAAATTCATCAAAATCGTCGTTAAAGCCGCCGTTGGCCACCGCCCGAGGGTGGTGGCCAAGGCATCGTTGCATCCTTAACGATCCTTGCCGCGAAAACGAGATTCCGATCTGTCTAATTGCCGCTCCGCGGTGTCCGAAACCTGCAGCGAGAATTCCGATCGAAATCGTGCCACGATAGGAAGGTCGTTCGGTCTCGAGCTCGTAAATAACGACGGATCGTTCTTGCCGATCGACCACGGCCAACGAAAACATTCCGGATCCGTGAGCAACAACAACGGCCAACGTTCAATCGTAACTCACGACGTATTTTCCCGTGGCCGCCTACTTCGCCTTCGCGCGAATCGCTTCCAACGGGAATTAAATTGCCTGCCGGACGAGGGCCACACGCTCCAACGGAATTATGGCAGGGAAACTGCTCGCGGTGAATCGCTTCGATAATTAGATCGCGTCCAACAATATCTCGTGACGGTGAAACGAGAAATGTAAAGAGGTTGGAAATTCTGATAGAAGTAGATAATGGGCCGACGATATCCACGGAGAAGAGGTTCGAGAACTGTTCAACCAATGGGTGTCGAGCGTGAGGCACGAATTCTTGCTCTCGTTGAATCGTGTGGCACGAGCTTGTGCTCCAGGTGGGACAATCGTATCGATAATAACGGCAGTATTAATAATAATAATAATAACAACAACAATAGTAGTAGTAGTAGTAGTAGTAGTAATAATAGCAGTAACATCTTTACGAACAGCCGAAGAGGCGATTGGTCGAGGTTACGACTCTTTGACCTTTGGAAACCTGGTTAAGGAATCACCAGACTCCGATGCGCGTAATCGTCGATCTTAGACCGAAGGGATCGGTAGCGCGCGCGAGTTTGGAAGGTGAGTGGAAAAACGAAAAAGGTTTTTCGTGCGACGACGAGCCAGCGACGCCATACTCCGTGAAAGATAAAGGGTCGCTTGAAATAAAACACGAGTCGCTGTGGCAGCTCGAAGCTGAAGAAGAAAGCGACGAACCAAGGAGGACGTCCGAGCGAAGAAAAAGAATAGGTAGTAGCGAGAGAGCGTCGGCGAGCTTGGTTACGTTGAGAGACTAATTGACGCGGGGCTCGGGAAAAGAAGAGGAATCCGTGTTGGTGCAACCCCGCTAAATACCGTGACACGCGCGCAAATTAATAGGTGGTCTCTCTGTGTACCGAGGAGAAACGAGTAAATTGAAATTTCTACGGTGTTACGATACGTCGAATTAAAAGCAAACCAGTAATTCGACTAAAATCTTGTTCGTATAATACGTATGAATTATAATAATTGTAGAAATCAAGACACGCGCGCGCCGCTTCGCGTCGATTAATTCCCTCGACTTTCGTAACTGAAAAATTTATTTTAAAACACTGTGCCACCGTGAAAGGAGCTGTTGCCTCGACTTGGTTAACGCGCGCGAATCACAGGAAGTAACAAATTAAGCTACGATAATTCTACGAAGCTTTATAAGGAGCCTGCACGAAGCTTATCGTAGAAACGCACACGTAACGCTCGCAGGAGTGTCTCAAGAGCTTTTTTTTCACCGGGAGACTGGCGCCTGAACGTTTCAGAGAGAAACGTGTGAACAGCTGCCCGTGAGAAAGTCTAGGAATATCTACGGCGTCAAGTGAAATCTTTTAATTAGGACGAATCCGAGGGTGGAGGATCGCCGTGCGTGCCTGAATAAATGAGTTACCCTTCGTCCTTCTGGAGTCCAGGCAAATTGGAAGAGATTGGGTCCATGGCCTAAGGGAATTCGTTGATCGTGAAGCTGGGGCTCGTCGCCTCTTCACGGGCCATACAGCAGGAAACGATGCGTATCTTTTCTATTTATGGCGTCGTATCGAACCTGGTGTCGAAACGAAACTCCTTCGAAAAAAGGAAACGCCAGTGCGACTCATTTTTCACGGCCGTAAATAACATTAACTGCCGACAGCCCCGAATGTGGCTCACGGAAATTCAATTTCAGATTTATTGTCCCTGCGATTCGGAATCGACTGCGATATCGCGCAGCTCGGACGAGAAATTCTTTCTTCGGACCTGTTTGTTCTTCAACGGTGCCTCTGATGGTCGACGTGCCATCGTTAAAAGCTTTTATCGCTCGGTTAGGTGAAGGGAGGACGGTGACACCGGCGTATCCGGAAGCGCGTGGCCTCGCCGTTCTTTTTATTCCCGCGACGACGGAAAACAAGAATCGTCGGCCGCCTAAACGAGCGCGCGCGGCTGAGAAAATAATCGTGAAAACGCGCGAGCGGAGGAAAGGCGACGAAACGGCCAAGCGTAACGCGGTTCAGCGTAATAAGTAACAATTTCTTTGGCTAAACGAGGAGCACGCAACGCGAACAGAACCGCCAGAGAAAGAAAATGGATATCTTCCACGGAGGATTCTTATGCAAATGAGTTGTATAAAGACGTCCGTTCGGACATTTTTAAATATTGTTCCCCGAACGAAATTACCCTAATTTTGTCCCGATACGAGCGCCTGCTTCTCCTCTTTTTCAATTTCGTAGGAACGCGGCAACCGTCCCGTATTAAGTTACCCGAATGGACAAGCTGGCCAAACGGAGCGAGGCCGCGACTAATTTTTCAGCGGCTCGCCTTACAAAGCGTGCATAATACGCGCCCTCGGTGCACACTCGTGGCTCTGGCAATCAACCGCCTACCTCAGCCACGAGCAACACGAACGAATACTGGTAAATCGTACCGAGCAACGACTCAACGACTAATCCCTTGGAATCAGCCTCTGTACACACGCTCTTCTCTCTTCCCTCTTCTCTCTCTATATCTTCGCGGCGGACGCGCAGTGACAGATGCATTAAACCGCGCATTACACGTTGCAATCTGCTTAAGAAATTATTAGAGAAATTTGAAACGATCGTTCGGATCTAATAACGTTGTTAACGTCGCGTTGCTTTCACGCGTCAACACCGTAATACGTTAATCAACGATATATTTTTCCGTCGCGAAAATCGCGCGTATTATTCGTAAAACTTCCAATTGCCGTGCCCGCTTCATAACCGCTCGTTACGCCTGATTCTTCAGACTATTGTAAAACGAGCTGCGCGTTTCACGACAGATTTGCTCGTCGTTAAATTCATAAACGTACATCGTAGGTATATTTTAATCCAAATTAGGACTATAACGTTTTACAACTCTCGGGCTCGAGAACGTAACAAGTTACTTTGCGCGTTCATTTATGCAGTACGCGATATTTTCTTTGCCCAAATATACCAATAAAATCCCGAGTACGATTATTATCCCGCTACTCCCAAGTGCTTGTTTAGATTCGGCAACAATTCTTTCAAAGCGAAGAGTAAAAATATGTAAAAATATGTGCGATAAAGCGACAAGGAATACGGCGAAACACTGTACAGAGACGACATTCGATGTTATCAGAAATAGAAGAACGTTTGACAAATTTCTATCGATAGAGGATAATAATACGCGTTATAGGCGAAGGAGAGCCTCTGCTCCGCAGCCTCTCCGTCAGAAATCCACTGGAGTAAATACAAATCACAATATTTATACGTGGTAAGATAGCCGGCTATTTCTTCCCGGTGAAAGTAATACATTTATTCCCCGTCACGGCTGATTGTTCGATCATCGGATTAGCAACGGATCCCGATTTTTATGTTCCAGCACGGCGGTCTTTGATCTCGAACGCGTACGAACGTGTACCACCGAACGACAAATGACACGCGCCATTAAAGGCCGCTGTTATAAATTGCAATTACCGATCTACGCGGATCGCGCAATGCCATCGCTCCAATACGCTTTCCCTCGTCGTCGCGCCTGTCAAAAGAAATTGAACCGCGTGCACGCATCTTTGTAGCCTCCAACCATCGGCCGGATTATCGAGAGATTCGAACGGTCGATCGGTATTAAAATTTATCGATCGCGTTAAAGGTAATTCAACGGAGAACCGTGTCACGAGGATGGACGTTTAAGCTGCATGAAACTTAAGTCCCGCTTGAATTACAGGGGAAACGATACGCCTAGAATACCTCGCTATACCTATAGCGATATTTTCCATCGAACAACCATTAGCGCGATTGAAATTCTAACGTCGTGTCCAATCGACGCGACATATATACATATGTACATATATACAGATATATACAGATATATTTGCAACAATACCAACGCTATACGCGTTATCGCATAATTAGCTGTTTCACGTGTGAAACTCGGTTACCCGTTTCGTACGAGCCAGAAACTATATATCATAATCTACAACGCAGCAATTTCATGGTGCGTTTGCGAGGTAACAGCTTGACGGAACGTGGCCACGGGAGCAGACACACTCGATCAACTCATCTCGCTTCTGTCCGTGTCCCTTCGTTCAGCCAGATATCGATCGAGGAAATCATCATCAGCGGCATGTCGGCCATTTTATACACATGGCGGCGCGTGGGCGCCAAGATAATTACCGTTTTGAAATCGTATACGTACGGAGATTGATAGAGCTGCGGCGTCTTAACAATAGTCACAAACCCGATCGGCGATTCATTATCGACTTTCTTTTCAATCGTAGAAACGGTACGCGAGAATGACAGAGATACGAAACCATTGTTCCTTTATACTCGCCCGTATAGGGTATAAGGATGACGATGCACGAAACTATGGTTGCGTATAGATGTGCTCCGCCTAATATTCTTTGCGCGGTAGCTGCAGGGATCCGAACGTTTCTACCATTTAAACGAACATCGTGGAGATTACGAATTAGCGCGCTTCTCCTCTTCCTTGAATCCGATTGAAACTACTCCGTGACTTTGTACATGAACGGTAAATAACGTATCATCGAATTATTAATAGAGATCCGAAGAACGCCGGTTTGTCTGTATGCTAAAGTAAAATCGTACGTGCGACGACGGCCGTTTCTCCGAAGCAAAATTCTACAGCTTTCACGACAAATTTCCCGCGTTCCAAAACACGCCAAGGTATTCCGCGCTTTCTAGTAAGCAATCACCTCGGACCTAATCAGTCTTATTCATCGTACTGTTTGCACGCGTCGCGTTTACCAATCTATACACGCGCAACATTTTCACGCACCTTCCCCAAACGAACCTCGCTGTTCCGTTGATAATGACTTCTCGCGGCACCATATGCACACTCGCGCACACACACACACACACACACACGCGCGCGCGCGCGTTTCCTTGCTCTAAATTTCAAGCGAACCGTGCAACACACCTCGACTTTCTACAACCACCGCACCGTTGTCGATACATCGTACAACGTGAAAAACGCTCGATCGCCGCTAGAATAATAAATTATTTCACGGTTGGGTTTCCTAGGCGCATAGAAAACGCGCGTTCCGATTCGCGTTTCGATTCGCGTAACGAGGACGTTGCGTGTCCCCGGTGTATATTTCAGTCGAATCCCGGCTCAGTGCCATTCCACGACGCGGCGTGGAAAATACCCGCGGCGTGGGAGAAGCAGCAACCCTGACGACCGATACGGCAAACAGCCGGATGAAAAATCCTCGAAATCGGGCACACCTGGGCCGCGCGTTATATAGGTAGGGCGTGTCGATGTTGCTACAGCTTGGCAAAACGCGTAGGCTGTCCGCGTATTATGCCGATCCCCCGAGTGACTCGGTATACGCCGAGGTCTGAACTCGCGCGCGAGACTTGAATTGACTTTCAGGGCTGGCGCGCGCGCGCGCGCGCGCGTCCCAGTCCACGCAGAAATACCGTGGCCTGTCGCATTGAAAACGCGCGTCAAGTGACGCGGCCATACGTGCTCGCGTACATAGGTACGTGGGCGACCGCTATAGAGCACCGGGAGGACCAGGTGTCGCAGGTAGCCAGCGGTTGCCATTTTCCGCGCGAGAGCCTGCCGCGAAAAATCGACGACATCGCTGGTTCCCACGGTTCGAATCGGTTCGGGGAATGTGGACGCGCGAATGTGCGAACACCGCGTCAAAAGCCACGGCTAGATTTTTCGCGTTCGAAAGGTGTGTTTGGTGAAACGTCGTTTCGTCGTTCTGTTTTATTGGATCGTACTGGCTAAAAGATATATAACGCTGCTTCGTTCGCAGACACTAAAAGCCTGATATACTTGTAAGGCAGAACTTGTCAGTCGAAGAAATAAAGGTTGCTCTTTCCGACTATATCGTAAAAGTTTGAATGGTATCCACTGAACGTAAGAACCACGTAGAAAGGGAAATATACGTCGATGATATTTCTTCCGAGAGAAGATGAAGATAACGTAAAGAGAAAGAGGAAACGATAGGAGCAATATTGTAACCGCAATGATAGATAAGGGGAACTTCGGAGAACTTTGCGAACGTAGAGACGGACAGAAATCGTGGTTCGGTTGAAACGAGACGAATTCCAAGTACCGAAGCGTACCGAGATCGCGAAACAAGTATCTTTCTCTTAATCCGCAAATATTAATAATCGTCGATAACTACTTAATGTTCGAGCACTTTCTCAATTTTCCGAGCGTACTTTCCGAGAACCGCTGATTAAACGTTACTTGAATTTATCTTCCAAGAAGGTATTACTCCTTATATGTCACCGGAGAGTCGCAGGCTCTATTACGAGTCACACCGTGTCAGAAATGCAACGACGCTATGATTAGCAAAGGCGCCAGATTGACGCGGTCAGAGAGAAAAACGATACAGTTCGGAGGAGAAAAACGCGCGGAAAGGAGCAGCCGTATTAATCAATCCTGTCCGCTCCTCGACATTCCGTACGAGAGTGGCGATTTCCCTAGCGGCTCGAACCCTTTCATTATTTCCACCGAACGCTTCCGTATCGGTTGATTGGCGTTCGGCGCGAACTAAGTCTCCAACCAATTTGAATTTTAGCCCGCGGCGCGTTCTCGAGAAAAGCTTCTAATTACACAGAACGCCTTTCGGAGAAATATCGGCGACACTCTACAACGACCGCTATATGGACGTGCGATCGACTTGCAAACGACGCGGAGAAAGAGACGAACCGAGAGAGAACAGCGATATCGTTGTCGGTAGGCGGTATTGTAAGTTATCGAGACCGAACGATTATCCCCGACACTTGCGGCCCGCGGGAACGACGGCCACTTTTATTCGTCAAAATCCCTAGGATAGCATCGTCGTTGACATCGTCGAGTCTTTCGCTTGTAAGCCGATCTTCGAAAAAGAGTAAAACCACGGCCGCTCCGTCGGCTCCGCGTTTAACCCCTTCTTATTAAATAAATCATTCGTCCCTTTACGCCGCCCAGCCAATATCTCAGAGTCTCATCTTATAGCTCCTACATTAATTTCTCTAATAGCCTCGGACACCGCTTTGTCTTGCAAGGCGCGACACACGAAACCGGCATTACCTCTCCCATCGATAAACTTTAAACGCAGTCACGAATCGTCGTAAATTATCGATAAAAACGATCGTGCCCGGTAACGGTTTAATAATAGAACGGTGCATTATTTTTGTGTGATTCGACAACTAGTCTCGAGATACCGTCTGGTAGACCTTGAACGCCGCGATACCTACTTGTCGCTCGACGATGCGCGCATTGTGTTGGCGCGGTTACACTTCGCTCGTTGAACAATCTCAAACAAGACAGCGAACAAGAAGAAACGTTGACCGGATACAAATGTTCGGCAAGGCGAAAACGTGGTACGAACGGTACCGTTGCTATTCTTAAAGGCTAAAGTCACGAGACGCGGACAGATTTTTCGTCGGAATTCAGGGAGTCGTAAAATTACTTCTTTCGAGCGTGCTTCGCCGTTATTTAAATAGACATGCACTTTTTACGTATATACATACGCGCATACTTTACGCGCGTTTTCCGTCCCAGCCGCTTTGTCGCCACTTGCTCGATCGACGAGACGAGAAGCGCAACTGCGCGCAACGCGTCGCCTTCCCAAAGCGCCAAACACATACGACACTCACCTTTGACAGCGGCGTTCAGTCTGTCCAAATTCGCGAGAGTCAAAGGCACCGGACCAAAGTGCATCACTATCTTGTCCACGCGTCGAAGATCGCCGATTTCAGGATCCCGACGAGCCATGAAGATACCCGTGTAACTGCGACGTATGTATTGGTCGCACGTATCGTTCAACGTGAGATCGAGGGTGGCGTTCAGTACACCCTTGATCGCTCTCTTAACGCGCACGTGCAACTGCCCGTTCCTCAGATCCTTGATCTTCCCCGTGAAGATGTAGTCCGCCTGACGAACCTTCCTCATAAAGGTAGTGTCGTTTCTGATCGCCGCCGTTAAGTTCGCCCGACAGTCGAGAAGTTCCCTGGTGGACGAGACGACCAAAGGCAACATCACGCTGGCCCATATTACCAGAAAACCGATTTTCAAGTTGACATCCATTTTCTTACACCGTCTTTTCACACCTTTCTGGCGATCACTTCATCACTCCGCGACATACGTTCGCGCGATCTTTCGTCCATGTAGTAGATTGTTCGTAATTATTCACGCACCATCGCACTCTTTACTTTCATGCTTCGATCGGCGATGGCTCGATCGATTATTTCGGTCGATTCGCGTTAAAATCCTGCCTTGTCCGCATAACGTAATCTGGATCGAGCATCTACGAACGAAAATGATGGATGGCGCTCGGAAAGTTCCTGTAATACCTGGAAACTGATATTCCGCGACGGTCGCGCGACAAACGACCACCACGACTACGTCGATCGAAAGAGGATTTCTCTGCCTCGATCCTGATCTCGGTTTGATTAGTTCCCGGTTGTCGATCGAAGCATCGTTCCTCGGCAGATACCTGGCCACTCGAGCCGAGTCCTCTAAATGGAAACGAGTCCGATCTTACGAAGCGTGTGATCTTGAGCAACAGGTTGGCGCCGTGTGTCGACCCACGCTCGCCGATTTCCAATCCGCGTGACTCGTTTCCCGTTCTACCAAGTGGCAAGTGCGAAACTCCGCGAGATTCGATCGCGTGATCGATAAACTGTCGATTCGGCAGCTCGCTCCCTCGTAGTCACCGCGTTTTATCGCCTGCTCGATGAGACTAGGAGCCGATTCCACGCGATATTGTTACGGAATGTACGATCTTCGACGATTTTACCCGTCCTACTGGAACATCGAGCGCGAACGAACGCGCGATAACCTGCACTTTATGTCCGCCGATTCGCGATTCCTCTGTTCGCGCGGTTCGATCTCTATAAAATTCGATACGTTCGACTCGATAATAGACGACGGCTAGATTATGCAGATAGGAGGCTCGAAAAAAATAAAGATAAAAACGAAACGATTTCGCGCGAACGTCCGCGAAAACGGCCGATCGACTTTCACTTAAATCATACTTCCTCGCCGTCGATTCTCATTCGTCCGATCATCCTTGAAAGAAGAAGGAAAGAATCGATAAATCCACTTCGTTACACTCGCGAGACACTAGAAACCGCACCGAGCTTTCCAAAACGTTCGGTGGTTCACTGAACGACGATTGTCACTGATCACTGACGAAACGAACATTATAACGCGCGATCCGTACGATCCGTTTGTCCGTAAATGATCGACGAACGCGATCGAATCGAGTATCGGGCAAATCGTCGAATCGTCGACGCGTGATCGAACACGACGACGTCGAATGTGCTGTCGAAACGTAGAATCAAAAAAGAAAAAAAAAAAGAAAAAGAGAAGAAAGAAAACGATCTTCGTTACCGACTTGGTTCGAGTCGATATTGGACGATCGTGGATCTTTGGCTGACAGATGCAACGAGCCGTAGACACGAGATTAAGCGCTACCAAAAGCACTGTCAACGCGAAGTTAGCGGCGCGCTCGACATTCGTGCTACCTCGGCGACTATCCGCGATCCTGCGCGAGAGTGAGAGAGCAGTGGTTGAGGTGGTGGTTGGTCGCGTGGAGGCACGCGCTGGACTGAGGAGGGCTAAGTGTGGATGCTGCAACTACAACGTGTAGGCGTAAGTCGCCTTAGACCAAGGGACCAAGAGGGAGAGAGAGACGACCGGCTCGGTGTGTGCACACGTCGCTCGCACACACGTATATCAAACAGATACACGCTCCCGCCTCTTTCGGTGCACGCTCGTGTATTCGTGCGTGCTCGCGAAGAAAACGGAGGGGAGTGAACAAGAGAGAGAGACAGAGACGAGAGAAATCTTACCAAGACGAGTACGCTTCCTCCGTGTCTACCACGTGAGCATCCAAAGATGCGTACTATATGTGCTTGCTATTGACACACTTATACCTACACCGATGCAACAGTCTCTCGTACGTGCACCGCACACCGAATGCGCGAAGGAAGATCGATGCGCGTGAAAAATGGATCGATGCTGTTTCCCGTGAAATCGGCGAATCGATGGAAAACTATCGAGCATATAGATCAACGTCGAGCGTTCGACAGAAGAAATATATCAGGATGCCAACCCTTAAACCGGGCGTCGTTGGCGTTGCGTGCGAGCCACGTTTCAACACATCGACGCCCGGCATTTCGAAAACGTGGGTGACGGCTGGCAAAAAAAAAAAAAAAAAAAAAGAAAGGAAAAAGGAAGAAAAAAGAAAAACCTGGACGGTCGAGATGAAACGATCCGATCTATATATCGACTCTAACGAGCTACGATCTCGTGCGGTTTGTAACCGATGGCGACCGATAATACCGATAATGCCGAGTTCCGTTGATGCGGCGACCGCACGTTCGGTGGTTAGTTCACCGCATCACCCACGAAACGATGGGAACCCTGTTTAACGAGTCCGTGGAAGAAGTTAATGGGTCGACTTCGTCGGGACAACGCACGAGGGAAGAGACAAGCTCTTGTTCGCTTATTTATGATAATAGCTTCCTTTGCGCGAAACTGAACGGACCGAGACTGATCTACGGTGTCGTCAGTTATGGTACGTCATAATTTCCGCGGATATTTATACGCTCGCGTACAATGTTATGCAGCACCGGAGCTTGGGCGTGGAAGGAATGAGATTCTTGTCTCGCACTGCCAACCAGATATGGTCTCGAGTTTCGAACTGTTCGCAGAGAACGATCCTCCGAGTAGATACTAGAACCGTCCGTTTTGACGAGAAAAAGCCCGCGAGACACCTACGCGTTCTCTTGCCATTCCGCGAAACCATTCCGAGACCGTTCCCTCTAATTGATCAATTTTCCCGACCCAACCACACGACCATCCGCTTCCCTCGTTTTCGTTCATTAGATCGAAGTAATACGCGATCGTACTGCCGCCAGACATCAGGAAACGTGGGCAATTCGATAGGTCAGGAATCCTGAATAACGTCAAGACACACGGCCGGACCAGTTATCGTGATGCGATAATGAAACACAGATCCGTATCTGGCCGATGTTCGCCCACGTGGACGGGAAGGAATGCAGGCCCGGCTAGTGGCATTGTTGCAGGAATATGCATCGATAGTAATAGGCACACCGGTGACGTTAATGAATGCCTTATGGCGAGATCGGTACCGTATCGCCGCCGATTAAACGAGATTTCTCGCCCGGTTCAACGGTCCGGATCCACGGCAGGCACGCGATCGTTTTCGAAAGGAACAGCCCTAGAATCGCTTCTATGGGACATTAAGTCTCCGATACACGGCGTGGCACGATCACCGACGAGCAAAGCGAACTGCCCCGATGCCCACGCTCGCGCAACCTATCACCGTGGATCGTTCGCTCCGAGTGTCCTTGTCCGTATGTCCTTACCGCGAATATCTGCGAATCCTATCCCCGAGGGTGCGACGTCGACGTTACGTCTCGGATTGTCTCGTATCTTCCATCTGAATTGTCACCTTCCACGCGCGTAATATCCTGCCAAGTGCTAATGGCGTGATTCCCAACTGGAATATATCACGTTGTTCGTTACAGTTATGGATTTAGTTATAACGCCCTCGAGCTGTTTTCGCGGCCGGCATCGTTTCCGATTTTTCCATCGGTATCGTTCGATCCGCTCCTGGAGAACGACTCTGACCGATAAAGACGTCGCGGTGTATTTAACAATCCGTAAAACGCGTGGAACAATTTCAGAAGGGCGATCGATTCTGAAATTTCGTTGCACGTATCGAGGAGAGCGTCGAACAAGTCCGTGTTAACCGATCGTTAAACGATTCGCTTTTTTCGAATGCAACCTGTTCGTATATAGACAGGCTACACGGGCCGCGCAGTAGACAAATCGTTGGTCGATGGGAGTAAAATATGGCGATGGAAAGACGAGACAAGCTACCACGCCGACTGATCCACCAGCTAACGAATGGATCGATTTGCGTGGCTCGTTAACAATACACGTAAGGAACGCTAATGCGCCACTTTGTTTCGGACGACCTCGCTGCGATGAGGCTGTCGCGAACGAACAAAAAGAGACAACCAGATCTCTCGTAGCTCCGTCTGTCCCTCGCGACTCGCCGGTCCGACCTAAGTTCGTCCTTGTCGCCGCCCGAACCCAACCCTCCGCTCCATTATCCTTGTTCCGTCGAGACGCTAAGTACGTGTAGTCTTGATTAAACTAATCTTATAAGCTCTCTCCGATCTTACAAGCAACGGTAGCATCGAAAGTTATCGCACGGCACGGATTTGTCACTTCGTGCCGCTCGGGCTGGACAAACTCGACGGAGAAACCGCGTTCGAGTTTATCGTCTATTCGACGCTTTACACCGCGATCACGCGGCGATTCTGTTCGGCAGAATTTATTTACCGAACCGGAGAATATACGTATCTCGTGGTGGCGGGCCCTAGATCGGCCGAGAAACCGACCCGATGACGGTACGACGGAGATGAGTTATGACGACCGTCGCCTCTGGCTTCTCCGCGTTACAATCTCGAACCACCCTCGGACGCCGCGCGTTGTTCCACCGGCAACTTATAAATGCTCGCGTGCGTCTTCGCCGTAATGCCGACGTCGTTAGCCTTTTGTATGTTTGTCAAGGGCTATGTTGAGTAATATCGTTGGACGGCGATACGAGCGTTTGCCATTTGAAAAGCTATACAGATCGGCCGTTCGTGACGTCGAACTGATCACGATTCGGCGCAAGGATGAATCGAATTTCTCTTACGGATATCGCGAGTCAAAAATTACGCTCGTTGGCGCAACGACGATCGTACGTTCGCTTGTCGCGACGCGAACGACGCGAACAGTAGTAAATTCCGAGAGAAATTTAAAAAACGATGCCTGTAGTATCGTTACTTTCCTGTATATTTCGATTTATGGCGTTGGTCAACGTGACTTTTGAACGGATCAATTCTATAAACAAAAGTTCCGGACAACGCTGTCATTAGCTAGCATCGACTTAAACGAGCCTGGTCGTAAACTAGTTGGACAATCTGCCACCTGGAAGAACTCCCACGACATTGAAACGAACGTCGAGCGTGTTCGAGGTGGATGATCCGTCGGCCGTGGCGGCGGTGGTATCCGTGGTCCAGCACGGCGAGCAGAATCCCATATAAAGGCCGGGCACAGGTAGAACGCGGGAGCCGTGGCGAGCGGAACGCAAACGCGCGAAACACGCGACCACGCACGCACACGATCGTACGCTACATTGTAGCCACGGGGATACCTGTGGCGGGACGAAGATGGAACGCGAGGACCGTGGCACGAGTACGAGCATTAAACACACACGCAACGTACTGGTGTGCGCGTACTTAGCATAAGTCTCGCACCCGAGGCACTCTCTCATCGTATTTCATGCTGGCTATGGTTATACGCGCGCCGAGTCAAAGACCGCCTCTCTCGTTCTGCTTCCTTCGTCGATTCTGTCTCCTATTTCTTCCTGGTCATTCCCATTTTCACCGTTCCGGGTACACGACGAAACGCGTCGAATAGAAAAGACTCGGCGCTGGGATAACGAACAAATTGCAGGAAACACGTAGTCGCCGTTGCAAGGTTCGACGGGGCGCAAAGTTCGCGCGCGACCGACCAACCAGTCGATTATGATCTCGGGTGTCCGCGAATTATCGCGCGCGACAGCTATACACGTCGCGCGAATTGCCGATCACTTCTACCTTATTATAGAATTAACGGTCTATTCGCGGTACGAACGACGTAGTTGAGACCCGAGATTCGCGTGCCATAGCTGATAGACCTGATCGTTGGTAACACCTCTTCAAACTTATAGAGTGCGAACGGTATACGCGGTACGTACGCGACGAACATATACGCGCCGTATCGTCTTACGTCTACTCGATACGCCGGTATATGTATAGAACGGCCCGAGAAAAACACCAAATAATTTAGGGACGGTGTATAAGCTGGAAATTGTCTGCCGATAAGGGATTACAGGCGGATCGACGAGTTAGAGAATTAACGTTTGTCTAATAGATGGATATCCGGTTTCCTACGAAAGTCATATTTGGTTTTTATCTTCCAAGAGTCGGACGGCTACGAACCCTTTTTCGAATCATCGTTCGTATATTAGGAAGTACCCAATATAAAACCGTAGACACGCAGACGACAACCGGTTGCGACAATCGTGCCGATCTCGCTCGTACCAAACCGTACGAAGATTTATGCGTGTCTTAGAACGTCATTTTTTTTTCTTTTTTTTTTTTCTTAAGCTGGATTAATGTAGTTCGTGAAGAACGTCTTCCTGTTTAATCGGCCATGGTCAAAGTATTTACATCCTACCAGGCAAAACGACTTATCACGACGAAACGCAACGCGTCGAGCCCGGACGTCGTAATAGCCTAAATTAAGTGCGCGATTCTGCTCGTCGCGCTGCTTCCTACGTTGTACCGTTATCGAGTGGATAATAGTACTTGTATTCTGGCACGAGGCAGGACTCGTAAGTACTTACTTACGTGCGCGACTCCGTCGAACGGACACGGAGCCGGCGTTCCTCGAAATTAAACGGACGCTTGCATAAATCTGCACAGAATACCGCGCAAACGAAGCTTGATCGGACAGGATCGAAAAAATTCCTAAGCGCGTTAGTTCAACGCGGATCGCCGACATCATAAATAACTCCAACTCGAATACGTTTCATGGTTGTCGTAAACGGTTACTTCTCACCTTAATGAGTCGTATATCGATCGTAAATCCCGATCGTTCGTTCTACGATTCAATGTTAATGCGATCCCGCGAGAAATATATCGCGGCTGCGACTGTTCTGTCGCGTTATCGAACCCGTGAAACGCTGACGGTTGTGTTCAGGGCCCGCGATCCCGACTGGATTCCCCTCGTTTTACGAGGCGAACGTTGTCGCATAAACAGAAGGGAACAAGGATACCTCGTGGATGATTGACCAAAAAGCATCGGCGAAACCGGACGATTTCGCGCCTTGGAATCGACGTCCGGGCCAATAACGGATTTCGACGTGCGCGCGAACGCGAGTATGTCCGTGGTTGGACGACGTCGTACGGTGGTCAAGGGGACCTCTTTAATGGCGACCGCTCGCCAAGGTAGCATGGCGGTAATCTTAAACCGAGAAAACGAGCGTGCACGCGCGTACCGATGGAAATGAAATACGGGTGAGAGACGAAGGCGCAGACTTAATTTAGGTTGTTACGAGGGACCCGGTACACTGGCTCTCGCCAAAAGGGTACTGTTTAAGCGATAAGTCATTCCGACGATAAGCCGCGACTACAACCACGGTGAACCGTAAACGGCGCGGGAAACGTGCACAAGATGGAATTAAACTTTCACGAAGAAAAATGTACAGGCGTAATTGTACGGACCTTTATTGCGGTCGATGAGGTACGTACGACCAGAAATGTAAATACCAAGCCGAAGGAACTTTTCTCAAGACGATCCCGTTGCTGAACGATCGAACACTCTCGCCGCGGGATGCCTCGAACCTTACCGTCGCATCGCCTGGAGATCCGCTCGATCGCATATAATTACGCGGCATTTTTCTCGGCTTTCCGACCACCGTCCATTATTACGATCGCTCGACGACAACATTCTCTTCTCCAAAGCGCTGATTTTCGTTGAAAGCCATTGAATCCCTGGGGGATCCGGCCGTGAAGAACAAACGAGACGTCGAGGAAAGGGAAGGTGTGGTGGTCATTGACAGACAGACGTCTGGGCGTTTTAAATCCACCCAGCTCGGACCAAACGTTCGCGTTCCTCGTTTCCCGCGACTGAGTCGCAAGATTAATACGGTGCCGCGGGGAAATTTTTATCTCGCGTCTTTATCGCGGCAGCGACCGTGCCCGATAACGGTAGCCGAAAAACGGCAAAGCGACCGAAGTGTACGCAAAAGCTGTAAAACTTCCTGGACAAACGATCGCGTCTACGTTCTTGTTTCATCCGTTCTATTAGGTTGTCCCGAAAGTTTCTTTCCTTTTGTAAGGAAATGATAGACGCATGACGCGTCTTTTTGTTACATATTATTTTCTCGAATCATGTACGATCCGTTTTCTTCTATTTCTACCATTACGATCGTACACGATTCGACAAAAATAATATAAGACAGAGAACGCGGTGCATCCGTCATTTCCTTACAAAACGAAAGAAACTTTTCGGACAACCCAATGCGTAAGTTACAGGTTACAAGAGCCTACGCGATCGATCGTCGAACGTCTTCTTATCGAACGTGCAGCGTTTCGCGCGATAAAAGGTACAAAATGCGTAAACGTTACACGACCGGAAATAATATACATTGGACGGGAGTAGGCGTGTAATTTTCAGAACGGATTACGCGGCATCGTTCGCGTTAACGAAGAACGTTTCACGGCAACAAAATTCAAGAACAGAGCGATCGATCAGCAAACGCGGTGAGGCGAGGGTGTTTCGCGTTTCCCGGTCTATAAACCAACAATTACGGAGTTGCGGGATAAGTCCGGCCGATACGTGGAAGGTGAGGAATTCGTCTTTCCTCGAAGGTAGATTCGAAGATGAGGAAAAAAGCTCGAACCTCGGTCGCGAAAGAATCGGAGAAGAAGAAGCGTTGGTAGAGAGAACGGACGAACCACGAAACGAAAGGAGAGGAGGAAAGGGGAAGTTATCCCCGGGGGCACGGCATAAATCGCTATGGACAGACAGCATGTTCGACTAATTACAGATCCCTGATTACCGGTGGGCGCGACTCGTCCGCCTAATAAAGAAAAAATAAATTAATAAACCTCTAATATCGCGGTCGAACGATCTTCGTGGCGCGAGCAAACGGAAAGAAAAAAGAAGAACGCTTATTAATTTATTGTGATCGGAATGCGATAAAGCAGGGACCGCGTACCAGCATCAAAGGATTCGAATATGTTATCTCACACTGCGTTGTCAGACCTAGAATCAAAACGTTTCGAACCAACGTTTAAAAGGCGTTATTAATTTAAATCGCTCGATTTTTTTTCCCCCCCGTCAAACCGGCAGTACGTTGTCGATATTCAAAATGCAATTTTCGCGCGACGTTAGCGAAAATGCGCGCACGGTGTTCCAACTTGTACGATAACGGCTGTAGACACGCGAACCTAAGAGAAACGAACGAACGGATTTGGTTTTCGCAGATGTCGAAAAGTCGAATCGATCGGATTAAACTGGTCGTGTTCGATCCTACGCCATTGGACGAAAATTGAAGTATCAAAGAAGCCGTTGACGAGAATCGATCTCCGGCACGGATCGAATGGGCGGTGATAATACGGCGGAAAGGAGACGAAGGTGAATGGTGGCAATGGAGCGGAGCAGGACGGCAATGGTAGCGGAACACTGTAAACTTCCGCGTGGGTCTCTCTTTGCTCTTCAAGATGGCGCCTTGTTGAACGAACGAACAGAGGCGTCCATCCGCGAGGATTTATTTTCGCGGCATCAGATTCAACCGGAGTTACCCGGCGTAAACCCTAATGAACTGTGGCGAAACCGAGTCTCGTGTATGCGCGGAGGCGTTTTCACGGGCAATTAATGCGGCCTTAAACAGACCGAAGAAACGCCCCCGCGAAACGAGCTCGCTATTTCGATTTAATCGGTTCCGACGCTTCGACGCGATTAATTAATAGGATGGTGTTATCCTTAGAGGGTCGACGACTGCGTCAGCCCTGAGCGATGAACTAATCCTACACCGTTCGCGTTCCTTTTGCATCGTTGGATTAGATCTTCATTAGGACTAACAATATACGTGTACAAGTCGATGCTTCGGGGATCCATAAATCCTTCCAACGCAACATGCAAGGAGGAATACACGAACGATCGAAACTTTCGAGGAACAGCGATCGACAGCCATTGGATTTATAACGCTCGGCGTTCTTTGCCATTTCTGAGAATTATTTGAATCTCGCGCGAACAAAGATGGCAAAAAGAGAATAAAATAACGAAACAGGATTTATACGGTTCGGTGTAATTTCAGGTTACGTCGATACGATATTGACAATGTTTGCTATCTCGTTAGGCAAAATGCACTATCGCGTTTAATAGCAAGTAGCGAACCAACGACGAAAGTACCAAAAACCAGCGCCGAGTCTACAAATTGCCTTAAGTAGGTCGATGTTGTTGGAAAACTAATAAACGGCTGTACAAGGAGCGAGATTATGGTGAAACGAGCCGCGAGTAAGGGAGCAGTCGTAGAGCAGTGGCAGGATCGTTCAAAGGCACCGATGTCGTGTCGTTAGTGGATTGGAAACGCGGTTGGTTTAACGATTGACGTATCGAAATCGAAGCAACGAATACCTAACTATCGGGAGTACACCAAAAAATGGCCCTTTCGCTCGGCGATATTCTATTAAAGTAATAGCTTACGTTACGACCGTCGTGGCAAGTAGCGGTGCAACAAATTTCTTATGGACGGTGTAAATCGATCTATAAGCCAAGATAGTTACACTGTTTAACCAATTAGCAGAATGCGACCGGTTTTCAGGTGCACACCGAGAGACAATTTTCTTGCATCGAAGTCGCTTATAACGCGACACGATATCCGCTCATTCGTACAATGATTATCCTTTCCTTAATAAATACGCTGGCAGAACGTAAACCTCGACGGGAATGATTCGTATATACGTGAAAATATAGATCAGTGCCACGACCATTGCTACGTTATAACAGCACGTGTGCACACCCTCGTCGCTGAAAAATATTTATCACGATCCGTTTGGCGATAATAAAAAAATATGCACGTGTACGCGCATGAGAAACGCGTCATTTCGACGAAGGACAACTGCATTATTATCGTAAAATATTGATATTGCCCGATGTCGGGAATTCACAAGGGAAGGCAGGGTCGCGGAGGCAACGGGCGCGGAACCTCGTGTCTAGCCTCGCAGTTTTAGCGCGGCGATTGAATAAATGTGGAGTAAAGTCGTCGTAACGTAGAGGAAAGATCTTCGACGCTCCATCGAAGACAATTTATTTAAATCACGTCGCGGCGAACGACATCGCGCACCAACATATTGTAAGTGAGCCGGACCTCGCGAAGCTGTAAAATCCTCCGACTGCGTGATAAAATTTCGTACATCTCCGATGATCCCACCGTTGTTACGAATTACTGCACAACGTACGGTGACGGTACAAAGAGAAATTACGCATGCATATCGACGTATTGAACTGGACGTTTAGGACGAATACATCTTCGGGGGCAAAGATCGTTGGCATAATATCGTGCGCAAGTACTTTCGTTGCTTCCTTCTTTTCCATTTTATACGTTGCGATCGTTTCCCTCGATCCTCGTTGCAACAAAATAAGCATCGAAATGTAGCTTGTTGCGCCAGCATGAATCAACCTTAGGACGACACTAAGAACCGGTATGCTCAGACGATGACGAATCGAGGCGTGTCCTCGAATCTGATCGAAACACGACGCGGAACGATTCGACGATAACGAGGTCGTTTTCAAATGCCCACTGATTATGCACTTGTTACAAACAGTAAGCGGCATTCATAAGAAGATCGTTCGTAGGTGAAGTGGAGCGAGCACGGTGACTGGGATTGCGCGCCACTTCTTCGAGGATCGAACGGCTGCGAGGTTGCGCCGCGTAGCCAGACACGCCGGTTTCCAAGCTGCAAAACAAAATCAATCGGCCCTCGAATCATCGTAAACTAACGGCGACTGACGATCGGACGCGCGGTCGAACATCGTCCAACTGCCCATCGTTGTCAATTTACCCAACGAGCGAATAAAAGTATCTGTCAGGCGTTGTCCGTGCAACGACGGCATTTAAAAAAGATTTTAAAGCAGATACGGAGAAAAGACGAAACGTTTCGGAGGATTTATACCAGGATGTTTGTCGAATTAGACATCTTTGGGCATTCGGAGAAATCGCATGCGTGAGCAACGTAGCGTTTCCAAGATTAGAAATACGTTTCCGGTTTAGGCAAGCGCTACACAGTCACAGAAAATTATGATGATCCTGCTTACGCGGCTCCATTAAGCAAGATACATGATAGCAAGGTTTAACCGTGACGTTGTTCTTGTTTCTTTTATCCAGTTTCTTCCTTTTTTTTTTCTTTTCTTTTCTCGCGACACTGGTAGCCGATTTATGAAAAAGTTTCAAAACTCTAGTTCGCTATGCCGCTTCGTTACTGACTTCAACGTTGGGGCAGGTACAGTTGTGTCGCTGAGAAAAAAATTGAAGATGTTGACGGGTGGAAATAATGATCAAGAACCGAGTGGAACAGAAGGGACGCTCACGAGACACGATTGTCCAAGACCAACCGGCTGTAAACAAGAGATTTCTCGCTCTGTTCTGAGCGAAATGAACGTGAAGCCCACCCACGCACCCTAAAATCCTATTGTTACGAAGGCGTCGCGTGCTGCGTGGCAAATGTTCTAGCACCTTTATCCATATTCCTTACTTCCTCGCGTTTCACCAAATGGCACGAAACATTACCCACCAACGACGAAGACAATCGGACTCGTTGAATTTCGGTAGAAACGGAGCGTCTCGATGTTGGCAAATTGGTCGAACGATAGTCGAAATACAGAAATTACAATACAGAAATGACGAGAAGAACGGCGAATCGGCGAAAACTTGAACTTTGAGATACGAAAACTTGCAACGCTAAATAAATTTATATGGAATATTCTTGACGCGACTATTCAACGAAAGAAAAAGAAAGAGATTAAATTTTATATTTTAAATTCACGATCCTTGAAATCGGAGTTATACCGATCCTATCGCTTACCCTCGAGGGGCTATATTTTGTTACGTAGATATACGATAGAGTTAAAAAATGGAGTTTTAATTTGACTGAAATATGTAGACATCGAAACGTATGGCAACCGAAATTCATAAAACTATCGGATAGCCAATAAGATTTGGATACGCATGGTTCAAAGCAGAGGAGCCGTTTCTCTCTCTCTCTGTCTCTCTCTCTCTCTCTCTCTCTCTCTCCCTTTCTCGATTCGTACTCACGTAAATCACCTACCTTGACTTCGGCTTAACGTGAAATTTACTGCCACGTCGTGGCATACCGTCGGCCATGTTCGAATCGCAAACGTTTACGTACGGCAGGCACAGTTTGGAGCCCGAGCCAATATTTATAGTGACTCGCGTATGACACTCCTTCATCGCCACTTAAAATTCGCATCGATCGTAAGAGGACTCAATAAAAGCCCGAGAATCTCGTTGAAAAGGAAGAAAAAGGTTGAGGAAGGCGCGTACGCTCGTGCTCCAACAAGGATTTCACCAAGCTAATATACATGTCACGGCAGATGTTCTGCCGACCGTGTCTAAAATTACACGGTATTAATTTGACCGATACGATCGATCGTACACGACAGTGCATAGACGCTCGAGTAAGTTATACGGTGTCCAACCAGGCAGATTACGCCGGAGAAAAATCGAATAAAATCCAACGTCGAGGCGACGGTAGTGTGGTGAAATCGATTCGGATCTTACCCAGTTTACTCGTAGGCAGGCTTAACGCGACTTAATATGTTTATCGAATGCCATGATCGCTAGTATCCATTCGTCACGTCTTAGCAACGTGACGAGTGTGCGCGTTCTGTGTCAGCCTAGAGAATCCCAGAGGACTAATGCCACTGTGATTCCCGAAGGACATTCAGGAATGCACGACCTACGCATACGCGCTACGTCTCACCGCTCCCGTATACACGTATACATAGGTGAACAGAAAATCCTTGGTTCGTGGCGAACATACGAAGACGAAGGGGACCGAGGTTGAAAAAGACGAATGGTAGACAAATATGGGCAGGACGGTTTCTATGTGCACTTCCCATTACCGGGCACCCACGCACGGTAGGGTAACGCGGGCCTCAAGAAGTGCGTCGTACTTAATGGATTCTGGAGATTGAATTTATCTGAGTATTCACGCTACATCGACGAACATACCCCGCCGCTCGCAACCCGCCTCTAATCCCAACTTAACGAGTATGAATATTACGCGGTATCGCAGATATTAATAATGTCGATCGTAACAACGATCCGGGCAATAATGGAGCAACGGTCGGACGATAACAAGAGATAAGAAGGATAATCTCGCGCCTTAACGACCACGCGAATTTCTTCGTGATATCGGATATCGATTATTCGAAGGGCGGCTATCCGAGGACGCGCTACCACCAGCGATATTTGATGGCTTCGTATTCGGAACGACGGGCTTCGCAGTTGCAGCGATCGAATCGAACAAGTTGTTCGATCGGCGTATCGAGGAGGAGATATCGACAACGTTAAAACAATGCAAAGTACACGGGGAATAAAGAAAAAGAAAGGGAAAGAGGCACGAGAGCGGACGGCAGGGTAAACGAGAAAAATAATATTGGTTCCTCTCGCGAGTGCGCGCATCCTGTACCCACGTGTGAATTATGCAAACGCGGCCGTATGATCTGTCCTTTTTACGGCTTACGCTCGAAACGGGTGAGAGAAAGAGAGAACACAATGGCGCGGCTGAAAAGTCGTCCGTATTTTAACCCTACGTCCCACGTGTCGAACGTTATGCGCACGAGGCGAATACATAACTCGTATCTCGCGGGAACCGCGTTTCTTTTCTGCCAAGCGTATAACGCTCGTCCACCGTTCATACCGGTTTTCCAAATATGATCTAATCCGGTTGAACGGTTGCAATTCGCGTTTCACCGTTTGTCCCGTGGTGCAGGGACCAGCCACGCGTTCAATGCGTGTAAATACGAGCGTACAATTTGTCGCTTTCCGCGATCGCTGTCAGTTAATATCGGCAAGATCCCCAACGAGCGAGAAAAAATGGTCGTGTATCTCGATCAGCGAAGCTCGAGTGGGAAACGCGAGCCAAGACGAAGTCCATTCGTAAAACGCGACGCGACGCGAAACGACGTCGATCGACTTAATATACACACTTGCGCGGTTCGCTACCTGAATTACAAGTCCGATACCGCATCGATATTATAATCTGTCTGTATGATCGGCGTGCTCGTAAACGGCGCAGATTAACCGCGCTGGACGCGATATTCCGTGAAAACAGGCGAGAACCTCGCCACTTACGTAATCGCGCGATCGCAGCCATAATGAGATGAGAAAGAAGTCCGTCGGTATTTACGCGGTGCTAGAAAGCTAGATTAACTGGAACCGAGAGGCTCGGACGAAAATTAATCGGTACCAGATTCGCGGCGAGTGCGACAAGCGAAACACGTGTAGATACGGTATCTATCGATCGAGCGAAACTTTTCAATCGTTCCACGCCAGTTACATAACTTATTCCCCGTCGCAATTTCGATAATTTCGTCGAGCTGTTGGCCGACGATAAACCTACTGGTTTGCGAGGTTTATTAACAGCGGACCGCGTTTCGAACGCGATCGTTGGATTTTTCGATTTCAACGAGACTAACGAGCCCGATCTGCCTGCAAAGTCGTGCACGAGAAGCGTAGCGTGCGCTTTGAACGGCGACGAGCAAACAGAAAGCGAGACGCAACGAGAGAAACGAAAAGCTGCGAACCGAGCCGGCGGCGGCATCGTAACGTAACTCAGTACCAGGACCGTTTCCTCCAGGACGTTGTAGCCACGTATCAAATATGCAAATGCGAGTACATAATTTGTCGTTTGCGCGGCCGTGCGCTGCGGCGCGCGAGCGCTTCGGTGCGCAGCCGCATTGGCTAAAAGTGCACGTGGAAAAAGGAGTACAATGCCGACGCGTTCCGCGTGGTGCGGCGTCCCACTCGCGAACAACAACGTGTCGCGAGGCACTCGACTCGATTGGAAAGCAGAGTCGAGTCGAGTCGAGTCGAGTCGAGTCGAGTGGAGTGGAGTCGAGTCGAGTCGAATCGCTGAGTCAAAGTCGGGCAAAGTGGAGCTCTGTTAAACAGCGCTCGATTCGAGGGGAAGTCAGCGAATTCAGTCGGTTGATCCGCAAAGCGGCAACGTATGTCGAGTATTTATAGCGAGAGGCAAGAGAGGATTCCCATCGGATAATGTCTGCGACGAGTACACGACTCCATTACCCCGTGGGCTATCTCGCAACATTATTTCTTCGTCGCTAATTTTTCTGCCACGCCGATCAAGTTCTCAACTTCAGCCTTTTATCCTTATCTGATTTCGTTGGATTTTTCTCGTCCCCTCGTTGCACGATAACGTAATTACCGCGCGAAATTATCTGATTCGTGCGGGCTCACGAACCGGATGCCCGGAACACCTCGCTCGTCCGAACGATTCCTTACGAGCATCGTTGAAACGCTCGTGTTTGACTGCCGAAAGAGTCCGGTTAAATTTTCGAACGAACACGAATCGTCGAGAAATTTATGAAAATGCCAGCGTATCTATATCTGGTTTATTTTTTCGTTCGCTTTTTCGACTCCGCTGATTGCTTCTTTTTCGTGGCGTTCGTGTTGCAACGAAACGGAAAGAAGCGGTGCCGTCGGATGTTGCCGCGGTGCTATTCGAAAAAGAAACTTAAATCGAGTATCGTATTCGAAACGAATGCTTCCTGCTCGCTTCAAACCAGTATCGAAGCAATATTCGACAACCACCTACGCGTACCCCCGCGGAGAAAGTTGCCCTTCGCGATTCAATTTATTACGATCGTTGCGGTCGCACAAGTACCTATCCGGTAGGAATCTCGCCACCCTTAATTTCATCCGGCGTACGGACCACGTAAAATTAAAACGATCGACCGAGTAAACACGATGCCAGAATTCACCGCGATTCCACAAAATTTTACGCCCTCCGTTTGTTTAAAAAGAACACGCACCAACGCCTATCACGCGGGATCGAGCCGCCGATGAACTTTTACCAAGTGCAGTCGCAATTCCCGTCGCAACAGCCGCCAGTGAACGTTTTCGAAATTGCATCGGCAAACGACGCGTGTCTACCCGATATGGAGAACAGCTAGCAAACTAACAGTCGCATTTGGACCGAGCGTCTCGTTTATCAACGCGTCCTACGATACTACCGGTCGTTTATTCTCGGCAATACGAGAGAACGAGAAACCGTTGCATCGCGGAGATCGAGTATCGTCTCATGCCGCGCCGATTGCCTTCCCCGCACGATGAAGACATTCAAGCTCGGCCGTCCGACCGATCGTCCCGTAAATTTCCCAGGAGCGGCAGATACGATCGCGACCGCGAATAATTTCTGGATCGACCCTGGATCCCCCCCGGTTTTCGTATCCTGTTTTACGAACCGCACGCCGAACAATAGAGAAGGCTCGCGATCATCCGCCGCCACGATGCGATTTTACGGCTTATTAAGCTACAAAAGTGACAGACCGAAACGGAAACGAGTAAAACGAACAGACGTTTCTATATGGGTCCGTGGGGGAGGGGAGGGGGGCCAGATTTCGTGTAGGTTCGGTGGCTGATCGAAGGTGGGAAGGAATCCCTCGATGGAATTCTATTAAACGCGTAAAGTAACGCGAGGCCTCTGGTTATTTTGGTATAAAACTGGCAACGGACAGACGAGTGTCTTTCACTTGGCTCGTAAATCGTTCGTGGGTGGAAGCAACGGGCATAAAACAACGCGACTGGCAAAAGGAAAGTCGCGGAGCAAGAAGGACAAAGAGAGCCGAAAAAGAAGTTTTCCAATTGGCTAGTCGCTGGATACGAGCTGGCGTCGTAACTCCTGTATCTTTTACGACGCGACTCTCGGATAACGGACCCCGCGCGTTGCTTTTCGCTTTCTTTCTCCCACCTCTTTCTCCTTCGTTTTCGTTACGGAGAACGCTATCCTCGTCCCGTACAGTTCCACGGCCACCAACTCGAGCCCATTCGTTGCCAGAAATCATAATCTATGGGCGAATGTGGTGGACAGAAGCGCATCTACATCCTACATCCGTCGTAAAGCTAACACGCTTTTGCCCCGAAGGGTTGCGTCAATTGTCTTTGGTTAAGCACGGAGCAATACTCGTAAAAACACCATCGTATACCATCGACCGGCCGAACGATGTTTGTTATTTCCACGCTGAACGACGAGCTTGGAAATTAAAACGAAACGACCAATAAGATGACATTTTAAACATTGTTAGCCGATGGACCGTTTCCACGGAATTCCGTTTACGTAAAGCGGTTTACGCTTACGAAAAGAGAAAGTCGAACTCGAGACGCACGACCGTAAGACGTAAGTTCGTTGAGAAAACGTTGGGAAAAATCATCGACGATCCTTTGAGTGACACATCGTCGATTATGCTCTGGTAGGTAAGCTTTGAAGGCGTCATTACGTGCGAACGACATCCCCGCTTAAGTGCCCCATTTATATCTCGAGGGGCATAGCAGTGTACACGTAGGAATTTATAAGCTATAATATTGCTACCACGGTAGTAAAGCGTACCAGTATATATCAGCACCGCGAAAATGATCGTCTTGGTACGACGTGCATATTGCCGGATTTTATTGCCACCGCGACGACGGCTGTTTGTCGTTTTCCTATATGGAGCAACGAGAGAGAGAGAGAGAGAGAGAGAGAGAGGGAGGGAGCCTAGTCCGTATAACTATCGACGAGCCCTTCTGTCGTTTACTGGCGCGAACGCACCTCGGGCGAATTCTCCGGTTCCCGATGTCGCCATCTCCTATCGAGGAACGATGAATTCCAGCAGTAAGTGTCACGTGGCAAAGACTCGCCGTCGCTATTTGTCGCAGCTCGATTCACGCCAAGGTGATTGCTCATTATCCCCCATGCACGATCGTTATTTTCATATATTTTGCAAGGGGTGTGAATGAACGATCGGCGGACACGTTGGACCGAAGCTCGAGCGAGTAACGCAACGCGTTTGATACCATTTGGACGAAAGGGAAGGTGATTGCTCGAAAGGACGGACGTTGGCGTAATTAGCTCGACGCTAGGCCAATCCTGTGATATGTTTTGTCGAATGTACACGACGATTGCCGCGTAGATCCCGTGACTCGGAACCGTATATTATAACGAGACCGATAAAACAGCATTCCTTACAACGTGTCCGACATATCGACAAATTTTCTCATCCAGGATTTCGTCACTCGATCAACTGCCTACCTCGATAATTAACCCTGTCAACGTTAAAAAAAAATCCACCTTATACCTCCTTAATTAACCACATGATGAATCTCTGGTCTGATCGCGTGTTCGTCGAACACTGTCCGAGCGAGCAAGATGAGAGGCTTCGGGGAAAGGAATAGAGAAGCCGATTCAAATGAGCGCGTCAGGGCACGACCGTGAATACAACTCTATCGGTCGAATACCGCCTACCGTATTATCGCACCTTGGCCGTACAGACGGCCGCGAAACGCAAGTGCCAATCGGCCAGTGCATAGACAGCCACTCGCAGCAGCCGGCCGATAATAAGGTCCATCGACGTTGCAAAGATAAGGGTACGCCGTGGGGCGGACCGTGACCACGAGAGACATCGACACGTTGCTGTCGGTGGTTCATCGTTAAGATCCACAAGACCTTGCGAGTTATCCAGCGCACTGGCGTCAGAGGGAAGCGGCGTAAGGCGGCGTACACACACGCAACGCGTGGGCGAGCCACGCGACCGAACGGGTTTCTTCGTGTCTACTCCTTCGAGCTACGGCTGCTTGCTTCGTGGCTTCTACGGACCAAGAGACGGTCGAGTCGCGCGGTGTATACCACGGCAACGGGCATTTGAATATTCACGCTCTTCCGGACGTCCACGCGCAACACCGTCGTGCCTGCGCGCGTGCCTTGTCAAAATAATGTATCGCTATCCTCGCAGCATTTCGCGACCACGTATAAAGCAAATTCATCTACCGTGCGTGCCCTTCTCGTTCGCGGACTCTCCGCGAGCGATAAAGTAAAATAGCGATAAAAAAGAAACAGCGGTAAAAGCAAAGGAATTTCCCACTTACGACAATGGGATCGTACGATTTCGAAGCCAAACGCGGAGGATCGATTTGCCGTAAAGATTTTAAAGCCATCGACCGAGCTTCCGAAGGGCAAAGTAAAATTTTAGTTGGATAGAACAGAAGGTAGACGTAAATTGCATGTAGGATAGCAACCGAGAGAGTATGAATCATTCTCTCGTACTTAGAACGCAGGCGGTGCAAGTCCGATGGTAGGATAGCGAACAGGTAGATAGATACTGGGTATCTATCGGAAAAGAAAGATTCAGGACACCGGCAAGGCTGTAAATTTCGATGAAGGATACTGCGAATGATACATAAATAATATTATAACCTGTTTTACGCGCTATTCCTTTTGCTTCCATTATCCGTGTTTCTAATTCCGTCTATCGTTGTCCGACGATGATCGTCCTGAGCAATTACCTTTCGATTTCGGCCAAGCGAGCATCGTTGATCGAAAGATTCGTATCGGTGAGCCGCGAACAGATTTAATTGGGATCACCGACGAGAACCTCTCTCGCACCGTGAAACCATAAAACCTGGACTTCAACGCGAGTATCGAATAACGTCATTCGCGCTTCCACGCCACGCCGACTTTTAATCGCGAACATTCGTTACGCTCGGTGGGATAGCACCTTCTCTAGGGCTGCTTCGGGAATGTCGGTAGGAAGGTGGTAAAGTAGTAAAGGCACGAAAGGCAAGGACGCCGTGATTTTGCGAGTACAACGCGAACGTAACGCGATCCTGTTTCCCGCGACGTCGTTGCTATATAGAGAGCTCGCCGCAGTGATCATTTCGCTGGCCTAGTATCTGCCCGTGTCTCGCAAAAATTTGACGGCGCAACTCCGTTATTCGAATGGAGAAACGTTGTTAAAACGAAGCTCCGTTCGAAGGAAACGATAAATCGCCGCGATTAGTGGTTTCCGATGCACGATGTTGATCGAAGCAATTTATACGCGTAAATCGGTCAAATACTCGAATTGGTCTTCCCGTGAGGCATCGGGGAGGAGTCATTAACGCGGAATATCCAGACAGGCTGTAGCATCAGATGTGTAAATCAGATATTTCATTTCGTCACGGCACGTTAGTCACCGGTGAACGAAACACGAGAAAAAGGGCGAGGAATTCCAACGTCACGGAGTGTGGGTGGCGAAACTGGTAGATGAGAAATACAAACATCAGGAATGGCGGTAAATGCCCCGACTGACCATTCGAAACCAGTGTTCGTGTCACTTCACGTCGCGATCCGTGAATCGCGTGTTCCCATTTAGCGGTGCGCGCTGTCGCTCTTTTCGTATTTCCATCTCGACAAATTTTTCATCGTCTCTCGCAGTCGCATCGAAGAGAACGACGAAGAGACGCGGCTCCTTGTTCTTTCCGGTCCGTTCGTCGGTTTCGCCATACCGCGTTCGGTACGTTCTTGCCAGGAGTATATCCTGCTTTCGTGGTCAAATATTTGCACGCTCGTCCTTAGATATACAAAACCAAAGGAAGGAGTCGGACCATTCTCCGGACGCTGATTTTCGGATCGTGTTCGAGTGTTTCCTAAATATCTTAAAACTCCGCCACGGCTATCGAGTTATATAAGACGCTGGAACGATTCGAAGCCGAGCTGCTTTATCTTTTACGATGTTCCTCTGTCTACAAGTTAGGATAGCCCTCTGCCTTCGTCGACGAAACAGCAGTTGAAAGTTATATCGTATACTTATGCAAATGGACGATTCTCGTAGAAACACGATAATCCAATTCGCACGATCGAGAGTTCACGAGGTTCGAACCCGATCGAACCCATCTTCGATCCGGTCTGCTGTTTCTTCGAACCGACCCGCCATCAAACCCAAGTCCAATTAATATTCAATCTGACCGGCGATAAGAAAATATTGAGAACAGGCATTTTATCGTTAATGTGTCTTTTGTGACAGATAAAGCTTACGAATTAATTAACCAACGATATTACTTTACGGAACAGGTTTCGTTCGACGTCAAGGGCCAAAGGTATGCCCAATTCTTGTGCCGCTCAAAATTCATTAGCGCCAGCGAAAGTACGAGTCGATCGATGCCAACCGAAGAATCTCGCCAACTCGAACGAAACTTATTTATTACGCGAGACTGTTGAACATTTATATCGCGTGGTCGAACGCGATGCACGCTAGCTGTTAAAATATTGATATTTCACCGTTGAACGTGTGTGACGAACGGCGAAATACCAACTATGGTAGAGAAATTACACGGGATAATTGCTTCTCTCGTGAAACTGACGTGGGTGGCACGAACTCGACGGTGAAATTCAACCGGACGAATCGTCGGTCCACGAAAAGGTAACGGAAATATCCGACATGCCGTATAAGAAGAAAACGTCGAAGGAAACCCATTACTCTTTGTCTTGGTAGAAAATGATATTTCGATGTTGCCGCCATTCAATTTCAATCGAGCGACGCCACGAGACGGGCAGAATGGCCCGGTTCGAACGACAACGAAATTATAACCTTCCGACACGAGACCGTGTATCGTTGCCTGGCATCTCTTCGATACGTTATTCCGAAACACTTGGCTCGCGTGACTCGAAAAAAGATCTCATTGTCAGTTCGTTCCGCGGCAAGAAGGTCAAGGGACAAAGCTGACACGTTATTCAAGGCTGTTCCAAATGAAGAATTTAGGCAAGGTAAGGACAAGAAAGGGGGCTTTCTCGACGATTGATAAGAGAGGTGCCGGTGCTCGGTTTCTTCCTTTTTGGTTCACCGGTGCTGGTCGAAGGTGCGAATTCTTGTATCTGGGCGTGGCAAATTGCAGCACGCGAACCTCTAATGATGCGAACAAACGAGCCGGAGCTCGAGGACAGTGAGGATTAGAAGAAAGAGGAACGTGCTGATCCACCGTCCAAATAAGAGCCAGTTACGAGAAGTAAACGTGACGAACTGTGAGAAAGCCAACAAATACTTGCAACAGTTGGCTATACGCTGCCAAATAGCGGAGTTTAATTACCTAAGAAACTTCGAAACCGTTGCCACAACCTTCCAAGTAGAATTAATCTTATCAACTTAGTGTTCGCGAAACGATGGTTAAGGGCAGTTCCTTTAAAACGATGATTTTTCTCTTGTCACTTTCTCTCGTCGAAAACGATGTAAAATTATGTTTCCTTCGAACAGAACCGTATACGTGGCTTTAAAAGCGGTACGGTAAACTCGACGATATCGAGTAACAGCTAAAAATTGATCGCATATTTGCACGTCCATCCGTGTCGTTTCCACGCAACAAGAGCGCACGTATATACGTACACACCGGTTTGAAGAACCGAGAAACCGATCGGCGCCCAATCGATCGATTCCTCCGTTCCCTGTTCGACTGAAAGCCACCATGAAGAACCGAGCCGAAGGCGGCTTTCTGGACCGACTGGTTCTGTTTCTCTCTCGCCGTCGATCGGCCACATTAATCATATTGCGAACGACGCCGCGCCTCTCTTTATTTATTCGCCTTCTCTCTCTCTCTCTCTCTCTCTCTCTCTCTCTCTATACTTTTTCTTACCACGGTATCGTCTTCTTCGTGCCTCGAGCCGCTCGATATTCGTCGCAAATGTGCGGCGAGGCGACTTCGACTCGTCACGGCATTGCCTTCGTCGTTCGATCGCTCCGCGCGAAGGAATCCAAACGTTTTATTTCGACGCGTCGTCGAGAAACGGAATTAACGCAGTTAAGTTTGAAAGCAACTTGAATGGTTTTCTTGGGAAAAAAAATAAATAGCCTTCCTCCATTTTTCCATCGATGTCTGTCGATTATTCAGAACGTAGATTCCTCGAACTGAAATTTCGATTTCAGAAATTCAGCTTTCATCCGTACCGTGTCACTAGGTCAGAGATTTATGACATCGAGTTTCTGCGAATGGCCGTCATGAAAAATTACGGTAGCGTAATTTGAAACGACCGTGCCCATAAATCACTTCGATCCTATTCGTTGAACGTTTACTCAGAAGTACACCCTATGAAAGTTAATCGAGCTGATTAGAAAATTTCTTCCTTCTTCCTCCATCCAGGTTTAAATAATAATCCCTGGTGCGAAAGAGGAAGCCGAAAATGGTGGATCGCGCTAATAAGAAGAGTGGGCGCGATATTTATTGGCCATCGTGCAAGAAACCTAACCCATCTTCGTACGTACAGATTACGGGTTGTTCGCGCTAACAGGCTGAAAGGATTCTGGAAAGAGGACGATTTCGTGGCCGACGTGGAAAAGAAATTTGCCAGATAATAACGCCACTGCGCTGCCCAGAAGGGACGGACGAAATTGATTTTCGGAAAATACGTCATGCCTGAGGACGTATCCGAACGAACAGAGCGGTATTATATTTTAAGATCGTTTCCTCGAGAGCCACTGGAGGATCAGCGATAAATTGAAAGACTTACGAAACCAGTATACGTATTGGCTTGACGAGACAAATACCTATGGAAAAGTTCCTACGAAAGAGTAATTATCAAAGTTTGACGTTACATGTTCCAAGTATATTTTTGTCGTTGAAATTTTTTACTAAAATCGTAATAGAAGAAACCTGTATTATAATTAGCATTGTAAATGATAGTTTCTTCGGACTTTGTCGATATTTTATCGAGAAACAAAAGGATAAGACATTGAGAAACGAGGTAGCGGACATACGGTGTTCAGTCCCAAGTATTTCAAGATAAACGAGTATCGTTCGACTACCTTGTACTCTTATTTGGACCAACGCTGGGACACGTATTTCAGCAAATACGATTTCGTTCTTTAACATCGAACTTCTTGTTTCTTTGGACATTGCCCGTGCCAAATAAAATATCAGGCGATCGATTCAAAATATTTTTAAATCACGGAACGTCGCTGTTAATAGCTATCCGAATGTAAAAGTAATATATCTGTGCATCTGTCGAATATGTCTGATTTCCGCTCCAAAGAACCAGAGTCCGCGTAAAATTTGTATTCGTATCGGTTTGCGACTCGATATCGGTTTTCCCGGTCTAATCGCCAGGATCAATTTCAGCACGATTGGCAAGGATCGAGTGGAAATGGCGTTACACGTATAAATTGGCCCTAAACGACGAAAAAGCGGGCGGTAACAAGATACCCGACGGGACGCACTTTGGGAAACACTGTTCTAGGGCCAAAGCGAAAGAACAAGGGATGCGCCCACGCCTGGAAGAACAACTTGATACAAGAGAGCCGAGCCGTCTCGCTTACAATCTAGTCTTTATAGAATCCTCCGTTCGCAGCTGAAGAGAAGATGGAAGGACAAAGACAAAGGTGGAGGAGCAGGAAAGACGGAAGGGAAGGATGGCAGAACAAGGGAAAAGGAGGGGCATGCAAAGGCGTGCACAATGGGGAACCGGAAACTCGAGCCGATGCACCAAGTGGCGCATCTTCGGCAACAACGAGGCAAGATCTTGTCCAATGAGTAGCCTTAAAAAAAAAGACGAAGACGGGATGGAAAGAAAGGGAGGAAACAGAAGCGGAATGAGAAAGGGCGAAGGGGAACGGCAACAGCGGAAAGAGACGAGAATAAAAAGATTCGGGATGAAAAGAAGAAGGCACAATCGACGGGCACGCCGAGATTTATTCGAGCTTGCACGATAAAACGCACGCACCGAGATCCGCGGTGTGAACGAACCCTTAACCGTGGAACTGGGAGGGCCGCGCCCCTTGTATTAGGCAGATTTATTAACGCGGTATCGAGATGCTTCTTCGGGGTTTGAAACGGAACGTATGAATAATCTGACCGTAGGATCTACAGTGCCGTGAATCAGTGCCTCTCTTCTGGTTGGTCCGCGCTGGTGTTAGAATTTGTAAGAACGACCTTGAGAAACACCGGTTGCATCTTTGTTACGAGTTCCAAGCACCGGTGCCTACTGTTTACACGCCGCACGGCATTCCCTTTTTAACGAACAACCGTCCTTTTATCTCGACCAGATTCTTTCCGTTCGTTCGTGCTGTCGCTTTTAACGTCGCCTGGCAATCCAAAGGGATGGTTTTCGCGTGTTTCGCGCAATAGAAAACTGCTATCTATAAACGTTGCACCGTTACGATCCGTCGAGCAAACGATACATCGATATCTAATAATTTTCTAAGATCAGAGCGACACGAAAACACGATTGCGGAGGTGGAGCGAACAAGTCGCTCGCTTTTCGAAGTCACGGGCAGAGTTATAAATGTCCGGAGTTCGGCGCATTTCCGTGGCGTTTAATTATGATATATGAACGGTCGTATCTGAACGTTTCGTGTACCCCTTTCCATAAATTGTTGGCTTTACACGGAAAAATACTGACTCGGCCGGATTTATTACTGATACGTTACATCCGTAAAAGCCTCGTTGGGGCGATACGTTTCAGGACCTTCGGCCCTGAACGAGAAGCGTAGTAGCAGTAAGTATCTTTCGAAACTCGCGCGACTGCGCCGTCTCGTCGTAACGTCAAATTGTTCTCCGAGCACAAATTTAGTTGTCGAAACGATGGCGCGGCTGGGACGGTCGGGAGATATTCCAAAGTAGATAAGGACAACAAAATACGAGGGATCGGGATTAAGATCAATCAGCGGTGTGCATTTAGGTGCTCAAAATAAATCTTCGACGGCCGGTTAGAGTCGCTCGCGTGGAATACGATTCGTGATTAATGTGGCTTTTTTATCGACGTGTCCATCAAACGGCATAATTATGCTTTCCAAAGGGAACTTTGTCTACGCGTTAACTCGTTACCGCTTGTAAAAACGAACTGAAACAATGACACGTCGATAACGAAACAAAGTACCGTCGAACCTCGATGCGTACCGACGAGATTCAACACCTCCGTACCATTAATCACTCTACACCCCTTTATCCTCTAATTAACAGGCAATTTCCTTAACGCGATTATTCACCGTGCGGTTAATAGGCAAGATGTTATTTCGCCAAATCGTTCCTCTCTAATGTCCGCAAACATCGTCCGACACCTACTCGTTTCCTGTAAATTCACCGCCGATTCTCGCGAAGCGATCTGTCTCGGCTATCAGGAAGCTCGTGTTGCTAACAGGTAACACGTGTAAGACCCAGAATATCGGTTTTCAGGCTTGAATAATAAGTGGTACGGTGCACGCGTCAAGTAGAACATTACCACAGGGATTTCAGAGAACGGAAAACCGATACATTCTACCTTCGATCGCTCGCGTTCCGATTCGTTCCGGTTGAAATTCACCTCGACGCGTTAACCGACGCTTCGCGTAACTTTTAACGCGCGTCTAGAGAGATCAGTGAAAAAACAAAAACAAAAGAAGGAAAAATCAATCGAACTCGATGCCTTAGATGTAACGTAAAGGAAAAAGGGTAGTAACGTAGCCAACGGAAATCACCTTTCGAACGTTCCAGCAGTCTCCACCCACCGCTGTCTCTCCTACTCCAAAATCTCTCGACGCCCTAACAATGACGGTTCCAAGTTTGTCATTTATCAAAACCTACATACGAACGCATATTTCTTTCTACGATCCAACATCGAGTATACGTCCATCCATTATACGTGAAATTTAGAGGTGAAACCAAGGATCGAGAAGCTGGCTCCCTCCTCTTCGACCATCTCCGTGGTTGGTTTGCTCGATCGCCTCCCTCGTATTTCCCCTAGAAATCGAGCGACTCTCGCTGAGGCAATTCATCTTCCTCGGCGACTGGCCGATCCGTACTCGGATCGACTCTCTTATCGGCGAGATCACAAACGAAAGAGGGACATTCGTAAGAACGTAGGAGATCGGCCCTCTATTCCGAGTGGTTGGCAGGCTTGGCGCGCGTGGCCAGGGCCCCTCTTATTACTACGACAGGCTGTCTCCCCGTCGTAAAACCCTGCTATATGTAAGTGCCGCGTGTGCGCGATGAGAGTCGGTACGTTGATGCAAGGATCGTGGGTGTCGGTCCCACGCGTCTAGGTGGGGCCCATACTCCCGGGCCTCACCGCTCGTGTTCTCCGTTATTCCGTCTTCTTCTTTCAGCCTCCGTCTTTTTCTTTCACCTTCTTTCTTCGCCCGTTTCTTTATCGTCTCCTCTCGATCGCTCTTCCACCGAGTCCAGGCAGGCCCCCCTTTCTCTCTCTCTCGTTCTCTCGGTTCTTCGTCTCCGTCGGTGCCCGGTCATTACATATATGGAAGGCGGAGGTAAAGTCTTCCAAACGCGATCCAAACGAGTCTCCGCGATGCATCGTGAGCTCATGAGAAAACCATCCTACTTCGCCGTGCTCGGACCTCCGATCCATCTGCGAGTGCCGAGGCTGTCGAGGGTGGGAAAAATAATAACGCGAGAGAACTCGTGGGAGCTCGTTTTCCGCCTAATAACCGTGGCCACGTTTCGGGGAAACGACAGAGGTGGATGGTCGTTGGAGATTCGTGGAGAAGAGCCTCGCGATGAATCTCGACGTCGAAGACGTTGTTGCTCGTTGACGACGAATACAGGGTTGTGGATGGAAGACGAGAGATGCACCATATCCCGAACACGACGTAAAGAGTGCGAAGGGTAATCGACACTTACCGGATACTCGTGAGAGAGGACACGGTATCGCGTGATCCGATGCCCGGTGCACGATCGTGAATATCCCTTTTCGAGATATCGCGAGATCGAATCGCGGATCATCCACGAAGGATAATAGGTATTTTACGACGCATTTGGCGAACGTGACGATAACACGCGATATCTGTAGCGGGTAAACGCGACGAGAGAATCGACGTATCGCAGATGCTAATTGCACGCTATCGTGCGTAAAATTCGATCGCGATGATACGAGGTGGTCACTTGTCTTTGATCTAAGCAAACGATCCACGAAAATATCGAAATAATTTCGTTCGAATGGCTCCAAGGACGACGACTTCCGAATCATATGGATATCGAAGTCTTATGGGTTTTGCCACGACAGGCACGAGACAAGAATAGAATTCTATTAATCAATCCGAACGTTTCTGCGGCACGTAAAAAATAAAAGTTGATCCGTGCTCCGATGTATGTATATATATATACATTATATATATATATATATATAGATGCGTGGTGGGCGAATAGTTTCGCGCGTATCTTTTAAACGTTACGGATCTATGCCGAGTTCCGAGCGGTAACTATGTTACAACCTACACCGCCTTCGCTGGTTCGACATAACCGTAGTTCGATCCGACCTAAACCTTTCTAATAACGTCCGAGCAAATTACCGAGCTGACGAGGAGAGCAAAAAGGATGGCTTTTTCTACGAGAATGGAGAAAGGCCGACGACAGCTCGCGTTATCGACTAGGTTCTTCTGTTTGGTTTTTTTTCGCTGTCGGAGTTTTCAGCTGTCGGGGTATAGCGGCGTAAGCATATGCAGATTGCCGGGTGGCAGCGTGTCGCCGAACTTCGCGTGCAAGATTATACACTTTGGGACGAGATTCCAGGGCGTAAAAAAAAGAAGAAGCGGCAACGGGGAGATCGTGGATTCTGACGGTACCGGGGTGTAGCCAATATTAATAACGCGACATGTGTATCGGCTCCGTGGAAGTTGGATGCTTCCGCGCGAGCCGCCCAACCTTTTCTCCCACCGTCCCTTACACGACTCGGTTTTATGTGTCTCGTTGCCTCGCCCGTGTGGGAAGCAAACCAACGGTATCCTTATCGAGGTTCTGGTATTTTTACCAGGTTCCCTCTAATCGCTAATCTTAATCACCGGCCGATGCCTCTTTTAGGTACCACTTACGAACGTTTTAAACGTTCTCGAACATCGTTCCGTTCGTGTGTTCTGTACTCGATGAACCGTTGATTTTTACGATAGGAGGATGCGTAGAAGTTGAGAGGAAAAAAGAAGATCGATCGTAATTAAATACGAGTGAAACTACAAAGGAGAGGCACGAAGAATAGGAGAAAGGGGGAAATAAGATTGAAAGGAGACGGCGAGACGAAAACGGGCAAGAGATGTCGAAGAAAGATCCTTAGAAGAGTATAAGCTCCAACGGTTTTATTATTGATAGTTACACGACCGCGAGGCCAGCGGGGCATGTACGAAATTAATTTCATACACGAAGTGAGTCCCAATATATTCGACGTGGATAGTGCATAAATCAACGATCGAATGCATTAGCTTCCAAAGGGCCACGCGATTATAGCGTTTAAAAGCGCGTGCTTTTGGCGCTCGCGCGGCAACCGCCGTGCGAAGAAAAGAGACAGGATCACCGCGTTTGTAGACGCGAAGAAGGACCGAACGGTCCTTCGCGGTCCATTCGCGCCCACGCGTGCGAATTAAAGAACCTCGGATAAGGTAAGAAACGAGAAGGCAAAGGAACGATAGAAAGAAGAGGAAGAGAGACGGGGGAGAAATGTTGCGGAAAAAACGTTGCAAGGGACCACCGCCGGCAAAACTGAAAACCATGGAAACGTGTGGGACGTGGAATTCACGTTCGTGGATCGACTTCATGAGAATCGACCGCTTCGAGAACATCGTGGCGCCACTTCGACATTTTTACCAGCCAGTCGTCTTTTCTCTTCACTCTCTCTCTCTCTCTCTCTCCCTCTCTCTCCCCTTTCTCCTTTTTTCTCTCCTTTCCCTTCCTTCCATTTTTCTTTTTGCACGTGTCTCGTTAATTTCGCCTCTACACAGGGTACACGCATGTAATTGATACGACGGTATTTTCGTATCCGGTGAAATACGATGTAAACACGGATAGAAAACGTTGTAAAGGTAATCGACAAGTATACGTACGTATATATCGGACGCGTATGCAAATACACGCGACCAGCCACGATAGCCAACGCTTGGATAATCCACCGGGCAGATTATTGCCCGCGGGTGCAATATTTCCGCGGAGATCCGAGTCAGATCTCTCCTCACGTGAAAACGCCCACCTTTTGACATTTTATAATTCTATGCTAATTAAATCCTCGAACATCGTCCTCCGCTACGATAATAAACCACGCTTTGACTCTCGCGAATCGCGCACGCCAAGGCCCTGCCGTTCTCTGATTATCTCGTGCTTACGATTATCTGAAAGCATCGAATTCGAAATCGTTCTATTGTTCTGCGGCGTGGTACCACCGGTACCATCCGCGTGGATACCTCTCTCTCGTCTTTCCTTCTTAGAATTCAGTCATTAAAAACATTGAGATTTACCGCGTCGTAGTCGCGATTACGACCCCTACTCCGAAAAACCGTTCGGCTTTCGCGGCTGTTCGCTGAGAAACAACAGCTGGATCTTTATCAAAACGCATTTTACGACGCGTATGTTAAAGAAAGAAAATAAGAAAGGTCGTCGTTGATCTCGGACGGATTTCACAGCGTGTAAACCTATCTTCGTTTTGGCAACGTTTCCAAAGGAAACGTTCGAAATTGTTATCTCGAACTCGACCAACGATCGCATAGCTGGGACGATTTTAGGAGAGAGTAAGACTCGCACGGATAGACAAAAAAGAAGAAAGTTTCAATAATACTCGTCGATTTAAGCGGTTCGTTGTAAGGAATATTCCGAGCGAGCCTCTTAGGTTGGGTCCTAGCTGCACGTCGCATGGCCGGCAAAATTTTTCGAGAAGTTAGTTGCCCGTGTATAGAACCTCCCATTCGCCAATTACACCGTGACTAATGCCTTGTAGCCGCGGGCTGCTTTACGAAATTCATCAAAATAAAATCAGTAGACCGCCGAGAAGATAATTCATTGCCCGCGAATCCTCGGACCCTGGTACTAGACTGGCATTTTTACGGCATCAACGGTGGAAAAAATCGACGCGCACCTGTACGCCAAACAAATTAGCATATCTTCTTATTAGAAAAAGAAAAGAAAAAAGGAAAGAGAAGAAAGCAGAAGATCGAACGAGTACCGATCCAATCTAGTAGTGAATTGCACTCGTTCGACCATATTTGAGATCCTAGGATTGCAGAAAACAACCACAGTCGACGATCGCAAGAAGAAATTCAAGAAAATATTTCGATCGAACGACACGTTTTATTCTTCTCCTTCTTCTTCTTCTTCTTCGTCTTCGTCTTCTTCCTTTCTCTTCCTTGCCTCTCCTCCCCGATCTTTCTTTACTCTCCTCTGTTCTTTTCTGAGTTTGCACTCAGTTTCACCGGACCATGATTGACTCTCGTCGGAGTCGAATTTAACTCGAAGATTAATCAATGTTATTAAACTAATTGCCAATTAGGAGACCCGCGAACCGTCTGATACACGAACCAGCTATCCCCGTCAGGATTTGATGTCCGCGATAAAACAAAGATTCGATGCTCATATCGAAGGTGTTTATGACTTATAAAATAAAGGAGAAAAAAGAAAGTATCGATAAACGAACGCGACAGGGAACGAGTTTAAGCAAAGAATGAAACTTGCGCTGAAGAAGCGTCCGCGCATTATCGCCGGGCGTTCCCTGGCGCGTCGCGGTTTCCAGGATTATTAGGTGAAATATTTCAAACGGCGAATGTTACGTTCCAAAGGAGCGTCGTTAAGTTAAAGATCGAAAAAAGGAAGGGCAAGAAACAGCGGAAACGGGGACACGGCGTTTTTATCGGGCATCGAACAAATTGTTCTGTCGGCGCGCGAAATGGCTGTGAACGTTCTCGGCTAGCCGGAAACGAGTACAGGCGATAAATTATGCGAATATATAACAGTCACGATCGGACAATACGCGTCACTCGCAAAGATACTGGGATGACATTAATGAAATAATAACGAAGCGGTCCCGCTCGTTTTTCACGCACGGCCTCTCAGCGTGACCCGCGCCATGCCGCACGAACAATAACTTTCTTGCTAATTATGAAATAGTGATACGAGCTCGGTATGCGTATAAACATCGTAACACTCCGAAAAACACGAAGCCAATTATCTGCCGCCCGGTGAGAACGAACGTACGCCCTCTCATAAAGTAGTCGCCGTTGCGCGTTCGCGCACCACGAACAATGAACAAAAATCAACAATGGACCTCTGGCTGGATTTCTAGTTAAAACGCGTTACGCGATACACCATTAAAATGTCCTAAGCTCCTAACAACGATTAGCGTTTCTCGTTGAACGATCGTTTCGTGTTTTCTCCCCCTCTCTCTCTCTCTCTCTCTCTCTCTCTCTCTCTCTAAATGCCTCTGGTCTTTTCTGCGATTCAATTATACAGCGAAAACGGACTGAAAATATTTAATAAACCGGTCAAATTTAATCGTACGGAGAAGTAACTCGGAAACATTTGCATCGTCCAATGGTACTTTTTAAAAGAGTTTCGTACTTAAGATACTAAAACGTCGTAAGAAACGAACGTAACAGTCTCCAAGTTCTTGTTGCGGGTATGAAAAGTTGCCAGTTTCGGAATTTCGTAATTACAAGGGAGATTATAAACCGATATCTCGTACTTCAACGTAATTAAACAGTGATGATAATATGGTTGGACTGTATTAAGGAAAAGTTGGAAAATTAAGTAAGACGATAGCGTACGAGAAACGTCGACACTTATCCTCGCGGTAACGAGCCGACATTCCGTAAAAGAAGGAACGTTTGTTCGTGGTAATCGTGGCGAATATTCGAGGCTCTCTCTGCTTCCATGAAAACGTACAAGCATTTTGGCGGCTCGCAGCGACAGGACCGGCAATTTCAGCACCAGAGTCATTAACATTGTTACGCGGGTGGCGGTGTTGTCGGTCAGGAGAACCATAAGATCGCTTGACTTTAATTTTAATTTAAAATCGTTGCGTCCGACGAAGAGGACCACCTACGATCAGTAAGGAGGTCTGCTTCTCGCTTCTCGAGAAGAGAGCTCGCCGCTGAACCGACCGGACTGCTAGCAGTTCGCTTGGATTTCGTTCGAGCACGTCCGACAGCTTAGAGTTCAATTCGAGTAGATCAATGAATTGAAAAGAAAAACAACCGAGCCGAGAGAAACGCGCGGAGGATAGACGGTTCGTCCAGCGATGAAAGCGAACCACGATCGAACGAACAATAGCCACAAATCCATTGTTAACGCGCCCCTCGTCGCAACCCCTAAAATCTCAAACGTTAGGAACACGTGGAAGAAAATATTTACAGCGAGAATCGAACGACGAGTCACGGGAAATATTGAAATAACGCTTGAAAGTCGAAACGGGGAATTTCGTAGAGGATGCTTGTTTGATACTCAAAGGCGATCAGAAGCCATCAACAGTGGAGCCACGAGCCGACGTTCTCCAGGTAGCGGCGTAGCCAAGTCGGAGGCGGATGGTCATTGTTAAGACCTCCCACTGGGACCGCGACTCCTTGTCATCGCTCACGTCGTCCGTGGTGAAGAAACAGTCACAACACGACCGCGAGTGACGAGGAAATGCGTAATTACTTGGTCGTAAATGCGATTGCGCGTCCTACGGTGGCCCGTCGTCTTTGCCTGCTCCGTGAGAGCATAGACACCCGTTTAAACGATGATCGCGTCAAGTCGGGGTACCGATCGAGTGGAAGCAGAATCGAGTAGGACAATTAACCAACGGACACGAGTCAGCGTGACCATGTTGGGCGCGGCGTTATAAAACGCGCTGCTCTTTTTGTACGAAGGTCTATAATATATTATCACTTATTAATATACTAAAGGAATGGAGACAAATACGGAGTAGCGGCACTAATGCGGTATACAAAGATTTATAGTCTTACACGTGCCTCGATTTATCAAGAAGCACACAACGGCTACTTCTACACGGAACCGGCGCCGAGTCACGTGAACGAAGAAATATGATCAGCTTCGCGAAGCCGCATACGTTTCGTAAATCTTGTTGATTCGTTAAGTTAAGCCTGTTGTATTAACCAGGAGGTGAACGATAAACGTCGTGGTAAGCGTGCCGCCAAGTCCCACCGAACGCCCCGCGAAAGGATTAGAAATTTATTCTTTCTCTATCTGTCTGGCCGCACCGTATCACGAAGCCGTGGATCCGGAAAAATTCCAATCGACGTAGCTCCCAAGGAACAACGTCCAGATACACGCGGTACAGGAATAATCACGGTAATAAGCACAATTTATAAAGCAGTAACGAGAGATTTTCATAAATCGTCGTATCAACGCGGGCATGGCTTTAATATCCCACGAATTCTATGCTGTCCCATTGTACGCTGGGAACAACAAGGACAAGATTCTCAGAAACACCTCTAGCCGTGCGACGTGTATCACCCTCCTCCTTGGTCGGGTTCGTAGGTACCGGGACCCACGATTCATCGTTGGATATAAATCGACATCCTCGCGATGTGTCGTGCGACGTACACGCGTGGACACGTTGCATCGCCGCCTACTGCAGTTGCATATATCCGGAGCGAGCAGCACCGTGTGAGGCCCCGGTGCCGCCGCGTCAACGATTTGTGCGAATCTTGCCACTGCGCCGCGCCGCTTCGTACCGACCAACGTTCGCGCGACCAGCTTTTAAATCGCAATTTTCCACGCATAATTTCGATCCGTAGTACCATCGATCCGGATTCTTCCGACCAGGCTCGCATCTTCGTACATTCGCCGTCCTCGCATATTCCCGTATACACCGATATACAAGTAAATAAGCGTACGATCGATAAAATAGAAAAACAAAGGTTTGCTGGAATTTCAGAAAACACGGACACTTTCCATCGAGTTCTCGCGCGTTTATCAGAAATTGCCCGCGGTTCCTTTCACGACTATCTCGTCGCTTACGCGTTAGGGTACGACGGTGGCTGCGTGAAATCTAAATGGTAGCTATCGTAATAACAAACGCACCTGCCAGGACTCCGCGACCATTTTACCTACCATCCTACACCGATTTCTTATTTTCCATGCGAGCGTGGGCCTTTTATCGCGAGGCAGCTCTATAAAATAGACCGCGTGCAGAGCGACGAAGAACCGTAGCCAGCATCCCCAGATTCCGTTTAGAACGTATTTATTTTATCGACCGTGGGGACACGTGCGTCTCACCCTGACGAGCTTCGTCGGAGAAACTTTTCCCGGCGATGGTTTCTGCCTTTACGAACGAACCTCGCTCCACCGATGGCCCCCCTCTCTCTCTCTCTCTCTCTCTCTCTCTCTCTCTCTCTCTCTCCACCCCCACGTTCGCGCGCCACTTTCGAAGCCGGGGGAAGCGGATTTTGCCCACGTGCAGCGTCGTCCACCCACGGGGGCCGATACAATGAGAACCGGGATTTATGCCGCAACTCATGCTAATATAAAGGCCAATTTATTTCGTACACGTACGCGGGAGAGAGAGGACACTCTATCCCCCTTTCGATGCCGTATTATTCTTTTTTCAGCATGCCGCGGCACCAGTTCTCGCAACACGGCAGCGAAATTTATACGCGATAACTTTGTACAATGGTTGAATTTATCGCGAAAACAATGTTGAACATCGAGGGGCTAATCCACGATCCCTTCTGCTTACTTTCTGTGAGTCAACGTTCACACGGATGTTGAACGAACGAGTGTCGCTTGATTTTTCTTTTCCTATATATGATTCTCTCGTACGATGTTTGGAAAGTGAGTTCGAGTCGTAAAGCGACGAGTTACAGCCTCGCTTTTAAATTCCGGATTTCGTCTTCTGTGAAATTCGACGCAAACCTTCTATGTTTAAGGGAATACACGGATCGATTACGAACGTACGTCGATGATCTCCTTTAAGAGAATGCTTAGAAAGTATCGTATTTTCCGCGCGGTCTCCCTAACAAATTTTACTCTTTCCCTCTACAAAATTAAGAATCGGACAAGGAGCGAGAGAATGGAATTCCCGAGTGAAGGTACGACAAAGGAAAGCATTGGATAGAAATCGTAAAGAATCCCGAAGCGCGGTGGGTCCTCGCGCAACGGATACGAAGGGCCGTTTCCTCTCTTACATACGTCCCATTCTCCGCATTCAGGTTCCAAGGGTGCCTCGGTAATTTATTTCCAGCGCATCGGGAACCTCGCATAACGACTGCAGTATTTGGTTAATATGATTTCCCGAAGTGGTAGTTAAATCTAAACGGAGGCCTTAACGTGGCGCTTACGAGTGTTATGTAAATATAGACGCCAATGGACAACGGACCGTTGGACACGACCAACGATATGACTAACTACGATCGAATATATCCCGCTTCGAGAAACTTGTCCGTTTGGGAAAGAAACTCGTTTCCCCGACAGTCGCCGAGTACCGGGGAAATATGCCGAAACGGCATCGAAATCCCGGTACATATCTCTACGGTGCGGACGAGCCGAACGCACGCGGCAATGCTAACGAAGCGAGAGCGGTCACCCTCTGCCTAACTAACGACCCAACCACTTTAAACTGTAACTTGTTCGGAACGTGTTGGCTGGCCCTACGTGGGCATCGAAACAATGCGCCTGATGGACAATACTTATTAGTTTCGGAGGTGGGCGAGCATGCTCTTCCTCTTTCTCCACGTCGTTGTACCCCATTGTACAAGTTGAAGGTATGAAGCGAGGCAGGCGAAACGCCTACAAGTCTGACAAGGTGCCAGCGCATCACTCCTGAAGTACACGAAACCGTCTGAAAGGCGAACAGCTCCCCCGAATAAAAATCCCACAACGGATTTCCCGACTCACCGCGATTAATTCCGGGCCCTCCCCGTTACACCGTGCGTCACCACCAACCACCTTGTTTTAGACGGTACGATGTTTCCCCTTCCATCCCTCGTAGGTGTTCCTCCTTCGTTCCCTCGTGGATGTTCTTCTTTTCGAGACGTTCGTGACCGACTACCGCGCAACCGAAAATTACTTATTTAATAAACCCGAGAGACCTAGTACAGACGTTCTCGCGTCCACGCGGTATATCATTAAGGACATGGTTCTCTCTCGGGCAGCTGCTTATTGATAACCCTAATTTTATCATTAACGTGTTTAAGATTCATAGTGACGGTGTCGTGTCGGCGAGACAATAAGAGAGGTCTGGACAACCCTCCGCCGTAGCCGTACGGAGAGACGCGAACTCGGGGGATTAGCCGGGGCATAACAAAGTCGATACCGCCGATCGATAAATCAAAGCTCGCGACCGGTTCGAGAGTGGTATTAAGCCCCTATCACATTACGCGGAAAATAGGCCGTCTCGACGAATATTTGGACCGCGACCAGTCCGACCAGTCCCCGGTGGGGTCTTACTAAGGATGCGTTCGCGGTACCGAATCATGAATAAATTTTAACGAGATTGCACGGCCGAGAAAGAGACCGAAAACGAAGGCCACTAGCTATATCTCCTCGACGAAGAAGATAAATCAAGTCGCCTAATCAGACCGCTTCATCGAGCTCGGTTTTTGAGAAGTTATAAAGGCGAGCCCTTTTAGCCAGCCGGAATAACGAAACGATAATGCGTCTTAGTAAAAAATCACCGGCCTGAAATTAGATAATGACGGTTAAGAGGATTTTTCTTGGCCAACGTCGAACAGGCTCGTAACGCGATATATTAAGAAGACGGAACGGTTCTTGATAAAATCGCATCCGCAGAAATTCGTATGAAATTATCGTCCACCAGCTGACGAAAGGTTGCACCTACTTGTGTGGTCTAATGCGATTTCGGCTACCTAATCGGTGCTACTCGGCCACGTTCGAGCCATTTTCGGCTATCGAGTCTAACGAATAGCGTTTAATTAAAGCCTATAAATCCGCGCCGATCCCGAGCGCTGCTCGGAAAGGAACGCGCGATTTCACGGTAAGACGGAACGAACGAGAACGATCGAAAAGCTGTCGCTAGATGGTCGACGAGATCTTCAACCGTGCGATAAAATGCCAAGAATGCGTAGGGCTCGTTAGGGACACGGAACTTACTTGGCTATGCGGTAACTTGGACTTTTGTCGACGCTCGAGGAATCTTGTAAACGCGATTCTCGATTAATTCGGAAATCACAAGAGGTACTTGCGACGTACGCAGCGGTACGCTCCGAAACGCTACGGACATTCGAACGCGAAACAGAAGAGACGAATGCGATTTGTGAAAGTAAGGCGATTCGACGCGCGGCTATACGTGTTCGGAAATGTGCCCCGAATCACGCGGAAACGACGGTCGGGTTACATTCACGGAAACGTTGGCAATTATATCAGCGTTACAATTTATAATGGGCATGCTGTCATTAATTACCTGCATCATCTTATCGGCAATTTATTTGATAACCTTCTACAAGCGAATGCACTTAATGAGCTGGGATGTTTAATAGTTTTTTACATGGGATAAAACCGGATAGAGCAACTTTAGAACACCTCGCCCAGTCGTAAAATCCTACACAAAGTCTCGGGGCGCAAACGTGATGACGCAATATGGGATTCGTGCGGGGGAAAAAAGAAAAGCGCGTTGCATCGAATAAATTCTGCTGGAACGGACGCTACGTACGTCGGTAACGGGCATCGTAGTTCTCAAAGTCATATAAGATCGCCAACACCGACGAATATTTATGCAAATGAAAGCGTAAAACGTTCGCGATACAATTTACTTGGTCGTTATCGTACGCTTTACTATCGTACACGGTGCCCCGGTAAACCAAGGGAACGGTTAATGCGTCTTTTCACGAAGCTGTATCTAGGAAGAGACTTTTAATTGCAAACCGCCGTGCGCAACAGATAACGCGATTGGATTTTTTTTTCACACCGTTTCTTCCCCTGCAAAGGATTAAGCATCGAGTTCGTAGCGCGTTACTCGCAATCGCGCCATGCTGTTACGCTAACTACCGATGCATAGATACTATTCATTCGTAAGTTTGAAGCGGCGCGTCGTTTTGCTCCGATTAAACTCGTCACGTTGCAACGCACGAAACGTTCGTTCGCTGATAACGTTGTTCACAGATATGGATGAAAATACCATTTTACACGGTACCGCTGTATACCTGTCCTGTAATTTACACAGTGTTGCTCGTTTCATCGCAGAGGTAATTAATTTTTATACCTTTGCCGATAAAGGCGTAGATAAAAACTAATAAATTTATATCGAGAGGATTACGTTCAAACTGGTCAACTCCGATTTACCAGATAACATTTAAATGGCTGTAGCAGGCGATTTCGAATTTCTGTTTCGCACATAATTCACAATTTGCAAGGTTACGTGTTCGAGTTATTCGGCGAAAGAGAAAAGTCGGTCAAGGGACCGATGTCATTTCTTTAAAACCGATAGAATACCATCGGAGAATGCCTCGTGCACCTACGCAGGTAGCTGCACCCTATAAGCCGACGAAAACAGGAATCTCACGCTCGATTTCAACCGACACTGACTTTTCGTTTGCGAATCGGAATCATTTGTGGGCCACGAGGACACGTTTAACAGTAATAACGACAACGCAGACCTGCCACGGTGCGAACAGACGAGTTTCTTCTTGGTCGAACTATTTTGGGGATCTTTTCTTTTTCTTTTTTTTTTAATTTTACTCTGCGTTTTACAATTTGTCCAACGAGGACATTTGGTAAATTTTTATAACCATGTTGCAAAATAACACGTGGATGGTTGCCCCAGCGGGATACCATCTTCCAGATTGTCTATTTTATTTCTTTAGCGAGGTCAGATGCTTTTTTCTTAGCCTTCTTTCTATATGAATCGGAATCGTTGTAATCGGAAAATGATTTCGTATCAACGGCAAACAGGATGCGAGTCGTTGCGACTCAACGGGTTGCAGTTGAACGAGCCTCGAGCGAGAAACAGCAGCTGCCTAGCGGATAAAGAGAGAAGAAACTAGACAATTCCCTATGGACGCTTCCGAACGACACCCAGCAGAACCATCGTCGACACGACGAAAACGCGAATACGTGTGAAGGAGAGAAAAATACAATGATGTTGTTTCGACGCAGATTCTAACGTCGAAAGAGCTACGAACGACGTCGAGCTTATCGTTTACCCTTGTCGTTTTCGTCATCGCGTGTCTTTTGTTTCCTCTTGATGAAATGCGCAAGTTCTTCGAAACGAGATTGGTCAAAGGTGCGCGAAATATTCTCCGTGAGAATAAAAAATGATAATGAACGGCAACCACGTATCCGGTATGTCACTCGGCGGACGGCTTGCAAACGAGTCGAGGAGAATCGATTCGACACGTCCTCCGGGAGGGTTGAACGAAGAAAGAGAAAGAAAACGGAACGGTAAGAGGACCCCACCCTTTTTGCGGCCTAGGGGCTCCACTGGTCCTTTTTCCTTTCTGAGAGCCACTGTGGATAATTGGAACCGCACCCACGAACTCGTGGTTCGAGTTCAGTCCTTGTAAATGTCTCGCTTTTTCTTTCTTATCTCTCCTTCTCTATTCCGTATAGCCTTTCTCTGTATCGTAAAATACCTTAAAACAACGCGTACACCGGCAACGGTCGCTGTACCAAATAGAAATTCTTTGTGCTCAAAGAGGCAAGAAAATTATTTCCGTCTTTAGCTCCGAGCTTTCTTATAAACATATGGGTGGTCCTGCAGATTTGTAAACGAGCCTTCAAAAAGTGCCTGCGAAATGTCTGCACTTTGTCCAGTACTCGATCGAATGGATACAATTTCGATGACAAACAAGGGGCTGCTATCATCGCCTCCGCGCTTCTATAACTCTGCCAGAAATCAATGAACGTGTACGTTTCTTCGTTGTATCGCTGTATGAACTCTGTGTGAGATTCGATTAGCAACGGAGCAACGTTAACGTACTTTATTCCATGGCTTGTTACAGTTTCTTAAAATGTCCCTTCGATTAATCGTCGAAGCAAATGTTATTTATTAGCGGATCGAAAGAGCGCTGACGACAATGACATTGAAAAGGAAAGTTGTCATATTTTCGTAACATGCAAAATATACGTCCGCTTATTTCACACTTGAAATAAAACATTTGCGAATCGTTATGCGCCATCTGGACGTGAAAATGTAGTAATTTTAGCCTTTTTTATACGAATTTTCTTAGCTTTTTTTTTTATTTATTTTCAGAAAAATGGCTTTGACTACAACTGTATGTCGAAGACACGTATTGAGTTGCGGTGAAGTAGAAAAATCGGAGACCCGTATAACGAATCGTATTTGTGCAAACCATTCGATCTGTTGCGATCTATCGGACAAATCAAGCGAAGATTCTCGAAGCACGGAAGAGCAGTCGTGTATGAAGTAATATTATCCTAACAATATAACAAAATACGTGACGCATCGTAATTGATAGAGTGTGCGACGAATTCTTATTTCAACAGGGATGATATTTCCGTTTGTCGAAACGACTTATCGTCGATTTGTTACAACGCGTCGGCCGAATCCAATTCGCTTGCCAATGAACAGGAGGACAATTCAATGTAACGTGCACGACTAATATTCGAAAGTTGAAACTTGCTAGAAATTCGTAATTTTGTATTTTTCATGGTAAATAAAAAGCTGCGATACGAAAGAATCGCTCGCATCGATCCGGAGGTCGCTCTCAGCGTGTTACAGCATGGCAGAAGAATCAGATCCTCTGGTCAAAGAACTGCTTGAACAGCTTCCCAGGTAATATTTCCATCGCGATAAAGAAACGCAAAGTACGAAGAAAGATAGGGAGAGAAAATGAAAAAATTAGACATTAGATATGGTTCACAGAACGCGATACACGAACGAGTCTCGCAGACACTGGGAAATGATGGTGCACTGCGAGAGGGCCGCGTTTCCAAGGGCGGCGTTGAATTTGCCTCTGCCCTCGAGGGAGGTACGTATATCACCGGAGGAAACCCGGCGAATTCAAAAGCCGAGAACTCAATTAACCCGAACGGCTAGAACTCAATTACGAATGTCGGTCGGTGAGAACGTGCGGTGGCTGGTAATTAAAAAGTTATTATGCCCAGGGCCGTTTCTACTGGCACTTGTACTCAACCGCGATGAAAAACTCACATCTCTACCAGAAACAAACGAATCACGCTCTGCTCGTTACGTTGGCCAAGTAAGAATTTTACAGCGACTTGATCAAACCGATTGTACCGTTTGTGTAATATTTGATCGGCGAATTTAAACGCTTGTGTAATCGATACGATTGCGTTTAAAGGGTAAATTACTTCTTCTTCTACTATTCGTATACGATAAATTTGAGCTTCGTGAATTATAAGACGATTCGATATTAATACTAAAAACTCAATTATCTCGCGGCTCGGGCAAAATATAATGATAAAACGGAGAATATGGAATATAGAATTATCGAATAACTCCGATTGGAAAATATGTTTTCGATGTTATAGACTTCTGCATGGCCAAAAAAGCAAGAGAGGTATGAGCGTTTGGGCAGAATTAATTCGGCTACAAACGTTTGATCGAATTGGCCGGAAGAATTTGATAACTCGTTTAGAACGACTCCTCCAGTAAGTCGATATGCTATATGTACGTAGAAATAACATAAACTTTCTAACAAATCCTTCTTATAATTTAATAACTTCGTACAAATGTTCAATTTAATGGGTTTTCAATTGCGTCGTTTTATTGCAAAACGACACGCGCACAAAATCGTGAAATACGACAAAAATAAAAACTTAGTCTATATGTATATCATACATTGTAGTAAACAGATTAGGCTAGAATCTATTTGTCTGGAAGGTTTGTCGTTAAAGCCAGACGAAGGTGTACGACTACTATTGGCATTATACAACTCCCGTAAAACAATGAGACACGTATATTGTTGGCACGCGTTCGAGAAAATGGTAGGCCTCGCGGTGGATACTGGCCATCGCAAACAATCAAGATTTTATGCGGACAAAGGAATCAAGATATGCGACTGGTTTCGCGCCATCGGCTGCTTGGAGTTTCTCACCACTTTATCTGTAAACTACGCGTACATAGCGACACCCACGGGAGATCTACTCGTCAGTTTGGCCAAGTAATTAGATTCACTACTTAATCCCTTCTATTATTTATATAGCACTCTAACAATTCAAAATAATTTATTCATCTTGCCTACGTCATCTATCGTAATAGTTACGAATCGTTTGTTAAGACACGTAAATATAATACAACTAATGGTGTCATTAAAAAACATGCACTTACCTTAGGATTCGATCGTAGGAAACTTGGAACAAATTGGCACTGGTTACAGCTATTGTGTTCGGAAGAACAAATTGTACAAAAAGCAGAAGATGAATATGATATTGAAAAAGTGATAATACCGGACAGCGCTTGGAGAGCAGCACATTTTTGGGCACCGGTACTGAAAGTACAATATGCTATTAGTATGACAGAATTTCATAATGATTAATAACGTACCAAAAATTAGACGTACATAAATACAGATATTTTTCTATACTTCTAGTAGGAGTACCACAATACGATGTTCATAAGAAATTTTTTACAAAACATACTCGAATACATACTTTTGCACTATCAACGAGTATCGATTTAAAATTTCGACAGCCATGGTATCTCGATTGCACGATTAAAACACTTTGCACGTGGTATTCGGATACACTAGGTAATCCAAGTAATGAAATTATTTGTACTTAAAATAATTAAGTATTTTGTACTTTTTTATCATTTTAAATCATTTTTTTCATCGCCGTTTCAATTCGTAAACCGCAACTAAAATTTGAAGCGCGATTCATTGTACGCCGTCTACGGATAGTTCGTGGTACTAACTCTCTTTATCGATAAATGATATTTCGATTATCGATATCGATTATGTTATATGTATTTGAATTACTTTTCATGTTTCTACAATTTTTTTCATTATTATACGTCAGATAACCGTTATTACTATCACGCAGTATACTTATGCCTGCAATTATGGCACAATCGACAAAATTTGGATAATCAACTGAGACGACTCTTTGTTTACTTACCATCACTTCGAGTTTTTGAATATATCGGCGAAATTCGAACATTGAAAACGCTTTGTGCTATGTGCTGCCAAATACGATCTGGTCATTGCAGTAATTATTTAATACACACGATATAAATTAATATGTATCGGTGTCTATCAGTCTTTATGTTTTTCAGATGTTTACCGTGTTAATATGCAACTTCAAGATGTTAATGGTTTGGATAAAGAGAAATGGATAAAGAGCGTAAGGTGTATGATGGTTTGTTTCAAATGCGATTTTGATAGAATGGGTGTTAAATTTAATATCGATTTTTATTGTTATTGATCCAAATTCATATACTCTTGATCAGAGTCACAAAAATCGAAATTTCAGTTTTATTAGCAACGTTTATATAATTATTTGTGCAAAATAACATAAACGTTAACGTCTATAATATGCACATTACGTAAATGCAAAATAAAAATTACTATTATAGTAACCTTTTTATATGTTTATGTTGCAAATAAGCTAGTCGTTAAATATATATTACTGTGTTTCCGTTGTTTCTTGTTGTTCGAATTTGGGATATTTTTCTTCAACTTCGGACCATGTAAGTTTACCATTAGATAGATCTCTTACTATATCTGGAATCTCGTCCAACTGTAATTCGAACAATAACTTAATTTTTTATTTTGTATTTTGTATTTCTATTTGTATTTCTATTTGTATTTGTATTGTATATGTATGTCTATTTGTATTTTAAAAACCATAAAATGCCTACTCACGTTTATTCTAACTTGTCCCATGCTGTCTCTTTCACGGAGTGTAGCCGTATGAGGTGCTTTCAAAGTATCAAAATCTATGGTGATGCCAAATGGTATTGCTATTTCATCTGTCCGTGCGTACCTACGTCCGATACTACCAGAAGAATCATCCACTTTATGCGAAACATCTACTTTAGTGAGATTCTGAGCTGTATGTGGAGAACAACGCATAAATAAGTATATTTTCTAGAATTTAATATATTTTGAAAAGTTAGAATACGTACATAGGTGTTTCACAAATGGTACAAATTCGTTATTGCCACTGAGCGGTAACACTGAACACTTTAAAGGAGCTACAATTGGTGGCAAACTAAAATAAGTTCGTTTCTCATCTTCTCTTGCTTTAAAGTTATGTTCAAAAATTGCGTACATAATACGACCAATGCCAAAAGATGGTTCGATTACAGATGGAATTATTTCTTCTACGTGTACTGTTTTTTTATATCTTTTTACTTCGATCATATCTTTTGTAAGTTTTACTGTGCTACCATTTGAAAGCTTTAATTCAGTTTCTCCATGTGCATCAATTTCAGTTTCCATAGCACCAATATTACTCTGACTTAATGCTGCCAAAGCATCATGCACTAATTTACTATCTTTTTTAAACGTTTTTCCAATGTTAACTTTATTTGATACTATTTCGCATACATCAACAATTTTTGGCGCTGGCAATTTTTTCTCTGCTACTAATTTTACTCCAGTAGCTTTTGTATGTTGCGTGAGATCATAAGCAGAACGATCTGCACAACCAACACATTCTATCCAACCATAAGAAGTTAAACATTCAGCATCCCAACAATCACATGCATAATGAGCCATTTCATTTCCCATGTGTTGACGGAAACGTAATCTTCTCGGATCAATTCCAACTTTAATTAAAAATAAATAAATTCTACCCATAAAATATCCTAAGGTTTCATTGGCTATAAGTTTATTTAACACAGCATCGCCTAAAGTTATATACTGTGCACTCTTTCCGTCCATTTGATTATGAGCAGAATATAACAGCACGCTTAAATCTTTAATATTTTCAAATTTAGGATGACTTTTATCATTAGGATCGCAAAAGTGTTCTATTTCTGCCATAGTAAATTCTCTTACTCTTAATAAACCAGATCTAGGAGAAATTTCATTACGAAATGCATTTCCAATTTGGGCTGCAGCAAATGGCAGCCTATCTTGATTAAAACCAAGTAGTCGTTTAAAATTTACAAAAATACCTTGTGCAGTTTCTGGTCTTAAAAACCCTTTAATAAGCCCAGAGGGACCAATTTGAGTTCCAAACATCAAATTAAATTCTATTGGTTCTGTTAGATCATTCCCAGTAATAGGGGACTTTATATTGAATTTGGACATAACTGCTGCCATTTCATCCTTAGTCATTCCATCTAATCTAATAATAATATCTTTACATTCATCAGTTTCTACATTCCTAATTACTTTTTCCAAATGTGATTTAATCAAATGATCCAATCTGAAACATTCTCCAGTTTTCACATCTTTCACCATTAAGTCCGCAAACCTTTCCACGTGTCCAGATGCTTGGAGTACAGGTTCTGGTGTTAAAATGGAACAGTCTACTTCTAACATTTGCTCTTCTAATATAAAGAAGCTTCTCCATGTATTTAGTAGATTTGTTTTAAGTGCACAGCCCATAGGGCCAAAATCAAATTGTCCACTAATCCCACCATAAATAGCAAATGATTGGTCAAAGAAAAATCTACGTTTTAAAAGATCTTCCATCCTTGCCCTATCAAATACAACTGTTTGCGAAAGAGATAGTTCTTTCTCTTCCAACAACTTTTTTCTAAGTTTAAGCTCAGCAACTGCTTTTTTGATGTCCAATTCTGGAGCACCGTCAGACTTGAGTTTTCGCACATAGTCACCCTTTAAGCATAAAAAATAATGATATTATAATACTAACATATAACATATAAAAACATTAACATTAAATAAAACGCCATAATCAACAATATATTTCTTTTCAATTGCAAGTTCTATGACAGTAAAGATTACAAATCTATTACACGTGTAACTAAGTTTTCTGTTAATAACTAAGTATCAGCCATATGGAACTTACCTGTTCCTTAACATTATCTCGAAGAGGAGACAATATTTCTTCAATTTTTGGATCTGACATATCTTGTGTAATCTGTAATTTCAGTTTACGATTCTTTTTTGTCGTACCCCACTTACTGAAATCGGCTAACCTAACGGTGACAGTAAATCTCCGAAATATCTGTTTATAAACTGAGTTAGGCTCGCATAGATCACGTGTAGCTCTTCTACAAAGATGCTGCAAGTTACGCGAGACAAACTGCATTTACGTTACTTTTCACTTTAGCAACTTTCAAACGCTCGACTGTGATATTGATGCCCCTTACTTCGAACAACCATGGGCCTTAGTTTTACATAATACAGTACTGTTGGCGGTAAAATTGATGAAATTTAAAATTACATAGTACGAGTTCAAAATAAACAAAATATATAAAATTAAATTTTAAGAACTTATCATTATCAAGTAACGTATAATTTTTTAATATTTCCAATATCTTAGATTATTTATAACTCAAACAAGCTACATACATGTAATTTATAAATAATTAATATTTATCTTTAAATATTGAATTTATCCTTAAATATTAAATAATAATAATATCCCTTTTTATACTTTTATGAGATGTAATGCCAATATAAATAAAAAACATTTTTTATCTATAACGATATTCTTATATTTTTTCATAAAGAATATATTTCAAAACAAATAACATTGTATAGAATGAAAAAAATAAAAAATACACAATATGACGCGCGTACGCAAATATAAGTTTATTATTTTTTTTTTTTTATTATTAAATTAGTATAGTGTTATCAAACTAACTTACTTGTTACAAAAAAATTATTTCTCTTAATTTCGAACGATTTTATTTTCTTTGTACACTGTAGCATGGTTTATAGAAAAATTACAATCAGAGAAAATTATTTATAAAAAAAAATATGAGATTTTCTCCTACAAAATGAATTGCTAATTATAACTTTTCAATAAACCCAGCTTATGTGTGACATTAAATCACATAATATGCATAGAGAAAAGTGTGTAATCAAGAAAGTTTTGTTCGTGTTACCACAAGGATATTAAAACTTTTATGGGTAAATTAATTCCTTAATTACAACCTTAACCTTTTTGACATATAAGTATGTATTAAATTTTTATCCTACGCATCTACATGCATATGTTAATTTCAAGTCAAACGGTTGGTCAGAGACGCAAAGGGAAACGTCGTACAAACAATTATATGTATATATATATATACACACACATATATATATATATATATATATATACATATATATATATGCTTCAATTTCTTTGCATAACAATACCACAATCAAAAACAATCTTGATCAGTGTAAACAATTTATTTTACATAAGAGCAATACTCTGACATCAAAAAAGCGGTAATAATGGATAATGTATAGTAATAAATAAAGTATGAAATGTAAATAATGGGTATTTACAAGTATGTAAATGGCAAAGAAGCTATAACAGAGACAAAATAATTGTTTCATCTTTCGCAAATATAATCTCATATGTATTTGCAATAGATTCTGTCGCTTGTTTGCAAAAATACATCTCACACTAATATTCGCGTCATGTTAATCCTGTACACTTAAAACCTAGAAAACGTACAACCACAACACGTACGTGCCAACATGTAAGATGCCAATGTATTTCTTGCAATCAAGTGACAGATTCAATGAGAAATACATACTAGTAGTATTCAGCATGAATGTTTATTTTCTATAATAATTCACCTATAGTATTTAAAGAGAGCACCATGATAAACATGCATGCGGCTTTATATCCCCTTTGGAAAATTGATTAAAAATCTCGTGTTTATACACCGAATTAACTTACGTTAACATAAATGCACAATTTTTATTTAGTATTCCGACATACGCGATCATTATTCATTTTTACCAATTTTATACAAGAATCAAAGATAAACTTTGATTTCAAATAAAAATATAGAAGCAAAAATGTTACACGAGAATATGACAAAATATCACAGTTTCGAGCTTGAAAAGTCGCTTCTGAAAATCATGGCTCTCCCTATTCTTCTTTTATTCATATTCCAAAACAGTCATGAACTGTAAGACATTCTAGTTAACAACAATCCTACATTCTACTATGAGATTATCTATTTCAGAAATTGTAACGTTTAATAGTAATACATAGTCATATACAACTTGCTAAGGACGCTGTAAACTGTATACTGGCTGCTAAATGTTCCAAGTGAATACTGTACGTATAATGTATGTAAAAAGTCAGAGGTGATACATAGATTCAGAGCATGTGGTATAAATGAAGCCTAATTTTATTGTTTAGAGATTAATTATTGAAATGACGGAAACCGAAATAACGATGCGCAGCCTGTAATATATTTTTAGGGAGGAGTGATGAATAATGTGATAATATATAATAAAAGATATTATTATTATGTATGATGTATATAATAGTTTCGTCGAAATATTAAAAGTATTAAATTCTAAGATTATACATATAAATATATTACTATCAAAAAAAATATTGTAAATAAGTAATTTAAATAAGTTTTTAAATAATATCATTTTATAAATAATATGTAAATATCCATCACTCTCCACAAATTAACTAAAACGAAAAAAACTAAAACATATAAAATCGAAGATGGAATGCTGGCATATAAGTTTTATGAATATGAGTTTACTCTTACAATTTATACTTTTCTGAGTATTGCATTTGATCAAAATGAATTCTCTGCATTTTTCAGTGCTGAATATAAAAGTATGATTAATGTAGCATTTATGCACAAAGCTAAATGATAGTGTACAGCATTCCTTTCTTCTTTATATTACTTATTTAGGATGTACAAAATTATTTCTCATTCAATATTCCTAGCATTTCATTAAAAATAAAAAATAGGAAATAAAAAATAGATAACAAGAATGCAATCTACGTTCAAAATATTTCCTTATTTCTTAATAAATTCATAAAATCATAATATACATCAATATGCTAGAAAAAACAGCACACTTCCTTGAGACTATGGAATATCAGATTGAGAAATTACTTGTACTCATAACCACATATTACTTAGTCGAATAGACGCATCGTAAAACGGCATGACAGTCAAGGCTAAATATTCTGAACATTTCAACAAATTGCACAGTTCAAAGTTAATTGAGATTATCTCATCTCCCTCGACATAAACGCAGTACTTTTAAAAAAGTAGCTGCATAAATTTATTATCTTAATACAATACTTGTGACTAAATATTTACATCAATGCGTTTTACAGCTTCAGTCTATTAAGCTTCTGAATCGCGACAGCCTTTGAACTTTCGCAATATGCGACATTTTATGAAATTATTAAACTAATCATTTATCGTAATACCACTTAAGTTTCCTACTGAGCAGGTGGTTGTGGCTCGCTGGGCATATTGGGATTTGGATATGGTGACAGAAATGAATAATTCGGATAAGGCGGTGGTGGATGAGGGAATGGAGGATAATAATTAGGTGGATGTGAAGAAGGGGGTGCATAACCTCTGTGTATATAAGGATCTGCCGGTGGAGGAGGACCATGAAATGCTGTATACATACGAGCATATTCCGTGTTATAACTTGGGCCACCGTATGCTGGATATCCAGGAGCACCTACTTTAAAAATTTAGTTTCACATATATCTCTTTCATAAATAAATATATGCGAAAATAACAAAATTTCAACTTACCACCTGGTGGATAAGTTGCTGATGAACCGGGCGCTGGAGGATAATGCTGTGAGTATGGATCATACGGTCCCGGTGGATAAGGTCCAGGATAACGACTACTCGTAGGATGACTAAACGCAGTGGGTATGTGTGTTTCATCTCTAGTAGGAGTAGTAGCTACCGTCGTAGTTACCATCGCTTCCGAACCTTTCGTTTCTATGGTATTCGCTGATGTTTTGGCAGTAGTATTAGATACTTGCGAATATGCAGGAGGCACGTTCATCATTGCCCTCTCTTCTATGGGTTTTCCTATGTCTGGTTGACTCTTAGAGGTATCCATTGGTAATCTAGGATTTGCTGCATGAGGTGGAACACCAGGGAAATATGTACCATAAGGAGTGGACAACGATCGTGATCGCGGATCATTATAATCATAATATCGTGGATACTGAGCATAAGGATAACCTTGTGGAACATTTAAGGGTTCACTTTGTATACAAGTTTCACGCATACTTGGTTCCACCGTTTTTGGAGATGTCATAGTATTTGTTCCAGTACATATGGTTGTAGCAGAAGAACCAACAGTTGAATCTGTTATACCTTTAGGAACTTCCGTAGCTCGTAATATAGGTGTTGTTGATGGTACTTGCATAGTCGATGATGTTGACTGTTGCGTTAACAACGGTGGTAATGAGCCAGATGGTGTTGGTTGTACTGCAACTTGCGCCGCAACTTGTGGTACAACTTGCGGTGATGCTTGAGGTATTTGTGATGGTCCTTGCGATGATAACTGGGAAGGTACCTGGGGTGGTATTTGTGTTGGTAACTGTGGTGGTATCTGAGGTAATACTTGTGACTGAACTTGCGGAGATACTTGTAATGGTATTTGAGATGGCATTTGTGATGGTATTTGCGACTGTATTTGAGGTGGTATCGGCGATGGGTCTTCAATTATAATTTCATCATTGGACGCATCCCTTTTTTCTTGTTGAGTTTGGAAAGCATGCCCATAATTTGTTAATGTATCAGTTGTTTTTATGACCTCCTTTTCAATTGAAGGAGAACACTGTTTATCAATTTTTGATGTCAATTCCGTTTCCGTTTGATCGTGTTGTGTTTGAACACTTTGTGCAGTTACAGAATCCGAAGTATATACTTGACTATTTTCTTCAGATGACTTTTGTAAAGAAATATCGGTATCTGAACTGGTTACACGATTATGATTAGGACTGTAATCTGTATTCGAACTTACTTCCGCAACCACATCCTCTAATCTGACTTCTTCCACTCTTTGTTCAGTTCTAACTTGTCCATCTGAAGAGTTTGAATTTTCACCTAGTGTGGAATGATCTACCGGTTCCTGCTTTATTTTTGGTAACCTCGACAGAGAAACTTGATTGGTTAAATTAACTTGACTCAAGTAAGGTTTGGCAGTCGCAGTAGCAACAGGTTTTGGTCTCTTTGAAGTTTCTTTGTCAGCAAATGGCCTATAATTAGGCCCGTTTCCTGGTTTATTAATCGAACGACCACTTGCTTGATTACTTGAAGAAGATTTCGGTATGATAGAAATAGCTGAATTATTTCTCAATGGAAATCCGACTTCTGGTTTTGAATTCCTTTGTGCCATTGACGATACACCTATAAATATTTCAATATAAATAATATAAATTAAAGAAATTAAAAAGGATAGGACAACTATTTTAATGAAGTCACTTAATTATTAATATACCTTTCTTAGGTTCTTCTTCTCGCTTTTGTTGATTTAATTTAAGAGCCGTCCGAATAGCAATAATTTTACCAGATTCTAATTGCATGTAAATGCCTTTGGGACTTTTCAGTACCATTACTCGTTGACCAGCTTTCAATACAATACTTCCTTTATCAGGTGAATTAGTGGGAATAACAACATCTAAAGGTAATGTCATTTCTTGTGCACTCATCCCCTGCCTTTGCCATACTTCCGCTGGTATCCATCGACTTCCTGTTACGCTACGCGAACCTATGCCTTCAGCACCACGTTGCTGCATTGGTCTAACTGAGGCAACTGGTTTAGAAGTAGTACTACTATCACCACCTCGAATTGCTCGAATTTGTAATCCACCTGCTACAATAACTTAGTATAAGAAATATATAACCAACGAATATACATATATTTTACACATCTGAATTTTAGAATCAATCGTACCCCGTGTTGCAGTATTTCCAGGAACATAATTATAACTGGGCCTGGAACAGTTGGCTGCCATTTTTTCAAGTTCGTAACCACGACGAGCTAATCGCTTTTCTGCTTGACTAAGTTTCTTATCTTTTCTATCAACTAAAAGACTTTCATGGTGGAAAGGCTGTTTCGTTAATAAAGAAGAATGGCGTTCTAATACACGATGCATCACTTCATCAGAATAACTATCTTTCGTTTGAGAAAAATCTTGTACTTGACTATCTTCTTCCCAATCCCAAGACAATGTAGTTGCTTCTTTTAATGAAAGATGAGCATCTGGATTGCATTGATCAACCACACGATCTGCCATTCCTTGCTTACTAATTTGTCTGTCATATATTTTTCTTTCTAAACAATTGTCAGTGACCAAACGGTAAACAAAACAAGGTTTTTGTTGTCCATATCTATACACTCTACAAACAGCCTGTGTATCATGACAAGGATTCCAAGAAGCATCGAATACAATGGCACGATTAGCGCCAACAAGATTAATACCAAGAGAACCAGCACGCGTTGAAACAAGAAAAAGATGAATTTTTGGATTATTATTAAATTCATTAATAAGTTTTTCTCTTTCTAAGGCGCTAGTACTGCCATCGAGACGATAATAATTTACATTTTTAATCCAAGCATCTGTTTGCCCATCAGGATACTTCAAACTATTTCTAGCTAAAAAATCTTCGATGAGATTCAATGTAAATAATGATTGAGAAAATGCTAAAACACGGTCACCAAGTTTAATTGCTTCTTCCAAAATACAAAAGAAAATCGTCATTTTTGCAGAAGCATCCATTAATCCTGGTAGATAGCCCTTCATTAATTCTGTTGCCTGCAAATACAAAATTTAATCAGTTATAATTTAATAAGAGTTATTTTCGTGCTTTTTATATTTACCCAATCATATGGAATTCCAGGATCTTCTTTTCCTCCTGGAGAACTTTTACAATCCTTTTCTTCATCTTTTGTAAGAATTTCATCATCTGACTTATCTTCTTTATCTTTATCTAACAAGTCTTCTTTTTCTTTTTCATCTTCTTTCACTAAATCATTTTGATTTAGTCGAGGACTATGCAATGAATTAAGATTTTGTACAGATCTAGATACTGAAGTCTGACAATTTGATTCAGAACCATAACCTGAACTTGTAGAACTTGAACTATTTTGATGAATTGGTTGACTTTGCACACCAACACTTGATGTCATTTCCTTATTATTCTTGTTCTTCTCTGAAGATCCTGAGCTTTGAATATGAGTAGTAGTTTGCTGAGACTTTGAATCCTCTGAGCGCGTATTAATATCCGAATTATGATTATTACTATAATCATAAGACTGATTTTGATAATTTTGCGATGGAAAGTAATTACCTTGATATCGATTCACATTAGGATTTACATCCCGATAATACGGATCATTACATTGATCAGATTGAAATGGTTGAGAATAATTTCTTTGCCAATAAGGATCCTCTGAACTCTTCATTTGACTTACTTGATTTGGATGTGTTCCGTCTGCTGAATAATTTGGTACAACAGTATTCTGAGATGATGTTTGATTTATTGAATAATTATTTGTAGGATTGGTAGAGGAACTACCACTTTGACGATCTGTTGAAAATTCATGGGATGTGTTGGCTGTTGGTGTATAAGTTTGAGTTTGTTGTTGATTATCTGGTCTTGAATACAATTGATCACTCTGATTTATAGAACTTGGTGTTTGCTGATTTTGAGAATATGGAAGAGCTTGATTCTGAGATTGTGATATCTGTCCTTGTTGAGAAGAACTGTATCTATGAGTTGGAGTTGATGGTATTGATGTTGGACCTTGATGATTAGACCCATAGGCATGATTTGCATTTGATGGAGTTCCCGTTTGGTTTTGCATACTAGGTGGATAAGATTGATTCTGTGGTGTTGATGGAGATACAAGATGTGAATATCCATGCATAGTACCTTGTGCATTAGAAACTGACCCCTGCTGATCTTGAGAATATGCATGTGTTTGAGTAGGATTTGAAGTTGATTGGCCAGTGGGATATGAAGATGAATTTTGTGGTACATTCATCTGATTTTGAGCTGCTGTAGAATATCCACGCATTTGATTTTGTGGAATTGATGCTTGGTTTGATGAATTTGTCATATATGGATGAGGTTGATTCTGTGGCATAGTGTTTGGAGATTGTTGACTAAAATTGAGTGATGTTTGTGGTGAAGGGTTTGGATTTACTTGAGTAGGATAATTGTGGGGTTGATTTGATATTGGAATATTTTGTGACTGTGAGCCACCATAAGTATGAGAAGAACTTTGCAAAGGAAGATTTTGATTTTGTTGATTGGGTGAAAAGCCACGGTTCTGACCAGATGTTGTATTCTGTCCTTGTTGATTTGCAAGATATCCAGCAGTTGGTGTTTGAGACGATGAATTTTGACTTTGTTGATTTGTGCCATATCCTAATGTAGAATTTTGTAACGGTTGACCTTCATTTCGTGAATATATGGTATTTGTTTGCCCTGATGCAGGATTATAATTTTGAGTCTGATTTGGTGTATATGAAGAATAATCTGGTAATGGCATATTTGCAGATTGGTTTGGCATTTGCGATTGAAAAGAAGACTGATTTGGAACTTGAGAATAATTATTAGATCCTTGATTTATATTTGATCCATAATTACGTCCATGATCTTGATAAGGATAAGATTGACGTGGAAACATCCCAGATACTTCATAATTATTTCCTTGATTTTGATCTGAACGAAATTCTGAATTGGGAGTAGCAGTTGGATACCTTTGAGAATGATTATTTGTAGACTGTTCACTGTTTGGTATATAATTTTGTGATTGATTAGGATAATTTTGTGGTGCATTATATCCTGGAGTTTGTGTATATGTTTGAAATGATTGATTTCCATATCTTTGTGATCCTTGATTATTGTAAAATTCATTGTATTCTCCATGGCTATTTTCATTCCTGTAATATGTGTTTTGATCATTTGATCTATAATTCTGATAACCATGAGGATAAGAATTTTGAGATATAGAATTTGAATACCCTGAATTATTCATTGGCATAGGAGGATAATTAGAATAATTGTTTTGTTTTGGAGTAGTATGTGAATTATCATTTTCTACATTATCAGTATTAGATGATGAAGAGGAATTAGGTTGAACACTAGCTGCTGGTTTGTTTTTTATAGTTGTATTTGTTTTCTTTCCTTTCTTGGATTCTCCTTTTGGTTGGCGTGCTTTAGAACGTTTACCTCCTGGAGTAGATTTTTCACCAATTGTTTCCTCTAAATCTAAATCATCTTCTTCATTAGCCTGTCGTTTACGTAGAAAGTGATATAGGATATCAGGATGATTCCAAATTTTACAACATACTGCAAAAGCTTTCAATGGATTAGGTACAGCACGTGTTTTTACTACTTGATTCATGAAGGTATCATATAGTTTACGTTGATGTGGTGTCATCCGAACAAGAAGGATGTATTCTTCTTTACGTGGTAAGGAAACTTGCAATACAGAATGAGATCTTCTTTGTACAAAACCTTCTAACAAAGCATGTAACACATGTGCACGGTATCTCATTAAACGTATGTCTTGTGGTGTTGAATCAATACATTGTCCATTCTGAATTGGTCTTTCAAACATATTACAAAATTCACTTTTAGTTCCTAAATAATTAGGTCTTACAAAATCAACCATACACCAATATTCCAAAAGATTATTTTGTAATGGATAACCAGTTAATACAATTCTACGTTTTGTGCGCATTTGTTTCAAAGCCATACTAATGCTAGCATGGGAATTTTTTATTCTATGACCCTCATCACATATGACTAAATCAGGTCCTGGATTAACTAATGCTGTATGCATTTCATCTAATAATCCTTTATTCTTGTCTTCTTCCTCGACATCAACAGTATCTTTGAAAGGTTGTCCACGTTTCCTTTTTGCTTTGTTTGGCTTTTTTAAAGACAATTGTCTGTATAGTTCATATCCAATCAATAAAACACCACCTCCTACTTGCCAATCTTGAATTACCTTGGCTCTTGCTGTCATAGTTTTATGAGAATCATTTAAAATATGTAAACGAAAATGTCGTGGTCTCATTTCCATACCAATAGGCGAATCTACAATAAATGGAGTTTTAACTTTCTCAATTTCCTTTTTCTCTTCATTCGATATTTCTTCTTTTGTTGTACAAGTGCTTTCCTCCTTTTTAACTATTTCTTCTGGCTCTTTCTTTACATTAACTTCTGCATTCACAGAGGGTAAAGCATTTTTAAAACAATCTTTTCTTGATTCTTGATCTGATTCTTGAGTTGATCGGTTTGTATAATTAGAGAAAGTATTAGTAGAACTGTCAAAATTAGGATATATGGACCCAGGGTGATGACTTTCTACACCATGATACAAAGTGCTAGGATTTCGAGTTTCGATACCTGGATATATGGGAGCTTGTGGCCGATTCTCTAAACCAGAATACATATTATTAGAATTCTGATTTTCCATCCCAAATTTTGTATCTGACATGTTTGACCTTTGTTGCATGCCATGACAATTTACTTCCGATTTCATTGATTCAAAGGTAGACATTGTATTAGGATTTGTATTATACAGTGCATTTTGTGAAATATCTCCATGATAATTTTCATTTATGTGTACTTGCGAATTTGATATATTTTTATTCAACATATTGTCTTGTACATAACCAGGCATCATATTGTGAGTTTCATATCCTGAATGAATATACGGATTTTCTGGCATAATATTCATAGGTTGGGACGTATTTTCTTGTCCAAAACGATGAGCTGATTCTGTGCTGATAGGCCTTGAAATATTTGACATACTTGACATGTTTGACATGTCACTCTGATTTCCACTTTCATCCTTAACTTCTTGTTTAAGCTCAATAACAGATTCTGATTTAATACCAGAACTTTTACCATGCTTTTCCGGAGCATTAGGATCCTCATATGGTAACCACATATTAAATTCTGCTAACCAATTTTGCAGTGTATTAATGGGCATAATACAGAGGACTGTTTTAGAAGTAGTACAACGAAAAAATATATCGCAAAAACTAGCAACTTGAAGTGTTTTTCCTAAACCCATACTGTGAGCAAGGATGCAACCAAAACCAGAACTAGTTTTGAATCTTTCAATACTTTCAACGATATTATCATAAAGAAAACGTATGCCACCAATCTGATGAGGTTTAATAATACGAGCTACCTGTGGAGCTAAAAATACATCAGGTTCTGTTTCAGGGTGACCAACATTTATTAACACTCTACCATGTTCATCTGGAATGTTATATCTATCATTAGTATGCATGCCAGAATTGGATGGATCATCTTCGTTGTCTGTTTCTTCTTCACCACTTGGGTCACTTAAAACTATACAATCATCATCTGAACTTTCGCTAGAGCTAGATATCGTAACCACATCTTTGCCTTTAGCTATCTTTTGAGACTTTGGCCCAGTTGATACCTTTTTAATAGTATGTATTTGTTTTTCACGTAAAGTTTCTTCAGCTTCTATATCTGAGATTTCAGAATCTGAGTAATATTCAGATCTATCCATAGGTTCCTTTTTAGGAACTACAGGAGATATGCTAACAGAAGGAGTCATCATTCGAATTCTTTGTTGTAACATACTGGGACCACTAGGTCGATTTGCAACTCGCGAAATTGACGTTTGTGCTCCTTGGTAAACACCTCTACCTTTTTGCCATCTTGAGCCTTCTACCGATCTTCTTTGCATTTGATTTGTTTGTATACCAGAAGTAGTCTGAGATCCAGTTCCAGATCCAGAATTTACTTTAAGGAGCACAGTGTTTGGCAAACGAACTGGTGCAGATGGAGATGATTGTGAAATAGTAGTGCCTGCTTGATTTTGTTTTCCTTGTAAAAGACTAATTACTCTTGTTTGTGTTTTATTATTTTGTCTATTTATTGCTATTTGTCGTTGAACTTCACGAATTATTCTTTGTTGTTCTTGTACCCTTCGAAGACGTTCCATCTCTTGCCGCTGAGCTGATAAAGTAGCTTCATCAAGTTGAGTTTCATCCATAACTTCTCTAATATTTCTTCTCATGTTTGCTAATTTCTTTTCTGCTTTTGTTTCACATTCTGACGCAGATCCTTCAGTTCCATCATCTTTTTTCTGCTTCTTTTTAGTTGTGTCAGAATGTTCTGAATCAGCATGCCTCTTATTACTCTCTGTACCTTCCTCCTCTATGGCATGACCTTCTTGTTTGTCATTTTCATGTCCTATGCTTCCTTCATCATCTGTATCTTTTGAAATTGGTTTTCCAAGTAAATCTGCTTCAGACACTTCCTGACCCTCTATCGGGGCTCCTTTTAAAGAATTTAAGGATTATTAATACTATAATATTAGAGTTTGAAAATAGTTTAAACTACAAGTTTAAAATCCATAATATTATACAAACCTTCTAATGGCAAAGTATCCAATATATTAACTGGTTCTTCATCATCCTCTTCAGCTTGAGAATGATGTTGCCTTTCTGATTCTGCTCTTACACCAATTTGTGAATCAATTGTCTCATCTAAATCCATGTCGTCACCTGATCCTTCCGAACGTATTTCTTCTATTTCTTCTGACTGCAATGTATCATTTTTCTTGTCATGTTCTCCGTCAGATGTTTCGCCACTAGATTCCTCTGAACTTTCATCATTTCCTGTTTGAGGCTCTACATTATTCATGTTTGTGTTTGTTGCAGTTTCATTCGGCATTATCGTTTCATTAGGCTTAGGGCCTGGACGAGGAGTCACACGTTCTATAGTGACATCCCCAATACGTGTTAAAAAACTGTCCAAACTATTTGACATGATGTGTCAAGTCCATTAAGTCACAATATATTTTACTAAAATTTTATGTGAAATCATGGAATGTCTTGTCACTTTTTTTCTTGCATGTCACTACCAATTAAGTTGTTTTCATATCACTTACATTATTTATCCATAACTTTATTTTCTTTTATGCCTGCAATAAGAAATGTATTCCTTCATAAGTTCAATTTCACAAAACAATAATGATCTGTCACATTCATAAATCACTTATAAAAAAAAACTATAACAGTAAAAGCAGTTCTAACTAAATTTACACAAATTAATATGTAAATAAAAAGAACTAAAGACTAACATTAGAAACACAAAGTATACGACACAAAACAAAAATATTGCACTTCATATGCGTTTAATATAAATTAGATTTGAAAATTTATTAAATTCTCAATGTTAAAACACAGTATATAATAATTAAAAGTGAATAATAGTTCATTGCATATTTATGGAATACATTGCTATATCACATACAGTCATGTTTCAAATAATACATCTATGCAACAATACAGTTGTATTTCATATAAAAGTAAAATATATAAAACAACATTCACTTTGTTATAAACAAAGCGACACAAATAAACACATTCAATTAATATTAAGATTAAAATATCTAAACATTAGGATAGAAATTGATAATTATAATTTTACATTTAAAGAAATGTTTACACAGAAGATTGCATGCGTTACATATTATTGAAATTCCCTTATAAACTCTTAAAAACAAAATGTTTCATAACGGTACATATACCATACATTGTATTATAAACACTTAAAATTAAACACACTTGTTGAAAAAATCAGTTTAGTCACATTCTCGAGCTTACGTATAAACTCTAACAGCAACGATTTGGACGATACTCTTTAATGAGAAGATCATAGCGGAAGCACAATTTAGTCTGTGACAACGTAACCGAGGAAATCGAAATAAGATATTCATAATGTTCCAAGTAATTTGGATTAGGAGCTGTCAAACAGGGAAAATGAAAGCAGCCCAGAATGTTTGTTTTTGGATGAACCGATCCGGTCCGGACGATTAATATTAAGAAGTCGCGTCGTTTAGCAACCGGCGTCAGCACGAATCTCACACGCATCGAATTCTACTTGTGATCCGCAGTTACGACTGCTTAATTAGCTGTTAATTGCGGATTAAAAATAATGACACACACATACACACGTCCGATGGACGCCATAGCGTCGTTGTTCGCCGCTCGACGATTACGGTTCTCCGCAATGTCCGAAGATCAGCGAACAAGCCTTGTCACTTGGGTTAATGTACGCATCGTTTCAATCCCGTCATTTGAGTTATTTTCATCTAGAATGCATGGCGAAGCCACGAGGATACACTCTGCGACCGAAACTTCACTTAAGCTCGCACGCGTCGCTCTCAAGCTTTCCGCGGCATTTTTTTTTCACACACTTTTTCTAGCAAGTATATTCCACTCGGTGGAACGCCATCTTGACTGCGCTATGAAACACATCCGCTGTATATTTGCGAGGGAACGACATCGCAACTTTATTTCACGTTTAGTTTTTTCCTCATTCTCTTATATTTCATTAATTCTTTTAATAAACAATAATCTTTATACTTCGAATAATTGTCACCAAAAAAATATTCACTTAACTGCATAAAAACATTAATGTGATTAGCCTTGTATTTTTTTTATTATTCAGATTTTCATGCTTATAAGAAATACTATCCAGTAACCTTAATAACAGTATATTCAAATCCAATACATTTAAGTATATTTCAGTATATTTAAATTTAATAAGTGATTTAATTTAAACTCATTATTACTCATAAAAAGTTACAGTAAAGATTATTTTATTCATATTATCATTATCTTATAACAACTTCATAATTTGTATAATATAAACATACAGTAAAAACATTATGTGTCTTTTTCTCATATAAATATACGTAGGTTATAGCAAATATATAATATTTTTGTTATTTTTAATGTAAACATTCATATCCTTATTTAGTAAGTACAAGAAATTCATATATATATAAATATAATCGTATAAATACCATATATAATTAAAAATAATACGATATAGTGCATAATATTCTATGTATAGGACATATAAACCAAGTTTTGTTACTTTGAGCTAATGAAATATTAAATTTATGTAATTAAATGTCTTTTCATTGATTCATAGAATATATGTATAGCACTAAGTTGTTGTTTATACATTGCATATGATGTGATGTTCATTTATACTAAAGTGCTGACAATTTACATTTGAAAGAAATAAATAAGTCTATTAGCATTGACCTGATACAAAGATAGTAAAATTTAGTTTGCACTTTCACATGCATCAATCCAATCATTATACACATCTAGAGGTTCTGAAAGTAAATTGATTGTGGTTTGAAAGTCTTCTAAACAGACTCTGCAAGTAATTCTAGCTGTGTTCCTCGACTTATCCCTGCAAATAAAAAGAGAAAGCAGTAAAATTGAAAGTTAAATAGTATAAGAATCGGCGACCAACGACTTATACATACATCTTAACCTCACATGATTTTTCGTGATTGCAAAACGGACAATTAAATTGTGTATCTAGCGGTTGAATAGCTTTCTTTTTACTTGGTGGCTTCCGTTTACTTTTTCTTCGGCCCATTACGTTTAAAGTGTATCAAATTATACTGATACACCAATTTGTATTAAGCTTTACTACTATTTGTATTGTAAACTGTTGCGTATAATGAGCGAACACAAAGTATAACCACCACGCGGTTCAAAAAAAATTACTATGTATTACTAGATTTGTATATACATACATATAAAAAACCTTATATAACTTTGAGTATGTATCGAACAATAAATTTGAAAATTATAATGTCATTTTGTACAAAGTAATTAAATTATTAAATTATTATAGAACGAATTATAAAAATAACGACTAACTATCACGCGTAAAAAATTTAAATATATAGGAATTTGTACTATAGAAAACATACATGAATTAAATAATAACTAACGCTACTGCTGTAATGAGTACTTTCAGTGTGTATCCTTTAAAATAAGTAATCTCATAACATCACATGGTATTTGTAAAACATCGCATGTAATTGTGAAAATAACCTTAATTTTGTACAGAAATTTATCAATACCTTTCCCATCAAAAAGGGAAGCAGAAATTGCTTATCAAGTACTAATAGTTGATAAAGAGCCCTCAAGAGGTAGTATTACAAAGAAATTGACACTAGATAATAATTTATTACAAATGTAAGTTTTCCCATATGTATTATAATAGAATGAGCTTAAATATGTGCATATTTCATTGTACTAATCTATAACACTTTTTGTAGATTAATTTGTGGAACTGAAGTACGAAAAGTTAGAGTGGCATTAACATCATTTTTTGATAGTTTAATTTTAGTAACAGAAACTATGCAACTTCTTGGTCCACCTGTACCAACTTACAATTATTATTAAGTAAATATTCATTGTTAAAATGTTTCTATAGCATAAGATATATAAAATGGAACATACCCCAGCTCCATATGGACCAAGATCTGTTTATGGATATGCTTTATACATAGGTTCAAATATGCTCTTCCTCTTATTTCTGGTATGGGCTGTAATACCAGATCAAATTTTACATAATTTAGGATTAACATATTGGCCTTCTAAATACTGGGCTGTAGCAATACCAATTTGGGCTTTAACTGCCCTTGCTACATTTGCATTTATTATTTACCCAGCTATAAACTTATCTATGACTCCAGATATTAATGATATTGCTACTATTACTGATAAACATTCACGTCTCAAAAAAGAAACCGTTTCAGGTGGTATACCCCCTATGTATGATATTCCAATAACAGAAGTTTGTAGGAAGTTGTATTTGACAGAAAGAAGTAACAATAAATGACATTAAAAATTTATATATTTTGTTGAATATGTTAAATAAAATGTTATAATAATCTATGAAATAAATTTGAAATAATATAATGCAAAAAATTTTAACATTTTAAATATATTCTGAGAATTAATATTTTACTTTAATAATTTTTAATAATTTCATAATTTATTGTAATAATTTTGCAACTATAATACTAATTTTTTTATTTAGTACTACTTTGGTAGTACTTTAGTATTACTAAAGTATTACTTTAGTATTACGTTAGTATTACTTTTAGGAAATTGGTCCCTTACATTAAACTGATTATGTATTTCATATATTGCGTAATGTGATATCAGTAATCTTATACGGACTGAGTGAGGCAAAGAATTATATAGTTGTTAGCTGTACTTTTACATGCACATACCGAAAAAATGAAAAGATTTGTGTCGAAAGATAAAGTGCACGATCCATGGATTGATAACAAATGTGATAATATCGCAAATCCTTTTCGGCCTATTGATACTAAGCGCGAAATAATTGATTTAAGAAAAAAGCTACAAGATATAATCAATACAAATGCTATATTTTGTAGTTTCGAGATGATGCGTGTAAAAAGTAAGGATCTTTTCCAAAGGTTTGTATATTATGTATTAATAATACTTAATGTACCTATGTTTCTATAAATAAAAATTTTTGTTACTAGCTTTTTTACAGAAATGAATAAGTATCACCCACTTTTTTATGCATTAACATGGCATAAAAATGATATGGAAGATTATTTGCCTTTGGATATATTTAATATACTTCCAAATAATACACTCCTTCATCTTATAGCTAAAGATTTAACTTCTACTGATGTAAAAATTATACTAAAGGAAGCATTAGAACATGGCATACGTAATATTTTTGTGTTAAGGGGTGGTAATTAAGAATTATTGTAAAATGTTTCATGCTTAAAATTCTCTATTTATGGGATGAAAGTTTTCATATTAATTGGATTGTATAAAAAAAATTTCAGATTCAACCAAGTCAAATAGTGAATTTTCACATGCAGTTGACTTAGTACGTTTTATAAGGAATCAATTTGGTAATATATTTTGTATATGTGTTGCTGGTTATCCAGAAATGCATCCAGAATCATCGTCTAAAGAAATGGATTTAATTTATTTGAAAGAAAAAGTAATTAATTTCTTTCACTTTGTTATTCATTTATATATATATAAAACGAATATGTTAACATTAATTTTATTTAAAGGTTGATGCCGGTGCAAATTTTATTATAACACAAATTGTCTTTGAAGCAAGTATATTTATTAAATTTGTGGATGATTGTAAAAAAATTGGAATTAATATTCCAATTATCCCAGGTATTCTTCCAGTTTCAAATTATACATGTCTCAAAAAAATGGCCAGAATTTGTAATATTAAAATACCTAAAATTATTTTAAACACTTTGGAATGTATAAAAGATAATGATGAAGAAGTACACAATTATGCAGTAGAAATAGCTACAAATATTATAAAAAAAATTATTGCAAGTAAAACTGCTTGTGGATTCCATTTCTTCACATTAAATAAGTAATTATCCACTCTAATAGAAAAGATATAACATAAGATATACTTATTTATATTTATTTATATATTTATGAATTGTAGACCATCATTATCATTGGAGATATGTGATAAACTTAATATCTTTTATTAATTTTGCTTGAAAATGGATGAAGTTTGAACAATTAAATAATTCTATTACTAAGATAAGTAATGGTAAATATGGGAGTCTGCATATGATCTAAACAAATATATCGGTTTGAATGTATTCATATTACGCGCCAAATTTGTCATTAATTACCAGTTCTCGAAATTCTCTATACTGGAACAACAGTGAAATATTAAAATGTTAAATTTATTACACGAATGACATAGGATTTCTATTAAAATTTATTGTACATTTTAATCTCCGTGAATGTATTTCGCTGTTTAATTTCTTTAAAGTACTTATCAAGAATAGTTATAAATTTAATTTTGATATTTTCCATGAACATAACATGGCAGATTTATATGTAGACAAATGATCCTTTGGGAACACTAGCTGCTTTGCGCATGCGCGATAGAAATATTTGTGACGAACGAAGAGAGCAGTTAGTTGAGTTGGGCGCCAGAGCTCCGCGTGGTCAGTTGGATAGTTGGTGTGACAGTAACAAGAAAGAGGAAGGATCCATAAGCCAGGATATAAAGAACAATGGCACTCTTCCGTTTTAGTCCAAAACGTTGTTTGGAAGTTCAGGTGCGTGGTAAATGAATTTACCTAAAATTGATTGGTCTTGGTACACAATGTGATATTTGAATGATTCCTAAACCACTTCACGTTGTTCCGGTGCGAAATTCGAAAGACAAGCAGGTGTTTAACGTGCATCATTATTTTTTGTAATAATAGTCGATAATTTTTAATGGATAGTTATATACAAATAAATGGTTTTTTTTATTATTTATCTCTTTTGAAGTGCTAGAACCTTGCACTGTTTAGAGCTAAGACGCTATTCGGTTCGGCTATGTGGTTCTGGATACCAAGTATGTAGTAGGCGTTCTATCGACCAATAGCCTAGTAACTAAACACGATCAAAACTGTCGATATACAAATTTACAAATTCATAGCAAATCATTTATGTTAATAATATCTAGACAAAATATTGGGTCGTGTTTGTCGATTCGATAGATAAAATGTGCTATAAAATAAACTGTGAAAGGTTTGTCTATAAGGTATTCGACGTATTGAGCGTGTGCTCAGAACACCTTTACAAAACTCCAACAATGTACATTATTTTGGGGCAATATCTCTAACATGGAAGTAGCTTATTATTAATCGAATCGTTGCATTTAGTGGTGATATGAAATATTATGGAAATCATAAAATGAATATATATTGATGAGTTGTTTAAAACTGTACATTGAATTGTATATCGAGTGATATAAGGTTTACCTGACCGACAGAACTTGGCATTAATTTAGACAAGCTTGATAGCATGTTACGTAATAAATTTTTAGAAGATGCATAATTATTGATTATTATTTATCGTAAGTTAGAGATCGGACATATTGATTGAGCCGTAATTATGATGATTTTTGAATAATACTTATAAAGATAGAATTAATTAAATATATTAGCTATTGTTTTTCATTTCGAACATTTATTAATGAAATTGTCGAATTGAAATGTAAATTTGTATAGTAGCAGTGGACACAATTTGCATGAATGGAGTTTTTATACAAGTTGACATATTCTCTTTGTCCCAATCGATAAAAATACGGAATTCCCCGTAATCGCGTATATGATAGGGAAAAACAATGCAAGATACATAATATATTTGCTTTGTTCGTTGATGTAAAAATTAGAAGGTTAATCCAGTGAAAATTTGAAAGCTGTCAATCTATTTTTGTTGTAGCGACTTATCGCGATAATATAAGTACCGTAGCCAAACTTAAATCTTTTAACCAAACTGGTTACATATCGAATTATATATGACCACAAATACATGTTTATAGACAAAAATATGATATAACGTGTATGCAAAATATATGAGAATCTCTTACGTCGATACACATGTCCATTGAGAAGTGCACGACATTATAATTTCGTAAGGTATCACAATTTTAGAACGAATTCGAGGTCGAAATCTGTTTCGTCCTTCTAATCTGCATTGGCCGTTCCTTCATGATCTGTCCCTGACAAACACCTGCTTACCGATCGAACTTCGAACTGATCATGTAGCTTTTTCGATATTATTGTCTAAATTGACTTTTCTTGTTTACTCATACATAATAAATGACACATCCGATCTTAATTCTTATTAATTCTTCTTCTTCAGTTTTATGAAGGAAGTTAGATACATCGAAATTGATTTTTAGGGAAATATATTAATATTTGATTAAATTATAAGTTTGATTATTGTATTATTGATTATAGTCATAGAAAGGCTGAACGAATAGTTTCATACAAAGTGTATGTATATCTACTGTAACTTTTGGCACATTTAGAAACTCTTCGCTCAACTTGTAGATGGCTCGTCGATTACCTAATGTTATAGATATATAAACGTGACCTTCGGATCATATAACATGCTTTTACTTCAAAACCATTTCTTCCTTTTCTCTTTCCTACTATACAGTATAAAATCGTTTATTATCACCACTTATCGTTAAGTGACATAACCTGACAATATCCTAATATAGCAAAAACTTCAGTTTATATATGGAAGAATCTGTCGGCAATATGGTCGCAATGAAAACTTTGGCTACAGGAAAAGGTTGGATTCCATTGTATTTTATTCATTTTACTTGTCGTATCTTCTTATAATCTGTATCAAAATCTTACAATTCAATTAAAAAGAATTACAAATTCTTTATTGCCTTCACGGAAAGGTATTACAAAGTATGTTAAGAAGTAAGAGTTAAAGTTAAACGTACAGTTGTCTACAAGACGATTGAATTTCAGGGTTAATAAAGATTGGATCATGCGTGACACCCTCTTCTCGGTCATTTTAGCGCCATTTGACGATTATATGGCGCGAAATCAATTAGATAATTGTAGCTCACGGGTGTGTTCTATCTGGCAATGCCCTTCAAATGCTTTTTAGTTATGCAATCAATGATAATGAGCAGTATGAACTCTCCTACGTACAATAATGAGCAAAATTGAACATACACTCTTTAAAACAGAATAATTTTTTTAAATTCGACCAATCGACTTGATCTTTTTTGAGAAGTTAAAAGGATTACTTTACTAGATGCGTAAAAATATTTTGAAGAAATTACAATCGTTGTTTGGTCGGAATCGCGAAGAAAAAGTAAAGGTCGCTTCTTACGAATTTCTTTAATTTAACAACTTTTTTTAAATTTAAACAACACATTGTAAAGATTTGTGATTATAATCAGTTATATACAGGGTGTACCAAATTTTTTTTCGGTCAAACGTTGTCAGTATAATCGATAAGCCAAGAAAAGGGAAAATTGTTATATAAATATATATTATTGGAGGCATCGTTAAAGATTTAACAAAAAAGAAAGACATGTAAAATGAATACTTACATCTAGCAGTAGTCAGGAGATATCCTAATACTTCTACAACTTCAACTACAATTTCATTTCAAACTACAAGATTAGCAGCGACAAAAAATAAGATTTATTATTCTTTGAAGTTCTCGTTTATTGCTCATTGAAATTGGAATCGTAGAAGTATCGTATCTCCTGACTACTGCTAGATGTAACTATTCCTGATATATTCATACTTTGTACCGTAATAACGCATATTCGTTACCGCTCATTTCGTATATAGTTTTTTGTTATAACTCTTTTCTGGTTGAAGTGACATATGCCTTTATCACATTTTTTTCTTATCTTGACTTGTAAAATATACTGACAAAAAATACTTGACCGTAAACGCTGGGACACTCTGTATATGCTGAGAATTTTATTATTGTAAGATGATGTAAGAATCTGTAGATTTTAGAACGGAAATCGTGAAAACTACGATTTTCACCATTTTTAATCGTTTGTAAGTCATAGCAACGTTAATCGGTTCCGATTAAATTTTCAGTATATACTTATATAATCGGCAAATCTATGAAACGTACTGTTTAAATTTTCGTAGCAGGCTCGGATAAAAAAAGTTGTGAAAGATGATCCTTATTACTTCCATTCGGAATTTCGTTTGTTTTTCTTTTCTCAAATTTCCTTTCGAATTGCTCAAAATCATTTTTTTATATGTCATCTAATAAACTAATCTTCCTAATTTAAAAAAAATCGTCATTTGGACGAATTTTAGAAAATTTATTTTGTTTTAAAGTGCGTGTGTTGAATTTTGCTCGTTACTGTAAATGTTGCGAACTTATTCGTCATATATTTATTCATGCAGATTGTGATAAGATAAAAAAATACACATTCCAAACGACAAATTTCGCTGATAATTCACTTTCCTGCTTATAGAATTGAACGAACAACAAATTAATAAAATATATAGTATTCGGCGGACAATTTTAATTGCTTATAGGATATATTCTATATTCTATAGCTAATAGACGATATGTTTTTGACCTACTAATCGATATTTATTTACTTTGTCTTGCTTGAATTTTTTAGAAAATTGATCTTGCAATTGCCTTTACTATTTGTACAATGATTCATTTTGATTATCGTCGGCTCTGATAAGTGATAGTTAAGATATCGTTGTCGTAATACACATTTCTGTTTTTCTAACACGTACAAAGATTTGATTAGATTTTACGATTCGGTTTAATTCAATTTCGCAACAATTTATTTGTTTCGTCCAATTTCGAAGATTCCTTCGTAACCGTATTGCTCAAAAAAAATTTATTTATGTGTCGAAAAATTTAGAATTCCTTAGCGAACACGCAGAAACTTGCCCATAAAGAGGGTCGGTTCGGTAAAGAAAGGAGAACTGGTTCTTGCCAAGAATACGGTGATGTCAGCCTACTTTCAATCGAGAGAGGAAATAAGGTCAAAGATCTTCATTTTGCTGAAATGTGCATTCGCATATTTTCTTTGTACTTCAATTTCCATATTATGAAAAAAATCGGCCACGAAACGAGTAGAAATGAAAATTCATTTTACACGACGTCACTGTGATCACGAAAAACCCGAACCCGCGGGTAGATTAAGATAATCACGACTCGCACCAACGAAATTTATATTTCGTATCGATAAATGAAATGTTTTAAGACACGTGATTCAATCGTTTCGCCTGATTGAATTACTTAATATCGATGAAATAATTAATTCATTCGAGTTTATCAATAAGAGACTAAATTGTAATCGCGATGACGTATTAATGAGTAATGCGATTGACCTAATGCACGCGAATAATGCGGTACGTATAATATTCGCGCCTGTACCCAAAGTTCAACGATAAAACCGTAGAATGGCTCGACTGTAGGAATGTACTGTTCGTTCGTTGCGACACCGTATGAATTTTTGCTATACGATAGATCGTTCGTTCGTTACCAAGACATTAGTGTCTCGTATTTCTTAAAATTCAAACTTTTTTTAGCTGCCTTTTTTCCCTATTTTTATGACTGAATCGTAATAAATAGACGCGTATAATAGCCGATCAATCGCAAGTTAATGAATTTGTACAACCATCATCTTCCTTTTAATAACCGGCTATTTAAACAAAATGTCTCGAGTTGTATAATAGCGAGATGGCGAGATCGAGGCACGTAATTGTACTTACGCATTAAGGAATGCACTTTTAGAAAGAAGTCGTCGTCGTGCCACATGCGTCAGCATGTATAAATCATTGAAAACTAGACAGAATTTAAATGATTATTGGTGCAATATGTCATTGTCGGTCACATGGTGTGAAGCGAATCGCGCGCGATGCGTGACGTCAAATCTGTGAATACATATATTATGGACACGTGGGATGGTAATCTCTGTTCATCGTGACAGAACCAATTCACAGATCCAAAATTTAATTAACCACTTGGTCTCGTTGTTCTTTTCACTCTTTCAGACGTACATTAAAATTACATGTCGGCGACAACCGATCGCAAACATGTAACACGTAAAATATTTATATAATTTGAAGACGTTATCACACGTTGTTTTACAAACGTTACCCGGTTAAATATCGTTGTAGTCTGTTTATCGAGAATCTCTTGTAGTGGATTTATATTACCAGGCTATTTATTTAATCGCAGCTGGCTCCCAGGATCTAATCTTTGTTGCACATTTAATTAGACGGCCAAACGTATAAATCAACGTCGTGTTTAGTCGAGATTAGAGCATTATTAAAAAACTACGTATTACAGCTTACCTTTGTCGTTATCTATATCTATGCAGGCAGTATCTTCACACAAGAAAAGAACAAGCACCAGCGTTAGAGCATCTTGTAAATTAATTTAAGTTATATCTGTATTTATCATTAATAAACTTGATTTATCATGAGAAGAGTATAACGCTTTTAGCTATCTTGTACAAGTTGAATATCTTTTAGCATTTACGATGGAGCAAATCGGACGAGTGGTAAATGAGTTTCAGGTTGGAAATCGACTTCTGTGCATTATTTAAAGTCCTCTTCTTGCCAATACCAGTAGTGGATAAAAATAAATCATTTCATAAATGTTTCGCATTTCGCAAAAAGCATGATTATACAATTCAAATTGCATGGTACGACTGAAATTTCCATATTATCGCTCGATAATTTCAATCTTATTAACATTTAAGCGTCGATCATAGGAAAGATTCGCGCGATACCTTGTTACATCACGTATATTTTGTTAACCGTATAAAATTAAGAATTCGATTATATGTAATTTTGGAAGGTTTTACTTAATTCGAGATTACGATAAATTGTTATACTTGCTATTGTTGTATTCACGTACTTATCCGTTACTAAACGTATAACGATGTTTTCTATCGTCCTCTACATAACTCCAATTTTTTGTTTCCTATAGTATCGAGGGTAAAACGAAATGACTTGGCACACGATCAAGGAAAAATCACGATACGTTACGACCATATGGCATAATGTATGTTCACGCCATCAGGCTATCTGTGCTATTATGATAATATAAGATAATACATGATTTACATACGCAAGTTCAGAAATATTTATCTTTCGTATCGATACTAATCCAAACTTTCCAGGTTTTTATATGCGATTTGTCTTATCTGGTCAAACATTCGATTTTGTTGGAAAGTTTAAATGTTATCATGGTTGTTATGGCCAACGGATATTCTAATTATTCGACGAAAAAGACCGAGTAGACTATATTTATCTTTATATTTATTTATATAAGAAGAAGCAGAGAATATAAAAGTAAAGTAGCATTGACAAAAATAAGATAGCAATCCAGATGTATAAATATCGAGGATTACTTAAGTATGAACTATGTATGAATGTATGATGTACACGAGTAGTAATAGTTCAATACGAGATACAAGAGTCATATTTTCCATGAGCAAGGAATCACGTATTGAACTTTGTTCGTAGGCAGCTAATTATCGCCTATCGTAAAAAGTTGGGACTTTGTAAAAGGCGACACTGTATTACTGTAAGTTGATATTTCTCTTTTTTCTTTACTTTCCTCTTGTTCTACAGTTTATTTTAGTAAAGCATCGCTTTATTTTTACTCGTGTGTAAAAAAAAAGAAAAAAGAAAAAAATATATGAAAAATGAAACATATTTCAAGCTGTTCTCAGATCGATTTATAAATTGCAACAATTATACCGGAAAGACATCATTTGTGGTGAAAGTTTCTGATTCGGATCCTGAACTCGCGTTAGTTTTCTCTTGGCTCACAGCAGTGCCAGTTTCAGTCATAGTCATCTATCGTAATTCCTAAAGGGAAAAGATACAATTAAGTAACCAGAATTCATCATACATTCGTTATCGAGAGACTACAAACATTTCCGAGATAGTAAAACGACAATTATATTTTACATCGTATTCCGATATATTTCGATCGAAATAATGTTTCGTCGCGTGATTTCTTTCCCTTTTACTAGTAATCAATCAACGCAAATAAATAAATAGAATTGGCATTTCTAGCGAAATTTTAATATTTCCACTCGTGTTCAACCGATCATTGGCGGAGAAATTGACCGGCGTGGGTTAACTCCCGACCTGATTTACGACGATACGCATAACGGAAATAAAAGTCAGTCTCAATCTATTCAATTAGTATTTCGTTACATCGTTGTGGTTACCACCTGATATCCGTCTTATGTTACGTACCAAGTATATTGTTACCTGCAGTTGAAGCAATAAATTCTTGGAATGTGAACGCAACAACGCATAACGCACAGATTGAGTTGTAAACTCAGTTTATCCCTATGTTGGAATCCGATAAGTAATACTATGCAGGTATTTGATTTTGTTCGGTGAAGCTAGGTCATCGAAAGTAATTAAGAAAATTATATATTCAAACACTCTTGTGGCCATGTACATAGAATAATCGATACTTTCTGTATTAAAATACGTCGAGTATTTATTTTTAATTTTTAACATTATTCTCACTCATAATAACCAATACTTATGGTTGTCTACAAACCGCATAACTGATTCACCATCATGGAAGCGATTGTTCCAAAAGTTAGTTGCTATTATTGCAAGAATCTAACGTACTAAAAATTATATGTTACGATCTAAAGTTACCAATCGGATAATTCTTCGAATTAATCAAAGGTCAATCCGTGTATAAAATCGTGACATTTCGTACGGCGCTTCGAACTTTATACGTCCCGGCGGAGACGCGTGTAACCATTTTTTTTAACATTGAATATCATTGTGTTGCAAAGGACACGTTCTTCGCTTCCAATTTTCTTATCACGTGTGCATTATGTAGCATAGGTTAAATTATAGAACACGTGAAACTATTTATTTTTAGTCATAAACTACTTGGAACTCTGGCCTGTATCCAGATCTAACATTCTGTATACATGTATGTATTTAATAACGTTCTAGGTGAACTTTTGCATTCATAAATACGATACGCCAGCCAAAAAAAGAACAAAGTAATCGTAAAATATAGCACCGGCACAAATCACTTGCTATGGAACGAATTCTTTTTCATAAGAATAGACAGATTGAAGAATAGATTCAGAACTATTCCTTTGTCAAATATACACATTGTGTATACGCTATTTATATATATATATATATATATACTATATATAAACTTATATATATATAAGTTTCTGCTTGCCAATGATCGAACTCTTACAAATGAAATTTTTAAATCACGTACGTTATATAACAGGTTCAACTTTCCTGTTATAATTAAACGATACTTTCGAGATACTATTTTCGTTTAATGATAAATCATTGCTCGTGTATAATCGGGAGATATGTATACCTCGACGCGTATGTAGAGAATCGCGTGCAGTGATCTTATAAGATGAATGACAAATTTAATAGAAAGGCCAAGGTCACTGGCGACTCATATTCAACATTCATTGTATGTGCGTCGAAGATAGTCTCGTCCGGTGTATGCTGCGATCATACAATATTACTACGCTCGTAGATGACGCCAGTCAAAAGAACACCTATCACTGTGACAGATTAAACTTTTGATTTAGCAATTTTTCAATAATCTACAATTAGATATTTCATAACGGGATCATTTTATAATTAAAGGCTCTAACTCGACGAAGTAGGTCCAATAATCATTCGCACAATTTCTAAAATGTTCTTTTCAAAAAAATTCAATATTACAAACATAGAGGATGTTTGCACGCGATAAAAAAATATGAGAGACGATTTCATACATTCTGTTTTTGATATCGAAATCGATCGAAGCTAAAGAACGAATATCGAAATCCACAAATCCGCACCGGATGTTCCGCCTTACTTTTCCATTGTGATTTCACCTCGACCTAATTTCTCGTACACGTCGCAGAATGCGGTCACGAATCGATGACGTTCGCTGCCCGAGCTTTTAGCATGTATTTACCGTTATCTAGAGATTTTTACGCTAGTCTACAGACAATGACTTGCCATGGAAACTCTTAACGATAAAAAAAGCACGAGAGATCCAATAATTTAAAAATACGCGTAAGAAAAAGAGAGACGAATCGTATGATATAATCGTCAACGTAACCGACTTACGCGCGTCTCAGAAATAACTTTCTGCCTGACTGTTACGTCGGAACGTGGATAGTTCATTTCAGTTTTATTATCACGTAAGAAGCTTATTATAATTGCATTAAATGTGGTATTGCTGAAGATAGAAATGCTTATAAAAAAATAATGAAAGCTAATATGCGATTATGCCGCGCAACATCAACTGTAATAATTCTTTTAACTTGGCGTACTTCGGTACTTTTTCCCAAGGTCTGCGCACTGATAATGAACTCTAACGCCGAACCCTATGACCTCGAGCGAGGCACGAACGATTTATTGAAATTCTCATGAATGGTATTGAATTTATATTTCATTTCGCAAAAAAATTTTCTTCGTCAATAGCAGACGTTGGCTTCAATATTTTATCACTTCTTTATCATTATAGACGTCAATTTAAAATGATCACGATATTCGCGCAGGAATTAGTCCTTCGCGTGTATTCTCTATCGAGCAAATGTATCATTACACGCAATTCGTTCTTTTTACGTAATCCGGCAATTGTTGACGATTGTTCGTTACAACTGGTAGCGTCTATGCACAAAGCTCTCTTCTTAACGAGAAGTTAATCACATTCGTCAGTTTGAACGTGGAAAATTGTTTTACGAAACCGCTAAAATATTTACCTGTCTTCGAACTGTTATTACCATAAAGGCAGAAAATATGGTAATAATTTCATTTTCACTCGTCCTGGCATCTCCTCTTATTATGTAACAATTAATTATTTACGTAAATTGCAGATAATAACAGAAAGCAAGTTTTTTTCTCAGGATATACAGATATCTGATATTTATAGATTAAAAAGAATTCAGAATATAATCGCGAATTAATTTCTTCTTTTCCTTTTTACAGAAGATAACTTCGACCGTATTCTTAAGATCATTGAGCGATGCCTCCACCGATCTAAAAAAGGTTCTGGCTGATAAGATTCCAAAGGAGCAGGAGCGTGTCAAGGCTTTCCGTAAACAGCATGGATCCACCAAAGTTGGAGAAGTCACCGTGGACATGGTACGCGTTTGTTCGTGCAATTTCGAGTACATCATGTTAAGCACGTTAAAACACGTAAAACGTGCTTCTTATGTACTAAATAACCGACGATGAATAAATTATCGCGCATCGTAGCAATATTATCGCAAGAGCGGAACGTCACGCGATAAACGTTACGTATTAACATATTAAGCCACGTGGAAGGCGACGAATCCCACTATGAAAGACACGTTACGAGTTATTTTTTGTAACGCCGATAAGTGTCTCGCGAGTAGATAATAAAGACCATGGAATCAGCGCGTATGCCGCGTGCTTATCATGTGATCGCGATATACATATACTTTTAGGTTGTCGGAAAAATTCTGGCTGCCTAATAATCGGAGAACAAAAACTCGCATTTACCATATCAATACTCGATGAACTTTATTCCCTGTATATCGCGTTCTTAAAGATTTTCTTTTGCGTTTAATGAGATCTAACCAAGCAAGAAATTATGCGACAATATCAGACATCTTCCCTTTTTGCCTCTTTTGCCTTTCTTTTATTTTGTACGATACGTTGTACGTTTCTCTCCCTATTCTTATTTATAAAATTAAATCATGATCGACGCGAAAGTAACATTTAGACCAGTCCAAAGTGCGGCTCCTGTGGTCGTTACATCAGAGATCAATGTCAATGAACACATCTGCCCGTTTTTCTTCTATCTTTCCACGCCTTTTTAACTTTAACGTAACTTTTCCTTACTCTTTAGATGTATGGTGGTATGCGTGGAATTAAAGGACTCGTATGGGAACCGTCGGTCCTGGATCCTGAAGAAGGTATTAGATTCCGAGGAAAATCGATCCCTGAATGCCAGAAGCTTCTACCAAAAGCTAAGGGCGGTGAGGAACCGCTTCCGGAAGGTTTGTTCTGGCTTTTGATTACCGGCGACGTTCCCACGGATGCCCAAGTGAAAGCAGTCTCTCAAGAATGGGCCTCCAGAAGCGCATTACCTGATCACGTAGTCAAAGCTCTGAACAACTTCCCCAAGTCGCTTCACCCCATGACTCAATTCTCCGCTGCTATTACTCTTCTAAACAGCGAGAGTGAATACGTGAAAGCGTATACGGGAGGTGTACACAAGTCGAAATATTGGGAGACCGTTTACGAAGATTCGATGAATTTGATCGCTAAATTACCCGTAGTGGCTGCCACGATCTATAGAAATATTTACAAGGGTGGTAAAGGCTTGGGATCCGTCGATGCGGGAAAAGATTGGTCTTGGAATTTCGCGAACATGCTCGGTTACGACAACCCACAATTCATCGAACTTATGCGCTTATACCTAACGATCCACTCTGATCACGAAGGTGGAAACGTATCTGCACACACGACTCACTTGGTGGGTTCGGCATTGTCTGATCCGTATTTGTCATTCGCCGCTGGAATGAACGGCTTGGCTGGTCCCCTTCATGGTCTTGCAAATCAAGAAGTGTTGGTATGGCTGGAAAAGTTGCGCGGTCAAGTTGGAGAAAGTCCCAGTGACGATAAGCTGAAGGAGTTTATTTGGAACACGTTGAAGAGCGGTCAAGTCGTTCCTGGATATGGTCATGCCGTACTGAGAAAGACTGATCCTAGATACACATGCCAGAGAGAATTTGCATTGAAACACTTGCCGGATGACAAACTATTCAAGGTAAAGTTACAGAATGAATAATTTCTTTAGGATTTGTATTAAGTTTTTAGCTTGGTGTCTATTAATGATTATATTCTTATATTTTCAGCTTGTTTCTCAAGTGTACAAAGTAGTTCCACCCATTCTTTTGGAAACTGGCAAGGTAAAGAACCCGTGGCCAAATGTAGATGCTCATTCGGGAGTCCTACTGCAATACTATGGAATGAAAGAGATGAATTATTACACCGTCCTGTTCGGAGTATCGCGTGCTCTTGGTGTTCTGGCGTCTCTTGTTTGGGATCGGGCTCTAGGTCTTCCGATAGAAAGGCCCAAATCTCTAAGCACTGATCTTCTCATGAAATCCGTCAAAGCCTAAACATCTTTATTTATGAAAAATCGGGATCACCTTTTAAGTTTGTGACACACCATCATCATGATTTTAAAAGTAAAGAACTGACTGCTTTCTATCATAGTAAAAATGTTATTAATGCACAGAAAGGTGTAACCTTCTCGAGCTCATTTCGAATTCATTTTAATGTGACTTCAAGGAAGTCGTTTTAATTGTTGAATCTTATTAAAGAGATGTGTAATTAGGTATTAAAACAATCGTCTTATTAATCGTCTTACGTAACGATATGTGCTTCAAATGTAGACATGTTAAAAATAGGTTTCGCAGTTTATTGTATCGCAAAAACTTTTGCCTACATCTTTTAACAACACTTTCATCCACCTTTTCTTGTTGACAATGCAGGTTTCGTGTAATTGAGGCAGAGTTTTTGCGACATAAAACAAGCTACGAAAAAAATTCATTCGCGAAATATAGTTTAACTGCCAAGTCCTTGAAAAAAATGAAATATACCCATTAGCGGTAAACACAATTCATTGTAAATATATTTGTCACTTTATGTTTAACTTATAGAACGGCGATTTTAGAAATAAAAATGATGTAATTCATTATACAGTTAGTAAATCATTAAAACATTCACTACAAAGCTAGATATGCATAGTGAAGGTTTTTCAAATATTGTAAATTGAACAGACACTGCCAAAAAAAAAAAAAAAATATCAGAAATTTTATGATATACATAGAATCACAATAATTACCTTTACAACTATTATTACGTGATTGTTAAACACCGTTTTACCAGCAGAAGTCTGCAAAATATAATGGCTCTCGTTAAACTATGTAAAATAGAAAATAAATAGAGCTAATAAATTATGTAAAAAATGTTGCAGTGTTTGCGCACCAGTTGTTGGTTTTAGATTCTTTAAAAACATAAACTTGGCTCAATCACACCGAACAACTTCGGTTAATCTACATTTTAAAAAATGATGACCAGTGGTAGATCCACTGTTACAAGAATGAGTGAGTGTGTGCGATACTTTATTTATAAAGAACGTGAAAATAAACATATCTTTCAAAATTATATTTGGCTTTTTTTTGACACCTTAGGATAAGCAATTGAAATGTAAAAATATAAGATAAGTAAATATTTCCAATTTACTTCTTGCGACTTGTATTTTAACTTCATTTTGAATTATGTATTTTTAATTGTTATTCGTATATCAAAAGAACAAATACAAGATAGTAAAATACATAGTTTACAATATATAGTCTGAAAGAATTTTAAAACAAAAATATAAAATGCTTGCTGTTCTTACTCTTATTACAACAATTTTATTATGCCGACACTCTTTAACGCCGGAGTTAAATAGTGAAATTTCTGAGTATGGGGTAGCGATTCGTTATTGTGAATCGCGTAAAGAAATATTCCAAAATCAATACCCAATGAGTACCAAATGACCGTACATTCTGCCAAATTACGATAGCAAAATCGTTGGCATTTTTGCAAGATTATCGCGCGCAATTTAGTATAATTAGATGATAACAGCGCGCGGTGATGCCGTGGGTCGTTTGCAAACCACGTAACAATGCAACATGGTTTTCGACACTGATAATGTATTCATCGTACTCGCCAAAACGAGATGCTTCAAGGTTCAAGCTTTGATCCGTTACGAGCTTCTCGATTTGCGCTTGAACTCTATCAAATTAATCACGCAAGTCTATGTATATTTTAATTTATCGTTTCAAAGCATACATGTATATTACATGTATTTCGTTAGATGAAGTTTCTATCAAACGTTTAAAGCGAATTAATATTGACCAACCCAAAGGAATAACTATCTAAACAAATTGGACCACTTAATAAATACTAACGTACTTGACGTACATAGATGACTATGAAAAATTATTGCAACGAATGAACTGTACAATATGTACAAAATTCAATATCGTATACACAGAGAAGGTTTGCTCGAGAAACAGTCAAGAAACGATTTCATTCATTCTGCTTTTGAAATCAAACTGTCCAAGCTATGCAACGATTGCCGAAATCTACAGATTGTTACCAGCTTTATCTTCTCGTCGTAGTTTCATCTTGACTTAATTTTTAACCTACAGACAATTCCCCGTGCTCGATAAGAATGTTCAAGCATAGTAAAGTATGAAAGACCTAATAATTTTAAAAAATGTCTAATGATATAATCATCGACATAACCGTCACATGCATTTCCGAAACAATTTCTTTTTTGTCACGCCGAAATGTGAATGATTAATTTTGTCACGTAAGAGGCTTATCTATATCAACTGTATTACTGAAAATAAGAATATGTTGGTAAGACCTCGAAAAAGAAAAACGATAATATGAATTAAGCAGGCAGAAAAGATCTAGAAGACGACTATCTTCGTGGATTATAAGGTCTAATACGTATAATTATGTTGCTTGATATCGACCGTCATAATTCTTTTAATTTTAAGTTTCCTGCGCGTTTTCGCAAGATCCACGCATTGATAATAAACTCTAATGCGAGACCCTATGACCTCAAGCGAGTCTTGGATGATATATTGAAATTCTCATGAACGTCGACTCTTTCCAGGCACGAAGTAATGCTTTGTGTCTTGAAATTGTACATTATTTGTGATGGTTATGAATTTATATTGCTTTAATTTAAAAGCTGTATAACATCGAGTCGATATAAAAGAAAATACACGCAGAAAAGTATTTTAATATTTTTCTAACATCGCAAAAAGTCGTACTGCTTTGAATTGTTCTATTTTACAAACTTATGGATTTAGGGAGGAAATATAAAAATGGTATTGAATTCGTATTTTGAAAAAAAATTTCTTTATCAATCAAGCAAACGTCAGTCTTAATAGTTCGTGATCACGACATCCGCGCGACGGTTAGTCCATCGCGTCTATTCTTTAATTATACGCTAGGTATTCTTCTAGGTATCTTTATGTAATCCGGCAATTGTACAGGATTGTTCAGTAGAATTGGTAAAATCGATACTTAAAGTTCTGTACATAACGAGGATTTGATTACATCCATCAAATTGAGTGAAAAAAGTCCAATAAAACCAATAAACTATTTACGTCTTTAAATTGTATGTTCTCGTCACAAATACAGAAAATATCTTAATAATTCGACTCGCACGTGTTCTAGTTTCTTCCCTTATTATGTAACAATTAGTTTTCGTATAAATTGAAAACAAAGCTAAAAATTTGATTTTCTCGCAATGTATGTATCCGAAATGAATAGATCTTGAAAGTTTCAGAATACAGCGATGAATTAATTTCCTCTTCCCGTTTTTACAGAACATAGCCTTGTTCTCATTTTTAAGATCAATGAGCAATGCCTCCACCGATCTTAAGAAGATTTTGGCTGAAAAAATTCCTAAAGAACAAGAGCGTGTCAGGGCTTTCCGTAAACAATACGGAACCACCAAAGTTGGAGACATTACCGTGAACATGGTAATTCTTGTTTGTTGTGCAATTTTGACTATATCGTGCGTTTTTCCTGTTAAACGTCTGATGATGAATAGATTATCGAACGTAACAACAATGTTATTGCCAAAACGGAACGTCACGTGACAAAAATTATATATTAATAGATTAAGGCACATAGAAAACACAATACCTATTAACTTTTGTAATGTTCATAGATGGACGATAAACGAATGTTTAGATTTTCGGAATAATTCCGGCCGCCTAACAATCGTAGTACAAAAACTTACAATTTTCGTATCAATACATAATGCATAAATGAAATATTTTCTCCTTTTTGTCTTTCTTTTTTTCGTACGATACGTTGTATGTTTCTGTCCCTATTCTTATATGCAAAATTAAATTACGATCGATATGAAAGTGGCGTTCAAATCAATTTAAAGCGCGGCTCCTGTAATCAATAGTCAGAGATCAACGTCACTGGACACATCTCCCCGTTTTTCTTCTATCTTTCCATGCCTGATGTTAATATCACGTGATAACTTTTCGTTACTTTTTAGATATATGGTGGTATGCGCGGAATGTTAGGACTCGTATGGGAACCGTCGGTTCTAGATCCTGAAGAAGGTATTAGATTCCGAGGAAAATCGATTCCAGAATGCCAGAAGCTTTTACCGAAATTCAAGGAGGAACCACTACCGGAAGGTTTGTTCTGGCTGTTGATTACCGGCGACGTTCCTACAGAAGCCCAAGCGAAAGCAATCTCTAAAGAATGGGCCTCCAGAAGCGCATTACCTGATTACGTAGTCAAAGTTCTAAAGAACTTGCCCAAATCGGTTCATCCCATGAATCAATTCTCCGCGGCGCTCACTATTTTAAGTACCGACAGTATATTCAAAAAAGAATACCAGGCAGGTATACACAAATCCGAATATTGGAGCGCCATTTATGAAGATATAATGAACCTGATTGCCAGATTACCCGTACTCTGTGCCACGATATACAGAAATATTTACAAGGATGGCAAACTCGGGGCATCTATAGACCCGGACAAAGATTGGTCTGGCAATTTCGCAAAAATGCTCGGTTACGATGACCCACAATTTGCTGAACTTTTACGTTTATACTTGACGATTCACGCTGATCACGAAGGTGGAAATGTATCTGCACACACGACTCATTTGGTGGCTTCGGCACTGTCCGATCCGTATTTGGCATTCGGCTCTGGAATAAACGGTTTGGCAGGTCCTCTTCATGGCCTTGCAAACCAAGAAGTATTACTATGGCTAAAGAAGATACGCGCTGAAATCGGAGATAGTCCCACTGATGACAAGCTGAAAGACTTTATTTGGAAAACGCTGAAGAGCGGTCAGGTCGTACCTGGATACGGTCATGCCGTACTTAGAAAGACCGATCCTAGATATATATGCCAAAGAGAATATGCAATGAAGCACATGCCGGATGACAAACTAATCAAGGTAAAATTCTCGAATAACTCATTCAATATTTATATAAAGTTTCTATGTAGTTTATTCCTTACTAATGACTATATTCGTATATATCTAGCTCGTTGCTCAAGTGTATAAACTAGTCCCCCCAATTCTTATGGAACTTGGCAAGGTAGCAAACCCATGGCCAAATGTAGATGCTCATTCGGGAGTTCTCTTGCAATACTATGGAATGACAGAGATGCAGTATTACACCGTCCTGTTCGGAGTATCACGTGCTCTTGGTGTTATGGCGTCTCTCGTTTGGTCTCGTGCTCTCGGTCTTTCAATAGAAAGACCCAAATCCATAAGCACTGACCAGCTTATGGAATTAATTAAAGCTAAATAAAAGAAGACCATTCTTATTCGTGAAGAATTATGATCACTGGAGCTTTCTAAGTAGCGTTTTTGCAACATAAAGCAAACTGATATACGATTTAATTGTCAAGCTCTTTAAGAAAATACTTGCATTAACTGTAAAAATAAATTTCATTGTAAATATACGCGGTTTTTTTGTTAACTTATACAATAACAATTTTAGAAATAAAAATGACATAATTCATTATACAGTTAGTATATCACTAAGCATTTATTGCTGTCTGATCCCGTGGTGAAATTTACACGTGTCTGCCGGCTAACAAAAACCACTCGAAAGATCAATCTTGCGATGAGATACAAGGAATAAATTGATCAACCGAGAATTTAGAATCTTTTCGACTTTCGATTTCCCCCTTCTCGGCAAGTCCGTGTTCGGCTCGTCCGTTGATTTATTAATTGTTAATACACATTGATTGGCTAATTTTTACTAATACATATTGCCAATCATTGTATCTTGTACCGATCACATCCTTTTCTAGGGCCTTTATCCATGGAAGGGAAGAGTTTTCCACGAGTACAAGAGTAGTGGAGAGCGATAAGTAACTTTTTCGCAACGGTGAAGATATCTTCAAAGTTTTTACCGTTCGATTACGAGACCATTAGAAATTGTCCCTTCGGAATCTCGTAATTTCTATCACTTGCAGATACTTTCTAAACAATCTACACTGTTTGTTGATTATGTGTTTTAATTATTATTCATATATGAAAGGGAGGAATAAAATATAGTAAAATATATAGTTTAAAAGAATTTTAAAACAGAAATATAGAAAAGTTACTGCTCATTTATTCGAACTAATATAGCATGTACATAATTTGTCTTATAATCTCATTGTATTATACCGTAATTTTAATTAATAAAATCGGATAAAGAGGATAGGAAATTGTATATTACAGTACATGGTTCTTTTTTGACATCTCATAAAAGAAAGTTTGATAAATTTATTTTACATTAATCTCAGTCCTTATGTTAATTAACAATCTTATACGTGAACATTTCGTGCTTGCTATGTTAATCAATTAAAAATAACCAGTTGAAAACAAATATTTTTGAACTTGTTAATTTTTGTAATTTTGTTTGATTAATATTTAATCATATAAGAAGTTTAAATGCAGACACATATATCTGATTCGCATGACTTATATAGTAATGAAATAAAACAACCTGTAGCTTGTACTGTATTTCAAAATTTCTATATAATGAAAGCTTTGTTAACGACAGTATATATTATAATATTGTGTATTTGTAGTAATATGTCATAGTTAAGACAATTAATTGCTTCTTTTCTCAATATGAGAAAACTGCTATTTATTCTTATGAAATGTTAAATGTATGATCTCACTCTGGTTTTAGACGGCATTTGTCTTTCATACAATGATGTTAACAATTTCTACAATCGTCTTCTCGTATGTCACTAACGTGTGTGTTCTAAATTTTAATAATCGTCAAACACTAGAGTATTTTTAGCTATACAAAAATTAATTACTATAATCATGAAGTAAATAAAATAAATGAAACAGCTGTTAATCAGATAGTTAGAGATTAGTAATACTTAAAATAATTCATAATACATATATTGAAGAATACAAGAGATATATTTTTACAACCGAATGAGTTTTATATATAAAACACATCTTTGTAATATTTTGCATAAAAATGAAATTAAATATTCTCAATAAACAACCATCTCACTGTTGAATACTCGTATCACAGAGCAGTCTTCTGCTTCTAAATGTTTGATTACATTGGTTGAATAACTTGCCTTGAAATTCTTAAAGATGTTTGCAGTATCAAGTATTAAGAAATATTTAAATTCTTATACAGAAAGTTGAAAAATATGTAGTTTAATTGGTGCTAAATTGAAGTTGACTTTTTACAATTGTTTACTATTATTGTGAAGTATAAAAAACTATGTACATAGGTATATTTTTGAAAACTGCATAGGCTAAATAATTTTTATCTGCACATTAACTCAATAGAACAAATAAAATTACCTCGTCTATCTTTATTGTTATATAAACAAAGGTGGACGGGATCAAGATTAAATTCTTTATCCTTCAAATACGCATGCAATATTTTCACTACATTTGTTATTGAATCAAAAATAAAATTTATAAAGCTAAATAAAATTTAGCTTTCAGACTGCAATTTTAATATAGCATTTATAGCTGTAAATAATCAGATGTGCTCATAGACCATATATTAAATTTGGCAGTCCTGCTGTAAAGTGTTCATAATATATATATTTTTTTATACACAGATAAAAAAATTTTTGCTATAGATACTTCTCTTAATGCAACAATATTTTCTATAAAAGACTCTGGATATTCTAGATTTTTCCATTTTCTTATAACGTAATGTTTTAAATATATTTTACACAGAGAATTGTTAAAACATTATTTTAGTTTTATATAGTAATCATTTACCATTATATCTTATATCACATTAATAGATGAGACAAAATTTACCCGTCCACCACTTGATATATTAAGTGTCTGCAGCAATAATGTTAATCAATATACCCAGTTACACTTTAAGTTATGCATGAAGCTAGTGTACCATTTGAAAAATGATCATTCATTCTTATATCATTTGTACAATTGTAGAGTGGCACAGTAACTTACACTGAACATATACTTTACAGTTTAGATATCTTATTACATTTAAAATCAATCCTCATAATGTACGTCATGTCTTTTTTAAACGTCCAACAATCCATTCAAGACCTTGATAAAGCCTAAAACATTACAAGTCATTAATAACCTTGTTTCATAAATAGAATTGTAACTCTAATAACAAGTCTCTTTTTACCCCTCTCCAGTAAGTGCACAACAGCTTTGTATGTGCCATTGATGTTTTTTAATGGAAGTTAAATCTAGTTGTCTAGAAATTTCAGCAGCCGTCATGCTACCTTTTAAGTCTTGTTTGTTAGCATAAACTAAGACATTGGCTTTGCTTAATTCTTCATGATTTAGCATTGAGTACAACTCTTCTCTTATTACACCAAGTCTTTCTCTATCTGTACTATCTATAACCATAATAATAAACTCAGTATTAGTATAATATGTGGACCATGCAGCTCTCAGGCTTTGTTGTCCACCCAAATCCCACATTATGAAATGAATATTTTTCCAAACAACTTCTTCAACATTGGATCCAATAGTTGGTGATGTATGAACAACTTCATTCATTAGGAACTGGTATAATATAGTAGTTTTACCAGCATTATCTAACCCTACCATAACTATTTTATGTTCTGAAAGATAAAAAGATTTAGTTATATTTAAATAAAAATTCGATGAACCGTATAATTAGAAAATTTAATAGTTTAAATTATAATTATTTGAATTATGTATCCAAAAGTTTTAAGTATTCATCTTATAATATGAAAAAGAAATATATAGGAAACATATGTTAACATATGTTTAAAGTAGGACAATGAAACTTTAAAGCAGTTTTAACAAAAATATATTAATTACAAGAGTCATTAGCAAACTTACAAAGAACAGTTTCATCTGTAACTATAATTTGTATTCATATCAGCATATGTCAACATTTATATTTCATTTATTTCAAACCTTATATCTTTTATCATAATATCTATTATTAAATTTTTTGTGATTAGAAAAAGCTATTATACTCGTATCCTTTTTAAGTATATAAATATGGAGAATATAGTCATTAAGTTAATATAAATTCTATATTATTTGAGTAAATTTATTATTGCTAAATTTTGTGAATCATTTTTGTATATTATCAAAATAGAAAACAGAAGGAACACGACTTTTGTTCATATGGTTTTAATAAATGATCATCATTTTTTACTTATTATTAAGCACAAATTTATTGCAATTTTAAATTATTTATATGATGACACGCATAAAACAGTACAATAATTGTGATACAATATTGTTACTACATATGCTAAATTTACCTTCATTGCCAAAGAGACTCCACAACTTTGCAAATAATAATCCCATATTGATCAAAACAGTAAATCACTCAGTTAATATTTATTTAATCGTGTTTCTGTAATGTCTTTTTCTCGATAAAAAAGATGTATTTAGTTCCAGAAACGGGGCATTTCATTGTCAGAGGGTTATGTACACTTTTCTGTCAAGTCCTTTTGCAATATGTTTGTAGTAAATTTGCTTCATTATTGATACATTATGATGTGAAATATATACTTAAGAACTATTGTAAACTGTTGAAAATACAGTAAGGATAACCCAAAAGTGAAACAAATATGTATACGAAAACCTTCCCTAATCTAATCAAGCAAATCGCGACATGTTGCTTTCCCAATTAAAACATCCATACGTTCGATGTGTCCAATCATCGTTTAGCAATAACCGAAAGCGATGTCAGTTCTGTATATATGTAAACTGATTGGAGCTAAAGAATTCTTAATTAAACGCGCGTAAAACGAAACACACTTGAAACTCTTAAAACGAAACTCTCTTGACTAAGATTACCTAACCAATTTTGCTGAATCACTATCTACCTTTTCCTTTAAAAAAACAAGGGAACTAGTTATAGTGAATGTAACTGAACAAAGTTCACATAATTATAAAGACTTAACATTATCTGATCTTATATGATATTGTATCAAGATAAATTGCAATATCAAAGATTATAATCAATATAATACAATCATTAATTTAAACCTTTCAATAGCAATAATTTTATTATATAGGGTAAAATATAAATCAAACTTTAATATTTTGATGCCTTAGAGCAAAAAATTTTACACATTTTATGTTGTAAGAAGTTATACATTTTTGATATTTTACAAAACATTTGTAAATTTTTAAGTACACAATTTTTAACAAATTAATCAGATTTATCTAGTTATTATTTCTTCTATACTACAATGTAAAATTTTTTTAACGTAATAAATATTTGAAAATTCATTGGAATACTATATTTATAAAGGCCAAGTTTTTCAGAATATTAAATAATAAAATGGAAAGTTCGAATTTTCTATCGTTTTAATTATCATTTAATATCACATTTATAATATATCTAAATAGTGATAACATTATGAAACGTTTATAATAGTCTCCATAGTATGTTAACAGTATGCTGACCTTGTGCACTGCGATTGGCTTACGAAATGTCGGCTGATGTTGAATCTACTCCAGTATGAACATTCATTCTTGATCTTTGTGGGGAAAGCATTCGGTCACTTGTTGCTTTGATATAAAACTAAAGAGAACAAATTACATCTTATTTTGAAAAAACAATACTTATTAAAATGAGTAAACCGTGAGTCATCTTTACATTATTTCCGATATATTAAAAATTTTAATTTGGGAAAAGAATTTAGATAATTGTTTTTATGATAATGTGGTTTATATAATCATTTCCATTCGAGTTAATTTTAATAAATAATTAATTAATTTAAAAATGTAAAAAGAAGAATAAATATAATCTAAATATTATACTAATTATTATAAATTAATTTAGAAAATCAAATTTTCATTGTATATATTGTAATATGTAATATATAATGTATGACATATATATAATGTAAAAGATATATTTTCAAGTGACTCCTAATTTAATAAAAAACATAATTTACTTTATAGAGTTGCTGATATTGCCCTTATTGGGTTGGCTGTTATGGGTCAGAATTTAATTCTAAACATGAATGATCATGGATTTGTGGTGTGTGCCTACAACCGTACAACAGAGAAAGTCAAATCTTTTTTGGAAAATGAAGCAAAGGGCACAAAAATTATTGGTGCATATTCATTGAAAGAAATGGTAGACAAATTAAAATCACCAAAAAGAGTAATGCTTTTAGTAAAAGGTAAATATCTATTATAAATTATAAATTTAAGAACAAGAATTTGACCTCTCAAACTATTACTATATCTATTACTACTCCTAAACTTGTATTTAAATCTGTATTTGTAGTGGTGCTATATGTTTCAGATAGTATAGTTAGTATAGTTTGTATATCTTTTAGTTTTTTTTTAACTGGTATATAGTGATATACTTCTTGTCTTTTTTGCATTTTTCTTTTCTTTCTAATGTTCTAAGCAGAGGAATCATAACTTTATACTCTTTAAAATCTGTGTGTGAAAATTTTCTATCTACCTTGGTCTTATTTCTTTGTATATGGGTCATTTAGTTAAGACTTGGCTTATAATTTCCATCTTTTTTCTATTGCATATTTTACATTCTGTGCTTTTGTTTATTTTGTATCCATAATTCTTTTTATCATTACTCATCCTAGTTTTCTTATTAGTCTTATATCCAAGTATTTAGATCTTTTTAGTTCTATGGTTTTGTTAGTATCCTTATAAGTTTCACTGTAGGTCGAGTCTAGTATTCTCCTTTTATTTTCTTTATATAGTTTGCCTGAGAATTTTACATAATTGAAATAATCATGTACAATATTATATCATCTTTATAGCTGGTGCTGCTGTGGATGCATTTATTGAACAATTAGTACCTTTATTGTCTCCTGGAGATATTATCATTGATGGCGGTAACTCTGAGTACCAGGATACTGATAGAAGAACTAAGGAGCTAGAAAAGAAAGGAATTTTATTTGTTGGTAGTGGTGTTAGTGGAGGTGAAGATGGTGCTCGATATGGACCATCTTTAATGCCAGGTGGAAATCCCAAAGCCTGGCCACATATTAAACAAATCTTTCAGGTGATTTTTTTTAGCATTGAAATATAATTATTTATTTAGTGTATAATATAAATTACTTAAGCATACATATTAATAACAAAATATTTTTTTAGTCAATCTGCGCGAAAGTTAATAGGGAACCTTGTTGTGATTGGGTAGGCGAAACAGGTGCAGGTCACTTTGTAAAAATGGTACATAATGGTATTGAGTATGGTGATATGCAACTTATTTGCGAAGCATACCACATTATGCGAAATGGTTTAAAACTTAATCCAGAAGAGATGAGTCAGGTTTTTGAGGATTGGAATAAAGGAGAACTTGACTCATTTTTAATTGAAATTACAAAAGATATCCTTAAATATAAGGATGAAAAAGGATATTTATTAGAGCGAATTAGGGATACAGCTGGTCAAAAAGGAACTGGAAAGTGGACAGCTATTGCAGCACTAGATTATGGAGTACCTGTAACTCTAATAGGAGAATCAGTCTTTGCTAGATGCCTTTCTGCTTTACAAAGTGAAAGAATAGAAGCAAGCTCAGTATTGCAAGGTCCTGATGCTATATATCAAGGTGACAAGAAACAGTTCCTAGAGCATTTGAAAAAAGCTCTCTATGCCTCCAAAATTATTTCCTATGCACAAGGATTTATGTTATTAAGGGAGGCTGCTAAAATTCACAATTGGAATTTGAATTATGGTGGTATAGCTCTTATGTGGAGAGGAGGATGTATTATAAGAAGGTACACACTTTTTTATGGAAATTTTATAATAATCTTAGTAACAATAATTTATCATTCAATTTTTGCTTTTAGTGCATTTTTGGGAAATATAAAAACAGCATTTGAAAAGAATCCAAAACTTTCCAATTTATTATTAGATGATTTCTTTGCTAATGCAATGAAAGAATGTCAAGCTAGTGCTCGGATAGTGGTATCTACAGCTGTAACATTAGGCATAGCAACTCCTGCATTATCAACTGCTTTAGCTTTCTATGATGGCTATAGAACAGCTCGACTTCCAGCAAATTTACTTCAAGCTCAACGGGATTATTTTGGAGCTCACACTTATGAATTACTTGGTCAAGAAGGAAAATTTGTACATACTAATTGGACTGGACATGGTGGAAATGTATCTGCATCTACATATGATGTATAATAATTACTAACATAATTATATGGTAATAAGATGTACATACAGTTAATGTTACAGTTGAGGTTAATGTTATAGCTATCTAATACATCTATCAATATGTATTAGATCTAATAATAATAACTGGTTATGTAAAACTATGAAAAATATTTTGTTTAAAAAGATAAAAGTTTATTAAAAAAAGTATGTTACATACATTTGTATATGTGTATAAATTATTTGCCCTTCCTTAAATTAATAAACTGATATTTTTAAAAAATAAAGATTATTCTTCTTCTATAGTAAATTACTTTACTAAAATACAATTTACGTACATAGACACAACCTTATACAATAAAATGATAGGTCAATATACACTTGCATACACATATATGTGAGTGTATGCGCGCGCGCGCGTGTGTGTGTAAGAAAACTATATATTTATCCAGGAAATGAAAGCAGTAATAATTTCTAACATACACCTACCTATGTACATATACTTTCATATAAGAAAGTCTGTATTATGAAAAAATAGTAGAGCATGACTTGTGAAGTCGCACGCCATTCTTGTGAAATCAATGCGGAAGTAATTTATTTAACCTATTCGTCGTTACAATCATAACTATGTCACATTTCCAAATAACAATACATGTCTGTGATTCTAAATAGCTTTTTTAATATATTAACAAAACTTATTAAACACCTAATTTTAAATCAAAAAGTTTAATAAAAATATAACATTTGGATTGATAATACACTCATATCGACTAAAATGGAAATCCAAGTAAAAATAATTTCGCGCCATGATTCACCAAAGTTAAATAAAATCTCATATCGCTTGAAATAGCATACATTATATGTAATTAGTATAGTTATATACATCTTCCTTATTGTCATTGGTACTCAAATAACATTTCAATTTATACGATTGTATGATAACGTTAGTAATTTAATAAACATAATATTTGATTTATTTTAAATAATATGTATGTATCTTCCTTTAGATAGAAGTGTAAAGGAAATTTTTATTGTAATTTCATAATAATGAATTTTAGAGAACATTAAGAGTGTAACTAATACTTTGTAGTATGTTTCATCTATGAAATTCTGAAAAATACTCTGATACTATATATCTATGTACATACGTTACTTACATACATGTGAGAAACTGATCTCGTAGAACCCTATTTCAGCCGTCCCTGAAGCACATCGGCTTTACTGACCATAGACGGGCGACGTAGTCTGCATCATTCATTTGTAAAATGGCTGACCACAGGGAAAGGGATTCATACTATTCGCAAACGGATTTAAGATCAAAAAATGATGATCCACCGAATTCACGTTTATTTGTTATATGCCACAAAAGTTTTGAAGAAGATGATCTTAGAAAAGCTTTTGAAAAGTTTGGGAAAATCGAAGATATTTGGGTAGTGAAAGATCGAACTACGGGGGAAAATAAAGGTAATTTCTCTTGTCTACACAAGAAATCAATAGGACTTTAATTTCTTTTTAATCATCCTTTACATATTTGTAAATTTATCTATATACACATTTTTATTTATGAAAATTGTTTATTTATATGCTTTTTACGAGTTATTTAAACATTTGAAAAGCAATGCGTCTTGTTTACCTAGGAGTCACATACATTAAATTTTCGAAAACATCAGAGGCAGCTTTTGCTCTTGAAGAGATGAATGGAAAAATGTTAGGTTCTGTTGGAAGACCTATTAAAGTAATGATTGCTTCAAAGTAAGAACTATAATAGTTATTGTAAGATATTTTTAGAAGGACTTTATCCTTTGTTGATATATTTATTTGTTGATAAATGTGAGAATATAGATATTTGTTACAGTCGTGATCAAGGATCTGTCAGAGAAACAAATGAAGAAGAAAGATGGGTTCGTCTCTTTTGTGTATTACCTAAGTCTATGACAGATAGTGAACTTCATCGAGAATTTTCAAAGTTTGGATCTATAGAATATGCAACAGTAGTTAAAGACAGAAATACAAATGAATCAAAAGGCTTTGGTTATGTAAAATTTCAAAAAGTATCTAGTGCAGCAAAAGCATTTGAAGAATGTGATAGAAAATACAAGGCTGTATTTGCAGAACCAAAAAAGCCAAAACCTGAACATATTGATGTGAAATATAACAATGGACTATCTTCTCATTATGATAGTGCTGGTGGTGGTTATAGTTCATCAAATTTTGGAAAGAGCAGTATTAGTTTAGAAATTGCCACAAATTATCCCAATTCTGAAGGTTATACACATTTGCAAGTAATTGCACATCCAATATTGAATCAAGATCAATTATGGAAATTATTTGACATTGTACCTGGTTTGGATTATTGTCATTTGAAAAATGATGTAAGATATAGAATGCCAAGAGGTCAAGCTGTTGTAGTATATTCTAATCCTAGTGCAGCAGCATATGCAAGAGAAAAATTTCATGGTTTTGAATATCCTCCTGGTCATAGGATGATAGTTAAGCCGGATTTATCAAGTGTTCCACCAAAAAATGCAATAAAACCTGGTAGTTCTGCTGCTGGAATTGCTAGTGCTAGGACAGATTTAGCACATCTAGCTGAAACTATTGCTCAAGCTACATCTTTAATTCAAGCTGCAGGATTAACTGCACCAAGTGAGAGATTATTTTATCTACATAATGCGATAATGTAGGACTTTTTTATATAATTATATTTTTGCATAATTAGGTTTAGAGCATTCGATGTGTGTGAAGTTACCACCTGTGCAACCAATGGCTAGTATAGATGCAGAGGTTGCTAAAAGATGCTTCATTGTATGTGGACCTCCAGTGCCTCCAATATATGCCATGAAAGATGCCTTCTGTAGATTTGGGAACCTTATAGATGTTTACATGCTTCCAGGGAAAAATTGTGGTTATGCAAAGTATGCCAGTGTGCAAAGTGCAAACGAAGCAATCGAGGTATATTTTATCATGCTTTATTTCGCCATAATGACTTTTTCTAAATAAATAAGATAGTTAAACAATAATAATCAATCTATAAAATAATAACCGTAGATGTTGCACGGACAAGAAATTTGTGGATCTCGATTAAAAGTATTAGAAGCAGAAGAGCGTACTGTTGGTGAAGATCGTAGAAAACGACTACGAACGGATGAAGACGAAAATTAAATTTTTTTTTGTATACCTCGTAAGTAAATCGCTGAGTACATGGCAAAAAGAAAGGAGCGAAAGAGAGAGGCAATTAAATATTAACACCCTGACGTTGTAACTGACGATTACTTTACTCGAAAAACAGGAGAAAATGTAATTTTTCTATTTGTCTTCACAGACTGACTGGTATACACAAGCTGGACGCACGCAATAAAAGAGACGAATTTTAAGACTCATTTGACCACGTCGGGCCCGCATCCAAGGAAACTCCAACTACCTACTTTTAGCTACCGCTTACGTTCGCGATTTCAACGTTACTGAAACTTTAACGATACTTTACTTTATCCTTACATGTCGTTACACATACACCTGACTTCCTAATTTTATTATTTTAAAAAGCCTGTGCGGAAAGTGATTTTAAATATTCTAATTAAGAACATATAAAACACACGAAATTAATTAAACTTGGAAGTTGTGCCTTTAGTAGTAGTGGTAGGAAGGTATATGATGTGTAGTATACTCGAGGCGTTTATTGTTGTATAGTAATGTACTATAGACATTAATCAGAGGTAAGAGTATCTCTCTATACATTAATACTTTTGTATTAAAATTATATTGAAATGAAAATTTATTCAAACAAATTTATAAAAAAAAAAAGAATGAATTGTTTATACATTAATGATTAAGGGAATTGATTGATTTTGATATGGAGAATATAAAATAAAATTATCTGTTAATATTTTATATTCTGAAGTGTGAAACAAGAAGTATGTAATTATTAATTATAATAATTTTAACTATTCGCGCAGGCTTTACAATATAACCTGCTTTAGGATTAGTAAAACAAATTTTTCTTTATAATTTATATCCAATAGTTTTGTACTATTCTTTTATTAGATATAGTATGTATGGAAGAAAACGTGAAGTAATTTATTTCTTCTATCTGTTTCAAGAAATATTTTCGTAATTACGAATAACAGTATATTTCGTAAAATTTAAATTCCAAAACAAGATATATTCTGCAGAATAATACTTTTATTTTTAAATACTTTTCAAATGTGGTTTTATGAATTACAACTCTAGGTAATAACAAATCAAAATTATATTTTTGTAAGTATAGATATAACAAAGCGTGGCTGAAGAATATTTTTGTGTAGACTAAAACTATATTTAATTAATAAATAATAAATGCATATTATGTTTTATTGCAGCTTACAATAATAATCTTAATTTTAATCACACCAGATGTACATAATTTATTTTAAAAAATTGTACTATTAACCAGATTTAATTATGTTATGTATTTTGGTGAAAACAAAATTAATTTATGTAATTACACAATTATATACAGAGAAGCGATGCGGATAATTACAAAATTTTTCATTCAAGTATTATGAGTAAATCTTGTTTTGGGATCGTTTCAATATTAAATATGTTTGTGTATATAAAATATGCTGACATGTTGTTTTCCATAATTAGATCAGCTTTCTTGGGAAAAAAATATGTTTTCTTAGGAAATTAATGTTATGTCCATGATCACATTTGTCAAATACCAATAATTGACGCACAACATGAACATTTTATGATGGACACTTTTGTACATGTGTTAGACTGTTCTACTCAATGACCATACACAATGATGTTTTAGGAGACTGTAACTGACTTGTTTGTTTGGTGATATTAAAATACACATTAAGTATTCAAAACCTCACACTGACTTCCACTTATTTTTTTTTTTTTCACACTGAACAGAATATCCTATTTTACACTATGTCTATAATTTATTAACCTGACGTGTTTTTTCTGTTAACTTTCAGGATATCTCAAGGATTCAAAGATGTGTACCTGATGACTGTGATATAGCAGAGTAAGATACTACTATTATTGTACATACAAAACATAAAATATAAAGAATAAATTATAATTTTATATAGTCCTTTTTATTACTGGACGGAGATTACTATGTCAATCAGAAGATTGTATTTGTACTTGTTTACGCATTTCGCTTTTATACTGCACTTTTAAGGTATACGATGTTTGTAACTTATTTTTAGCATATTTCTTTGATATGCTCATAAAATACGCAATAAAATAATATTTATAAAAAAGGAGTACATTATGTTATTTTTAATCGATTCTCGATCTATCGCCTTAAATTTAAATCGAAAGATATTATGGAATAAAGTTGTCAGCAGGTGTCGCAATAATACATAAGGAATGATTTTCGCGCCATTAAACTGCGCTGGAATCAAGCGCAAAAGTCGTGGGGTAGCAGATTACATATTTTAATCGCGTTCGTCGTTCGCGAGGTTTAAGTGGGGCACGTTTTGCATCGATATAGGTTAACAGTAGACTGGGAGGGATAACAACTCACGTGTTACCGAACGTGCAGCATGATGCGGAACAGTCGCTCCGCGCGGTAGATATGTAATGTGTGGTTCAGTTCAGTCTTCATAGACATCGTCGTCTAGAACGCATCGTGGTGTTTATTATATTATTGTGAAACCAACTGAAAATTAGTGAAAGCCTATTTCTCAATTATTTACTGATTTTTTATGACCGATCACATGGTGCGTTATTCTTAATTTAATTATTAATAGTGAATGCGATACATTAAACAAAAAAGACTTATTCCCTTTTATTTGTACAAATACGAACAATTTGCCTTTGCTTATTTCTTTATCAGTTCTTAACACTTTTACTGCCACGAAATATAGAAATGACGCGTGAACATCGAGTTCATTTAATTTAGCAGCAGTGTTGTGACCTAACGGATATCGTCTAAAAGAAACGCTACCCTTAGAAGAGAACGATGGAAGAAGTATCCACTGAGAATGCTAAGGTGTCGGATTCCGGATATTCTAATACTTGCAGCAACAGTCAGTCGCAACGTAGGTACGTATCGAGTTTTTTGATTGTCTATACCTTTCGAAGTGCGCTGAATTTACTTCATTCCGCAAGCATTGATTTGAATATAGCGCCATTAATTTCAAATATGAACTATGCGTTATATTGGTCGATCAACTCACTATACATTATTTTAATGATACGTCTATAAGAAAAAGACAAGCCGTTGGATATTTCAGGTAAAATTACAATTCTACAGTTCATATCCTTACAAAACTAAATTTTAATAATCATAGGTATTAACGTAAAGTGTAAACTGTAAGATTTCCCACATTTCCGGTATGATACCAATACCAGAAATGTATATTAATCTGTATATTAAATGCATTAATGCATTCTTATACTATCTGACTAATTTTCATTTGAAATAATGCATACGGTACAGTAGTTGGTAACTAAAAGAACTAATCATAAGATAGAATAGTCTTGAAAATTATTAGTTTATTCGGTATTAAAAAACATATAAATTTCCATTGTATCGCTTAAAATACATTTTAATATCGATACATTAATTATAGTATTGTAAATGATTTTGCTAATATTTATGTAATAAATCGTATACAGAGCGTATTTATTCTTTAGGAAAAAGAACAAACGGGAATTAATATAAATAACTAATATACATAAATTGCATCAATATTAATAGAACGCAAGCGATAAAGGCAAAAAGCTGTAGAAATTCTTGCCGAGCATAATTAATACATCGTTATTCTATTATGTTCATCGCGTGCAATCTACATGCAGACCTTTAACAAACATTTATTAGATCTTAATCAATGAATTCTGTTTAACTGCAATCAATCTAATTGACTTGCTATTTTAATAAAGATTTAACTAATACAGAAATACCTCACGTATTCTCTTAATGAGACATAATCTCTTTTCTTTGTTTTTCCTCCTCTTTTTCTTTATTTTCCATTTCCTGATTCCTGTTACATTCCTGTAATCGATCAGTCGGATTCTTGTGTAATCTCAATTTATGCAATATATATATATATAACCGCGCGTTATTCTATAAACGAATGTACAAAGATAGTAAAAATAAACGTTTGATTAAACGTTCGGAAAATTTAAGCCGGGGATGGACTATAAATCATTGGATCAATTGGAAAATGAGGGTTCCGATATGTTAGAAGTTTTGCGATTTTTTATCGCGTTCGGAGACCTTACAAAAGATGTAAGAGAGTTTCATAACGATTTGCATTTGTGAATGCGAAGAAGAAACCCCTACAACTTAATTTTCTTATGTCCCATGTGATTGATGTTTAATATCGACCCGTAAGACATAGATTGTATACTTATGAAGTATACTGTATATATTCTAAGGAAAACAAATTAATCGATTGACCGATCAATTGATTTTTTCAATTCGTCTCGATAAATTGTATATTTCAAAGTTTCATACCTACTACTAAGAATTACCACTGCCTACGCATCTCGATCATCATCCGACTAGATACGATCATTCTTCTGAAGCTTGTATCGAAATAAAAATTACAAGTGCAAATTTTGTTCATGACAAGCGGCGATGGAGCCTTTCTTCGGTGGGGGAGGGGGGCGAAACGCGTAAAAGTACGCAAGTACATTTTTAAATTTTCTCCTCCAAGATTAAAAGTTTATTTATAACTTACATTTCAATGTCTCTATCCGGTACTGTATATAATAAAATTAATAGATTGATATTAATTATATATCTAGCAAGTTTTTCAGAATGTGGTATAATATTTTTATATTGTTTTACTCTTGAGCGAGAGAAGGCGATCGCCGCTCTCGATCCATCAGTGATGACAAGGAATAGAATTGATTGATCAGATTATTGGACCCGTAAAGTTTGACCCCTGATCTCTTAATCGCCGGATGACTGCTCCATCAGACTCAATTGAACTTCTCATCTCGTTGATAGATTTTGTTTTCTTAATATTCTTAGTATTCGAGAAAGGACTTTTACTTGCGGATGAATTTCACACGGGGATCTCGCAGACATACATAAGTGGTTAATCTCTGACAAAATCGTTCTGATAATTCGCAAATTAAACAAACTGAAAATTTATGAGATATCTTAGCCAAGTCTACACCGACAGACACGAATCTGCGAACAATTGTTTGCCATTGTAAACTTAGCTGTAGGATATTCGCTATTAGGATCGCTAGGATATCCAGTCTCTATGTAGTGTGCGTTAGCGCAGGATTCTTGGCATTGACACGCTTTGTCGATGATGTAGGTGAGAGGTAGACGAAAAGCACGGCGAAGAAAAAGGATAGAAACTCGAACACTACGGTTAAGGCTAACTAGTTTCTCGGCGAAACACGCCGCTTGCATTTCCACGTTCGCATTTAAACATCTAAGCTCGGGTTGAGAAACCCGATGAAAACAGGTCGAACGAATGCAAAGTGTACGCAAGATCGCCGATTGCTACGTTAACGAAAGTTAACGTCCGATTGAAATACTTTCCATGATGTTACCAATCTCGAGAAACTTACGAAATAAGATGCAATATTGAAGAAATTATAAACCAAGAGGCTTGAAGATTGAATTTTTTTTATGTCTAATCAAAACGATTGCTATGATTTTATTGCGTCATAAGAATTTTATTCGTCATAAAACGGCAAGATGAATCAGTATATTTTGATGATTAAGTCTTTAATACCGACGAATTAATTGCATACAAAAATTGTATATTTGACGTTTTAGAAAAATTTGTTTTAAGGAAACCCTGTTTGGTTCGATATGCACGTTGTATTTCAAGCTTTGTTTTTTTAATTAACCATCGTCGATGTAACAGTTAATGGCGATCCCCTATAATTACAAAGAACGACATCGTGGGCGACTCGGCTATTGATGCATACTACTCAACCGATTGATACTAGCGCATAATTATAGATTGTGAATTCTCACGTGTTGCTTATCAAGTAAAATTGTACACGCTGCAGGTACCCGATGAGGAGTGAAACGTGATGTTCCTCTGGGGAAGCGGATGTTGCACCATATGCTGATCCAACGTATTTACCAGTTTGTTGTTTTAATTGCATAACAGTACCATTCCCTACGTCAATATGAAAGGATCATATCACTAGAAAAATTAATAAGGCTTTTCATTACATTTATAAACATCCTAAAAATATGCCGCCAGAATAGTGCGACGAATCCCTGAGAAGAGCCTGTATTTTTATTCTATTAGTCTAAAAATTCCAGTGTTTAAAATAGTCATTAATTTTTACGACACAAAAACTTAATAGAAATAGAATTTGTCAAATGATCATGGAAATGATACGTAACGGATAAAATATAGACGTCTATGTGTATTCTATGTTTTGTTGGATTTTATATCTCGTTGATACAACGTTTCCTTGGCATTATTCGTGCCAGAACTTCGAATAAAATCGATAGCCGGATCACGGTCCCGTTCGACAGTTCTAGTCACGGGGCCACGAGCGTGAAACAGACCTTATGCAATAATTTTTCCTAGCGAACGAGGTGCAACAAATGTAGGAGCCCCGTGCTCGTTCCCTGGGAAATAATGAGGACAGTGAAAGGCCAGAAAGACTCCGACGTAAGGGCCGATTGTGGTGGTCACGTTTGCCGAACATGTGATCGGTCCTTTTTTTTCCATTCCATAACTGGTTTCAGAGATTTTGTGCCAGCGAATCGCGTGACTTTCTTGACACCGGTTTAATTGGCCAATGGGCCGAGGCCGTTCCTATCGTTCGAGAAATGAATCTTTGCTGCAATCACCTTCTATCCACCTCTGTACCCATTTGCCAGTGAAACAGAGAGAATCGGAGGATAGTAATTCTTTTTTCACAATACGAACTAGATCAAGCTTGCGCACGATTTTTCGTTTGTTCAGCAAGTTTTTTCAGACTGTTCTTATGGTAGATGAGTTAATTCGTCGAGGATACTGTTTCTAAGGACGGTGCAACTCTTATCGGAAGGCTTGTATTCTAGTTCCAGCGTTACGCGTGGATCTAGTTACGAAGAAGCAATTTACAACAAATGAATCTTACAAACGCTCGATAAAAAGCGTAAGTTTCGTAATCGAGCAACATAAATTCGTAAAGCTTCGGTACTTACGATCATTTTCTTTTTCAAGTTTCAATGCCATCAAACATTGAAACAGTAATCTGTTGAATATGTTATTCGTTAAACTTACAATATTCCAAAACATTAAGACGCTAATGTATTTGATGTTTTCCAAGCTTGATAATCGCGCGAAAAGCTTGGTAAGCTATCGATTTAAAGATTATTTCAATACGCGAGCGCGTTCAGTAGTAACGGATAGTCAAGGTCGGACCTAGCGCGGTGAACAAGCATATACAGTAGTTTGGTCGATTAATCGTCAGACGTTAACGTGACTACATTACCTATGTAAGTCATATTACGACAAACTCATCTAAAAATATAATTTTTGTTTTATACTAGTAACACAGGGCTTCGCTAAATAATGTTTAATAACGTTTATTCATTTCTGTTGCAGTAGTGGCAGCTCAATCTCGAGAAACAGCAACCGCTCCGAAAGTAGCGGTTATTGCGGTAGGCGTCCCTCGACATTTGGATCCAGGTAATATATCGTTCAAGTTTCTTTGGTATTGTCGATCGTTCAAAGATAGAAGCAATCGTGATGACGGTTGACTCTTACAAAAATGTTTTCCCCAAAGCACGATCCTCAAAAAACACAAATGCAGCTATTGACCGTTGATGACAAAAAATAAAAGTATTTATGACCGTAAGGATTTTGCGACTATGCTTGAAATATCAATGTGTCGTATCTGTGAACAATTGATAAATCATTACAGCTTCAGCCAGTAAAGAATAAGAGTAAAGAATCCAGTGGAAAGTAATTCTTGTCCCTCAGCGCTGTATGAACTTTCGGGAAAAAACAATTTGAAGCAAGCGTCTATCTTTATTTATGTATTTTTTCGTACTTAAAAATGAAATATAAGCAAGACACTACTAATTGTAGTTTCGCAATATTACAGATACTACTTTGTGTAGTTATCTCCGATAGTTGTACGTGGAATGAAAAATACATGAACGTATTACACGCGGAAACAATTCGCTATAGTTAAAGAAGATATTTAGTATAACGTGTCCCAGACGTTTATTGAACGCCGCGAAAAGTATTTGACATTGGAAAAAAGTACATACATATTATTCAACTATCGAAAAATGTCTATTTACATTTAAAGAAGGAAAATAGCTGTCTAAGTTAAAAATAGTGATTGTGGTGTGTATATATATATGTAATGTAATCAACAAGATTGAATAGACGTTGCATGCTAACGCGAGTTTGCCAATTAGACTATTCGCTTGAGTCCATGATCACCTTAGAACGAACGTCATTAACGTTTGCGAATTATTCAATAGTGAAATTACACGAGCCAACACAACTTTTTCCATCACTTTCTTCTATATAATTACAATCGAAGAAACGTTTAAATTTCGACGTCTGTATCTATGTCACTTGGCGCTATTGCAACGAGTCATCTAGTCAATTTTTAATTTTAAATTCTATTCTTCCTCTTTTCTCATAATTAAAGTCATATAATGGAACACCGGAAAAAATTACTGACAGATTTGTATTCCTGGTATGTTCATACAGCTGAACACGGTTGTTCCATAATTATCGCAATTGTGAAGGTGACACAGCGCGCGTACGCGCCCAGCAATGTGGATTTTTAGTATCGTATTCATGTACATGCAAGAGAACGATTACATTCAGTTACGAGAAAGCGCACACAAACCTTGTTACTTGCAGCTGTAAACACTGGTGCATGTGCCCTGCCACGTGCCTGCAACGTCGCCATTGGCGTCGCCTACGTGGCATGAGATATCCCCACGTATTATTGCATAATCCGGATAGGCCGCGCCATTGCAATAATAAATCATCATCGGGTCTATAAATTACAGTTAAAACAAGTCTATTTCTGATTATTCGTCAGATATAATAAGAGGTAGAGAAAATAAAAAGACAATGATGCTTTGAAGTTATATATCAAACTGTAACGTCGTTCACATTTCCTGTTTTATTTAAACATCACCGATCGATGGCAACCGATCGGTGGTTTCCCTCGTCTCCAATGGAATTCGTTTCTTTTTCTTTTTTCTTTTTTTGACGCGGGCACTTTGTAAGGAAAACAGTGATTGAGACATTTAAGAAAGCTGATTACGCTGTGTCATCCGAAGTGAAAAATATTACTGTTTGCTTGATTCGAGATATTTGCAAAGCGGAGTGACACGTCTCGCATCGTTACCTGTCTATCGGTCTCTGACGATACAACAAGCACTTTTCGAACCAATAGTATGAGAATCCGTCGTCGCTTGCTGCGCGTATTTCGTAGAGAACCGCAGAATATACCTCGTATAATTCTCCGCATAACTTGCAAGGGTCAAGGTTAATTAACGCGAATGCTTTTCTGTTGCTTCGAGTAGAATGGACATATATTTGGTAATTTAAATCAACCCTTGCGAATATCTATATCTAATCACAAAGGAATAGGTGTTACTGGAAATTAATTTGTATTGGTAACGATGTCTTTGTAATTGCTCTTCCATGATGGAAATACGTATATATTGCGAGAGGGATGACGTTAGACAATAGTTTTTGAGAGAGAGAGAGAGAGTACAATTAAAGACTGTCCTATTGCATAATGTATTTCAAATTATATTAATAAATTTCCTGCTTCGCATATAACAAGTTGTGCCTAATTCTGATTAAAGGAAGCAGATAACGTCACTTTCGGTCTTTAAAGAAGCATATTAAGATGAATAATAACGAATGTTATTATATTGTTTAGTTCAAAAAGTATTAGCATGCGATTATTTTAATTTTCCCCGTACGATCATTGTAATATAAATTCAAAGTACACATTCTTTTTATTGTTTAAATCAAAGCTGTTCGAATATATTGGCCTTTTCAAGCTTTAATCTCGAACTAGGAAATATGAATACTAAATGGCCAACCCAATCTTGGAGAAAGCTTAAAAGGTTTATCGTTAGAGAAATGCACTTTCTCCTTGTTATGTAACGAATGCAATCACTATTTAATGACCTAAAGCATTTGTTACGTATTGTATTTTTGTTGTAAGTGGTTTTCCTGGAGAAAGTTTCTCGGCAATCTAGTCTATTTTTGTATCATTCCACTCCCACAACACGTAACAATACTATAAATCTAGTTATGCTTATCACGGTCGTTCAGAATAACAACATTCTCCTTGATGAAACAACTGTCAAAGCAACAAATGAACCTGGAACTCATGTTCGCATGAATGCCCAGTAGATTCCTTATTTGTTGACTCAGCGGGAAATAAACTTATTTCTAGAACCTGTATCTATAATTAGCGTCTTATTGAAAGCATATAAGGTATATCAACGTCACCAGTATCGCGTTATCATGGCAAAACACACGAGACTTTAAGACTACTAGTGTAGGATTCTTCGATAAGATTGCGCAACAAAAATAGTTGAATAAACATCGCGATAAGATCAATGAATTATACTAAGTCTCCTTACGAAAACTCTGCTGCAAATATGAAACTTACTCTGGTTACGAGTCGCGAATCATTGTTTGATTCTTACTCTTTTTGCGCGATATATGCGTGTATTATATTATAGGTCGACCTAATCGCTTCGTTTTATCGATCACGATTGCTTTATTTGTAAGTTAACGAAAGTCATCGCTTCTTCCCTTGTTACCACCCCGTCAAAAATTATATTCTTCGACGACACGAAGTTTCTACAAAACGCCATTTTTGACCATCCCCCAAAATTACCTTCCGTCTTTACTAATCTTTGGATCTGTCCGCTAGATTAAGATTAGAAACCTTTTTTCCATTTGTACATGTAACGTCCATGTGAATATAGCAATGAAGCACTACCGCAGCCAATCAGCAAAAGAAAGGATAAAGAATACAAGAAGAAGAAGTCGAAGACGATTTTGGCTGTTAACGCTGAGGCAGATATTATCCTGAAAAGTGCCGGCACACCGCCAGAGGCTGTGTCTTATAATGTCGCCGTCCCAACGAAGCCCATACTTGAAAAAAAACCAGGTTGGTTGTAATACAAAATTTGCGGGAACAAGTGCACGTTAACTGTACGATTCCTGAAATCTCTTCGTTTCTAAGGAGGTACTGTAGTTCAGACGCTGGAGAAGTGCAATCATTGACTTACGTAATCGGTATCATAAGAGGAGGAGCAAACTCTTATCGTTCGTCTAGCTAATTTTTCGTACTACTAATTCTGCTGACTCTACCGAATACGATTTTCTCTTTCGAGTTTCATGATTCAGATTAAACATTGATAGAAATTTATTTAACACAGATCTGTAAGATCGTTGATAATTATAATTAAAAACTATACGTGAAACACGAATTAATTTTTCTCGGGCAAGTAGAAAGATGATCGATAGTTTTGCGTAACGTTATTTGGTTTCGTGCACTTTTCCCTTCAGTTAGATTTCGCTTACTTCATAGCCAAAGGCTTCGAACGACCATTCTTCCTTCTTTACGTCCATCTCCATGGTTCCCTTAGTCCGTCAGACATTGAATCTGAAACGGTCAATTGCATCTTCTTTTGTTCAAAGTTGGAACGATCTTGAGCGTCCTGTTTTTACTTGGTCAACTCCTACAAGTTCGCGTTTCAGTTTGAACAAAAGGGAGATTCAATGAATCTGAAGGGTTCGTCTGCTTCTAATTTGGGGACACTCGGTTAGCATCGATTGTCCTGAACCTTTTTAAACGAGAATTTTACGTAGCTTGTGTCTAAATAAAATAGTCACACAGTAGAGTAATGTGTGTTGTTGTTACCCTGGCAATTAATCTCAGCTCTGCCCAGCGTGAACAAAACCTTGAAAAGAGCATTCCGTTTCTAACTCACTTACGTGGTAAAATATTGATCCCTTTTCGAGATAGCAACCTTTCCGTGCCAATATTGCTATTTGTACAACGAATCCTTCAATAAATATAAGAGGCATAAATAGTAACAACGTTGAAAGATGCTATCTTTTACGTTACGAATTGAAACGATGAACGATAACGACGTATAAACGATGCATAACGTATTTCTAATTATAAGGTTGTAAACAATTCCTTGAATAGTGTGACTCCAGTGATATAAGCATCATTTGGTATATATGCGTGTCCCTTCGGCGGAGGACAGCTGCCGGATAGAATAGTGGTCCCAAAATATTTTAAGCATTGAGATTATATATGTATTTATATGTAATTTCTCCTTATACTGGTTTTATATAATCACTCGGTACTATCCGTGAACAAAAGACAGGTGCTGTCGAGCTCTTCGTTTGGTCCAGCCACAGTAGCACTCACAGCTGAACCGAGCTTTATATAACATCGAGAAGCGTCTATGATTTACGTAATTATTTACATAATTTTTAATAATCCATTTCTCGAATAACCAATTCTTACGTAGGCTTTTTTCATCGGTCGTTACGAGCTTGGACCTGATTTACTGGTTACGAGCCTGCGACGTGTCCTGTAATACGACATGTTTCAACGCGAGAATAGACCCGTTTCGTAATCACGATGCTCGTTTGTTAGTTCGTTGCACGAGGGATAGCTAAAGTACATTGTATTGTACAATCTTTGATAAATGTGTCGTTTTAAAATCGAACAACTTGGGACACGTTGACGTCCAAACACGAAGCGACCGATTTGCGATAACGTCGCGAAAGAATTTAACGATACTATGGATGATTTACAAAATTAGATTCCAGTAACAGTCGCTCGATAAACGAGGTAAAAAACGAGAGTCGAGAAGTAAAAATTGCCTTGGTATCAGCTTGGTGTGTTATAGAGCTCGAAGTTGAATTCCTTTTTATTCCTTTCTTTCAAGAACGGCGTCGAGCTGTTGATTCGTTACTTCTTCTCGTATTACGAAACGTTGTCGCGAAATTTTTGTCCTGTTGGACTAAGGAAACATTGCAATCTCCTATCCTTCATTAATCTATTACCCATGCAATAGGTCACGTCTTACACGTTTCTTGGACGCCTCCAAATATTTTCGGTTTAATTTCAATTAGTTTCTTCCATCGTCAAAGACATTCTCTTTCCCTATATCACGTTTTCAGGGGTATCCAAGGAGATCCGTACAGCAGCTACGTTTCTTGGTTACTGCCTTCCTTCGCCAAGACGTTTAAAGGATCTCCTAAAATCCCAAATTTAAAATCGTCCTCCAAAATTAAAGCCATCACGCAACGAGAAAGATCTCCGTGCTTACCCATTGTTAAAACGATAAAAGGGACGTCCATGAAACGTTGTTGAAAACTTGACAGATGCTAAATGGGTATAAAGAATCCATGCCCTATTAGAAAACACGGGCAGGTATGTCCAAGAAGAACAGAATATAACGACGAGAATTTTTGTTGGGTGTATACAAGAAGAAGTAGCCATAGAATTGGTGGATGCAACGGATCCCGGCGAGCACAACGGCGATACCGTCACAGATGTGGAAGTAGGACTTGCTTCTCGTACGAATCCTCTGGATGATTCCGCCTCTCAAGCCAATGTTAGTATTCATTACAAAGCAACGAGGAAACAGATTTCTCCTAATTAGTTGTAGAAGGTGGTAGAAGGACACGTAGAGAGAAACAGTAATTATGTCAATCGAGACTCGCTCGGTCGTGGTCGATCGAGGGGCTTCTTCTTAGGGAGGTGCAGGATCGGGCATACTCGCAGAAGCATCCTGCCACCTAATATTATATACATATCTATATATTAATCTTAACCCGACTGTTACCTATATCAATACATTAGATCATTTTTTTTTCCTTAATTATTGCAATTCGATATGGCTTTTTGTATACGATGATGTAACATAGTGGTATCATTGTCGCGAGGTTTCCGTGATATTATGCATGGAGAAAGGAGATTTACAACTGCGGCTAGCAAAGCGACTTTCTAGTGGCTGGTAAAGCTATTAAATCTCTCTGGAAATGGCACATTTCCTTTTTTTTCTTCTGAATACTTACGTTAATAAGTAGCTTTCTTCAACGCCAATAACTGGGTTGGTTTGATGGGTGAAGGTTCACTAATCAAGTTTTAAATATATTTACTATATTACATATTCTATCGAGGGAACTATATATTCCTGTATATCGTGGAATTTTTTTTTTTATCTAATTTATATCTTCGATCGTTTGGAATTTTTTTAAACGAATAAAAATTATATTCATTGATGAAATGCAACTCTTTTCTCTGTGCATATAGCGTTTGAAAGTGACCAATTGAAAGTACTATTAAGGTATTGCATGTAAAATGTCCTATGGTAATTCCATCGCATAATTTGCATGTAACTGTTGGTAAAAATCAGAGGAAAGAATGTGAACAACAATCGAGGAAAAAGTAGCGACGAGTTCACTCTACAAGCTACGTAATTTAGAATTATCTTGATGACATAGATTCAGGTGTCATCTACGTGTTAATCAATTATTTTATGGATAAATCTACTAGCACCAATCTGACGTAAATAGAAGTCAACAGTTTCATATTGTATATCCTATATAGGAGGGATTTTGCGCGGTGATTTCGATGCATGATGGCCTCGTGTTGTATACGACTCCCTCGATATGCACAGCTCTAGGATACCCCAAGGACGCATGGATTGGCCGATCTTTCATTGACTATGTACATCCCAAGGATAAGGCTACACTGGCCGATCAGATTTCAAGCAGTATAGTGTCGCCTCAAGAAGACAGACCGAAAGGTATTACTTCCAATTTCCTTAATGAAACTTTTTCATAAAAGGAATTATAATTTTGAATAAAAGATAAAAATAGACTACGAAGAACGTGATTTAATAATCCTCGTTGAACTTTTATCTAATTTTTCTCGCATTAAAATACGTTATAAAATTCTTTATAAATATCTGTAATCTTATTATCTTACAAATATCTATTATATATCTTGGTTTATTGTTTTATTTGTTTCTTTCATTATTATATTCATAGGTATTAACGGTAGAAGGGCAAGTTTATTCTGCGGGTTGCGAAAGTTTACGAGATCGATCGTTCACCAGTCCAATGATCAGCATAAGGTGGCGAGATCGAATTTCTACCTTCCGTTCCACTTGACCTTATCGTTCAGGGATTTTCGAGACCGTGCAACTGAACAGCAACACAAAGCAATGTTCCTGGTGGTTACTGCCCAACCTGTTCATTCTGCATATAAAGGTAGCACGGTTGAAGATCTTCGAGAAGGGTCGACTGACAAAAAAGATTCGATAAATCGTTTATTCTAAGCAAAAATAATAAGAATAAGAAATTTTCAATGATCTCTAAATCTACGTATAAGTTTTATCGATTCGTGAATGATATTTGTGAAAAATAATAGTCGAGTCGTTTCTTCAGTCTAATCTTCTCGATGATAAAATATGACTCGGTGGTTTCCACGGCGACTTGCCTTAAGCAGAAGGTAATTTTTATTAAATTAGAAATATTTATTCGAGAATCGTGACGATGTTGATAATCTCTCGTCCTTGTCGTCTTTTTGCTTATTCGTTTTCTTATCGTCTGGCCAGTTTTTCGTTTTCGTTCAGTTTGGAGACCACTGTTTCGAGTATTTATTTAAGAAGCAGAAACAGAGGACAAGAATAACAACGCACCGATCATTTTCCATAGAACAGATAAAAACTTATTCTTTGTTTGATGAACACGTAGTGATTTTTCCTTATTCGCTGTATTTTAATCTAAACAAAAAAGAGAGAAAAGGCAATAAGAAAGAAAGAGACGAAGAATATTTTTATCGCGTTTTAATTTGGTATAATGTGGTATTCCCCTTCCTGTTTCTACTCGTGCACGTCTTCGATATAAAAATTTATTAACAATGAAACAAGGGAAAGGGAAATCAAAGAGGTTTGCCCTTTTTCAGCCTATTCTGGAAATTGTTTTTTATCATCTTATCGGTGATAGATGGAAGTTATTTTGAGAATTAAATCTTTTATTTGCCTCCTTATCGCATTCTTGTATCGATATTAACGCTTTCGTTAGATGCAGATTTAACATTAAGTACAATTTACTCGCGACTTAATGTCATTCCGAAGCTTCTTTTAAATCCTTTCGACAAGTCTGTTCGAAATTTATAAACATAATATCGAAATGGCTGGTACATCGGTTCGCGCAATGTTATAATGTTATTTCACAATTACATAGGTAGAGCGCACAAGTATTCGTACAGATTTGTCAACGAGTCAAAGTTGCTTCGATTGCGTACTATAAAGATTAAAGCTTTCATCATGAAGGAAGCACTTGACACAAGAGAGAATGACCCCGACCTTCTTGTTATCATTATCCGCAGCACCAGAAGAAACGATAATATCTTCGGTATTCACGACCCGCCATACTGCGACCTGCTACCTATCTCACGTCGATCCTGACGTAGTCCAATACTTTGGCTATCTACCTCAAGATATGGTTGGCCGTTCGCTGTTCGACTTCTACCATCCCGAGGATCTGCCCTTCATCAAAGACATCTATGAGACTGTGAGCATGTGCCCCAGAAAAAAAGCAAATTTTTAGGTTTCGATCGAGTATACGCTTGAGACAAAAAAAAAAAGAATAATAGTGTAAAAAAAAAAATGTAATCCGCAGAAAAAGTGCAAGCGTAAGCGAGTCCCGACAACCGAACGTCGAACGACGTATAAAAATCCCTATTCCTTCGATTATTCGTATTTATACATATGTCGTTGAACAGGTGATCAAGCTCGAAGGTGCCTCCTTCAGATCGAAACCCTACAGGTTCGGAGTGCAGAACGGAGGCTACGTCGTCCTCGAAACAGAGTGGTCGTCCTTTATCAATCCCTGGACGAAAAAACTAGAGTTTGTCGTAGGTCAACACAGGGTACTGAAAGGTCCAGCAAATCCTGATATCTTTCGCTTACCATGCGCAACCGAGTACGGTCAATTGGCTAACATTAGCGAGGAGGTGCTAAAAGAGGCCAAGATCATACAAGGAGAGATACGTACACTTCTTGACGAGGTATGTCTTCTCTCGATGATTCATGCTGCACCAGCGATATAGTTAGCGCAATTTGTCTAGATCGTGATATTGTTCGATAAGGTAAACGTAGCAGTCACTCTTACAGTTGATCAAGTTCTTATTTATACGCCAACGAAACAATCCACATATAAATTAAACACGTTCTTTCATAGCGATATAAAGATCGTTATAAATAAAAATTCGCGTTGTCTACATTTTGCATGACAATACTGTTTGCTTTCGATTAGGAGCTTAAGTACTTGTCCGAATTACCAAGCAAAGTTGTAATACCAGAAAGCAAAGAACAGGAGGCTGTTAGAGAATTAATTCTTTCTTTTTTTCTCTATTCCTCTCTTTCTTTCTGAAGGGCAATGCGACATCGAATAAACAAATGCATTTTAAGAAGGATAACGAGACACACAGACAGACAGTAAAACGTTCACAACCGCATAGTTGTTCCCATGAAATTCTAATCCCAACTAATAAGTTCGCTCATTGCCCAACTTTTTCTCTTTTGTTCTATCGTACGTCTGCGCAGAACATCCAAAGAAAGTCAGATATAACCGAGCTCGATGTCTCAAAGAGGTGCAAGGACCTTGCGTCCTTCATGGAAAATCTGCTGCAAGAGACGAGGACACCTGGTCTTGGGAAAGATGTGCTCGCTACCGACGACAGGAGTTTTTCGGTGACTATTAGCTACGTTTTAGTATCGCCGACACTTACCTATTTTGCTAGTAATACGCTGTAACGCGCTATGGTGGTATACTACAAGTATATTTACAGTAATTGTAATATTACTCGCGTCCCTCTTATAACGGTTCAACGTTGAAGGTATTTTCCTTCAAATCATACATAATACGCATCGTTCGTGTTGCTCGATGGTTTCAAGAATCGTACAATGGTATTTTGGTACAACACAGTCTTCGTTACTATTTTCTTATTTTCCTAAAATTTCATGTCTCTCTCTTTCTCTTTTTGTTACAGTTTAGTTCAAGTCTCATGTTTTATGAGTAATTTTTGCTATAGTAATACGTATAGATTACCTTACCACAGTTTGCTTTAACTACTTTCGTTTGCTTTAACTACTTTCGTTTGCTTCAAATCTTATGGGATATCATAATTATCGTATAAAACAAAGAAGAAAATACAGAACGAATGAATTGTACCGAATATTTATCGCCAGTATCGACAGAGCCAAGAAAAGAAGAAATTTCTCATATATATCCAGCGATAAATTGCTTTAATTTTAGTAAATCGCATTTTACGAGGCTAGTGTTTCTTTTAATCAAGTTTGGATACCTTTCGCTAAATTTCTTTTTTTCTTTCGCTGATTCGATCGGGAATACATGGTGTAAGTAAAATACAAACAGTTAGGTGAAGGGCTATTAATAGAAGAAGTTCTATGTTGATATATCTTGCCACGAGGCAACGTGAAATTTATATTTGGTAATAATACGAGGAATTCAAAAGAAAAGAACAAAAGATCAAAACTTCAAAACATTCCATAATACTCGAGATCAGTTATTCGTTAACATTTTTCTCGAAGTTTTCTGGCCCTTACGAATCCGAAAAAGAAAACACGTTTTTTGAAATGACGAGATTCTCGTTGCTTCTGAACGATATGTCCTAGAATTTTTTATCTGGAAACTAAGGTGCAAGGTGAGTAAGAAACAATTGATTAAACATTTTACAGCCTGGTGACAAGTTTAACCGGATGGTTAATTTAAAATAATGCTAAAAAGCCACCTTTTACGAGTTAGGGTTCGTCCACATGTGCATTCATGCATATCTGCTACTATAATGCATAATATAGCTAGTCGTAAGTAAGAACAGAAAAAATATACCAGCAAACGATCAACAAAACGATCGACAAAGAAAAACCTATCAAGTTGTTCTGTACATTGACACAGACGGAGGGCAAAATGAAACTTGCGTAAGTCCGGTGAAGGATAGCGTCAATTTCAAAACCTTGTAGGCACAAACCTTGTTGGTAAGTCTATTTACTTTCTTTTCATTCAGTATTACTATTCGTATGTATTTGGTAAAAACGCCAAGCCTTTTGTAAATCAATCTCGATTGCAACAGTTTAGTATCATATGCATAGTAGCTAATTGCTTCCGTTTATCAGCGGCATAGTATTTGCCTATTGATCAATGGAAAACGGGCAGGGGTAACAAAATAAAAAATAAAGAACAAAGAGAAAGAAGGCAATTTGTTACTATATATATCGATCTCGAATCTTTAGCGAAATTTTTAACGAAACGTGTCATCTTCTATCTATCACATACATATTTTACTATTTTCTATTTTTCTTTTATAGCAACGATTAGTAATTTCTGTTGCCGCTTGATATCGTTATTTTTTCATCATCTTTCCATTAGGTATCTATTTTGCTGGCCAAGAAATTGTTTGCCTTCGATCAATCTTGTTTTCTGTTCTTATCGTCCAAGCATCGTGCTGTTATTTCCATCGTTCGGTTCCTTTGCAATTTCTAGACGATACCTTTCTTCTTCTGCGTCTTCATCTCGAGAATCTTTTTATCGAATAATAAAACGTCTCTTTCTTTTTCTACGTATCAGGGAATTCTCTTCTACGCTAAACCATTCCTTAACATTTTATGAATCGTATCATCGATCGAACAATCGAGTTATGTCTCTTCTCTTGCCTCTTTATCGCACCCTAGCGTTAAGTGTAACTATTCTTATACATCGATTTACCGATTCGCAATTTCATAGACCGCACGTAAAGAGTATCACGTATTATTCGATGCTCGTATGTATGATTCGGAAAGTTCAGTCTCATGTATTCGAGAAAACAGTTGAGATACGTTAACGTTAAAGGCTATAAGTGCATCTATAAATTTATCGTAGTGCCACACTCGTGAATAAAGTTCCAGTGTATCTCTTCACTTACAAGGTTTTGAAACTAACGAGGCAATATGAGAAAGCGAGAATGGAAGAGCGTATACGTTGAAAGTGTGCAAGAGTGATGTTAACATTTTGAAAGTTCCGATAATGGTACTGGTCTACTCTCGTTATTAATTATTATCTATTGTTTTATTTATTTTATCCATTGCACGTATGCTCGTCTAGCGGCTTAGGATGGCCCTCCGGCTTTACATCTATCTCTTATCTTCTCCGTTTACCTCTCGCACTCTCTCATCCTCTTCGTTTATCCTTCTCCATCTACGCTTTCACTCATACCCTATATGTATACTCCGCCTATTTGTAGATGATATGACTGTGTACATAGCATAGAGTATTTCTACATTTACATATTACATAACACCTGTTGCTCCGTGCAGTTTCTTTCTTTTCTCTCTTTTTCTCTCTTCCTCATACTGTTCTTCCCTTTATTCGCTTCCTCTTCGGTATTCCATATTGCTTTCTGCCTTTCTTTAGTTTCTGTTCCTTACTGGTTTCCTCGATTTTCCCTTCTCCCTTCTTTCACTCTCTCCCGACCTCTCTATCCTTCTCAGCGTGTATTTTTATTTCCTGTCCCATTGCTCCTAATACCATTTCCACGTCTTCTTCCGTTTTCACCTTCTCACAGCCTTACAGCACGTGCCTCGTCATCACCTGCCGCTCCCCACAGATTCTGCGTTTCTTATCCTCGCTGCTCCTTCCAATATTCCTTCGATTGAATCTCGTTCCCATCGTCAGTAATTATTGTTTCCCGGGGTATTATCGACAGAACGAAAGATATAAAAATTCATGTATAGATAAGAAATTCATTTAACGAAACCTAGCGAGAGAATTTTATGTGCTTTATATCATTTTTTTCATCAGCGACACGCGAATTTTTCTAAATTTCTTGCCTTAATCTTAATTTTAAATCTTTCGTACGTCCAACAGGAATTTAAAAGAAATAACGGAATGTTGAATGAGTGTGCATGAAAGTACGTGTGAATGTATGAACGATGACTGGTCTAGAAGAAGTAGAAGATCTGGTAAGAAGTAAAACGGAAGAAAATTGATCGATTGTAATGCAATTAACGGTGTTACAGAGCTGGAGAAATATTAGTTGGTCGATTGGTCGCTCGCTCGTGCGCTGTAAATATTGCATTTTGCGGTAGCAAGGTTGCTGAGCGACTTACATAGTACAAACAAATTACTTGCACAAATTATAGCAACCCGTATAACCGCGCGAAATATCTAACAAAAATGAAAGCTTACTCGCTGCGACGCGGATTTAATGCAACGCAAATTTGCAAAACAATTGACAGTGCCGAAATCAAGTGACAACTCTTTTTAAGTCGCTACAATATACTTGTGAAGGGATCACGCAATCCCTTGTTGCAGGAGCACGACAGCGTGATGCTTGGTGAGATTTCGCCCCATCGCGAGTACTACGACAGTAAATCGTCCACTGAGACACCACCAAGTTACAATCAGCTCAACTACAACGAAAATATTGAAAGATTTTTTAAGAGTAAGCCACCGGTTGCCACCATGTATGGCAGTGACGAAGAGAATATTAATTCCAGCAACGATGAAGGTGAAAAGACAAGCCCGAATTCAGCAGGTGAGTTGAGTTTTCATCGTAAGACTGTTTTTTCACTATTGAATTTTTTGAACGCAAAGGCGTTATCAACTTTGACTAATTTTTCAAAAGCTTATAAATTATAAATTATCGAGCATTATTAACGGTGTTTATCGTCAAATAAGTTTTTAAACAGGGTGCATTGATGATTTTCATAAATGACCTTGGCCCCTGAATTAGAATAAACTTCATATTTATTATCGCATAATTAGTGAGAAAATGCATGTCACCGATAAACGGAAGCGGTGCGAGCGGCAGTGGTAGTGCAGAAAATCTAAGCAGTGGTTCGAACAATCAAACAAGCTCAGCCAGTAGAGGCAACACGTCGAATACAACTAGCACGGAAAGTTTCAAACCTCCAACGTTGACAGAGTCGTTGCTCAATCGTCACAACGAGGATATGGAGAAGTTGATGATGCAGAAGCATCGGGAACTTCGATCTAGCATTAAGGCCAGCGACAAATTGAAGGATTCCCGAATAAAAACCACCGAGAAAATGTCGACGGACCCGAACACGCATTTTATCAATCAAGGTCATGGAATTAAGAGAAGCGGAAGCCATAGCTGGGAAGGAGACAGTTTTAAAGTTAGTAACTTAACAACAAATCCACGTAATCTGGAGTTCATGAGTTATGGCGAGTAAGGAACGTTCAAACCCGTTCGATTATATTTTATTAGGTTTCAAAACATGACGAGGTGTCAAGAACAAGTACCGCGGGTCAGTTCCCTACGAATGTCACGACGACAGTTACAAGCATGAGCGTCGATCAATCTACCGTAATTCAAAAAGGTGCCAACATCAATTTGTGGCAGCCTTTATCGGTTACTGTGCCCCCTGCCTCACCTGCTCAACCACACAATGTGCCACAAAAGTGAGTGTCTTTTCATTAAAAAAAGAAAAAGAATATAAAAGAAGGGCAATCCCCTTTGAGGATGCTCTGACAAGTATACAGCTTGAATTCCTGCGTATTTTTAGAGTGATTGAAAAATCGGAACGAACTTTCTGAACAGCATTTAACAAGCGTAATATTTTATTAAAAATCAATGAGCATATTCAAAGATACTTCTAGTAACGTTTTCTGGTGCGATATGCTTGAAAACAATTTCCCCGATGGAGAGGTACTGAACAAAATTTATTATTTTATTAAATTCCTTAAGAATCGGAACGAACTTTCCGAGCGACCAATATTATATCGAATATATCGATAATGGTTTCGTATTATTCGAGTATGTAATGTAAAAACACATTCGTAACATTTTGTTCATAGCATCCGTTGCTTTTTTTAATTTATTTAACAGTAGTTAACATTTTTACGAAGTATGTAAGACGCGAATTCGCAGTTCCTGTCCGCAAAGTGTTAAATTGTGATTTCTCTAATTTCAGCACGAATTCACAAGCAATACCCAGAGTACCAATACTGCCGCCAATGATACCAGTGTATTATATTCCCGTACCACAATCTAACGATCCTGCAGTTTTATCATCTCTACAAGAGAAACTTAGTACGCCTCAATCAATGCAACCCCCACGACCAAATCCTTATAGTATGTATTTATTTGAATAAATTAATTTCCAAGGAGAAGTTCTTAAATAATAATTAAAATTTAATACATCGAAACTAATTTTTAGTGTTTGTGCCAGTTTCATATGTGACGACGGCGATGGCCGGTGTCATTTATCCTCCAGTAATAGGTGCCCCGTCAACGGGCATGATGTACAGACCATTTTTGATTCCCGAACAAACATCAGTCACGCGTGAAAATAATCAGTCTATAATGAATAAATGCTCCGATCGAAAACGTCCAGCGAGCCAAGCAACAAGCGTAAAAGCTGAACCGGGTAGCAGTATGGCTATGTCAGAATCTTCTAAAAAAGTAAATAGACATTTTTATATTTGACTTTTTAATTGGTTTACGGATATGTCAAACATTTAATGATAATTAGGTACTATCGCCCGGTGAACTATTCTCTTCTTGCGTGAGCAATGACGGAGGTTGCTCGAGCTTAGTGGATGCACCAACGCCAGTGAATCGAAAGATCCACAAACAAAACGACTACTCCGTAGATGAATCGAGCTCGTCGAGCTTTTACAGTAGTTTTCTATATAAGAGCAGCGAAAGCAGCTGCAATCCAGACCAAAAGCCAACGGAATATTTGCCAGAGGTAGCTAATAGTCTTGATTATTATCTAACGGAATTCAGTCGCAAAAAAATTACAGTCACGTTAATTTGAATAAATAATAAATTTATTCATAGGAGAGTATGATGAAGCAACATTATGGTAAGCGAAGAAAAGAGCCACCGTGGCTCGAAGGTGTTCAATTAACTCCAGAATTGATATACGAGTATCAAATACATCCGAAAACTCTGAACGAAGTACTTCAAGCAGATATGGATGCCTTAAAAAATTTCAATCAACCCCTTTTGGTTAACGATCAGTTGGGTCAGCTTTATTTGGACTTAGAGGTCGAGGGGTTCGAAACGAAGCTTGTTCTGGAAGATGGGATTACTTCTAGTGGTAGTGACAGTGGAAGCAGTAGCGGAAGTTGGACGGCTGGCACAATGTCACAGGTAAAATATAATTTTAAGTCCTTACGTTAAATATTAAGATTTGATATCGTACTAGTATCGATTTTATAGTAGCTGCAAAGTTTTTTCAAAACAAAAACAAAAAAAAAATTAAGAAAATATATATTATACTAATACAAAATCTTTTCTTAAATTTGATAATAAAGAACAAGATCTTGTTTACAGCAAAAACATAGGAGGAGAATGGTGAAATACGGTAAACTCGTAATGATTCACGAAGAGAATGCACCATTGCCACCGGCGCTACCACCTCAATCCGTACCTTGCCAGCAATTATAGTAAAAACCTTGTACGACCAATTTGTAACTAATTTCTGTTTTCAAGTTCAAATTGTTTGCTTGCAATGCCATACTTCGAAGTTGGTGCTAATACCTACGTTACAATTGATCGCTGAGTACAATGCCAACGTCATTTAGGCTATTTTATTTTATTCTATTAAATTTCTATTTTGAGGCAGATGAAATTCTTTACGTTATTCACATTTACAGATCTACGATTAATTTTTTATATATCTTCAGTCGTTTAGAAAAAGATTTGTTTTTTTTTATCACAGACATACATTAATAATTATTATCAATACACGTATGTATTTAATCCTTGAAGCACTTAAAATTGAGATATTAATGTTATTGATTGATTGAAGAATAATAATTTTATTTTTGTGAACTATTCATTATTATTTTAACTGCCTCAAATAAGGTTTCTTGTATTCGAGTATGACATCAATTCATACATTTAAATATACATATACATAATATTACAATATGGGAAATCAAAATCATATTGCCTAAAGAGTTAATGATTTGGTAAGGCTTAAGTCCTTTTTCTCGTTCAAACGAAATTTACCGATATTTTATTATCTCCGATGATGGTATTTTTACACACCTATTATGCCGATGATCATTTTTAGACATATATAGATACTCGTGTCTCGAGTATAGAAAACGTTTCAGTTAAGCTATAAGGTTCCTGTAACCGGGCAGACATTGACGTCCACATGGTTGTCTCTAATCAAATTGAATTCTATTCGATCATCTTTTTTGTTCATATCTAAGTTAATTAAAATTTCCTTATTACGAAAATAGAAAATCCGTTGGAAAGTCTGTCGCCTGCACAACACTTGATATAGATTTAATACAATTAAAAATGGATGATGAGGAGAGAAAATTGTATATATATATATATAGGATGAGATGGTAATCTTAGTACAACCGGACAGGTGATGATTCCACGTGAGAGAATAAATCGAAAATATATATATAAAATTCGTTCATAAGATGCTTCATTTTCGAGAAAAATAAATTTGAAAATGTGTTTTGTATATACACACGTACACATCATACCAGTTCGTCTTCAAGTGTGTAAACGTGTTCAAACTTTATTTTCTTGAAAATAAGGCTTTCAAAGAAAAAATTTTATTTTTAATTTTCGACTTATCTCTGCATGCATAATAATCTCCTGCTGATCGTTTACTCCTATCTAATCATTTTTGCTTTATTTTCGAATGTAGCTTTGAACCCCTGTCGATTATTTACTCTTACTTAGCCAAATTTAATTATACTTGTCAAATTTTCAAACTCAGTTTTCTCGAAAACGAAGCCTCGAATGAAATTAATTATACCAAATTTTTTTCTTATCTTCTCATGTAAAATCACCGCCTATGCGGTTGTACTACGATTACTGTTCCATCCTGTATACAATATAAATATAATTTTATCAATAGCAGAGCTAAAAATGAAGTTAGATCGATACGTTGATTCCTCAACATATAATATGTACATATAGCCTTTCGTTGAGCAACGATTTTCATTCTCATTTATAATCAGTTTTTCATAATGATACTGTATCATTACGTTAGGTATTTTAAGTAGGCTTAAACAGTTGTACCTTTTAAGAAAGATTATTTTTCTAATATTTTACATTACATATTGATTATTTTTTTCACTTTACTCTTAACGATATCGGATTATATTTCATTGATATTTAACATATACTATATTTACTTGGAAATTATTATTACTAGTGAAAATTCTGATTCCGAAATGGGACCAAGTATTGAGATCATTCGTCTTTGAACACACAATATTGGATACACTACCTCAACATGAACGTATTTCCATTCACGTAAAAGGAATAAAAATATATGTAATTCGAAAATATAATTCATTATATAGTCAGTAGTATAAATTAAAGATTTCGATTGAATATATATTTAAAATTTTTTAAAGACAAATATATACTATTTTACAGCGGATGTAATAAGCTTTTTTATCTCGTAATAACTCTAATCTTTTCAGATTTGTTCAGTAAAATTATACCGATAAATTTTGTATTCGTTTGTATTTGTAATACTGATAGTAATTTTTATATTTATATGACGATGAAAATTCTCATTTAATATTAAACATACATTACATTACATTACATTATTGTAAAAAATAATTTTACTATTCATATATATATATGAATAAAAAATACAGAACTGAGAAGATTATTTTTACATGTTCATTCAATATGGGAACAGTATCGTTCTAAAATCTTCATTCTAACATTTATATGATCGAAGAATATTTTATATACCACCAATTTGTATACAGTATATAATGATTGATATACCTATTATATTGTGTAATTAAGAGGTAGAAAAAATATTTTGTATACGAATGATCCGCAACCTTTTCAATTAAACGGTGTGGCCAGTTCGCTAAAAGGCCATGACGCTGATTTTATAAATGTAAAAGGAGAAAAGGAAAATGAAGCGTTAAGCCTCCCTTATCCTAAATGCAGATCGTAAATCTAGTCCAGATTATATACAGTAGTTACAACAATTATACTAAAAAGACTTCGTAAAGAAACCGAACGATGTTAATTCGACTAAGATTATTCAAGCAACATTGTCCGCTTTTATATGAATATTTAATATCGACTATATCTGAAACAAAGAAACCAAAGCACCGGTACTAAATATTTTTTCGAAATATCAATCTTCTTTTTAAAATATAATTCGATCAAACTATAAAAATTGATTATCATCATCATCGGAATTAAAAAAAGTCACGGCAAATTCTAAATAAACGAGCAAGAGTGATAGTGTCGATGCTTTTGGTTTTAAGAAATTCAGCCTACGAGTCTTCGTTTTCTAAGACCACACACGTTGGCACAAAAATTTATGATTACTTCGGACAATTGACTGTTTAAGAAATATATGTGTGAATGAATGAATACATGTATGTACATTCGCATAATGTACATGTACACGTGCATTTATTTCTTTCGCATAGAATATGTTTCCTTTTAGCATTTGTATTTAAGCGCCACGAATGTGCGATAATAATAATTCATGTTAGACATATTCGTCTAACGAACGATATTTATATCTCGCTTATTGTGCTCTTCCCGTTTCACAGATACAGCTGTTTCTACCGCACGTCAAGCGTGAAAATCTCTAAGGAATAACACAGATAATATACGAATAATGAGAAGTGATAAGCTTGAACATTTACTTCTTGGTTGTATCGTTTATCTTTTTCTTACAGTATTATAATAATAATAATAACAGGCTTAAGGAAATTGTAATTATCAAAAACTAATACAAAACTAACGTCTCGTGTAACGAATATCTCGTTGAATCACGATTGGATCTGTTTGATTTAGAACGCAATAGATAGTATTCTGTTGGTTTTATTACATTATTCAAAACAATTTGTATATTACTTATTTTAGGTCTTACAATTGTACGTTGATTCACGTAACAAATGTTTGTTATAACGCCGATACGACGATAAATAGTTGACTTGGTATATTATTGATAAATATTATTACACGAAATACGTACGTTTATATCACATTACGTCTTGGGATCTATAGAAACGACTGACTCTTGTGCAGTTTCTCGTAATACTTCATAAGTACGAAAGATTAGAATATCGTGTCCAAATACTTTTTCTCTACAACTTTTTATATGCATTTACAATTTTCTAAATGCAAACGATATGATCGATTTGTCCAGATAGTCTAGACGTACATTTTTCAGCTTATACGCTAGTATCTAAATCTCTGTATAATCTGATGCTCAATTTTAAATAACTATAAACTGCATGAGTCAAATGTTTGTATAATTCAATAAAATTGATCTTAATTTGTTATATGACATCTGGATTGTAAAAACATAATAATAATAATTGCAATATACATACCAGGTATTATAATGTGAGTGATCTAAGAAAAAGAAACACAGTTGCATTCCTTTCAGATAAAATCAAACATTCTGAAGGAGTGTTCCTACTGTTGGATTTATTTTCATTGTACATGAACTAATGTTCCCTGATTTTTATTTTATGTGAGTATGTGTTCGAGAGAATTAATAATAATTGTAAGGAAAAAACGACGGTTTTAATATATCATTTCTATTTAACAAATAAAATACAGATATTTAATGATTTACTATTTCAGAATGACTCTTTAAATAGGATTTTTTAAGATTTTTAAATATTTTCAGGTATGACTTTTTTTTATTACTTAAACGTTCTATTTTCATTCCATTTTTTACGTACAACGTGAAAGTGGAAGGAAAAGGCGTATTTCAAAAAGTTTGATTGTTTTATACATCCTGAACGTTATATATTTTATAACGAAGGTAAAAACTTCATTGGAAGTATCGCTAGTATAACATTAGAATAATAACGTATATATTATCTTTGTACATATCCGTTAATGTTGAAATATACATACGAAATACACTATATCTGTAAGTGTAAAAAATGTATGGGAGTTTTATTCGCGTGTCATACTCCGTTGTCAGACGACTTTTAACACTTTCGTGCGACTAAGAATTATATGAATAAGTCCGTCTCTCTCTTGCCTTGGTATTTCGACTCATCCAGACTCTAACTCGTGTCATTTTGTACTTTATTTTCTCCATTGACCTAACTTATTTTAGACTCAATCCTCTTAATTTGATATTTCAGCCTGTCAACCAAACACTTCATCTCGTACAGTTTGCCGACCCCTGATTCGATCAGCATGGATCATAATCATCAAGTCAAGGTCATACTAATGTGATACGCTTTCAGCTGCGTTCTCCTCCCCGGTTCTACGTATTTCCAAACTGTGTACTTCTAAATTTTCGACCTACAAGAGACAAAATACATACGATGTCAGTGGTCGAAAAAAGATTCTGTACGAATATTTTGCAAAAGACATATTTGTTAAAAAGAAACTGATCGCTGATCATTGCTTGCCTCCTGATGAGGTTCTTTGTTGGATTTTTTCAATAATTTTCTTATAAACGGGGCCAGTAACATTGGATCCAATTTTTCAACATTTTCGGACGAGATCAGGCTCACAACTAGTCCGATGGTCATCGTCACTAAGGCACCGGTAACGGTGTACCAGAGATAACTGAGACGATATAACGCTAGAGGTTCTCTAAAAATATTCGTAAAATTATAGAGAGAAAAGTATATAATTAATGTTTTCCGTTAAAAATTTGATGATTACGGAAGAAATTCGTCACCATCCAAAATCGTGTCTGGAGGCTCGAGTAACATTAAGTTTTCTACTTGAGGAAATGAATAATAACATCCTTCCGTGCTGACTGGTTTCTCGTCGAATCTGTCGAACCATTTTACGTTGGCCAATATTATAAATAGTTGAGAAGCAGCAAATATTTATTTTACAATCATTCGATTCGTTATTCTTACTTTATTCTTCCACTAGCGATCGCTGCTTCTGCCGAAAGGCTAATCCAACCCATAAAACCCAAACCAGAAAGACCACCTATCAGAGCACCCTATATTTTGTATAGAATCATGATATTCCTACTTCCATTGTTCCTTATCATTTTCATATTAAACTTTAGCATACCTTGGCATTTACCCAGGGCAATAAAACACCCATGCTAAAAATTCCAAGAGACGGTCCACTAGTAATGGAGGACAAGTTTATAGATAACTGAAACAGACCTTATTTTGACTAGGAGCCTTTTTAAATTAAATTCTTGCGCATTATACCTGCAGTACGTGAGATCCTGTTTTTTCAACGACAAATACTAACGCCACACAGGTTGCTCCAAGAACAACTACCGTGAGTTTTAATAAAATATCCGCAGCTTTTGGCGAGAGGGGTGTTTTCCTAAAGGGTTTAACAAAATCTTCTAACACCACTGCAGCCATCGAATTCAAACCGGTAGATAAAGAACTAAAATAAGGGAACGATTAAATATCGATTATTGTTTTTTTTTTTTTTTTTACAATTGATCGTGAATATAAACGATAGAAAAGTTACCTCAATGCTGCGCTAAATACTCCAGCGACAAAAAGACCCGGAAGACCCGGAAATTCATTTAATATGTTCATAACAAGTAACGGTAATAATTGATCCTTCGCACCTGCTAACTACATGAAAAATATATTTTTCTTTTAATATCGGATTATTGTTAGAAATATATAGAATACACAAAATAAAAATAATGTAAAAGATTGTAAAATATTCACAGGATGTAAAGTATGAAATGTCAGATGCGTGAGTGATATGTTGCAGACTAAATCTTTCTATTACATCCAGTTCATGATATATCGTGGAATTAGGGTATCAGGGAAGTCGGATCATTACCTTTGTTGTAAGTGGATCACATACATGGTACCAGGCATATATTAACATTCCCGCGTATCCGCATACTCCTATTAAAATCAAGACTCCAACTATAAAACTCCAAAGCGCTCTGAAACATACCCCGTTTTGTGCCTTAACTCGCTCGATAGTTTATTTTGCAACTTATACTTTACGAATAAAAGAAGGATGCTTTAAAACAACGGATATACCTTCTAGCTGATTTTAACGTGGGCAATGCAAGATATCTTTGTATCATGTTTTGATTGATAACGGATGCTTGCAACCAATGAAAGAAACCACCAATGACGAGAGACCAAATCGTATGCCTCGTAAGAGGACTCCAATCTGCCCTATTCCGAAAATTCGTATAACTTTATTATTGTTCTGCTGGCGATCATAATTTTTCTTTCTTTTCAGCGGTGATATTATAATGCTCACGTGGGTAATTCGAGTCTTCCAGATTCTAAATTTCTTCTTATTACTACCGAAAATCCACCTACATCGGATGTTCCCTTAACAACGATTAATATCATAGAACCGAACATTATGAAGGTCTGAATAAAATCGGTCCATACTACTGCTCGTAAACCACCCTAGTAAAACGCGAATTAATTTATACATTCTTAAGAGAATAATAATAATAATAATTTCCATATCTACGAATTATATATGTCTTACCACACAAGTGTAAAAAATGCACACGATACATACGAATGGAGTGACTACATGTACATTCACTCCAGTAACTGCAAATACGTTATTTTATATGTTAATTCTATGTGACTAATTCTATTCAAAATTATTCGGTGTACACTCAGTACCTTGATTAAAAGCCAACGCTGGTACGTAAATAACAATAGGAAGCCATGTCATCTAAAAAAGAATAAAAAATATTTTTCTCGTCGAAACGAATAAATGAATAACATTGAACGAGGATAACTCACGATGCCGATCAAGAAAAGTATTGATCCTAATGTTCTGATTTTCCTATCGAAACGTCTTTCGAGGTATTCGTAGGTGCTTGTAAGTCTGAGTTCATGGAAAATTGGTAAATAGATTCCTGACGTTACAAAACCGACGATGATTACTCCGAAACCAATACAAAGGTAACTAACACCGTGTACGTAAACTTCCGTTGGTGTACCCAATAATGAAATACCTATTATTATTATTATTATTTAGTGATAGTTACAGACTGAAGAAATAAATATAAATTTTACATAAAAATTGGTATTCGTCGTTGTTATAATATAAATATTTTAATGAGAAAGCCTATCGTTGCAAACAGATAGATAGCCGTTTAGAATTCCAAGCGAACTCCTACCCGATATAAAGCTGGCTATAAGACTCAAACTAACAGGGAATGTCTTCATGTTTCTACCACCCACGAGGTATTCGTCTTCTCCTGATGATTTCTTAATAAAACCGAAATAAATACCAACGAAGCCGCAAGAAACCAACATGAACGCGAAAACTGTATAATCCCATATACCAAAACTTCGCATCATTTCACCGACTTCCTGTACAGTTAGCATGTCTTGCGACCAATTTGGTTGACGATCCTCCATGCTATCTTCCGCGGTTATTTTGTTACAGAATGGAATTTTGTGACTGTTCCAACGCCTTGAGGCGTTTCGAATTAGCTAAACCTTTTAAGAACGAATAATTGATATTTTTTTAACAACATAAAAATTACACTTTTATATTTTTAAGTTGCGTAGTTAAAAATGGTACTTACCTTAATTTTTATGCTTGATAATTTTTCAGTCCATTAAAACTAATTTATTGAAAAGAACTGCGCACCTACGAACTTTTATTTTGAGTTTGATACATCTGCGAAGAATAATTTACAATTTATACAAGAATAAAAATTGCTAAATATAGTTAATGTTCTGGACACGCGATATAACATTCAGAGTCAAAATATAATTCTATTCACATTGAATTAAATGATAAATTATTTCAAATTTATGACACGTTGTTTAATATATGGTGAGGAAGGTTGTAATGGATATCACGGAAGACCGGCTACAACTAGCGTGACAGTTCATCTGAAAAGAGGCAGAAGCTCGAAGCGGCCCGATACGATTGCACACATCACGATTGTGCCATTGTGACAATTTTCTCATTAAATCGACAATGAACATTAAGTACGAAGTTAAAACGACCGGGTATATACCAGAGTGAATCGTAAGTGGATAATACGACCTAAATATGGTAGTAGTTGTATAGATGTGTTTGATCACATTGACGGTCGCGTTTCAACCAAGTTCCTGGATGATTTTCGGGTGTCAAAGAATTATTTATTAATAGCTATTCAGCGCTACTGTAAGCGCTAACATGGTACTTGTTGGCAATCTATTTAAGACATACACGTGTAGAAAGCATACATACGATATGTACGTATACTTCAGAACGAATAACAATTGTAAAAAAGTAAACGATAGTAGATATTTTTTACACTAATTTAATCAAAAAATGACAGGTGATCGGTACAGAATTTTTAAAAATATAGGATAAGTTGAAGTAAATAACCAATTTGGATTTAGTGCTCACAACCTTTATCCCTCGTAGAAACGCGGTAATTCGTTGCCTAATATAACTCTTCTTTCAGCACCTTTTTCCGTAATAACGCCAATTCGAATGACACCACCGCTGCTACCATCACGAAACATTGCCAATGCCAATGCTGTAAAAATAAGGAAGTATCATTAATATTACACCATTACATAATCAACATAATCAGCAATTACATGATCGTATTTTACTGATGAAAGGTTGTTAAATATTTACTGTTTTCAACGAGTTTAATACATTCATCCTTTGACATGTTTGGCTTGTAATGTGCATCCACGTAACCATACACGTAGGTTGAACCAGATCCCCCAATGGAAATTGGTTGTCGTACACACATACCACCTAGGGGAATACTATAAACTTGACCTCCTTTACGACTATCCCATCCTGCCACCAAGATTCCTGCCACTAAGGAATCTCTGTAATCGTAACATAATTCACGGAACACGTTTGCTGCTGTTTCTACTAAAGGTTCCATGCCCAGCTCCATTCTACAAAAAGAAAACATATAAAATAAAATTATTCCATAATTCAGTATATATAAGTTCACGCACAAATCTACTTACTTGTTCAGACTCAAATGATACGCGACTATGTCTGAAATAGCTTGGGTATCTGCCGCAGAACCAGAACGACAACAATAAATATAATCTGTGATTTTAGTCAGCTTATCACCAAAACGATTGGAGATATAAGTCCTAAAATGGGTTAGTTATGAGATTAATTGTATAATTATTACCAAGTCCGTGAAAAATAATTTTAGACATATCATATACCCAGTAGTGGCTCTAGAATCTGCTCCAATTACAACACCTCCATCGAACTCACAAGCCATGATCGATGTCTAATTAATAAAATAATTTTTGAAAAATCGATACATTTCTTTTTAAAATTATAACGTAATAAAAGTTGCTTTGCTTTAAATAAGTGTTTTTACAGGTTTTTAAAACAAGTGTTTTTATATTATATACGAAACAATTATTAAAATATATAACGTAATTATTTAAATTATGTATATATTATTAACATAGTATTATAGAAAGTATACTGATGTGATAAGAATATAATAGAATAAGTTAATTTATCATGTTTGTAATTCTAAGTTTGCATTGTCATTCTAACCTCAAAGCATGATAATGTCAGAATTTATTGATACTTACTCCTGTACTTTGTTCGGAAGAAAGCCAATCTGGGCCCAAATTATTGGAAACTGAACTTATATTAGGTTGAACTAAATTATTCATCATATATGCCATTTTTCAAAAATTCTAATAAATGCTCTTACTGCTTGACTGTTCAATGTTGGAAACTAATTTGCGACTACAGTGTGTCCATCTACAAAGATTAAAAACTGATGTTGCGTCTAAACATAACTATTAAATATGAATAATTTGCAATTTTAACAGAACAGTTTTAACAGTTTTTATTTAGAACAATAAATTTTGTTATTACATTTACGCTACAATAAACTTTTTACAACTTTTTATATTCTTATACCATGTATTTGACTTTTTCTAATGATAATTAGACAAATATTTTATATTTAAATAAAATTATATCTATTTATTTATTTTTATTATCAGTCTTTGTATGGATATTACACAATTAACAAAATATAATGAGCTTTAATTTTATCAAAATAACTATTATAAAGCGACCTAAAATACAAAACATTATTGTTTCAGAATTGAATCTTCTGAACAGGCTAGTCTAGACCAGTCGCCAGTCAAGCATGTCATACAGTGCATTTTGCTTGTATCTTCGCATATAATGGGAAATATATTACGATTTCAAAAATAAAGTAAATAATATACAGAGCTCGTATTCGTCGTAAAATATTGCTTGAAAAATAAAATAATACGAAACATATATGTTTTCAAAGACCTAAAGAAAAATTAGGAAAAGAAAACACATTCTTTAGTTGATTGCATGTCTATCGTGAATCGTGATTCTTGCATCTTTTTCAGGTACCTACAATTTTCTCGAAGAGTGCGGTATATTGAGTGCAACGTGCAAGCAACGTTCTCATGTAACGCTTGATTTGTGTTATACTTGGTTTATCAGTAGTGGATTTATAGTGCTTCAAGCTTTGGGTTAACAATAAGAATGACATATACCATGCAAAAGACTTGTGGTAATAATCGGATAAAAAGTGTTGATCGTGATCGTGGGTAGCAGCCGGTAAAGAAATGGCAATTTCTAGCTGGATGATCTGGGGTAGGAGTCTTCGTACGAGCAGATCTCATCGAAGTACGTTGAACATTGACTGTCAATTTCTTTATTTTAAAACTACGTCGTTTCCTATTTATGTATTCTTTTTATAGGCCGTCAAGACAGTGAAGACAGCTGCGTGCAACTCGATCTGTCAAGAGGTTAGTAACCTAACCTGTAACTTGCAACTTTGAACCCACAATTTTATAACGATAACATAACATAACTATCTCATATCGGTCTACGATTATATGTATATACGTGTTTATCCTTAAGTCGCATTTTGTATAGTGACAGGCATTTCTTTTGCGAAATACTAAAAGCAAATTTAGAAGAAAGAAAGTAAAAAAATTTAGTTAATCAAAGGTATAAAATTATCTTTAATATCAGTGTTTGTAAGCTCCGCAATATAGCAGTAACTTTCTACATATATACATATGTATTTGATATAAAGATATTTATTTTCATTATCCATCTATATAATTAAACATTTAATTTATTTTATAGGATTAAAAGAAAATGTGAAAGAAGTTTTGACCAATCTTTATCAACGGGAAAATGTTCCAAGTATAAAAAAATTAGCTTATCTTAATGCCATTGTTAAATTAATTAGCGAAAATGATTCACCAGATTACGGGTATTCCATTAGTGACGTATTTTGCTGGTAAGAATTTAAGAATGATTTATTACAATCAATATAGAAATGCATTATCTTATGTAATATAGTATGTATTAATTATAATTTATATTGATTTTATGTATTTTATAGCTTGCGGGTGGGTCTTGTGCACGAAGCAACACAAGTTCGTGCAGCTGCGCTACGAGCTGTACGATACATGCTCAAAAAAGAACAAGATGTTATTGCAATTAATAAATTACAGTATCCATATTTTGTGGCTAGAAGTATGGATGTTAATTTACGAAATGAAATGGAGAGGATGCAGGCTCTTAGACTTGTTAGAAGAATTTTAGTATTAGCTCCAAAACATTTTAGTCCTATTTTAGCAAGATCTTTAATAAGTTTAACAAATGGAGGAGTTGAAGAAAAAGATGGAGCATTTCGAGCATTTTTAGCAACTCTTTGTGAATTAGGTGTTTTAAATTCAAATTTGTTAATCAGTTGTGGAGGAATTAGTGCCCTAGCAAGAGCTGCCATGACTGGACAAAGCCCTGCTATAATTGAATCTGTTGTAGGGGTTTTATTGAAATTATTAAATACTCCTGATACTAGGAGTAGTGTATCTCTTATGTGTTTTGCAGCTCCCTATTGTGAGCTCCATTCTGCAAGTATAAATAGAACAAAAGAAGAACGAGAAAGATTTGCAGCAAGCAAGTTAGCATTATTAAGTATACTAAGATCTTATTCTGGAGTTTTACATTTTTGTCGACCTGATGACAATTCGGGATTGAAAGCTATAGCAGATGTGTTATACGTTGAGCAACTTGAAGTAAGAGGTGCTGTTTTAGAATTACTTTATGAGTTGTTGGATTTACCTTTGCCTACTTGGACAGATGAACCTGATGTTGCTCTAGCAGCAGTAGATCCCAGCAGAGCTCGTGATTCTTGGAAATTGTCAGAAGGCTTTGTTGCAGCTGAAGGAAAATATATTCTACCATCCTTATCTTCACGTTGTCCAAATATTACAGAAATACATCTAGCATTGTTGGTATATGCTTTACTGGAATGTGGTCTACATCGTGCTCTAGCGGAGACTATTGTTTCCACTGATACTTTTATTTCTGTACGTGCAGCTGTTTTGCTAGGTGCACTACTGCATCTTGCACATTCTCTTTTGCCTTCTGAAGTATGTGATCTTACTCCTCCTTTACCGAATTTATTAGAGCATGCAAGCGCTGGAAAGCATCAAGCTTTAGCAGCTGTTGCAATTTTGGAACGAATGCACACTATGATGCGACGAAGACCGGCACCAGCAAGTCTATTTCTCGATAAAATTTTGCAAGCTGGTACGTGGTTAAGGCCGACATTACCAAGGCGTCAACGAACATCCAGTAGACATTGGTTACGTCGAGAATCACCGACTACACCTCTTTTGAAAGATGCGCAAGTACTCAGCTCCAAGGATGCTCTTGCTTGGAATTGGCCGGTAGTGCGATCTATATTACGCTCACGGGAAGATATTGCGCGAATACTCCATGATTCTGATCACAGATTATTTATGAAAAGACTAGTACGTTATTTTAAACCATGTTCCAATGGCTATAGTAGAGTGGAGTTAGCAACAAATGCTAATTTAGCACGAGAAGCAACATTAGCTGGTTGTGATTTGTTGAATTGTTTATTGGAAATTCCTGAACCTGAGAGTACAAAATTATTATTTGAATTAATCGAGGATGTTGATGAGCAAATCTCCAGTATTCGAACAGGTCAATCTGCTCATGAATGTTTATTTTCACCTCGTCATATGTCTACTACTTGCTGTCAAAAATATTTTCTATTTCTTGGACAACTGAGTCATTCAGCAAAGGGAACTAGGATTTTAAAAGAATTTCAATTATTAGGAAAGCTGCAAGATTTGGCTTTAGCTACTAATCACGACTGTTATGTTAAACTTATAATATCAAGCTTAGATTATTCTAGAGATGGACCTAATAGAAAAGTATTGACTAAGATTATTACAGAAGCTACGTTAGACAGTACACGTCTATATGCGACACAGTTCCTCCGATTGATACTCAGAGCCAGAATGGCTGATGCCTATCGTTGGGCAATAACATTATTGTCAGAACGGTTGTCAGATTTCAATAAAACTATAGCACTAACTGCATTAGAAGCATTACACGAAGCCTGTGACGAACCAGAATATTTAGAAGCTTTACTGCAACAAGGCGGACAATTTCGGGATTGGGATAAATGGCTGGAAGAATTAGGCGATAAAGGTTACTTGCTGAAAATTCGACTATACTCTCTCCATCAGGGTTTCACAACACTTTCGTCTCCTGCGGAGGAATTGGAAAAATGGATAAGTCCAGGAGGTTTTGCAGAGAGATATGTTGGTTTAATAGAGGGAGAAATACATGATTCTTTAACTCGTCGTCAAAGAAACGAAACAGGAAGTTATCATAGAAGAACAAGTAACGTTCCCATGACACCACAAAATATTTTTATCCTGCCACATTTAATAGGTCAATTGGTACAACACGATTTAGGTATGCAGCTGTTATTACGTCGAAATGTAATACAACGTTTTACCCGTGTTGTTCAAAGATTTAGATTAGAATTTGGTAACAGAGATTCGGAATCAAACTCGAGATGTACTAAAACTAATCGTTCTGTGATTGATGATGCTTGCGCTATGTCTGAAGAATCTGGTACAGATGAAACAGTAGAATCAAATAGACTAGAGACAATAATGGATTCAGAAACCGTGGAAAGCGTGGATACAAATTATCCGCAAAAAGTTGACTCTTTAGAAATAGATATTCGACGAAAAACAAGTCTAGATGATTCCAGACGAACTACCTTAGAAAGAAGTTGGAGATTGGAGCCTGAATCTCAAGATGATCAAACGAGCTTAAGTAAAAGAATTTTAAAAGTAAAAGCCGCGCTATGGGCGCTTGGTCACATGGGAACCTCAGCAGCAGGAGTAGAACAATTAAATCATGCAGGCATTATAGAATTGTTAACTTCCATAGCGGAAACGTGTTCATATTATATAGTACGAGCAACAGCTATGTATGCTCTTAGTCTGATTGCTACAACTCGTGCAGGTGCAGATGCACTATCAACATTTGACTGGCCATGTGTTAGACACAGACGTGGAGACCATTGGCCAGTTGTTCCTCCTACAAGCAGATATCCAGCCCCGAGCCCGATTCCTATACAACGACATCATCGAAGTCTCAGTGATGGCAAGCCAGAATTACCTGAACCAGTTGCTCGAAGAACCAGAAATCGATCTGAAAGTGCAGCTACGGATCTCGAAGCCAGACGCTATGCGTTACCGTAAGAACCATATTTTAAGTAATGATTTTGTATTCGTTAAAAACATTTTCTATCATTGTTTATCTTCGCAGAGAAAGAGGAGAGACACCAAGTCCTGTTTCAAGTATTCAAAGATTAAGCCAACAAGATGCTGAGGGGTATGCAAGACTTCGTAGTTTACAACGTCATCGGAGACCTAGTTATTCTCAAAGTAGCTTAGAGGCAAGAATGTTTAAAGATCGATCTCCCGTTTCACCGAATATTTGATTAAAATACTTTATTTTATTTTAGATGTATAGTTTAGACGGTCGGCTTTCGTTACAAAGTTTATCCGAATTTGATTCGTCTCGCAACTGGATTGCGGAACAAGTACTCACTCCAACACCTCCACCCCCCGATGATAATCACGATAATTTATCTTACATGGGTATTGCCCTTCCAAAGAGACTTATAACTATATTTCCGGAACCACCACAGTTGTCGGTTCCGGCTATAACACTGGATGATGCACCTAAATCAGATGTAGAAACGACCGAAGTAGACGAGGAATCTTGTTCAGAATGTGATGTAGATGCAGAACATTATCGTATATGTTTAGTATGTTCTCATGGTAAAAGTAGCAGCAAAGATATGATTCCAGAAAAAGACTTAAAGTTGCAGAGGTAACATTAATTAATTATACAGTTACATAAAATGGTACATTATAAGTATAGAATGCTGATTTTTTTTAGTACACCGAAGTTACGTTAATTTTAATAACACCTGTATTATTTGAATAGGAAAATACTTAGGCATGCACAGCGATTGGCAAACCCTGTATGGTATCGTAATAGTCGACAAACCTTGCTTAGATTAAGACAGTTACACTCAGAAAGGTTTCAGGTATACATATAAATATAGTTTCAAGAATAAAAGACCATATATTTAATTTGTTATTTATACATAATTGTGCTTTATGTTATAGGATATTTGTTTATTTTCGGATGTAGCCGCTCGTTTAGGTAGTAATACATATAGGATGCCAGCACGGCGATTTTTACAAGAATTATTTCTAGATTCTACATTCGAAGCAGTAAGTTGTCATAAAAAGATTAGAGTTACGACGTGCAAAAGAAGTTTCTAATTTTGACGTTGTAACACAGCTTTATGTAGAAGCAGCTAATGTTTTAAAACTAAACGATGGCAATGATGATAAATCCTTGCAATCTCCCATTTCCACGGCGCTTGAACCCGACTCCCGTGTGCCTTCAGAAAGTAAGGTCAATGGAAGACTTACTTTTTCCGAGATTCAAGTAGCACAGCTAGATGCTGTTACTGAAGAGGCGGGAGGTGATTCCTGTGTGACTCAACAATGCAATAAACCACAAGAGCTTTTGCGCAAACCAGAACGGAGAAGCGACGAAAAGATAATAGCCGAAATTTTAAAACCAGAAGAGAGAATACGTTTATCAAAAAGTTCTGATAGATTATTAAAAGTATCAGGTACAAACACTGCCATCAGCCTTGATTAGTAGTCACAAACTTTCAAACAGTTGTAAATATTTTGTATTAAAGTAATTACGAAATATGAAATAAATCACACTGCCAAAATCGGATGTAACAATATCCCTATGCGACTAAGATATAGTAATGAAGAATTAATATATGTATACATACATATATAATTCCTTTTTTCGATTAATTCATGTGCAAAAAAGTATCGAGCAACGTAGAGAAAGATTATACCATTCTTAGTAGGTAGAATTGGAATTGCAGGTTGTAACGTTATTCCATGCTGAATCGATAACATCGCGTGTGATATGAAGTGAAAATAGTATGTCAGGTCTATGTTATATTTCGCCTGTGGTATAAGTAGTTTCCCATATTTGTTGCCAGATGGCAACATGAACGTTTTTATATTATAGAAGTATAGTAAAATTCGAACTTGCTCTTTATCAGTTTTTTATATAATTATTGTAAGTGATTTATTTTACCAGAGAGATTCTACTTGTTTGATACTAGCAAAGTATTTGTTTTTATATGTGAGTTACGAAGTTAATAATTGTCAGTCAAAGTATACTAACATGCAATGTATTTAATGATTTCAAAAACAGAATAAGAATTTCAAATTTTTTACTTGATTAACAACCATATTGTTACTGTACTATCATTTTCTAACTTTATTTTTTATTATTTAGGTAATTTAAAATGTATTTATAAATGTATTTACAATTTTTTCATATTTTTTATATCAAAGAATTAAACTCACATCATGATACGGTCAATATCATGTTTTATTTTAAAAAGTTTTTCAATTTTATCAAGTTTATAAAAAATGAAGGAAAAGTTTAAGTTTAAAAATTTAAATGCATTCATAGATTTCATGAAACATGTCTGAAGGTAAAAAGACTATACTTGTAACTGGTGGAACAGGACTAGTTGGTAGAGCTATTGAACATGTCATCGAATCAAATAAAAATGAAAATGAAAAATGGATATTTGTAGGTTCTAAAGATGCAGATTTATGGTAAATTATTTATTAATTGTCATATATCAGTATATTACTCGGTTGAGCTATATATGTGAAATATATTGTATTTCCAGTGATAAAAAGGATACAGAGAAATTATTTGAGAAACATAAGCCTACACATGTTATTCACTTAGCTGCTATGGTTGGTGGCTTGTTCCATAATATGACCCACAACTTGGACTTTCTGGTAAAGGAATAGAATCTTGACTAATTTCTGCTTTATTATTCTTAAATCGATCAAAATATATGTCATAAATTTCTAGCGTCGGAATATTCACATGAATGATAATGTATTACAAACCGCTCATGAAAATGATGTTGTCAAGGTCATATCATGTTTGTCAACTTGCATATTTCCTGATAAAACAACATATCCTATCGACGAAACCATGGTAACATTACTTTTTATATTAGCAATTTTTAAGACTTTACTTTTTATATATTCTTATCTTACCTTAATGCATAGTATCCTCTATTGTCTTAATGTTTATTTCCTTAGATTCACAATGGCCCACCTCATCCATCAAATTATGGCTACAGTTATGCTAAGCGTCTTATAGATATCCAAAATAGAGGTTATTACGACCAGTATCATAGAATTTATACTAGTATTGTTCCATGCAATGTGTTTGGGCCAAATGATAATTTTCATTCCAGTGCCAGTCATGTTATACCAGGTTTAATACGCAGACTTTACGATTTAATAAAAGACGGTACAATATTTTACGAATGAGATTTTTTATAAATTAATTGTTTTAAAGAATATTGTTGGTATCTGTTGGTATGTATTTTAGGAAATACAGAAGATAAGGTATTTACCATATTAGGTTCTGGGAAGCCACTGAGACAATTTATTTATAGTTTAGACTTAGCTAACTTAATAGTATGGGTATTGAGAGAATATAACTCTGTGGAACCAATTATATTATCAGGTAATTCAAAAAGATCAATTAAACGTATGGTATATATCAGTATATGTTATTTGAAATTTATTTATCTTTGACACAGTCGACGAATCCCAAGAAGTTACAATTTCTCAAGTAGCTGAGGCAATTGCACAAGCTTTCAATTTTAAAGGAAAACTGGTATATGATACGTCTGCTGCTGATGGACAGTATAAGAAAACAGCAAGCAATGCAAAATTACGACAATATTTACCAAATTTTCAATTCACACCATTTAATCAAGCCATTAAAGATACCGTTGATTGGTATATAAAAAACCATGATCGAGCGAGAAATTAGTAAACATTGAGAACTAATTAATGTTTCATTTACGCTAATTTTGGCTGTGTACAAAATAAGGAAAATAAGAAGACCACTACTTTAAGCTTATATTGTACCATGTAATATAATATAATATTTATGGTAGGAAGCGAAGAAATTATGTATATCTCTGAGTTTATTTGAACAATATTTTAATCTCCTATAGTTAAAAGAAGACAATTGTATTAAAAATTGTATTTTTACTTGCTTATATAATTACAAGTTATTGAAAAATTAGGGTCACATGTTATCTAATTCTTTGTTAATTTTATGGATATCTCTATCAGGATATGTTAAGAATGTTGTTACTACAAATACCATATATTTTTAGAATAAATATTGCTTACATATGAAACGTCTCTTTTGTATTCACAAAATTTACCATATTTTAAGATTGTCGAATAAAAAATATTTCTTCTTCAATCGAATCAATGTTTCACTTTGGTTCTCTCAAGGGAGGATCAGTGATTTTTTTCGTTTATAGCTAATTTCGTTTATAGTTAATTCTTAGTTGTTATCTGAACATCTAAGAAACATCAACTGCATCGTAAGTTTTTAAATTTCCAGCAGTTATTCAGTTATTTTATTCGTCATAAACATTATCAACAGGACTGCTTAAATATCATCTAGAAGCTTAATTATTAAATATTATCCATAAACCAGATTATATTTCCAATGAAAAAGAAAAAGGGAATCGAAGAAAAAAAAACACGTAAGAAAAATGACGAATATCCTTTTGATTTAAGAGACATAAAAACTGAAACAAGTGAAACGACGACGTACTGATCGCCGGTGTTCGACGACTGTCACGGAAATGAGGCGGAGCGAGTGGTGGACGCGACGCAGCGCTTGTCGCACAGGAGGCGTCGCGACGCACGCGCGTCTGTTAACATAAATTGAGCGCCCTCAGAACCGTGGAAGGTGCACGATGGCTTAAATTTGGTGCTCAGTCGCGCTCGAGGTGGCTCACCTCGACGATCGCGGAACTAGGTGTTTTTCTCGTTTTATCTTTGCATTCACGATATGATGCTTTTTCGGCACGTGGTGTAGCTCAGGTTCAAAGTTTCGCGAATAAAATGCATCCGTCAATCAATGCATCGTCGCGTTACTTGAACGATTTTTCATGGAAAGAAATGATGATAGCGGTGCAGGGACACGCGTTGCGGTAACGCCGGCCGATCGGCTTTTCCGGGGGAAAGTCAGCTTTTATTCCTGCGAACGATATTACACGAGCGATTCATACGATTCATCAAAGGATCTTGACGCTTCCAGTGAAACAAGACGAATGTTCGTAGAAACGTGTATCCGAAAAGGACGAACAGTTTCGCGGAATCTAGATTGGATAGGAGACTAGATTGTGATAAAAAGAACTCGTGTTCGGGGTAAAATATCGTGATACGTGTGAATCGGTTCGTGAGCATTTATTACAGCTCGACGATAGAAAAGTGTCTCGATGAACAACGTGATAAACACGAATGGTAAGAGGAGCGTTGCACGAACTAAACGATTTTCATTAGAGTACAATAAGAAATAGATTCTTGTCTTCGATACGACGAAAATACTCTAATTCGAGAATATTACGGGTTTTCTGAAAATCTAAAGTGTAAGTAGTAAGGTTAGTTATTTTGGCAGACGTTGATAGCTTGATTAGTATCGATCTTGCGTACGAACGAAGATATCAGTTAGAGATTAAGATTAATACTAGTGAGTGAAATTGCGCAAATTAGATTCGTTAATCCGTTAAATTTCGAATTGAATCAATCTTAAATAAGAGAATCTTTCGTCACTGCATGACGAAGCATGGTTTCGTTTAATTTCTTCTATAAAGGTTTACCTTTGAAGCAGTTACGATTGATGCAAAGAGAGCGTTGCATCATTCTTTCTAGAATTCCATTCTGAACGAACAATTTGCTCGTTCTTTAAGATCTTGCGGCCCTCCCGGTAGATTTCGTTCATTTCGCTAAACGAGTTGTTGCGAATGCGGTAAAAAGATCTCGTCCCTTGGTTAGATCAAATTCTTGCGTTTGTCGGCTGCGGATGGAAAGGATGATTTCAGGAGCGTGCCAACACCGCTTAAAAGTTTTACCGGTCTCTGGAGAATTCTCGAGGATTTCAGCTACCTTTCAAGGCGCGAACCACTTTCGTTTCCGACGTACATGCACGATGGAAATAATTTAAATGTTATCCTTCGTATAATCGCAAACGTTCGATCCTAAAAACCATACATAAATTTCTATGGAGAAATATTGTCTATGGAAAAGTTGTAATATCAGAGATGACTTAATATGTAGGAGTCTATGTACATGTCTTCATTATCTCGTTTCCTTCCATTCGCATCCCACGGAACTTTGTTCTCTTTTTGTCCTCCATTGTTCCACGACGCGTATTCTTCTCCTAAGGGAGGTAAAATCAGTCTGTGACTCACAATGGTTTTGCGAAACAATATCTTTTAAAACGAATAGAATATTCGTTAACTTCGTCCTCGCCAATAATATCGCTGGCATACAAGAGTTAAACGAAATTCAATTATTAATCGAATCGTTTAACAGCCGAACAAAATTCAAAGTCGTAGGCTGTCTTGCGTAATTCGCGCTTACATCGTCAATATCCCAGTGGTTCTAAGGAGATTCTAAAGAAACGTTCTTCCGAATAACATCATCTGTCGCGCTCGATCATTTCCATCGACATTTATCGTATTCGTAATAAAAATATCACGCGCGATCTAAACGAATATCGCTCGTTTCGTCGCGTTAATCATTGCGTTCGTTTTCCTTTTTGAAATCCAGCGAGAACGACTGCTACGCGCAAGAGGTTTTTCCACGTAAGATAATTCACGACTCGGTTGAAACAGCGTGTCTTCAACGTGATTCAGTTTTCGACGTCGTCGATAGAACGCGATGCGTTGTCGTCGTGTCGCGAATGAAGGCTCGTTCGTTCGAGGGGAACAGCGCTCGAGAGGTTTCCGATAAAGTTCGCTGGCGAGGAGGATGGAGAGAATCCGTGGTCCGCCGGAACACAGTTACGGAAATGCGCGTCGACGACGACCTCGACGAGGCGACCGGCGTTCGTGTCGATTTCCAAAGAGATGTCGGAGTAGAGTTCAAGTTCGTATCGCTCGGTGATTCGAGGACGAAAGCCGGTGATCGCGCCCCTCGCTGATCGGTGGATCGTTGAGCATCTCGGCCGATTGAATGGGAAATAGGAACGACCAAAGGATCCTGAAGAAGATATGCCTGGTATCGTGGTATTCCGACGCCGATGGAGCGTCGGCAGTGACGACCTCGTCGTGCCCGGTGCTTTCCTGTTCATCCTGCATCTGATATGGTGAGTGAACATTCCGATATTAATAACGGACCCCGATCAATCACTTTGTCCCGCTCTAACCGTCGTTATTTTCAGCATTTTCAAGAATTTTCAATGCTAATAGGACATCCTATCAGCGCGAAAGATACCTGTCTTTGTATTTATAGAAGCTCTTCGAAATAGAATATGTTGGCGGATAATTCCACGTGACCTACATTTTACTTAATGCGCATAGCATTTACCTATACGTATTTCGATTAGTTTCCATAGAGAAATTCTCAGAACGCATGATTTCCGCCGTTTAATTACCATCGTGATTTAATAATCGATTTGCCTACCATCGTCGTGTAACCATCCAAATTACCTGAACCTTCGTATGCTCTTCGAATATAGGTAGATACGAATCGGCCGATTAATTTATTTATCGTATAATTAAACGCGATTAGCGTTAAGGCGCGAAGAAGACAGGAATTTCCTATCATGCGCTAAAGTTTCTCACCCGTTGCAGGCCAACTTGTAGCTTTTAATACGATTTACAATGTCTCGTATATGAAACGTGAAAATTATGCGACAGTGGAAAACCGAGTGAATTCGCTCGCTGTTCAGCTATTTACGCTTTACAGTTAAACGACGGTATTCTTTTAGTTTAATTTAATTAGAGACTCGAGGCCCCGAGCAATTAAAGCCGCAGTGCGTAACTAATATAATTATGTTAGAACTGTATATATAAGGATAATGATTCACTTTAGTACGTATCGAGCAGACGTTGAGTTCTCTTCTTATTTTGTAATAGTTTCACGACGTTGTTCGTACGATGGTCACGGACGAGGTATCTCGCGATACAATATCGTTCGTACGACATCATGGACAAGTTATTGTCTGACCTATCGATATTTATCGTAAAATTTTGTTTAATATGTCTCGTGGTGACACAGTCCTGGTTTCGTCCTGGCTTAGCTCTGATTTCATCTTGGCTTAGCTCTGGTTTCGTCTTGCCCTAGCTCTGCTTTCGTCCTGGTTTCCTCCTAGTTTCGACCTGGTTTCATCCTGGTTTCGTTCTGGTCTCATCTCGTTCCGTTTTGTTCTGTTTTGTTCGCTACGTTTGTTAAAATTCTAATATACGTATGTATATTTTGTAAATCACGACTAAGCGATTTGGCTCAAGCGCGGTCGAATTTTTACCAACATTTTCACGAGTTCGCTCAACGAAATACGTAAACCGGTGTATTTGCTTCCCGATCGCAATTAAATTTTGCTTAAACGAGTAACGATATTTGGAAAACATCGTAAATTCGCGAGAGTCTATGTTTGCCGTCACGGACCAGGTATCTTGCGACGCAATATTGTTCGTACAATGACCACGGCCGGGATATTTCGTACGTTTGTTTACTAGAACGAGAGTTGTAATTACAAAAAAATAGACAGGAGGGATGCTTCATCCGTGGTGTCGTACGAACGGTATTTAGCCGCGGGGTAACACGTCCGTGGCCGTCGTACGAACGATATTGCGTCGCGAGATATCTCGTTCATGATTGCGAAGCGGTTAAATGTATTCGTAGTTCTGTTCCTCGTTCTTCCGACACTCTGGCACCTATGAAATTCGTTTCTCTCGGACAAAAATCTTACGAAACGCGATCTCGAAGTAAATAGATCGATGTAGACGCTTATTTCAATAATTCCGCGATTCTTCTTGATCGTCGCCACTTAATTACAGATTCGGATCAAAAACTGGACGGCCATATACATTTTCAGAAAATTGCTCGTGTCGAGATCCGATGCGTTTTTATCAGAGCGTTGTAATTTATCGCGTGTTTAGAGGAAATTATTAGGCATCAATATCCCCGGGCTTATTATTAGCGATGATCAAAGGATAGCTTTCGCGTGATGGCACGCCGGTGCCGTATGTTTTAGCTTTGAAAAATTGTTAATAAACGCGGTAAATGACCCGACAATGAGAGACGGAGAGAGAGAGAGAGAGAGAAACGATAAGCGAATAAATACGAAATTGGCGATCGTCCATTTCGTTCTAGTTATCTTTATAAATCTGCGGCTTTCGATACGTCTCTAATAGCTGGAACGCAGACTCTGTGTCTTCTTCTATCGGCCGATACAAAATAGCCGATAAAGTTTCAATTAAAACAACGTCTAGCCGTTGTTGACGTTTGCACGGCCCTTTGAACGAATGTACAATCAATTTTCTCTGTTATCTCGTGTATTGTTCCATCGACTAGCTGTGCGCGACATCGAAACTTTATCTCGGTTAGTTGATGTTGCGCATTTCATCTTTCGTCTCTAGACACAGATTCTTCGTAAAAACGTCGATTTGTTTTGTTATTTATTGTTTTAATATCGACTGTTTAAACTACGTAGACGAATATCAACGTATTCAAATAGAATTCCGTGATGTCCCGCATCTTATATTTTATGCATATTAAACACAGATCGACACGAGAGTCACGCAAGTCCGAGTTTTTCCATACGTGGAAAAAGAATTACTGGAAATAATGTATTTTATTTTTACATTTATCTCTTGTTTTATGAAGACTCCCGAGGGAATGAGTTTGAGAAGTTTGTAGCGTAGTTTGAAAAATAGAGTCGATGAAATATCTAATCGCGTTGAAAACTAATTAAGAATTGCGGACAAATGTCTTATCGCAATGCGTGTGATATCAAAGTTATTGAAAAATTTAAGCATTTGCCTGTTTGCTGCTAATTCGAGCGAATCGAAGTTGTCAAGTACCTTGATCCTATTTTCTAACAAGATAAGATCAAAGATTTCCATTCAAATATTTTTCGAGATTCTTCCTGATTGAACTTATTTCCCTTCCATTTCTTCAATTCCGCTAGGAAGAAACACGATTCATCGAGCTTATTGAATTTACTCTCACGTTAACGAAGAAGATCGAGAAGATTAAAAGTCACATCGTGTCTTGGAATAAATATACGACGTGATGATTGTTAGATAAAAAGTACGTATAAAAAAGTATAGCGAAATAACGTTGCGCCACAAATTGTTAACGAAGAAATAATTTGTTTTTCGTAAATATCGCTCATTTATATTTCAGTACAAAAAATGACATTATCATCGCTAGATTGCGAATGCAGTATTTTTCCACCTATCAAGTATCATAATAAATATGTTTTGGATATTTTATACGTTTATGCGTATTATGCGAATTTTTTATAATATTTCTGCACTTTTGAATTTTCCATAAAAGCATAAACATGCGCAGTTTAACTACGATATAAATATACGTATTTCATACATAGATTTATTTTAAGACAACAATGACCCTATTATCCTACTATTCGAACATCTTGAATTGAAAAACAAGTTTACCGCAAAGCGATCCAGGATTCCCTCCATTTCTTTTTTACCTCGCTATGCACCGACCGAGCGGAGTTTCGTTCCGCGTTTCACTGATTCAGTACATCCGTGACAGCCGAATGGTCACGAGGTTCGACGGTCTGGTTGTTCGTTTCACGAGGTATACCAAGTAGTACATAGTCGGTCGGTCCATGCGTTAATCGCATTATTTGTGCCGGTATAGGTTATGTCATCGTGCGTGAATGTTTTCGCTCGCGTACGAGGACAATTGCTCGGGCGAGACACAAAGTTGCGGAACAAAACATGCCGGCTCTCATCGCGTTTGGCAGACGTTGGCGTGTCGGCAGCGATGACCTGCTCATACCGGGCGCCACCTTGGCTTTCATTCACGCGGTCGAGTAAGTATGGATACATGCCTATGCAAATAGAATACGTTAAAGCAGCTGCAAATTTCTTCGAAACATGCATCAGCTGTGAACGTATCGTCGTACGTTTTCCAACATTGTTGGATCGTGCGTGTTTTTCGCAACTAAAAGGTAAATTTATTAATCTCAACTTCAATTTTTTCCCCGTTGACTATGATCGATGAACAGAGGTCGATAGCTCCTCGCGGAACCAGCTTTGAGTTCAATGATCGACATTTTGCGATATTTGAGAATTCAAGAGTTCGAGATATATCGAAGTGATCTGAGAGAGCCATGACGTTTCGGTTCAATTTCATTCGGGAGTAACATGCGAAATATATATTTGATACGTGCGCATACTGTACATACATGTTTAACGATGTAATATGTGGTAGTGTACGAGTATTTTATCGATTTTCGTAATCACATCGAGAGTACTGCGGACTACTAAATTCGAGTGTAATTTTGCAACAGTGCAAATGTCAATGTCGATTACTTTGCCGATCACGTCGACGTTCGGAATGTTATCCAAGGTATTATATTTCTGTTTCATAAGGTACGTTGGAAATTCCATTCAAAGTGGGGTAGAAAAGTAGTTGTAAATTGTATTATGGCGGGAACATAATGTCAATATCGTGCTGCGCTGCAATATTTGGGATACGTGACGCTCCGTTAATCCCCCTCTTCTCTCATCCGTTTAAATTTTTTGCAATCCACGATGACGCTGGGAAAGAGCATTAAATAACAATTTATTATTTTATCACGATAAAATTATTTTTGAGACACTGAATACTACGTATTGTAATTATTCGAATAACAAATTCTCCGCTTACTTTTAGCGATGACGTGAGATTCTAAACTGCCATACGTTATTTTCTCAACTAGTACAATATATTCTTTCATCTATAATCTTTCCATTACTAACATTTTGTCTTAAAGAATGTACGAAGCCGTAATTGTCGTAATGGTTCCATCATAACTGATACTCTTGCCTATCGAGGATTATCGATTCTTTATCTATCGCGTAATCGGTAAAATTGCTGTTTTACAATTACACCTCTCTTCAATAATAATAACAACAATGATAATAATAATAATAATAATAATAATAATAATAATTACGTGAATATTCACGTAATTAATATATAATATAATATAATAATATATGTGGGCTCAAATATTTACCAATTTACAGTCAACCTCATCTTTCTTGTAACGATATGATAATGATATAACCCCAATGAAACGAGATAAAGTGAATGAATGACAGGAAGATGTAGGCGTTGCGATGCACATACTGTTAGACTATTACCGACCTTTTGACGATTAATATAAATTTTAGATTTACTATAAACTTTCTTACTCGTTTTTTGGATGCACGATAACCGATATGGCAAAGACGCGCACGCTATCCAATGGGGGAATGTGAAATTTGCACGCCGGTCTTCAGACGGCGACGATTTTTCTACAAACAAACCGAGATAGGTTTTCCATCGTCGTTTACAACGTTTTCCACTTTCTCGACGAGAATTTGAGATACGTCGTTCCACGGGGTTCGTTTGAGTCAGACGGTAAATAGATTTAACGTGAACTCGACCGCGACATCGTGCAAGCTCATCGGGCTTCCTTAGAAAGCAGCAAAATGACGCGAGAAACACGTATTCGGTTCCTTTGTTCAGATTGCGATTTACTGTTCTTTGTCTTTTCTTTCCGCGAAGGAGAAACTTTCTCCCTTAACTTTATTCTCCTTTGTTCTTTTCTCTTTCTTTCGTTTAATGAAAGATTCCTTAAAATCGAGCAACGCGAGCATGCACTTTTTTGAAGTCCATTAAATTTCAAATTCGCTACGCGGCGAAGCGCCGTTGGCGTCGGTAAAACTCAGTGATGTAAATTCTACACGAAAACGTTCACGACGTTAAAGGAGGAATGGTGAATTTACTGCCGAAGAAACCGATAAAACTTTCTTCTGCATCCGCGGATTACGACTTTTCGTCTAAGCGGTTTTAATAATTTCTAGATAACGTTATTTATGTGTAGCACTGGTGCGTGAAATATCGCGAATAAAATTGAACTTACGGCGCTCTGCTCTGGTTCTTGAAAACTTTTTCATGTTCAATGTGAAAATTGTTACTTATCTTGCTCGCTCGTAAAAAAATAGAAACGGGAGAAGGCTGTTATAAATAAATCTGCAAGTATTTATAACCTTCTTCGTTTCGAAATAGAATCATTGGTCTCAAAAAGCTTTGCCACAGTGACACTGTGCTAAAATTGCAGATCGTTCGTATCGTCAAAATTTGTATCCAGTAGTATCGGAAATATTAGCAATGCGAAGTTTTGCAAGATGATATAAGCAAGTATGAACTTGCAATATATTAAAGCAATATAGCGTAACGGTTCAGCGTTCTCTGTTTTTGTACAACTAATACTAGTAAGTAGGTAGAATCGTAGGATCAGCTGCTAAGGTTTCACCGATTTCCTGTCTTACTCTATCCCAAGGTCTCGGTTAGGGTTCTTGAACAAATGTACAATTACTTATATTGGCAGCAGGAGTTCTCGAACATTTTTCTGGACTTTATCGTTCTCTGAAAATTTATGCGGAAAAATTGTGATTTAGTTTTATACGCGATACACCAGCTCGAAAGAACAGTGTTTGCGAACAGTGTACGCTCACATAATAATTTTTCCGCTCTTATAATTTAGTGGAACACGAACTCCGTTATTTTTTGTCGAAGGTTCCAGAAATATTTTGCGCGATGGTGCGCATTTTCATCTCTTCGTCGCTATTCGCGTGTTTTCAGTTTTTTTTATTTTACACACGTACGCGCAACTATTTTGCTTTCGCCTCGTGTACCTAAATTTTCAAATAAGCATAGTGTGAAAACTCGAATATATAAAACAAATCGTAGAAGCAATACGATATATTTATTCGTATGTTGTAAAGACGGTAAAATTTGTTACTCGTAAAACTTTTAACATATACAAATAACAAATACATTTACCAAATTTTAGTAAAAACACGAACAAAGCATCGCTCGTACAGTCAGTGCTATAGGAATCGATATTTTTTAAATATTCAAGGGGATGAGTAAAATCGATATTTAATCATAAAATCATCTAAGACGACGTTTTTGGTAATATTTTGGCGAATTGAACGATATTGAATATTGTTCGTACAAAAAGGACGAAAATATGATTTTTCTTTTTTGTAGTCTTTAATTACCATTAAGTGGTAAAAATAACAATCGCCGCACGACTAAACAAATATTTTAAGAACAATTGCACTTGGCATTCTAATTGGAACGAACGAGAATCATTTACCGATTATTATATTTCGATCTTCCTAATTGCAACGCCGCTCGGTCGCAATCATTCGCAAATTGAATAGCAGAACGATTTCGCTTTAACACTTTTCCTGCGGCCCCTAGTTTCAAGGTGACTAGACGCAGTCGTAATTTATTTAGTCGTTTATAAAGCGGTCCCCTTTAAGCCCCGGGATACTCGCGATGCGGAGGAACACGATATTCGAATCGAAGTGCGCGGCTCTTTTCAAACGAGTTCGTCTCTGCCCATGGTTTGCATCTACGAAAGACCGGCTTTTCGTACCAGAATCCCTTTAACGAAGGAAACTTACATTGAACAGATCGTGCGTGCTTCTGCTCGCGACCCGCCGGGTACAACGTGGAAAATTACAGAACCTAAGCTTCCGTATAACTTGCAAATTTCATTTATTTAGAACGTCGCGTGGCTCTTGCGAAAATAACGTTAAATATTCACGGTCTCGCGAAACGAACGACGCAAGACTCAAGATAAATTTGCTCCTCGATTATCAGTTCAATTAATAATTTACCCCTTTGGAATGCGCGACACGAAGCACACGATGTGAATTTGTTTCCTTTTTATAGAATAAGAGAAATGTTGCGTTTCCAGAACATCGCTTCTCTTCCTCTCTCTTCTTCCGTTTTTTTGACCAATTTGAAACGAACGATAGGCTCGGTTTGATTTTTTATTATATCGAGAATCGGCAAAAAGCAGCATCGAAAGTGCTTCTTGGGGATCAATATGTCAGGGCTGAACGCGTGCAATGGTCTAGCTTGTGAATGGCCCGTTACACCCTCTCTCGTTGCCTATGAATCATTTAAGGTTCACCCTATATATCCATCCCCATTCAACGCCATTGTGTTTACGCGCGTTACGTGTTCGAAACCGTGCGCAACGGACTCGTCTTTTTGGCCCCCGAGATCGATGGAAATCTTCCGTCGTTCCATCCGTTTTCTGCTGACTTTTTAGCCCTGATATCTGTTCTTTGATGCTTATCGTCGACGGATCTTTGACGCTTCACGAAGATGTAAAACAGCACGTTGGCAGAGCTCGCTTTCGGCGTGTGTCGTACTTCGTAAGAAAATAAGTCCTGACGAGTTCGAGGGATCAACTTAAATCAACTCACGGCGGAATATAATACAATAGATTCTTTAAAAAGAAAAATAAGAAAGAGGAAAAGAGAAGCTCTTTTGTAAGATCGCGTGAAATTCATCGCTTGAATTTGCTATATTTTTCGTCCGTTTTTCTTTTTGTTTTCGTTATAAAAATTCGAAACGAAAACGAAAATTGCGAAGTATCTAGGAAAAATATGAAATATAAAATTTCACGCGGTATAAGGATATCTAATTTTCGTAACGCCGCGCCGCTTCGTGTAGTGTACACGTTACACGCGTTACACGCGACACCTTCTTGCGATAGCCGCCAGGCTGTTTCATATTTATTAACCTTATTTTCATCTAAGTGACATATTTACATACATTTTTCGCTTATCCCGTATCGTTTAACTCGCGGTACACTATGCGAATTAATATGCATAGTCATACTTCGTCACCAGCGAAAGACAAAGCTTATGAAATTTTATGTAAAATTCCTCTTCCGCTGAAACAAATGAGAACGTTACGTGCAAAGCGTATTGCAGCTACTTTATCCACGTTGTAATTATCTATTTATAGTGGAGCGAAAGAGAGAGAGAGAGAGAGAGAGAGAAAAAAACGAGTACAAATTAATATAGGTCGCTAGATATTTAGCAAATAAATAAGAATAAGATCGATACCGATACCTTTTCTATTCTGTATCGTTTTCTTCTTCGATTTATCGTACTTAGCTTCGCCCTTTCCCGAAACAACGATTTTCCCGCAGTTTGCAATTCACCATTGTATCATAGATTTTATCGGCATTTGTTCTTGAAATTCCCAAACATCTACAGTTCAAGGAATGCCTCGAACAGAAAAAAAGATGTAACATTTGGTTAGTTTCTCGAGCACGGTCTGATCGCCATAAATTTTGCACAGGCGTTAAGTTTTGACGCCCACCCTTCGCATTTTTTTTTCACCAAGATTCCATCTTTCGCCAGGAATGTTCTATTTGCGTTTCAACGTTGCCGTACGTTTTCATAAATTATGGAATGCGCCAACGGCGAGATATTCTTGACGAAAGTTGCACGTTCACATGTGCGTGCTCAGCGACTATTGCGTGTGGCATCCGTTGCGTATTATACCAACTGCACTTTCCTCTGATATATATGTGTGTGTATATATATATATATCACATATCATATATCATTCATATATATATATATATATATTTGTTTACATCTTATCTGCATTTCCGCTCAACTTGGAAACAACACTGTTCGTTTCTTCCTTTTTTATGCCGATTTCCGAATAATCGGATTGGAAATTTCAGACTACGCAATTTTACAGCTATTTCATGTGTACTTGCTTACATATTCGCGAATAATATTCGAATTATTCATATCATTGTTACATCGCCAAACCTGCACATTTATTATTAATTTATTCATATTGACTGTTACTGTTAACATGTTTAACGCGTATTATTTTGCGCTATTGATATTTGCTAAATAGTATCATTTGAAATGCTTAATATTATAGTCGAACTTTAATATTAGTCATTCGTAATACTCGTGTAATATTTGTCGTACAAACTTTCAGTTTACCGTTCAAGTTATCTGATAATTAATAGATACGATACTTGCCATAGCTATCCTGAGATTCGTAAGAAAGTTGATTAAAGCATTCGAGACGTATCCAAAATTCTAAAAGTTGGAAGTGCAACATGAACGCCGATAGCTATGAAAAACGCGGGCTTCGCACAAAACATTTTTCTCGTCAGAAACGTGTGTACGTGTATCGGATACTATCTTTTCCCCGATGTGCAGGCGTCTAAATATAAGTCCGGCCGACAGGCTATCACGATTTAGAATGCATTAAGTCCGAGTTAGCATCGAATTACGTAGAGAAACTTTACGATTGGAAGCTGGATTTTCACGGTTCGATCAGCGCGTAACCTTCGATCGAATCACGCACATTCACCACCTTAAAGATTCGTTATTTCTTACCTTTTGCCTCTTGTTATAATCACTCGCAACATCCAACCTTCCGCGTATCTTTTTATCCATTGAATTTCCATAATTGGAAATGGTTATTTGACGTTAAAAGAATATTTCGTGGCTGTTTTACACGAGTTGCTCCGCACGCATGAATAATCATGACTGGATCCAGTGAAACTCGAACAAAGCCAAATTTATCGATAACCACGGGTTACAATAGTCTGTTAAAATCATTGTCTCTCACGTCGAATTCTCGATTACGCGTTATTAAAAGCGCAAGTATTCCGCGAATATATAGGAAGAACAAGTAAATCGATAAAAAGTATTTTGGGTGGATGGAGCGTTATCGAACCTTTTTGATACGAGTTTTCGTTTTCTTTTCTCATATTATAGCCTGTGGATTGAAAAGTAGCTATCTCGTATTTGACGATTTATTTTTTATACGATTCATCGATAAATGAAATTTTCCGTCTCCCTCTTCCAACAAGAGATTACCGCGCCTTATCTTTCGCGTAATGGATGAGTCATTACAAAGAAAAGAAATTATGCCAACAATAGCTATGCTAAAAATCGTAGTAGACGTCAGGACGTATTCGCTGGAATTCTTCTCACGTTTCCAGATTGTTGTTTCCGATGATGCGTTCTTGACTGACATCCTTACAGTAATGCGCAAAAGTTTCGTAACGGTGACTCTGTCATTTTTAGACGACAGATGCGAGACTCGTACTGGAAATAGATCGTTTTAAACGTATTTTCTCGAAACGACCGAGGTACGATGCATAGATGCGTGGAAAATCGCCCATGATATTTTCCGCTGGTATTCGATAAATCCTTTAAACGCGTCGCTACGATTATTAGACGCGAAATTCGCTTGTTAAATCCCCCGAGAAAAGTATGACCATCTCACTGTCGACAATTTGTTGCGTTCTTATTGCATCGTATTGCATTATTCAACAGCTGGAAATTACATAGAGGTATTAAGATTTCTACTTTGTAACGTTGGATTCATTTGAATTGTAATTCATCGAGAATCTGCTGTTACTTACGATAGTACTCCGTATGTATATATACTTTGCTCTCGTAACGTAGATGTACAAATACCATTCTTTCTTCTTCGATAATTGGCAAACATACGATAGTTAATCCTTCGATTTATGTACATTTCGAAGCTTCGTTCATCGGAGTCCGTATCCAATATTTCCAAGATATAACGAGAAGCTTTTGTAAACGCGCGTAGAGTATATTTCTATCCCCTGTTGCGGCCACTATCCGTTTAAAATTCCCTGTAAAAACTACTCCATAAAAACTAGCCATTCGGCTGTTTGCTTCGTTACATCGTACGATCAGCGTTTCCTCTTATTATCAGTAAACGGCTCTTTAGCGTCAAAGAAGAATATTTTTCCGCTATCTTCGCTGAAGATGCAGGCTCGCCTTTAAGGTCATTCGCATTTCAGATATACCTATTATTATACTAACTGCGAGTAATTAAAAGCGCAGCTTATCCTGTCGTTAAAGATGGCGTTGAGAGAACGATCTCAATTTAACGACTTAACTTGTCTTAAGGACGGTTCTCATCGACGATGAACCAGCAACCCATGCGAAAGATCGATACGCATGATTATCGACTTGAACAAATCGAAGAGGGTGCGAACCCCTTGATCAAGCGGATGCGTAATCCTACGAGCCCTGCCTTGCAAATAGGAGCGGATGCAAAATAAAGACGCGGGCACAGGGTTCGTTCGCGTTGATTATAAAATCATCCTCGAAAGAACCGTCTTGAAATGAAAGCGCACTTTCGCGTACATTGATCCTCGCTAGCGACATTGTATTGTACATCGCGCGCCGCGTCGCGACGTTTCACGTGAATCTTCAAACACCTTTCACGCTGATGACGACGAGCTCCGTCGTCTTCTTGGAATTCTAATTTCCACGCAAAATGGGTAAAAGATATTTTACGTAGGACGTGCCAGTTTAATGATAATGAATATTAAGATCGATGGGGGTAGCTAGGACGAGCTTCTCGCAAGCTCAACTCCTTGTTTTATGAATTCTTTTTACGGTTATTGCGGATTACCGTTAGCTACTTGCCTCTAAGATACCATGGCGATTAAACGCATAGCGCGTGGTAGGAATCCATTTTATAAATACCAAAGCAAGTTGCGTTTGTCGCCATTGAACCGTACTCTGTATGACAATTAAGTTCGAGTATTATTAATACGAAGAAGGAAGAAACGCATACGAATACATGTATTAATTGCTTCGTTGCCAGAAAGATGATCTACTTCGGTTGTTAAGGGTTTTCGGATAGCTTATGTGTGTCCAGTACGAAACAATGTATAGCTTGGTTCGACTTCGATACCCGAGATAACTGAAAAATGAAAATTGGTGAAAATTACAGAAATAAAACTGCGTAAGATCGCGTAACTTTCGAACTTCTCTTCGCCGAATAAATTAAACGAAATCGTCATTTTTATATTAGCTTCAGCGTCCCATTCATTCCCGCTCGTGAATACGCGAGGTCGTAAGATGCCCGAGCAGTGTAGTACAGGTTGGTTGCCAGAAGCTCCTTTATTGCCACTTATCAATATCCCGAAGCGAGCAAACTACGTACACCAACAATGAAACGGTAACGCAGTAAACTTGAGGCAGAGGTTTCTGTGCTTCATCGATTGCGCTTCAACGAATCACCGAACAGACGGTGTATATAACGTCTCGCACTTTACAACGATAAAGCTTCTCTGCAAACTCGATTCGCACACGAAGAACACGATTCGAGCATGAAAACTCGAGGCGAAAGAAAGAACATTATCGAAAGAAATTCTCAGAGAACGTTCTCAAAAATGCCGCAGTAAGTGGAATAGCGATCGAGCTTTCTTCTCTCCTTGCGAAAAGTAAACGTTCGAGCAACTTTAGAAGTCCGGGCGAAACTAGAAAAAATACAACAGTTGGCAAGTGGAACGTTTTCGGGTCAGAAGAGACCGTGTTCCGCCGCCTCGATTACTTTAGTTGCGGGATACTTTTCCCATTTCGGAGACAAAGGAGCATTTATCGCAGCGGGGTGCCAATGGCAGCTCCCAAAACGCGCATATCGACCCCGTGCATGCACGATTCACAAAACCAAAGGGGAAGGTCGCCGCTCGGCGAGTATCGGGGAAAAGGAGTCATGAAAGCTTCGTGTGTGGGTGGATTTGCATCGATGTCGAGAAGGGATCTGCACCCTCCTAGCAGCAGAGAAACGTAAAACAATTCGGTGTTTGACGCAGAGGACGCGCGTGGCGAGCGTTAAGGTCGGTCGAAAAAATCGACCAGCGGCAGGAGGCGGACGCGGGCCAACCCCAAATCTACGGCGATGCGTGGGATGCTGTGCTGTGTCTTCTCGCGAGGGTTCCAACTCGTTCGTGCGAGGGAGCCGACGAATATTTCGGGAATTCCTTCGCGAACGAGCGACTTTAATTAAAATCGTAAACGCATTGTTTCTCCGTGTATCTTTGATCATGCTGGAAATTTTATTTCGTCGCAGTGATAGAAAGTTCGCGTCGTCTAGAGGTAACGATGCGGAGAACGTCGATTTTTCGCGACGAATAGTCGCGTTTAATTAAGAAAATAGGTCGCCGTGAGCTTTAAGATCATTCTTTCGGAGATGTACAAACAACGATGCTCGCTAAAAGTTCCGGCTAATTGCGAAATTACCGGAATTAGTACGAAAACTCGCAAGTTCCAGCTGAGTTTTTAATTCTATCGCGACTAGACTGGAACTTGATCGTCCTCGATGTTTCTACTTTAAAACGATACCGTGCTAAGTATACACGTGACACTTACGTCAAACGCAATTTGTTTCTCATTCGCGCAATTAGCGAACATTCGCTACTCGTTGTCTAAATAGCGATGTTAAGCTTTTAACGAACGTCTTTCTTATACGTATGCACGATACGTGGAGCGCAAACGTAGAGGTTGGTAATGCCAACACGTTTAATTGCGCTCTTTCAGGCAACGATTAGCCACGATTCACGATCGATCGCCGAGTTATTTTCCTTCCGTAGGCGTGGAACTGTTATCATCTCGGCGAACGTAATTCCAGGCCTAGTTCGGTCGGTGGTAATTTTACTTCACCTCGTTTTTCCGCCGTACATACACAGAAAGACCGCGAAACGGTTATCGAGGTGTGCATCGACCGCGTCGCGAAACAACCGGTCTACACGTATCAGGAAAATTTATTGGCAACGTACGAACTAGTAGCCACGTTGAGTCTTCGTTGGCACGTGAAGCCTGGTATCGTCAGTTTGCTTATCAATTTTCATAAATTATGCCTGTTACGGGAAGTTAGCAAAATATCAGAGCAGTAACGTAGTCAAGCACGAGAGTCTAGTCTCTTGATTTCTCAACGCGAAGTCGAAACTTACGTTCCGATACTTCTGTCTAGAAATTAATAGAAATTGCTTGCTTTCGATGTTAATTTCAAATCCGAACGTCGAAATATCAATTTCTACCCTTTTCGCGAGTAACGTAGAATTCGTTTGCCTTGGAGCATTTTTTCGCCAGCAAACTATCGAAATAACGAAAAGTATCGTTAACATCGGTAGCATGAATTTCGATCTGATCGTACATCTGTCGACAGATTCGGTATAGCCGTAATTTAAAATGTTTGACCGATGGCAAACAGTTTTACGCGATATCGTTTCTAAGCGAGCCGTTTGCGTCAATGATACCGTGAAATTCCGATAAAGTGGAAAATTTTGTCGGTACTCCTGTACCTTGTCGGTTTATTTGCATGCACGATGATAGTCGACGGGCATAATCGGTTTTCCAGTTGATCGGAGATAGGTAGTCGATTCGCAAAGTGGGATTCGCCATAGATAAACATCGATGGGACGTAGGATGAACTAGTATGAATGGTCGTGGTTCATTTAAACTAGATAATTTCCGAAAGAACCAGCTCCCGCCACGCTAACCACATCGATAATTAATAGACTTCAGTCTGTGGCTAGCTGATATATGATTTCTCGTGACATCGGACAGTCACCTTGTCTCGCGTGCCAAACTGGCGACAGGCTGCACACGATCTCGCTTCGATATCGTGTCAGTTAATCGATAAAATGTCCACCACGAAGACGATATAATAAGTGTATAATACAGAAGTAGTGTACAGTGGTAGAGTCGCAACCTTAATGAACATAATATCCGTGTAAAAAGACGGATATTAAAATAGCCTTTGACTCGCGAAAAATCAAAGATACGAATTATTCTGCATTTCTGCGTGCTTGGCAGAACATTTTTTATGGGATGCTTTGCGATTAAAGAACGCTTTAGGGGTTATTGAAAGAAGAAGCTTGGAATTCCAAAGGCTCGGTATAAAGTTACAAGCGAACCGTTAATCGATAAGCTTCACTGTCGTGAATAATCATGAGCTCCGAAGACATCCGATCTTACGAGGCCTAAATTAGTTTCCGTGCAAGCACTGTTAGCTTTCGTCAATACCTTTTTGATACCGTGATTCCCAAGGAGGATAAACGTTCGAGCCATGGACGATTGATTTAATGGAATTTCCACCAATATTGAAGCAGCGTCTTCGATGATTCTTGTGATTAATTCGGAATCAATTCCGAACGGATTGCGTCGAACACGGTCGAGTTTATTTTCATTCGAAAAATGATTCGATCGTTATATTATCACGTTTTCTCAATATAAAGATACAGTTTTTCGTGCGTTCGTAAGGTAGAACGTCGAAAGACGAGAGTCGAAACGTAGATTGTCATGTATTTCAGTTTAATGGCAGATTTCTACGGTCTCGTGAAATTCTCTTGGACGAGCAAAAAAAAAGGGGGGGGGGCAGAAAGGAACAAAATATATTTATAACGCTTAAAAGAAAAGCAAATAGAATTTATAATAAGGTTGTACAATACGTACGATTTGTAATTAAATTAAACACACACGTGCACGCGTGTCGTTAACAATAATCGTTCGACCGTATATACGCGTTTACATTGTAAAGTGCAGCTGCGGATGCATATGCAATTCCATTCGAGGATCCAACGTTCGAACGAATTAATTATTGCTACGCGATCAATATGACGGTTTTGGATCGGTGAATCCAAATGCGTCTGTTCTCAAAGACTGTTGAATAATCAAGATCGTTAAACATTGGTCGAACTTATCTCTGCGTCGTGTCAGCGTTCAGTGGAATTATTAGTGCATAAGCCATTTCTACCTGATATATAAGCTATTCCCGGAGTGAATGAAAATTGCACAAGCTATATAAAAGTCGTGACAAAGTTCGTACATGTAAGTCGTAGTGAGAAGGCATCGCTTGGTCTACTTTTTCAAAGTTCACGTCGAGTATATCTCATCGTTCAGGATGTGTCGGAAATGTCGAAAGATATACAAAATCAATTTTCGATAAAACTTTTACTAGTTAAAATAGAATACTATATGTATAAGGATATTGATACGAACGGGAAAGCTCGAGTAGAGTACGCGAATCCAATGGGATATTTTGCTCGTTTATATCTTCTTGTACGCGTTTCGCCTCAGTTTCTCCCACTGAAATTCCTACGTTGATCTTAAGATAAAACTTCCACGAGACCCGATCGAAAGTTCCATCGCAATTAAAAATTTTCAAGGCGGATACTTTCGCGTATTCGATGAAGAATTAATAACCCTTCCCCGCTGGACAGCGAAATGCAATTAGTTCTCCCTATGATTTTAATTTTACACTTTGTCGATGTGCTCGAATTCGTTCGAATGGTTTTTATTAATCCGTCCCCTGAAGCGAGCAACGTACGATTACTCGAGCACGATTCAAACTTTACGTTCCAACAATTTATATTCGTCGAGTAATTGTAGCATGTTCTCGCGAGAGAACGCAAAATCCTTCCGGCGACAAGCGCAAAATATTTCCATGACGGTATACAACTACAGTAGATATTACCGTGTGTCATAACCACACGGACAATCGATCAATTTGCCCGGATTGCGTGGAAATAGTGTTTCACTGCAATCGTTTCCTAGGCAGGAGATTGGACTGGGGCTCGTTCGTCGTCGTTTCACTCTACTTTGCCACTCGATATTCGCTGATATACTTCGCGTTGACGCGCAACGCCGCGTAATTTTTACGATTTGGCCCCGACCCGAGCCGCCTGATGGCAGGTGATCGACCATTTCCGGGCAAAATATCGCGCCGCGCGTGCTCCACGAATGCACGCCGACGACCAAAAATATAACTACGAAAGACTTGGTAGAAGCATAGAGTTACACGGTAGATCTTCAGGGAGGTTGGGACAACGGTAATTCTGGTTCTTGCAATTTTAAAGGGTACTTTAATGTAATGGACCGCGCGTGCATATATCGGTGAAAGGATTAGGTAAAGTATTATGGGAATGGAAAAGTACATCGTAAATATGGCAACGAGTCGTTAGAGTAAATTGACTTTGGCGCTTCGATCATTTCTCTACTGTACTTCGGGAACTAAAAACGTTTTTTTCTTCTTTTTTTTTGTATAAAGATAGTTGGCACTACACAGTAGATACTTTTTATCAAAGCGGGTGGGTGTTTAAATGCTTTGTACTATTAGCTACAGCTCAACGCATACAAACGCCAACATGCATCACGACGCGGTTTATCGCGACTTTGCTCGATCCCCATTGTCTAATATACATCGTCGCGACGATTCCAAACGTTAAGGTATTTTGCCGTTTCGATAAGTAGCTTCCGAACGGTATAGATTACCGTAGGAGTTAATTGAATAAGGATCGTGTTAATAGAATTTCGAAACCAAGCGTGTACGATAACGTTGTACGGCTGCATAGGGAGAAGAAGCATCAGACTAGGGTCAACGACAGTCTGAAATAAAGCCCGTTCTCGAATTAACTCGCTGCGATTCTTTCTCTCTCTCCCACCCCACCTCCCATCTTCCCCTTTGATCGTCGATTACTCTCGAACTTGGTTCTATCGTTTCGAAGACACTTTGTGCTTTGTGAAATTGTTGTTAAATACCGGTCGTTGTTTCGTAGACTACTGTGATTAAATTAACGCCAAGCCAATCGATAGCCGTTTGCCGAAGGACTCGATTATAAATTCGTCTCATTTGTCTCTTTGATGCACTTCATCGTGTGCACGTTAATGCGTTCTGCATCGCCGTTAGATTTTTCTGAATAATAGCTGGACGCTATTATTGACTCTACCGAGATCGTTATTAATGTGGTAAAATTTATTACGAGCTTAAATAGTAGAAAAATCTTCGAATTCATCGCCCTATTCCTACAATATCTCCGTGATAATTACTCTTGTAACGTTTTGCTTCTTTGTTTGCAGCCGTATTCGCTTTTCGTTCTATAAAAATGTTCTTTCCCTTCGTGCAAATATGCGAGAATTATTTAATAAAAAGAAGCTTCTATGGATTATAGGATTTAGGGATTAGATTTCTTTTAATGTTTTACGGATGAACGGTTTTCGAAGAAGATAGCCGTGCACCGGCAGGGAAATCAATAAGACATGAATTTCGTATCCATTCCGGATAACTGGGCTCGATGCAATACCACGGGCAAGATTTAAAATAATTCGAACATTTGATACATTTTTATTACTTGCAAATTCCTACTTTAATCTTTCTAAAAATAAAAATATCTGTTGGCAACTAATATTGTAACAAATACATTAAAATATTAGGTTGTCCCAATAGTTTCTTTCGTTTTATAAGGAAACAATAGATGCACGATATTTTTTGTTTTATATCATTTTATTGAATTACGTATGATCCATTTTGTTCCAATAGAATATCATTAGGAACTCTCTATCTCGCTTCATTACATCTATTTTATCTTAAACCGCAGGAATCGATAATAAATTGTGAGTAATAGAATGTGATTAGTTGCTTAGTTGGCAATTAACTTGCTATAACGTTACTCCGGTTAAGTTTTCGATTTGTCTGATACGAAGTTTCAGAAGCAAATAAGCCTAAACTGATTTCGCAACCTTTATGTACGTACATACGTGCGCAAGTATATAAGTATATGCGATACATGTATACGATCGCTGTCACTATCACGCAGTATCAATTTTCAACTACGAATAGCCTAATATTTATTTGTCTTGTTGCGTTTAAGTAAACTGCATTAAGGTATTCGTATTACTTCCACAGTTTCCACAGTTCTTAAATATAAATTATAAAATCTTTCACGAGGATCGTGGAGAAATAACTTCGTCATGGAATAACCGCGCTGCACATAAAATCTGTGATTTGCTCGAAATTAAAACTGCAGAAGCACTCGTTCAACTGGAAATTTACATATTGCTACAACTTGTAGGTATTGCAGTTTTTACTATATAGCTTCGTTGGATTTAATAACATTTTTATCAATAACAGTTTTGAGCTCTGCACAGCGGCCTTTTTCGCTTTGCGTTTGAAGCAAGGTTCATAATTTTCTACAAGATCTTACCTATTATCGTCTCGTGTCACGAGTTTGACAAATCGCTCGCTCAACTTTTTACAAGCCCGCATTTTAAGTGCCCCGCCTCTATCAAAGTTCGTTTAAAATGTTCTTAACATCTTAACATCTTAAAGGAGAAGAAAATCAACTAAAAATCTCGCAACTGAGAAATTTACAATTTCTTCCGGCATCAAGATGCTGTCACTAAGCTATTACGCATCCTCTTTACGCGCTCGTCTTCAATTTCCTGCTCGTTCCGCGACATTTCGCAAAACGTTTTCAGCTTTGAAAAGCTTCGCGACAAAGCGTGCCGGTCGATCGTATCAAAAAATTGTCAGGGTACGAGTTGAATTCCAACAAATTCTGGGAACGTACGTTTTCGTGGCGATAATTTCTGCTGAAATATCTCTGCTAGCTTGGAATTGTTGGCTGCACGCTTCAAAAGCATGTCGTCGCATTTCTCTTTAATTGTACGTCGCTTTCCAGCTTTGCGAATAATGGCATTTGATGTAGCCGCGCACCTCTCTCCTCTTAGTCCTTGCACGCGTGTCCTGACAGCCAGGAAAAGAGGCAGAAAGAGAAAAAATATATCTGCGTATGTATCCATCGAGCGTACAAAGGGGAATAATTCAACGACACGCAGAATGTTCCTCGTGGAGTTTTAAAATCGTTCCTGTTACGCGAGCCAAGAGATTTGCGACAATGCGACGTTATATGCACCGCATTGCAAATGTTTGTACGCTCACGATATCACGAAGCTTTGGTCGCGTTTTGTCGTCCTGCTGCTCGTAAATTGACGCGCCGTTTCTCAAAGGAACGTTTTTCCGGCCATAAAAGGCGCGCCTATCTTTCCTATCTCTTCTTTCGTTCTTTGGCAACTTATCAAAGAACGCATGTTTCTGCGTGTATCGCGTACCTCGACACAGTAGGTTTGGATACGAACGTTCGGATACGTGGCTCTAGTTTTTGCGATTGTTGGAGGAACAACGAAGGTTTGAAGTGGCTACGAGGATATTGTTGCTGGCAGATGATAAAGGCAGCTCTCCGTTTTATTGAAACGCTATGTTCTACTCTTTGGTATTCGCTTTGAAGTGGTAAGAGCGAAGAAAGAGTGAAAAGATCTTTTCGAGCAAACTCTTTTCTCCGTGTCGTTCGAGATCCGTGGTTGAAAATTTATAATCTTTACGAGTTGCCTGAATGATCGTTTATCTAAACTGTAAGCCTGTTTAACGTACTTCGACTTTAGTGATTAGTCGAGAGCCATTGACCTTCCGCGAAGCGTTTTGAAGTTTCGCCAGCGTTTCAACTAGCTTCATCAAAGTTGGAGCGAAGATAGTTCTCGGCCATTCGATGGGCTCTAAAAACACGAGCGAAATAAGCCGCGACGTTGGCAGAATGTCAGAAACCATTTTTTACGCTTACATATTACGGAGACTTCAATTGCCACCCTATCGTTAATTTATGCGATGTTCTCATTGAATTAATTCCATATTTCACGCTATCGAGTGTATCGAAAGAAAATAAATTTCGTAGCTGATAGATTCGTTTTATAATCCACCGTATTCTGTATGCATACGCAAGATAATCCACCGAAATGAAATATTCATAAATCTTTGAACACTCGTACGCTCGGAGGAATATCAACACCATAAATTTTCTACGAGCATGATCGTAAGCTCGCGATGAATAGACGTTATAGCTGACAGCGCCTTTTTCCCAGCAATTATCACCTCTCTAATATCATTGCACGGTTTAACGTGGTTCCACGAAGGGAACGTAATTTTCTCCGGTTGAATCGAAGTTTCATTCGAAAATGCAAACGAGAGTCGCGGCGTGTGCTTTTATCCTTTTTCGTGAAAAAGAAACTGCTCGCCGTAATATCGCGGAAAGAAAGAAAACGACGACGACGTCGAGGCGGAAGGAAACTAGGTTCTCTAGGCACGAAAGACGCGGATATTCCGGCGAGTCGGCGCAAGCGTCGACCCTTTTCACTCTCGTTATCTGGTTTTCCTCGTAACCGAGTGTGTGCGCTCGGCCTCGAGTGCTTCTTCGTTATGACACGCTGGTCCAGAATTTGTCTAGGCAAACGACACCGTTCTCCTCTACGTCTGTGCGCACACGTGTCTCGACAATTGACCGTCGAGACTAAAACTGGAACTTTCGAGACTTTTTCCCTTCTCACCGTAGAATTTATTCATGTTAAAATGGTCACTGTGGGGCTAATTCGAAGCGAAGTTCAACGTCGAGATAAATGTTGGCCAAGTTTGTACCTGCTTCGGGGAGTTGTTGAAGGACTCCTGTTAGATAGTTCCGCGAGAAGGAAAATGTTTTTGCAAAAAGTAGGTTTCCGTTTGCTAGTAAATTCATGAAGGGGATACACTTTCATCTGGAACATATACTTGTGAATCGAGCGAGTACCTTTTTTAGGCAGTTACATGGAAACGATAGTTGTTTACTCGTGAACTTTTATCAGAGAAATTAAATTACGTCTAGTTTAAGATATTTATAGAACATATATTTAGTAGTATTTTGACGTATCTTTAGATTAATCGACGGTATCTAATGAAATAAATTATACTTTTGGAATATGTATAGTGGAGATTATTTTATTACACAGCCAATCCGTTTGCGTATTTATAGTTGACATCCTTAGAATATTTACACCGTTACACTCAATTATTGATTGGGCAAGCAAGAAACCTTTATTCTATCGGCAACTACTTTTTTACAAGCTCATACGTGTCTCTTATCTATTCCTTACAACGTTTATCTAACCTACTTCCACGATACTTAATTTTTCTTTTCTTTTTTGAAGGGTTTATCGACAAAAAACCTTCTTAATGCGATAACATAAACCTGATATCGATTAAAACGCCACAGTACAGCTTATCATATATTAATTGTTACAAATAAAATGGTTCTAAAATTAGAGCACTAGAGATTGTAACTTCTTTTCTGTTTTCTATTATTTAATCGAAACATGTCTATTAATTATCCTATGGCTTGTCAGTGCGTACGAAAATTATATCGATGAAATAAAATAAATAAAGTAAAATAATAACGAGACAAGGAGGCAAAAGTAAAATAAACAATTGTGAAAGAAAACAAAGTAATTAACAAGCTGAATTACACGCAGAAAATTCTTACGTAGTTTAAACTTATAACTAACAACCGTGATACTTCGTAAAATTATCCGAGTTACGTCGCAAATCATTGGGTTTCATTTCATTTGTACAACTCTCAAATAAATTCTCTCTCTCCATCAGCAACATCGTCGCGTCCTTGCATTTTTCCCAACCGCGCGATGTGGGATTCGACGAACACGGTGAATAATTTAGAAAACAAACAGCTGATACTCGTGGACGATCTTTCAGTTCCGATCTCTCGCATTCGTGGTTTACACGGTAGTCGTTTGGATCTAATTTAAGGTATCGATAACAACGCTAACTTAGTACTTACATGCAGATGGGAGGCGTTGCTATGAGGTGGATATCAGAATATAAATTAGCGTGTGCAGTCGAGTAATGATGTGTTCTCATCTCGTTAATTCACCTAGAAGACTCTCGTATATAGAACCGGAATTCTGATCATCGAGAAGGGAATAAATGTTGCTTCGGATACTTGTTCCTCTATTTGTTATGCTACAGGCTACCGAGATTTCAGTTTATTACTTCGAGCATCGTTAACATGTCGTAACGGCAAACATTATATTATAGAAATGCAATCAAAATGATAATTTTGGAGTGTACGAGGTTTATCGTTACTGCGGATGTAAAACGAGAATAAATAACGTGGTTATTTCTGCTCACGAGTCAGTTCAGGTAATATGAAGAGATAACGTAAAATGTCAGGACACACTTAAAATAGAATTATCGTGCAAGATGTCAGGCATGATTTAAAATCGAGTTAAAGTAGAATATTATATTCTCTGCGACGAATAAAGACTCGCTGTTTATCCGATGTTTTGGATTGTGCTGCTTCGTAGAAAGTAGCGACACGTATGAAAGTACTACCTGAGATGTAGTTGATCTTTCTGGCGAAAGATTTTATATTAAGCTTATCCATTTCTATGCGTTTCTTTCTACAAGTTCGTCCTTACAAGATCTACGAGATGTAAAAAAGAAGATGGAAATTAAAACGACAATAATCTTTTTCCATTAAGAAATTTTCTATCAAACACGCCGACTTTCACGCGCTTCTTCGCGAAATCTGAATCAACCAATAATCACATCATCGATGTCGTTCAGGCAGTTCGTTCATAGAATTTGTCCACGAATTCGGTTTACAAGGATTCCGTCAAACCTTACAACAACGAGCATCGTTGCTGCAATGCGTATAAACTTGCGCATATACTATTCTACGAGGCAATACCGGTATATCTATCAGAGACGATGTAACGAGTTGTCAGATACTAGCTCCTTAAGGCGAGGAACGCGCGACGAAGAGAGCTGTTTGTCGGTTCAAGCGAATCGGGTCCTTCCTGCCCGGAAACGACAATTCCTTCGAAAACAAGTAGTACGATGGCACAAACAGGAAAAGAGAAAAATAAAATCAGCCGTTCTGGCTTTTAACTCATCGACCGATGAGAAAGAAACGGGGAAGAAGGAGATGAAGAGAGCGTGTGTGTGTGTGTGTGTGAGAGAGAGAGAGAGAGAGGGAGGAGAGAGAGAGTAACGTGGAAACGACCGGAGAAGCCGGCACAAGGTAAATCGATACGGGCCATGCAGCAGCCAAGGCTGACGGCCCTACGCTTCGTTCCGTCGTCTCTACTTTCTCTCCCGCTCGTTTCCTTGCGCCCCTATCATCCATTCTCCCTTTCCTACGCTTCTATCCGCACCCCCTTGCGCACAGATTATGGTGCTCCCTGTTAGCGATGGGAATGGAGCACCACTCGTTGTACAAAGTTTGCCATCGTGGCAGTGCCCCCTTTCTCCATCGACTCGTGGGCCTTGAAACTCCGTACGTCGAATGCTCTAGCCTCTCTCAAACGCGACCAATACGGTGTCACGACAGTTTGGTAGATCACGAACAAAGATTTCCAACGGAAATTTTTTCGTTTTCTATCAATTTTCTGTTTGCCGGGCTTTCTTGGCGTTCGGTTTCACGTACGAAGCTTCGGAACGCGGAAGAGCATTACGGGATTCGCGGTCGAAGACCACCGAATTGTGGAATCCAAAATGAAAAAGCGTGGCAATTATGGCGGAAGAAACGTACAACTGAAAACCGCCAAGTTGGGACGCTTGTTATCGGGAATGGTTGGCTGTGTTCAACTACTCGACAAACACGGAGTTATGAAGTTCGACGTCACGAGTATCTCTGTGATAATGCGCTGCAACGTTCGACGACATCGATGAATCAATCGATGCCGCTATCCAATATGTAATTCGATTTAGGGTCTCGTCGTATCGTTCGGAGGCTCGCTGTACTATTGGCTTCGGAGTTTCAATTATTGCGTGCTAACGTTTGCTATCGTTTGTTCTACTTTTCGACCTAGTTTCCTGCAGAAATCGAATACTAATAGCGAAAACGATCAGCTGTGAGAAGGATAGTTAGACACTGAGAACCATTAGGTCGTGTAACTCGACGCCGCGAACCTTCGAAATATCCGCAATAACGAGCGTGTTTGTAATTTTCATCGCAATTCGGCCTAGTGGATCGTTCGGAACTCGGTAAGACAAATACAACATACCTCCAACGTAGAGGTAGATGCGTACGTCCAGAACGATTTTCGCGCTAGGATATTCGCTTTCATCGATGGAAATAGAGTAGTAGTCGTAAATTCCTACACTTTAAAACTTCGCCGAAATCGAATCGTTCGAAACGATCAACGTATGTCTTTTCTGTTACTGGTAGTACGAGTAATAAAATAAAGTTCTATTTGCAGAAAGTTTGTCGTAATATCTGCCGTCGCTTCGTTTGCGTCAGTTTGCGGAGCCGCAAGTATCAGATAGCTAGGTCCGGAAACGCAACGTATAGTCGCAGTTGTGTTCGTTTTCAAACGACTCAAAAACTTGACAGATTAATGGTTCCGAGAGCAGGTGTTTTCCGGATGATTCTCTTGTTTTTCCCTAGTTCCATTGTTTTGACACAATTCTGTACACAGACTCGTAAATAAAACAACGCCCTAAACGAACTTCCATCCGAGTTGGAATCGAGTTTTAACGTTCGACCGTGCTCGCCAAGGCAAGTCGAAAATCGTTAATCCGATGTGCAAGTGGCATTTCCGGTTGATCTAACCGTTTGAAAGAACCGGACTGCGCCCATTGTGACAGGCGACGACAGACAGTTCAATCTACTTTACGTCATTCACCGTGGATGCTTTCTCCTCGGTCAAAGTTCAAGCGTCGAATTTCCATCGAGCGACAAGGTAGATGCTTAAAATTCGAACGTGTCGGAGACACGTGGGCGATGGATTTTCCAAAAGTTTCACCAGTCGAACGCGAGTCGAAGACAAAATTCGTTCGAACGTATCACGCTGTCATTTCCTCGGGGACGCTAACGATACGCGTGGTGGATTATAAATGCGAGAGAAGTAGAAGTTCGCGAAGGATTTAAACCGCATTGCGGCAGAAACACGCGTAAAAATTGATAACACGCTTGTGTATAATATGCGTCGTAACTTGAGCGCCGTACAAACATTTCGCTATCTTAATGCATGTACGGTAAAATGCGTGGGTCTTAGAGTGTCCCTCGTGCATCGATGTACAGGATGTCTAATGTGTAGTTGGTAGCATAACTTGGAAAGATATGATTCTATGTATGGCGAAGTAAGATTAAAAGAGTACGCTTAAATTTCGTCGTTTAAAACTTGGGTTTTCGAGGAAAATAAATCTAAGGATTTACTAAGATAATATCAGCGTGTTTTATTGTGTCTCTGCGAACAAAATTCCATCCTACATTGTGTATTTATTACATTTGATAATTGACGACGTAACTGCAAAGCAAATGTTTAGTTTTTAAGCAATATAATTGATTAATTTACATATGTTGTCGCTAAACATATTTATTCACTACATTTGCTAATTGATCGCACAGGTAAACAAGAATATTCGCTTTTTATTCACTTTTTAAGTAATCTAGCTAATTAATTTACAGGCGATGTTAGGACGCGTAACGTATGGGAAAATTTGCCAAACGAAAACTACCCACTCGCTAAAATTAGCTCCGAGATAATTTGAAATACAAGAATTAACCCGTTAAACGTTAAACTCTGCAATTACAGCAGATGTCACAAAATTTTCGAGCTTTCAACAAAATTTTTTGCCATATTTTTAATTTCCCTTTCTTCTGTAGTACTAATTGTGCCATCAGTTGCAGAACACCCTTTATTCGTGTACACGAAAAAAGAACGCGCATACACGAACACGCCGCACGGATATGTAGAAAAGTTGTGCGAGCCTCTTGATGCCAACGCTACTTATCCACGCAGAAGTACGGGCGTAACCCCTCTAAATTTCCCCTAACCGCGGGTAGAATCGCATACGTTCATCCTTCTTCCTCTTCCTTTTCCGCCTTCTAGCAATCTTTCTAGCGTATTCCTTCGACCTGCTTGTTACCGTGGTCCCTTATCTTTCGCACAATAGCCCTTGCTCTTTTTGACTGCGCATGGCCTTGAGCAATAAACTCGAAAACCCTAGGATCGATTCGAGGGAACGAAAAAATACCAACCGGGATCTTGAGCTAAGGGAAGAAACTTCGTTTCACCGTCAGAGCGCTAATTGACCAAGATCTACGAGATCCTTCTTGTTTAACAGAAACTCGAGCAACGATTTAATCGAGTGACAACTTACTGCCGCTAATTGGGAGACTCTGAATACGGAAAGTTCGTGTTCTAAGGAAAGTTTTATGTTTGTACGTTCGAAGAGAAGACCCGTTATATATATATAAAAAGAACGTTTCCTCCTTGGTTTTTAAACACGACGATATTTTCCAACAAAAGTTTCTTGACGATTCAACGGTGTCGATTAAAGAAGATTTAGAGCATGAAACGAAACGTGAGAATATTACTTCTCTTTTAATTATTTGTTTTAACGAGTAGAACTGGAGTAATATTTAGTATCATTCGGTATCGCGAAGCATTAATTTTAAAATAATTAAAAGCGTGTAATTCGAACGTATTTAATCAGAGTCGGAACTCGTGAGACGAAGTTTCGCACGCGCCAAAACTAATTGTTACAGACTGTACGCGTCATCTACAAGCTATTACCAGTTTAATAATAGGTCGATCTCGAGTAACAATCCGGGCCGCGACACGTTCATTTTCCACTTTGGCTGCGGAGAGATCGCATTCTGAAGTGGCTAGCAAACGGTGAAGTACGACGATCGGTCATATCCCTTGAGACATGTATAGAACACGATGCACACGTTTCATTATTAAAGCACGGTTGTGTAACTCCATTCAGTCGCTCGGCACGTTTTACCTTGTTTCTAGCTGCCGCGCCGCTTTGAAGAGATTTCGTGAAATGAACGGCCCCTTTCGCCAGAGGCTTCATTTTTTATGCAAAGTGCTTCAAAGAAAGAGGCAGCGATTCTTCCAGCGTATTAAAACAGTTCCAATCTATAGTTACGCTTAACAGGCAATTTTCATCGAGTTAAGTCATTTGGGTTTTATACGCTTCTTTCCTTTGGATTCTTCCATTCTTCGATTTTCTAATCGAACGCGATATAAGTATGAAAATTAATACGTACTACTTACAAATTCTTGACCTATAAGAATGGGGAAATTTCTACACATAGATCACGTCAGTATCGTGAGATCGTAACTTTGATAATTCCGTTAGTCGTTGAACTCGAAACAGGCCCAAATCCGAAGGATTGGAATTACGATCTTGTCAACGTAAGACCCGACTTTAATCCCTAAGATCTAGAAACTTGAGTCCGCAACAAGGGGAGATTCCGGGTTGATTCCACTCAGGTCCTATGACCCCAGGGACATGGAAGCCGACATTTCTCTACTTTACGGACACGTGAGTCGAGGCCTTACAATCTTGGGGTGGTTCGAAGCGCATTCCACGGCGGCAAGGAATTCCGATGACGGAACTCAGATCCCACGACTCCGACGATGGGATTCGATCCTCAGAATTTTACTTACTCACATATGTATGGGTTTCTGCCAACAGAATTCTCACTACTATAGATTAGGCTGATATAGAATTCGTTCTCGTCTTACTTAGATACAATCGTTCTGCGAACACCGTAGTCGTTTTGTCGACTTATTATTCAAAGTTTTTCAGTGCACGTTAACGATGTCTCTTTGCACACGTGCAAATACACAAGTTCTCCGGTATGTCATCGCTCCTTTCACGATCGTGCTTGGCAAATATACGGCCGTCTAATATGGTCGGAATTTTCGATTCACGATTTTGTATTCTGCGCCCCATTGTTCGCTGGTAATAATTCAGCAGGTTTTGTCTACGCGTCGCAGTATCGGTTATCGGGATTGCACAATGCAGTTCATAAGCGGGAAATATTTATGAAGGCATCTTGGATCGATCGTCGAAGCCGATGAAAAATAAAATCGGCTCGTCCAACAGTTTGCCCTCCGTTAGCTAATCATTCGCGAGGGGAAAGAAACAGGAAGAGGGTGAACGGCTCGAAGAAACGATGAGGAGTTCGTCCCATTTCGAACGGTAATCCTGGCGTGTCGTTATCGAGGACGATTGCCATTTCGAGAATCGACGAGGGACATCGGAAATATATTACCGAGCAACGGAAAAAAATAGTTCCGATTTATTAGCTTGGGATCGATACTAGAAACTGTTTCAGACCAACTTATCGACCGATAACGATATCTTCAGATATTTGCGAAACAAGTTCTTGAATTTCAGTGAATTAGAATTATAGTTTTTAACTTCACAGATCCGATGGAAAATGTTTAATGTAGGATCGTTAAGTAGATATATTTTCGATAAGACCTTGAATAGGAGTTCGCGTGTTTTAAGATTATTTAACAAGAATGATTCATATACCTACGATAGATGATTATCAACGCAAGTTACTTGTACAGAGCGCCATATTTTTCGTGCTACCCGTTACCAGTTATGATCGAATCAACTTTCGTCGTATTAAAGGGGTCTTACGTAATGCCGGCGAACTACTTTGGAAAGAATTTAATCGCACAATTTGCAAATCACGATTTTTTATCAAACGAACAAATCAAGTTATTCTCCCGAGTATCGCGCAATATACTACCAATAGGCTCAAGCAATATCAGCGAATCAACTGTACGCGCGTTTTATTCTTCGTCGAAATAATTACGTAATTACGTTATTACGCGAGAAAGTGTGAAGAAATAATTCCCGATAATTGTTCGTATTGAGATTGAATAGAAGTTATTCGCGGAACGATGGTGATTTAACGGCGCGACGTCGTGCGAACTCTGCGATCGACACCGACGTTAATGTGGCTTCCGCGAGCGCGTTTTATCGTGGAACTGCGGATCTGCAGGTCTCAGAAAACTTATCCCTTTCGTAAGGGCGAGTTTACGCGAGAAATGTTTCCACAAGTTCCGTCAAGTGTCGGACACAAGACGCAATTATTAATATAATATAATATACGTCTCGGTCTCCCGTCGGAAGAAAAACTGGAAATATTCCAGCTGATATCGATTTAAGCCGGGATTAGGGAACTTTCCCAGTAGCGGGATAACATCGATGTTACTGGAAAATTATTGAAGCCACCAGGGCGTGCTCGGTTGATATTTGTTCCCGTATTTCCTACTTTAAAAATATTTATCTCGTCGAAGAGGAACGTTACGTAAAGATTAAAATAAATACACGTTTGTGTCGTGATTTATAATTCATTTTCATCGTATTATTTACAATTTCAGAAAATAATAATACAACGTTAAGCTTCTCAGGTCTGGACGCGTGATAAAAGTAGAAACTCTACCGATATTACTACGATTACTACGATTTTGAAATAAAAGGCACCGTGAAGGATAATATTCGATCTACTTTTCTTCTTATTGTAAATTTTACTGAAGTGTGCAGGCTGTTCGTGTAAGCACGCCATAAATATTGCGTCGCGAGCCGGCAATGAAATATGATACAGACGAAATGAGTTTAGAGAGGGTTGGTAAATGTCAGTTGAATTTTAGGACGTCTAAAACCTCGAAAACCATTTACGGATAGGCTTATACCTTTTGATATATACCCTCTATGTTACTCGTTAAACGTCGTAAAACTTCCCTTTCCGCGTAACTATGTCAAACATAAGAAACTTAATAAAAAAAAATGTACGAAAGAGAACTAATAATCTCTTGGTACCTTTATTAAAATTCTTATCGTTTCTGTTACAGGATGACAGTACTGAGCATCCTACTCGGAGTCCTCGATTGGAATCACAATATTTTCTGTGTCTTTCTACTGTGGGAATACTTCGTGGGATACTTGGTCATTTTCGTGTTATCCATGATAGTAGAATTTTCCATCTGCTTTCTGGCTACAAGAGGAAGCATCCTGGACACTGCAGCCAGAGCGCCAATGCAATATATTCTCTATGTCCGACTTCGTAAGTAATTCAAGATTAACTCGCATGAGTTACGTGAAACGTAGAAACGAAATGTAAAAGTGGAATGAAATACTATTTTAAATTATCGTACTTTAATGTATTTTAAGCCGATATGGGTCGTAATTGATGGAAAAAGGGAAGATTGTATACGCAAGAGATAAAAATACATTGTCGAAGTTTCCTTGGCTTTTGCGCGCTACAGCTTTTATTAGAATTCTTTATAAACAAAGAATCGTGTCTTGTCGATTTCAGTGCTACCGGTTGTCTTCGCCACGATTAGACGGGATATTTATGGTATCGAAACTCTAACGCAAACCAGTGCAAAGGAGAAATTGAAGTTGAAGATAGGTACACGCATCGTCGCGTGTGATTAATTTACTCGTAAACGAACGTACCCATCTCTTAATGAAAGAACGAAAGCCTTTTAAGAAATGAAACTGTAATGCAAATGTTGGTGAGTTAGTATCCCGTGTACTGTGTACCTGAAATCATTCGCGTTTTTGTACTAGAAAATGATCATATTTGAAAGTGAAAAATACGATAACAAATATTTGTTGTTCGCAACCGTAAAACGATACGTAGTAAATTACAAACGTCAAGCGCCGATATCGATAAAAGATTTTTCTGCCAAAAAGATATTATCGACCTCGATAAGCGCGAAAACGTATAAAATATTTATCTCGTATTTTATCTAAGCACATATTCAACCATGATTAAATCATCCACTTACTTGCTGCAAAATTCTGATATAGCAATTCTTGAGCGCCATACTAAAACGCCTCGTCTCGTTTATATCGATACTATTCTAATTTCAACAAATTTATGTTTGATCGCATTAAATCGCAACATATCGTAACACAAAGTCACCAAGAACGCGTTCCAATAGTGGGCAAATTGAAAAACGCTGCTCAAATTACGCTCAATGTATTAATAGCATATAGGTTAATGGAACTATGTATACAGCAAGCATGTCTCTGGCTTAGGATACAATCGTTACAATTATTGATCTGAACTATTGATTAGAAATGAAAATAGACTGTATATTAGTAGTATTTTTAATTTTCCGCCGTCTTCGAGAAGATTACGATATATTTAGTGCGCTGTTTAGTAAGTAAATGGTTAATCCGACAGTTTTTATCCAGCATATTTGTCTAAATAAAATGCAAATAAGATAAAAATATTACACACTTTTTAGCGCTGTTCAAAGTCGGTAATATCGCAAGATCTTTTATTTCACATTTTTCAGTGAAGCGATCGATATCGCAGAGCCAACGTGACATGACTTTCATTGTCGTTAATAAAGCGCTAATTTATTTCCATCTATTTATTATTCACTACAATTTTGAATTTTTATTAACGAATAAATAGTCGTGTAGACCGTCCAACTCCGCATACGAATAAGAAATAAACCAGCGATATTATACTTTGAACAGTGGAAGGATATTTCTGTAACTTAATAGCGTGCCACGTACATTTCGTTATGAAAGTAGACTTATGCCCGAAAACTAATCTGCAGAACGATGTTTCCTGCAACGGAAACACGAGTCGAAGCTTATATTGCGAAATGCACTTGAAAGCGGTCGACCAAGCTTCTGTTTTGGAATCATCTCGATATAGAACAATGATAGCATTGAACACGCGTAAATGAAATCGATGAACAACGAATTGTTTGCAACGATGATAGTTAACAACGAACAAATCGGAGAAATTTTGCAAACGGTACCCATCGGTGGTGTATCTCTGACAAACGCGAAAGATTTCGTCCCGATAGTTCAATTCGATGCTGAATAACCGACGAACGTACATAAAAGTTGGATTTTTGCAAAAAAAAAAAAGGTAGCTTACAAAAAAACAAAAGCAAAAAATTTTGCAACTGGACCTATGGGAGTACCTGCCTTAAAAGATGCAAAAAGAACCATGCTGATTGGTCAAGCTGTTTCGGACAAATCTGCGAACATTCATAAAAAAAAAAAAAAAAAGAAATACATGTCGGATTGAGATACCTTCTTTCTGTTTCAAAGAGCATCCCATAAAAATTGAAAACCATCGAATTCAAATACCAAAATTGTCAGCCGTTAAATTATACGCAATATTCGATGCGGAAAATCATCGAATAATGGTATGTGAACCTGAAAAAGGCCATTGAACTTAAAAACGAAAATCGCTGCAACGTGAAATTTGAAACGAAGCACGTATACCGTTGAAAATGTGCAAATCGATAGGTATCGAAAATTCCTGCTTAATTTAATACGATCGGAAAATTACTCCTTACAGAAATTGAAAATATTTCCAAGTCATTCTGCGTGTCACGTTAATCAGGCTGCTGTAGATCAGAGATTAGAATGGTTAACGAAGCTTTTGCCCGACGTCAATAATCATACGAATTAGATGGCAATCAATTTGGAGATACGTACGATGGGTTTCGTTGATGGAAGATTCGTCGGTGGCAACGCAAAACCACTTGTCGACCCTACTAATTTTCTAAAAGCAAGGGTAGAATATTAATAAGAATCAAATTTTAACCGTAGATTCCCGATCGTAATAAATGATCGTTCGTGAGAGAGGTGTATAGATCGTCAACTCTGGGATCTCTTTCGAAATTAGAACGATTCAGTTGCTCGTACGATTTACTTCGCTTTCGTCATTTAATATCAGCGATTTATATAGATTTAATAACGAACAATGATATCATATTGCTAATTAAATTGAACGAAAAGTGCATAGTTCTGTTAAAATAAAAAGTATCGTACAGAATATCCATCCTTTCTGTACAAAAGAAAGATTGATTTATTCTTTCCAGTCATTGTACCGCCTTTTCTTCGACAGTCTGTTTTAACAAGTATTTCTTCGACTCTCACCTTTCCGTCTGTACACTTTTGCTGCACAAAGATGAGCGTGAAATTTTCTGTCTTCTTTACCATTAAAAGGAATGAGAAGTCGAGACGTTCTTTTCTTGTACTTTTTCCTTTTGGAGCGTCGCTGCTCAAGTGACATTCTAATCGTTCATTATGCTAATGTACGATTCTATCTTTCTTTTCTTTTTTTTTTTTTATAGAAATCTCAATATTATTTCGGTTTATTTCATCTTACAATTCACCGCGTATCTTCCCAGCATTCGTGTAATTCCTTTCGCTGCATTTTTTCACGATATGCAAAATTTTCATCGGTATGGAATATATTTGCGAGCCTGGGAAGTTCGATGAGTTTGGAAATTTACGTACTTAGAAGTTTCAGGGTTCGATTAGTTTATCTCCAAAGGCGAATCCGATAGAAGATTCACAATATACCGATTTCTTCTTGAGAAACTCATTAAATTTCGCGCACGTTTACGGAGCAAACTTTTCGGACCTTTGCACACGTTCTTAATTCAGGAAAATCATGTTCCGTGTTTTTCCTCCGAAGTCTGCTATATATCATTGTTAAACAAACTAAACTCCGATAAACGTAGGAAATCTGGGCGGATTCGTTACCGGGAAACAGAAAATTGCTGCGCACCTTTTTAGTCTGAAAATTTATATTTCTGCTTTCTGAGCGAGAAAGAATGTTGGAAATATCAAGGCGAAAAAATACACAAACGTCTGATCTGAAAAACAGCGCGGCGGTCACATCCATGTACTCGACTCATCTCGTTATCCTCGATACATTATTTATATATAATACAAAATTCATCGAATAAAATTAATCGAAACGTATTCGCGCATTTCTATTTTACACTTCCAAGGGAATATATCGCGCTTGAATATCTATTAAATGGTTTCAAAATTTAAAGCTATAAAAAATAAAAAGTGAAATGTTCGATGCTGTTGATTATTCCTTGCACTTCGTTAAATGAACGCGTATACCGAATTATTTCGGTATTAAATCACCAGCAGATCGATTATACGTGGAAAGAACTGCACGTAGTTTCGAAGCATACGAAGAAACATGGGACGCATGGATGTATGTACCGGTGTCCATGTATTAACGGTTTTGGAAACGATCCAACTCGAGTCTGCTGCTTCTCCAGCAGATCTGGTGCATCTTTAGGAAGAATTCGATGGAAATTCCGATCACATACAGCTGATTGGTCGGATGTGTATAGAGTGCCAGACCACCGCCATTGCAGCTCGTACTTTTCTTCGTCCGTTTTGTTCCATTTGCTTGATCTGATTTCGATAGAAAGCCGCGAAAATTAAGATAAAAATGCCGTTTCATAAAAGTCGCAAACGTATACGTAAAATTTAATAAATAACGTAAATGTAAAGTATAAATGTAAAAATTTAAATGTAAGAATGGAGATGTAACGATTGAAATGTAAAAATGGAAATGTAAAATGAATATGTATAACGCATACGTATCGGGGTAAGACAAAGTTCGAGCGAAGATCGAATTTTACATGTAAGCCGAGATAAAAATGTATAAAACATAATCGACGTAACAGAGAAATAAAACTTTGTGAAAAGCTGACGTACGAAATTTATCGTACGTGTATATTTTTTAGCTTGCCATTAAAAAGGCCTGATTATTTCGTATCGTGATTCAGAAATCAAAGTCCAACGAGTGAAAAAACAATTTCAACGTTCCGACGAAACAATCTTTTCTTGCCCAATGACGTTTTTATTCGATTCGGCAAACTGTTTAGTCACTCTCCGATAACTCGAGTAAATAATTGTCAAAAAAATATAAGTAATTCTTTGTTTCCTTTTGTTTGATTCTATCTATTTGTTTAGTATAACGAATACAGTTAGAACAAAACCGATTCTGACTCGCCTAGGAAAATCGTGTTAGTGATTAATTAGGGCGGACACGTTTGCTATTGTACGGAAACTATCGGAAGTGAACATATTCCGGAGGAACGTGCTATATCCTTTTAGGGAAGCTATCCGTGGCTCGATGTTCGAAGAGAAAGCATTGTCGATACCTTCAATCCTTATCCGGCGTGAAACTACGGCATTTACGTCGATATATTTTTCTTTCATCCAAGAAATGGTAACCATCCGTGGTCAAGGAACAGACATTCATAAGAGACTCGACTTCACCCGATTCAGATATTTTTTTTTGTTTTCCATCTTGCTGGCAAGTAAAATAAAACAACTCAACCACGAATATCTGTATGTTGTTGCTGGTTAAATGTAAAAAAAATGCATAATAAAATAATTTAAAAGTATACGGAGAAATACAGAAAGAAGCGGTGAAAATATACGTAAATAGATACGTGAAAAATATAACGAGAATAAATTAGCAAAATGAAACGAGCGAAGAAATCCACGATATAGTAAAGATACTTTCGTTTTGTTATGAAATTTTCTGTTTTCGCCCCGGCAAGAAGAAAGAACTTAAAAACTGTATAAAATTTTGTTTCAGTCCTTTTATTGGTAGAGACTGGCTGGTTGTGCGCAGGTGTGACGTGGTTAACGCATTTCTACCAAAGTTGTACCATCGGCCAAGTTAAGGATGTAATGTTAGGTAAGCATTCCGCGAAAGGTATCCGACACTTTTAATTCCAACAGGAAACAGAAAGGATATTTCGAAAGAACGGTGATACAACTGCTAGAAATATAATTCTTCGGAAGATACAGAAGACAAACTAATCTTGTTCGTTGATAATTTCCAATTTTGCACTTGTATCGTTGTTCTATCGAAATAGCGACTCGTCGTACGAAAGGAGCGACGCTAAGAGAATTCTAGCTATCGTGACTCGCGTGGATAAGAAAATTCGCGGAAAGTAATTTTTATATCGCTCAAATCCTGATGACGGAAACGATGCCTGTACTAACAGTAACTCTCGCTTTAGTCGAACCGCGTGCGAATGAAATTCCACGACGCCGAAACGATCTGTGAAATGTTGCGCTGGTTTTCGCGGTATCTTTGTAATTGCATAAACCAAGGAACGCGTAAACATACTTGCGTCTGAAATCAGAGCAAACACGACTTTAGCTTTCATTTTCGCCGCAGGTTTAGTGGCATCAAATTGGTGCGTATTGGCGTCGGTGATGGTAACTGTGTGGTGCACATACGACGCCGCGGGTAGATCGTGGGTAAAAATGAAGAAATATCAACGTAGCATGAGGGAAGCGGAATCGAGATGCGGTAAATTGCATTATAACCGAAGCGGTAGCAGAAACAGGAACTGGCGGCAGAGGTAACGGTTTACGACTTACGATTCTTATTTCGCTTCTAACGTCTGACTTATTACCGTCTACTTCCACTGACATCTTTATCCTGTCGTTACTCGATACGGGATAGTTAGTGGAGGTTTGTCGAGTCTTTGTTCGTCTTTTAAAGTTTCTATCTATCGTATATTAAACGTTATAAATAGCGTAAATAAATAAAAGTTGAAAGAAGATCAAGCGACAAATAAAACGGGTAAGACGATATGAATACAATAGAAAATGATTGGCGAACGAATTTACGATGTGTTTCGCAATTCTCGACACGATATTACCTTTTCGAGATTTTAACGACTAAAATGACGAACATCGGTGCTTCTAGAAAAGTTATACGAGCGTACCAGGATAGCTGGGACAACAGATGCAGACTTTTATTCTGCTGCATGGGCAATTCCGACAGGAATCGAGTAAGTGTTGTCCGAAACGATACGTGTCGTTCAAAGATTTGTTTCAGGTCGGTGCAAAATGCTTGATCTCTTTTCTACCGAACTGTTTCAAGCAACATGATCGATTTGCATTTAACCGAGAAACGTGATAGACACTTCGACGTCAACTTGCATACATACATGCAATTATTTTCATTGCTACGTATAATGATATTCATCGGATGATAGTTATTCATCGAACAGTGAGGTCAAAATATACATTATTTCCATCGAATAAATTTGCGCTCTTGCATTTTGTCCGTTTGAGCGGAAACGATTGGACAAATAATATTAGAGTTAATATTTTCGATAATATTGGTTTTGTATCATTTTATGTTGATTTTCTATTTTTGATATCGTTTTAATATCCGATGATCTAATTCAGTTGTTGAAAATTTACTCTTTGCGCGTTGAAATATTTAAAGATACCACAAAGCTTTTGCATCGACCTGATAGAAGCAGCCTAAGTTTTCAATGAGATTGATTCCTCCGCAGAATTCGTTCGCGGACATCGCCAGATTATTGAGCGACTTTTTCCGAGACCTTGACGTGGTTCCGTCGGACGTGGTCGCCGGTCTGGTGTTATTGAGAAAGTTCCAAAAAATCGAACGGGAACTGATAGTGAAGCAACGAAAGAACGATACGTACGAGTTTCTATCCGGTGTGCCAGTTACACCTCGCACTAAATTCCTATCCTTGACCGAGGATGGTGATCTGGGCCACTTTCAATCGGCCATTCATTACATGCACTTTGCCCTCGCTGCTTACGGCTGGCCCATGTTCCTCATTAGCCATTCCACCGGTCTTTGTCAGCTGTGCACGAGGTAATGCCACCGTGAACGCACGTCGTCGTGATTCTAGGTGTTAGCGTCACGCCAATTGATTTTTCAACGATGTTTCGCGCGATTACTCGACAGAATCGATCGAGTTCGGTCTTTAATTACATATATCCACTATAGTTTTCACCGCGACCGTTTCTCTATAAAGGAACTTCGTTCTGTTCTCTTTCTCTTCTCTCGGAAACAACGCCAGTTTCCACGACGTTCTCTTTTCCTTCCTTCGAGATTCTATCACGCTCTCCGATTACACTTCTATTTGTCGTAACATAAATTTGAAATTCGCTACGTCGTAAACGTTTATCTAAATTTTTATCCAAAGAGTCGGGATACGAGTTTCTGTAGCAAAGTCGTTCGTCCAATCAATTAGCCGCGAGTGATCGACACGCGAAACACCTGGAACCATTCTAATGCCCGGACTAATTTCTAGAGCGAAAGCATCGAGGAAAATAAGTCGTTTGCAACTTTTTGACAGATTAAGATGCGGCTGTTTCCCATGCGGCAGGCACGAAGACGAGGCGACCGTCGTGGAAGACAATTGTTGCCAGTGCAATTACGCGGCACTAAGAAAGATGGTTGACGTCGCTGAGGTGGAGGTCATTTATGCGACTTTTCACGTCGACGTCGGTGAGACGCCGTTCTTCGTCGCGCTCGATTACACGAAGAAAAAGGTTTCGCGCGTTTCCTCATTGATTCGCATGCATCGAACCGCGTTTGCTCGAGAAACAGCTAACACGAGAAGAACTAGAGATAGATAGAATAGAGATAGGTTTTCTGGGTATCTCGCGGTGCTCGTTCGCGACGATATTCGTCGACGACCCGATCGAACTCTTCGCATGAAAGTTGCCATCTGCACCGGCGCGGATTTCGAGATTAAAGCAAACTACGACGCGCCGGTATTTTGGCTGCTTAATCGTAAAATAAATGCATCTCCTTCAGCGACTTCGTGAACTTTTCAATGGCCATTAAGCGCGCCATCACAGCGAACTTCGTCGCAACGACGTCCGTGAGAAGTTACCTATAATAAATATACGTATACCCGTATGTACCGAGCCATCGTGCGAGAATCATAGTTTAATCCCTAATGAATAAGTGACACCATTCTACTTAACTCTGTTAAACTTCTCACGAGTTTAATATATATTTAAAGGTATCCATCTTTGAATAATTCAATAATTATTTAATAAAATACGATGCTTGATCAGCAGCGGAGCGAAACTAGGCGAAATTTAATTTCTTATCTTCCTCTATTCATTGAAAAATGGAGACTCGATATCAGCGTATGAAAGAGGACTCGAGAATTTTAACACGGTAAAGGAAGTGGATCGAAATAATGAAAAACCGATAGTTTGCCTCTTGTTAAAATTCCATAGAAAATTTTAATCCTCGATTTCTAAGATAGGGTTTAAAGGTCGCTTTATCCCGAACTCGAGCGAACTTGGGGACGGATAATTACCAATTTTCTGCTGCCTCTTTTCAAGGTTGTCGTTAGTATACGAGGAACCCTCAGCATGAAGGATGTATTAACGGACTTGAACGCAGAGGGTGAAGTGTTACCATTGTCGCCACCGAGGGAAGACTGGTTAGGCCATAAGGGTATGGTCCAAGCAGCCGAATACATTCGAAAGAAACTACTCGAAGAGGGTATTATAACCCGCGCGCTCGCCAAGGTATTATATTTTGTACTGTCGTCGCGTTAAATGCAAATACGTTATGCGTAAAAACCAACTTGTTGAACGGAGCAATTATATTCTATCGCCTTTGCTCGTTACCTGTTTCGTGTCGCTCGACCAGCGTCGAGCTCAGGCACCGTATTTTTGTATTATTATTATAGTATTAAGAGTAACGCAAAAGTATTGCGTTTACAACTTTTATTTTATTTAATGATTGCGTTCGTATATTTGATAGCGTTGTCTTAGCATTAAGCAGTTATCTCGTGATATACGATTTTCCTGATGGGAAATCGTTCAAATTTTTCCTCCAGGATACGTCGAGGGGGACACATCAGTTCGGTCTGACACTCGTCGGTCATTCTCTGGGAGCGGGTACAGCAGCTATCTTAGCGATTTTGCTTAAACAAGACTATCCTGACCTGGTGTGCTTCTCGTTCGCTCCACCGGGTGGTCTCTTGAGCATGCCTGCTCAGCAATACTCGCAGGAATTTATTACATCCGTAGTAGTTGGGAAAGATGTCGTACCTAGGATAGGTCTTAGACAGATGGAGAGCTTAAGAGCTGATCTCATCAATGCCATAAAAAGAAGCGTCGATCCGAAGGTACGTACTTTATCGTGGAAGAAATAGAAAATACAGAACTCCTGTAACTGTCTGAATAAACGGAATGTCATTCGCACTAAAGGGAACATCTAGTGTCTCCTCTATCTTCGTCGTCGGTTATCTTGTTCTCTCTCGATATGAAATTAGAAGAAAAATATAACGCTTCTTCCATGATACGCGTTACGGTCGTTTTTTTGTAAGATTTAAGAAATATAAATATGTAAGAAGCGTAAAGATATACGAAGGAAATACAAACGCTATGGTATATAGAATATCAAACGCGAAACGCATATTACAACATTTAGAAAAATAATTTAGAAAAAGAATACGTGCTTGCAAGTTTCGTCTCTGTCGTTGTCCCTGAAAACATAAATTTGTGCAAACATCGGCAAGCTAATCGTCAATTTTGAATTCTACGCATCAACGTTGATCTACCCTTAACGTTTATACGTTCCAATATCAAATACGTACTTTCGTTAAATCCCCAAATTCTAATCGTTTTGCTATAACTCTCTTAAATATCCGACGCACGTATTATGTAATATCGGAGAAAATTTGTAACTTTAGGCTTTTCCAACTAATCTCAAACTTTAAAAAAAAAAAAAAGAAAGAAAGATATTTTACGCACATTGCCCCGATATACGTTAGCATCTACCAAGGAGAACGATAAGTGTCGCCGTATAATCGGGTAGAGAGCGTCAATCGTAACGATCGTTTCAGTGGAAAACGATAGCGTGCTCGGTGATGTGTTGCGGTTGTGGTTCCACCCCTACCTCGGCTGCGAATTTAGAAGCTGGTGGATGTATCAGCGAGTATCAGAGAGACAAGGACCTAGCTCGTTCGCAGACCGTTGTTCCGAGCGACTCCAGCATCGCGTTGACATTGCACAGGCCTCTCTATCCACCTGGTCGGATCATACACGTTGTTCGACATCACCCCAACAAGGGAGAGTAAGTTCGTTTGTTCGTGTATCGTCGTTCGTTTTATCTTAAGTATCGTTTAAAACGCAGACACGAAACGTTATGATGCAATGTCTCTCGAGGAAGGTGATTAAGAGGAAATTTTAATGAAAGATGTTTTTCGTTTCTAGGAAAAAGTATGAGAGCCGTTGGAGGTACGTTTATCGAAAAGTTTGCGTTTTCAGGGTTGCTCTGGGTAATTGCATCTTGGGGATGTGCCCGCATTGCCCCGCATGCGTTCCTCGGATTCGTATTTCTACACTTGTTTCTTTGAAATCTATCGTCGCACATTTATGACTGTTTCCCGTCGAAGAAATTATCGTACAATCATCTCTTACATCCATGTATTTGCATGACCGAAGTTTATAGAGAACGAGTACACGATGTAATTCTTTTAGTAGGACGAACGATACGATCGTTTTCAAAATTTGAAAGCCGACTGGAAAGTGTTACGCTGGGAACCGCGCGTTGTCCGGTTTAAATAGAAAATTTAACGAACTATCCAAATTATTCTCCAACACTTTAGACCTGTAGAGTTCGAACGCCGATGATACGTGGAAACTATCTTCAAACTTTGAAAACCATCGACGATCGCGTCGCTTTATAAATTATACTTTAAAAATAACGTATCGTAGTCGAGGAAGTCATCCGTCGAATATTCGAATCCGCGTATGCATCCAACTGCATGAATCTCACGTAGCGACTAGTGTCGTATAGAAGATCAAAGAATGAATTTCGTTGAAAAAAATTAGATCGTCGAAATTGGTCCGCACGAACACAGGATCTCCTTCTTTCATTTCAGGCAAATGTTACACAAACACGAACCGGTGTACCAAGCGCTTTGGGCAGGACCGTGCGACTTCGACGAGGTGTTGATAAGCCCGGTGATGATACAGGACCATATGCCGGACAATATGCTGAAAGCATTGAACAAGGTAAGCCAGACCGATTTGATAATTCGTCAGATAAAGAGGTCGCAACCGCCGGTTCGCCGAATGTCCTCGGTAAGGCTGGGTAATTACGAAATCTTGGAGGAAACAACGGACGAACCGAATCCGAAGGAAGAGGAGAAACCTCAGAACGTAGTAATCAATATAGAGAGTAATGGACACGTGAAAAATGGAGATGTTGGTAGTGTGCAAACCGAAAGTAGTCGAAACGTCGCGGAAACGGATAACGAGACTATTGTGGTCAATGTCGAGGTACACGAACAAAAGGAAACGAAGTCTGGATCTTGATAACGAGGCGGAGCTCTTCTATTGTGAATATCGATCCTTTCGCTGCTAATATTCACATTGGCGATCGTATCATTAAATAGAAAGCGTAAATTGACGCAGATAGTAGACATTATATATGTATATATTTTTCTTTTTTTTTCTTTTTTTAGTCCTTCTATTAATTTTGTATGATAGTTTTTACCGTGAGAGCAGTGTCATGACTCCAATATTTTCATTCTATGAAACATTCTTTGTAGAAGCTGTATGTTATGGTTAGATGAATGATGTGAATATTAAGAGTGATAAAGGTATCGTAGATTCTTTCTTCGCGACGAAACTGTTAATCCACTGACAATTTACTAAGCAATAGTACTCTAGGATATAGAGCTTCTATGATAAAACCTGTTTGTTACAGAGCGATACATTTTATCGAATTTTATTGTCCGACTGACGAAGAAGCTATAAGATTCTTTTACGTTTAAGTTGAAATAGATTTTAATCGATTCGTTGCGTAATGTTTCTGTATATAGTTACGTAGTTAAATATACGTAAAACCACGACTGAGGTGGTTGTAGTTGTAGTTTATCTTAAATAGGGTAGAATGTTTTATTTAATTTTACGCTCCTTCCTCTATATTTAAAAATTTGATTTGTTTTATAGGCTCCTTTTTACAATTAATTTCTAGCGCGAAGCACAATATCGAAGCAATAATGTTTATACGATGTAATAAGAATCGATTGAAAATTACTACAGCGAACATTTTAGTTTTTTTACTTTTTTATTTTCGTTTAAATCGATCAAGTAGTTGACACGCATGTTCTTCGACACTGCATGGGTTACCGTAACATTTGCAAACGATTATATTTATAGCTTTTCGCATAATTCTGTACATCTCTTTCTTTTTAAATGGTTTTTGTTTTTCTTCGTGTTTTATTTTGTACTTTTACTCGAATCGCGATTGCATCCAAAACGACTAAAAATACGTATGTAATAATCGCGTGGACATTCTTATCAGAAAAGAAGCGTAATCGATGCAACAATTAAATTAATCCAATGACAGAATCTTTTTATTCGACAAATTATAACATACCTGCCTTAAAACGAACCTTGATTACCCGAGTAAAATAAAAAACGTCATACTAAATCTTCTATCCGATAGTGGTCGTTTTGATTGCAAATATCGCAACAACTCGATTCTGTATAATTTTGACCGATGATGTACGCTACTTTTGATCAATATACTTTATACCACGAAAACGTTGTTATTTATTTATTTGTTAAATTTCGCTTCCTACTTCTATGCCTGAAACATTTAAAAGTAATACGAATACAATTCTACACGTCGTGTATTATTTATATTATTCGGAATTATCGCGAAATTACGCTTTCTATTATTTCGTCGGAAATCAATTGGAATGAATTTTACATAAATAATACACGTGCGAAGAAGAAACGATTATACATTTGTTTTGTGGCTATTAATATTCGCTTTGCGTCTCGAGTCGTTAGATTCTTTTTTCTAATTTCACACTTTTCCAGATCATGCTAACGTATCAGCCTCGACTGTTATGGCAAAAAAAAAAAGGAAAGACGGTGATTAATCTGTTCTCGCTTTGCATGGTAGTGACGAAGCAAGCAACTTTCGCACCTTAGAACGTAGCCGATTACCTGAAATACATCGAAAATTAATCGACGGTTGAAAGTCTACGGAAAACAGGATAACGGATGAACGCAGTCCCTTAAGCGTACAAGTAATCTGTTAAACGCCCAAAGAACCAACGTACTGGCTAAATTGCTTGCATATTAGCGTGGAGAAACGGGTAGAAACAACCTGTCTCGTTGCTTTCCTGCTTAGATAAACTCCGAAACTGTATCTCTATCCTCGGCTATTCTTTCTCGGCTGGAATCTTAGCTCTGCCGAATCTCCGACATCCCCGTAGCGTAGAGGATTAATCGATTTGCCAACCGCATAGAGCTCTAGTAGATTACATAGGTTTTGCATTCCGAAATTGATGAAATGCGAAAGAAGTTGTCCGCTCGTATCGTGGCGACCGATAATAACCGGCGATCTCACGAAAGGATGTGTGGCTGAGGGTGTGTGGTGTGTGGATTAGGTGTCAGCGTGCAGAGATCGCGCCGCTGCAGACGGAGGTAGAGCAACGCGTGCAACGGTTGCGACGGACGCAGCAACACAACGGACGCCTGAACAACGACACGTCGCGGTCGTACTCCATCATCAAAGTACACCGACGAGCTCTCACGGCCGCGACGCCGACGTCTATGTCACCACACACTCTTCTTGCCACGGCACAAGGTACATTGACGTCTTTCGGCTTCATCGGGTCCGTGTTTCACGAACAACCACGAACCGGTGATACCATTACCCAGTCGTTTCTAACGAACGGTTTCGCATTATGTAGAACGTAGATAGAGAGAGTGTTCTCGTAGATACTTACGTTGGTAGAATCGCAATGGACTGTGTGTCGATTGTAGGGTTGAAAATTACGGAGAAAAGATAATCACGAGATGGTATCGCTGGTTCGGAGTGATGCAGGTCGCTGAAGAAGTGGCTGTCCTTTGGCAATTGCCTGCAGACGTTCGTCCTTGCTAGACGAACGTCTAGCGGCATACGATCTCTCTGTGTTGTACTTCCTCGTTCTTCTAAATTTCTTCTAAATTTCGAAGCAATTGTCTGTTCGAGCGGATTTGTTACGATACAGTGCTACAAAAGTATTTGCGTTAGAATACGAGTGAAAAATAATTGCATCTATTTTACTTTAGTCTAGATACATTTTAGAACAGTAAGATAGTAGATGTTTTCGGTAAATTTTTAACTCAATTTTCTGTTATCTTGCACAAATTAAACCTTGAAACATGTAATACGTATTTGATCGGTATATTTAGTCCATCTATTGCTTACATGTACTTTAAGACGATAAAATCGACGGTCTCGTCTACAGCGACCAAACAAATCTGTCTTTGATTAGTTTATCGCATGTGATTATTCACGATCATGATTTTTAAGTATCACGACCACGACCGTTCATTTACACGTTTCTTCGAAATATACATTTGCTTCCGAAACGTAACAGAAGTACGTGTCGTAAATGAACATAGAGAATAGTTTCGTACGCGAAATCGTGTTAAACGATATATGTGTACGATAAAAGCATAACAACGATTGTAACGATAAAGCCGTAGATAAACGATGTAGAGCAGAAAATTGATCGTCGATCAGTCGAATGCTATTTGCCACCCAGTCGTTCATGCATGTGTACCCACGCATTTAGTCTATCATATGGCCATTGTATTTGATTTTTTCGTTCAGTTCGTAATTAAGTTTATCATCATCTATCGTACGTCAATAGCGCGCAGGCAAAATATTGCGGTAAAAGTAATAATTCTTTTCCACGGTAAAAACGTTGCTGCATCGGCTGAAGAAAATTCATCTCTATATTTTATCTACTTTCTTTCTTACTCTTTGCCTTAAATAAACGAAGGAAATTCGCTTCCAAGATAGTAGAAGAAGAATAAATGTACGCGAGCAAATTTCGTAGCATATACTACCCGAAACTTTTAGTCAATTTATTCGGAAACTTCTTTGTACCTTTTATGAATATATACATATTTGTTAAAAATTTCTATGCTAAACAATGAAAATTAGAAACTCGCGTCCATCTTTCTCGTGCAGCATAAAACGAGAAATAAATTGCACAGTACATTTTGCAAAGTCTCGAAATTGCTTTGAAGATGTATAAAATATAAAAATATCTCTGTAAGAGCGAGTAAAGCGAAGTAGAAAAAACATTCCAGTAAGTTATTCTCCGGGAAACGACATTCGAATCGTTCACGCTCTTCGCCTTAGTCAACGATACAGCTGTTTCTTTGCTATTTTATCTATCAACGTTGACACGAATCCAAACCTCGTCTCATCTGTCGTGAATCGGTAAAATACCGTTTACGATATCGATCGCCAATTTGCAGTAATTCTTTGAACGTTCGCGCGAGTCGAATAAAACTAGAATTTCAATCGTTGATCGATGTAACAGTAGGAAATAGATTTTGTAAGGATACATTAGATACGAATCAAAGGTCTCCAAACGCGATAACAAAGGGCTAGGTGACCACGAATTTGCATTCTATCCGATTGACGAATATTTCAAACTTTGTACCTTTTTCTTTCCGTAACTTCCAAAATTCTATCGATTCATAACATTACCACCTGTCATTGTCACCTATCGCGGAATGTCACGGAAAGCGTTACAAAAAAGAAAAGAAAAAAAAAAAAAAAAGAAAAAAAGGCTGTAAGACTTTGCGAGCTTACAGTACTCACCAAGATATCCTATCGACTTGCAAAGTCTTACATCCTGTATATCGATATATGACATCCGCTGATCATCGGTTCGAATCGAATCGCTTCTTGAATCGCAATAGAAAATAAGACGGAATTGTGGTAAAATAATGTGTGGCGGTTTCGTGAGACGATTATATTGGAACCACGCGTGTGGATATGTCAGGTTGTAACGACCCTGGGACCGGCGAAGCCACAGAGGCTGGCTTCCGGTCACGCATCATCGACGGAGCCGTCGGAGGCACGCGAGGCCGTCGAGATCCAGGAGATGGAGGTGGAACAAGAGATGAGAGCGTTACTCTCTTCATCCAGCCCCGTAAAGTCGCATCCTAGCAACCTGGCTGGGACACCACCGTACAAACTCTGCCTGGAGACAAGCTTCACATCGTTGCAAAGCCCCTCGGAGTTTCCTCAAGCTGGTCGCGAGCTGAGCGTCGACTCCAGGGGAATTCCATGGGAGTACGTCAGTCTGGCCAGCGAATTGCTCAACACGCCCAGGGCCGACGAGACTAAATCGTAAGAATAGCAATTATACGTCTGGACGACGAACTATGGTCCGTGACGGAGGACCGACGTTAAATGGACGCCGATATATTAGGTTTACGACGAGGATTTTAAGTCAACGAAAAGAACGTCAAGCTAGATATAACGATGTAATAAATTGGTTGTTCTAGGGATAATAAACGTACGGGTAGAAGAATATTCCACGTACTTGTATTTGCACTGTACTTTGTCAGATTTTATAGAATATTTATGTAAATATTTACGTCGGAGGCAGGAAATTTGTACGTTAAATTTCGTCTTGTATATTTGCATTCGATGCATTTCTAATCTCGTTCCGACTATACGTGCATACGCGCGAAAAACAATCAAAATAGTATTCCATCGAGTTTAAGGAACCTCATATATCACGCTCTCGTTCACGTTCGCTTATGTTTCACGATTCACAAGGTTCACCGCTTCGGCAATCGCGCACGTAAATACTCATTGCACTCCATCAGACCATCTAACGGAAAACGGTTCTTCCGAAGAATTGCGGCTCGAGAGGAACACTTTACGCTCTAATAATCGGACATCATAGTTTCTTTGTTGTCGATCTTTTTTCTTCGATCATAAAATGTTGCTCTTTAGCTGCAGTTGATTTCTTATCGATCTCAAGGGTTACGTTAAGCAGTTTCTTCTTGTTCGTCTTTTTTTCTTACTTTTTAACACGAAGGTCGAATCGTCGAAGCGACTGGGACGAGAGCTCTCGAACGGCGCCACTAGCCACGCCGGAAACTCTGTCGGAGGCGTCGAGCAGCCCACCATCGCCGGTACCACCACCGAGACCGATGAGACGCACACCCAAGATTTCGGGAAACTTGTCAACGGCGGCGGACGACTTGAAGAACAATCTTCACTTCGCTATGCTCTCGGCGAAGAATTACTTCCTGAGGGAAGGGAACAACGGCAGTAACACAAGCAGCGGCAACAGCGAGGCGAGCTACGAAAGCGCCAGGAGCTTAACCGCTGGTCTTCCGCCGCCAGTACCGAGAAGACGGGACTCTGTTATCGTCAGGAGGTAGCCCAAATATTTTTGTTTTTTTTCTTCTCTCTTTTTTCTTTTTTTTTTTTTTTTCTTTAGAATTCGAAATTATTTTTTTCTTTTATCCTTAACGTAATATTTATGGGAAATTGCAGAGAGCAAAGAGTGTGCACAGCTGCCTGTTGCAGAGACGATTTGTCCGAAAACTCCTCGTCGCAAACCTCTTCCCATTCATCTAGGGCGTCTCAAACGTTGAATAGAGTTCAATCAGGCTTCCCCGTGGAGGAACACGAAACGAATGGATCCAGCTTGGACTTTTTCGAAGCAAAAGTATCCGATTATTCTACGAGATATCGTATTTTATAAACTAGATAAATTTGCACTTTCGCAACGTTAACATATTCCTGTTGTTTTGAAGGGTTCTTCTGGACAACGTGATAGCAGTAACGACGTGTTCCTCAGCGTCAGAAGTTCGCCAGAATGTAAAGGTTTGATGGCACCAGCTACGGATTTAGGGGCAGAGTGGAAAAAGAGATTGGACACGACAGGACTGCCTAGTGATGCTTCGTTACCTCTTCTACGTGGACTATCGCCGACACCTACGCACGGCCAACATAGTTCGCCATTTTTTAACGCGAAACGCAAGAAATACGTGTACCCGATTACGCTGGTTGGTCGAGGCGAAAGTAGCGTTTAATTGCAAAATGTTAGACCGACCGGGGACCATAGAGAAGAGACGGTATAGATTTAAAGTGTCTGTGCCAATGTCATATTCTTCAGTGTGATCGTTTAGAATCATTTCCTTAAACACTTGGATGGATAAACATACGAAATATTCTAAAATTAAGGGGCCATATATCTGTGTTGCCTCTTTTTATACGATCTTTCACTGAAGTATGAAGACGGTAAACGGAAACTCGATATATATAAAGAAGTTCTGAAATTTCTCGAATAATAGATAGATAGTCAAATTCGAATAATATGATTTTTATCGTAGTATAAAAATACTACTTTTTGTTTTCCTTTTTGTACAGCCATTTCTCGAATGAGACGAAATATTTTCTGATTCAGAACGTTTTCTGCCAACTAAATGATAAACCAAAGGACAAATAAGATACAGAGTTAATTACATGTACATTAAAGATCTAATAAGTAAATATACATATATAAAGACAAATAAGAAAATTAGCAAAAAGGCAGCGGATTATATGAAAGACGATTTACACGAATGAAGATGCCTTGCCACTCGAAAGAAATATCAACTTTTAAGGATAACTTCTAAGAATACAGATTCTTGTTCTTTTTAATCCGTTGTTCGTTATAACGTGGTAAAAAAGTGTAAACGTCTATAAAAAAGTTGCACTGGCCTACTCACCAATCGCATTTAATACGAGCTTTCTGTACAGTTTTTAATAGAGTTGTATGCATGCATTTTTGTACAGTTTTTAATAGAGTTAACAAAGTGTGATATCGTCTATATGATTTTGTCGCTTAGCGTCACCTCTTTTACTTAATGTTCGAGATCTTTCATTATACGATTGAACGATACTTTCTATTACATTTTTTATTAATCTTTCAATGGATGCAAAAATGGGACTGAAAAGGTATATAGATTACGCGTAAAATGTAAAATATATAGCTGGTAAGAAGATATAATTAAGTAACAGAAAACTATGAGCTACGAAACATAATTTTTATCAACCATCTTTCAATAGTTGAATCTTTAAAATTATTGTACTTATGTAAAAAAATAGAAAAGATATATTTGATCTATTTAATTTTTAGCTTACACGATAGATATTTAGAAAATACTATACATATAATATATAAATATTAGAGAAATCATGTAAGTGACATTTGTAGAATATCATTAGCAAAAAGTGATACGTTGCAAAATAATTCGTTTAATGTATTAAAACATACTTTTCAAAAAATAAAAATACCGATTCACTACTTAATTTTTCCTCCCCTACTTTACTTTTTTAATTTAAAAACTGTTTTATTGTACCGATAGTACAAGAATTTTTTTTAAATTATTAAATAATTAATGTTCTAAGATAGTTACGTGAATTTAGATTTATATAATATATATAATTTATTGTATCGCAGATGCCCATGGTGGAATCATGGGTTGTGGGTTTTGTAAGTACGACATTACAACTGCTGATATGGATAACATAAAACTGCTAAGAATTTGTTTGGTATCGTCGCTCACTTTAGAATTGGCAAAACTAATACACGAGCAATATAATGCTACCCATGCACACCATTTTAGTCTCATCATTAAACCACACATGCTAAAGATCATTCCTAATATATTCATATAATCTGGAGTCGAATTGTCGCCTAGTTGTGCCTGACTGCTTGACACACTCGGTTTGTATCGAACTTCTCGTTCTGGACGTCTAGGATCCGACGAACTGTTCATTTTATAAACTGAAATTTACATGTGAAACCAAATTTAATAACTATCTATTACAGAATCACAAATCATCAAAAGTTTTCAGGTTATCAAATTATGATAGATTATGATAAAATTATTCCAATACAAATTAATATTAAACGATAATAATTCCAAATTATATAAGTTCACTTACCAGTATAGTATAATATAATATATAAAAAGTAACTTGTATGAATAATTTTTATTTAACAATGACAATTAAACAACTGATTACTGGTGTAATGTAAATGTTTCCTTTCAACCAGCGCTTTTGACAAAATACACTAGTAATCCTTAGTAATTTTATCTATATCTTCAGGAATAACGGTAACTTTTATATCTAACATTCTGATGAGTTTAAGAATACTCAAATAATTCGAAAAACTGATTTATTTTTCTTTTAAATATTAAAGTTTAATTATATTTAGCACTATTAGTACGTAAACGCATTTATTTTTCACATTTAATTAATAATTATTGATTTCTCAATAATCAATTTATTAACATATTGAACATCGAACATGTATAAAATTTCATAAAATCGGTACCTCAAATTGGAATCATAGATTTACAACATACAGTTTGGAATACACGCGACGTGCAATATTGCACATAATATCAGATATTATTCTTGATATTTTAAGGTTTCCATAAATAATTCTAAATATTTTTATTATAGACGTTAATTTAAAAATATATATAGTTTAAAAATGAGTATAATAACTTGCACAACATGGGTAAAAAAAGGTGTTGCTTCTACAAATCCTGCAAAGGTTAATCAATTTTAATATTTTTGGTATGAAATTTATTTCGTTTAATCTAATAGGCCTGGTTTATCAATTTTTCAGATTCAACTAACTCCAAAGGAATTAAAACGAATCATAAAACACACAAAATCTGAATTACTATCGTAAGTATTATAGTAATATCTGATGGTTTTAAAAGTATATTTCACAACAGTAAAAATATTTCAATTTCCTTAGACAAGCTGAAAATGACTCGGATAAAGAACACAATGAAGTTATAGAACAAAAAAGTGATGTAGAATCTCAATTTAATACCTCTGAAACAGATGAATATAATTTTGACACGTATGATGACGAACGTAAGATAAATATTATCCTATTATAGCATAAATAATGCAACTTTTTACAAAATTGGTGTTAATTATACAGCAGGTGATATACATTGTAATATCAGTAATATTGCAAGTTTTGAGATAGATGGAACAGACCCTTTGATAACAGGGGAAGATGATGATTCAGAAATAGAAGATGATATTATTAAATCTGATGACAATCTTGTACTAATAGGCAATGCAAAAGAATATAGCAGCGTCCTAGAAGTATTTGGTTTGTATATCAAATAAAAATCATAATTTTTTAACGAGGAAACTTTAATCCTTATAAGTAATTTCTAAACCGCAAGTTTACTTATTTTTCAGTATATAATAGAAATGAAGATTCATTTTATTGTCATCATGATATATTGTTACCATCATTTCCATTATGTATAGAATGGCTTAACTTTGATCCTACAGATCCAAAACCAGGCAAGTATGAAATATTTGTATACACCTATAAATTTTACATAAACCTTTTTATTTATTATAGGTAATTTATGTGCAATTGGTGATATGTCTCCTATCATACAAGTATGGGATTTAGATTTAATGGATTCTTTAGAACCAGCCTATAAACTTGGTCGCAAAGCAAATAAAAAGAAAAGTCAAAGCTATATTGGGCATAGAGATGCTGTAGTAGATTTGGCATGGAATAAACATTATATGTTAGTATCACCTACTAAGTAAAATGTTTCTGTTTAAAACTTTATACACTCACTAATAAAGTAGCTTTTTAAATACTCTTGTAGGCATGTACTTGCTAGTGCATCTGCTGATCAAACAGTTTTGTTGTGGGATTTACAAATTGGAACACCTGCTAACAAATTTACGTCTTTTGAAGGGGAAATTAATACGTTAAAATGGCACCCAAACGAAGGTCATCAGTTATTGACAGGTTGCGCAGATACGTATGTCTATCAGTTTTCAATCATTTATAGAAATTTTTTAATTATAACTGAAATACTTACGTGTTTAATTTTTTTTTTCAGGATAGTGAGATTATTTGACTGTAGACAGGAAACGATGGTAAAGTCATGGGATACGATAGGAGAAGTGGAAAAAGTGTTATGGAATTGGTCTGATCCAAATTATTGCTTAGTAAATATATGAAATATATTATTTTTGTTTGAAATAAAATTCACATTATACTGGTTGAAATTATTTTAATTGTTATTTTTCATTTAGGCTAGTACCTCTCAGGGATATGTACAATATATAGATATCAGGGAAGCCAAACCAGTTTGGGGTGTACAAGCTCACACAGAAGAAGTCACAGGTAAATTATATAAAATGGAAATGTGAATAATGTAATATACATAAATATGAATTATAACTTAATTTATTATGATTTTAGGTTTATCACTTAGCCCATCATGCCCTGGGCTTTTAGTTACTGCGTCAACAGACAGTTTCATAAAGGTGTGGGATATTATTAACAACAAAAGCCCACAGTCTATTTGGGAAAAACAGACTAATCTTGGTGCTTTGTTATGTCTTGCATTCAACCCAGATAATCCTTTTGTATTTTCTGTTGGTGGTGACAATAAATCACACAGTTATAAAATATTTGATCTTTTAGAAATACCAGAAGGTATGTTAATATACATGTAATACCAAACTTCTATATAATAATTTTGTTATTGTTAGCGTCTTAATACATATTCTTAACAGTGAGCGCAAGATTTCGAGAACGGAAGCATATTACGTCAGAAAGTAATATCGACGATACCAAAACGCAAGAAAAAAAAGAAGAAGTGATGGATGTAGCTGAAGATGTGAATTCATTGATTTTGAGTCTAGATAAAACTAATACAACGCCTAAAAATAGAGGAAGGAATAAGTAAACAAGTACAATAAAGATTGTAAAAATCATATCGACAGCAAAATCTCCAAAAATTGCAAATCCATAGGTACTTGTACTACTTTTTTACTTGTATATTGTTTTGATGTAAATAAAAGGAACACACATATTTGAAAGACTAAACTAAAAGTTGTACTTTTTCTTCTTAAAACGTGTAATTTATTTTTTCCTTGTAATAATATATTGTTAATTTCAACAGTATTTTTCGAAAGTTTTACAATCTGTACAATATAGTATGTAATTCTGTTCTAATAATTTACAACACACAGAAATCCAATTTTATTTTAACATGTTTTTACACATTGAAGACAATTGGTACAAATTTTTGATTTGAATTGATCCAATATAGAAATATCATAATATTTACTAAATTATTAAAAAAATATCGTTTTTTAAATTAACGAACAATTCTGGTAGTTGGGAAATACGGTCTTTGAAATTGTACATTATAAATGTACAGTAATTGTAAAAGGATTAAAAATACATTATCTTCATGACGATAATGTGATTTAAAATATATTTAATTTTTTATCCGAAGTAAATCAAAATGATTTACAAATATATTTAATTTATAAATATTTAACGCAAATTTGACATCCATCTTGTAAAGTTTATAAAATTGGTGACATTTATGGAAAACAATTGAGAAATAGCAACTACAATTTCATTTTTCTATGTTATAAACTCTTTAAAACATTGCATGATTACATAATTTTTTGGTACCTGAATATGTATAAATGTTTGTAAAAGTATTGTTTACTTTCATGTTCATGATAAAGAATATTAACTTTAATGACAAATTACATTTTATAGTTCACTCTAACTAGCATACAAATATTTTACATGAATTTAAAAAGAATTGATTGCATAGCATGTTAATATCTTTCCATTACTTATGAAATAATCATATTGTTTATGGTCCTTATAGTCACAATAAATTTTGTATGAGTCAATTCGATAATGCTATTTCTTATCTGGTAACGTAAAATATGTAAAAATAAATATAAAAAGAACTATAAATCACAGTTACAAGTGATTGGGCAGTTACTAATATGAGCTAGCTCTGCAGCTTTTATGCTCTGCTGTAGTACCAGTAATAAAAAAGAAAACGATAGTCTTTTGTAACAATGTTCCAATATTTGTGATTTTACTACATGAAGAAATTAATATTTAGTAAATTGGTCAAATATTTTCGAGTAATATTATATTGAATCTATATATCCTAATACTATTAAAATATGGAGTCAATATAAGGAGTACATAAAAGTTACATTTGTCGTGTTTCATAACGAGAATTGTGAGCAGCCAAAATTATTGATATTCTTTGTTACAAATTCAGATATTATCTAAAATATATATTAAACCATGTGATACCTATTTCAATTTATATTATGTACTATGTTATGTAATTTAATCGCATATTTTTTTTTATGTATATCTATATATAAATTAAAAATTTCTGTGTTAGTGAAATTAACTGCTATTAAAGTGTAAAGCTTGGAACAGATCGAATTTGGAATGGGATAAAGGTATATACGTACCAATGCCAGTTTCTTAATTCTTTGTCACAGCGATTATTAAATAAACAAGATAAATAGGTCGTATTATACATAAATGAGTTAAAATATTCTAATTAACAATAATCTTACAACATGCTTTCTGGCAGTGGTGTCATAGATTCAATGAAAGTCATGTGGACATTGTTATGTCAACAATGGGTGTATCAAATTCCATTTGCCATATTGAGGCATATGATGCATTTGTTACAGTCAATATTATATAGATAGAGTAATATGTAATATCCGAAGTTGCACAAATAAAATTATCTAAAATATTTAATTGAATATTAAAGATCAATTTAGAATATTATCAATCTATGAAATAAATAAGTTTAACTAACTTTTGTTGTTGCTTTTGGATATCAAGATTACTGTTATGAAACAATTTTGTTTGATGTCAGTATGTAGCAACAATATATAACATATTTCTTACATTATACTGAAGACATAATTTAATGATTCCACTGATAGCATAAAACATCTGACCTCATTGAATGTTACGTAACCTGTAACATATAGACAAAATGGTTGTTTTTGTCTACAGAATGGACCATAGTCCATAGAGATTGACAGATATAATATATTAATTAGATTAATTCATACACATATGTGATACAGCACTGAGCTAAGCATCTGTTCCTATATCCAGACTTCTAGAGTCTTGATTAGAATCATGCTGACTTCCATTTTCTGAAGAAGCACTGCTAGATAAACCAGACTGATCTGAATTTTTTTTCACTTTGGGCTTATATTCGGTAATAACGACAGTAACATTGTTCACTGTCACTTCATTGGTCTGAGCCGTACTACGATCTATATTTTTGAGACGAGGTGGATGCCTATTTTTACGCCTTGGTTTGTCCAATTTACGATCTTTTTCTTTACCACTACTAGTTGTACTACCCCCACTACCACCTTCCTTCTTTCCAGGTTTTAAAAGTGGTACATATTGTTGCTGTGCAACCTACATATAAATTAATGTTAATAAGATTATATATTTTTAACTTGTATTATAACTTTATTATATATTATTGCATTTATAACATATAGGGAACGGATCATAATGAAATATTATAATATTGTAACCTGTTGTGCCACAAGTTGGGGATTAATACGGGGTTTCCGCGTAGAAGTTCCTTTGCGGACGTCACACATGAGGCACTTAAATGCTTCTGCGGTATTTCTATATGTGCAAACACTGCAGTCCCAATAGTTTTCTTCCAAAACCTTCGCCTGACGTTTTCCACTTCCCGAATGGTTCATTGTTCATGAAAGTCAGTTGTAGAACACTGTACCTTCTCAAAAGAGAGTTAGCCTTCCTATACGTGCTTTCAGCCTCATTAAAAGTGATTTTGTGAACACTGTATACTTTATGACAATGAGAATGCTCTAAAAGAGCAAGAATAAAGATATGGAACAAAGAAAATAGACAATTGCCTAAGACAATATTCTGTGCATCAACTAAACAAGATACACAATTGTCGGATGTATTCATCTTTACTATATAAGCCATCTATATCTGTTTGTTGTGACATACTGATGTACATGTTTTAAAGTATATCTAGAACAAATAAAATATACATTTCTTATCATAATGCAATAAATAAATTGTTTTTACTGTCTAACAAAAATTTCACAATGTATTCGTGGTTGCATTTATCCTATATCTTATGATAAATAAATTTGTTATATTTATTGTTACTTAACACATAGGCACGCGTACGTTTATGCTATAAAATATGTTGTTTAAAAAATTAAATCAACTAATTGCAAAAATTTATAATAAAATAGATCTTTCTATAGATTAAGATAAAATATTTATTTAATACGTACGTACCGATTAAAAGTACCAATTTATGGAACTTTTTGCACAGTAAGGGTTATCCGTCGTTTTTTGTTATTGTATTGCAAATTTTTGCTTCTTCACTTCAAAAACTTATATTAAATATCCATGGGGTAACGCATAAATAATAAAATGTTAACTGTGGAAAGTTCAAATACTATTTATGGTATAAAGGTTCCAAACATTCTTTTCTCTAATGAAACAGATGGAATTCTTCACTTGCATATAAAAGTAGCATTATTCCACATATACGATGTTCTCCTTGTCAGTATTATCAGTATGTCTTATACACGTACACTAGACACTCTGACACATTCACAGTCAGGGTATTTTTTTTATGTTTTGTGTCATTGTAAAACGATTGCTTTACACATAAAACTTGGTAAAAATCAACTAACTCGAAGATATTGACAAACAATCTACAGCGCTGTTCCTCTATAGGTCGAACAGCGGAATGTTGAATACGGACTATGGACTAAAATACTGTTCGGTTTGGCAACACTGTATGTACCAGTGTTGTATGCTGTAATAGAAAGGCCCTTTTCTACTTGCTTAATTATGAGAAATACGATACATATTAATATACTTTACTGTAGGTTGTATTAAATTTTTAAATAACACGATAACGCAACGAAACATAAATTATTACGAATATTACTTCACAATAATATAAAGAAAAAGATATATTATAATATTCAAACAGATAATTTATATCAAAAAGATGTTTTGTATACAAAACTTTTAATTGTTTTAATCCTTTGCCTTATTAAGTATTTATATAGCGTTTTACGTACTCTCTATTTTATGATGTATAAGCAAAAAGCAGCTTGCAAAATATAGGCCTCGGGTTAACTTTCACACATTCCTGAAAGTTTTCCCGTACAGTAGTTGTGACAGTGCCGGACACTTGATAATTCCAACTGTTAAGTGGGTGTTTTTTTCTTTTACTAAGTTTGATAAAAAATAATGCAACGTATGTAAATGTAATTACGAAGATAAGTGACAGTCTGTTATATTAAATTTGGCTAGGTGGTATGGTATGTTGTATAACCATTTACCAGTTTTGACGTTTAAAACTTTCAAGGTTAACGAATATAAACAATAATAAAGATTAATATATTACTTTTTTCATATGGAACGAAATTAGTATAATGAAATTGATATGGAAATTTGTTTCTTTTTGTCAAATTTGTTAAATATTTAGAAAAAATATATTAAACAGTTTTAAGTATATATAATAGAAATTTGATATACTAGGACATATCAAATGGGATGGATAAGTCATGGGATCATCCATGGACTACAGATGAAATGCGAAAAAAGAGAAAGGAATGGAGCTTAGCAGGTGATGCAGGACTCCTTAAACATCTGCAGCAATTTTCAGATGTATGATTGAAATTGGTGTAGCCTATTAAAATTATACTTGTATAAGATTTACATTTATCGACGATATTTTTTATAGAATGTGATATCAAGGGCAAATAAAACTCAAGAAGCCTTAGATTCACTGACAACACAACTAAATGAAACAGCAATATTTATAGATAATGTTACTAATACATCTTTGGCTTTAGCCAATACCCAATTTATTGAGAGCCGTGTACAGGAGGACAATATAGAGATTGGACAACAAGCAGAAACATCAGTGGAGGTAGTTGGAGATTTTTAGGATGTAAGATACTGTAACTTTTCTTAATTATTACTATATTAAAATTTGTCTATAGGAAGGTAAGGATGAAGATTCTGCAACTGCAGATTTCATAGCTAGTGTGAGTGAAAGTGTCAAGCAAGGCCTAAATATAATGTATGAAAAATATAAGGAAATGGAGTTTGTTGATAGCGATAGCGAAGAAGAGGATAATAAAGTAGTACTAAGGTAAATATTATTGCCAGATTACTTTTATTTATTATTATTATTATTATTATTATAAATATATAGATAAAATACCGATAATTTAATTACAGCGTTGTATTGGGGCCAAATAATCCGTATCAAGATCGGCCTTTGCCTTATGTCATTGGCTCGGAAAAATGGAAAAATTCAAATAAAATTGGTCTAGAAAGCAGTAGCAGCAGCGAATCTGAACAAGTAGACGAAGAAGAAGAAGAATCAGAAAACAAAAATGTTACCACAGCAGCATTTAAAGATTACAGTACGAACGCCGCACCAAAAACAAACATTGTTGGATTATTACCTTCTTTGAACGAATCGGACTATGGTAAAAAGAACGATATGACACATATTATAGGAAATGACAAAATGGATGCGCTTAGTCAAAATGAAATCAATTCAGTACCTGAATCAGTTACTCCTACCGATAATGCGTCAAAGGTTTCTATTTCCTTTTTCTTTAATATATATACCCTTGTACGATGTTCTTTACTCTACATATACATGTTATAAGATCTTTGTTTCGATCTTTGATTTAGATACCATTGCCGAGCAATATAGCACCAAATTTTGCAGAAGAGTTAGCCAAGCGATTAGGTACAGTTCGGCAGACTGAAAAACCTGTGGTAGATGAAAAAAATGAGGCATCGATAAATCGATTTAAAGGTATTTACACGAATGAAATATAATTTGAGTTTTATCCATATTTAATTTTTATTATATTTTCAGATGATTTGTTTACACCGGAGAAAGATGAAAACATTTTAAAAGATAAATCCAAAACTACAATCAGCAGAAGTAAAGGACTTTCAAACGATCAATTCGCAGAAAATGCATTCAAGGAAAGACAAATCAAATCGTATAAGAATAATATTATACCTGCTAGCATTGACGTGCCACCTCCAATTAGTACCGTTTGTAAGTTTCTCGTAGCTTAAAAGCTTTCGTAATTTACGTATTCGCGTCTTTTCAAGATGTTTAATAAGAGGATCTGCATTTACAGCGACGAAACCAAAATCTGCGATCGATGATCTTTTCGGTGATGCTGATTCCGACATTTTTTCCCCGAAAAATACAGTCACGAAAAATAAATATTCTAGCAATAATAATCAGTCGGCAAACACAGAAAGAACGCAAAGGAATTATTTAGAAACTATAGCGTCGTCAGTAACTAGTAATATGACTACGAGTACCCCAGAAACTAACGTAAATACTAATTTATTTAGCGATGACGAAGATGTCAGTGACCTCTTCGGATCGTCTAAACATCAACAGCTAAATAAAAAGGTAAGATCGCATAAAATAACTATCGTTAACAAAATACTTCATTTACAAATATTATAATGGAACTGCAAAATTAGTATTTCGTATGATATTTTAGAAACCAGTGGGGGAAGTATCAATATTTGGGAATATCTTAACTTCAGAGATCGAAAGTAAGCTATCCCGTAGGATATCGCGAACTCAATCGTCTGGATCTTCCGAAAGCAATACACCAGCGAATTATGAAATTAGCGCTAGCAATGAATCGGTACTTGATCGTTCGCGAAATGTTATTCTCAACAATAATATCAATGAACACGATTCTATCGTGACAGCAAGGAATAACGCAGAAAATTCAAACATTGTTAACGAAAGTAGTTACAGCAGCGGAATATCGATTCATCCATCAAGTATTAACAATACAGGTGGTTCGAGCATAGGGTAAGTGCCGATTTTATTACTATTGCTGTGATTAGATAAATTAGATTAAATAACAAATCGGATGATTTAGATTATGGATAGTAAGATATTAAAATAAAAGTATTATCGTCTCTACGATTGTCGGACCATTTTCGACAGTATATTGATAAAAATTTATATCGTCTTCGTTCTTTTATACGCGCGAAAAACAAATACACGTGCCATGTACATCAAATGTCATTGAATCGATGATGATCCAAACATTAGTCATCCTTCATTACGTTGCGGTGATTGTATCGGCTACATGCACGAGCTCAAGGCGAGCTCCTTTAGTTTGCTCGTATGTCGTTCAGAACTAGTATTTCGTAGGCATATGTTCGATCAACACATTTCTAATTACATTTATTTCTAATTATAGGCAATCTAGTAAGTACTATAATTATCTCATGGTTATTGTTCACCTGGCATTATTCGTTCCTAACGCGATAATCATTTTTTAATTAGCACAAATAAATTTCGTGTCATATTGTTGGTGGGACATGTTTAATTAAATTACATTGTTTTAAACGACTGGTCGTCGAAAATATAACGTTTCTAGTTTTTATGTATAAGAACATAATATGTAGGACAACGAATAACAAACACGTCCATGTGCTACTTAACAAGTATATATGTATCGATTTAAAATCAAATCACTTACAAAAGTCCTGTTATATGCTCGCCTGAACGGTGCATATGTTTCTAGTCTTTATAGTACGTTTCTACGGATAGATGCTCGTACTTTCTAAAAGCCATTACATTTTGTTGAATGGCGATTCAATTTTTTAGAATTCAATCTCGCATGCCAACTTGTCATGGACAAGATTTCTCTCGCTATAATCTCGTTTCTGTCAATAGCAATTGATTCATTTAGCACGTTATAAATTATCGCGTTACGTCTCTCGAGAATTTATTACACGCAATTATGGATTTGTTTTGCCGCGAGTTATTGATAATACTATATCGGAAATTGTATTGTGTTATATTATCGTTGTACCTATTTTTGCATTTTAGCGCATCGCAGTTATAAGCGTATTCAATGATTAATATTACGTTTCGCGTACACATGATATTGAATAATTGAATCATAAGAAATTGTTTCGTCGAAGAAAATACTAGCGTCACGAGATCTTAGCATTTCTTATAGAAATTCATTCTAGACGTTGCGTTTCACGTTTTTCGATCTTTGTTCGATCCGCGATTGAGCGTTGCCTTATTGATTTTGTTACGATACATTTAACTCTGTACATCTTATCAACACGCGTCGTGTTTTAAGTTTCGCGCTTCTACTTGCTTTTGTTTTGTAATTTTCTAACATATTCTTCAGAAGGAAACTTTTACCATAAATGAGGCGTATCTTTTAATACGGAGAATCAGATACTATTCCGTCAATTGAATTCAAAAGAAGGAATAAAAAAAGAAAAACAAGTTCGAATTTACTTCGACAGAATATTACATTATTATTCTTTATTCGTATTTTCATGACCGTTTTGTTTTAGCGTCGACTTCCAGCCACAAATGACATCGACGCGTTTAAAATCGGAAGAAATCTATCGGGAACAAATCACCAGTGACAGTCTCTTCACCGCTCGTACACAGAATCCGGCGAATGCTACTTCAATTTCAAATTCGACAAATAATCAACCGCAGGAAGAATCGATCGAAGATATCCTGTCTATAGCGCAAGACGATGTATTCGAGAACGAAGATCTGTTTGGCCCACCGCCGTTACCAAAAGGGGATTCAAAATCGGCAAAATCAAAGATGCCTTCGTTGTTTGACGACTCCGACTCTGGCGACGAGTTGTTTTCGACGACCAGCTCAGGTTCTAGATCGCAAAGGAGTAGCGATCTATTAACTTCTCAGTATTCTGATAAAATAAAACCCACGCAACGCAGAGGTCTCTTCGACGAGCAAAAAGATATATTCGATAACAAGGATTCGCTGGACGTTGATATTTTTGGCATAATATCGAAACCGGTTGCGAAACAGGAAAGCGGTTCCTCCGGTAGACAATTTTTCGACATACCTGACGATAATCTGTTTACAGGCAATATTCGAGGCACGACACCAAAAAATAACGACTCGGAGAAAAGCAAAAGTGTCGCTACGTCGAAGGAAATTAAGTTGTTCGACGACGACGATATCGAAGATAGCGATTTATTCGCTACGAAGCCTGTCAAAAGCGAAGCTAAAACGGAGCCTGATATTTTCAACGACGACGACGAGGAGAACGATTTGTTTTGCGTGAAGAAACCGATTGATAAAGAGCAAAGGGATAACAAAGAGCCATCGGAAACGGCTGCGTTCGGAATAGATATCACGGATCAGAATGTGTCCACCGAGAAGAACAAGAGTAAGAGTAGCGATATTCTTTCGGGCAACGGATTGTTTTCTACTACCATTGGATCGCATGGATTAATCTTTGAGGATGACGACTACGACGAATTATTCAGTACCAAAAATGTATCGACGGAAAAAACAAAAGAGGATGCACATTTAGATTTGGAGACGACAGAGGATACTAAGGAACGTTCTATCAAGAATAGCGAAGTATCGAATAGCTTTGACACTGACTTTGCGAGATCCGAAGAATCAAACGTTTCTGTTACTGCGTCCATGGACATAGAACGTGACAATGACAAAGATATGCATCGTGTTGGTAGCTGCGACGAACGCGACCCTATGCAAAATAATGAAAATGAATCAAAGAAGAGTCCTCCAAAATCTTTAGACATACATACATCTGCCACGTTGTCTTCGCCTGAAAAGAACAATCAGTCGGCGAAACGCGTAGTTTCTGGGAAGATAAAAAATTTGATGGGAAGAATGGGCGATTTGAAGTTGATTTCGCCTATGGATACACCACCGGTATGGCGAAGAAGCAAAGAAAAGACAGACGAAGAAGATAGTGCAGCGGATAGAGATAGCGACGACGGTGGATGCGTTAGCACGCAAGGCCCTAATTCGCCGTTAAGCGTATCAGGTAACGAGGATGCGACTTTTCTACGTTCTACGCTTATGCTTTCTATCTTCGTCTATAGTTTTCTAAGGTAATAGGTTTGGAAATACCTAAAGGAAAATGTTGTTTTGCAGAAGATAGCAGTACGCAGAAGCAATCGCGGCAATCAACGATTTCGGATGAGAATAATGCAGAAAATGCCATTAGTTTCGACGAACCAGCCCAGCTAGAGACGTTGTCTACTACCGCTTCCAAGGTAATCGCTAAAACATCGCTGAAATATATCGAGAAACGAAAATAATCCCATCGATCGTATTGTTTATTTATTCGTGTTCTGTTTATCATTTTTCAGACTCGGGTTAGGATACAAGCGAGACGCCGGCCACAAAGTAGGCAAGCACGAAAATCCGCCATCAGACAAAGCGGAATCGATTTTGATACCGTCGACTTCGTTGAGAATAATTCGCAAGATGAGAATCAGGTTAAACGATCGTCAAGTATTTTCAATAAAGAGACTTCTACGGCCGCTAACATTAGCGCTGGCCATACTACCGCCGCGATTTCTGACCATTTGGTTTCCTCTACCAACGAAAATCTTTATAGAACTCCTGATACTAATATTTTCTTGGTTGCGGATGATAAATCGGAATTAGGGAGCATAAGCAAAGAAAGTTCAATGAGCGCTAACAAAAATACCTTACTGTCCCCGTCTACGGACGAAGAAGATTTATTTGATGTGCCACCAGATTTACCAGAGGATCCGCAGAGAGAAGATACGCTGTTTGGTAGGGCGCCTATTCTTTCGCCGGTGGAGAAAGTCGTTTCTGAAAAGCCACCCGTTACCTTTAAAGTGTTGAAAGACACGCACATTAAACAAATCGACGACGTAGACACGGGAACGGGAAAAATCGCGCAACAGGAAGAAAAGAGTAGCGCGTTATCCGAATCTAGTACCACCTCCAATGTAGACGCTACAATTTCATGCGCTGCTAAAAAGGAATCCAAATCAGAGGACACGAAATTCGAAGACGAATCGAAAAAAATGATCGATCCGTTACGAGATGACAGTCACGATCCGTTGAAAGATCCCAGTCAGTTATTTGCCTTTGTTACGAAAACACCGTCACCAGAAAAAGGAAAGAATTTGTTATTTTCCGAAGACGATAGTTTGTTTTCTAGCGGTAATAAGAAGCTCGCCGAAGAAAAAACTACGAAGAAACCAATTTTGGACTTGTTTACCGATGATACGGAAAGTGATTTGTTTTCGACGACTTTAACTAAAGCTGTGAAGAAGCCTCTAAAGGATACCAAGATTAGTTTATTCGATGAGGAAGACGAAGACGATAGTTTATTTGGTCCCGTTGTAAAAAAGTCGACGATAGAGAACGAACCGGAAAAGAGACATTCTACGGAGCAAACTGCGAAGAAAATAAGCTTATTCGATGATGACGATAACGACACGAATTTATTCTCTGAGCCATTCGATCAAACACAAAAGTCAGATTCTGGAAGCATTCAAGGGCGATCGAGTAAAAACGATATGTTCAGCAACATTACCGAGACCGTGAGGACCTCGCATATTACGGATATTTTTGCCGATCAATCGGGCGCAGAAGATGATATTTTCGCCAAGACATCAGCTTCGAAGAAAATCACTGTCACGTCGAAATCCCTGTTTCCTTCCGACGACGACGACGACGACGATAATATTTTCGGTAAGAAATTCACAAGCGAATCGCAGGTAAACTCGGCGGAAACGCGCTCGATCGTTAAAAAACCGGTGACGAGGGATCTAAAAAAGACAGCTGAAAAGATTGGCGAGGACCCATTGGGTGCTCTACTAGATGACTAAATCTATTTTTTTCCTAAAATTATATATATATATATTATTTATATTTGTTGTTTAATGTATACATCTTATAAATTCGTTTGAGATTAAAACACGAAATATTGAAATTGAACATATATAATACTTTTCAAATTGTATATTTATTAAAATAATAATCGAGAATTAAGTAAATGGATGATTAAATGTGTATAAATTGTGAATAACGCTGCGCGTTCAATGGTATCGTCACTGCAAAAATGATAAGAGAAAATTTAATTATATACAGGATGTATTTGTTTTTATTTATTCTTTATATAGGAATGCAAAGTATATCATGATTTATTAAATATATTGCCACAGATATTTTTAAGTATTTTTTCATTGTCACTGTTTTAAATAGAAATCATAAAAATATTAAAATCGTAAGAGAAAATTTGTATCAAGTATCGAGGACAACGAACAACAGAATATTAGACAAATAAGTCAGATAGTAATTAATGCTGCTTGGTTGGTTGCCATCTTGTCACACAATCTTTTTGCGTAATTAGTTTGCAAGCAGTGCTTTCACCTATAATGCATATCGTATATTTTCTGTAATTTACGTACGAGGAGCCTGCGATATCGTGGTACAGGCGGTCAGGTGGTGATTTTACATGCAAAGATAAATTGAAAAAGAAATGGTTTCGTTTCCGAGGAAAATGAGTTTGAGAACTTATCAAGTATATTACGTGCATTGACTGAAAATTTCGAATTATAAAACTTCCTGCTCGTATCTATTACTAAATATATACGCTGCCACGATTAATTTCCTGTTATTGTTATTGCCTTTTCTCCGCGATAATGATTATTACTTTTCATTTTTCTGTATTCAATTTGGAGGTTCTTACAAATAAGGATAGGATTAGTACTTTTTAAGAATCATTTGATTAATAAAAAAAAACAAATCGCGATATTGCCCATGTTTAACAACGCAGGCACGAGTAGAAACAAAAGTTGCATAATTCGAAACTTGCAGTCAATACATCGATACCTGATGCGTTTTCAAACTCATGTTTTCCAGTGAAAACGAAAAGTTAAACGAGAAGTTGTTATTCTTTTTTTACTACCGATTTTTCCATGTAGATTCATCATCCGATCGTTTGTACTATAATTTCAGAGACACCCTGTATAGTTCGTTTTATATGTATATTTGTTGACAATATGTGGCATTCGGTAATGTATTTTATTGTATATATTGCATCCTCTCTATGAAACATGTATTAGTACAAATACAAATAAATAAACGAAATAAATATCATTTATATTATATTTAAAGATTTAATTCCTAATATTATCAAGCAAAATGAAAAGCAAATTTGTTGTTATTTGTTTTGTATTCGTTAGCGGAAAAGTTATTTTCGAAGTTTTGTTATTCTCGGATGATATCGTAAATAGCTCATCAAGAATCGAAGTGAGAAGCGTAAAACTTTAGATGCATTAGAAATGACGTTATTCGGCTATAAATTTATGTTAAGTTAGATCATTGAACGGTTCAAAGGTGCATCCGGTATTTCTAAAACAATGCTGATGTACTTACAATTGAAATGAATTTATATTTATATAATTCTGATGATTATATAATTTTTTAAGTCATAATAACTTTCAATTAAAATTGTGCAAACATAAACAAAATTTATCCGACTAAAAGAAATAAATTAAAAATAAGATAGAACTTATCGATTCAAGCAAATTCAAGCACACCTATTCTGTTATATTTCATCAGGTACATATTTCGTACATTGTCCCACATAATAGATTATTCCACCTGATGATAAGGATTAATCTTCTTCTGAAGATTATTTACATTCGAAAAGTCAATGGAAATTGTTTTTAGAATAAATAAAACATTGAAAATATAAAGATTATTATTTAACTGTTGTAGTGTGATACAGCGTAGTATTAAATTTCAAGTAAAATTACATAAATTCATTTACATTATTGTAAAATAAAGTGGCTTATTACGAAGTAAAAGAAGTTATGCTAAATCTTCAATGATTATGTAATACTATGTATAGATATGATGCTCGATATACAATTACTTGAAATTTGTAACATAAACGCATCATTTTTTAACAAGTAGAACTTTATGTAGTTTTTATAACGACACATATATTAAATTGGAACTGGAAGAATTTTTTTAGTCAATTATATCGGAATATGTATATTCGTTTCCAATTCAATGTAGGGGTGTTTCAGGGAATGTTTCAAAACACATGACATTGTTTTCCCGTACATCGATATACAATAACATACTTCTATCTGACTATCGTAATTCAGTAGAATACTAAAGTTAAATGGCCTGCTTTTAATTTGCATAAACAAGTTTCGACTTTCATATGAGCTGAATAGGTGTAGATTGAAAGAAATGTATATCCGTTTAAAGCCATTGGAGCACAGTCGGAGTACTTTACAGTCGAATCTGAAACGTCGTCGAATTCGCATCGGAGGTATTACTTAAGCTGCTACTTCATTCGGTAAAGAATACTATTACTTTCTTTTCTTTCATTTAAAATTTTTTTTTAAATCAATGTGTTTCTCGTAATCATAATTCGCCCTAAATCCGCTTTCATATTTGATACTATGAAGCTTATTCTATAAATTATTCATATAAAAACTGAAGAAATGAACTATGTAGATTCCAGGAAGAAGGCGTGATAAAGTTCAAATAATGTTTAACCGAGCCGCTCGAAAAACACACCTATTTTCTAAATACATTTCATCTTATTGCCTTGCTTTGTCATTTTTTTATTCTACTGAAATTTTGCCGAACAATCGTTATACTAAATTACGTATATTACCCGAGCTTTAACAGGTAGACTATCAAGATGTCTTCGAGCGGAAGTAATTTATATATAGACGACCTAGTGAATTTCGATGAACCAACGGTTTCAAACGAAAAAAGTGAAATAGCTGAATTTTTTGCTCATACTAATGTATTGGTAACAGGAGGTACGGGTTTTCTAGGAAAACTACTCATCGAAAAATTGCTCAGGTACTCTACTAACACGACGCTATATTTAAATAATTTTTTACGTATTACAAACGAATGCAAACAATAAATTAACGACAATTGTCTAATCTTACGACGTACTTTTGTGCCTAAAACGTATCAATAATCCCTTATTTCTGCGATTAAAATTTCATCAGCAATTATTATAATATGATTCACGATACGATTATATAAAAAATAATATTGCTTTGCCTTGAAAATTTCGTTAATTTAAGTTTTCATATTTTTCGCAATTGTAATTGATGTAGTTGATTGTAAAAAAATGGCATGCTATTATTGATTGCTAATACATCTTAATTCGTTTATTGAACGATTGGTTCAAAGGTGCATCCGGTGCTGACGAAATAATGCTTGTCCACGTATAGTTGAGATAAATTTATATATAATTACGGTAACTACATTACTTCGTGAAAAATTATACGTATACTCGAATTAAATTTCAATTTTATTATATATGGATGCTGAGTATTCACGATATGCTATATATCAAATAATAGGTATAACTAATGTTTCTGATACTTTCATTACGATTGATACCTTACGTACTATACATTGTTTGATAATACATTGACCTAATGTAATTATATCATACCATTTTGCATAATAAGTCATTGTATTCCATTCGGAGTATATTTGTAGAAGTTGTCCAAATATTCTGAGATTATATATGATAGTGAGACCGAAAAAGGGGAAAACTGCTCTGGAACGATATAAAGAAAGTTTCGAAGAAGTTGTAAGTAGAATAAGCGCTTCGATAAAGCATCTTGTTAAATGAATTGTAATAGTAAATTGTATAATATTTTTGTTAGATATACGACAAATTAAGACGCGAGCAACCGAATTTTCTAAAAAAAATAATAATATTAGAAGGTGATGCAGCGAAAGAAGATTATGGACTGTCGCCGGAAGATAAAAAGACTTTAATGGATGTGCAGATTATTTTTCATGCGGCTGCAGTTGTGCGATTTGACGAAAAAATTCGGGTTGCAGTGAACATCAATGTCAGAAGCACAAAATTCTTATTGTCATTTGCAAAAAAATTACCAAATTTTAAGGTATATTTAACATTTCTTATTGTAACTTTTATACAAAATATCTTAGACCAACTTTATTAAGGATATAAATAATTATTAATAATTACAAATAATTCTATTTGTAGGCTTTTGTGCATGTATCAACTGCATTTTCCAATTGTGTACGTAAAAGTATCGATGAAGTACACTATACAGATATTATAGATGCAGATAAAGTTCTAACATTGTTGGATACGTTGGATGATGAAAGACTTGAACGAATAACTCCTATGTAGGTATCGCTTTAAAACTGTAAATTCTAATTTTCTAAATAAGAATGATTATAATGAACCATAAATATTCTGTATAATAGATTGCTTGATAAATGGCCAAATACATATGTATTTACTAAGGCACTAGGAGAAAATATGGTATTAAAGTACGGCGATGATCTTCCAGTTTGTATTGTACGCCCCAGTATTGTTATAGCAACTTACAAAGAACCAATTTCTGCATGGATAAATAATATGTATGGACCCACAGGTGTAGTTATGGGTAGTGGTATAGGTTTGTTACATACATTACACTGTAAAGAAGAAAATATAGCAGATATCATACCAGCTGATTACGTTATTTGCAACATTATTTCCTCTGCTTGGGACGTTGCCAACAGGTAGTATTTTCTCGTTTTTTATTAATGTTACTATTAAATAATGTGAAAATCGAGTAATACCATTTCATTCATAAACAAAAAGAGAAAAGAACGAATAGAATGAAATAATAATGAATTATTTTTAGATGAAAAGAAATATAAATTTCAATACTGGTAATAATTATTTTGTTTCATAGAAAAGTTGCGATAAAGTCAGACCAATCCTCTAATTTATCTAACGAGGAAAAAATACCTGTTTATAATTCGGTATCTTCTTGTCAAAAACCAATTTCTTGGGGTGAATTTATGAAACTTAATGAAATTTATGGATTAATAGTACCTAGTACAAAAGTTATTTGGGTTTATACACTGACACTCAATAGATATTTATTTCTTCACAATATCTATGCTTTCTTATTTCACATAATACCAGCAATTATCGTTGATACACTGGCTCATCTTACTGGTCGAAAACCTATGTATGTATCCCATATACCAATTATAAACTATATATAGATAATATACATTGATAAATACGTAAATTAATAGTAATATTTCATTAATATATTTTTAGGTTATTAGATGCGTACAAAAAAATACATAAATTTAGCACCGTGATACATTACTTTGCAGTAAATGAATGGAAGTTTAAAAATGACAATGTTATAAAACTTTGGAACAAGATGAATTCTACCGATCGACAAATTTTCTGCCTTAATACAGAATGCTTGGACTGGAAGGAATATTTCTATTATCATATAAGAGGTGTTCGTATGTATCTATTAAATGATCCTCTGGACACAGTAGAAGAGGGTATAGTCAAATATAACAAGTACGTTTCTTTTTAACGTTTATTGGAATTAAACTTACTCTTATTACACGTTATAACGTGCAATATTTTTATATTGTAGGTTACGTGTAGCGCATTACACAATCATGCTAATAACATCACTATTACTTTTATGGGCTGCGATATCATTCATAAGTTTTCTTTGGTCTTTTTGTCCTTTATCACACTAATAATTATTGATAGTAATTCTATAATTCTTTTATCTACATTAGATTTAAAACAATTTTTTCCTATTATCGTGTACGTTCCTGTTACAAACAGTTGTTTACTGTCGAACTTATTTCATTATAATGATAATAGATGTCGCCACAAAGCTATATTATCTTTATTGAAATAAAATGTATATATTCTTTTAACTTTATTACAATATTCAATTTTTTAAGTAAGAAAATATTTGCCTCCATATTCTGTACGAAATATTAAAAATGTTTTATTTATAGTTGACTAATTCTATTGTTGTCGACATTTTTATATTTGGTAAAAATAGAAATTTCTAGAGAAGTTTCAAGTTATTTAAAAATTTTATTTATATTATTTTTATACTATTTATATATAAGCAAAACATTAAAAATGTTCTATAATAATTATAATTTATATAATCTTTAAGCATTATTATGGAGCCTTTATTTCAAAATGTTAATTTGTTTATATAGGAATATTTTGAACGAATTAATGTCACAAGTAAAAAGAGATACAAGGTATCAGAAGCGTTATTGAAATTCTTATATTGTGAAATGAGATAAAAACAATGTGAAATAGTTATATTAAAAAATTAAAATTTTAGATGTCGTATAGAAATATATTTTTATAAATAAATTAAAAATTAAGATTTTGTTCGCTAAGAATATTTAACTGGGTGTATCAAACTAAAAGGTTTTCTAATCATAAAAATGAAATGTGTGCGTAGGAGTCCCTTCTCAATTTATATCTGCGTTGTTAATAGGCGTGACTACAGTCTTGTCTACACGATGAGCACATTGTATACAAATTGATTAATTTATTATAGTACGAAGTACTACTGAAATTGTTTTTCTTTTTCCTATTTAAATACTGGACGTACTAGTTATCATATCTTTCTTATTTCAATACAATTTCCTACTTTAAAATATTAACTTAGGTTTTACAATTCTTATAGGCTTGTTCTAACTCTAAATTAAAATAAACCAAAAAGAATAAAATATACAGAGCTGGAAGAAAGATTTTGCACATCTCTTTTTTTTTATTGCGTATCTTTTATGGCTGTGTATCAAGATTTATATAACCCATTTAATATGAATAATAAATTTTGTTATTATACTGCGATATGCTTGTATTCGATATTAATCGTGATAATAATAAAAGTATTATAAAAGCTTGGTATAACCAAGACTGGATAAATACTATATAAATACATAATACATAACAGGAATGGATCGAAGGGCAGATGAGGAAAAGAAGCGGGTAAGTTGTGCGCCACCATCGTACATCGAGCGTCAGAGTGTAGTGCGATACGGGGATGGAGGCCGCGCTAGCAGGCAAGCGGTTCAAGCGAACAGAGTCGAGGATCGAGAACCAACCGGCGACTCAGGAAGGCAGTGCACGCCCGACTGCCGACACGAGCGGATGGCGTACGTTGCCGCTCGCGCCACGATTACCTCGTGATTTTCCTTTCTGTCAGAGATACCGTCGGTCACCGTTGTCGATCTCTTGTGACGAGTCGCACAGTACTCTAAACTAAACCATCTATTGCGATTGCACACAGTCGGAGTCTTCAAGTTCGTTTGTGACTTCGCGTGCCGCGCTTCGATCGCGAAATAAGAAAAAAGAAAAACAAAAAAAGAAAAAAACAAACGAACGAGCGAGAGACAGCACAAAAGGAAATAAAAAAAACGAAGAAGGCGAAAGGTAGATTTTCCCCTTTGATCTTTGTCTCTGGTCGTCGATTTTCATCGTGGTCGTCGTTTCGTGTTTTGTCATCGACGGACATCGCATACGACACGTTTAACACCACGTGTGTGCGCACGCACGTACGCACCAGCTCCAACGACGCACGTATTTACTATATTATCAGGCCCGCGCGACTGGCGTACGGGGCGCCCTCCAAAAGTCGTGTGTGCGCGTGCAACCCTACCGGAGCCCGCTGACGTTGGTTACCATAGTAGCGCGCGTGCCGATCAGCTGATCGTTGGGATCCGAGCGTGTTCGACCGTCGGCAGTCGGCCAGCAGCGGCTCCGTCCACTCGTTTCATGCGTTCGTGCAGCTCGCTTGCCTTTCGCGCCGTGATTTAGTGATCGACCAACTATTTCGTCAACATCCCATCTCCCATTGTGGCAACGCACAGTTGCAGGAAAATTCTCGATACAACTAGACAAACTCGAATAGATCGTACATAACGCTCGGATCATCCTCTTATTCGCTGTTTTTGCGGTTAGAAGGATGCACTGTTACGTTGTATCCGTACTGTCGATGTAATTAGCCAAGTAAACGACCAGACGTTGGATCAAGTACGATTTGAAATAGCCAAAGCCGAACTAAGTACGTTGTTCGAGTAATTGATTCGTGTGCTTGTGACAAGGAAAACCAATGCATTTCGAGATACACCGTTGCATACGACTATCGAGACCTTGCCATGATTCACGTCACGCATTTTAAATTCAACCGTCCAGAAGCGAAATTCAACGGAGATATGTCCAGCGACAGTGGATTCGAGTATTAGATACGATGGTTTGTTCAATTAAGCGTTGTAAAGTATCCCGATTGAAACATCGAACCATTTTTGTTGTCGAACGTTTTCAAATTACATTCGAACAAAAGTTTATAGAACGTAAGAAACAAGCTTGGTGATGGTCGCTGCGTATTTCTAACCGCACCTGATAAACGAAACTATGTTCGATAAATAATGACAGTAAACACACGCCGTCTCTCGAAGCAGTAATTTGCCGTGCGTTCTGTTTTTAATAGCATTGTCGGGTGACTTTACGTACGTGACTCACCGTGCGACCATCAATGACACGCTACAAAATTAACAAAACAAACCTATGAAACACGATCACTCATTCAAATAAATATCTCGGGGAATTACGAAGAACACGCCCTTGCCACTTCTCGTAACCGACTAATTTGCAAGTGAAAGAAAATTCAATCGGTCGAATTAAATCGATGTATCACAGCATTCGATCGATCGATCAGAAGATGGTGTTGTAGTGTAGTTTGGAAAAAATATCGATATATCGATATTGTTTGGTGTCAGGTGTCGCTAGACTGCAGTGAACGATGGCCACACAATCTTCGTACGTACGAAACGAAGGACGAAACGCGTCGGAATTGGAAGTAACGATTGTGGTGAATGATAATTTTTATTAAAACAACATTCAGGCTCGCTTTGTAATGGGATATCGCAGAATGTGAAAGCTTTTTTGTACGGACACAAATTTTTGACAATCGTTTGTACCTGTGACGTATCGCTTGACTGCACGAACCAGACTCCCTGTGAATATGTGAAGTGACTGAATTCTTTTTTTATCGAACTTTCGTCAAAAGTGATTTTTCGTTTTATTTCGTGCTGTGCCTGCAACTGCATTTTTATGCGCCAATTGCAACAATGACAATTCGAAGTAATTTTTCGTTCACGCGGAAACTCTGTGATAGCCGATGCCAGCAACGCCATTACTCGGATTAAGTCAAGCGTGAGGAGATCGGTTCCTGATATCATCTTGATAAAAAGCTTGGTGAGTAAAAAACATATATATTTATCGCAAAATAAAAAAGCAGAAAGAAACATCGTTTTTGTTACACCGATAAACACGTCGAGTTCTAAAAATCAAACTACATGTTAGTTTGGTGTATACGAAATGTTGTACATCGAAGCAAACTTTAACCGTACGTCGTATCTCGTTTAAGACGTTTGTTGAAAAAGTAATTTTCACACGATCGAGCGAGCGTTTTGTTTTTCAATTTGAATTTCAATGTGATTGATAATCGATGGGTAGGTCAAAATGTAACGAATGATTACTGGCTCGTCAAATTCGAATTTCGAACGAACAATATTTCATGGCTACCAACCTAACATATTTGTTTCGTATCGGATATCGGTTCTTCCCGCCATTTTCTTTCTTCTTTCATTCGAGGCAACATTATTTTTTTTTTTGTATATTTCGCTTAAGTAGAAATAAATAGGATACGCAATTTTATAATTGAACGGACAATTACAGTCGAACGAACAATTATCGTAGCGTGTAACGTAATTAGAATTTTTACGGGTATAAGCATAAGTAACGTCGGGCAGTATATAGACTCTAGTCAGTTGTCGAGTCGACGAACCTCTATCGATCTTTACCTCCTGTCTGCGTCTGTCCTCCACCGCTCTGTCACACAGGAATGCAAGCTGTGTTGTATTTCTGGCATAGTTATTTCTTAAGTTTCTCGAGTTGCGATCACCATCACAAATTTTAGAACAAACTGGTTAATTAACACCGTTCGCTGATTATATATCATAAATATTAACGTCCACATCGTGTACATATGTGCGATTAAAAATATTTCACGTTGAAAGTCCCGATAAGTCTATGAATTTTAGAAGATATTCTCGTAATACGTCGTATATCTTAATTATAATTGTTTGTTATTTTCTAAAACATTGGCAACGGGTAATGCTATAATAATTTGATTCTTCATCCATTTTTTAAATATATTTTTCTGGCTATTTTTATTTGAAATTCGGGCACAGAATAGGAATCGAAAGAAGAATATATATTAGTGTAGTAAATGTTTACAAATAATATTGTACGAGACACGTTGCTGGTCACAAGTCAACGAGCACCGTATAATAGAGGTACATACCGATTGATAAGCTCTTGGCAATGATCGACGATACGTTCACACGATACGTACCATTGTACACGTTTTATCCGCTTTCTCAAGGAAAAGGGAAAAGAACACGCCCTTTGAAGTCAATGGTCGTTTAAACCTTTAATTAACAGTATGAGGTAAAATCGATAAAGTCGATCAATGACCCAGCTTATCATCCTTTAGCGAACTCGCAATAAGAAAAGTCGAATCGTTTTGAAATACATAAAAATCTCGTTGGGTCTAATCTCGTAAATTAATAATAAAACTCGTAAATTCGAAGGAGCGAACGCGAATGTTAAAACTACGAATAGGAAAAGAAACGAACGAAAAGAATATCGATGTTGCACCTGATCTTACGAAGCTAGGTGTAAGCAGGTACATGTTCTTGTAAAACCGTGGTAGATGCGTTCACCTTCGTGGCTACTAGCCAACTAAATTCTCGTAAACTAGTTCTGAAATTTATGCGATTCTTGAGAGTGCACAACCTAAAGAGGATTCTCTGTTTTGTCACACACACCTCTTGGGACCTACCGCCTCGAAGTGCAATAAACTGGAACGGTGACTGGGGCTTTTAGCACCCCAGTGTGACCACAACAAACGGAATTTTGAATCGATTATTTACCCGACAAACACGATTGGCGAATCGTGCCCGTCGTTTCCATATTCTATAGCCATTAAAACTTAAACGAATACATTTTGTTCAATGACTGAGATGGAATCAGTATCGCTTCACTTTGATGGCATAAAATTATTATTCATTGCAGAATTAAGTTCTTAATTGGATACATTCCCCTCGCTGTATCAGATAAGATTTAATTAAAATATACCTACCGGTTAAAAGTGAAAATATTCATAAAGTGTAAATTCCGAGACAAGAGCGTGGTTGCAACTGGAAATTAATGGTATCGCGGAGGTGGTCCGAGATATGAGTTTGTATAGATAGGCGGTACAATATTCCAAATATAGACAGGAGAAACGGCCAGGCGCATCTTAATTTGCGGTTGCACGTTCCTAATTTGGCTCACCGACGTTGTACACCAAACGAATAACGTTTTGTCACAGTCGCGCAAGCATTAGAAGGAACACGATGGTACGAAGTAAGAGACAAAGAGGCAGAGAGGACGGTTATTAGTGGCTCGCGGTTATTTCATTTGCGACTCGTGGCCCACGACGGTACGAGTTGGTGTAATTGTCGGGTTTACGAGAGTCCCGCCGTGAAGGCTCGCGACAAAAATTTATCGAAGCGTATCCAGGAAGTTATAGCCTCTGAAAAAAAGTACTGTTAATCGTGTTCGACGCGCGAGCTGAAGGAGTCAAAGAATTTGGATTTAGAAGCTCGCGAAAGTCGTTAATGCCGTTTCTCTAGATTTGCGCGTGAAACTGTTTTATGGGATAAAAATACGCGATAAAAAATGATAAGGACGTTCGGCATGTTTATCTTATTTTACGGTTTCGGAGGCGAAACTCGTGTTTCCCCTTTAGGTTTACAGACATCTCGACAACACTTGAAACCGCTTACGTTTTGTATACTTATATTTAGCTACACGTTGAGAGAGGTGAAGTAGCTTGCGGAATCTAAATGAATAAACACCTGCGCGTCTATAGGATAACCGTTAACTGTAATTGTATGTTTTTTAACCTCCGTTAGTGTTGATGCGGCATTTTCAATGCACAGTACACCGTTCCAACACCATTTATGTCAATGTCCATTTAATTATTTAGCGTGGAAGCATGCGAACTCTGGCCGAACTGATACGAAAGAAAGGTTTTTGAGTAACCTGGATAATCTGACCGATCGAGCAGCGTATTCCAGTTCTAGATAAAAGAACTGGATCATCGTACACGGTTCAATGAATCCAATTTTTAGAGCCGAAATATAAGATGAGAATAGACCAGAGGCGATATTTTCCAGACGATCTATATACATATATATATGTATATACTCTGTTCTATAGCGTGACATTTAGTTAGTCTTCCACTTGACACTATGGACAGACAAATATCTATCTAACCGGTGCGTTGCGTAATGTTTGAGCGCGATGCGCTTTAAACGCATCTTTCTGGTACGGTTGAAGCGATGCCCGTGACTTTCCGACATTGATTTTGACCGCAGAATCACGCGCATAGGAGAGGAACGCACCTAACTGTTCCTTCGACTAGGCTCCTATCTTATACTTGTAGGTTGTCAGATTGTTGACACAGCCAGTGACACGTTTAATAGGATTATTTATGCTTCTAAAGGCGCTTAAATGGCCCCACGTTCGTATCAGCTTCATCTACCTGACAGCGCGTAGTATAATTATACCGACACGGTTTGTAATATTGGGCTCGGCAAGCCACAGTGACAACGCCTAGTCGTCCCTGATTTTGACTTTGTTCGACTTCCGACGTACGACGAGACGTTTTAATCGTCTACGAATGCGCGACCGTGGCAACACGTGCTGCTACGTAACTTGTCCGATGATTATTGACACGATTATCTCGCACCGGTGCGCTTGGGCTAACGAATAGGAATTAATTGAAGAGAAACGTTAGATCCGACGTTCCTCGTGTTCGAGTAACGGTGTTCTCGCGTACACGATGTTTCATTAGCCGAGCGTTGTTCGTGCGTTCGTTATTGCCACTGGTTAATGCTCTGGTTAATCGTGCGTTTGATCGGCCGTCAAAAACCGTATTTATAGCGAAACTTGCAAATCGTTCGTTTCGTTCATTGTCCGTTGCTCACGCTGTGAATTTTAACGAGTTTGTTATTTACTCCTCTTTATTCCACAGTTAAAATGTTCTTTATGTGGCACGTATATTTACGTCTTAATAGGTTGCATGAATTAGAAGAGAGAGAGAGAGAGAGAGAGAGAGAGCAATAATTAATTCGTGCATGAATATCTTTCTTCGTATGCGCCTACCTAAATAACACACGGTCATAGATTCGTGTTCTTAATTGTTAATATCTAATTCATCTTGTACGGCGATACTGTGTACGAACAAGTTGTAGCAGTAGGCCTGGGCGCGTGTTTACGTGTGCGCACGCGATGCGTGTGTGAGTGGCGCAGGTAATTTGCGGTTTTGAGACGAGACTGGATTCAGTCGGATAATGACCTGCTAGCACTCGTAACGTTAATTGCACTCGTTTCAGTCTTTTGCACAGAACATCATTGTGTTCGGGCTTCGACTCGAGTGCCTTTGGACGCCAACGCAAGCGCGAAACAACCGCGTGCGTACGATCCTTTTCACGATCATTTTAATGGCACATAAAAAATTTACGCACCCATTAATCCGTGGTTACCTTGGCATTAAGAACTAGTTGCATTTTAGGGCTACTTAAAATAGAAAACATTGTACACGCTTGTATACCGTCGCGAATGATAATAATTCTTTCAGAAATTGTATTCCGATAGTCATTTATCCCGCGAATGTAAACTCGAGATAGAATTCGACAGTGATACGTATCTTCCGTTTAAAACCGATCGAAATCTTCGATTATTTTCATAGATCGTTGTTGTTGCCAGTAAAGTTCGTTCAAATTCTTTCACCTGTGATTGCAATATGTATCCAGACGATAAACCGTACATAATTTAACGGCGTATTTAACAGCAGTTCTCGCTCGTTTCTTCGTTGTATTGGAAAAGCGTCGAATTCCCGAATACGCGAGGAACGCAGTTGCGTACGTTGATTAACCATCTAATCGGCTTGAACGTCGCTCGAATCGTCGAAGAAGTTACGCGTATCGTATCTTATCCCGGTCGAGAAAGTGGTCGACAAAAATACGAAAATGCTCTTAAAATTCTAAACGATTCAACAGTTTGCAACGCTACCTACGACGACGCAACGATTAAACGTTTCGATGCGTCCTTTTTATTTTGGCGATTAGACAGAAAAGAGTTGCGTCGAAGGTTGAAAAATAGAGAACCGCTGCTGGCGATATAACACGATATAAGCATGGATCAGAGGCGACAACCGCTCATTAGCATACAATACAGGCTAATGGGATCGCACGCTGACGGCTACCGTTCAATACCACGTCCACACGTAGCTTTAGTAACCCTTTCGGGAGGAAAGAGCGACGTCGACGATATTAAAATTGTTCCACAGGTCCGGATTAGTTTTTCTCTTCGTAGTTTGTTAGAGTTTCGTCTCCGTATTTAATCCGTTTACCGCGATAGCCGCCAGGCTTGCCTCGCGTTTTATGAAATATCGACGATAATTGCGAAATATTCGACGGTGTGTTTAATTAATATTGCATTAAGTCCTCTTGCAAACTTCATCGTCTGAAAAGGCATTTCGTAAACGACGATATCAATTCTTCCGTTGAATTTTCTTTAATTCGTTCTTCGGTAAATTGCTTTAAAAGCAAATGTAAATTTAACAGCGATATTCTCGAGCGAAACTCGTCGAAAAACGATCGCTGTATCGTTAACACGTATCGGGAATTACGATTTCTCACAACGGAATTAACAAGTAGCCGCGATGGCGTTTGCAAAAGGTTATTTATAGAGTAATAGGTCCTTTTTTTCTTTTTTTATTCGTCGTTCCTCAGTTGCTTCGTACTTATTTCGCGTTACTTGGCAAATCGTCTATCGAGAGGTACGATGCGATTCGCTCAACAAAGGCTACGACGATTAATTCCAACGACTAATTCGCGTATCAGATGCATCTCTGTTGTTTCTCGTAATACAGACCTAGTTCCTTTGCTCGCTAATAAAACTGCTTATCCACGCGTATCCTGTATCTGCTATAAATGGCAGATATTACGTGCTAAAATTACTCGGGGTAACGCGCGATAATACATCGAATTACGTTTCGCGGGCCGCAGTTTAGTCCGAGCACGTATTTCTGCCGGAACAGACAAAACTGGTTCGAATCGTTGCAGCGGGCATCGTAACACCGACTGCTATTTACACGTCATCGTGTTATAGTTGCAACTACGTTCCTCGTTACTGCTGGCAAATGCGTGCGAATGTCAGTTTTAGTACGAGGCAGTAAAAGACGCGAGGCGTCGTTGTTATTGCTTCTCTCGTGGTAGTTTCTGCTAGTTTTACCGGTCCGTTGTTTCATTATCGTTTCGTCTGGTTTTCTGCCGAGGAGGATTACGAGATAATGCGATAAGTCGGGGGTTTCGCAGCGAACAACGACGACGATACGAAGCACGAGTACACTCGTGTATAGAAACGCGCATGCAAGATACGACGATTACCGTTGATGTGGAAAGCGAGCGAAAGAAACCGTTCGCATACAGCGACACGATTAACGTTCGAACGCCTTTAAGGATGCCCGGTATGCGTCGCGTTGATATTTATTTTAATCGTTTAATACGCGTTTCTGCTACAAAAACTACCACGGATAATTATTTGCTCAGGCTGACGCGACGTCTCGTTAGTCGAATTCGTAATCGCGCGTGCAATTATCGGTAGAAGACTTCTAAATTACTCGAAACTTCGGCTTAAGTTTGCCGGAACGTTTTACGCTACACAACCAGCGGATCGCGCGCTACTCTTGGTAGCAGTAAAAACGCCAATAGGTCGGCGATAAAATTAAACGAACGCTTAGAAACTCTAGCCGTCGGTTCCAGCTGAAGAGAGTATGGAAGCGAGTAGCTGTCGATAATGAGAAACTCGATAAAAACGACTGGAACGCTTCGTCTCAATTGATGTACGTCCCGTCATAATTGATACTCTAACGTCGAACCGCGAGCTCCGGGCTTGTATTTAAAGAGTCTTGGATTACGTCTAATGAGACGTTGCTTTTGACCTAACAATAGGCGATTACGAATTCGTTCGTTTTAAGAAAACTGACCGTTTGCCGCACGTTCCTTTCACTCTATCGGCGGAAATTAGTCGTCCGATTCTCCGCCGAGAGGATTTTTAAAAGGGAAACGTGCTTTCTAATACCACGCCGAGCTAATTGTTACGCGCACAAGTCGATGTACCTTCCCTATTTTTCTCACCCATCAATTTCAATGGTAGTTTCACTCGTTGAATCCCGATTGCCCCGTTGAAACGGTTTTTAGCAGACGACGATTTTACTCGCGAAAACGCGCGCGTTTTACAGAAGGTAGCATTTACGGAAGGAAACCGGCTCGATACATATTTTCTAATTCAGCACGAGGGTTCAGGATTGTCTCGTTAATTTTCATTGTTTCGTACGAGCTGATAAAATCCGATACCAGGGAAAGGTACGAAGTACATGTACGTGATGTACATTAATGTATGATAGAATAGGAATTTCTTTTGTGGTACGTTCCGGCCAACCGACGTGGCTATATGCATATATACGTATTGCAGATATGGGTAGATCTATATGCACGACATGGCATTCGGAGCTTGATGCATTCCGATTAAAGCGTTATTATACGATGCGTATTAGAAACCGTACTTGCGAACAGCTAATGCGTTCGTGGTTCACACGCGTGTATTGGGCATTCGATAAGCATTGTAACGTAATGGAACGAACGTGTTTTGTGAAAGTATATGTTCGGTTACGCGTGATATGGTTTTCCAATGTACAGATACCTATTAAAAACTACTTCCCTTTTATCTTTTTTTTTTTTTTTTTTTTTCTTAAACAGAAAACAAAATACCGGTAGGCACGTTTCACTTACAACGATATATGGAACGATGTAAAATAACTAGGCCTACACGCGCATCGCGTCGTGAACAGTGGAACGATGCGACGTGTACCGTGAAAAGCATCGGCTCGCTGGATTCGCATTAAATCCGTAGGAATCTATACAAATGGAAACATAAATGCGAACGTGCATCGCGTGTCACGTACGTACGGCAAAGTGTCGCCAACTATGCACCGTATGCTAAAACACGATTCGCTTTCGAAATAAATCGATAAGATCTCGGTTGAACAGATTTCAAATTAACGTCAATGTAACAGGACCGTGCGAGCCACGAACGGAGGTTATTAATGCCCGCCGTGTACCGTCAACGTTAGACCGTTCTAACATTATTACGGTGGTATCATGTAAAGTAGACGTTTCGCGGATGTAATATTAATGTAACCGGAGAAGGAATTGAGAGAGAAGCACGGCAGATGACAAGCTGTTCGCTTTACGTGGAAACGACGTATGTAATTATTTCAAGACTTAAATAGGTCGGAACACGATGGTTGTAATTTCAGCACAGTCAAATGGTTCTCGGCAGAGCTTTCTTTTTTGTACACCTTAATTGCACGTATCATGCCAAACATAATGTGTTAATATAATTGGCTTCCTTTATACACAGTCACTGTTATACTTTCTAAGGCAATGACGAGCCACCAGAGCTTATTCGTGCCTCGCAATTAATTTAATTAAACGGCATCGATTCACGATAACCGAAAGGAACTGCCGCCATTTCTACCGATAACGTTGATCGTCCAAGGAACCAAGAAAACACGTTGTTATCGGATTGACGTAAATTAACGACGTTGACGGATTCATTGGGTGGAACGAGACTCGAACCGTGCCGTGGCCGCCACAGATCGCGATCGATCGAATTTAAAAGATCACCGAGCGAGTGGACCGACACTCTTCGTTCTATTCGAGGAAACGACAAGTACCAATGGCATAAGCGGCGGCTGCGATCGTGATTAACGGCGGAGAACGCGATCCGTAAACGCGTTCCATAGGTTTTCGTTTCGTCGCTGGCGGAATTTCCATTTCTGATTTTAGACGATTCCGATTTAGCGATCGGACTCGCTCGAACCGAGTATTCGCGTTTCGTTATCTCGCATTCGTACGATAACGCGGTCTGTCGCGATTTCTATATTTATTACGAAGCGAGATCGGGCCGCGTCAGGGATTGCCAGTCGTTGCATACGATTCGGTGTTTTTATGTAAATTACAGACATCGCGTGCGATTACCATCGCTGCTACTTCCCTCGTATATTTCTCTCTTTCGATCTAGCGCTTGTTTGTCTCGAATGCTTGCACGGGTTGTGGTAGTCTTCGAGGCGAAAAGAGAGAAGGCCAGATAAGGTAATAACGTCTTGGTAATGGTACATTAGCTTTGGTTCACACGCGGATACGACTGATCTGTACCGATCATTATCTCGCATGTCCCGGTATAACACAATTATTTGCACCGGTAGTACAACTGGCCGAGTTTCATGCAGATATCTATTTCGACACAACAGTATACGAGAGGCTGGGCAAGGAAAAAAGAAACGCAACCGTGTATCTTTATAGCTGTGCGTCAAACCAGCTGCTAAACTTTACAATGTGCCGTAACAGAGCCTCTTGTGTGCGTCGTTGAAATAATTGTGCCGAATCAGCGAGTCGAACGTTGCCACCGATTGTGAAAATCCGCGTTGCTTCTGATCGGTGAAATCTAAGGAATGCGAGTCTTTTTTCCACTCGAGGACAAGTTTCCCTTGAGCTATTGTAACACGGTTCTCCCGTCTCGCTACGAGGAGACCTCGCTACGAATTTCCGCGTTACGGACAACGACGCGTTTTATTTCGTTTTAAGCAACGTTATCGAAGCCCGATCTTGCCACCGCCCACGAGAAAGTCGTATCTCTTCGTTCTCATGGTTATCCCCTTGATTCTTTATTAACGCTAAAACTCGTAACTTTCTACTCATTATCGGCAACGACGTCGATGATTATTACTATCGCGCCTAAATAGTCGCGATCGCTTAAAATTTTATAGACGCCGTAACGACTCACTTAGCCAGTTTCTTCGCGGCATTCTACGGAATCGACGGATTCCGTGTCACTTATTAAGTAGACGTTGCGCGATACGTAGCAGCGACGACGATCGTCGAGTCTGCTCGAGCTTGTCGATACCGAATCCGATCGAATCCGATCGAATCAAACCGAAACGATCGAGCCGAATTCGTTCTACGGAGAAGAAGGTCGGATATAATTTTGCAGTTTGGTCGTTTAATTCGCAGAAATTGTGCGACTGCCGTTCGCGGCACCCCGCGGCCCGCGACCCGCGGTGCGTTTCACACTTGCGGCAGCGGTACGCTCTCGCGTCCACCGAGCGGTTAGCTGCTCGCTGTAATTATCCGAGGCAGTTCTTACGCCTCTAGCGTGTGCATGTACACGCTGGTGTATACACGTCGTGCGTTGGAGCAGGTACAAGTTAGAGCAGGTCACTTTCGCTGCCGGCTTGAACTGTTCCAGTCGTCGCGCACGCGTGCTGTTCCATTCATAAACTTATAGAGGCGCGTATATAGCCAGACCGAAGCGCATAGGTGTAGGTTGGCAGGTACGCCGATACACGGAAATAAGCTATCGAGCAGTTGGCGCGTGTAGTTCCTAGTCGATCTATCTCGATGTTCCGCGAAACTCAGATCGCCGAGGTATACGTAAGTAAGAGTAAAGGCGAGTACGCGATGCTCGATGTCGAAGGCGTTAAACTTAATTCTCGCGTGTATGATTCAACGTCTGGAACAAAGATGCCCCGTTATATAATGCAAAATTATGTAAATCACTTTTACGCGTCGTTCGATGTATCTAAGTTTTCATGCTCAGCCACGATTATGCATAGTCGTATCTACCGAGAGAAAGAGATATAATAGATGATCTGCTATATTCCGTACCGAAGGTTCTGCTGCCTGAGTCCGGGCAAGCGCGCGTTTATTCGCTAAACGCGAAGTTTCGTAACCTTTCAATTAAGAGCGGAGTGCCACGGCGGTGCAACTATGTTCTTAAAGTGGAAACTGTGAACGCGCGGACCACGTAACCGGCTCGCAAAGTTCCGTATTTTAACGAAAAGAGACGGACCGAGGCTACGACGATTTAGGATCGAGATCGATAAACTGATTACGCGTCGTAGTAGTTTTATCGGTAACGTCTCTCGTCCACGTGTTTGTCTCGCGATAAGACGAGCTGACGGCGATCGATCGCCGAGTCGATAGAGATGGTGGATCGATGATCGTCTTTGCCCGATCTCGGCGCGCGTTCGTTTCATCTTGCACAGCTGCGCTGTACGATGCAACGATATCGGGGAAAGGATGAATAATATCGCGTGAAAAGTAAATTCTGTCGCGTTGTAAAGCTGACGCGCGTGGAACAATAAGTAACGTTAAACGGACGATACGATGCAGTGCTTGGTCGTAAAGAGGTAAGATGGCGTAAAGAACGCACGATTTCATGGAAAAACGTAATTTGTAACGGATCGTATAAACGAACAGCTTTCAGTTACTCAAGCAGATGTTATTGCATAACTATGATGTTCGTAATTTCTTCTAGACTCGTATATAGTTCATTGACGTTAGGCTAACGCGTAGCTCGGGGTCAAGCACAGTCGTGGAACTTTCTTACGGAACGGTCACGTTGGAGCTTTTATTACCTACGCTTCATTAGAACTTTAATGACACGTGTAGAATTCAACGAGACTCGAACAGAAATTTACGCAGCAGGAAGTGTTCCTACATGTGTATTACAGATCGTAGTTTGTAGCGTTGTTTCGTAGTATTTCTCTTTTATTCTACGTATGATTTTTTTTTTTTTTTTTTTTTTTTTAATACGTATATCGCTAGCCATCGATGCTTTTGCGTTTGGCAATTACTTGGAGCTGCCGACACGACGTGGTTTGCATATTACTCGATCGCAGAGAAGCGTACAATACCCGTAGGAGTGCAAGGGCTACTACTACCGTTACGAAGCCGCCGTGAAAGTGCACCAACGAAAGTGCGAATTCCAATGCGATTTTTACACACGCTGTATACAAAATGTTTGTACTACATTATGCGTGCCGGATGTGGAATTCACCGTTAACGTAGATCGTTTGTTCGTGGCCAGAGCCGCCGATCGAACCTATGAAATTTCATTTTCCTACCTTACTCGAAGAGTCTCGTTGTCCGAAACAATTAGGAAAAACGGTACAAAGTACCAAGGATGAAAGCAACAGTGCGCATTCGATATAGCATAACGCTAATAGCATATTGCAAATTACATATCAGATAGCTTGCGAATCTTCTGTACTTGATGCAATTATGTTTTTTTCTTTTTCTTGTATTTTAAAGTAGCATCGTGTTAGGAGAATATCTCCTGAAATTACAAGGTGCTCTAACGATAGCGAGGAAGAGGGCAAAGAGACTGGATAAAATGGAAATTCTCTCGCGATATCTCGATGTAACGATCTAAAATAATGTGTACACAGGCTGCTCGATTAACGCGTAAAAATGTTGAGCTGTTGATTAAATTGCAGGATGCTCGATCGAGGTACGGGAGGAGGTTCGCAAGGGGTGCGGTAGCTAGAAATTGTGCATCTCGGTGCAGCGGTCAAGTCTATTTCCCCGACTATTAGCGTTAATCGATTATAGCGTGACGGATCGAATGATTTAAATAAAGACCGGGTGCGTCATGGGCCTGGCTTGGTACTCGTCGACCGTGCCCGTCAACACGATGCCGTTGAATCTGCTCGTTATTACGCTCGATCTGTTGCGTTTTTTTCGTAACGATACACTACCGTAAAACACGATCGTCTCTTTCGACGATTCTTTCCAATTATCTTCACACAGGCAGATATAGGTTGCCGTAGACCGTGGACGAATCCCGTTTAGGTCGAAACTGCTGTTAGAAACCGAATCGGTTTAGGTTGTTTTTACATTCGCGAAGCTTCCAATTACGCGAAATTACGAGAATCAACGTGGAGGACTACGATGTAAATAGTAGAAACGAGACGCTGTGTTCGCCTCGGATGAATATGGAGTAGCAACGAACAAGAACATTTAGAATGTAGAACGATTACTCGCCTTCTTACTCTGTTCCAGGATTTTAATTTAGTAGGAAAGAGAAACGAGTGGAATTATGATAAAAGCTTGCCGTTACTGGTTGAGTTTCCCGCAGTCGTGTACACTAATTTCTAATGCAGATACGTACGTTTGTATGTTGCAGGTGACGTACGCCGAACGGGCCAGTATTCATGCCAGTATGCCAATCGGATGCCAGTAGAGAGCCAGTATGTGTATCTGTCGCCACCGATAGCCAATTAATAAGTTACTTAGATAGTTAAATTAATAGACGATACATCACACGCTGTTTTACATAATCGTTGTTAGGGGACGTCGCTTAATAGGCGTAACAAATATACACGTATATAGTATATACGCATACACACACGTACATATACGCATATATAAATATAATATAATCGAAGAAGCAATAAGTGTCGAATCGCGGGCTATTATTTTCGCATCGTACTCTATTCTTTTTTTTTTTTCTACGACCACAATTTTCTCCGCTCGTTCGTCGGTTTGCGTTTTTGAATTATCGGTGACCGCGTGTTCTCTTTGCGAGAGTATATTCGTAAGATTGGACAGAGTGCAATCGAGTTGTGATTATCCAAGTGGACCGACCGATCGATTTCTCGGCTGTGAAGTGAATTAATAGCCCAGGAAAACGATTGAAACGGAGAAAGGAAGCGAACAGCGTACACAGGCGAGCACGGTGGCTGGAAACGGTGACTTACATCGAGAGCGCCAACCTGCAATCAAGGTTCATGGTTTTCATGGTGAGTCATTGTATCTATTTCTACTAATTTTAATAGGGTTACGGTGTTTTATCGCGAGTTCTTGTTTCACCACGGCGCAACAACGCGCCTGTGTGTACAGCCACGGCACACCGAACGCCGCGAAAAAATGTTGTACACTCTTTCTTTTAACGAGCTGCCGCAACACGAGGAAATTTGTTGCATAAAATTTCACGCAGAAATTTCGTGACATATTTACACATGATTTCTCCTCGTTTTTATCCTTTCCGCCTTTTTCTTTTTTTCTTTTTTTCCTCGTACTTCTGTCGGTCGCTCAATTACGAATTGGCAAGCGGACCCGTTATAAGCAACGCGATTTTATGCAAAATTTCCGCCGTGACGAGATGCCGCAACTTCCATGAAATATATAGCACGTGTCACGTGCAATTTGCATAATGCGACATCGACACTTCTTCGATGTACCGAAACGTTATCTTTATACACGTCGTATCGTTTCATATCGCGGATCATTGGATTATCGAGCGAGCGGCTTAAACGGAACATCCGATAATGGTGAATTCGAGGAACTGAAACTGTCTCGTAAATATCGATAAATAAGGACTACCGAAAGTATTACAAACTTCCGTCTCCTGCAATTTATTGCCATTCCCCTTTATCGCGAGTTCGGGGTAATATTCAATGGGCATCGCTGTAATCATTTCGATAAAAGCTGGTTTATATCGAAATCTACAGGCTCGATATCCTGTTAGTACGTACACGGAAAGTTTCTCGAGTTTCTACCCCCTCCTCCTGTTACCTTTCGGGAATCGACCAATTTTTATCCTCATCCGGAATAGCTAACCGTCTTCCTTTTCTTCTTTCTTCCCGCCGCTCTTCCGTTTCGTTAACGTTCGCGTTTCCGATTCGCGTATTTCTCTCTCCGAGCTTGCTCGACTCAACTCGGATACGTTGCTCGAGTTACCGATTTAATTGGCTCGTCATCTGGAACTTTGTTACTCGTCTCTAAATTCTTCCGGCTGATCGGCTGGGAATATCTTAATGCGGACGGCCACAGTGCGTTACGCAAATTAGTTAGCGTAGCAGAGCGTAACTTTCAAATTATATACCGTAAGGTGGCTGGCTAATTGAGAAAAGCGTGGAATGAGCGAGCGGCTGCATCGGGCATTCGATGCGTTCGATTTCTCCCGGTCGTGCCACTCGGCTTTGTTACTCTTGCTGGGATATTTGGAGGGCGAAAGAGGAGACGTACAGGCGAAACCAAAGAGAAGAAAGAAGGATACAAAGAGAGATCCACCGGCAGGTTACGGGTCAGCCGCGGTGGGGCATTAATAATCGTTTACAATCTTTAAAGCAGGGTGTGGCGAGTGCGTTAACCCTCCTTTTCTTCCTCTTCGTCCTTCTGTTCCTCCTACTCCGGCTTCCTCTCTGCTTTTTCTTACTCTCCTTGCTTCTTCGCGATCGTCCGTGGCGCACCGGATGGACAAAACACGAGGAAAAAGTCGAGGCTTGCCTTCGTAAACCAGTTGGACGTATATATCGTGAAAAAAGGATAATCAATGGCGAAAGGGTACACACTCGATCTGTAGTCGTTTTATCGTCACGACGATTTCGCTGGCGGCAGAATTTATTCGTGGATCATTGAAAATCGTTTGCGCGGCTGCCGGGCTACGAATCGATTCCGGCGACTCGTTCGATCGCCGCTTTGTCGTTTTCAGCGTGTCTCGGAGAATACGTAATTTCATAGATTATCGACCTTTAGCTTTAAGATACGGCTATAGGTATGTTAAATTTCAGCCAGGCTGAAACGCGGTGTGCAAAGTGCGAACGTTTAGATAGCCGGATGGTTCATTTGGGAAGTAGGGGGCGAGAATTAAAACTGAGAAATTAACATCGCCGGGAAACTCGACAAACCGGTATGCCGGCCGGTCGTTTGCTAAATTTCACCCGGTCGCACCTCGATCCCCTTCGAGCGAACATTTTTTGGTACAAAGTAAATAAGTTTATCTTACGAATATTTATTTAATCGCGCATGGCCGTTCGACCTGGTCGATCTACGCGGAAGAATTTCGTCGCGCACCTGCGTTATCCTCGAGGCGACGATGCTTCCGTTCGCGCGCGTTTCATCCTTATCGTCGATACGGGCTTCGGCAGTTTTGCGTACGCGAACCTGGTCGTTTCGTCGTCGACGATTATAAAGCGTCGAAAGAGATAGAAAGCGCGCGATCGAGTCGCGTACGGTATATAGAGGACCTCGCTTAACGAGACTCGGTGTTTAAGATCTCGAGGAAAGAAGGAATCGCGCGACGCAAGATACGAATCGAGAAACGAATCGACGTCGCCGCGGTGGTTGAAAGAAATTCTCGCCGTCATTTCCCCTGGCGGTGCGTTATTCACGACGACGATAAATATGCGCGTTCTTTTCGCAAGTGCGACGAATCGGCGATCGCGTCCACCGAGTCCTGGCGAGAAAAAAATTCCCCTCGAAGGAACGGGTTCCTCGAGCACGCGTGTCCCTATCGGCTGTCCCGTGAAAATCGGTCGTCGGCCCCTTGGTCACCTTCTCCTCTACGAACGGCATCGCCATTAACCACTACCACAGCCACCTGCAGCGACGAATCAGCATATTTAGCGTCCAGCCGAATTTAATAGAGGCCATCGCTCGGGCGTGCATCACGCGGTTGCATTCGCGAGACGCATCAATAATATTCGCCCCGTGATGCACGGCATTATGTATGCATGCTAACCTCTCGCCGATCCTTTTGGAATTCAATTCGTGTTTCTGCCGTTTGTTCGTTTACGTTGCCGAGATACGTTTACGGTTTAAACGTTCAAACTCATTTGCATCGTGACGCGCATTACTCGACACTTGGTACGGTTATCGTTCGTCGCCTGACCTTCCTCGATATTCCGACGCGATTCAACACAATTTCGTTGTCGTACAAATAATACCGCATAGTATCGTCCAAGGTCGAATACGATTTTCATAGCTCCGTATCGTTCTATCGCGTTCGCTTTTCGAAGTGAACCGAATCGCGCGGAAACATGGCCGAACTTAGTTATTCACGCGCTCGACTACCGACGACGACGTTTGCAACGTCAAAATCACACGACCACCGTCGATAAAGTTTCAGCGATACAACGTCAAATATTATCTGTGTCCGGTACGCAAGCGGTGCGTGCTTTGAAACGCGCCATAAATATTGACATTGCTCGGGCTGCTGTAGGTCGGCGGGGGCAATTAATAAAAATATTTTTCGTCACAAACCAACGTTTATCGGCTATGTATCACGGCCAACCAGTGCTAAGCTTAACAATCGCCAATAGCTACGGAATAAATTCCGCTAAAGGGTGGAGACGGCTTAACGTTCGTAAGACGCATCGCTCGCGGATATATTTTTCTCCGGGAGACGTTAAAAGCCAAACGAAACCCGTACGGCACCGTCGACCCGGGTACGCTACTCTATGGACGTGAAAAATGAACGAACATCGTGCCACGATTCATCACCCGCGTACCGCTCGCAGTCCTCGTGAAAGTGATGCATGCTTCTTGTCAAAGACGATACGTTGAATACCATTCGTTGAGCGGCTCAAATATACCCGGTAATGCACCTAATTTCCATTCGTCTTATCGTTCGACGCCGTGTTACAAAATCTCTTATCCGGCCAAGATCGGTGAATTGCAAGTTTTCGTGGAAAGAGAACGCGGCTGTGCGTGCCTGCGATCCTTGCAGATATTTAACAGCCCGAATAAAGATGGAAAACGCGGTCTCTTAATCGTTCGTTTGGAAGGTTTTTACGTTCGCGTTTAATCCTCGCCGTCTACCCGTCGTAAATCCTGTTCTTCTCCGCTGTTTATCGACCACCCTGTTAAACGCGCGGCAAATTGGAAATATGGCGAAAGAGTAACGCGAGCTTCGCGATCGCGATTCCAATTTTAGGCGCGACTAGGAGGTCGTGTGCACGTTCTTTCGACGCGTTTTTACCGGGTCAGCTCGATAAGAAGCTTTCTGGCTCTTCTTCGTATCTAATTTCATGCGTGGTGCAAGAAACGCCGAGAGAATAAAAGAAAAAGACCAGTGTCCGCGTCTCCCTTTCCTGCCCATTAAAAAAAATCGATAAGTTCGATTTTTTAATATCGTGCTTTGAGCTGTCCGGAACGCGTTCGAGAGGTAAACCTTAGGCCTTTATACGGCGGTCGTTATTTTAGCGCGCAATGTGCTTACACCGTCCGCGTATACAGCTTCGCCTTATTTTTATTGGCGCGACGCAGCAATTTTTGTCTTTTCTCTTATCTGCCGCGCGCCCAAGCACACGATACAGGAAGATCGTTCGTGGTGTTTTGAACGCGACACCCACGCGATATGCGTGCAGGCGTGCACCGGTACCGTGCCGGTTAATTGTTCCGATGGATTTAAAGTCGGCGTCCGAAATAAATGAATGTCGCTTGCCAAGGTGCGCGGTGCGGTACCATGCAACCAGGTATATATGGCCGTCACGGATTATATTTCTTCGGGACGTACCTATACGTGAGTGAAACTTCGCTACAGTTTTCACATTTTAATCGTTCTCATCCACGGAGGAGCCGTTCCAAATCTCAATTTAACTCGAACGCGAGATTATTATGGGAACAACCTTTACTCGATAGTTTCCGTTGCCATCTAAAATGCCCGCGATTGCGAAATTCTAATTGGCTTGGCTGCTCCTCCTCCATCGGTTGTTCGTCGCTCAAACTATCGAGAAGCGAATATATTTAAATACTCGAGAATTTGAAATTGAAGCGGAGCAACGCAAAGCTGTTTCAAGCCGAGTTCAACTCGATGCGCGGTTTCAACTTTGTTTAGATACGGCCTGTACATAAGTTATCTTATTATCGTGCGACCTTCGCTCGCTCTTTTTCTTTCGCTCGAGCATATCAGAAGCGTTAGAAGCCTGCAGCGATCAGACGCTTGGAAGTTTGAATAATTTCTCCGCTTATCTTTTATCTTTGGCATTTCATCGAATCTCTTCGACGAATTCGTCGAAATTTTATCATATTTTCACGGGCAACGAACATCGAAGGCTTCCGTCGCGATGATCGGAGCTCGCAGCTCGAGGCAGCTCGAAACGCACGACACGAACAACGCGTATGTACCGTACTCGGTGCGTATTGAATTTTTCTTCGTTTCGTTTGCTCTTGTTCGCCGCGTCACTGGCGAATTTCTCGCAACGCGAGCACAGACAGGCACGGATTTCTACGAGTGTATTATCGTAATCGTAACGGACGATCCGACGAACGTAATAAAAAGTATCGTTTACGTAACGTCGAGAGGTAAAGTCAGATTGAACGATGTTATCGAGCGCATAAATTCGAACAACGCAGAATTTTAGCGAAATCGACGAGGCACGCTCTTACGCGATGTAAAAGCGAGGAAAGTTGGCGCATGTCCTTTTCGCAGATAAGACGTTGAATAACACGACCTTCAATTAGCAAGCATTCACGGAAGTCGAGTGACAATGCGTTTCTTATCGTACTTTAAGATCTGTACGTCGTTCTCTTTGATCCGTACCACGCATTTAGCGAAGACTCGGGACAGAGAAAAAGATCGACAGAGAGAGAGAGAGAGAGAGAGAGAGAGAGGAGCACAGTTTGCGCTATATTTAAGCCACGGCACGTGTTGGTTATTGCACAACGAGTGCAACATTCGTTCTAACGTAGCTGTAGGCCTCCGTCGCGGGTTCTGAAATACACACCGTGAACTGTTTACGGATCAATTTAATTAAACATTCGGAGACAGGTTTTCACTGGATTCCAGACATAGTCGATGAAATTCACGATACCGAGGTATGCACGCGCATACTATCGAAGTAACAGATCGAGTTGATAACTGTTACACAGTGACGAGGATCGTTTGCATATTCATGGAATCTGTAATTAGAATCATTCGTTTAAATCTTTCGAGCGAGGCGATGATTAAACAGGAAAAAGAAAGAAGAGGAAAAGAAAAGAGGAAAAGGAGAAAGGAAGGAAAACATGACGAGAAAATTACGCGCGTACGTACATGCTTTCTCGATCGAGCAGACGTCTTTTCTTTTTCTTTCTTTTTTTTGTTTTTGTTTCTTCGGATATCCGTACGCGTTACCTGTACTCGTCGCGATCGTTTAAAACAAATGTAAATACGTTAGCGATAAATTGTCCGCTCGTAGTGTAAAGATTTTATCGTTAAGTAACTTATAGCTTGATCTTGGTTTTCTTTATGCTGATGTGCGCGTCTAGACGGTGCGGCCGTACAGAATGTAACGCGAGTTCCACGTAGGTAGATGTGCACCACCCTCTTTTGTTATCGATCGATTAGTTACGAGTGGATACGATCGTTATAAGAATGTCTTACTCGAACTATTTATACGGTGTCACTTACCTGTTACGGTCTCGCGATACTCGCGATATCGTGCTTAGTCATAAAGAATATTTCCTGCTTCGCGCGATATAAATTATCCGCGATAATCAATAGACATAATTTAAATTCATCGATAGCGAATACGAGCGATCTGTTAAACACGCGCCAATTATAATCTTACGATTAGTTATGCGACACGAAGAGGGATTTCTTAAGCAATTGTGTCTCGTTGAACGGACGGGGTGGGGGAGGGGGGAGATAGAACTATCGGCAAATTTCTACTATTTCGTTCGACGTTGCATTCCACCGTGGCGAACGACATTACGTGTCTTGGAAGGTTTCCATATGCAACGAAGGAAACCATTTCAGACGTACATCGCGAGTATTGATCGCGCGGAGATACCTCGCGAGTTTGTAAAACGAACGGTAAGTTGCGTTTCCAGCGTACGACGGACATTTCCCCTGCGCCCATGCGATCATAAAACATTCATGCAAAAAGGATAATAACGGCGCCGTGCTCTATCGCGTCGAACTTTCGTCGAACGCGTCTATTCCAGTAAAAACTGACGAAGAATCGGCCGTACAGACGTCGTATCGATCGTCATCGACGCCAACGACTTTTTCGCTCGAACGAACGAATCTTTTCGACGCGAGAAATCTCGAGAAGAACCGATAAGTACGAAGGCGACGCCGTCGTTGGTATGGTTTTACGGTGGAAGCGTCAGGGAATGCAGATGTTGCGGGGCATGTCGCGAGCGTGTTGCCTCTGATTTATACTGCATTAATTTTCAAGTAACATTGCGGTTGCACGAAGCCATAACCCGCAGGGTTGTGTGCACGCGTGTATACGTACGCATGCATCTTGTTCCATGACCGTAGGATGCCAACAACTCGCGCGTTGGCTCACGGATGCTCGATTATCGCTATCGGACGACTTCGATCGACTTCTCGATCGTGTTCCGTTTAAAAGCTGTGAACACGCGTGGCTTGCCGATTCGCAAGGACCCGATCTTCTTCTTCTTCTTCTTCTTCTTCTCGTTTGCGACGGTTTCACGCGTCCGAACGAACGCGTTTCACTCCGGTTCGTTTACCATCTTCGACCGACGACAAAGGATTTATCGGTCCGTAGAAATAATTTGCTCTCGGCTGGCAATAATCGATATCGCTTTCGTGAAAGCGCCCGCGCGCGGAGAAAAGTCGTAAATAATTGCGCGCGCGTTTTAACGGTCACGTGGCGAGCAAGAATTTTGCAACAAGGAATGCTCGCGATCGAGAGAAAAATAATTACCATCGTTGAAATTTACGGTCGTGTATCATTTTCGGTATTGCAAAGGGGACAGGGTAAATACAATCTCGTATATCCTTTCAGCGAAAGGCGAATTCCGATGATATAAAAACAGGAACAATGAGCCGCGTGAATTTTATACGACAGAACGGCCGAGGAACGTCTTCTTTCTTTGGCGGCCTCGTACCAACGAGATGGCCACCTTTTAATTTACGAACCGTTAACGTCACGTGGCTCGGTACTAAAGTCGATGGAGTTGCACTGCCGTTTAGGCGAAAGATTTAAAGTCGGATGTAAATTTGGCCAACGTTAAAAAGGTGCCAAATTTTTTGAAACATCTCGTCGACCGATTCGCTTTCACGACGATACAAGCGCATTTACCGTGAACGCACGTTCCAACGGTTTTATACTCGGCATCGATTTACCTTTGTCAACGACAAGCACCCACGCCATGCGTCTCGCTGGTTTTCCTTCTTTTCTTTTCTAAGATCGTTCGTCGCGCTTTTATCGTTACGCAACGCCGATCGTTTTCTTCTCGTTCGCTCTTTAATCGCACCGATTCCAATTCCATCTTTGCGCTGTTTTCATCTTTTTTACGTTTCTATTTACTTTTTGTTTTTCTTTCCTCCCTTTTTTCCCGTATCGTTTCTCTGTTCAGCCTGCGATTCTACTCACTGCGCCTTTTATAAAGAGGATTTCCTCTCGTAACTCCCTCTCGACCGCTTTCCACGCTAAATTGAGTTAGGATTCGTGACGTCTTTACGATTCTGTCACTGGTACATCTGTAAGTCGCTTTGTAAAGTATATTACTGCCACTGTCGGTGATAAATAATACATTCGCGATGTACGTGGTCGTAAAATTTTGCGAATGTCGCGGTCGGGGCCTCTACCTGCCGTCGTCGTATTAAAACGGATATTCAAGTATCCTGACCAAATTAGATATATCGGTTCTAAATATCGGAAAAGTCGCGTCTGCGATTCGCTGTAATGTATCGTTTTACGATAAATGATACGTAGTCGCCAGAGTGACGTATTTAAATCGACTAATTTTCATCGACGATTTATAAAGTCTCGTTGTCGTCTAACGTCCTAACGTGCCAGGTTAATAGGGCCGTTTCTCCTGTGATGTAGTCGTAAAAGGTCGGCGAACCTTGATCATAAATAAGGCGGCCACGAATATTTCCTCGTAAAATCGAACAAGTACAAATTGCATCCATGATGTAACGCGTCCCACCGCTACGGTACGCGACGTTATTCGGATCTCTGCGTTGTTTGTTCGAGCTCGAGAGTGCAACTCCGCGAAGCGCATAGAAGCGCCAGAGATACGAAAAGACTTTCGTTCCTGGCTGTCGCAATATTCTTCCGCTTATCTGCATTATTTAGATGGTCGTGAGATAGCAAGGAGCACGTGCTTCGTACTCGGCAGCGTTACCGTGCCACGATAATTTACATTCGAGGCGTATGTACATCAGAGTTTCCCCTATCCGTGCGATTGTCTCTCCTCTCTATCGTTTTTCTCCCTTCGCTCGTCCCTTCCCGTTTCCCTCTTCGGTCTTCTCTCGCAGCCGTCACAGCGATTTGCTGTAGCTTCATCATTTTCCGCATGATATATCCAGATCGGGAGAGCAAATGGCAGGGCCACTTTGTCGTGTCTCGAACGAGCGTGACAGCTAGGCTCGCGTTCGGCGAATATCTCGTCTTTTTGTCGGATAGCCTTTGTACGAGAACAGCCATCGATCCTCTGAACGGCGTGTTCGCGATTCGATATGGTCGTTTGGACATTTATCGACATGGTCGGTGGACGGAAAGCGTCGTTTCATGAAAATGCGAGTCTAGTCATAAAGCGCGCCATGTAAGCGCGCCAGGTTGTTGGTTCAGACAGAGGAGACCGATCATCGATTCTCCTAGAATTCGATAAGTAGCTCGTATCCACGTCAATTTACGCGGTTGACACCGATCGCACGGTCGAACCGTTCGTAAGAAACGATTTTATCGACTCTGTCGACATCCGTCACTGCCGACCGCGCGGACAAGGTTCATCGGTGGAACGGCGGAATCCACGTCTTTCTCCCGGGACGTATATGTCCAGAAACATTAAACGTTAACAGAAACATTGATTACGCGGCTCCTGTCTCGTCGCGTCGTTCCGCGGAGGCTCGCGCCTTCCAGCGCGCCTTTCAATTTTATCCATGCAACCGTCGGAACGCGTCGATTTCGTTAACGAACGCGTTAACTATACCGCGCTGCTCTTTGATCTCACCACCTACTCGCATCTTGGAAGAGGCGTGTTCGCGTTTCAATTCGACAACGAGCAGTCGACCGAGCGAGATGGCGCGCGTAATCGTATAAACGTCGCGTTTACGCGATCATTAGCGTCGTTGTTCTCTAATTATCAACGTTGAACGTTTTCACGGTAGAAGGAAAGGTATTTCGTTTCCTAAATAAATTTGCCGGCTAGTTGGCAGGAAAGAAAACGCGGTTCGGGGAATTTGCTCGGCGCGCTAAAGTACGTACCTAATGGAGAAACAATAACCGACGGGATGGTCGTAACAGGAAACGTTAAAGCAGTCTGCCACGAGACGGCCACCGCGATTACGCGCTCTTCCGAGCCGCGTAACGTCTCTTACGTTCTTAATTCCTGCGGCTCTCTTTGTTCGGCGTGCGCTAATGACGGGTTTCGCGCATAGCCGCCGATCTATTTAGAGGGGAAATTAACTCGACCGAACTCTCGCCAGTGCTAATGAAAAGCGTTTCTGCTCGTTGGCCACGCTCGCGCTAAAACCACGCTGACTCGTGCGCCACGCTTGTTTCATTTTCTGCGATCTCTTTGTTCTTCGCGCGACGACGAGGGCCGATCCTTATCCTCATCCTTATCCTCATCCTTATCCTTATCCTTATCCTTATCCTTATCCTTATTCTTTCGATTCAAAGACGTTGCCCGGTGAGTAAATTCCATTCTTTCAAACTGGTAATCGTAAATCGTTGCTCGAGTAACGTTGGAATAATTCGATCGACCAACTGGTCGGCGTTCTAGCAAAGTTCACGCGTTTAGCGTCGTTGCCTTAGGTCGTCGTCTGTTGGCACGAGTCAAACGCGTCTATGGGATCGACTATGTGGAAGCTCGAAGAAGTTGTTGCGATCTAGAAAGATAAACGTATCTCTGAACATCGTTTTCGAAACGTAAAATGTGCCGTCCACTCTTCAACCTTCCCGATCTGTCTAAAATTTATCGAACGATCCATTCGCCGCGCGATTTCTAAGTAACTTACGCGCGCAAATTACGCGTGTTATTCGCCAATAACACTTTATATCGTCACGCGCATAAAAATGCAGCTGGAACGCGGGGCAACGGCGAAGAACGTTCCGTGCTGGAAGATCATTGAATTCCGCGATCTCTAGGGCCGTATGCATACGTATATGGATACATCGATAAATAAAAGCTAAAAAGTTCGCGAGGGTCTCGTGTCGCAGTGCATCAACGTGGTGGGTGAAACGAAAAAAGAAGGTAAAACCGGTTATACCGCCAAAACCGGAAAGATTTCTTCCGCACGTTGCCGCCCAAAACGGACAAATGGGGCGAGGTAGTTGAGCCACTGGTACACGAATAAAAGAAATACCGTCGAAAATCGATGCTTTTGTCAAACGATATTAAGGAACGATCGAATCCCGAGAACAAATCTTATTCGATGGCGCAGGGCTAAACAAGTTTCTCGCGATGCGGAAGGCGCGTTGCTTTCGACCAACGTAGATTTGAAGAAATTAAAATTTGCAACGATCGGAAGATTAGAAAGCTCGAGACGCGGTTTGTTTTCGTGGAAAGTAGTAAACGATCGACATCCGACAGGTACAAAGCGAGACAAATACAACGTCCAATTGGATTTACGAGTTTCTCGGATCGGTTAACGCCTCGTGACAACTATTTAACGATGGTGAAAAATAAACGCGGCATTCTTAAGGAATAACTCGACGATCGTGATACTTTATCGCCTCTAAGTTGTGCCGCGTGTGGCTAAAAGCTAAAGGTCGCCAACGCCGTGTGTGACTTTTAACGATATTGCGTATCCGAATAAATCGATAACCATGCAATTAAAACGCTAATAACGTAATTTACGGGTTGCAAGGTGACGTATGAATTATCGTTCGACTCGCGACATGAGTTATTACGCGAATAATTATCGAGCGCCGGTGAAGAATTCTTCGTGATTGCTTTGGAGAAAGCTCTGGTATAAATTCTGTATCGATCGAACGAGCCTCCAATTTAAAGTTGGGCATTAATGTTTATTAATGATCAATCAAACCTCTCGCTACCGACAACCACCCGTTGCAGCTTATTTCACGAAAGATCGGCTTAATTGTTGAAACTTAAATTACCCGGTTGCCCTGGGAACGTAAAAAAATGCGATAAATTTTTACCGGGACCTGTTCTCGAAAATTTTCGTACCACTTTGTGATCTTTTCAGCGTAATAAAATTATATATACCGCGCGTGAGACGTTTCGTATTTCGTCGGGAGGAGAAAAAGAGAAAAAGAAGGAAAGAAAAAAAAAAAATAAAGAAAACAGGGTAACAGTATGTGTATTCTCAGTTTTCTGAAAGTACCACAGTCGGGCAATTTCAATTATCTCTTCGATGTTAAAGTGTTGCCACGGAATCAGATGGTTGCGTATAACGCTGCCTATATCCGACACGAGTGATAAACGTCGCAAAGGCACGAACAAAGTGATAATATACTCGTACGCTTAACTCGTAAACAGGTGTGTAACGAAACGACGGTGAATCGACGAGGGAAATTTACTATCGCGCAATTATATATTCGTAAAGAAGAATTAAAATTCGGATCGAAAGAGGCGACGCTAACGATCGCGAATTATCGACGATAAGTTCGATACGAGGCGAAATAATTCGCCGAGGAAACGAGCAGATACGAAAAGCGAAAGTACGGAATTGTCGATAATACTTGCAAGAAAGTTGTATCATTCGAGGGTCATTAGCGAGCTTCCTACGCGTACGTTAGCCGTCATTAAGGTTTATTAGCACGGAATTAATGCCGGTTGCGATCGCGAACATATCGTGGACGGAACGGTAACTGCATTAAATGTGCTGTCTATATCGGAAGAATTAATCCGCGAGATCCATTGGTACGATTTATCGCTCCTTTGATGTTGCACTCGTTTCAAGAACGATTTATGCCACCAGTTGGCCATTGGAAAAATAAGAAGGCAACGTTGGCGCGTTCACGTCGATTAATATTTGAACGCGCTCCTTCTCGTACAGTCGTAGAGGTCTGTTTTCATCGGTAACTGTTACGATCGTATATCGCGATATAGTTCTCACGTCGCGTCACTTTCAATTTTCCACTTTTCAAGAATTTTCAAGCTATCGTCGAGCCGGCGAGCAACGTACGGCGCTCGGTATCGCGTTTCAATAAAATGCTCGTTACGTAAGAGGAATCCAGCGTAAGAAGCACGCTCGCGCGATATGTCCGTTCGTAATTATCGAAAAGCGAATTGCAAATGCAAGATGTATCGCATTCCTCGCGTATCGCGGGGTAACGGTTACACACACCTCTTGTTAAGAGTTCTCGCCTTGTATCTCAGTTGGAAAATGATTTATTCGATTCTTGAGCGTAGAGACGCGTAGTCTTACCATCTATCTCTTGGCCAGTTACGTGCCCGTTTATAATTAAAATCGCCGCTCATCGTTCGCTCGTATAGCAAACGCCCGATGATCCAATAAACGTACCAATAAGCGTACGTTTCTGTAGGTCGTGCTTTCGTATTATTTTACCCGTCGATAAAGGTATCGTTATTCGAGGCACACGGTTGTTACGAAATTAGTTGAACTGTCGTACGCTTGCGTGGATATATCGCGGAGGATCGCGATAACGTAACCTTAACAGCGCGATATACGAGAGAAGTAGAAACGATTTCAGGAAGAGTCGGGATAATTGATAATCCAATTCTTCGGGAGAAATTTCGATCCCGTTCAACGAGGTTACGTCGGTCGTAGTTACGGTATTTCACGATATCGTACGGTGAACCGGTCCACGGAACGTGATCGTCTCAGCATGAGGTCCTGGTGGGTGACTTCCTTGCGGCAACACTGAATAATTGTTGTTCCTTTTATGTCTCGCGCACCGCATCGTTGCGCGTCGCTGCGGATCGCCAATTTTATTCTCGACTCTCGGTCGCTGCGAATATGCTCTTGTCGCGGATCGTCTCGTTCGTCGCACGCCAAATTCGAATCTGTCGCCCGATAAAGGCATTACTCAGACTTTGCGATACGGTACGCACGGTCGTCTCCTAATTTGTCGTCTACGAATTTCCTACAAGGAGGGAAGTCCTTCAACCCGAGGAGGTTGGTCGACGCAACGGCACAGATCAAAGATGCGTCCCTGTCGAACCCTTTGAAAATGGAGAAGCCACGATTTTACGTATCGCCGTTGTTCAAACTCGACTCCTGTAAAACGAGAACGCGATCCAAAGTGGATATGGGTGAATCGTATCTGGCGCTGGCAATTTTACGAGCGACCGAACGAACGATCCTCGCCACCAAAGTTACGCGTGTTTTGTAATTCGAACGTCGGACATTACTTTACGTCCGTTTTATAGCTGACTACGCGGTGTCCGTTGAGACCATATATCGCCGTTTCTATCTCTAGGGTTCCATCAGGCCGTTACGATTCGTTCGGACAGCGGAATGGATTCGGCGAGTTCAACGGCAAAGCGTTCTGTCAATTCTGTAATCTTCGAGCGAATTAATATCCTCGTCGCTGGTCCCTTTCGCGCTTCTCCAATTCCTTCGTACAACATCGGAGGCGACGTTGATTCAAGAACAATTCGCAGCTCTCGATCCAAGCTCCGTTTGAAAGTCAAACGCGTTTCATGGAATTTGCAGCAGGGATCGGAATCGTCGGGACTTTTTCTCGACCGCGGAACGTTCGAAGAAGGAAACCTCGCAGCGTCGATCCCCTCGAGTTTATCGCGCGGAATGTTACACCTTCCTGATATCATACCGATAAAAAGCGTCTCTGCAAACCGTTGTTGCGTCGAACCGTGCGAGACTTTTTGTTTTTCTGGCGTTTCGCCGTGTCGCTTCCTAGCACGTTCGAACGCATCCGCGTAATTTTTTCATCGGTACATTCCGCGCGCGCTGTTAACTCGCCGACATTCACGAATTCTCCGCTCGGACAGAATGTAAAAAGAGTTACGGAAGGATCGTCGATAGAATCGGCTATCGATTTGTTTGGAGATCGCCGCGAGTTAAGCTTCGCGATGTCGGATTGTTTAGGTAACAGGTAGGTTGACACTCGGATAGAAGGTATGCGAGCATCCTCGCGCGCCGCAGGTGTTCTCTGCCGAGTTTATGAAGTCACTTCGATAGCCAAGCACGCGGTAACCAAGCATGACAAATGGTTAGTGTACATTGACTCGGAGAGTTGGCTTTGCCCTAACGCACCGTTGACTTAGATGCCTTGGAAATGTCTGGCTCTATCCCCTGGTCGCGAGCTCGACGACGCGCGCTTGTAATTTTCATCGGTTAATAACTCGTATACGCGTTTCGTATCTGACGCGATGTTTGCGGAGACGAGGTCGCTGATTTTTGCGTCGGCACCGACAGGTGGAAAGGTATATCGGTGTTTCAACGATAACCGAGACCCGAGGACGAGTCAGTGACTAATCGAGGCAGGAATTACGGGACGAAGGAAGATTCAAGTTGGACGATTTTTACGAACGTTGGCAATTACGCGTTCGGTCGATGTCTGTTGTTCTTGGTTTATTGTCTCCGCTGATATAGCGTATCGTTCGAGCAACCGGTTCCTTGTTACGTGTAATTGGAAACTCGAGAACTACTTGCACATGCAGACCGAAATGATTAACAGATAGCAGAACGCTGACCCTGTGCAAGCGTAGAAATACGATAAGGACAGTTATCGGTTGTTGCTACTTGCATCGTGTCTGGGAATTCTTGCGAGCGCGCGAATAGTTCACGCTCGAAGCCTCGAGTGATTTTCTGCGAAGTTTTTGTCCGTACCATTGGTAACGCGGCGTCGTGTCCATCGTCCGCGTTAATCTAAGCTCGCCGGTCGAAACGTGTCGAAATACGACGCGATAACTTATTCCGTCCGACGTTGCTTCGGTTCCCAACGATTTACCGAAGCCGTTTATCCAACGGCCTGCAATTCAACTCGTTCCTTTGTCATTTTCGTTTCTGTCAGCGTTCCTGTCCTCGCGTGCTGGAAAATCAACAAATTACCGACGAAACATACCGTTTGAATGCAGCCGTACGTAGCTCACGCGTTACATCGCAAACACCTTTCGCGATTAATCGAGTTCGCGACTCCAACTAAGAGCAAGCCTGCCGAGACGGCGACGATAAACCAAACAACCGTTTAGGAAACAACGTCGTTCGACCGATGATAAATCCTATCGAACGTAGCAGCTGCTTCAGTTCCGCGGCAACGGTCGCTCAGTTTCGTCGTATCGCTCGTGGTTAATGACACGATCGGAACAGGGTCGAAAGGTTCTTTATCGTTTATCGAGTTTATCGGTTATTGGTTACTTTCCTGGTTGCGTCTCGTGGTCGGAGACCTTCGCGCTGGTCCATACGCGGACACCCACGTGGATCGGATAAAATTGCCCGGGTCGAGTCGCGTATTCGCCACGAGTCGGATTACTCTAGAGCCAAGTTGATCGCGATAACGCGATGTGGGCGCGATAAATATCGGCGCGCAAGATGGAACGGATTTCAGTGGAAAGATCGCCACCGCTTACGTAACTCTTTTAGCGCGTATCTAGCATCGAGCATGGAGCATCGAGCGCGCTAGGTTCGATCCGATCGCCCGGCTTCTCTTATTAAGCCAACGGGGAGAATCGGCAATTCCGCTTCGGTACAGGTGGATCGGTATAATCTCGCAAGACGTTCGACCAACGTTACTTACGTAAGTTTTTTATTAGAGGCGATTGATTTTATTCGACGCGGTGCGCGGTGCGCGGTGCACCGGGTCTCCTCTTTAGCGGCCTCGTGCGTTTATATCGAGGTTGATTTTTATATTAGATTCCAAGCTGCACGTACGTACCGTACGGTTAGATAGACTGACGCGATCGAATCGGCAGATGACGGCCGAGAACAGACGTTACAAGTTTTTGCCGGCGAGCTTTATGCATCGGGGCATGCGCCGCGGCACGCACGATCTTTTTGCAGTTTCATAATATCGTTTTTGCCCATTCCCCTTTCTTTTTACGCGGTCTTCGCCAAGTTGTTTACGTCTCGATCGAATTTCCATCGATGAGCGTTCCGAGCGGCGAGCCGCCGGCCACTTACACAAGTTTCTAAATCACCCTTTCTTCCACCGTGCCAGATTCGCATTACGTATTACGATGTCTATTTGCTTGTTCAAGATCTTATTTAAAGCGGTTCTTCGTAGAAAACCTTGGATACTGCGAGCGCGTACGAAAGTTTGCGCGTCCGGTAAAGTCTTGGACGGATTTGCGAGCGAGAATAAATTATTCCACCCACGTTTCCCGAGGATGCGTTCTACTTTATCGAGACTCGCTCGAAATCCACTTCCGAGGACAAGAATTTCATTTTTCGTCCCTCTTGTTCCTACGTACGCCGGTTCTTAGAAACGTATTATCTCCGTCGAACAACGCCGATAAAATATATATCTATATTATACGGGCCAGGTCTGGATTTCCGTTTCGCCCGTCACCTCCGCGTATCTTGGCCAAATTCCTTCGAAAGACGAAACTCGACGAACGGGAACCACGTCGATGGTACGTACCACCGACGAGCCATCGATTTCTATTATCGTTGCGCACGACCGTCGAGTAATTTCGTCTGGCTAGAATATCTATTACAATTGCACGACGATAGAGTAGATTGTGGCAGTAGGGAGTGTGCACGGTCTGCTGGCGGACCGAGATATAGGTGGGCGTTCTGCCGGATATGGTTCGCCGGAAGTAGGGGGACCCTTGCCACCGACACGCTCCGTGCTTCTCGACTACGGCAGGGACGTCATCTACGGTGTGATTCGTTGCTATATCAAATCGTTTTGCTCTCGTCCCGATACCTTCTGCCTTTACGAGCGAAAATTCGTCGACCGAGCAGAAGAAGTTGGTCGACTCTTGGTCGGCTGTTAGCGGTTAGGCTTAGTTGGGGCAGTTGCGAATCTGCCAACTAGACGCTGTTACACGTACGCGTCCATTGTTATCGGACAACGACGTCGAACGCTTCGACACGGTTCTCTCGATGGTTCGCCGGGCGCTGCCGCGTTAACTCGCGGAACGAGAACGATAGGTTAGACGCGACCTGTTCGGAGGCGACCGTTGCCGCGTAAAAAGATAATTGCGATCGGCAAGAAAATTACAGATTAGTTAGAACCGAGTTTTAACTCGATAAACTTGTCGCGCATGATTAATCGTAACGCAGGAGCGGCGAACAATTGCCGGAGCGCCGTACGCGGAGCCGAAGATAAGAAAGACGAAACGGATGAAAATTGCGAAACGGGTTTCGTTAACGGGTGACCTTGCGCAAATTAATCGCAAAACGTTCCCGTTGAAAGCGTTTCATCCGTCGCGTTTTCACTCTGGTGTTCTTCTTCTTCTTCTTCTTCTTCTTATTCTTATTATTCTTATTATTCTTATTCTTATTATTATTATTATTATTATTCTTATTATTATTATTCTTATTATTATTATTATTATTCGTTAGACGGTCTACTATCAAAGGTTATTACCAAGCGTCTATGTTGGTAGCGCGTTGCTCGTTGAAACAGTCCAACGTTCCATAGCGTCGACGACTTGGCATTTTGCCCCGAGTGCAAAAAAAGATGCTCTTGTCATCTTATCGGTAATCGTTTCTAGATCCACGTAAGTCGCGTGAAATCCGAGCGAAGAACGCCCGAGGCTATCTAGAAGACAGAGTCGCTCGTCGTGCTTAGGCGTTTATTCTAAATCGGAGGTGAGAAGCTCGGAGACTTTGCTCGTAGGGTCGGCTTTATCCACGGAAAATCGGAACGTCGAGAGCGAATCGAAAATTCTCGGCATCCGAGGAAAATTCGTCGCGTCGTGGTAACTCTGTCCCATCGAATGACTCTAAAAATAAACTCGTAGGAAGCATCCGTCGCGCGTCACACCTAACGTACTCGTGTTCTCCCGTACGCGTACACGCGGTCTACGTGGCTGACCGTCGAGTCTCGTTTTCGCCAAGTTTTCCACGGCTCGCGAAAAGAAAGAAAAAAACGCGTCTCGTTCGATACGTTTTGTTGGCGTAAAAGTTCGGCTCGTCGATGTGCGCCGCTCGCTCAGCTGTTTGCGTACGCATGTGCGTTCACGTACATGGCTCGTGTAACTCTCACATCTCGGTACTACATACGGACGATTGCAGCGCGTACAACAAACTGCGCAGTGTGCAGCGACTGCAGGCACGCCCTACTCCTGTGTCGCACGATACGTCGCGTGGTTCGCCTACATACCGGGTGTCGTTCGTTCCTCGCGAAGTCTTTTGTATCTTTTCCTCTTTTTTTTGCGTTTGTTATCTGTCGTTCGTCGTCCTCGTGGATTGCTCGATAATGGTTCGTTCACCTGTTGCGGCAAACGCGCCTCCTCTGGACTCGTAGAAGCAATTAATCGGACCAGATTACCATGGTGGTAAGGAGTAAAAATCGATTAAAACGCGTAAAGTTCGTCTCGCCGCGTTGTATCACCGCGATTTCTCGTCGAACGTATTTCTCGCTGCGTATTGCGTTCGCAGCTTTTGTTCCGCCGAGTTGCTCGTTGTCCCGCAATTTCTTCCACTTTGTCGATATCGAATCGCTCGTACGATTAGAAAATTTTATGCGCGAAATGTATCGCGCGTCACAGTGGCAAACGGGTCGAACGTTCGAACCGGTACGTACGATATCGCGCGGCGGCAACAGCGGTTCGTATATGGAACGAGCGTATCAGGTATATGTACCTGCGTGTATGTATAGAAGGCGGTATCGCCTTAAGGTTAACGCAATCGCTGATAGGTAGCCGACGTGGTGTTGCCGTGCCGGGAGACCTTAACGTCTTACACGAACTCTCGGCACCCGGTGTACATCGCGGCGGCGGCGGCGGCGGCGACGACGACGGCCGCGGTGTTATGCAACTCGCTTGTTAGTTACTTACTTATGCACTGTTAAGCATCGCCGTAGCTTCTTTAAGCGGCCTAACGCCGACACTGACGTTAGCGCGCTGCACGTCTGTGTACCTTAATACGCGCCTATCCGCGTGTATCTGCATCTGGTAGCCTTCACCTCGTTTCAGCGGACATTTCCGCAGCTGCACCCGACCAAAGGTTTCAACTCGTTTAAACATCGGCTAAGCCTTTATCAACACCGCGGGGCTCAAACGATGTATCGTTCTCACCTTCCTTCTTTTTCCAACGCGAAAACGCACCACCTAGTCCCGCGTGATCCGACTGTCTTTGCACGAGGAGATGGAAAAGTTGGTTTACAAGCTACGCACGCCTCTCCTCGTCTTCGGTTTGTTCGTCGAAAGATGGTTGGAAACTTTCAGACGTTGCCCGATATAGTATACGCGGAGAGTACACAACACGGTACGAGTTTCGTCCGGTAAGGCGTTCGAGGCAATTTTCCTTTCAATTCGAAAAAGATTTATGCACCAGTTGGCCAGAAGCGAAATTTCTTGGGACACGATCGTTGTGGCTTTTGCGGTTTCCAATTGACGAGTCAAGTAGCAAAGTGTTTTATATAGGGAGTTATTTCAGCGTAAGCAGATACAACAGATCGCTCGGAATTATGGCTGGAGGGTGGTGCGGAGAAATTATTAATTATAACACAATAGCCCGCAACATTTTATATATTATAGATCTCTGTGCTTCTTAATCGATAGCGATTACGGGCTATACCGTAACCACTGTAATCAACCCGGGTATAACGTTGCAACCTCGTGTTTTCCCAGAAAATTACACGCGAAATTCCCTATAAGTATCGAACTTGCAGCAACGAAAAATGTACGTTTGCTCGTACAGGCTGAAAACGCGCTGGAATGCGTGGAATATATTTCTTGATCGCGTGTCCTCGCGGCTTCTTGTCCACGATTATTAGCGGGCCCTCTGATGACAGTAATCTCGGATTCCACTCTTGCCATTTCCTCGTACGCGAAATTAATCGAGATTGCCGAATTTTACGAGAAGAAAACACGTAAGTGAAAAAGAAAAGAAAGAGAAAACCAAAAGAAAAGAACGTAACGTCCACCTCGGAACATCGAAAAGGACGCGACGTGGAAAGTCTCGTGCACCGTCGTCTCCTCCCAATTCCTTTCCGATCGACCACAATTACCAGCGGTTGCATAATTATGGCAATTACGGGTCGCGGAGTTATGGACTGTCGGAATAAATGCAAGCCAGCGCTATTAAAGCGTTACGGTTCCCTGTGTACTCGATCTCTGTTGCAGACTCGACCGTCTCTACTTTACAGATACGGTAGCCGCACGTCGGCTTAGATGAGCTCTTTGTTTCTCGCAAATCGCACTAACGATCGTATCGAATCATTCTCCGCGCTCTACGATACGAGTCTCTATTTACCTATACGCTCGAACATTGCCGACCATTAGCTACGTGTCCTTCTTGTTCTGTCTTGTCTTCGTTCTAACTTTGTTTTTCAAGAAACTGTAATCGATCAATGCGCGTACGTCCCGTTCGCGACAAAGGACTACGAATTCACGATAACGCGATAATATTAAACTTCGTTGACTCAAAACTCGGTCCTCTCCGTCCAGAAACCATCGGAGATAAAACGGTCGAGAATCAGAGCGACTACGACGTATCGTAGACTTTCGAATATATTTGCAATCGGCGCGTTCGAGTAAATCGCGATTACCGAAGGGCTACTAAAATTCGTCGTAATTCCGAGATCGCGAAATCGCGGGAAAAAGAGGCACGAATAAGGAAAAGCTTTCCATGGGAAGAGAGACGAGCGGTCGGGCAAATTGTTTACGATCGGATGTTAACGGGGGCGATAAACGTTAGCGTCGAATCGTTTAGCGAACCACGAGATTCCGGAACAAATTACTTCGTAACGCGCTCGACGAGTCCATAAATACGTCGCCGGTGCGTTTTTCTGCCGACACGATTTTCTGTCGTTCGTGGAAAGCGATAGGCTCGCGTTAATCCGGGACAATTTGTCGGGGACTGGTTTCGATTCTGGTATTTATCAGCCGCCGTTGGCGTTCGTCTCCTCTCCGCGGTTTGCTATTTTCTGCGCTGCTTTTCAGCCGCTTTGGCTCGCCGTGTGCATCGTCTGTGTGCCTCGGTTACAACACACGCGTTTGTTCCGCGACACAGAGACCAAGTTGAAGGTGAATGGCGGGCGTGGCGGACAGTCCAGGTAGGATGAGTGCATCCTGCTTGAACGACGCCTTGATCGTCGTCTTCCTCTCCTCCGTTCGAGAGACCATTTCGTACGTCGAAGGACGGAAGGCGTTCGTCCGAGAAATCCGATGCTGTCTGCCAGCTTGAAACACGGCGAAATAATTATTTTCCTCGGACGAGTAAAATTTTCAAAAAAAAAAAAAAAAAAACAAAAGCTACCGAAAGAAGCTTCTTTCGTTACAAGCGTATAAATTGTTAAAATTTGTACAAAAGCTCATTTTATCGACGCACGGTTTCCATCGCTTTTTTACTCCTCCATCTTATTGTCTTTGGCATATATGTATATATATATATATATATATATATGTATTTATGTATATATGTATGTATGTATTTCTAATCTTTCTAGCATATATTTGAATCGTTTAATGAATCTTTCTTTCGGCGGAAAAATCGTAGTTACGCAGGTTCAGACGATTTTCATCGAAATCGATGTCTCCTCGTTCCTCCTAGCTTCTCTTCGCTAGCTGACTCATCCGCTTTTAACCCAGCTCCTTCCCTCTCGATTCAATTATGTCGAATCATTTCTATTTCTGAAATCAAGAAATCAAGGGTCAACGTACCCGCTATGCTACCCTCCACGTGTCGTTAAACGGGGCTGCCCTTTGACCCGAGTCTGAAACTCTCGAAACGCCGGATCTGTGTGATTCTCAGGGTCCGTTTCAGTTCATGGGATAGTCGGTTGTTCGTTCTCCGCTGTCCAGGCTGTACTCTCGATCGTGTACCTCGCATTTATCTCGGTCTGGTTGCTCTCTTTTTTCCACCATCACCGGCATCACCGAGGTTCCAGCTCCATTTTTCAGTCCTGGCTCTTTGTAACGCTGCTCTCTAAGTGGGGAGGGGGAGGCGAGAAAGAGAGAGAGAGAGAGAGAGAGCAGCGTGTACGGACGTTAACGAACCAGTTGGCTCTCCTGAAAGGCTGACGGTGTATCGATGGGAGCGGCAAAGCCACTGGTACGTTTGTCCGGTGGAAAAACTGCCCGTGAGAGGTACTAATTTAATAATCTTCATTAACCTGCATCGGACTGGCAGAGGTGGAGGTGAAGGTTGGGGCAAAAGGAAGAAGAGGAAGGAGGCGGAGGAGGATACGACCGTGGAAGGTTGTTGGTAGAGCAGAGTCAAGTACACGCGTTTCTGATGGGCCGTCTACCGAGCAGAATCGAGAGAAACGGGGAACAAGGGAACTCGAGAGAAAGAGAGGGGTAGAACAGACTGTTTGCTCATTAGACCGGATAATTGCAGGTGGGTCCGAGCTCACCTTGCCTCGCCTCGCCTCGCCTCGCCTCGCTCTCGCCTCGCCTCGCCTCGCCTCGCCTCGCCTCGCCTCGCCTCACCTCGCCTCGCCTCGCCGCGAATCACCTCGACCTCACCTTCCCTCCTACCTCTTCCCATTCTCTTCTCCACCTTTCGTTCAGTTACCGCTCTTGGTGTTCCGTTCTTTTCCAGCAACTCTCGCGTTTCTCTCCATCTTTTTCTCCCCCGTTGATCTTCTTCGTTGTTGATCGTTGAAAGGGATTAGCATCGCTCGAACGAAACGAGACGATCAACGAAACCGAGCAGCGTTCCGTTAAAGTTGCCAACCCATTGTTTGTCCTCGATTCGACGAGATCGCTCGAGCATCCGAACGAGATTCGTCTCGCGTTGTTTAGCAAAGCTGCTGCGTATCGTACCGCGACACGAACAAACCAACGTGATTGGGAATAAATTCGTGGAGCGCGGATAATGGAAACGTCGCTGGCCGTCGACGTCAACGACCAACCGGGTCGTTCGGACTAATAAACGATACGGTGTACGGGTGAAAAGTTAATTAATTCTAATAAGTTGTCAATAATATATGGGCGAACTTTGCGGAACTTCCTCGTACGGACATTCATTGCCCCTCGTAAAAGTCTCTCGTACTCTCTGGCTCTTATACACGGCGGTTGCGATAGAGAGAATGTAACAGGAATGTAATACTACGGTGTATAACGTACGAGTTGCCGGTGAGCGTTCGAGTTTCCTTTAATACAGTCTTTTTCATTTGCGACCTTCGTGAAATTATTATTAACCGCGATGAGCTGCATGCGTACGAATATTAATTCCAAGGTTTCGCTCATAGATTTGCAAATTTCAAATATCATCGCGCTTGTTAATGCACTCTTCGAACGTTTCCGTAGTTTTAAACGATCGTTCGTTATTCGACGCTTTCGCGACGCGAACGTTCGTTACACGCGGTTCCTACGATATTTTTCAATCTTTCTTTGCGTATCGCGCGAAAAGATGTAATTTATTCGACTTTCACCTCGAGCTTTGTTAATCCAACCTACATTTTTTTTTTTTTTTTAATACGGAGTATCGCGTAGGGTATTTTCTTTTCTTTTTTATTAAGATTTCACCGTGGTATATAGGCCAGGAAAAAGGGAGATCGATTCTTCGCGTGCCAAACGGTTGTAACTCGGCTTAAGAATAGCAGATTATTATGGACGCGATGTAAAACGGCGCTTCTATCTATCTTTATGCGCTATATCTTTCTACATATATGCAATCGCAACTTCTCGAAAGCCGAGCATCTGTTTGTACAAGCATGTTTCACTGCGTTTCCACGTGAAATGCTCGTAGCTACGTAATAATTACGCTTATCGCCGCAGTGCGACCGTTCTTGATTAGGTAACCGTGACACTTGTCAACGTAACGTTAACATTTAACCTTCCTTATCAGCCTCGAACGGAGAATTCAGCATTGTTTCCGATTTATCGGTTACTCGGCCGTCTTTCGAGTATATACTCGAGTAAGCGGCGAAAACCGTTTAGAGCCAACGGATACGCAGCGACGAATTTCCAGAAGCTGGGCGAGCGAACGTTCGATCGGCAAAAAATTTCCTTCGAAAGATGCGTTAGCTTCGGTCCATCGAGTAACCGTATTTCGCTATTTTTATTCGGCTGTCTAAAATTTGTCTTCGAAGATAAAACGTCGGTTACGTCACGTTCGAGATACGTCGCGTAACAGAGAACCGAGATGAAAGCAAATCCGTCATATTCTGCGCCAATGCGACGGCGTAACACGTAGAGACGCACGAGGGCGCGGCAATGGCCACGACTGTTGGATCTGCCCAACCCAGTAGATGCCGGGACATTTAAATCGAGAGACAAGACGTTTACGGCTGTGGTGCCACGGAGGTGGAGCATGGGAAAGTCCATCAGAGTCCGTTTATCGTCCAACTTTTCCTTTTCCGTGTTCCGTGCTCTCTTCGCCGCGCCACCGCGCATGGAAAGCAAAGCCGTTTACGACGTTTCTGTCTGGATAGGCATAACCTTGACATTAGACCTAAAGTATCGCCGCGTCGGCGATTGGATCGTCGACAAGGATCGTTGCATGCAGAACGCGTCGTACGAGATGCGTTGCATCTATAAACGACCGTCGTTCGTTTCTTCCTACGTAATCTCGTTAAATCTATTCCTCTGAATTACAACGTTAAAAGCTACCGGCTTTTACGTCGTATCGAAAGTTTTTCTACCGCGTTGTTCTCGTCCAACCGGCAGGTTCTGGCTGCGATGGAAATTAACCCGATTAACAGCTGGAACGTTCCTAACGAAGAGGTACGAACGTAAAGAGGTACGAAGTTACAACGGAATCGTTTAGTAGCGATACGCGATATGGAAATAATAAATTACGGATGCTCGCTCGCTTTCCTCTTTCCCTTTCTTTCTCGTCGATATTTTAGACGAAACCGAGCGTACGTTCTCCGTTTTAAAGCGTCTTTGACCCCGAGTCTCGTAAAAGATAGCTACCGTTGGATCTCGCAACGATCGTACGCTATATTATATTCGGAGATTAACAACGAAATACGCGGAACATCTCGGGCTGAATCACGAGCGTACAACATCGACTGGCCGCGCCGCGGCCGAGGGGAACAACCGTTTCGCGTAATGCACCGGCTCGACGTAAACGGACGCGTGTCCGCGTATATAACCTGGTTCCTTTTTTTCCCCTCTACGCGATCTATGAACGTACGCGTTTTCCAGCCACTGACTCCCCCTCCTCCTCCTCCTCCTCCTCCCCGCCCGCCGCTCCCGACAAATGAAATCCGGAAGCGATGGAGAATTAACGCGGGGATCACTGGGATACGAAATCGCGGTGCTTTCGAGACACGGACCGTGTCAGCCGGCTGGATGTATTAGCATGGGAGATTAATTTATCAGTGGTTGCCGAGAATGTGGGCATAAACAAACGTTCGTACGAAGTTTCGAAATAAGCCTCGTGCTCCGATTGCGCCGGGCGTGCAAGCAACACGCGTATGCATACTGTACCGATTGAATTGTATAACGCGCTACCATGTGCGTGAACGCTTTTATATTAACTAGATGTCGATAGAGTCACGCTTGAATTCCAGTCGCTTTGTAGCCTGGAATACGTTGAAAGCGGAAGGAGAAAAAAAATCTGCCGTTACCGTTGCCTGCTCGCCGGATGCTTTTTCCCTGCGAGATCCTTTAAAAAGATCTCCGCATCGCAGAATTTTCTCCCGTCCACCTTGACGATTATCGCTACGAAACGCTTCCGTGTCTGCGTTTTCGTTCAGAGCTTCGAGGCGATGGCGATGCGCAGGGAAGAATCTTGATGACAGACATCGGGATACGTTCTTTATCGAAGAGAGATCAATTTGCGGCGATTGAAACTTTGGACGTTCGGCGAATCATCGATCGTCTATCGTTGGTTGTTCGTCGGGGTCACTGGACTAAGCAAATTCGTAAGTCATCGCGAGAAATGGACGAGCGAACGAACTCTAGAGAAACGGCAATCGACAAAGTAGCGAAGCATCGATTAATCGCGTGATAATTACTCGCAGTCTCTCGCCTATGTGCTAACCGCGATCAAGTAGTTTTCGCGATACGTAGTGCATCGTGGAACGGGCTTTGTTCCTTCGATGGCGTTGTTGTAAATGCTGCTAATTTTATTGCGCTGCGAATACACGGTCGATACGAGCACGTCGTCCATCGTTGACCGCTACTCGATCGAGGATCGATCGATTGGAAGGTCTCGCAGCAGGTTTTATCTCTTTTTCCTTTAATCCGTCGCGACGTACGTTGGCGAACGGTGAAAAAAGAAAAAACGCGCATTGTTCGATTTGAATAACGACCGCTGTCAAGTTCGAGTCCGTTGGACGACCGATTGGTATCGTATCGTGTTTCTTGTCGTATCCAGGGAAATCGTTCCACTATTAGCTGCCATTTTCCTCTCGATTCCCTTGAGAACGACTTTGTCCGCGAGTGGTTCGCGCTACGCTATCGATCGTGGCGCACGGATAGATCGAGCGGTTCGTTGACTCGTTATTAATCGTTCCAATACGTATCAGCTTGTCCGAAAAAGTTTCTTTCGTCTCGTAAGGGAACAATGGACGCACCACGTTCTCCGTTTCATATTATTTTTGTCGAATCGCGTACGATCGTAACGATAGAAATAGAAGAAAATCGATCGTAGGCGATTCGATCGAAATAACATGAAACGAGAAAAGGTTGTGCGCCTATTATTTCCTCGCGAAAGGAAGGAAACTCTCGGGACAAACTAATATTTAACCATCGAATCGGACAGATTCTATCGATCTGCGATGGTCCTCCTTCTGGCTCTTGGCGCGTAACTCGTTAACGATCGTCGAACGATTCCTCCGAAGCGACCAGTGTTTGAGTCAAAATTGCTTCCAATCCAACAAAGACCGTTGCCAATGGATCGACGATTCGGATCGTAGCCGAGATAAATGCAGTCGCGATTTGACTGGCGTTCGAATAGTTGTCCGATACGTAAGCGTGCAGTGCCGGCAACCGCACCCATGCGACAGCCTTAACGCGACCAGCGTACGCTCATAATACAAATATCGTCCGACATAATGGCGCATAACATGCATAAGATCGGCGCTCTCACCGTACGGTGCAACGGCGTTACAGTTAAGTTCGACGTCATATTCATAATTAATCGGACACGTGGGGCTGCGGCTCGCGCACCGTTTACCGCGCGTGTGGTTAACGAACGATCGTCGGTGAAACGTAACAAAAGTCGGTGTAATTTTCGAACTGGCGAGCAACGCGATGGTGGTGCACCGTGAACGTAATGACCAAATAACGATCAATTTGCATGGATATACGTAAGAGGTAGCAGGACCGGTAGCTCGGCGCGACAAACGAGAGGAGAAGCGCGAAGGAGGGACGAGGAAGACCGATGGACGCGCGTTATTGCCACCGACGTTTCTTTTCGCCGTTCTCGACGAGCTTCTCGTCTTCGTTTTCCGTACGGTCGATTCACGCGCGTTGGCCGACGTACGCGTCGAACGGACGTTCCGGCACCTCGAAACGGCACTCGAGGAACCATCTTGGCCCGACCTTGAAACGTTTGCGGGCTTAAAACACCTTTAAAACCGGTATCTAAACTTACGGATACACCGTCCGTGTCGTTCACGCACGATCGTATTCCTACCAATACTCGAATCGGCACGTCGGTACAGTCGCGTGTTTCCTAAATACGCGTCTAACGGAGTTTCCTGCGTTTACGTTCGATAGACGATAGACAACTCCTCTGCAAGTTCGAAAGATCTGTCGTTAAATTCTCCGGATCGAGATACTTTTTATTCGCGACGTTTCGTTGCGATCGGCAGACGCTTCGAGCGACCACGCCTTAAAATTTAATAATAAGAATCGGTTTCAGGTCGGTTCTCGGAAACGCTATCGCTCGGTGTGTGCTTACGTTTAACACCTACGCGGATACTTTTCTCGTGGCGAGAGCCGTCTTCGTTAATGCCTTGCCAGTGCCGGCCGGTTGGGTCCACGCTTTACGGTACTCTCGCGCGTATTAATTGTACAAATATGTGACCGCTGCGTCTGGCTCGTATAAGCCCATGAAGTCGTGACAGCTCGTTGGACAGTTGGCCGGCTGTGCGGAGCTTTTTATCTTCCACCTCCCACAGCATTAAAATTATAAGCGCGAGATAATTAGTAGCAGGCTCGTGCACGTTCGTTTCTCCGCTACGCGCCGCTAAAACGAGCATTCTCGCGTTCGATTATCCGCCACGATTATCGTCGATGGCCACGGCGAAAGTGATATCACCGTAGGAATTCCAAGGATTCGATGCACTTGCAATTTCCTGGAATTTCGACCTGTGCACTCGCGTGCGGTCGTGAACGGGGCGCGTAAGGCGAAATCCGAAAGAATCGGCCGACCACGAACATCCTATTCGTCGTGTAAGCGACAAAAGGCCCGCGTGTGCAACGCGCGCCTCGCATTTATTTCCCCTTTTATCGTTTAATCGGAAGGAGGCGTTCGAGTCCGCTCCTTAAATCTTTAACGGCATTGCGTTCCCCGTATACATACGTGACACGCTCCAGCCACTTCGAAAGAATATATATGCACCGCCTTGGTCGTATCGCGTTAATATCACCGGGACAGCGTGTCGTGTACCGCCGGTACGTGTGTATACGTGGCTCTGTCGCGGAGAGTAGCCGAGAGGAGGACAGAACTCGGAGACGCCCGCTACCGTAACGCTCCTACGGATTTATCGAGTCGCAGCATTTTTATGCTCTCGTTGTGTACCGCTGCCGGGGAATGCTTGTCTCTCTCTCTCTTTCTCTCTCTCTCTCTCTCTCTCTCTCTCCCTCTCTAACGTCTGTACCAAACGCGCTGTGTCTATTCGCCGATTTTGCAGCAGCGAATAAAAATGCCTACGCGTACCACGGCGACGCTTTAACGACTTTGATTTCGATCGGGGACGCCCGGGTTTGAGAGCGCATCCAGACGGAGACAACAGCGATAAAGTTTGCAATTTGAGCGCGTTTCCTTGCGTTTTAAGGTCGGAATGATTGGTGGGAACGAGGATAAAGCGTGGGAGGAGAACTTTTGCTTGGCACTAATATCTTGCAACTTATTGCTGTGCAACGTAACGCAACGTAACGTACAGCAACGTTCGGTCGTTGGTGGTGGTGTTTCGTAATGCCAGCATTTAACGTCCGAGACTCGTTATCTCGTTCGTCGACTTATTACAATTCGTATCGGTTGCGGCCGTTGTACGATTCGTAAATGTACGTTCGAATTGTAGGAGTCGTTTTCAAAGGCGACGAATTTAATCGACCGGGTCGAATTTAATCGAGAGGAAGCTTCGAAAGGGAAAAAAGCTGTCGAGTATTTCGCGCGTCGTGTAAATCTCGAGCTTCGGTGGTTCCTGTTTCTTCCTCGACTGGACGCGTTTCGGCCTCTTGGACTTTGTCGAACAGCTCGAGGCTCGTTCGTCGTAATTGTACCGGCGCGCGATATTCGTTACGTCGGAGGGAACTTGTTAAACGAGAAATACGACGTCGCGAAACGATTTTCGTATAATCGCTCGCGTAATCGCGCTACGAAGATAGCCCATCCCGTTTGTGTGACGCAAAGCGTATTATTTACGAAACTAACGTTCCCTCGCGGAGCTTCACGCTCGCTGAGCGTTAGCCTTCTTTCGCCGCCTCTGGAAACAACGTTCTCGAAAACAACGTACTGCCGGCCACGATACGTTTACGAGACACGAGCACGAATCGCGGAATCGTTGTCTGTGCGTTTCGTTCGCGTACGAGATCGCGCACGTTTAAATGAAACTCCGTAAGTCAGAGTCGGGTGCCCGTGTAGAGAACGGCGGAGGCATTTGCGGCGGGTCTCGTTACGCGTGTCTCACATTCGCGAGCGTTCCCTGTCGGAATGACGGGCCAAGGCTACGCTACGCCGTGATTACTCCTAAATGCGAAGGATTATTGGTAATTATTATGATCGAGTGGCGTAACGTAATACGCGAGGGACGCGGTCTCGCGTCGGATCGTTGGTTGGCTCCGACGAGGAGGATGGGTGGTGGCGTGGTCGTCGATCGTCGGTCGTCGAATACGATCGTTAATGCTTTCCAGGAATTTTATCGGGGGATAGATAAACAAGTATGGAAGGAAAGTGACGAAACAGCAACGATCGTGCTCGATCGTCTCGGCGGATAAGGTTCGATCCACCGACCCACCGTGTTTCCTCTCTTTCTGTTGATCGAACAGATTATCGGAGTGTTGGCGATTACGATCTGCGACCTCTTCTTATTCGGAGGTTTTTAAGGAGCGTGCGATGCAATTAACGACGTCCCGGGCTTGTTGATCGAAATTTTATGGTCACGATCGGTGTAATTGATATAAACCCCACGAGTTCTGTCGTACACACGGTCGTTACGTGTCCATGGACGAGTCCGGAGAAGACCTTCGAGAGGAGGAGGCGAACGAGGAGAGAGAACGAAGAGAGGGCGAGAGAGACGAGAGAAACGAAAAAAAAAAAAGAAATAAAAGAGGACCGCAGAACGCTTTTTATCGCGCTGAACGTCAGGTCGATTAATTTTTGTAATCTTACGCTTTGAAATCTGGGTGCAGCCTTGATTTATTTCCGTCGAGATGCTACTTTTGCAAACGAGCTCGTGTGCATCTTCCTCTCTCTCTTTCTTGCAACCGCGTCGTTCGCCCTTCTCGCATCTGCTTCCCCCTTTCCTCCCCTCGCCTCTCTCTATCTCTTTCGATCCTCCTCCCCCTTCTGTTTCTCGTACGTACGCGTACCGTACACTCTTGTTACCTCCGAACTTCTCGTCCCCTCTCACCAGCGGACCCGTGTCCACTTCCCTTCCTCCTCGACCCGCGCATAAATATAAATCCTACATAATTGATTCAAAGGCTGATGTGGGCGAATCTTTCTACGATCGGTGGAAAGTCGTTATTCATGCTCAGCCACGGGCCGAAGCCGCGCCAGCCGCCGATTCCTCGATCGGCCAACGAAAGCGAAAAATACGCGTCCATTCGCGGCCCGTTGTCGATACGTGCCGGTAAACACGGTTTATAAACGTATCGCCTATCGGTCTTAGAAATCGTTCGCGAATCTGTCGACGCGTAATTTGTATATCGAACGGTGGCTCGCGCGTACGATCTATCGCGCGTCTTCGATCTTTAGAGCCGGTTTTCGATAAAATCGATATCTCGTGCCGGCCAACTTTCCCTTCTCGCAAACGACGATCCGCGTCGTACTATGAATCTGTCGGCGTTCAACGGATCCGTGAGATCCGTCCATAACGTATCCCGTCTCGTATCTTTTTTATCCGCCGGCGACACGTATCAATTTGCGAATTTATATGGAAACAATTAACGTTTATTCAAGACGGTCGTTACGAGGCGTCAGATACACGCGTTAAGGGGCGGTCGGTTTGACAGGTACACGATATAAATATAATTGCACGCGTTACTTCTGCCACTCGTTTCTTTGGGCACTCGTCGTGCGAAGGGTACCGCGTCGCGCTCCTTCGAGTCTCTGCGTCTCTCGTTCTTGGCGTTGTTCTCGCTCGACGAGCATCGAACGAAAGACAACTTGGCAACTTGAAACTATCGTTCGTTCCGGTCATGTCGCGGTAGCTGGCAGTTCTGGCAGTAAGTAATTAAGCGCGGATACTTAGACGCGTTCCCTTGATGCGTACATGCGTATTAATAATACGGTGAAAACCGTCTCTTGGCGGGCGTTGGCGGGAATCGGGAGCGCGCGGCAAGTTCGTTTCACCTGCACGCTGCTTCGCCACGAGTGTCCGCTTTTACGCGTCCGTACCAACGTTTACGCTCGGACGTTCGCGTGCGTCGATATACGCTTCAATTTGAATAACAGTACCGTCTAACGCGTCGACGCGACTCGCGAATAGCCCGTTCCGGACGTATAGAAGATCGAGGAAAAAGTATCGACGATATTTTTACCTTTGCAGGAATTGCGCGTCCGTGATCTGTCAACAGCCGAGCGTATTAAATTCTTCAAACAGACGTATCGGTTTTTCTCGCGAAATCGTATTATCAACGACAGGGAAGGATCGACCGACGGTTCAAATATTTATCTAGCCGATCAGAAACCGAGTACGGAGAAAATTCATTTGAGAGCACGCGTTACATTTATTGTCGGCAAATTAACGTCGCTGGCTGTAACCGCTCCGCATGGTCTAGGGTAAACAAGCTCTAGCGACGCGTTACACGTTCGGGAAGTCGTGCCGGGAACTCGAGAACGCAATTAGAGCGTCGGTGTATACGGTGTGTGTAAGAGCTGGACGCGACGGTGCGAACCGTCGAAGCAGGTGTGCTTTTATCCGCGCTTTCGCGGTGCAACGTTTGATGCGGAGCCGCCGTAATAAACTCGATTAATAATAACGGAACACGATCGAGAAGAAGCTTCGATTTCCCCATGCCCCTTCCCCGCCACCGCGGCAAAATCTTAATCCCCTTTGCGCGATGGTAACGTCGCTGCTTTCGAGGACGACGCGATCGAAAATTGTAAAGGAAGCTGTTATTATGTCTCGAGTCTCGTAGCCCGTGTAGTAATCATCGACGAAGAAACGCGTTTCATTACGACAGAATAGTTCCGAACGTTTATTATCGATGGAAACACGCGAAATTCCCGTTAATATCGCCAACATATATATTTTCAATGAAATTTCCGATTAAGAGTGTACCGTTCGTATTCGACGCGAGACGAAGATTCCTCGCGCGTCGTTTGCATAAGCATCGTCTAAAATACACGTTGCAATTACAATTTAGTAACTTGTAGCGCTACGGTGGTACACCAAAGTCGTTAATCAATCATTAGGGAAACATTGTCGTAATGAACGGCACGTTTCTCAACGATACGATGTATTATTCGTCTAACAGCTTGTCCACCCAGCGGGTCTCTACCTAATATCTGTCTGACTAATGCGTGTACGCGAACGCGTATCCTCGAGAGATATCCACTTTGCTGCTTTCGCCTCTTTGCGGTTCGCGAAGTAATAAGCTCGGCTTGCGAGAGTAATGAGGCTGTGCGAGCTTCGTCTCGGCCCTTCTCTCCCGCTCTACCCCCTTCCCTCCCTCTCTCTCTCTCTCTCTCTCTCTGTTTGTCTGTCTGTCTGTCTGTCTATCCGTCGCGATCCATCGTCCTTCGTGGCAGAATCGCGACCCGATTGCACGAGAATTCCATCGGACGAACCGCCTTGGGACCAAGCTCGGCATCGGTAATCCAGAATCGTTAAATTCAATCGGGCAAAAAGGCCGAGAACGAGCGTGTGAACGATCGTTCGGAGAAGTTCGTCGCGCTTATGGCGTTTTCAGAATCGCTAATTCCTTTCTTCTTCGCTCGAATTAACATAGAAATAGAAGAAGAGGTGAAATTCGTGGGATACGCGAATTACGTGCCGCGTGTTGCCTATCGAAACAGGGCATGGGGGAATATACGATCTTTGACCAAGGAACGCACGAACGTTCTCGGTGAATTCTCATAGGCGATGGCGAAGCGGACCGCGGTAAGAAACGGTCGGTGGAATTTCACGGTGCGTCCACGATTTATAATTAATTTAATTTCGCCGTCGACCGCGCACGGCACGAACGCCGTTTAACCTTTTTACCAAGATTTCGTTAAAAATGGATCGGGATTCATCGACTCGTTTCCTCGAGGCTTAGGCGAGTCCTGGCGACCGTTGATTCGCGCGGTTTCCTCGACGCTGCTTGTTCTTTGTAGACGGCGCAGCGGCCGAGCGGATCTTTATAAAATTGTGCGCCAGCCACGCCCGCTCGTCGAGATTTCTTCTCGTCCAGTTTCTCTTTGTTTCCCGGTATCCGCTGGTTACTCAAATTAGCCAGAAAAAACGTGCCTCTCGCTCGTTCTTCCCGACCGGACGGGTCTCGGCTTAGACGCTGCCACGTGTATCCAGGCGGGTTCGTCTCGACGATCACGCTTCGTCGAAGCAAACGCCGCGAAAACCGACTACCCGTCGCGACGAGAACATTTTTTTTTTTTTTTTCGATCGACGATCGTCAACGTCGCGTCGCTCGAAACGGAAAACGGTCTCGATGCTCGATCGAGGTATCTCCGTCGGTCGACGCGATGGTGCGCGATTCTCTGCGCTTGTTAATCGTTGTTGAACCGATCGTCGAAGCGCGCGAAACGCTATTGTAGTTGCGCGGCGATAATCCGAGCAAATAAATTATTTACGAGCGCCAAGACAAACGAGAGATTTCTTCGATGTTTTATCCGCGAGTGGTTGTCGGTTTTATTCGCAACCGACAGTTGTACAGCGGTCGCCAGCCGATCGACGCGACGTAATTCCTCGACGGGATCGCGCCCAACATACCGGATATTCGTCAACGGCCGACGTACGCGCAATTCGATAATATGCCCCTTAATGATCGATGAACGAAGCGGTGATTATTCCTCGACGCAAAGTTCCTTCGCGTGGCTTTTCACACGGACGACAGCCTCTCTCGCGCACACATTCGCACGGCGCATCTAGCACGTCGAGCCTGTTTTTCCTACAATTAAGTTTACGCCTCATTGTCCCCGATAATTACCAATCAAAGCGAATGGGTCTCTGTTGTCCAATTGGCCGCGCGCAACGGCGCTACTGGGATTATAATCGTAAATGTCGCAGAGCAAGCCATCCGCTTGTAACTATTAATCAGCGGTTAATTGTGCAACGCGCGCACTCTTGGTTGCAATCCTTTTGCAGGAAAACAGCAAGAATCGAGCCATCGATAGCTTGGCGGCAATTTTTCTTCGTACGTACAAGCGAAACGTGAATTCTCGAACGAAGAAAACACGAGACGTTCGTATGTTTACGGCATAACCGTAAGTGGAAAGTTATTGAAATTACGTATATACTCCGAGTCTCGATATACGCGCATCAGCTAGTTGTACGGAGTTGGCAGGGTTCTTTGCGACTGGACGAAGGTTCAACGTATACGGCTTGGAAATTTCGACTATGTACATCTTTCGATCGTCGCGCGTTACTTTATGATTGATCAAGGATCGGATCGAGCGGCAGCTACGAACGACTCGATGTCGAAGTACGAAGCTTCCAAGCACGAGAGGGTGACACCACCGATTAAACGCGGCCTCGAACGAATATATAATTCGGAAGGTACGCTGTACAGCGATGCGTACGGCATACGCGTCGGGCAGAGGTCGTAGGGTGCATCGAGAATCGATCCGAGAACCGCCGTACCTCGGTGTCCAGCGTGTTCGTGCTCGATCGTAGACGTTTCACCTGCCTCTCGCGTCGTACATCTCGGGTATTCCTTCGTTTCATCGCCGCGTTTAATCTGGCGATCAAATATGGTCGTCGATGTAAATTACGGTCGTCGGACGCTGTCTTCGACTTCTCTCGCGCTGCAACTTCGCGTTCCAATTTTGGAAATGCTTCGTCGAACACCACCGATGATCCTTATCAGGAGATGGCGATTCCTCTTACTTTACAGTCCGAGCACATCGACGGCGAATCCTTCGAACAGCACGATTCTCCTGGAGAGATTATTTTCCGACAACTAATCCGACGAATCCGCGTTATAGTTATTAGCGAGTGAAAAATAGCGAATTCGCTTTGTAGAGAGTCGGTAAACTTGGACAAACCGTAGGCGTTGCGACGGTACCGAGACACTTGTCGATAAGATCGCTTTAACAGAACGGCGCGGTGTAATTTTTTTCTGGCGACAGGCCGCAGGTAGAATTCTCGGCAGCTACTAAAATTCAGTGTCGCGCGTTAACACCCTATGTGTTTACGTCTACCTTAGAACCGAGTGCTCGTCGTACATCTTCTGGTACTCGCTGCTGGTACATCGTCGAGTATCGTGGCACTAGCGGCAGCCTGTTTCTCAAGTAACGTCGTACGTTTCGCCAAGGTGTTTCACGGAAAGCCCGGCGACTTCTCGGCGCTTGCGCTGCCTGCCTCGACGTTGTACACCCGGCATCGATAGCACGGTAACCTACAGCCGACTAGCTTCTACCATTCAAACGGTCAACAGCTCTAACAGGGTGGTGCTCTATCTACATCAGGCTACGTTAACAAAGTCGTCAGTTGCGTACGAAAGCCCACTGTGGCGAGGACGTGTGGTAGGAACGTTCGTCGAGGGTACAAGGCGCGATGCCAATCAGTGATGCATATTATGCCTCTTGAATGGTTGCGTAAAATACGCGCGTACCTCAAACTCCTAACCGCAGCGAGAATCTTCTTTCGCTCGTTTTCATCGTCGTTGGCAGATATATCTTTTAACGGGAATATCGTCGCCGCGCAATCCTCGCTGCGCGACGTAAGAGGCGTGACGGAAGCGAAAGAAAACAGCGGGATAATCAACTCGCGTCATATTGCCCGTGCGAACGAACTAATTACACATACGGTGGGCGTGACTTGGATTCGAAGCGCGATCGTCGGTGGTTATGTATTGGAATCGAGCGAGTGAATCGTTCGGAGCGATGGAAGTTCGGGGGAACGCGTGGTCGATCGAATCGCTTGATGGAACTAAGGTCCGAGCTCGGGAAGAAAAACTGGAAGAAAAGTAGATCCAACTTGAGGTAGCGATTATGTAAATGGGTCAGTGACTAACCGTTTAGGTTCGTAGGTGGCTTTTGAACGTAGCTGTAACGCCATCGCTATCAACGCAGGAAGCGCACGATATTTCCTGGCCGACTGAATCAAGGTTGTGTCACGAGTTTAGCTCGTTAGCGAGACCACAAGTCAGCGTCGTGTCACTGTTGGCGCGATTATCCATCGTGCGCTCGATATCGCAAGAGCAGGCGCCTAAAGAGATTCTCGTTACGTGTATCCCTCTTGAAAATTCCGATAATCTCGCGTTTAACCAACGCGACAAGGAAGGAACGTTCTCCTCCCAATAACGAAATTTCACGCACGATGGCTCTTCGTCGTCGACGATTAGCAGCGAACGAAACGAACGAGACGGATTTTCTAGCTTCCTTCGATACGCTAGCGTAAGAACGTTCACGTGCTTCGGTTCGAAAGCCAACACCTCCCCTTCGACATTCGCCTTCTCCTCTTGCTTGGCAATCGGCCGCCGCGTGTCACTCGCATCTGCGACTAACCGTACACTGTCCGCTCACTTTGGTCCGATTTGGTAGACATTAGCGCGGTATTTTCAATCGGGGACTCGATGGAGCAAGGACACCATTAGCTTGTCACACTCGACCAAACAAGACTCAGAACCGCAATGTTTACTATCTCTTTGATGCCAGGTATCTGGCTACTCGCTATCGCGTACCAGATATTACCGAATCGGCAGTCTGTCGTTCGCGTGTCTCCCTTCTGATATTCCAATCGACTTTCTAGCGTTTATCAAGGTGACAACGATCGATTCCCTAAAAATCTTATACGTTCCGATCTTGCGTGTCCAACCGGGCAGTTAAAACTCGTCGCTGCCAGTTTCTTTCATCGGCACGAATTTAAGTAGACGTGGATACAGGGAAGACGTATTTCTGGGCCACGCACGAGACACGCGTTTCTCCGGTGTCGACCTCGAAGCTTCCAGCGATTATATTATATTTTCTCCCGTGCATTAAAGCCCGTACTTAGGCGTACGTACCGTTATTTAGTAATGCCTCACGCTCGCGCTAGGATTTACAAGATTTTTTCTTTTTCCATTTTTTTTTTTTTACGCAACATCGACGCGAAGATTACTGCAATCAGCCGTAACCTATCGGTGACTTGCAGAAGAGGGACGCGACCGCAGGATTAACCCACGGACAATGTCTTCTTTCCGTGCGAAACGTTTGACGAACGATCCATCCACTGTGGCATCGGCGTGTCCATTCGCACGTGTTTGATTATTGACGGTTTTCGACGTGGTTTTAGGCCGAGGTTAATCCTCAGTGGCCCGACGTTGTATAAAAGTCGTCGGTCGATCAAAAAACAAAAAAAAAAGTTATCTCAGGTATCATCGAACCCGTCTGCTTCCACGAGTCGTCGTACGAAGGTTTATCCTATCGGGTTAAATACAGTTTAGAATTTCTGCTCAGCTGGATATAGGAAAAGAATCGGAGAAAGAGCATTTTTTTTTTATCCAGATTTTGCGATCTCGTCGAACAAGGATCAACGTTAAACGTCGATACAAAGTACGTAAAGAGGTGCCTAAAAAAGACGAATCGGGCGATCGATGGATATGGACTACGCGTACGATCCTCTTTTGGTAAAACCGTTGAAAGACGTGTTCATCGAGCTTCCAGGGTCAGTGGAACGTGACTTACTCGAGGAGTAACTTATGCCACTTTCACGCGATACCGAAGACCATCGATTCTTCCAAGCCGGCGTTAATTTAACCGAAGATGGTCAATCTACGACGTGCAAATTCCTGAATGGATTGCGCCAGTTGAGGAATAACTGGCAGCCTCGAGCCACGGCACAAGAGTCACGAACGTGATGGAATTTCTCGCCACTCTGTCACCGAATCCCACGATCTTCGATCTCCGATCGAAGAATCTATCGATTCGCGTCGATCTTGTTAGAAACTGTTTGTTAGGAAAGGGCATGGTCGGCGAATCGTCGCGGTGCGTTCACGAGGCGCTGGTGGAAGATGGTTGGAGAGCGATTAGCGCTAGATCGGAGTAGAGAAACGAACGAAATAATTATTAACGCATTTGCCGGGTATCTTAACGCGTGATTTTTATCTTTCACCGGGAATGATGTAGAGGCGAGCCAGCGCAAGATCGCTCGTAGTTGTTAACCGCGGCACGGTGGAAAGGTCGTAGCCATGGCATGAAAATTTATGCGTAATTGCTTTGAAACGAGAGTACCACCGTATCGGTACGAGATCTGACCGATCCTGTCACCGTGTGCAGACCCCGAGCCACGGCAGCAGCAGCAGCAGCAGCAGCAGCAGCAGCGACTACGGCAGCAGTCGGACATTCGATACAGCAACCTACACCTTCGAAGAAGTCAGAATGGTTCCGTCGTGGTTTATGCGACCGGTGAACGTGGCGTTGTCGGGCACACGGCTCGACCGTTGATTTAAGTAAATTGCATGCAAATGCACGAACTACCGGCTACGAACGGGAATAAGGTCGGCCATTAACGGCCATTCCTGCTCGGATAAATAACAATAATTGAGTGGATGGTGGATTTAGTCAAATGGACACGTATCGAGGCTGGAATTCCAGAAACGCCAGTTCGTTCGTAACGCGGAAGTATATTCGCCGGCGTGTAGAATCTACGCGCTGCAGGCGCGTACGCGCGGACGTGTACGTGGATGCACGGACGAAGGTCGGCCTCTTTGTCGCGTTAGATCGTTCCCGATCTCGAGCAAGATCCGAACGGAGAAATTGCGCGGCGATAGGTTTTCCGCGACCTTCCGTCGCTGAAGGCAAATAATGCGACTTTTTTTCGAGGATGGCCCGTTCTACGAGACTCGCGCCGAGCGGCGAGGCCGAGTTTAGATTGCAAAATATCCGTCGTTATAATAGAAATTCAAGGAACGCGACGTTCGTGCGAACTCGGCTACGGATCTGGCTTTGGCTCGGCGTCGGTTTCACGCTCTAACCTTTGGAAACGGTCGCTCGCGTTCGTGTAATTCCCACTTGAAAAATTCCTTTGATGTCCAAACGCGGACGATTCGAGCGGCAAATTTAAATTCCTAATTGATCCGGTGTACACGAGACCCTTTCGAGCTCGGGCTCGGTGTGTAACCCGCATACGGTGGGTATACGGTAGGTATACGGTAGGTATACGGCAGGCGACCGATACGGTGGGGGATGATCGTGTAACTCGCGACGTAAAGTTGCACCACATTAGTCCCCTGGTATATTTACGGCTGTGTAAACCGTACGTGGGGGTCCCGGGTTGGCATTAGCCGGGCCAACATAACCGCGACAGGCGTACGTATATGGCGAGCAATTCGCACCGTTAACTACCGTCCATACTCGGTACGTAACCTGTTGTGCATCCTCAACCTCTTTTCCTTTCACCGGTTTCTCATCCTCCCGCTGTTCTCCCTTGATTCTTCGCCATTGTCCCAAAATTAGCTCGATAAATCGTGCGCTATAGCAGCACTTGCCGGCCGCGTGTATACGTCGAGTTAGTTATACGCGGCGTGGGAGCGCGAGGAGAGAACGATACTTTACGAGCCGACGAATATAACGAGGAAAAAGAAGAAACCGAGACTGTCGCGCGATTCGAGGATTCACGGTGACGCGCGTTCTTTCCATCGAGGCTTCCACGTACGCTTGGGTGTACTCGCGCGCTGCTCCGATCCTCGCTTTCTTTCGTCGTCCATTTGCCGACGCTCGAAGGATCCGATAGTACGAAGATAGCGAAGGTGACAGGTTCGTCCTTGAACATCCGCCGGCGAACCGTGCACCACCGCTTGTGTCCTAGTTGCCGCGAGATTCTCAGCGGAGGAAAAGAAAAAAAAAAATGTGGAAAGAAGGGAAATTATGATTATGCCGGTGCCAATCCCGTTTCGACGCCGCCAACTGTGAGACCGCATCTCGAACGAGCAATCGTTATTTTTAATTAAGGGAAAAGATCGCAGTGGTTCTGGCACGAGGAGAAACCGCTCCAAGATACTTCGAGGCCGTCGAACGTTGCAACGAGATACTCATTCGCTCGGTGTGCATTAATTGCGAGCGGTGTTAATGGCATTGTAGCGATCTCCGCGAGAACGATCTTTTACGTCTTTATGATTCATTAACTTCTGACACGTCCATCCGAGACAGAGACTCGCAACGTCGTATTCTCTTTTGTTTTTTTTTTTTTTTTTCGTCCGCGTGTAACGAGCAGCATCGTAAATCTTTTCTCGTCGATCGATCGTACGTAAAAACCGTTCGTCGTGCTTGTTACAAAATTTAACGATCGCTATTCTTTACCGTGGTTTTCCTACGGCGGTTGTTACTCGGCACTTTGTCGCGCGAAAATCCAGAACTTTGCTCGTCGTTATATCGTCTTGTTTCTGTTTTTGTAAGCCATTCTATACGACTGTTACTTTAGAAGCGAATCTACGTAGCGCGCTACGTAGCGGATAGAGTTTAAAAAGTTCTCACGACCATTTAGGCATCTGTTAACGATCGTAGAGCACCGGTATATTTCGTCGAGAATGGCCATTATTTATGGGCGGTCTGTATCGAAGCGGAGATCGACGCTCGCGCGTTTCTCGATCGAGACACTACGGACAGGCCGTGCTGAAAAATGCGAGAAAATCTCGATTCGTCGGAAATCGCGATCGTACGAGAACCACGCGAACGAACGTATCCGTATTATCGTCGAAACAAACGTCTGGAAAGCTGGTTTTTGCCTTTTGCCTCGGAACTTGGCACGTGTCGAATCGCCAAATATAGCCATCTACTGGCGAGAGAACGCGAAACAACGATGGTTCGTATGGAGCACGAACGGAAGAAAGTAAGACGAAAAGGAAGACCGCTCCTTTCCTCGATCATAGGTGTTATTATATTCCTACGAAGACCGGCCTCCGCCTTTCTGCTCACCTGCCGTCATTTCTATCCTATAATCCGATTATGGTTAAACGATATCGTGACGCCCGATTCCCAGAAGCCGATTAAGAAATTGGGCAATCGAGAGAGGGCCAGATTTCGGGTGACTCGAGCCTCTTCTCCCATCCCGCTCTCTCTCTCTCTATATATATATATATATGTATATATATATATCTGTCTATCTATCTATCTATCTGTCTATCTATCTATCTATCTATCTATCTATCTATCTGTCTATCCCTCTATCTTTCTATCTATCTATTCCTCTATCTCTCTCTATCTCTCTATCTCTATCTCCTCCCTATCTCCTGCCTTTCTCCCTGTCTGCCGTTCTTTTCTTCGCATTCACGGCACGAGGCGTATTTTTTCAACTAATGTCATTCATCCGCGCGGCATTATGACGCGTCTCGCTCGCGCACAACGCGTCCCATTCAACGAGCAAAAGGAGGAAAAAGAAAGGAGAGAAAAAAAAAAGAAACAACTGACGCGTGACTATTGACGCTCATTAGCCGGCGTGAGTGTGAATTCTGGTCGTGTGTTTTCTTCGTTTTTCGCGCGCGACCGTTGCGTCTTCCGGCCATGCATCCGTGTTTCCTCGACGATTAGCAGATTTCCAGTGTCCCCGGCGTATAATTATGATCCTGCTCGAAGCTACGGGACACCGTGGCGTTCGCTCGTTCCCGCCGCGCCATAATTATCACGACCTGCTCTCTGGTGCTCCGCTGTTTTAACGGTGTCCGTGATTTCTTGAAATATATAGACTGGAAGACCAGCCACGATTAGGAACCGGTACGGACATTTTATTCCACGACAAAGTCGATGGAACCTTCCTCGATCGAACGTCCTCGCGCGAGCTTTGTAGAAGCGCGTAATTCGCGACAGTGACATAACCGATCGTCGTAATCCTGTACAAGCGGAGTCACACGCGTGGAATCACCGTTTGCGCTGTTCCGTCGTTTATGATCATCCGCGTGATTTACGGTGGGAAGAGACGGGTCTCTCCGCTTAAACAAGAGTACGTTTTTAAAACACGCGAGACAATGGGTGTCTAGCGGGTGGTGGGCGTACCACGACGCGGGTGAATCACGGCCTCGATATCGTAGCCCCAGTTTTTTGCCAGTCTACCGTTCCCATGCTGCAATGTCCAACGTTGTAAAAATCCCGTTACAACATCCTATAAATTACTTAAGGTTCCCACAGCACGCCCCCACTACCGTTTCGCGGTATACCTTGGACCGAGCCGGCTCGCTCGTGAAATTACCGGCTAGCAGTAGTTGCCGCTTCTATCCATAAAATCGACACCCTCCAATTAATCCCCGATCCTTTGCAAGGGTATCCGCGTCCTTTCCTCTTCTCCGTCTCTCTTTGCCGGTGTTTCGCGGTCGGTCAAGGGTAATGATATATTTGCCGATTGTTACAGAATTCTCATGGTTTCGTATGGAAATAAGGGGATCCGGTTGAACATAGCCTCGTTGATCCCTCGCCTCGGAAATAATAACAGTTTCGGCGTGGCGCTCGATTTACGACACGCGTGCACGGGGCAATTCGATCGACGGACGCGCTCCTTGCGCGTGTACTTTTTCTCTCGGATCTTTTGCACGCTCTCTCGTGTTTTTTTTCCCCTCCTCCCCCTCCCTTCCTTCGTTCCTTTCTTTCGTTCGTTTTTTCGTGTACGCCGAACGAGCTTCGGTATCGCGCGCGTATCAGCATTCCTTTGGGACCGTATTGGACATAACAGCGTGTACTTACGTGCCGATAAGCGTCTCGAAGTAAACGAATGTCCCGTACAAACCTTTTAAGAGGCGCGCACGTCGCCGAGGCGCGAGAGTAATTTAAGGCCCGAGTGGGAATCGCGATCGAAGCGTGCGTAGCATCCGCGAGCCAGCCGTTTAATCCAGCCGGCCACTCACCTTCATTCCCGACGATCGTCCGTTACAACGCGACCAGCTTTAATTGTTCCTTCTAATTTGTACCGATTCGCTCGGTAATCTTATCGGATAGTCGCGCGCGCAACGATCGATCAACCGGCGATTTTGTTTGTTCGTTCGTTTGCTCGGGAAATGTCAGCATCGGTGGAGAAACGGAATAACGATAGAAAATGGCTGTACTTATTTCCGCGAGAGCTTGCAGAATTCCGGCGACATTCATAATCTTGTATCTCGAAGCTGCAGATTCCACGATTCTGTCGCTTGTCTCGATTTTCCAACGCGACCCTTCCTCCGTAGGCCTTCGCGATCCTCGTTCGATCCTTGATAGGTCTCGCGATTCCAAGGTTATCCGACGTGGTTTTCAACGACCCTGCGGGTTCGGAGTTCGCGGTCGTCCGTCCCCGAGGAGATCTGCGGCAAGTTCCACGGCCTCGGGATTATACTGCGCGGATTCCACGAATACGAGATGGTTTGACATTGGTTCCATCGCCCTGGGATTATTCCATCGTGCGTCGTCGTATATCCTCGGGCGCCACAGCGTCCGAGATTCTTCGTCAGTGAGACGATCCGAAATAGTTGGCACGATGGTATTACGCATCGGCCGACAACCCGACTGCTTAACCGAACGCTAATCGTGGACGACACAACGCTCGCAATTACTTTCAAACGTAACGCAATTGCTTTAAAAAATTATTCGGAGCAATCGTGTCTGTAATTACACGCGTATCGTTACGTACACACTTTCGATTCTATTTGTACCGGCGTTGTATGCCAAATCCTTTCGCTCGATTCTACCATTCGGATTCTTATCACCTGGTGCTAATCTACCGTTGCCAACCTTCGTCGTATCTGTTTCGGTACACGAGTCCTAACTAAGAGGAAATAATTGCACGTTTCCGGATGAGTCACGTTGACTCTCTCTCGCACGAGCCTCGCGATACCAGACGCGCTAATTAATCGAATCGAACGCTTTATCATCGTCGTATTACGATCGAGCGTCGGCGGACGTGGATTCAACGATATAAGGTCGAGTAATCCTTTCTTCCACCGAGATTCTCTGGAACGTGTTCGTGTACTCGCCTTTAAACAGCAACTCGAGAATTACCATCGAAAATCGTGACACACGCGAGAAGCTTGTGATCGGACAAATCGGATCATCGATCGTTTACACTGGTGATCCAGTTTACGCTAGAGAGATTAAATTGCAAGAGCATGGCGATTTCTGTTTTTCTCAAAAAAAAAAAAAAAGAAATAGAAAAAGAAAAAAGTAACCGAAAGAAAGAAACAGCAGAAGAGGTGAAATCAGCCGGAGCGACGAGTATCTGATCGACTGGAACATTTGTACGGAATGTCGAGCAAGTGAGCGTCGCGCACGACGCGTTCCACAAGTGCTGGAGCGCTCGCTTAAGAGCGAGCCGATCCGCTTCATTAACGTTCGGACGATCCGCAGATAAAGCGAACTACATGTTGGGGTGGAGTCGCCGGGGCGAGAGCTCTCTCGAATCCGCGGTTTCAGATTTTCAGGTTGACCACTCTCGAATCTCTCCTTTTTTTTTTTTTTGCACGATCTTCGATCGATTTCGCATCGACGATGCGTCCTTCTCGTAGTGCTGCAGCTACTTGGGCGTTTATCGTGAAAGTATCCTTCGCGGCAAGAGGGCGACTCGCAGACGAAAGCGTTTGGACGATGACTTTGTCGTTGTCGGTGCTGTTTTACGCACAGAAATAACCAAATCAACGCCATAGGCGTTATCGATAAGCCATTGATAATTAAACATTCGGCTTTCATCGAATCCGAAACAAGGTCTGACAGAAAAATATAGATAGGAGAATAGCGCTACCGTAGAATGATCTCTTAACGCTTCGATCAAATCAGCTACGTAGATCGATTGCACCTTCTCGAAGAGACGTTGAAACGATCGAGTAGCTGGCTGCTGCTCGATCCTAAGCTTTACGTATCTGTCGTGTTGCGTTAGCTTTGCGAATTTTATTTCGCGAATCTAACAATCTGGATAGGTAAATGCGAGCGTTTATCGGAGCACGGATTCGCGAATGGACGTTGCTCCCGCGATAAGTTCGTGCGACGTGGGATAATTGCGTGTCATGTACAGATTATAACGCACGCACGATATAACAATCACGACTAGATATATTTACAAAACAACGACGAACAGGGGCATTGTCGTGCAATCGTTGCGGTAACTGCATTTTCATTGCCAGGCGCGCTCTTGACGAGGATGGTCGCGCGTGACGTCTCGAATGTACATATTCCGTGCGATGCGTGCGAGTATAATTTGAACGTTAAATACCGGCTTACCTCTGCCACTGTTCTCACGTTCGTGCAACCAGAACCGCGGATTCTTTGTTTCGTGTCATAAGCGTAACCAGAAATTCCACGAGATCGAGCTAAAGTATAACCGTTGTTAACTTTGCACCTTGTACGCTCGTCTGCAACGACCATCGGCGTTAAATCGACGACTATGTCCTGCTATTAACACGGGCACCGTAGATGGAAAAAGGCGCGATTGCCGTTATTTATCGCTCGCACATCGCAGAAACTTTGTTCTTCGATAGAGAAATTCTTCTTGTTGCCTCAATAAGATCGGCCGAACGTTATTAATGGATTCGGTTGTTACCACTTGGCCGATATATTTTCGTTCGTGCGTGGATCGTTCCGGTGAGTCACTCTCGCTGGCCGACGGACTAGCCAGCCAATGGGTTATTGATGGACAGAACGTTTTGTAAGGCGGCAACGTGACCGTTTTAAATGCGCGAAAGCCCGTGTAGCGCCTCTCGCCAAGGACGAAAGGAAGGTAGAACAGGCAACCTGCACTTTGCTTAAGCAGCAGAGCCCAACTCGTCGTCGTAATTTAGTAGTGGCGGGATTCTCGTGTTGCGGGTACCGCGGAAGGCCGGCACGCCTACGTGTAACGCAGGATTTATCGTGTTTTTCGTATCCGGCTGGCGGAGCGAGCCGTTTTTGTCGACTAACGACGACGCTCGATTCACTCCGCTACTCACCGATATCGTCGATGCCGTATCTTCTACTTCTGTCTTTTTCTCGCCGACGAACCTACACAGCTTCTGCCAATCTTCGTCCGTTAATTTCGCGGCGTAATTTACGTCGAAACGACCGAGACTTGCTTCCAAATACTGGGAAATTTCGTTCCGCCGACGAGTACAAGACGGCAGAGATACGAACGTTGCTATACGTAAATAGTAAATATCGATATATAAGATTCGCGTGTTCGATGGAAGAGAAACACGCGGGACGAGCGCGCGGTATTTCAGAGTCGAGTGGCAAGGGACGGAGAACCGTCCGGGCCAGGTCGATGCCGGGCCTGGCGCAAGAAACGGGTAATGGTAGTCTAAATACACAAATTCAAGAGGGGAATCGGCGCGGCTGTCCCTGTCCTTAAATGGGTGGACGAACGCGGCACGAAACCCATGCATCACTGCCTTACGCGACATCGGAATTTTTCAGTTTTATCGAATTATCTAGGCATTACAGCTAATGAAAGCAATCCTGGCGATCCCCGGGGCTCCGCCGGGGTCCTTTGCCACGCTCGGATACCGCCACAGCCGCCATCCGCGACGTATATTTCTATACACGTATATAAAGATATACACGTCCGTATACATGTCCATATATATATGGACGCACACGGGGATGCGCTGAGCTTACACGTCGGCGGCGGTGGCGGCGGTGGCGGCGGCGGTGGCGGCGGCGGCACCTCGGCGTCGTCACAAATTGCTCGGTATGCTTTTTCCTCGGTGACCAAGGGATCCGGAGGATCGCGTTCCAACAGCTCCTAAACACGCCGGTGCGAAGAAGAAGGAGCAGCCTGTGAAGCGGACAATCGGGAACCGCGGACGATTTCTTGTCGAGGACTACCTTCGGCAGACCTTCTGGTAGCTCTGCTCGTGACGTCGGTTTCGTCGGTTTTCTTTGAACGCGGTCGCGCGACCGGATGGGAACGGGATGTCGCGCGTATTTAAACGAGCCGCGTCGAACAACGACCGTGCGCACCGAACGCAACCAGATTTTCAAGGATTTTTGCGCGCGGATCCGCGTCGTACGCCGGCGCTCCGCCGGTTTCGCCCGGGACGTTCTTGCTCTTCGTAGAAGTAGACAATTTGCTTTTAATTTATACCTGTATCGCGGTTGGTTCTCTCGTGCGTCTTTCGGCCTGGCGTCGTAAAACACTCGATTTCAGGTCCGTCGTCCAGCTGTCCGTATCGTAACGCGCGGCTGCCAACGTTTACGCGTGTCATCGTCGCACCGCGCCGCGCCGCGCCGCGCCGCGGCTTCGCCTGCTTTCGCGATGATTGATTTACGCCGGCCAGGCCAATCATTTATTTTCTCCGGTGCCGGGCTTCTGCTTACATTGTTACGCACGGATGGGATCCAAGATGGCGTTACAAATTGTCCCGGAGTACGCTAATACGACACGGTGACTGCTCTCCGTCCGGCTAGGTTTATCAGCTACTACTTGCCGAAGCGTCGTCGGCTCGGAGCCAATTTCCAATTGTCCTTGGAAGGCGTTTCTTCGTATTCCTTTGTCGTTCGAACGAAGCCGCCGCGTCTATCTCTTGATTTCCGTTCGTTAAGTAGTAGCGCAGAATGCACGTTGCTTTTTGCGTCGTTTTTCTAAGATAAATTAGGTATGCGAACAAATGTATAACGTGCCAAGCGATAATTTGAACGTAGTATAGGCATTCTCGTTCAACCTTTGCAACCAGTCCGTGAAACTCAACCACGCCGCTACGACGAACGACTGTACGATTGAAATTCAACGAAAATGGTTTATCCGTTCGTGTTTTAGTTTGTAAATCAAGCGTTTGCGATATACTTTTAGCATATCTGGATGTAGATGCATATTCGTTGGATTTTGGTCGTCACCGAGCCAACTATAAACGCGATAAACATTTACGACTAATTACAATCTGCGCTACGACCAGGATGACGATCGTTCGTAAAGTCGATTTACGTAATACCTGCCAATTGGTAACGACTAATCGTTTCTTATCTACGTACGTACATGGAAGCAGTACGTTCCGAGAAGCGACCGTCAAGTTTTAGGAACTAGTACGTGTTTGGACAGCTGCTTCTCGTCGATTATCGATGCAGCGTCAGTTATCGGAGCTTGGAGATGGCCGATCGCCGCGATAAAATTCAGTTTTCCAATTTTACAGATACGGACGGTTACGGGGCGGAAGAAAGGAAACGAGCGGAACAAAAGAAAACGAAACAACGGTTCGTAGAAGCGAAACGCGAAGCATTCGGCGCGGTCTATCGGGTAAATCGCGGTGATCGACAGCGACGTGTAACAAAGTAACAGGAAGCGCGTTCGCGCGGTCTCGTTTTTCCTTCGACTTCCATTTTTCACTCGGCCGTGGCTCTTGCCGTGCTACTCGCCAGTTCTCTTTTTGTCGCATTCGTTGGAGTTCCGGGGACGTATCGTAAGTCTCTGTCGTACGAGGCTGCCGACCGATAGCGAGAGGGGCGGGCAACCCGCGGCCGATCGTAACTTGGTAGTTTCCGCGGTGGCCACGTCCTCGTGTTCGACGAGCCTTTATGGCTTCCACGCGGACCTCGTGACGCGGCGGTCATTGTCAACCTTAGAGAGCAGCGGTTTACGCCCGTGGACAATCGTTTTTGCCACCTCCGCCGTGGAACCGCATCACCGCTAGTGGGGATTTATGCTAACGCGTTAATAATGATAGGCTTTTTGTTGTTTTCCGCGGCTTGTTGCCGCTTCGCGTACATGCACGCCGACGGTGCTGTGTCTTGGGCCACTTTATTGCCACGATCCTGTTGCTCGCTTTATCGTCGATTAATGGTACGCAACGGTGTGGCGTGTATCTACCACCGAGTAAACAGCGTACGCGTGTATTGCCCCGATAAAACCTACTGAAACGTACGGCTTCGTGGGACTCGTTAAGACACGATGCACGCGTTAGTTAACGACGTCGTCGCGCGTTATTCCCTCATTTTTCGTTATTTAGCCAGCGCGTTATCTCGCTGCCGCTGCCGCTGCCATCCGCGTTGCCTCGTCGTCCGACCAAGAGCTGGCTGCCTCTGATTTCCCCCTCCCCCCTTCGGTTACGATAACGATCGGTCGCGAAGACAGAAGGTATTTTAGAGGAAAACGCGTGGATCGATAAAGCCGCGATACTTTCTTGATGAAGATCGAAAGTTTAAATGTAAGCTAGTCGCACACACGTTGACACGTAGGTAACTTGTTTTGGTTGACGAGTGGAATGTGACTGGACTCGTTGAGCGTTAACGTGGAACTTGTTTGTTTCATAGGCGAAGTGGTCGTTTGTGGAATATTTAGAGACGCACGGTCGTTCGATTTGGAAAGGGGAATGTCGTAACGTTCTTTATGAATCCATCGACCCGTCTACGCTTGTTTAGTAGCCGCTTCTGATTCCTAGAACCGGACAAAAATTTGAAACAAAGAACCCTTTCTACTCGGCAATTACGATCTTTTCGAAGCGCATCTTTGCAGCAGCTCGCCCGTCCCACGATCCCAATACAGAGAATCGATTTAAATCCGTGCCGATGAATTACCGGGAGAAGTCGAGTCTAAGAACGACGGCGCCTCACGAATGTGAAGCACGTCCGCGCGACGCCTATGCCGCAGCCCAATGAGATTCACCAGCACGTGCGCTCTCGAATAATAGCCAGCGCCTTCTCGCGTTGTCTCGATATGGCCGTGGTCACGTCGATATCGCCGATATCCACGGATAAACTCCTGCACAGACTGTACCGCGCGTGTTTCCGACGCGTAAGCAAGCAAGCAAGCAAGCAAGCAAGCAAGCAAGCAAGCAAGCAAGCAAGCAGGCAAGCAAGCCAGCGAGCGAGCAAGCTGAATCCAAGATGGAGGCACGCGGTGTTACGGTTAACGAGTATCGACGTGGCCAGCGAAACTGCCATGTCGCCGGTGTCCAACCCGTTGCTCGGATCCATGCATCAGTTCGTTCGCCGCGCGTATCTCTTCCGCGACGTTCGAGCGTTCTTATTGATCCGTGTACGCGTTTTCTCCACCTTCGTTCCGTGCACGTTCGTTTCTGCCGCTTGTGTGGCGTTGGACGCGCAGACGCGCCCCATTGAATTGCCACCTAAAGCTCGACTCTGTCCTCATCGCGGAGTAAGTGCATTTATATTTGTTGGAGGTTGGCGGTCGCGCGTCGCGAAACTGGTCGCTGTACGGTGGCGCACGGTCGTCCCACACGAGCGTAACAACGACGTGCCGCGTTTGTTATCGCCGTGAGAGGAGACGTGGCACGTTAAAGCGCAAGTTCGCGGTTCTGGCCTTATATATCGCGGGTCCCACGGTGCATCGGCGCACCGTGTCTGGGTGGACCTATTGACTACGGCTAACAAGGCCGCCGCTTGTACGAGGAAATGCAAAGGAGAAACGTACACGCTTCGGGCTGCTGCCCTCCGCGAGACGCCGATACTTTGATCGGTTGCTGCGCCGGAGCGGGCAGCTCGTCGTGTAATTTTGGATTACACACGTCGGACAATTTTATCCGATTAATCATGCTCGAGAGTAATTTGTAGATGGTAATTGACTGGATAAAATTGTGGTAAAAAGGCCTGTATAATTTGACGTAATTTGGCGAAGTTTTAAAAGCCTGTTCCACCGTCCTTATATAGCCTGTACCGGTAACAAACAAATCGCTGGAATTCCAATTAATTCCCACGTCCGTGTTAGACGTCGCGAAGCTGAAATTTCTCAGGTTACGCAATATCCTCGTCGATACGGGATATAGACGGGACGAGGTAAAAAGAAATTCACGAAGAGTAAAAAGCAACTGTCAAAGACCATCGAATGGGCACGACTTTCTGGCACATAGTCGTCGTTCGTTCCGCCTTGAAAAAGGCTCTTTTGTCGGCGAGAGGCAAGAGAATCGCGTGAAAGTGCCGTGTCAAATCCTTTTTTCTTGCTTTCTTGCTCACCACTTACAGAGTCTGTCGAGCCACGCTCCCGATACGTTTTAACCGAGATGCTCGAGAAAGTTTTCCGGTTCGCGCGTTTGAAAAAGTTGCCGGACAGCCGAAAAAATTAGTTGACGCGATCGCGGTTTCGACCGTAGAAAAGTACGTGGGAGAGGAAACGGAGGAAAAAATCGTCGCTCCGTCCGTACGGAAACGCGCACAGACTTGCACGCAAACAGACACAGCCTAGCCCGACTTGGCGCTGTCATCGTTCTTACTCGGAGCGTCTGTTCTCTACCAGCGTCTTATCTCAACACCTATCCCACAGTCTCGTCCCGCGGATAGTATAATTTCACGACACGACCGCAACCGGCGGTCTCGTATTAAAAGCCAAACGGTAGTCGGCGGTAGACTTATTGCGATCGCCTGGTACAACGAGCTCGTACGGTTCGTACGTATGTCTCGAACGAGTTGAAAGGGTTCGCGCGAAAAAATGAAAGGGCTAGAGGGAGAGAGTTAGTAGCGGCGGGTATCGCGGCTCGAGAGAAGGAAGCCCGGTTGGCGGGAGTTCGAACAATGGAGTGAGCGCGACGCTGAATATATCATCGGGCTTGGCGCATGCCCCGGTGCAATGCATCGCGCCGTAACTCGTAGCAACGCATGAATATAATATGGGCATTAATAAATCCAAGCAGGTATTAATGCGGGCTAATGTATGCGCGCCGGGCATTTGTTATGCGTCCACTTTGTAAAAGTCAGTCGGTTGGACCCTTCCACAATGGGCAGTGCGCGGTTGTTAGCTGTCCGTAGCCGTGGAAAGCGTCCCTCGAACTCGCGAAGCGGTTGCTCGTTGCCGGTTCTTCTCTGTCGTACACCGCGTACACCGCGTACACCGCGTACAACGCGCCGCGTTTCGCCGCTCTTCCGGTCCGTTCGCGATCGCCGCCGCGGCCGACTTTTGCGCTCAACGTCCTCTCGCGGACCCTCGCGTCGCACGTTCCGACGAATCGATCTATAGAACGCCCGGTCGGCGCGGTTGGAAGGCGAGCGACGATCCGCGGTCCACGGTCGCGGGCCATCTTCCGCCATCGCGGTTGCGCGCACCGCGTCGCGCGTTGCTGCGCGCACGATCGTAATTGCCGCTAACGCTACGTGCTTGTTAGCAACGCGCTAACCGTCTCTCGGTGGAAATACAATCGCGACGCAGCCGCCAGTGATTTACGCGCCGCGTTTGTATTTCTGCGGAACGCATCGGCGTTACGCCGACACCGGCGAGACGGAAAATCGGTTCGATCGAGCCGAGGCGTCGCATCGGCCAACTTTGACCAAACGCGTCGCGTCGCCCGTTCTATCCGCCGTGATTTCTCTTTTTGTCTCGGGGATCGATCGGCGAGCACGAAGGACGAAAATGCTGTCGCTCTCGTCGCAACGCGCGACGATTTCGCTGCACCAGGGACACTTTTGCGGTGCAAAACGGTCGTGGCTATGCCGTTGATGCGTATCGGTCGTTGCGCGCGCGCCTCGTATTACCATTACAATGGTTTTACAACGCTGTATCGACCAAGATCTCGCGTGGACGATCCGGCTACTAGGTACACACTGTTTTGCGTCTGGTGAAAAAGCTTATCGGCAACGGATACTGCCGCTGCTGGTTGTCCGCGGACCTGTTGGCAGTCACTGGTTACGTGTACTCTCTATCTAAAGAAGTTTCACCGTACGTTCAGCCACTTTGTCTAATTTATTCGAATCTGATCGGGAAGTTTATTCAAATCTCTCGGCGTCGTTCACATTTCCATATCGTTTTAACATCTTCCTCATTCTGTTCTCGTTCTTTCTGTTAATTCGTTTCTATCTCTCTTCTTTCTACTTCGTCCTACTTTCCTACCGTCGCCTCTTCGACTACTCTTCAACCGCGAGTACAACACGCTTTAACCGCCAGTCGCCCGGATTTTAGCAAACGTTTCCGACGCTTCTACCTATACTTTTGGCGCCAAAAAGCGCGACACGGAGTCGGACACTCGCGCGCAATCGTATTTCAAAACAGCATCGATGCATATTGGTGGATCGGAGGAGCTGCGACGCCGGAGAAACGTCGACGTCGTTGGCACGATGCAACACGAGGGACGTCGATAGTCGCAGAGTTTTGTCGCTGCGACACCTAGCTCGGCCACCTATCCATGCATTATTCATTCATCTAATGTTAGTTACATGAGGCATACGAAGGCGCTAGGCCCATCTTCCCAGGGCTTTCAGTTTATAAGATCGGACACCGACGCGTCTACCTGTCGTCAAGCTTTAGATTCGTTCTTTCGCCTTCTCGCTTCACCTGCCGTTTTATCGCCTACCCAGTGGTACAATAGACCGGGATATACAGCGTCGACGAATACCTGTCGTTTCTGTTCGCCACCGATCGTCGTCGCGTATTTCTTCCTCCGTTTATATCGAATTTCGTCGCGTCTCGCGCCGACCAGGATACGGTCGGGTTCGAAGAGCTTTGCCGCTCGAGACAGGGATACTCGCTCGTAATCGATCGGGTCGTCCTGTTTACGCGGCAAATAGAAAATATCGCGAAGGTAGTAGTCCGGTGATCACCGCAGGAGACGAGAACGTCGCGTTGATACGTAAAGTAGAAACGAGATAAAAGTAAGAACGCGTACTCGAGATCACCGGGGGCAAAGGAAGACCGCGCGGAAATTCAGCCAAGATTATCGCGCGGTATACTCGCGATATTATCGTTTTATGCAAGTTGCGATAAATACTCGATTATCGTACAGCGGGCGGATTAATTTGGAAACCGATAGATTCGCGACGGTGGTTATCTCTCATCGATGCGCCGGGCTTTCTCGAACGATAATGACCGGCATAGGCGCGCATATAATATATATATACAGATATATAAGGAAGAGACCGTAGGCACGTGAAATCTGGCTTTCCGCGATTTTCTGTCGTTCGATTAATGCAGCGGCACGTTTTTGCGCGACGCTCGATCCACAAGCAGCTAGGAGAACCTCTTGCAACAGTTAATGGACCCGTCTTGCCACGTATCGAGGAGTTCTAATTGGTTTTCATTAGCGATAATTAACGGGCCTGACGCGGTCACGTTCGACCAATTTACGGTAAACAGCACGCCGATTTGTCAATTTCCCATTCTAATTCGTACACCCGATAGCGCGCATCAACTACGACATCGAGTCGCACGGTCCGAATTTGGCGACCGGTTTCAAACTCGCGCATTTTCCTACGGTTCTTGCGAACCAGCCAAGAACCTAGAGTAACGCGAGGAACGTTGCTGTTCTTTCGTAGCAAGCCCGAGGTCCGAAGGAAGAATCGACTCGAGTGCGACCTTCTCGCAGTAATTTGCCTAAGTTGAAAAGAAAATTTACGCACGGAAGTTGCAGTTTCATTCGCAAATGCGGGGTAACTACGGAAATCGTAGGAGGGAATAGAGCTCTGGTTTCCGGAGGAAACGTTTATAGAGATTGTAGATTCGCACGGAGTTTAGCGTCTCGTCGAGGAAAATGAAAAGGGGGAGAAAGCGTCGAGACGACGAAAATGATCCAACGGAATAGGAAATATACCGCGATACCGTAAACTTGGACGAAAGCTTTTCTACCTCGAAAATCAAGGTTCGGTGGGAGATCGTTCCTCGTTCGAGACACGGCCGAAGGAGTAGCCGAGATTAATTACCGGTATCTCTTATTCGAGAGCGTGGCTCCATTAGATTCTAGGTAAGAATGGCGCGGTGGCACAAGAGAGGGAAGCCGAAGCAGAGTCTGGAGCGTAATGTAATCAGGATAGCCGGGCTTCGTTGCGCCTTGTGTCTACCTTCGCCTAGCCCGCCGGCAGGAACGAGAGAGGGAATTCATTTGCATATTAATCTATATAATTAACTGCCGCTAACTAATCGCTCGCGTTTAATTAACGCGCTGCTGTATGCCTCTGCTGCTGCTGCTGCTGCTGCTGCTGCTGCTGCTCGCTCTCCTACTTGGTTTCGTCGTCGTGGTTGTTGTCGTGGTTGTCGTCGTCGTCGTCGTTGCTGCCGTTGCTTTTGCTCGTCTTGCACGATCCGTCGAGTTGCATTTGTTCGTGCGCGGCGAACAGCACGTTCCGAAGTGTCGTAAACTCGTGCGGTCCTGATTAAAGGCCGTTCATCCCCTACACGGTGCTCGACAAACTCTTTTTCTTCGCGCACCTCGCCAACAAAATATAACCATAGCGTGTGATAACGCGTCTAACGTCGGCGTACTGGGCGTACGCCGCGATCGTGATTTTCTTAGCCGGTGTTCGCTCGTTAAAGGGTCCCATGGCCGGCTTGTTTTTACTTTGACCCGACCGGCCGCTAGCGTGCGATTCCACGTTAAAGGGACGCGTCTCGTTAATGCCAGGTCACAGGCGATCGAACGCGTGATCGAAGATTCCATTGCTCGTAAGAACTTTGCGGGTCAATCGTAATCGTCGCGGAAAATCGATCGTTCGCTTCTCCTTTTTTTTTCTTTTTCTTTTTTCTTATATCTCCGATAATCGCGCGTTACGCGGTCGATGTGCGACTGACGTCGCAGTTTCCGCCACGGTTGCGTCATGCCTGTATCGCCTCTTGTTCCTTCTTACGCGTCGCTTTATATTTTGTACAATCGATACGAGCAACTTTATATTCGAACGTACAGAGAGACTGCGGCGATTCTTTATTTTCGATGATCGATACGCGGCGGGATGACGCGTCGGCCGCCTAATAACTAAGCGTCGCTGGAAAATCGGAGAATCGCGCAGGTATCGGCAGAAATCTTAAACCGGTACGCGCGGAACCGGTAACGTGATCACGGAGCGCGCAGGTGTTGGCTAAGCGTGTAAACACGCCACGTTCGTAGACCGCAAGAAAATTTTAAAGGTCGCGCGCGACGCGGCTACGCCTTCGACTCGAGAGTTCTTCGTCTTCTCCTCCTTCTCTCGCTTCTTCCTCGGTGCCGTACGCCATCCGTCTTTCGTCGTTGGCCGTCGCGTCGTGGCGTAGCCACCAGGCCTCCTCGAGGATCATAACTAACCAACCTGCCGGTACACCGAGTCGTTGTTTATGAAACTCGGCTGCGTTACAACGTCGCGTCTCAGTGGTCGGTATTCCGCGACAATCCACGGCGGAAGCCCTCTGAATATTTATTACGCGGTCTCGCTGGAACGTGAAATAGGACGATATCGGTTCATCAAAGCCCGCCTCGGCAACGATCGACGAACGTAGCTGCTCGCAGCTCGATTATTACCGATTCACCGGTTCGCCGAAATTACGTTAATTAGGGACGCACGGCGTCTTCCGCATCGCCGAAATCCGATCGACGTTGTCGCGGAAGCGACGAACGACGAGAGCGTCGAACGCGCAAAGAGCGTCGATATAACGATAGGAGAGATCGATCGGCAATTGTCACCGGTATTTTTTTGAACAGGCAGAGATTCCTCGGCGAATCGACGAACTTTTCCTCGTTGCAGGTATGCAGCGACGATACCACCGGTTACTTTCGACGATAAGTTAAGACAAACGACGATTGAATTACCTCGAGTTTAGCGTGATCGCGTCGCGGCCAGGACCGCGATTATCGGGATTTGCGCGACGTCTGTGAAAACCGGTTAGCGCGGAAAAGAGGAAACATCGAGCTCGGTTCGACGCATGGAAAATGCTGGTCGCGGCGTTGTCGAAAACAATTAAACTCTCTTCTCTCTCGAGCGTTCTATCGGTCGTTTTAAAAGCTGCTGCATTCCGACGGGTACGACGCTGAAATTTATACAGGCGTAGCCGGCTCCGACTCACTTTCGCGATAATCCTTCAACGTGCTTAAAACGTAGTTTACGGCCGCCCCACCTCGCCGCGGCGCTCATTAAATCACGATGCAATTACGTTCTTCGCCGTACGTTATTGTGCCTCGTGATTCGCCCGTGTTCGCGCGTTAAACGGAACGCGTGTTTAAAAGCGAATGAAACGGCGTGCTTAATTATACACGGAGACATCGGCGAACGAGCCACGGATTCCGACGATTCCGGTATCTGGTTTCGCATACCATCCGACGCGTTAACCATTTTCTTTTTTTTTTTTTTTTCTTTTTTTAAGGCGTGGCCGGACACATCGTCCTCTCGCGCGCACGATCGAAAATCAATAACCGACGCTCGGCTGTTGATTCCCCCTTGCAATTACGGCGGCGTCGATGGCGCGAAACAGCGAAAAGGAAAAAGAGTCGCGAATCTTACGTAAGAGGTGGCGGCGTGCACGCCGAGGACGCGGACGCGTTATGCAAACGCGCGTCGTTAGAAGCGACGCGAACAATGCTACGATCGACCGTTGTAATAAGCTCGTTTACCGTATCCGTGGATCGGTATCGCGACGCGGCTACGCCAGCGTGTGTCCACCTGTAATTCGCCGATGGTCGGTTGCTCGTTTACGCAGTCGTTTCTCGCGTCAAGCGAAATGTGTTCGCTCATGATCTCGTGGAAACGCTAATCCGTCTTTAATTCCTTTATAATTGTAGATACGGTGCCGGTCGTACGTACTATCGGAAATCTTCGGGGGAAATGGGTCTGATCGTGCCAAGCTTTATTTTGTATTTCTTCTCCGCTTCGTCTCTTTTTTTCTTTATTTTTTCTTTCTTCTTTTTTTCCTTTTTTTTTTTTAACGATAAATAACGATCGAAATTAACGATAAATTCGCGACGTTTAGATTGGATTAAAGGTTTTGTGAATATTTTGATTTACGATTAGCTCGTTAAGTATTGCGAGTTGCAAGACCCGTACGCTTTAAAGGCTTCATTTTTTGAAGGATTTCTTTCCTTTTTATTAAACCTCTGCCGATTTCCTAACGTTTATTTATACACTATCGCCTCTCCGTGCGTTATACGCCTATCTATCTTCAAACGCTTTACCCACATCTGAAATTTTCACTTTCCAATCGTGTTCTCGTCATATTTAGAAACCATCGCGTTCGCTTACATAATTAGTCCGATGGCGATTAAGAGGATTACGCGCATAGCACGAGGAAATTTGCATATACGTGTAATCTTTCCCTGTTTCTTTTTCTTTATTTTCCTTTCTTTTTTTTTTTTTTTTACGGGTACGAAGCCGATGGTACTTGGCGTTTTAAGTAAGTGAGCAGAGACCTGTGGGAATGCGACTGACGAGGTGATTACAGGCTAATTCGCGCTAGACATGGCGAATTTTCTTCGCGTATCATTGCGCAACGGTCGTAAAATTACAAGGAATGAAACGATAAGTATCGCCGTTTGCTTTCAACCAGTCGTAAAACAACATCGTTTCTGTACCGCTACTACGCCCGGTACCCTTGAGTCTTCTTTCGCAATTAATGCATCCTGGCAATTTCCACGGGTCTTGCGGTTCCTTGGAAAATCTCGCTCGTTTCGATTCGTCGCGCATCGCTAACAATAATTAAAACGTTTTATTATCGAACGTTAGGGACGCTGTAAAACGCGAAAACTGACCTTTCGTTTTGTTACATTTGGCAAAACAGCTTTACCTTTGAGCGGCTTAACGATCGTTTAATGATTTTTATCGTTAATTGCGGTTCTCGACTCTTTTACGAGGCTTGTGCAAAGCCGTTCTTTTTCCTGCCACTTTGACCCGGTCGTTCGTTAGTTACGCGCGTTCATTTCGATCGTTATTGCGGCCTCTTTCACGGCTGTACGTGTCCGATCTAGAATATTAAATACTTGATAAAACGATCGGTATTTCTCAATGTTGCGAATTAAAGCAGAGGTCGGAATCGAAAGCGAGTTACGAGCGTCGACTACGACTCTCTGTTATGATCGATGAAAGAAACGACACGATCGATAGAAGAAAAGTTCGATTTGTCGTCGATCGATCGTACGAATTAAAGTTAAGAACGGAGTCGAAACGCGCGAAAGGACGAGAACGATGGAAGGATCTGTCGGAGATCGGGCGTCATCGGTGGTTACAAATGATCGCTGCCAACGTGCTCCATCTTCTGTCGTCAAACGATCACGATTCTTCGTTTCGTGTTTCGCGCAAGGAGCGCGACTCAGACCGGTCGTTGGGTCTTTTTTACGCGTAATTCTCAACCTATCCGCTCGAAGCGGAGTGTCAGTGCTATTAGGGTAGACAAGTTACTCGAGAAACGGCTCTTTCGGTGCTCGCCGAACGGCATTCTCATTCTGATAAACGTTCCATTCTGGTATCCGGCACGTTCCAACGAGTAATTAAATTGATTGACTCGGGAATCGTCGCGCGTCCAGTTACAAGTCCGATCGAGGCTGCCAGCGAGTACAAAAGGGCCGATCGGCTTAACGCCGCCATTACCGATGCCGATGAGTCCCCTTCGTTACGAACCAGCCCGTAAATCTCAAGCGACTGTTCCTCTCTGCGCCCTTTCCACGGCTTTTCGCCTTTCTTTCTAGCCGCCGTACTTTCCTCCCTTTGTCCGGTTTGGCGACCGCAGCTAGTTCGAAATAGACGGTACAGCCTTATTGTTCGATCTTGAAGTCGCTACGGACGAGGATCGTGAAATCGTCGACAGACTAGACAGCATTGGCTGGCAAGTTGGCGGTGGTATTAATCGCGAAGCGGCGCAACTACGATTAGCGGGCAGATAGCTTAAATTATCGAGCGACGGCGAATCGTCGTTCGGCCGGAACGTCTTCGGAGTGTGTCGAACGTGGATCGGATTCGTTTCGCTCTTTCAGATTGCAAACACGATAACGTATTAGTCGATTCGCTTAAACAGCAAACGGAGGATCCGTAACGATTAGAGGGTATCGCCTGTCTCGATCAGACTTGGAAACAAATAAGAGTCGCGCCGCTATTACACGCTCATGTACTTTATCGAGGCATAATCGAGTCGAGTGGCAGCTACTGGGGGCACTTGCCGGTAGCCAGGTGTTGTTCCAGGTAAAGCGTTACTCGCTAGGGTTCATGGAAGGATGGCTTACTTCCGGTATTCTTCTCGAGAACTAATTGATATGAATATCACGGTGTTCCACGCTACCGAGTAGTATCCGGTACCTACGATAAATATCGATAAACATTGACGGCGCAAAGGGGAAAGACGCCTAAAACCAGGACACTGAAAAAAAAAAAAGAAAAAACGAGAAAAAGATCAAAGAATCTCGTCTAAATTACACCTTAACGCGAAACACGCGCTCTTAGCAAAAGGGAACGATCGAAGTCGAGGCGCGAGACACAGCGGCTATCCTCCTTTCTTTGCGGCGAATAATCCAAGTGAAAAATGATCGTTATACGCTGTAACGAGCATTGTCGAGCAATTAAGTAACTGTTGCGTGATAACGGGGCTCGTGGAAGGAAAGGAATCGTCCTCGACTTTAAAACAGTTATTCGTCGAGTCGTTTATCTGAACGGCGAATCTGTTGTATCTTATCGATCGAGATCGAGGGATCTTAATCGGGTAGCCCCTTTGTACGGACGTGGTATCATCGTTATTACGCGAATTTCGTTCGGATGATTTTTATAATTTCCAGATGGACCAGGGTCAGACTAAGGTCGGTAATTGTTCAACAAGGACTGTTGATCGGGCTAATTAGATTCGCGATAATCGCCGGTACGGCGTTACGAAAAATTGAATGTATCCGATGATTACGAGGGGCCGACCCGCCACTTTGGGGCAATAAACGACATGGACTCGTGACCGGGGATGCCCGTTTACGATCGTCGATTCGACATTAAAGGCAATAACGCCCACGCTCTCGTATCCGCCTCGGCCTCGCGGTGCTGGTATAAAGATTGCGCCTTAAAAGCCAGCAGACGTATCTTTATCCGCGGTATTGTTCAAAAAGAGAAATTACGCGCGTGTGTGCTTCTGCGAAAAGCGATCCGCCGTTCGTCCTTCAAATTTCCCTGCCCCTGATTTTACCCGTCGACGTTCCGAAAGAAGAAAAAAAGAAAAAGAAAAAGAAGGGAAAGAAATTACTTGCAAGAACGTCTCGACCGGATTTTGAACAATTAGCTCGGAAGCCTATATGTACGGTACGTTCCTTGAAAGTGCTTTTATCCGAGGTGGCGCGAAACGGACGATACGCGCAAAAGGCAGGATAAGAGAAAGGATGGTGTTTGACCCTACGGCCCTTTAACGAGATGCGATCTCATGGTTCGTTAGGGGTTCCTTAGAGAATAGAAGAAAAACGAGGATTCGTTAGGCGTGGACGAGGCGGGAGAAAACGCGCCGATACGGCAAATTACGCAGGGTTTTCGATCGTTTATTTTCAATCGGTATGGCAAATTGGTTTTTCTTGCCGGTGATCGAGCCTTTTTCGGAACAAATTGCACGATGGAAGTATAACAAATCGTAGGTAAGAAATATCTCGTAGGAAATATCTCGTGAAAGTCGGTCGAAAGTTAGCGGTGAAAATATTCGTTGCTTGGGCGGTTGCGAAAGAATTATGTTAGACGATCGTATGTCACGCGTTACGGCGTTACGCGTCGTCGGATTATTGCATTACGGCGATACGGTCGAACTTTAAATCGGCCGACCTCGTCGAGAGAAGAGTCCGAATATCGAAAATCGCGGATCGTAACGACATGGCGCGAACAGCCGAACAACCGATACGTAGGTATACGCGTGTTCGTGAGATTCAACGGACAAAAACCGGCCGATCGTGCATCGACTGTCGCGAAGGTTACTCGCTTGCGCGGATCAGCTCGCGATATACGCGTATGTATTTATCCAGCGGAGGAATCGAATGCTATCGGTCGGTCGAAGCGGTTAAGGCCAAGGTAATTGCATTGTACGCGGTTGTTCTTTCAAACGCCAATCACCGGCGACAAAACGTTTGTCGCGGCGAGGCGAATCGCATTTGCGGCTGGACGGCGCCGCTCTTAAAGCCGTTCCGCGGTTCTCCATCTCGCCTCGTCTTCTTCTCTCCTTCCGCTCGTCCGGCATTCGTCTCTTCGTACGTCTACGAACGTGTGCGATCCTTCGACAGTTGCGAAACGGTCTCGCGACGTCACCGGCTTTACATTCGAAATCGTGCGCGTTCTGTTCGCGAGAAGAAACGTTCCAGCGGTCTCGCCGAATGTAAATTTCGCTGCAGAATTTCCGAGCGTTCGCGCCGAGCGCGTAGGAACGCCGATCGGCCAACAGAGGCGAGGAAAAAACGAACGATCTACGCGTCGATAAACTATCGCCGAGTTTCATTTGCGCGCGTCGTAATCGTTCGTAAAAACAGTTACGCTTCCGGTCGGTGATTTTATGTTTTGTCCGGGCAACGCTGAGAACATTTCTCGTCGAGAGTAGCGGAGCGTAGTTCGCGCTCGTCTTTCGGCTCTTTCTCCGCGAGATCTTGCTCTCGCTACCGAAACGAGGGAGACGACGACGACGAGCGGAATCGGGTACGGTGTCGCGTGTTCCGTGCTGGTTGCTCGGCTGTCGTTTCGCTCGTTTCGAAGAGATACGGACGTTGACTAGTCCCGCGCGTAGATGAGAAGACAGCGGCGGCCGCGTTCGTGCCTGCCGAACCGATGCGCATAAACGGACGATCCGCCGCGTAGGAGTCTTCCTAAACGCGCGGCCTTCGTCGCGAATCGGTGATTCGATTAGGAGGCCGCAGCGATAATGGATCAACTCGCCCTTTACATCGAAGCGGACAGCAACCGGGCCGCGAGCTTAAAGGAGGATAACTCGTTTCCATAAAAACGAAGCAGGATAATACGTCTGGAACGGCCGTAAAGCATTCGAAGGTGATAACCGTGCGACACAGGCGTCGTAATTTCTTCTCCGTTTCGAGCAGTATTTTCTCGATACTTTAAATTCGATGTATGTACGTATACGCCGTGCGAAAACGATATACGTATACACGACGGTCGAAAGCATTGGACGAAATTGGTTGCGCGACGAGACACGGTCGTACGATATTAGGAAGAAGGTCGTTTCGGAAGAAAGCGAGAGAATTCGTCGAATATTTGTCGAGTTTGTTTTTCTTGGCTGTCCGTTTAACCAACGTGTTCTCCTCGCTACTCGTCCTATGCACGAGCTTCGACAGGCTTTGCGCCGTCGCGATCGATACCGGTTGAGAATGCGAGCGACCGCATCGTCGATGGGGGCATATATGTACCTGTAAGAAGCTGGCGTAGGCGGTTGGTAAGCCGCATTGACGTTACTTAACCACTTAGGTTACTTACGGCCGGTGCTGTTATTGTCGAACGTGCTAATAGATCGGCGGCTTCCATTTCTTCGGCAATAATAAATTATCAAGCCTACCGGCCGCGTGTCGTAACGCGAGTAGGCTCGTGCCATTGCCTCGAGTTCCACTCGAAGGGTGAACCACCCGAGCGTGTGACGTCTCGATCGACGTTTGATCGATCGTGCCGCGTACGAGTCGAATAAACATATTAGCACGATAGTAACGTTATTTTTTACCGCGTAGGTGAAACGGAAAATTGGAACTGCTCCGAGCGAAACAAAGCGAAGAAGAGGTTCCTCTTATTCTTACGCAATGAAATTGCGTTATACACGTTTCGAATATCTTTCACATATACTCTTCTCTGTATAGCCGAATCATCGCCAGTGAAACGAGATAGTTTGTAGTTTCAGTAGCAAGTTTAGGTAACGTGGAATCGGAAAATCCTACGCTCGTGTTCGTTCGACGAACGAGCCAAGAGAATAAGGAAACGTACGAGATTCGGTGTAAATCAAAGCTTATACGAAGCCGTTAAACCGTTTTCATTGCGGTCGGTGGAACGTTGTAATATTCTTAACAAATGGTGCGCGCGAGAGCGAGCGAGACGTCGCGAAGAACTCAGGTTGGTTTTATGGCTGCCTCTCCGACGGGATTGGTAATTTCGTCGATCGAAAGCCATCCCCTACGAAACAGGAACGTTCGAGAGACGATCCCGTCCTTTCACTATCCACGCTGTTTAGCCTGCGCGAAATAAATAATTGATTTTTTTTTTCTTCACCGGCCCGACCGATGGAACAGAAGCGTCACGAGCAAGGCGAATAGTTGTAACGGCGTCGGGTTTGACTTCCTCCTTTCGACTCGCGGGAGAAAGTCATTGTTGTTCGCGGTTTCAATGAAGTTTAAGTAACCGACCTCGACTCACAGATATATCATTGTACCTTTGTGGCGCCAAGACATTGTTACACCAACGCGCGCCGCGGTGGGTGTGCATTGTTTTATAGGAACCCGTGGCACGAACGCGAAAAGTTCCGCCCTGCCGGTAAAACTCGCCAACACCTTTTTGTCCTACTCTGTAATTGCAATGCAGAGGAAAGAGAGGGAGAGAGAGAGAGAGAGAGAGAAATAGAGAGGGAAAGAGAGAGAGGGGGGGGGAAGAGAAGAAACGCAAAAAGAGCAAAAGCAGAAAAAGGCGGGGAAAAACTCACGCGATGAACTCGTAAAACTCGAGCCGCCAACCGGTTAAGGAAACTCTCGGTCGGTCTGTCCGCGATGTTAATAGCCGATATTAGTAATAAATTACGAAAAGTACATTGTAATTATACGCGAGACCCGCTAAATATTCGAAATGATTCACGGTCCCACGGTACGGTGCCAGCGATCTTTATGTACGATCGTCCCGATCGTATCGTTGCTTTTAATTTTTTCCGAACGAAAGTTAAGACGTCGTTAAGACGAGTCGTAACGAGCGTCAAACTTCGGTAGTCCACTTTCGTAGTCGCGTAGAAGGACAGGTTTGTTGGACGGTTGGCGATATTTAAACGTCGAAGAAGCCCGCAATACGTCAAAACGCGTGTACATAATCTGTGCGTAAGCGAGATCGGGACCGGTCGTGCGTCCGGAGGTCGTAACGAGAAGAGTATTTTTCGTCGCGCGACGGCGGCCACGGACCGCGCCAAAAATCATATCGTCCGTCTGATCGATTCGATTATTACCGTTGTAATTATTTTCGCTCTCGCATCGCGCAACACCTGCGATCGTAAAGCGATCTTATTCGCCGCTAATAAATTTTCGTTGGTCGCCCTCGTTCCGTTCCATTTAGGGATAACGTCGATAATCGGGCGAGAGAACGTTGGTACTTTGCGAGCGATTAATTCTGCGCTCGTCCGAACGATTCTCGAACGTTTTATTCTCTTTGTACGCGCGTACGCGCGATTTACAAACAGATTTTTGCGAGTATTTTAGGTAATCTTCGTCACGGTTGGTCCACGATAATACGTGGTTGTACTACTGAGACGAGTTCGACCGTGCGTAATTTCGTCGTTGCACCAAGGAGAAAAGCTCATAAATATTTAACTCCGTCGAATATAGAACGCGGTGATTTACGTAACGGAAAATCAAGGAAATTTAATGGAAGCGTATCGAGCGATTGGCTGCCTCTTCGATCCAAAATGTACGTGGATAGGTTTCGCGATTAAATTTCCAATTACCAGTGTTTCGCCTGGAAAATACAAAGTACTACTTTTTTCTTTTTGGTCCGTCGGAGATTAATGGTTTTTCGTAGACCGAGTCGAACGATGTCCGACTCCGATGCAGGATGGATGAGCAATCTCGGGGAGACGGTGTCGATGGATCGAGTTACGAACCGCTCGCGTTTAACACGAACCCGATCGTGATTTGAACTTTTATTTCGAGCACGTTCCGCTGGTGTAATCCAAGGAAACTCGTGCAGCTTAATACACGTACGAACACGTACACACCGAGTCTGACAACACGTGCCGTGTTCTACTTGCATGATTCGCCGCGATCGCTCTTGCTCGGCCGAGATCTGCATTTAATCGGCGTTCGCTTTTACGATGTATCTTCTTTAATCGTTGCGCCGTCTGTAAAAAGACGGAGGCGAGCGACGACCGAAAAATTACATCGTTCCAGAAAACAAGCGATCTCTATAGAGATATCAAAGACGCGCGGTAATAACTCTCTCCTGGTAGTCACGAATTTAATCAGCGGTATCGGGCAGAGACAGAGACAGAGACAGAGACAGAAACGGAGAGAGAGAGAGAGAGAGAGCGAGAGAGAGAGATTTTTTTAATTCGTCGGTTGCTTCATTCCACGAATACGCGGTGCTAATCAGCCGTCAAAACGGAGGTAATAACTGGAGCGGCAAGGAGAGCAGGCAATTATTATTAATTACAGCGCGTAGCCAGGGGGAAGATTGACAGCTTCCATATTTAAACTGAAATCCCCTCGTTATGTAATCGTGCGAGGCGGCTAGCTTCCATTACACGTACATGTACCTACCTACGATATGTTGCCGCGCTGACAACACGTGCCACACTTCTGCCGCATGATTTGCGTTACGTGCAGGCGCAAAGATTTGCCGAGTATACGTAGGAGAGGCTCGCTCGACCTGCCGGCTTCGTGGTTGCTCTCCCTCGCTTTCGTGCCTGCAAATAGCAGCCCGGCTGAAACTTTCACTCGGGGGCCGTGCCAGAAAATGTCTTTCGATCGTTCCTTCGTACCGGGAAAACGAAAACCCGCAAAAATCCTATTCCGGCGACTGTTTATCGCGGTATTACCTTCGAAAGGGTGAAAAAGCACAGGTATAAAGCGAAACGAAAGCGCGGTTGTGTTTGTAGGAAAATTGGCACTCGCGAAATTGCGAAGATCCGTTTTGAAAAAGGTAGATTCGTATCAGTCGAGCGTCTCGAATCTGTACAATTTCCTGCCGTGCGTAGTCTTTGGTACGTTGACGCGTTAAACGGCGTGCCGACCGATCAGCTGCTTTTTTCCTCGAATTAATTATCTTTTTCTTCTCCACGGCTGGCGAACTTCGCATTTCGAAATTTGTAATTAAGTCGCTCTGGCACGCGCCGGCTCTTTGCTCGAGCGTCGCTAATTACCCGTTCGTCTTCTTGCACGGTACTCGTGCCCGAGACGAGCGTAAAGCGAACGAGCGTCGATGTACGCAACCGCGGTCCGATGCTTCGTAGATAATTGACGGGGCCCTGGTTCCGCGTATGCAAATCCTCTGGAAACCGAATCCGTTGGTCTTATTCTCCATGCCGATAAAAATCTAATCTCTCGCTTCTTATTCGAGGCGTATGTCGGATCGTACGTTTCCTTTAAACGCGGAAACCGTCGACCCTGGCGAACTTGAAATATTTTCGGCCTCGCGCGAAAACGCGTAAACGCGTCGCCCGCGAAGCGATTAAAGTTTCCCAACGTACGTAAAGTCGAATTTATCAACGTCGATTAAATTTATTACGAAAACTTTGCCCGTTCGAATCGAGCGATTCTCGTCGAACGATTTTCACCGAGGACGTTCAACGTCGGTCCACGGTGGTGGATCGCGGACGGCGGTGAAAAATTCAAGTGCCGCGATGCCGAACGGACGCAGTTACACCGGGACAGGTCGAGTTATTTTAACGAACGTAATTATCCGGCCGAGTCGTCCGATTACAAGCGTACGAAACGGTCGGGCGCATCGACACGGTTGGGGGCAGTTCTGGCCGTTTCTTAGCGACCATCGCCCAGCGTGATCGTATCGCGGTCCTACTATTAGTACGATGATATATGTCATCATTATATCCTCCTTATTGCGTTAACCGCATCCTGTGATTTACGTCCCAAGGACCTGCTTCACTTCCGTTCTTTTTCTTTCGTTTTACGACCCGTCCCATTTCGCCAATGACTCAACGTTTGATACAACGTGCCGATGCACTGCCACAATGTTTATGGCTTTCCCTTCGCGCATGCCGTTCCTCTTTTTTCCTTCTGATACCGCGTGATTTATTATCTTGTCCCCGTGGGCGGAGTAAGCGAAAGGGGAAAAAGTCACCGTGCTCTTCCTTTCAAACAACGTACCAAATGTAACGCGGAGTGTCGCGCGCGCTGTGACCGAGAAAAGCCACAGTCTCGTGGAACGGAAGGTTCGACACCCGATGCAACTTTGTTCGTGATATTCGCCGGTGTTCGTATTTTCTCTCGTGATATGCTTCGAAGATTACGAGTCGGCGTAAAATTCGGAACGACCCCGTACCACCCATCTGTCGATTCGACGGTTAAATATTAGGTTGTCTCGAAAGTTTCTTTCCTTCTGTAAGCAAATAACAGACGCACAACCTCTTTTCGCTCGATATTATTTTGTCGAATCGCGTACGATCGATTTTCTTCTATTTCTATCGTTACGATCGTACACGATTCGACAAAAGTAATGGAAAACGGAGAACGTGGTGCATCCGTTATCGTCTCCTTACGAAACGAAAGAAACTTTCCGGACAGCCTAATAACGGCGGATCGTCTTCTCCGCGAACGACGAACGCAAAAGGTCCGAAGAAACGTCTCCCGTGCGACGGATCTGTCACGCCGAAGAATAGCAGGTTGAGAGAGGATTCGCGGAATCGTCGGAGTCCTGTCGGTCGACGGTCGCGGAAGACGTCGCAGGCAACCTGTGAATATTCGTGCGTGGACATCGTACCGGTCGACTGTTACGGAAGATGCGGCGAGCCTCGTGCGAATCACATCGTGTACGCGGATAGCGGTAGTGCTCGGCCAGTAAACATCGAGAATATTGGTATAATATGTAGATCTAAGCGTGTACGTGGGTTGTCGGTAATGCCCTCATAAATCAACCGCTCCATTGTTTTCCTTCGTTGAATGAGCCGAGCGTTGCCGCTCGGTAGTCCCGCGCATTCCATATTTCTGTTCGGGATATTACCGGTATCCGGTATAAATCTTGGCGTTTCGAGCATCGTCGACTTTCGCGTCGATAGTTGCCAGCCCATCCGAGTCGATCGCGTTTCGACGTAGCCGGCCAACAGGCGTGCAATTGCACGGACGAAACGTTCGATTCGATCGCGCGGTCTGCTCTCTTTACGTTTTCTACGTTTTCTTGTTGCGGCTGAGCGGCATCGATGGCTGATCGTTAGTCAGTGTTTACGGTTTCAGACAGATTCGTAGCGTAGTCAATGCCAATAACGTTCGCAGTTGCTGGAGAAGTTGCGTATTCGAGCCAAGTACGGAGCCGTTGGACGCTGTGGGAGAGCCATTGAATTCATCGTGCACTTTGTCCGCGCTACTATTAGCAATGAGACACGGAGTACGCGTAACAAGTACGATATCGAGTTGGTCAAGTTGGTTCGTTCTGTCCTTTCCTCTCAACGTTCGAAAACCGGTCGAGATTTACGACGAGGTATCGAGGATAAGTTACACCGGAGATCAACCTAAATTTCGCGAAGGATATATCCTCGCATCGTGATCGGGATAACGAAACGCGCCGTAGCTACGGCGGTCTACCGGTGCGAAAACGTTGGAAATCTTGGATGCGGTTGCTGGAAAGAACGAGACGCGAAAGATCGGGGGCGAAATCGGATTAACGGGGATCGGCCGTTGAAGCGGGTGTCCGTGGCGCGACGTGAGCGCGTAATCAGCACGGTTCGACGATTAATGTTATAAATATTCCGCTAATGCCCGTCCGTTAGGTAAGCGTTTCACCTCCTTATTGCTAACAGCTGCATACGGAGAGCGGCCGTTTGCGCGGCGTATTCGTCGATGATTTCATACATTATTTCAAAGCCGCCCCACCTGGCCTTCCCAGTGCAGGGGAGGAGACGACGGAGACGGAACGCCGTATCTGGCGTCTCACCGCAAATCACTTTCATAGTTTCGTTTTTATGACCGAAAGTCGTAATTTATGGTCCACGCGGTCGATCGGTGCGGGGTTTTCGCCACGCGAGAAAACGGATTACGCGGATCGACTTTTACCAGGAGCCACCGGCGGAGCTTTCAAAAGCTCTCTCCGGATCGCCATTAGCGCGAGCTAAAGACGCGTGGCGTGGGAAAGTAGAGGAAGGCCGGAGCACAGTCGGTGTGCGTACACGCCTCCGTGTTGCGCTGTGCGCCGATCGGCCAGCGTTTACGCTCGCATTCATAAAGGTAGATCGCCCGTGTCTGGCCCGATAATTAAGAGGCAGCTCGTCTACGCGAGCCGACTCGTTCCTCTCCGGCTCGTTAATTACGAATTTTCCTTTTCGAGGGCCGATTTTTACCAGAGGTCGTCTCATTTGCGTTTAATCGCGCCCTCTCGCGCTGGCTCGCGATTTCACCGCCACTTCGTAGCTCGCGCGCCACTTTGTTACTCTCTCGTTGCGAAATCGTCCACGCTGGCCGCGATGCTCGCGTTGGCGATTGCCTTCGAGGAGAAGAAAAATCCAGACGTCTCGCTGGATATGGCGCGTCGGTACGCGCGATTCGTTCGACGTTCTTCCAGATCGTAATAACGCGATCGCCGTGAGTTCGCGCCAGGTGAAATTGTTTCGTGGATTCGCCGCTGGCTGAATAGCTTTCTTTTCTTTTCTTTCTTTTTCTTTCTTCTTTTCTTTTTTTTTTTTTTTCTTTTTTTTCGAGCCGCGTTGGCATAATCGACGCGTCTGGACGGCGAACACACCTATGTCTGGATCGTTACTGCCGCGTCCGATGGAGCCGATTCAATTTCAGCGGTAATCTCGCCGCATTACGGAAAATAGGAGAAATCTAGCGAAAGTAAACGTAACATCGTCGACCTGTTGCAACTGCTGCGTAATAATGCAATATGTAATAATAATAAGAGGATAATAACGCGTCTAGCCGCTAGGATACAGTCGAATACAACGTATCCAAGTAACGTACGTATCGTTACCGCGTCGGCTACGACCGAGTCGAGTGGATTGGCCTCCTTTTCGTCGGTCAGAAACGTTCGTAGGCGCCTGAGGTTGCAGATAACGCCTATTAATTGGGCGACAACGCGCGTTCGTTACGTAAAGAAAGCCGAATCCGTTTTATCTAATTTTGCCGGAAGGCTGGCGTAATAACGCAACGGTGTTTTATAATTCGTCCTACCGCGATAAGCGAGGTGCGCGATGTTTGCTCGCTCGATAGGATAACGCTCGATTCTGCTTTCAAACGACTTTATTAGTCCAGTTATCCAAGGCGGATACGCGTTCATCGACGGTTCTACGCGCTTTTAGATTTCGCTTGCGTAAGACCACTAGAGTTCTGCTTGTCGTAAATGCGAAAGAAGCGCTTGGTCGCGACTTCTTAATCGGCGAATCGATAAGTGGAGAAACTAGTATGCACGCTTTAGAAAATTCGAATAACGAGAAGCGTCGATTAACGTTACGTTATAAATAATCGCCGAGTATTACTCCTGTCGTAAAGGCCACGAGCCTGTGTAACGCGCGAAACAGAATCTTCCCGTAACATTCCTATAATCCGAGAAATCCGAGAGATAGCAGCGTCGGGTATTGTCGTCTCTGCCGGTATTCCTTCGTTCGGCATTTGTTCGCATCGCTATCCGAGTCTCGCGCAGAAGCGATTTACGTTGTCACCGCGGCGAGATGCGATCTTAATTATTCGAGCGCACCGACCAGACTGCTGCCACCGTTCCACGGCGATCCTTTCGTTTCGTTTCGTTTCGTTTCGTTTCGTTTCGTTCCAAATGACCGGCGTAATTGGCCCATTAGAGCGTCGTCCCTGCTGTTTCCTGGCCGAGCGTGTACGAGCGAGCTGAATCGTGTCGCAGAATGCAATTCTGCGAGACGTTCGCATCGATTCGCGCCGGCGCCGCCGGAAAATTGCGCCCGGCATGGCACCGCGTTTACCCGTCTTTTCCTCGCGTTGCGTCGCGCAGCTGCGTCCATTCCGGAGTGACCGTACAACGCAACGTACGACGACGACGACGACGATGTCCTCTGCGCAGAATGGGAGGAAGCTGTGGCGTACATCGCGTCGTAAAACGAAACGGAATACACGTTGCGGTTTTTACGCTTATCGGCAATCGTACGATGAAACTGGCAAATTTACGTACGAATAAACGCGTTGGAATATCGATCTGTCTAACGGACATACTCCTATCGCTATTCGCGACGTACGAAGCACGGTGTTTTAATGGCAAAGCGCAACAGCCTTCAATCGCGTTTAAATCATCCGAATTTTATACATAGTCGTACGATTGATAAAACGTACAGGATTCGCGTTCTTCGACGAATACTTTACGCGTACAGTCGCATCGCGTGCGATGAGTCGATCGACGCGAACGTACCTTCTGCCTCTATCCGGTATTTCGTAGAATTTGTACGTTACTGGAGCAGGGACGTTGGATTTTCGCGTAGGACACGATGAAATCGCAAGCTGCCCGGCTTCGTTCCATTGTTCTCTGGCTAATTTTCTGCGAGCTGCAATTCGACTCCCAAGGGGCCCATTACGATTGCTATAATAGCGCTCATCAAGTCTGACCGCCTATCACCTTTACCTTCGTCTTGTCTAATTACAGGTCACGTTTATTGTTTCAGGATGAGAGCGAGCTCTCGAGCAAGCGGTGGGCCAGTGCGCCCCGCCGCCCGGACAGCCCCTGCGTCCTGGGGGCACCAACGTCTAGGGAGGTACGTTGGCTTTTCTTACGTTTCGCGCGTTCTTTCTTCTTTTACCTGTACAATAGTCTCGTGCAAACAAACCGGAGACTCGGTTCCGGCTTTAAGCAACGATAACATCTACGGATCGAATATATTACGAGGATATTCATCTACTCTGTATTCTTTCACCGTGCAAGAGGTTAAAGCAAGCCGGTAAGGTTCGCGTACGCGAATATTATTAACGTTACGCGAGCAGTTTGTCCATACACGTGATAAGCACCTAATGGTAGATTCGTATCGATCGAACTGACTTGACCGGAATAATTCGGACGAGTTCGGGTTGCGCGTTTAAAGTCCGATTTAACAAGTCGAAGTTGCAATTTGCAAATTACACGTCGCCTCGTATTACGTTCGACGACGGCAAGCAAGACCGTTTGTATTTCATCCGATTTTATTCGTACCTTGTTTCGTGCCGCTCGCTTTAATCCCGCGCGAAATTAATTTCATTTAAAGCGAGTGCAAACCGAACGATTTATTTCGTTTTTAACGAGACTGCTCTGCTCGAGAACACAATGTTCCTACGGCGATTTTCTCGCGCCCGATAAGAACCCCGGCAGCGTTTTAGAATTTTCTCAACCTGTACCTATCTGTATCAAATCTGATACCGTAAACTCATCGCGCTAATTACGGCCGCGAAATATCGCGAAATAATTCGTATTCTCTCTCACGAGAATGCGCAGCCTTCCGCGTGGCATTACGGCAAGTTCAAGCCACGTCGTACTTTAACCTTCCCACGAACGTGTCCGATCAATTTTTCCAGTTAGGCGTACGATCGTAGCCTGTTCGCGAGCGATCTCCATTTGTTTACGCGGCGAGGCAGCGATCACGATCAGAGATCGGTATCGAACCGCGGGAAGCGCGTGTCGATTGGCCGCGAATGGAAACCCGCTCGACGATTCCACGCGGTACGTGATGGCACCCGAATCGTGATGTCGGCCTCGTGTGTCGAGAAGTCAGACCGACCGTATACTTGACATGTACATATATATCCATACACAGATATATATATATATATATATATACACACATATATGTATATATATATGTGTGTGTGGGCTACTAATAGGGACTGTCAGGGTTGTTAGCAAGAACCCCGGTATGTCAGCACGTCACTCCCGGAAGGACGATTAGCGGCGAGACCGCGAAGCGAGGTGTCGATTTAGGAAGGTGATCGTACAAGGACTCGGAGCGCGCCAACGAACCTCGCTACCATACTCCTCGACGCTTTCTTGCGGTGATTTCATTGGTGGCTCGACGTTTTTTCGTTTCATCGGATTGCGTATGAGTGAACGGTGATTTACGATAATCGTGGCAGTTGGAATTCGCGCGAGACGAATGTATAATTAAAGACGAAAGTTTCTAAAATTCGATATCATCGGTTAAACGTTCACCGTCACGCCGGTGGTCGTGGATGATAGGCGCGCGTGTCGTCTCGAAAATTCTGCCGGCTACCAGCCGTTTCAGAATTTCTTCGCAACGAACGTCATCGACTAGGCAGATTTTAGACAGTCGGATTTTATCGCGAAATGGGTAGCCACCGTGTTCTCTCGTTGCAGGGATTCGTTCTACCGCTGGTATCTGTCTCGTTGTTTGAAAATTCCACGCGAGGTCAACCGGCCCGCGGCGGGCAACGCGTATTAACCACAACTTCTCCTCGGGCGAGTACCGGGGTAAAATTTAACGAGTCCTCGAATCAATGTGAATTATTCCGCTGATCTAACGCGTCGTTATGCGTCGGAAAATCGCCGCGGAGGTTAGATTACGAGGCACAAAAGGAAACACGGCACAAAGAGCGCATTATATGTAGCTGTAGGAGAGAATATTCATAGTCGGTCGCGACGGAGACGCAACGCGGATGATGGCCTTACGACTTATTCGTAGGACTTATTTGCGAGTACGTGGCGCCACCCACAGGGTCGGGCTCTATGATGGGTGTGACTCCGTGTTGGTATTCGCGATGCATATTACTACGTGGCGCGGTAACGCAGAGAATACGAGAACCGCCTCTCGCAAAAGGTAGTCTTTCTCCGGAGGCTACACGTCCGTCTAACCGGTGGCTCGTAAATGCACACGCGGTCGTGATTAGACTCGGAGACAATGGCCCGTAGCACGCGTCGTGGTCGTCGTGGTCGTCGTCGTCGTCGTGGTCGTCGTCGTCGTCGTCGTCGTCGCATATCGCAAGCGTATTGTATGTTTTTTAAACGCGTCCGCTCGATGCCATTTATTTGCATACCGGTATAGTTGGGCCTGCCTAACAGAGAGTCTAGAGAGGAACTCTCGCGTAACAGTAATCGTTTGAAACGGCCTGTCGCGTACCATCTGCCGCGACACACAACGTTTCTACTCGTCCTCGTCGTTGTGCTCGTACCGCAGGCTCGTGAATGCCTCGCGTTAAATCGTTGTTGCCTGAGAAATCGCGATTTGATGGTGAATGCCTGGCTGTCGTCAAGGTAGCCGTAAAACCGTAGCTTCTTGCGAAAAGCAGCATCCAGGCCAGTCGTGCCTGGAATATGATCGCGACACCTGCGAAATGGCTGTCCGACGGAACATTTTGACGCTGCTCGAGTATTTAACGTTCCCTAAGTTTCGTTATTTACGTATACGTGGATACGGTACCATACTGGTTGGGCAACGATCGATCAAAGACGAACAACGCAGAAAATGCGCGTAACGTGGAACGGTAAACAGGACGATCGTTCTGTTACGATTCTCGTAGCAAACTGGAAGCAACGTTGATCGCGAATCGCAGAGGTAATTGCGATTCTAAATCCCGTCGCTCTCTTGCCTCCCGCAAACGTAAACGTTCGCCCGGTTGATCGATTAATCGGCCGACGATTTGCTGCTCGTTAAGAATTTTTTCGTTGCATTATTTGCCATCCAGTGTCCACGTGTACGTAAGGTCGGTGAGTCGGCGGCGTGCTGGTATATTTACGTTGTTGGAAGCGCTGTTGCATCGGGTACAGTTCAATTCCGTTACGTGGACGTAGCCACGGGCTTCCCACGCCAATTAAACATGACTCATTAACGGGCAGAAGCCGGTAGCCGGGATCGATGCCTGGCCGAAGCCGGGCAACCCTTCTATAACTCTGCGCGGCACAGGCAATCGGAACTAATCTCGACCCATCCTCTCCTCTCTGCCGGCTGTTCGCGATGCGATATTACCGCTGGTACCGGTAAACTGCATGCATCGTGCATGCACCGGCCACGACGTTCGCCACGCCGCGGCGCAATATTTCTCTCGCCGGTTCACCTGGTACACGCGTAATTGCGTGTAAAGAGTTCGCGGCCCGGCAGAGATACGTCGTCCCCTCGCCCTTCCGCCGCCCTATCTTCGTTTTCACCTTCGCGTTTTAATCCCGTTTCCACTCGCACCGGCTCGCTAATTAGACCGACGCGGCTCTCGAGATTCGAATCGTCAGAATCGAGTTTCCCCTGTCGATTTTCTCGTCGTCCGCTACAATTCGTTACCAAATCCTTCTCCTTTTCTCCGAAACGTTTCCATCGTAAAAATTCGCACGTCGAGTACATGCGCGCTGCGGGTCAACGATCCGAGCTGGCATAGAAGCGTTGGATTTTTGCGTAAAAGCCCGCTGATTCGTCGATAGCGCAGTCACCTTTGCGCTTTAAGGAATTTCTGTCAACTGTAAGAAAATAACGGTACTGGTAAACTAGTAACAATACCCGTCCCCCTTGCGGCGGCTGCCGCCGCCGCCGCCGCCGCCGCCGTCACCGCGTGCACGTATTATCCGAGCATTAGCTGTTGAACGATGCGGCGGCAGCGTGGTCTTCCGCCGAAGTCTACGAGAACATCGCCGTCGAACGGGCCAGCCGGCGTTGCCACGGTCCAACACAGAGACGATGGAACGATAGAACGATAGAAAGAAAGAGACGAAGGGGACGAGGGGGTGAATTATTGCCCGAAGATTTCGCGATCGCTTCCGATAGTCGTGGATTCCATCGTGGCTATCGTGTCTGGTCGGTTGCCTCGTCGCCTGCCTTTGGTAGCCGTGGAATCTTTCGTCGTTTGATTGCTTGTCGGATTTTCCTGGCCGATGCCAAGAGGACGATAGGGATAGGCTCGTTAGAGATACGTTGATGCTCGAATATATTGCAGGATTCGAGTGATTTAACGGCTACACCGGTTGGATAAACCGACGCGTTTCGTCGTGCAAGACGTTCTCTCCTTCTACATGGGACGTCGTATCAGATAGCGTGGGATTTTGGTAGACAGCCACCTGCTGGGTGTCGCGTTCGCCGCTAATTAAAGGAGATTTTGCGAATGCGTAAATTCGTTGGTAGCACGCGTTCAACTCGTTTCTCGTTAATAACGGTAGCGAGTGCAACGACCTTTAGCGCCGATGGAATTAGTTCGACGATATTTGAACACGAATTTCGACTCTACGCGTAGCGTATCGCGTCGGTACGTTGGCTGCAGGAGCGAGCGCGATTTCGCACGCGCAGTTTTGAACGCGTTCTCGATGATTCGTCGAGTCGAACGGATCGCGCAACGGCGATAACAGCGATGCGGTCGGATCTCGAATTCAGCAGAAATGTGAAAACTGGGACAGGTGGAAAAGTAGGATCGACGAAGGAGTCATCCTCCGTTCTTGCGCGTCGAACGGAATTTATGACACTCGAACGGTTCCACGATCGCGCACGGGCTATGATTTCACGTGGCTGGAAATTACCAGTCAGCACCTACATCCTCCCGATTTCTAATTTCCATTTCCCATCGGATCTGGGTAAATAGGCAAATAGCCGCCCACGCGATGTACCTAACCACGGATGTACACGTCGATTCCGTGTCTCGTCGTCTCTTCGTCTCTTCGTCTCTTCGTCCGCTCTTATCAAATCTGTCGTAAAGTTCTTAGTCGATCGTCGAGAAAACCGATGATCGTACGCGCCCGTGGCTCGTAAACCATCCGCGTACGTACAAAAAAATCGAGCGACGAACCTCGCTCTTCGATATCCCTTTCCATTCGTCACGTTCGATAGCCGTCCTCTATCCATAAATTACAGCGCGTCGTTACGTACAGACCGGATTTTCCCGCAACCTACCGATTTTCCACTGTCCGTAAAAGCTATCCGAAGGAGCCCGCACGCGATCAAGAAGCATCGCTGACGGAAAGACGGACCGCGTGGCAGCGACCAGTAGCCGCGGTATCGATCGAACGTATCTCGGATCCAGGACGAACGTCGGTCGATCGTTGGGAACGTGGGCTGGGCTGGGCTACCTTCGTGAAGTGGACACTCCCGGATCTTTGAGTTCTCTCCGAGGAAGGTGTCGTCACCGGTCGCTCCTCCGTCCGCGTGCTCTTCTCCGAATTACGTAACCTCCAGCGTACGTACGTGCACGAGTTGGCCGTACATGAGTGCGATTGACGCAGGCTTTAGGGAAGGGAAGGGAAGGGAAGGGAAGGGAAGGGAAGGGAAGGGAACGGGGACGCGACGAGGCTGAAAGAGGGGAAACGCGCGTACACGCTTCGCACGGGCGCGCGCGTTCGTGCTGTTACGTACCGCACCTTCGTCACGAAGAACGAATAAACGAACGTACGGACGGACGTATGGCGCATCGTTGCGTTCTAAATCGACGGACGTCGGTGCATTACGTCGGCGCAAGCCGTGCATCTGCCGGCCATTCAGGCCTTTGTCTCCCGCTAACGTGGGCGTTGCGGAATATCTATTGTCGGTCTCGTCTCTATGTGGTTGCTCGCGCGAGCGAGCTAAGCGACCGCGGCGCGCCGCTTCGAAAGCGTTTGCACGATGCTCACGATGCATCATCCCGCTGCAAGATCCAGCGAACACGCCGGTCGCGATAACGGGAAGGGCAATATGTTCGACGGACGTGTGAAACGCGCAACGTCCTGTAAACTTCCATTTGAAATTCTAATTGGGCAGGCTTCTAATCCGCGCGGATCGCTTCGCTTTGTTCCACGCTTTCGTAATATTTCGGCGGTTCGTGCGCTTTACGGTGGAAAACCGGTCCGGACGTCGTAGGTGGACGTTGTCGTCGGAAATCAAGAACGAGACGAGAACTTTGGATCGATATCTACGACGTCACGGTCCTTTGACTCTTTCGTCGTCGTTTTGTTCTCGCGCGCGAAGGGGACGATTCTCAAAGACGCGATTAAAACGGAAGAAGGAGGGAAAGCGTTTCGATTTCTAGATCTATCTCGAGTAGCTTCAAAACGCGCGAAGGAAGAATGAGATTCGTCGGTAAAATCGGGGTTCGACGATGTTGATCCGGTCGAGCGTGGACAGCGACGCGGCTCGCACAAAACGGCGAACATTTTGGAATCGCAAGGCGCGTAGTCGTTGTTGGCAAAGCACGGATCGCTCTTAGAGGCCTACACCCAGTCCACGTTTTCGCCAATGGCATTTTAATCGAGCGTCGGACAGCTGGAGATGCCGGCTCTTCCTCCGACCCCTCGTCCGTGTCGCCACCCTGCCAGAACCAACGCATTCTTCTTCATCGTTTCGCGTGACTCGCGGCTGCGACTTTTACGTCTACGAATTTACATGTCGACCAGCCTGCCGCGACCAGCGTCGCACGAGGTGTGGCCACACCGACACACTCTCTCCAACGCGCGCGCGCGTGCACGCACGATCAGCATGTCCGGTTTGAAAATACACGAGTAGTCTTTTTTTTTCGAATATTAAAAGAGTTGTTTCACTTTAGAGGAAGAAATACGGCGGTGAGTTTTATTTACGAGACGTTCGGCGATAAAGATTCAAATGAAACTTCGATCCGAAATCGAGGTTTCTCGGTGGGGGCAGCTACTTCTTATTACGGCGATTTTATCATTAAATTTAGACGGAGTCAGGCACGATCGATCGTACAAATCAAATTCTGTTTTATCGTTAAGATCGGATACGCTACCTGTCGCCTATACGTGGCTAAGTTTCGCACGCGCAAGAGTCGTTTGCTCGTTAAGTCGTCGCGTATATTTTCGAACGTTGACGCGCGCACGAACGCCGGCCGTCTCTCAGCTCCCTCCGTTTCTTTCTCACGGACGTGTACGCGTTCGAGCAAGCGCGAGATGAACGCATGTTGCCCGCTTTACAAGAAGAGCAGGAGGAGGGTTCCGGCGCAAAACACGTCTGAACGAGGCGCGTCTCGTTCGATCGTGCCTCCACAGACGCAATTGCTTCGTCGAGGCACTCCGCTGGCTTTTGTCGAAGGCATAACTCCGACGATTCACACGCGGCCCACGGATTCTCGATCGACGATGATCTTTCCTGTCGGGCCGCCCGCTCGCGCGCATACCTGCGCCTCGATGTTCGCGGGACTGTGTGTTTGCACGATCGCGTTTACTTTCCTCGCCGATCATAGTCCATTCGATGGACCAACAGGTGGACCTTGTTCGATCCTCTCGTCTCGTCCCTCTTTTCTCTACATTTTCGCGCGCCCAGGGGGCTTTCCCCGTTGCTCCGTACGTTTCCGCTCGCCAAACAACTTATCGCCGGCGATAATCAGATTCGCAATTGGTTCGTTAAATTTTTCCCGCGACCGTCGCGTACGAAACGATCCTTCTGTCGAAGCTGCGAGCTTCGTTTAATCGCGAACGGACAGTCCTAGGAAAGCCACGGCCACGTCCACTCGAAATCTTGCGCAGTCGCACGCGCTCTCCATTCGCGCGACGATCCCAAGAACTCCTCTTCGGTCACACCCAACCAACTTTCTATCGCCGTATTCCGTTATCAAGCGTTCTTCGCCGTTCGAGAATTATTCGACGGATCCTAACGACTCGATGTACCTACGGCGTTCTACTAAAATTTCCTCGATCCGAGTAATCCCGCGCTCTAGCCGCGAGCGCTCAGCCACGACCACACTCTCCAGACTCTGATCTCTGGCATCTTTTGTCGCTAAATCCCCGACCGTGGCAAACCTCGCGTTATTTCTTCGATCAGAGCGAACGGGGGAGGGGGGGGAGGGAGGGAGAAGCCTCGTCGGCCCTTTCTAGCGAACAAGTACCTCGTTCCACCGCGAAGAGGATCGACAATCATCCCTTACGGTGTTGCACGGTAAATCACGGCTCGGCTGCGAAACATCGCGAAGATGTATGACGCGAGATTGTAGATGCGTTTCCATTGTACGGTCCCCCGAGATACGCGAGATGCGCGCGGTGTGTTCTGAAATCGTTGACGCGCTTCGCCGCATCCTTCATCCGTGTTTTTCTCGGGCGGCCACCACCGGTAAATTCGATTGGCGAACCGGAGGCGAGCCGCATCTGGTCGACGGGGCGCAGCAGCCTGTTTCCTCGCGATCTTAGGCGTGCGCGATTCGTCCCGGTTAGCGGCGTAAGTACTCGTTACCACGAGGAAGAGGAAGGTGCCGCATAAAACGGCAGGATTTTTTCTCGCCCTACGAAATATGTCGAGTCAGTCGCTTGCAGCCTAGCTCAGAGTCGTAACATCTGCCGCCGCTGATTGTCGAGTACCGTACGCGCTAAGCCGCGAACGAATAGAGGCGCCGCGAGTGTTGACCGCGTGTCGTCTTCTTTCACTGCCGCGGGTTTTATTACGTTTCCTCGCTAAATCACACAGTCCGCGTTGCGAGTCGCAGTATCTTCCAGAGGTCTCTTCCGTACGTATACGCCGTGCCAAGCGAATTACACGTTGAAGGGAGAAAGGATCGCGGTACGCAAAAAGTCGAGGCTTGATTTCGCTTGTTCGATTTTGATAGGCGATGCCTCGTTCCGGTCGATTCACGACGTCGCGTTGTCGTGTCGTGTATCGTCATTGCGGCGAAACGAAGAAGAAGAAGAAGAAAAAAAAAAGGAAAAGACGAAGAAGAAGAAGAAGAAGAGAAAAGAAAAAGAAACAGCTACGTGATTGCCGATTCACCGCTATCCGCGTATATAGACACGTCCTGTTTGCCGGGGCTGGTCGATCGCTGGCAACGATCGGCCGTGACAAAATATTCCTTCCGACGCGACGCGTGGTTAGGTTTGCTTGGTATTGGCGACGCGATCGCGACCATGCGGCGAACTGCGCGCTTTCGCGCGTTTGAACGAGCGAATCGAGCGCAAGATGGACGATCTATCGCATCGGCATTGGGCCGGTCAATCGGACGGCGATTGCTTCTGTTTTGATAATATACGCCTCTGTTTTGCTCTCTTCTGCTCGCTTCGCCGAGTCTCGGACGGAATGTTCGCGGAATTGTCGATTAAGGGTAATTACGGTAATTTATCGTAAGAACGTGGATCGTGCGAAAGAAGTTATCAAGCTGATAAAATATAATCTTTGAAATGGAAGAACCTCCGGAGATGAGACGAGACCGGTTTGATACGCAAGATCGCTTCTCGTAGCGCTATCGAAAGAGCGATCGGCGGTACGTTCAATTTTCGACGACGAACAAAATCCGCTTGATTTTCTGTAGAATTCGCCTTCCAGCCGAGGATATCTTCTATCCGTTTTTGCGAAACCGTAGCCCTGCTCCGACGTCCGTTACCGATCGGAACGAGACGAATCGAGGGGAATGTGATTTATTACGGATGGTTCGAGAGCGGTACCGATCCGAGTTGTACCCCCCGTGTGGTGTACACACGTCATAGCGCTCGTCTCGTTCGCCTCGGCAACTGCCGTGTCCAGGAACGTCGCTCTCGCGGCTCTAGACTTCGTTCGGATTTACATGGAGCGCCTGCCACTTAGAAATCGCACGGTTACGCACAGGTGGTTCTATTTATACGATCCTGGCGTCTGCGCTTTCAGTCTCGTTCGAAACGACCCAGCCTCTCCGGTTACATCGTGCCTGTTGCGCGAACCAGCGCAACCTCCTCCAACGGACGTCGATGGATCGAGTTTTTGTCGTCTTACCACGATCGCGAAATTCGCGCAACAACCGCCGGCTATTTTGCGACGCGAATCGTTGGAAAATTCGATGGATGACGAGCCGCTTAACGCGTTTCCTACGAAAGACGAGATACTTTGCGCTCGGCGACTTTGAAAAGGAAAAATTATATCTTATCTTATATAGGATATCTTCGAAAGCGATCGCAACGCGACAAGGTTTCGCGCGGTTCGTATTTATTCTACGTGTTCTTGCCGCGAGGATACGCCGAAGAGCGACGTTTATTCGGTCACCACTTTATCCAATAGGAACGAGAGTTAGGAAAATACGCAGACTCTGTTCTGAGATCTGTCGAACGAGTATCTACGTGTACGAGGAAGCCGTAGATAGGATTTCTTCTACCACCGAATAGGAAGATTACGCGCGTAACGCTTTAATCCGGCGTAGGTAGAATTCTATTTGCTCGCGATTAACACGTTCTCGCGCAGAGGATACGCTTCTCGCGCGAGCGGTACGACTCGGTTTTTAAATCGTTGAAAATTTTCCGAGCGTTCGTTAACGTACCGTTGCGTTACCGTATTTCGTAATTTTCTTCATCGATCATACTTATGTCATCAAACTCGCGGCACGAATTTACGGTAAATCAATGGAACAAGTAAAAACAAAGTTTCCATCTCTCCGCGTGACTCCGCCGCGGACTTTCTACGAGGCGAGGGATCACAGGGACGATCGGCGGAGAACTGGTTTCGTTCTGATTTTAAACATAGAACGAGACACAATCGCGCGGCGATTATGACGTCGTACAACACTGTACACAGGCTGGCCGTCTCACGAATTATAGTATAACGATGGATCGCGTTAATTGCATCTTCGCCGCGGCATCGGTCCGAAATTCCGACCGTGGCACCTTTCCGTTCGTCGATTAATCATCGGCGAGGATACGCGACGGTCTGTAATTAAATATCATCGTTCGATTAAACGTATCTGTGGACGCGGATGTCTGATTCCCGTGTGTTTATCCGACCTCGACGCGGCCAGGGAAGCCAACAAGCCTGCAATTACTCGAAACCGCACCGGTGCCACGACGATCGATCCCCAAATTAGGTGATTGACAGTTCTGGACGCCTGTGAAATCCCGGCAACGCGAAGATCCGCCACGCAATCTTCGATTCCTTCGTAGGCCGCCACGATGTTTTCGTTCGTTTCGAGCAGCGTTTGATCGAACAGCCGGTTCGTTAAATATTTGTTCGACGAGTGTTTCGCCTAACAGCTGCGTCGATTCCTCGGTCCACTTGGTCGGTGCTCGTTGAATAAACGTCAACGCGCGTTCCTCGTTTCTCGGAACGCTTTACTTGATAAACTGATTCGCATAGTTAGCGAGAAGGAGGCCGGCCCAAAAGGCCGTTTCTATTTGGAGAAAACACGTGGCTTTCTATTTTTCATAATCCTCTGGACGAAGCGCGCGCCATGTGCCTTTGCTCGCGCGTCTCGTGGCTGCGAAAACCATTGGGCGGTAATTTTTCGTTCGACGCACCGACGAAGGAAGCATCGACGAAGAGGAGCGAAACGGCGAATTTCGCGATCGGTCCGCCGCGTGATCGACGAGATCCTTCGAGATTCGTGGCCGGACTCTCCTCGTCGGGCCGAGCGGCCAACGTACGGGAACTTGGACGTGGGTCGAGACACGGTAGTCGAACGAGCCGGCTAATTTTCTCTCTCTTTGTCCAGCGCATCGCGGTGGCTGCTATCGCGCTGCCGCTACGCTTTTAATCGAGCCCCGATCGGTATACCTCTATCGTCGAGATCTAAGCGATCCTGGCAATGACCCGGTGACCGTAATGATCACGTAACGATCGACCACCGCGAAGTTAGACGAGATAACGAACCGTGATATCTGGAATCCGACTTGGTGCAACTGCAAGTACCGATTCCACCGAGAATCGCGAATGCCAAGTCGAGGATAGCCGTCTGGTCGCGGCTGTCAGCGTTTCCGTAGATCCTATCTCGAGGCTGCTGCAGCTGGTTCCGAGCTTCGAGCCGATCTCCTTCTCTCGCTCCTTGCCCCGCTCCTACAACGTAGAGCGTAGAACGTAGAATCGATCGAACTCGGGGATCGATCTGTCGCGTCGAGTCGCTCTCGTAGACGTTGTCGTCGAAATTGATTTCTCGGAGCAGCGACGACATTCGAGCGCGGCGAACGTTCTTCGCGATTCTCGAAATCGTTAATTAATCGGCGACCGCGAACCGCTCGATCGGATGCACGCGAACGAATCAATACGGCTATTTGTCAGTGTCGTATCGGATCTACGCTGCTTATTGGCAATATCGGATAACCATCTCGAGGCGTTTAATTATGTCGGTTCGTCGATGTTTCATCCGGACGTCAGCTGTGCACATACGATGCTCGCGTCGATGAATTCCGGGGTGCTCGTCGTACGTAGCGGCTGCGTACGAGCGCGAGCGCGCGCGCGTTGGGCTGCGGCGACGGGCGTCGCTAATGGAACCTGCAATGAGCGGAATAGAAAGCAGACGACACGCGAATCGCGGTCGGAATGAATTCATCGGCTGGGTCGGCGAGTAAGAAGAAAGAACGTGGTTATCGGTTCCCCTTCGGTTGGCGATTGGCCGATGTCGGCGGCCGCGGTAGCACCGGCGCGCACAATTTCTAAATCTCTAAATTACAGGCGGACGTTTATTATCGGAAGAAAGGCACTTAATTTGTACGAGCGACTGCTGTTATAAAAGAGAACCGTTCGTTCGTTAAAACGTTCCTGAAGCGGCGTTGCGTGCCTCGTAAATAAAAGGGGAACGGAGGTCGACCATAGCGGAGCACACACATTCCGCCCTTGTTCTATGATTATCCTCTCCACTCGTTTCTCGCTCGCATTTCTACGGATATCGTTGCCCGGTGATGGTACTTTGGCAGTCTCTCCTAACGTAACGAAGTAACTGGTCGATTGGCGACTTTTTAGATACCTCGTTGCCGACAAGCCGATGATTATATCTAGTTTATTTCCATCGAATCACCGAGGTATCAAGGTTCTTGATATTATGTTGCTTCGCTGCGTTTTTTTAGAACGTGATTTTACAGAAGTTGTTCTTTTTTTTTTTTTCTTTCTTTTCTTCTTCTTTTTTTTCTGAATGATTTCAGAGGATAGCGTTATTTGCCTCGATCTCGCTTTACTTGTTCAGAAGGAAGCGCGCGCGGTTTCACCACGCGTAGAAACTTTTTGTCGGATGGCGCGTATCGATTTACGATTCGCTGTTGCGCCCGTATCGCGATACGTCGAATTACGTAACGTTCCGAGGCCGACAATCTCCATCGAGAGATCAAAGTTTAAAGTTTTGGAAGATCGTGATATTGAAAATTTGAAAGTTGCGAGTCGACTAGCTCGAATCGAGCCAGTACCGAGTCGCCCTACCGTTACCGAGATGTTTCGTCTGGATACTCGAGTTGAAAAGTGAGCGCGATTTACAGCTACGCGGTAACTTTGTGATAAACCGGTAGTTTCGAGGTAAATCGCGATATCCAGTATCGGCGGTAAGGCGCGATGTTGGACGAATTTCTCATAGAAACTTCGCCACACCGACTGCCGACTGCCGGTTCGCTGCTCTCGTTGATTAAATTAAACGAAATCGCAGACTTCGAGCTCTTCCATCTCGCGAGCCGAGCTCCCAACGCAACGAGAAGAACACGGTGTTTTCAACGCGCGAAAACGTATTTTCACGCAGCGTTCTTACGATATTAGACCTTGTAACCGAAAGAAGTGGCGCTGTTGTGTCGTTAACGGGATACCTCGATGAGAACGGTATTTTTATAGCCGAGGTTATTGGTAATGGTACAGCGTCTTCGTTGTAGCGCTCCGCCGGTCAAGAATAACGTTCGAAAACTCGGTTTCTTACCATTTTCTTTGTCGCGGCTGTTCCGTCGAACAAGTTTTTCTTCCGAGTTAACACGATCGACGTCTGTTTGCGTTCGATCGACGATACGTACTTCGTACGGAAGCTACTACGTATTAGCTACCGTGGTACACGACACGCGCGTACTTTTACCACGTCACTGCCTCGTCTAATGCCTCTGTACGCTTTTAGAACAACATTGGCGATAGATCGGATCTCGACGTCGTATTACAGCCGTAGGACTATTAGTCTAGCGACAATCGCACCTAGATAAAATAAATATCGAGCCGAGTCCACCGATGGAATGCATTTGAATAAATAGCGCCTCGTTATCGTTCCACCAACTGCACTGCCTTGCGTTAACGCTGGACTTTTAGCCGAAGCGATTTACTCGCTCGCGTGACGACGTAAACGGAACAGGGCTGTAGCAGCGCGCTGCTGTTTTCGACCGCGTGTTATCGAATTAATCTTCGTTATTCCTCGGTAATCCCGCGATATCCTATTGACCGTGACGCGATATCAGCGAGAAAAGAGGAGTTCAGTTCTAATAATAATAACAATAATAATAATAATAATAATAATAATTATTATTATTATTATAACAACGCTCGATTATTTCCATCTTTGTCTTTTTCCTTTTTCCTCTTTCTTTCTTTTTTCCCCTCTTTAATCCCTCTTTCAATTGGCCCGTCTAATGACTCTCATTCGAGTTGCTCCACGAACGGAACCACGAGCGCACACAGTCGGACACGCGGTTTCGTTTCATAGGTCGAAGCCTTCTCTCTATTCGAACCAATCAGTAGTATTCTCGTTAGGTTGATTTATCGTAAAAAAAGCGGCGGCGCGACTCGTGTATCCAACGGGCTCGCGTGCTACGACTATCTGTTTTCAACTGATCGTGGACGTGACTTCATTAACATTTGATTGATCAACACACTGGGCAACTACTGGATTATAATTGAATTCCTGGATAGGATAACCGTTAGCGCGACTATTATTCGCCGTGGACGAGTGCGTGTTCTCGATACGCGTCGCGTTTCAAGTTATTACGCGCAAGAAAGGAGTACGTACGCGGTCGCTAAAAGCGAACAAGAGGTTCATCGACAGAGACAAATAGGAGGCATCGGCGTGCACGCGGGAAAATATTAATAGTACCGTTGTCCGGCAATAGCGGTGTTTATCTCGGCGTCGAAACTAACGACGCCTGATAACCACCGAGCGGTACGGTGATCGGTGGTGGTCGTCCGCGGGCTCGCGATCGATTCTTGAATATATACGTAGGGACTCGAAGCGAAACACAGCAGGCCGCTTGGGTCGATGCGCATGGCGGAAATTCGCAGGTTGGAGGATTCGTAAAGCTGTCGGCGGCCGACACAAGTCACGATCTTTAAACATTCGCTCGGTCCGCCAGGTAGCAATAACGAGCCGATAGTTCTTATTGGCGTTTCTGCCTCTATCGTTGACTCTCGGGTTGGCGACGACCGCGGCCAAGCCAACTGTTAAGCCGTCCTCGGCCCGTTCGCCTCGATTCTCCTCGCAGACGCTCAAATGTCATTTCCAGTGCGGCACACGCTCATTGTCCGTTCAGCGTCGAGGTTCGTGCTTCCTTATAGAGGATACCAACTCTTTCTGTGACGGCACCGACACCGACGGTGAAAAACGGCGATGCAAGGCCGTTTTAATCGGCTTTTCTTAGGATATCGGCGGCGCGGCGCGGCGCGGCGCAACGCGGAGCGAAGCCAAGTGGATACACCACCGGCGCCATATCTATATTCCATCGTTAGTTTCGATGCCGCGCAACCGTTTGGAAAAACCGACGCTACCACGTTCGCCGTGAAACGCCGCCGATCTTTGCCTTTCGTTGCAACGATTCTCGTTTCGCGTCTCGTCTCTTCCTCCTCCTTCTCCTTCTTCTTCTTCTTCTTCTTCTACTTCTTTTGTTTCCTCTCGCCACATTTTATTCGCCTCTTTTGTCTCGCTCTTTTATCCGTTGTACGTAAAACGGTCACTACTTTTCTCCGTCCAACTACTATATTCGCATTTATGCACACGGCTACGACCGTTTGTCCCGCTCTCGAGCGCGCGCTCTCGTCCTTCCTCCTACATACGAACGATTACTGTTTCCTACTCTTTTCATCGCAAGCGACATTTTTGTTTAATCAAACAGGTTCCCGGTGGACTGTGCGCCCGCGAGACGCAGGCTCACGACTTCCTGCAGCCGGACGCTGCCCACCGGATCGTACGGTACATTTGAATGTCAACGTTGAACGGACCGACTCTCTCGGCTGTTTTAACTTTTCTAGTTTTACCCGTACCTTGTTTCTTCTGTACTTTTTCTTTTCTTCTTCTTCTTCTTCTTCTTCTCTCTCTCTCTCTCTCTCTCTTTTTTTTATTTTCCATCTCCTCCCACTGGTTCACCGGCGAAGAACCTCTTGCCCCGAGGTGTGTAGGTAGGTCCGGATGCGTAGATTCCACCTTTTAACGTTGCGTCTAGTTTCCACTGGACGATTCCTCTTCTCGGGGATAGTCGGAGTCGAACGGCTCGAGCGCGTTTGCTTTTTGCCACGCTTTTTTCCTTTCTCTTTCCATCTCCGTCTCGCCTATTCCCCACCGGCTTCGAACGATACCGCGACGTGTAATTACATTACTTTTAGGAGCGTAATCTTCTTGTTCGGCTTTTGATTAGCGTTCTCCGGCCCCTGCCCAATTAGCGATTACACGGCGCCTTAGCGCGTTTCGTGATGCTGTAGGCCAGCTGACGATAATTGGATGGTAATTCAGAAACGCCTAATCCCGGCACATCGAGTCGACGTTTTCGTCGCGTGTAATTAATCAACTGGTTGCGTGACCACTTATCGCTCTTATTGTCGATACTCGGTTACGGTATCCGCGCGTATAACAAGATTATTGTCCCCGCGATCGCCGCGTCTTGATTAACTCCGGCGAACGGCGGCCAATTTGCATGAGAAAAAAAGCTACGTTGTTCGATTTCGATCGTCTGTCGGGCAACCGGAGAGTCATTTATCACGTTCGGTTCTTTATTTAACGACAGCTCGGGTAAAAACAGAAATTTTTATTCCTGTTTCACGTCGGCGTGCAAATATTTATGACGTTGAGATTTCATTTTAGAATCGTAACGTTATTACGTTGCTCTCTCTCTCTCTCTCTCTCTCTCTCTCTCTCTGGTCGTTCCCCCTCGGTTGGAAGATTTCATTTTGTCGCTTTGCCAGTACGTACTCGCGCGGATATCTCGTTCGCGTTTTATTAACGAAAGATCGAATTACATTATACGTTAGCGAGGACTTTATTTTTCTCGTTTCCAGTCTCATTAGCTTTTCTAGGGTTAAGTGTCGTGAGACTCGTACTTTTCTTTTCGCATATTATTCCCGTTGATCTTGATGATATTTTAATTGTACGTCTTTCGTATGTGACTGAGGATACGAATAATTCAAACAGTTGAAGATGATAAGGTTTCCCGAGCGTGTAACCGAGTCAATTGCCGATATTAATGCACGTTCCCACCATGTTATCCGGCTCTTTAATGACAATCGTAGCTCGATCGTAGCGCGTTTAAGGCTAGACCATTAAACAACGACCAGGTTATTGATCGTTCCTTTAATGTCGCATCGCTCATCGACTGCTTCACCACGCATCGCCGCATTTTTACGTTCCCCGCTCTGCTCTTTTTCCTTGCCGGTCGAGCGTGGTCGGCCAACGGAAATCTATTTCCATGATATCCTCTGATGGCCGTTTAATCATCGCGGGGAAGGAAATTGGCCTGATGGATCGTCGATGCCGCGTCGATTTATCAAGGCGAGACGCTCGTGTCGCTGGCGCGGCGTCGCGATCAAATGGATCGACGTAATTTCTTTTACAAATCCGCATTACGTATTCGACGAGCGTAGTAGACCTCGAGATATTCAATATTCTTGCACGATCGGTCAACGTTCATTCACATAATACTATTAGCGAGAAACCTTTCGAAACTCGACGCTATTTACATTCGTATAATATTTGTTATCTATTAACACGCGATCCTTGCGTGATTCATGATCGTCGTTAGAGGTAGAAGCTTGGATAAAAGCCTTCTAGAATTCAGCGCGGTATTCGACACTCGATATTTCGTTTAATTTTATCTTCGAAAAAAAAAAAGAAAAAAGAAAAGAAAAGAAATAACGAAACCACCCAAATCGACCGTGTTAATGAGATATCGACGTAATTTATCATTGTGCACGTACGCGGATCTACAGACTACAAATCAGGATGGATAACCGTTTCATAAAAGTAGCCAACGGTTCGCCCAATTTCACGGAGAATTTACCATTTGCTTTGGACGTAGGCTGCTGCTCGCCATTATCGATTATCCGGTCGATCGTCGATATCGGACGACTACCAACAGACGACCGCCTTGCAACGGTAGATCCAATGACTAGCAATGAAATTTGTCGTTCTGTCGATTCCATCGGTGGAAAGATCGAAGTATCGATCGATTTCTTCGAGCAGGAACGACGAGGTAGTACGCTCTCTCTCTCTCTCTCTCTCTTTCACACACACACGGCTAAGGAAAACTTTCGTTTTCACACGCCTGTTAAAATCAATAAACCGTACGTTGTACCGTTAACGAACCGATAATTAGTCGCGGGGTAATGAAGTTCGCGGCGGGTATCTCGACGGGGATTAAACTCTCGTTGAATTAGTGCCACCGCAGGGAAGAGTTTCATAAACACCGGTAGCAGAGCGTTCGAAAGCATATCGATGGCTCTGCGTCTCTCCCTCTCTCTCGTTGCACGGCGTTACATGCATTATGCTTATGAAGTGCCTTCGTGCGTGACTTATTTTCCTAAAGAGGCTTCTGCTCAGCCAACACGAGACAGTGAATTCATGTATTTACGTTAATACCGTCGAGCGAAATTACGCGCGACGTTGTTCGGCCTGTCGCGATCGTATCGTTCCGATTCGGCTCGCCGCCGTAACCTTTTTAAATTATTAGCGATCAGATGGTTTACTTTGCGAATGCCCGATCGATGCGACACGACGAAAGCCTCCCTTCTTCTACTGTTTTACACAACTCTATCGGTAAATTTCCCTTCTTTAGGTTTACCGTTGCGAGATACAAGTATCGTTGGCGTTCGGATTCCACGCCATAATTTTACAGCAAAGTACGATGTCGTCTCTGTTTTTCAACGGGACTTTTAATTCGCGCCACCCTTGGAATCGTAGCAGAAGAACTATGATCGAATTAAAAGGTAAATTTCACGGCGAATAAAGCGGCCGGCTCGCAAACGAGCGGCTCGAGCGTGACTGATTTCGAGGCCGAGGCTCGGTATTCTTCTTTCCACGGATGAATCTGGTATGCCACGAGGTATCGCGCCGCATAAAAGGACTCCGGGTACACGCCCAGCCGCATCTCGCGGGACCAGGGGCCATGGCTATTCATACGTTGGCCGCACCATAATGCGTTGCCCACACGAAGGCCGTCGCGCGAGAACCGACCACGTGTGGGTGAGAAACGCGCGCGCAGGTATTTCGTTCGGCGCTTCCTGCTCGTTTAATCAATGACATCTTTAAGCTGCTAGACGAATGGCAAAACCGAGATGGCGAAACCGCGCGTACTTGTAGCGGGTTGCATCGTGCCATCCTCGCCGTGCCCTCCTACCTCGAAAGTGGATCCCCCTTCTCGCCAGTCAAACTGCAAATCTTCGACGATGACGAGCCTGCTTAGCTGGCCTCAGAACGATAGTAATTAACACCGAGAAACATTACGCAGAGAGATAGAGAGAGGCAGAGAGAGAGAGAGAGAGAGAGGGAGAGGGAGACAGCGGCGAGTCTTTAGCGCTTGTTCGTTGTTCGTTCGCGATTCGGCAGTTGTAGAACGAGGGCAAGATCCGTCCGATGATCTTTCTCCTTTCATCCGGCGGCGGGACACAAACGCCGGACAAAGATTCGGTCCCATCGATCCTTTTTCGTCTGTGGAGACAGCGTAGGACCTGGTGCAATTAGCCGGATGCATCGGTGCGAAGAACGGCGACGCGATTCCCTTCGTTGCAACCCCGTCGCGACTTTCACCAACACGTCGCCCGAGTCGCGGCACGTAGCCGCTCACGGATGCGCTGGATCTTGCACCATCGCGTATACACGGGCGTGTATTCGCGCGCACGCTCGCCTGCGCCCGACACAGGCATCTTTATTGCACGGTATATTCACACTAGGCGTAATATCTCAGAGCGCGGACGGCGCGTATAATCAATGACATGTTTACGAGGAGAGCGATAAGGCGGCGAATTGCGCGAGAGGGGACGACGCATCGTGGAAAAGGACGAATCGAGGAACGATGAATTTTTATGGAAAACCAGTAGTGGGTCTGGTCGGACGGGAAAAAGGAATACGTCTCGGATACCGTGCGACGAATCCGTCGTTGTTTAATCGTTTCGTCGTACGATTCTTACGCTCACGGAAGTTTGAACCGTATCGGCGTCGCGATCAAAGGACCAATTCGCACGTACGTACGAACTTGTTCGACGTCTCCTTCTTTCGTTTCGCCTTATCACACACGACGACGCGTTCTTGTACGCGTCTTGGAACGGTTTCGCCGTCTGTTCCCTTGTTTCTACTCTCGTGGGACCGGAGATCGAGCGGCGATGATGTCACGAGGCGTGTCTCGTATGGCGAAACGTGCGCAGGATTTTTGATCCCGGTGTTTTTCTCCTTTTCTGTTGTTTCCCTCGTGCCGGTGTTTCGTTTTCATGTCCCTGTTTAACATCGACCACGAACCGGCCGATGTCTTGCTTCACCCGCGAGCGAACGTGAACTGCGTTTCACCTGCGACCAGACCGTTCTCCGCGGGAACAACGGACCCGGATCGTCGAATATATTTTTAGGAATCCGGCATTAGGGTAGGAAACGATCGGCCACGGCGAAGCCGATCCACGAATAAATTATTTATTAGGAGCCGGCGCGGTGAAAGGTAGAAAGCGCGCGTGCGCGCGCGCGCGGTCCATCTCGGTACCTAGGAGGAAAAAAACCGTACGATTTGTTGCGTAACGCCGTAGTAGCGTGGAAGGATGAAAGTTACCACGCCGGTGGAGTGGATTTTCGCAAAAATAACGCCAACGGTCGTTCCTCCGTTCGATCGGCGACGTTCACGGCGCGTAACGACCACCGTGCAAGTTCTACGACCTCCTAATTGAATTCAATCCCGGTCGAAAAAGGCCGGAGCCACTGCCGGTTGGCCGCAGATGTCGCGGTAAAAAGCAAATTAACGTCGAAAAGAGCGATACGAAGGTGAGAAAAAGGGTTCGTTCCCGATGGAAATCGAGGACGAATGGAAACTGCGTACGCGACGTTACGGGGACGCTCGTCCTTTCCTCGAATTAGCGCTTCCTTCGCCGTGTAGTTCTCCGCTTTTATTTCGTCCGTTTCGCTTAACGAGCACCTCTCGTCCCAAATAAGGGGACGAACGACCGGTGTCATAAACATTCCCGGCGCTCGAATTGAGCCGTCCGAAGTGGTTCCGTGTTCGATCGCGATTGACAGTTTCGTAAAAAGGCCCGTCCTTGCTGTAACGATACGCTGCAAGATGTATGATTCCGTTTCGGAGAACCGTGCCTCTAATTTGCTCTCCTGTCGTCGAAATGCGGGACGTGGCCGAACCATTTCGTCGGCAATTCGCGAGTAGAATTTCCGAGGAGCCGGCAGTTTCTTTCTCGATGTTTCGAGCCGAAGAAGATAAGTTTCGGTGTATCGATCGGGTATCGAACTTTTTTCCTTCCGTATGATCGTATAACGCCACCTTTTCCAGGAATACCACGTTGCACCGCGATTTCTTACCTGCGCTTTCGCAAACGAATCGTCCGCGATTTTAATAACGAAATGCCTCGTGAATTAACGACACCATCTGCGTCTACCGTGTATCCAACCATATACCCGATGTACGTAACCAAATATCGAGACTTTCTTAGCAGCAAAGTAGTTTTACACAGCGTCGTACCGTCGTTTCTAATTACTCGCAGCTACAGCTCGCGCGATTAATTACCAATCGCATCGACGCCTTGTTTACGTTCACCGACGAACAACGCTGCGAAAGTAACCGAAAGTAACCGAAAGTAACCGAAAGTATCGGCCGATCGGAGTCCAACTTCGAAGCAATCTTTGCGCCAATCTTACATCGCCTCGTCTACTGATACTCTAGCACGCAATTTCTTTGACAAGCATATCGAATGGTTCGCGCGATACGAACGAGGATGGGAATTCGATCGTTCGACGGAGGATATAAATCGTGGCGGAGATACGCTACGTTCGGCAGGTTGCGCGAAAGGGCCAATGCAGAAGAAGCGAAACAGGGAAGGTGGCCACGGGGCACGGCCACTCGGTAAATAAGGATAATACCGCGTTCCAAAGGTCCGTGCACCGTGCGCCGCCGGTTAATTTGGTCAGCCTCGATTAGCCCCGTACGACTTACAGCGGTCAGCAAACTGATTTATCCGCGCTCCGCCGCCGCTACTACTCGCGCGCGCAACGTTAATGAAGACAGTTGTGCCGTTCAGACACGTACCCGGCTGGATCGCCTTTGCTCGTCGGGCTAAAAAGAAGTCGGGTTACCCTGCGTTTTGCATAATCTGCTCGACGTCAGTTTCGAGCAATCAATAATTGCGGTGCTCTTAATGCGTATGTATTAGACGTGTACGCGTTCGATCGAGCGAATAGTTGTCGAGACTGGTCACGTGCAGTGAACTTGCAGGTTGGACGTTTTAAATCGAGACTTGTCGTGCTTCGTTTCTTTAAATACAAAGTCCTTCGGTTGCTTGCTCGCCGGTTGATCTCTCCCGTTTTTCAACAGTTACTCGACGATACATCGTCTCGTGGAAAAGCGACAGAGTTACATCATCGTTCGTAACGTTCGTACGAGTCCCCTGTTTCGGAAAATCTCGTTCCAAAGAATCGGCGCGCGTTTCGATACGTACGTACGTGTATTTATATCTCAAATATCTCGATATCGAGCAACAGACGGCGACGCACGAAACGATCGTATGGTTGAAAGTTACAAAGAAAACGCAGAGAGTACTGGCGATATTTCGACGAGTCGCGTTCTTACGAGTTACATCGATACCACCGTCTCTTTCCTGTAATAACGCAACCGTCTCGAAACCGATCTTATCGCGCAACCAACGACTTTGGCTATTTTCAACGAATGACATTGTATCGAGCAAGAAGCGGAGAGAAAACGGGTTCTGACGTTCAAGGTTATGGATCGATCGCGCGTTACCGTGGACAGACTAATTCGTCGTCTCAAAAATTGCTCTATAAACACCCTATCTCCGGTAATGTCTACATCGGCTGTTAACCTAATCTCGCGCGCGTCGAGCTTGCACGGCCGCGGCGCGTACGCCGAGGCGATCGTAATAAAAAGAAACCGTGTATAATATATAATGGGCCTATCTTCGTAATAACTCGTAGTTACTTCGGCCACGGTAGATCTTGCCGATAATTCCAAAGACAGCTATAAGCCGGCCGTTGCGCGCACGCTCGCGTCCGATCCTCTAGGAAGGCCAGGACCCCCGTCCACTAATTTATTCCTCGTGCTCGACCCGAAACTCTTTGTATTTTATAGTGGCAACGTTATCCGTCGATGCATCGACTCTTTCCCGCGCCAAGCATTCGCGGATCGCGCGTCTACGATTTTAATCTCGACTCGATCAAATCGTAGAAGGTGCACGGGAAATTCAAACGTCAAGGCTGAACAACGATATTTTTCACGGAGAAGACGGGGATACGCGAGAAGGAAATTGGTTGTAGTTTTAAAGTAAAGGGTCTCTCGAAAGTCTCTCGAAAATTTCGTTGTCTCAGCGTCGGAGTATCGCTTCCGCGAGACGAAACGCCAAAGAATTTAGAACGACTTTTAACTTTCTAGAAGATTTAATTACCGCCTAATTGGCGAGCAGCCGCCGGTTCAAGAAGAATATTCGTTTCTTCTGTCTTTCTCGTCTCTTCGACGTACACATCCACGTACGTCTGACAAATGAAAGAACCCGGTATCAATTTCCTTAGACGACGGCTCATTAAAAGTTATCGATCACTGCTCGCTAACGTATTATTATATTTATTAGAGGTCATTATCCATATTAAATTTTCTTAATTACGTTTAACCGATCTAATAACGTCTTACGATAATGCGCTAGCCCATGTTCGATCTCTGCTGCTCTTTTGCATAAATTATCGCGGGGACAGCGACCGGTGTAACTCCGAGCTGGCAATGAATTGATCGCCGGCCATTTTTATCACGAAACATTTGTAGTAATTAAATTAATTCCGCCGGGATTCGTTCGGTCGTGGATTGCCTAACGAATGATTGATGAACGTTATATTCTCATTACCAGTCGCTACTGTGGGAACATATGTACGTATAATATGCAGTATATAAGCTGCTACATATGTTCCTTATATATCTCGAGCGTACCAGCATCATTAAGAACAGTTTACCCGGTCTTTCATTAGTCATCGCAGATTTAATACGTCGTTTGATTTCATCCGTAGAACAGCAGGTTCGCCGTCGTTTCGTTCCTTTTTCAAAAGAGGCTGAGGTATCGTAGATTTTGTACCGAGACAAATCGCGTGAAACGGGACGTGGAAAGAGAGACGGATCTCCTTGCTGAATTCTCGTTAAAACCTATTGATTTACAATTCGTTATTGCGTACGCGTCGCCGAATGACGCAAGCTGACCGAAGCGTATTGCGAAATTTAAGGATTTGCCTTCGATTTTGTCAAGAACTTTTTCATCGGGACGTCGATCTTAGGTGTTTGGAATTTTCAAATTGCGGAACACGTAAATTCGCAAGTTTCTGAATCTTTCAGAATTATAAAAGCAAACCTTCGATTACCGGCTGTTGCCATTCGCGATTACACCGATAATCTTGTCAAACTCTTGCGTCCCAGCGTTACGTAAAAACGAATATTATTTGCACGTCGGTGTCGCAACGATGAAACGTAATAGCCGTATCATAATTTCAGCAGGTTTGTTATATCCGTTTCTTGGAAGATCCTAAATCGATCGTTCCGTAGCCGAGTTCCTTAATTGGAACAGCGAGATTGCAAAGACGGCGCTATTTTTTTCTTTTTTCTTTTTTTTTTTTTTTTTTTTGCGTCGTGATACGCATGCCACGACGATTTCATCGTCGTGGCCGAAACTACGAGCGATCCTGCTAGACCCTTGTCCCCAGTCATGAATAACAAATGCACGTAACGACGAGTTTCCTGAAAACGAGAACACCGCCATGGGCGTGTCTCGCGTGACGAGTATCTGTTTTTTGGATCGATTTGCCGGTTCATTTCGCAAGTTCTTCCTATTCGAGACACGATTCGCGATTACAAACATCGAACTATCATCGTGAGCAACAAACTGCTGCTTATGTCAAACGTCGCATGCGGTAGATCGTTCCCGAATGTTATCGCGTTACCGAGAAAGTACGAATCGATAGTTGGACTAACCGAGCAGATTGAAATAATCCGGTAAGAAAAAGATCCCGATTCGCTCTCTTCCTCCGACCTTTCCTCGTTTTACCATTAATCTTCAATCGGTCGATGAATTTCCAATTTGGTCGAATCTATTTCCAAAGTGGACATACAAATTTTTCAGCGTCGTCGGTTGTTTCGTCGATCCTCGCTGAGAAGCAACGTCGCCTGATTCTTCGATGATCGTTCACGTTCCGCGAGATACGCCGGATCCTTTATTTATTCGAACATCTCTCTTTCATTTGGTCGACAGTGCTTTTTGTTCGTACGCGACTCCGTGGCACTGCGAGAATTAAATAAACGAACGCGAGACCAATCGAGATCTCTAACGTTCGAGATTTCCTTTCTTACGTAAAAATTCTTCGTTCTAAATGTATTACGAAATGCCAGAAACCAACGAATATAGACCGATCGCGACCGTAGCCTACATCGGGAACGTTTCAGTTTCTCTTGGCATTGTCCGCGATTTGTTAACCGTGCAACGTTACCACTTCATCCAGTTGACAACCGGATTACGTTATTAGCCGTGTATCGTGTCGCACGACGCGGATTTTCATTGCCGATATATGCTCGAGCATTCCCACGTCTCGTCAAGGTATTACCTGGAAACAATCGTGCTCTCTCGTTGGTCGAAGCGCGCCTCGTCGCTGTAAATTTGATCTTCCGCCCGACTGTTTTGCGAATCCGATACGGATCCAGCACGGATCCTTTCGCTCGAGCGTACTCGTAGAATACAAAATGCCTCTTTCTCGTTGTCGCCCGCGACGACGACCTCTTCTCCTCCATCGAAACGCGTTGTATCGAGGATTTGAACGCGATCGACGTCGGATCGACAGCGTTCTGTTGGACGGTCGGATAATTGGGCGATTTCCGTGTCTCGCTAAGGATGGAATCGAGATCGGAGAAGAGACTTTCGCTAGCGCGGATTAGACGAGTTTATTGCTAATGCGTCGAGCGAATTAGACGAGTTATTTCCTTGAACGTTGAAATATCGGCGGAATTTAGGTAATCGCGAAAGAGGATACCTATAAACGTTGATACGCGCGTTTCAAGCGCGATTGTTGGCAGTGAATTTATAGCGGCGTTTTTTGTACGAATTCTGTAAAATAGGATGTCCCTCATTACTGTCGAAACTTGTTTTAAATCTTCTTTTAATCCTGATCCGAGATATTAATCCGTGGCAATAAGAATCGCAATCAGCGATCTGCACGAAAAATTCAAATGCAAGTTTGTGTCCGATGTCGTTCTCGCGTGTGGCACGGCCATAAATCTTGGCAAACGGAGGGAAATACGCAAGTTATTAAGCGCGACAGGCGAATGCCGATGATGATCTTATAATTACTCGGATTACAAAAACATAACGAAGACAAATCGACGAGTCGATTCCTTTGAAGTTATGCTTTCCCTCGAATCATCACGCTTGTAATCCAACAACTTGTTTCCACAGACAGCCTCGCGTTCGATATGTTTTAAAAGCAGAGCGATCCTCGTTAACGCGAGCTTACGTATAAATAAATATATCTCGCCTCTCGGTCGGATTTAACGTAATTCAGGAAATCATTTGGACGCGTGGTAGCGATTTTTTTCGCTCTCGTTCGTCGCGTCCACCGATCGTTGCACGATCGAAGACGATCGAGAAAGTCAAATAGCATCGATGCTATAGACAGTGGGCAAGCTCTCGGGTCGTTCGAATCTCGTGGGAACTGGTCGTGATTAGTCCACGTCAATAGCAATGCTAGTTATGCTAATTGCGCGAAAGCACTTGGGCCTGCTACCAGCGTCGTGCTCTGGCGCAGATAAGCTAGGTACGAAGGTAGTACCTTTGGCTATCGATTTATCGGGCTCACTCCCTCGGAGAGGTTTCAGATCGGCCGCTCTCGATCATTGAAGCGCGATAACTTCGACCGTGGAGCGCGTGAATTTCGTTTCGGATTACACGGTGATTCAAAAACGGGTATTTTGCGCTTTTATATATTAGATTATTAGATTCGAACGTTTGCGCTTTAACCGGCGAGGGATTTTTAATCTCCTCTGATCTGGCAAGAAAGAGAGCGTTCCTTCGTCTTCGCGCACTCCGCGCAATAGTAAAATCGAACAGGTTCTAACAGGAAAGTTGTGTCGCGATACGCGTTCGGCGTAGCGCAAGTTCTAATCACACAGTCGGGTGATTCTAAATTCAGGGAATCGGTATCCGGGCAACCGTTGTTTCGTTACGTCGAGCCGAAGGGAAGCTCCTTTTGCAAAATTGATCGTAGCGTGCGTTAACGAGCACGTTCGTTTCTGTTTCAGGCGGCGGGACCGCCGGTGCAACTGGAACCAGTGGATCTGTCCGTGAAAACTCCTGTGGTGTTGCAGGTGCCTCGGTATAGTCCAGCGGCTATAATTACCGCCGCGGCTAGAAGAATCCCTTCACCTTCGACGACGCCTACACCGCCGCCGCTCTCCATATCTACCGGTGAGTCGACGAATTTTAACCACGCATGCACGCATATACCTATCGAACGCCGAAGAGATTTTTCGTTGATGCCGATTAGAAGCGAAAAATGCAAATATCGTAAATACGGAGAAGTTTCTTTGCGCGCATACTTTTAATTCTTTCGCCCGTGACAAGCCAACGAACGTCAATTCGATATTTGTCGGATCGTTTAAAATACCTGATACGTTGTTAACACAGTTCTGCAATACAGGGGGTCGATAAGCGTAGTCAACGCTTAGCATAGTCGACGTTGGGCCGGGGCATTCGAGTGGCGCGTTTAAAATTCCAACGCTCGCAACACCGTAGAATTACACATTATGAACGAAAGGCGAAGGAAAGCAACACTATCGGCTATCGCCTGTCTCTATGCGCGCGCGTGCACAGGTGCACGATCCTGCATACACCTACGAGTATCGTGGAACAGTCGTGGCTCGAAAGTGGCTGCGCTCTCGCTTATGGATAAAACCGCGGAGATCTCCGGCGATTGCGTTTGCTTTATGGGTTAATTATGGATGATTTTTTTCTGCATATCGCTCGCGGACGAGCCCAACAACCACCCTAGCCATTCTATGGAAGACCGATTTGCTTGGTAGACCGCGTTTTACGAACGAGTCAAGGCTGTACGAGCGATAGCTCGCGTCCTTGCAAACGCAACCGATTAACCGAGCTCCATTGCTGCTAGGATAAGTGTCTCTGGATCGTTGGGGATACAACTCGATGCACTCGACAGGTATAGAAAATTTAATATAATTGGACTTTGCCGAACATCCTAATAAATACAAGAGCCGTACGAAGGATCAATTATCCAAGGACGATTAGGAGCTAATTATCTTTTGATAAAGATCTTTCGCTACCGCGATTGTTAGAAGGGTGCAGGTGCTGTAGACTCGACGATCGAATCTTTTTTAAGAATTTTATCGCGTCTCGTGCAAACGTCAAATAGAGGGGAGACTTACGGTAACGCTGCAAGAAAGAAGAGCATTTGGAGAAGGTGCGGAGCAGATTGGGCCGTACTCCTTACGCTTAACGCGGTCGTAGAACGCGCGGAATTGCCTCGTTCCGATAGCCCGTGCTCCGAAACGTTACGACGCAAAAAGAGCGCTGGCTCCCAAAACGATGCTGCGAGACCTTAATGGCCACCGGAGAACTAGCAGTTACTTAGGCGGCGGTAAAAAGTTGTTACGTTTGCTCGCGCAAAGTAGCCACGCGGTGTGGCGCGTTTAAACATTTGGAAGCGCGAAATAGCTCGGTCGGGGGCACGGGACACGCCTCTTCTTTATTAAGCGTATCACCAGCCACGGGAGAAAAAAGCGTCGAAAGAAGGGTATAAAGGGAAGGAAGAGACAAGCGTGCAACGACGCAGCGCTCGAGTCTGCTTCTGGCTAGCATTTGGACCCGCATTCACTTCCATTTCTGGATTAATGACCACGCACACCTGCGCAAAGCGGAGTCCGAATGCGATTGGGGTCGCAACCCGTAGTCCTTGCCCCGGGGCATCGTTGTCCTATAGTCACCGTGTTCGTCGCTCGAAACGCCGCGAGAATACTTCTCTGCTCGAGGAGCACCCGTTCGCTGACTGCCGATTGGCAATTTGTCCGAGCCGTGCCGCGGGTCTCGTGGCCATACGTGTTTGTAACGTTGAATGGGGGGCACCATATGTGACTCTTCTCCGAGATAAATCTGTTGGAGATTACGATGGAAGAGTGGCCTTGGTATTGGGGGGGGGGGGGAGATCGACGTTTGGAAGAAAGGAAACGTTTGAAGAAAATTCAGCAACGATCGGTGAATCCTATTTGTGATCGGTACGTCCTATCGTATTTATACGTGGTCGTTTCGCTATACGATTTACGTTCTGTTCCGTGGTAGTCTTCCTCTGCCAGCTTCAGGCTGCTTCGCCCAACAGATTCGCGCTGATTTTGTGGATGAAAACGCGAATGGTTGATACGCTTGCCGATACGTCGCGTTCGGCATTCCGTCTCGACGATATCGAAGGAAAAATTGCGTGATCGAAAATCTCGGCGATCTTGGAACCTTCGAAGCAAGGATTTGTAAGCAAGCAGAAGCATCGTTTGATCGAGAGTCCTTAGGAAGGCACCCTCGGTTTCCTTACGGCTGATCGGTTTGCGGCCGCAGCTGCCAGCGATATAATACCAAGCAGATATCGGGCATAGGCTTCGAACGTCGAGCCTCCCCTTTCCAGGTCCGACTCGAGGCCGTGTATAACGGCTCGCGTCCGTTTCCTCGCGCGTCCATAAATCGCCGCTTGGTGGCTATCGGAAAATTCCGATCGTGCGTGGATACCATATACGCGAGCAGAGCTGGCCGACCTGTTGTCGCGCTCGCTGCACATTCAACGGCGGCTCGATTTCTGCGTTCGGGATGTCCGAAGGTCTGTTTACGCAACGAAGAATAAAACGCCTTGAGAATCGGCCGGGCTCATCCTCGTCGATCGAACGACGTTTTGACATCTTAGCCGGGCGAGGCTTTCGCAATTGAACGGTCGAAATGCAAGCATGAGTCATCGATGCGAGAATAGTTTCTTTTCTCGCGTGGTTCTAAATCTTTGCAAGGTACCGCGTACTTTCGAGCGATCGAGTTGAACGTCGCTGTCGTCGTTTCGCTCTTCGAACGGTCTACGGTTTATAAAGGATCGGTTGACTGAAACCAATCTGAAAAAAATTGATAATTTGGTACGTCGCAATGTCCGTGCGCATCTTCTTAACGTCGTTTACTGTTCCGCGTACATTGACGAGTAATATAACTCGGGGCACTGTAATCCGTCTTAAACACCGGTCTAAACGTACGTTTCGTCATGCCGAGTCGAAATCACGGGAATTTTTGAAGCATAACGAACCGACCGGTGATCATCGCAAATTTCGAAACACCGGAACGAATCCCACGAAGAAAGCCGCTTCGCTCGGTACAATGATATTACGGCATACCTGCTGAACGTAGCGCGAGTCCGATTAAAAATGGCGATTAATGTCCCCTACGTTCAACTATATATGCACCGTGATAAATCACGCGGCCGAACGTTTCGTAAAACGACGACGGTCGAAATTGTCGAAATTCGTAGACTCGAGAAGGCGTTTCGCACACTCGTTTGAAACGTTGGATTTCTACGAGCGTTACCTTCGATCCTACGGCTAAATCGTAGCGCAAAAACGAGCAATTAAGGACGTACGAATACTGAAAGCAGGCATTTACCGTGTTCGTTTTCTGTGTTTCGTCGGTCGGACCCATTAACCGTCCAGAGACTTTCTAGCGTATTAGCCGGCACGATCTCGTAAAAGTTGACGAGCACATTAGCGTGGTACTGTGCCGTTGTTGCGGCCTCGTGGTCGTGGTCGTGGCCGCGGCTTTCATCGAGCTCCCCTTTCGACTCCCTTTTCGAAACGTTGCCCGTTATAAAGGAAACTTGTCACGCGTCGCGAGGGATACGAGCACGAGCGTCCCACGGATCTAGAAGTGACGTCAGTGTCAGGCTGTTTGCGTACGCGAACGATCGCGGGGCGTGCAGCGATTCGGTAAAAGGGCCCCGCTGTGCGAAAGTGATTCGCCGCCGCGGTAATACTCCTCGCATATAGATACCAACCGAGTGAAATTAGAAATTTGCCGAAGGTCGTTGTTTCGTTTGTATTCCGCGCCGATCGAAATTAATATGGGCCTCGGTTCGCGGGGACGCGACTACACGGGCGGTCGACCGAAGCGAGCGCGTCGATGTTTGTCGACTTTACTTGAAAATTGCAGTGGCAAAAGTAACGCGTTTTCACGTTCTCCGATGAAAGAGAGAAAACGATTGCTAAAACGATTTGCTGAAAGAAGTTGCGTTTCGCCGTTGATAAATCGTAAGACGCGGATTAAATTTCGTCGCAACGAAGCGTCCCGAGTACGTGGAAAGATCACGGTCGTATTAAAAATCCGAATCGCGTTTGAACGCGACATCCGAGATCGTTGTTCAAAGGTATCTGCCTAACTGCGAATAAGAATCTCGCGAGTCTCGTTTCTCTAATATTATAGACGCTTGGACGAACCTCGCGGCACAGCGTTAAATTATCCTCACGTAGAGCGGTGGCGCGGAGAAGATCGGGATTCCGCGGCAATTAATATTATTAGCGTAATTGCGAGGCGTAGCCGCGCGAGATAGACACCTTTATTGTCTATCGCAGCGCATAATTAAAGAAAGTTGCTGGAAGTGACGCGTCGACTTTTCGTTGAACATTATCGCGTGGATTTTGCGCGCCTCCGAAGCACAGATACATATCTGATGAAACTTTCCCGGTGAAAGTCACGGATGATTCGCGATCCGAGTTTTTCGTACTCTCGTCTGCGTTTCCTACGATCTACCGGAGTCCTGTATTTTTCTCCGGTTTTAACGGAGAGAAGATGACGGATAGCGTCCCGTTTTGTTGGGAGTCGGTTCGAGCCGACGCTCCCAGAGTTTGATTGTCTTTGATTAATTACTCATGCTGTTTCTCGGCCGGCGGAAGCCGACGGGTAGCAATCTAGATAATGCGTAACCGTATTAACGGTTCAGCGTAATCTTCTTATATTTAAAGAGAAAACGCCTGGAACCAACGACGCTACGTAGTTCTTTGGTTAGAATATCGCGTCGTGATGACTCGATTTTATATATATATATATATATATATATATATATATATATATATATATATATATTTCTTCTCGCGAATTTTTCGTCGTACGCAGATAGCAATTCTTGTCACTTCGTTCTTTTTCCATTCGTAAACGAAGAGTCGACGAATTCAATGTTCAACCATCGTACGCGAAAGTGTCTCGTAGAATAAGGAAAAGCGTTGCGAAAAGCAGCGACCTTGGGAAAAGCGGAGGCGATTTAATAAAATTCAAATCGCGCAAAAATAAAATATATCGCAATTTTCCTTGAATTTCGTTCGATACCATCGAGCGAATAACATAGTCGCCAATCTTCTTACGCGCGTTCGCAACAACAGGTTCAGCCGATAACGGAGTTCGGACGACATTTGCAACGGATCAGAAGTTAAATAAAAAGAGAGAGAGAGAGAGAGAGAAGCACGTGCAGCGTGCACAGTAGCAGCGTGACACCGACACCGTGTGTTGCTCCAGCAAATAGCGGCTTGTTATCATAGCTCTTCCTTATCGCGAACAGTGCGGCCGCCGTGCCGGTGGCATGTTCCGACTATCGAGATAAATCCTTGGCGAATGGTAAAACGATAATCGGTGACTGAGTATAACCGATTGGATGATAAAAGCATGTTGCGGCATGCCGGTCGGATTTGTAGACGTCACGGATAATCAGTTTGTCTGAACGCGGCCTTTAAAGCGGCGCAATTTGTCATCATCAACCGGCTGGATGGTGGTAACCGAATTAGAAGCTCGGAGAAATAAATTTTAAACGAGAGTTTCCTTTACACACCTCGAAGGTGTAGCTTAATGCTTAGGCATTTCTCATCGTATGCAAATCGTCGTGAAGATCCTTCGGTTGGTTAGAAGTTTTACGGAGAAAGGCAGGGAAAGGAAGTTTGCAAACGTCTATGAATTGTTAGTTACATAATGTTAAACGCGATGCTAATGAAATTACAAACGAGGGATAATGAATTTAGAGATTATCTTTGGCGAAAATATCGTTCAACTTTCGTGGAACGTAACAAATTGTTCTTTAACGAAACGCAAAGTGTCCTTATCTTTACGTAATTAAATATTTTCACGTAACTCTTCAAGTTCGTTTCGACGTGCCGCTGAAACTATTCATTTCCTCGCGACGTAAAACCTATTGCTCCTCATCCGGCATAATATCCCTCTGTTCCGCGTCACTTCTTTAATTGCTTCCAAAACAATGTGCCAGCAAAGATATAAGAAAGATGTTCGAATTCTCGCATACGTACATAGATTAGAACCGAGGACCAGTCACCGTCGATTCTCTCTTTCGCTGTCGGCCTCGTCGTCGTCGTCGTCGTGATCGTTTTCAAAGCTAAGAATTATCGAAAAAGTGCAAACGCGAAAGTGCGCCAATTCGGTGGTGTCGCGGTTTTATTAGCCGCAATTAAGGTGACGTTTATGGGTTCTTATCAGAGACATAGAGCACAGTACGGACATGTTCCGTCGATCGAGATAAGTCTCCGCGTTGAATGGCAAAGCGATCATCGAAAGAGAGAGAGAGAGAGAGAGAGAGAGAGAGAGAAAGGGAGAGCCGCCGGTAAGACGAGTAGCAATAGGCGGTGGTCATATCGCGCTCGGAGCATTCAACGATACGATCTTAGATTCTTCATGGGAGTAGACGCGTAGATGCGAATGCACACAGCCGGTCGACTCGGTGTTCTACGAACATACAACGATTATCGCCACTCTCTCTTTCTCTCTCTCTCTCTCTGTCTCCTCGTTTTCCTCTCTTTGTCCGTCTTTCGCTCACCGATACTTAGAACCAGACCCAAGTGATTATGCAACGTACAGAATCGACCGGATCCCTCGCACTTCGACACTGTCGGCAGATAAGGCTGATAAAAGCTACCTTCTCTTCCTCTTTCAGAGTTGCTTGCCTCTTGTTCACCGGAATGGTTCTTGCGTCGTGGCTCCTCGATCACCTTCTATTCGATTCGCTGTTAATTAGCGTAATGTAGGGTGATTGGGATTTTTTGTAATTACCGTTGGCCTACCGTTCTCGCGTGATGCGAAATGCATGCACAGGAATTTATTACGGAGATTGATCGATGGATTTTATATACTATGGAATCTATGGTGTTGATCCGAGTTGCAACGAATCACGCCTGGCTCAATAACGACTATCGTTTCGTTGAAATAACGAAACGTTTAGTTTGGCCACGACTTACGACGATACCAGCCATCGAAAATCATTTAGTGGCAATAACTGGTGTCGTTACCGAACCAGACACCTGTTGTCTTTTTTCTTTTCTCGCCGATAACATCACGTTCGCCTTGACTTACCTTTGAACGAAGCCTGCATTCTTCTTCCGATCAAACGCAAGATACACGTACATCGTCGTACAATTGATTGCTTTTATATTCCTTCCCATTCAATAACGAACGTATCGCGATAAATATTTTATGAGTCCTTACAAGCCTGCGAACTCTTTGCCAATTTATTAGCACGCTGGAAAAATAGCTAATTGATCGAAATTATTTCCCCGACGATAGAGATTTTACTCCGAGGTATCCATAAACATAGGTTGAAAGAAACTGCGAAAGAAACTACGGAGACGCGAGAAGCGGAAGAGAGTTAGAAGGCGTGGAGCCTCGACGAAGATCGTAAGAGCGGCCAAGGTGGGATTTTGGTCGAAAGAAGAGAAGCTTCTTAGCGAGGGCAAAGCGTGAGGCGAATCTTTAAGTCGTTTTACGCTTTTACATAACGCCAACGTTCCGTTGCGCCACGTTTTCGTCCTCGTCACGGTGTAAACGTTCGGTACCGTTCCTCCTTCGTGTCCGACCTCCTCTTCCTCCACCTCCTCCTTTTCCTCTGCCTCCTCTTGCCTCGCCTTTGCTAACTCTTTTCGAGAGCCTAAACCCGCTTGCTTGTGTAAGCTATGCCGATGGAAACGCGTCTCCTCCTAAGAGGAATCTTCACGACTTTCTACATCGTGAAATCCATTTCTTCCTTCGTACTTGTACCTTCGTTTCTTCTTTTTCTTCCTCGCGAAGTTATTATCCTGGATGACGGAAAGGCAGAGAAGTGCAATGTACACAATGTACCTGCACGCTTCTTAGATTCTCATTTTCTGGTGACGGATAGTCGCGATTTATCCAGCAGGGATACGTCGAGGGATGGAAGGTACGAAGCGCAGGGCAAACGTTGAAGTTGTTGGTAATTTCCAGGCTTTCGCTTCGACGGACGATAATATCTCGTAGTACGACGGTAGGTTTCCCGCGACGTTGTCAATAAAGCGTCTTACGCGTTTTAACCTTTCGCGAGGACGTCGTACGAACGACGATAAAACTTTAAAAACTTCATTGGCAAGTACCCGGCGCAAGAACCGGAGACCCGCGTTGGTCTCGTTCCCATGGTTCATCGGCAATTACAGAGGCCGCTTTCAAAAATCCACGTCCATTCGATAAAGACACGCTTTAAACTCGCGAAGAATAGAATACGATTAATGTTTCTTTCACGGTGAACCGTTCACCTTCCATCGAGCGTTGCTTATCCGTCGAAAGCGTGGACGGTAAGAGCAAACGGTAGCGACACACTTTCGGACGAATTAAATATAATCGACCGATCGGAAGTTGGGTTAAATTGGCCAGTCGAATAGAGAGGTTAACGGGCGGTCGAGGATGTAACATGGACGAAGTAGGATCGTCGAAATCCTTGACGTGCCTCCGGGTCTAGAAAGGCAGCTCTTCTCCCGATTGATTAGCAGAGAGGAATCGAAAGGTGCCTCGGTGGACTAGCTTGCACATTCGCGCGTTGCCTACGCGTCCGCGATGACGAAAAGAGGAGGCGGTTGAGCCGAAAATCGTCTCGGGTGAAGGAGAGCTGGCGATCCTCGGACAACCCGGAACCGTTCGTCGTCTTCTTTTTTTTCCGGACCGCTACACCGTGCTACAATAGCGCGGTGGTTCCCTTGACATTATGTCCTCTTGTATCGTGTACTCGCCTCGAGTCGCCTCTGCTCGCCTCTATTAGAGGAGCGATAGTCGGCTGACATTTCAAAGATCGAGCACCAGTCACCAGGATCGTTGATCTTTCAGGACTAGATCAGGTGTACATCGCCTTTATTCGCGCGTCGTGATGCCGCGCGATGGCGGCTTAATGGTCGCAGAGAGACGGCCTTGCATCTTCGTCTCGCCGTCGATTCGTAGCTTTTTATCGGAATTGGTTAAATAATCATAGCCTTCGTTATCGCGACTATCTTTATTCTCTCTGCAACGTGTGTACGTTCGGGTCTGCGTGTATTATTCTCTTTGCGATCGTTACGATCCACGATGCTCTTTAAATGGAAACGATCGTATTACAGTATGCACAGTCGTTTATTCCATCTCGGACAATTTTTAACGGAATGAAAATTTACACGATTAAATTACACGTTCTTCGTCCGGCGAAACTCCGTCAGCTCGATCGTACAAACGAAAAAGCTCGGCAGGGATCTTTGTTGAAACGCGATGCAGGAATTATCGTCGGTGTCTAATCTCTTTTCTCGAATCCGTCAAGCTTGCACGATATGATCGATATCCGACGTCGTGCACGCACGTTACCGGTAATTAAGCACGTATACTAATCGGCTGCTTTAAGGTATGTACGATCCGTCTAAGTGGGGTGTTCCTCGCCGATGTGGCGGGGGCGTGAGAAGTGCCTTAGCCCTGTGACCTTCGTGGCCTCTGGGGTACCCCGGTACTACTCCTCCGTAGGTACTCGACGTAGCCACGTCGTGCACCGAGAGGGGAGACGGGAGAGCCGCTTAAAGAGCGAGAGGAAGAGACAGAGAGAGAGAGAGAAAGAGAGAGAGAGAGAGACGACAGGTCGAACTCTACGCGCGATCTTCCCCGTTCGAACCGTACAGTCCGATGAAATTTTGACACGTTCGACGTTTCGCTCGATCTTCGACCTCCTGGTTCGAGAGTCAACCGGTAATGGTTCGCCCGTGGGAACGGCTTATTGATTCGCTTTGTTTCTCGCTGGCTAGCGTGGTCCGGACTGCCGGGTAAAAATTGATAGACGGCCTGCCGAAATGGGGGCAACGGAGAAATTTTTTCCAATTCGATCGGAGCACCTTGAGACGTCGGAAAGAGGATACGGCCGATCCGATTGAATGACTTGAAATTAAGAGTCCGAGCTGTCTGGAAGATTTTAATATATCGTTGGGCTTCGTATCCGAGAACGTAGAAATCGGAAAGGTTGTCGCAACAAGCTTGCGAACTATACGTGATCGTGTCGTGACTGTCTCGATTTAGATATTGCCGTAAACGTGTAACGACGTTATTAAGTCTATCTGATCTGAATACTTAATCTCGTACAAATTAGAGGAGTATTCTAACGGGCACTCGAAATGAAAAATTACAGTTTTGAATGATTTTAGCGAAGTCGTTACAATTAGTTATCAATAAAAATTAAAAAAAAAAAAAAAGAGAGAAAGATGCCACTCGACTTAACGCGATAATTTTCCTCCGAAGCTTAGAATGCCATTCGTTTTACTCTCTCGACCGTCGTTACCTTGTTAATCATGCCCGGCTACGACCCGAATACGATCTTCCCTTGGGAGTCCGTCGTTCTCGCGAGGGATCATCGGGTCTAACAGGGTAGTCGACGCGGACACGGACAATCAAAGAGACGTTTCTGATTCCTGCTTCTTTCCCTGCTGCCTACTCTTTGCTTGTCCTTTCCCTCCGTTTCTCATCCAACCCGTGGATCCTCTCTCGCATCCTTCCATCCGTCTCTCCTGTTGGTCCGGCCGTGGACTTTCCGGACTTTCAGGCTCGACCTCGGGGCCCCGCGAGATGCGGTAGGAGAGTTAACCTTTCAGGAATGACTATTTCATGGCCACTTCCTGGGTTCAACGCTCCTGCGATTTCTATGCAGGTAGGGTAAAGGTATACACACGAATGCAAACACAGGGGGAGCGAAAGAGACAGACGGAGAAAGAGAGAAACGGAGAGGGCTCTCAACACGATCTCATGATTCCGTATATACGTGCACGCGCAAACCCTGAAACCTGACGTTCTGGAGAACCGTTCCCTTGTACCCGGGGCCTTATGTTCTGCGTGTACGCTGTGTAGAGTATCGCGGTGTAACCAGACGTAGAGGGGGCCAGAACCCAAGGGATCTAACGCATTCAGGCCTGTGTGCGCTTGCATAATATTAGACCTTATGCAACCTGCCCTTCCCACACTTATCACTGCCTTCCTCCTTCTTCGATCGCTTCTTCTTCCTCCTGCTTCTCCCCCTTTTCCTCTTCCTCTTCTTCTTCCTCTCCTCCTTTTGTCCTTCCTTCTCGCTCGAAGGCTCTCTAGCCACATGGCTGGAAGGGAGAGGTGGAAAGTAGTGGTGTTCGCGATGAATCCCCACCCTTGGACGAGAGGGCCCGTGAGGCCTGGACGGTGCCCGATCGCAGTGCCCTTGGCGTTGCGCTAAGCCTCAGGGTGGGGTGGCTCTCCAGCGAAGAAGAAGCGGGACTGGAGACGGGAAGAGCGCCTCTAGCCGGCCACGGGAAGAGGACGAGCTTCCAGTTAGAACGAGACGACGCACTGAATCTACACTCGCGTGCAGAGGAAGGAAGAGGAGAAGAACGGATAGAAGGAAGAAGCGCGCAGAGTCGTCTCGTGGTGCTCGTGGGACCGCGGATTCAGGGTGGTGGACGGGACGGGGGGTTGGTGGAGGGCCCCCTCGACTAAGTCAGCGGGGGTCAGAACGGAGATGCTCCGCGGTCGTGTCGGGCGGGGCTGCCCGCTCACGACTTGAACTATCGCACGCCCCCACTAGCACCAGCATCCACCTTCCAGCCTCGGCCTCGGACCGTTTTCTCGTCTGGACGCTACGTCCCGGCCGTCTACCTACTCCGTTGCCGGCGCTTAATTCGATAAATAATGCTGCCGGCTCAAGGTTAGGCGCGCTAGATCCTTGTCAATTTGTATCGCGCGCGGCCGCGCGGCCTCTCTTCCTCTTTCTTCTTCCTCTCTTCGAACGTTGGTTTCACTTGGCCTATCGCTCTGCCGTTCCTCTCTCGATCGGGACAACCCGGGGTCAGGAATTTCCGTGAGTTTACGTTTCAGTCGTGTTTGATTGGTAGCCTCGTCGTGGGTCGTGGGTCGTGGGTCGAGCCGCGCGGTATCACTGCGACGACGGCAGTCAATCGGACAACGTTCTTGCAGAAGTTCATCGATGCCTGTTTTCGTTCTTCGTTCTTGCGCATCGCCTTTCAGCCACCGATATGCAATCTCGGATGATTCGCGTTTCGTTGGACGCCGAGGCGAATCAAGGGTTGCTTTGTTCTTCCTCGCCGTTCGTTCCACGCGGAACCTATCCGCTGCGCGAACAAGTATCGATGGCCCGCAAATCGTTCTAATGTATTTACTGGAAATCATATGCGAACAGGATCCTCGAGTGGTCGTTTCTTTGGCCATTGAATCACGCCGTTCGAAAGCAGTTCCCCCTCCCACCCCTCTCCGCCATAACGGGGAAAGGATCAACCGCGATTCTCCACACGTTTGATCCGACCTCTCTGGCGAATCTCTAACGCGCACCTCCGGTCAACCGGCGTGAAGCGTCGCAGATGAAACGGCGTATTCTAATTCAATCTCGCGCGAGATGGCTCGCGAGGTGGTTTTCGCGACCGTTAGCCGATGATTCGGACGGCTGGGATGTTGGACAAGCGTGTGAGATCATAATCAAGGCGCAGCGTGTCCGACGCCGAGGCGTTAAACCGGCGTGTAATGACGTTGCGTATGTGATCGCGTCGATTCACCGGGACGAAATGCGTCGACACGTTGCATTATAGTGTCGACGAACGAAGAAGGACCTCGCGCGCGGATGATCGACGTGTATATTCGCAGGATCCGTCGAAAGGAAGAAAAGAGGCGAGCCCACGGATGGTTGGCCGCGCGCCGCGCGCCGCGCGCTGCATCGTAAATTGCCTATCGTAATAAACGTATTATCGCGCCGCATTGCCGCGTAGGACGTGGCAGACAGGCTAAACGGGTCCGTTTTGTATTCGCTGGCACCTGCTCGTGCGGCGTGCGCGCATTAAGCCGGATAAAGCCGCGGAAAATTGGCGACCGCGCTCCTCCGCCTTGCCTCGGCTGCCTCGCTTCTTCGTCTCTTCGTCTTCCCTCGACGACGACGCGTGCTCGGTCGCCAGTCTGTCACGGCCTTGAAAAATGAGCGCGTGAGGTGAGGAAGATCGGCGGCTGTTTCCCAAAGTGTAATTTACCAAGGGATGGTGATGATGTCACGATCGGAACGTTTCTCTGTAGTCGTTGCCTGGTTATTTAACGCGTTTACGGTTCGCTGTACGATATATTCGGCGAGACGAAGACGAGATAAGATCGACAAGAGACGAGACGCGCGTTGACCGTGTAACAACGTCGAGTAGTAGCGGGGCTTGCTACCTTTCGCGTTTTTATCGCAATCGCGAGGCTGCTCTGCCGGGCAACCACGACTACGCCGGTAATTTTGGTATCGACGTTTGATCTTTCGGTGCGGTGAATTACGCTTCGGTCGGACGAGTTTCGATTTTTGTTATTAATTTACGGGACGATAAGCAACGATACGGAACGGGCCGTGTATATTCCTCGGCGTCTTCGGACTACAAGGGCTCGTTAGTGGAAGGTTTATGCGTTCCTCTTCCGCACCTGCGTGTTTCGCAACCGCAAGTTTTACGGCGCGTCGTTGTTGGCACGAGGAGAAAAACCAGTCAAATGACGCGCACAGTGAGAAATAATAGCCAACTCTACTTCGTATCGATTTGATCGCGAAAGAAGTTCAAAAAGTAAGGGACGCGGTTGCGACAGAGTGGCGGTTTCTCTCCCGATCGACGATCCACGTTAAACTCGACCATTTTTCATCATAACCAAGAATCGTTTCCATCGAATCGAGCATTAATCATTTTTTATCGGTGCTCGTGAAGCACGCGTGTCTGAAACGTGCGCGGGCTACGTGGCAGATCGAGTACGAAGCCCGTAATTATTTTCCTCGTACGAAACTGGTGCATCTCGATGCGCCGGAGATTCCCGTGGCCCCGGAGGCAGCGACGCTTGACCCAGTAGCTGGCCGATGGCAAGCGAGCGCTCGCAAGTGGATAACTGCCATGGAGATCGCTCAAACCCTACAAGTCGACGGCCTGCGCCTGGCTAGAGAGTGCAACCGTGCTCGACCTCCGTTCGCGACCGATCCTACTTCGTTTCGACCTCTTCTTACATCGGTATCATTACGGCGCTGGTTCGTGGACTCGTGTAGGAATGCTTTCTCGGCATCCCTCTCGGCCGTTGGTTCGCGTATCGGCGTTGCACCTGAATCCTGCACACCTGTGTGTTGCGCGAGATTAGTCGTCGATTTCAGCTCGATCGAGTACGATTTCTAGGGGTCGCGCACTTCATCCGCGATCCCATTCGACAGAATGTTTGGAATGCATGCTGCGATCGATGATCGAGATATAAACGTGGCGAGATATACGTACCGTGAGAAGGAAGGACCGATCGTGTGTTTCTCCGCTTGATCGATAGCAGGGTTCTCGTAGCGATATTACGAATCTAGATATCCTCGGGATAATGTGTAATTGATAATTCTCCTTCTCCCTGCCAAGACTTTCCACCCTTTGGTATTATTACCGAACATCGATAAGTAACGCCGGTACACGCTCCTAGAGCTGCTCTTTAAGCTACCTTCCGTCGCTAGATATCGTACCTCGGATAGAATCTATCTACGAACGTAGAGTCCGTCATTAACTGGTTTCGACGTCTGCACGAAACTGCCGACATGGCCGATGATTTGCAATTCACCGACCGCACGGAGTTTCTCATGAGCAGCGGGCCACGATAAAGGAGTTTCGTCCCGAGCGTGGCGAAGAGGCGCAGCATCGCGTATGCTGATCGCGTCGCGTAATGTTAATCATCGGTCGATCGTTAACTTATATTGTGCTTGCAGCCTCGCACAGGCCAGGGAGAAAAGAAAGTACCGTGCGGTTGTACCGTGAAGATCTTATCCGTCGTGTGTCCCTGCAGGCGCACGTCCATAATTCTACCGGTGGCAGTCGCGTATTATGCGGGAATAAATGTCGGCGCGCGTACGTAGAAATCTGGCAAGCGACCGGACGACTACCGTTGCCTTCGCGATGGAACGAGAAGAAGCGAAAGAAGAAACGGAAAAAAGAAAGGAAGGAAGACGGCCAAAAGAAACAAAAGAGACGACAAGGGAAAAAGAAAGGAAAGGCGAGCGTGAAAGGGTACCGGATAAAAAATATCGATCGTAAATCAACCGGTGAAGAATTTAACGAAAGACGCGTGAAAAAAAGTCGATTAACCGGCGAACGGCTGAAAGATCGCATGAAATATGGACAGCGACGACCGCAAGCTCTCGGACCACCTTCTCCGCGTCGCTGTATTTTCGAGCACGCTCGACCATAATTATTAGTAACTTGTGTCCACCGTTCTGAGCAATTGCCCGTTTATTTGCATATAGAGTGACGTTTTTATAAACGTTTTGCAATATCGTAACATTTTTCATCGGTGACTGGTCTGGATTAAGAAACAGGCTAATGGCACCGGGCAAACCCATAAATTTCATTCACCGACCGGTAGAGAAAACAAATATTCCTCACGAAAATCTTATGTCACATTCTCCGTTCGAGTAATAATAAGGTAAGAAAAACGGATGATAAATCAAGAATTTGAAATTTCTTTGCTATCGCGCGAGTGGCAAAGGCGGACAATTTTTACGACGTACCTGTTGATCATCGTTAAAGGTCTAACCGTTCTCCGGACAGAAGGAGGATTAAAATGAAATTTAAATCGCCGGCCAAGGGATAACCTTGCTGAATTAATCTACGCGATACAACGATATCAGACACGCTTCTGCAAGCTGACCAACGTTATCAACATAAATCTCAATCAGCCGCGGTCGATTCGCGGGCCTCGATCGACTCTCCGGCATCGGAATCACGGCGTGCCTTTAACGACATGTCAGAATCTATATTTATCATACTTAGAAGGTATGATCGGTGCCAATGCCGCGTTAACAAAACCATCCGTTCGCGATAGTCATTAGCGTAAATCAGTGGCAGCCCGACGCAGCGAGCGTAAAAATCCGGCATAAATAATAAATTACTTGATTAAAACGATCGCCGTTCTCGCCTCTCGACAATGCAGTAATCGTCTCACGTTTGACGTACGCTCGAATAAGTGTTAAATTAGCGACAGTTAGCGACGAGAGTCGCTCGATTAACCGGCCACAAAAATAAATTAATTTGCGCGACCAATCACCGGTGTTTATGGTACCGTCGCGTAAATCGTGGCAAAAAGAGGGAACATCGTGCGCGCCGTGTTTCCAAGGTAATCAAATCTGTCAGGATCTTCATTCGTTTTCCCTTACGCACGCTGCGGTTCCTTCTTTGCTTTCTTGCCGATCCTGCGAGTCTTCCTCGCGGGAGGAAGAATTATTCGAAACGGTATAGTCTTAAATCGTTAATACGTACGTTCGCAATAGTATTAGTCCAAGGTCTACTCTTGCGTCTTTGTCGAAAATTTTAAAGAGGAGTCGCATCACGATCGTCGTAGACTTTACGATCTCCGTCGAGTTGCAACGTTAGCGCAAATACGCTCGCTGCTCGAAAGGAAATTCATGTAACAGCACCGTTGTAAAGTATACGCGTATGACATTACGCTACGCTTAAATAATATATTTCACTTAACGAGTGCAACGTTTCGGACGATTATCGAATCGAGGGACGGTAAAAGGAACATTAAGTAGGAACCTCTTCGAGTTTGTCGTGTTTCCCCGTTGGAATATCGTTGGGAACATCCGGTAGATTTCACAAAGTACTTAGCCGCTTGAAAAGACGCAGAGAAGGTCGGTTCCTGTCAGACTAGCGATATTAATTATTGACCGTTGTTTTCCTTTTTGTTCGTATTTGTTCGTGCAAATAAGTACGCCTTCGTCGGGCTCGAGGTAGAACAACCATGGTGGCGATGATATCGCAATAACCGTGGATCGAACGGTTCGTCCCAATCTACATTGTAGACACGCAGCCTCGTCTAAGTCCTTGCGAATACCGGATATCGCGTAATTTACAAAGTAGCCTTATTTCGCGCAATCATCATTCCGTAGCCGATTTCCTCGACCCTTTTCATCGAGCGTGCTGTGCTTTCTAGAGCGTTTGTAGACAGAGAAAAACGTCGCTTTTCTCCCCGATGGCTATTATCCCCAATCGATGTCGGTGGCCTAATCATTTTCCCATGCATCATTTAACAGCGGCGTACGTTCGCAACGGTAGATCGATCTCGCCTAACGGAGCCTCGCTTGTGATTACGAATTCTGTTTAAAAGATCGATATCGCTTCGCTCCGATTGTCGCGATTGCAGCCGTGCTTTAATTGCGCGCCCGGGAAGCTTACGTTGCCCGCCGGAGAACCGGCCAACCGTATCATTTTCCCGAGAATCGCGGAAATCGGTCGGACAAACGGAAGGATCCTCTTGAAATTAAAACCCGCGGAGGTTCGACGAACCGCGGAACAGCATTACGGAGTAAAGCGACGTAAATTCAATTACGTCGACTTATCGCCGCGTTGCTCGTAATCACGGTATCGCGATAAATTAGCCGCTTTCATTGGCAACCGTATTTAATTCGAAACGTACGACGAGTCAGCATCGTACACAAGTACATTACATAATATACTAGACTGTGGTTACCGTGGTTGCGTGTTCTCACGAATGAAACGCGCAAACGTAAAAATGCATACCCTCGTAATATTCTACGCAAGCGCATATTTGATTACCTTGACGGATTGCATTCGCGAGAAGACGCGTCCACCGCAATCGCCGTAACTGTACAGCCTAATCTATAACTACGATTCTATCGACGCCTACGTTATGCGTGAACCTCGTCGGTTCGCGAAACAGCAACCCCTAATACGATTTTTCACGAGCTCGCCAGGTTTAACGAGGCACGTAGCGACGGAACACGGTCTTCAGCGGAGCGGAGAGCGAAATATAATATATGATTTACGAGCGCCTTCCGCGTATTGACTGGATCGTTCTTCGGTGGGCCCTGGAACACGAGCGGCTGCAAGATAGGGGCAGGTAGGGAAGAAGAGGGCCAGCGCAGGGTCAAGTCTGCCCCGCGCCACCGGTTTTGCATATTCGCCACTGCACCTAACCCGGTGGCGGATATACATCATGCATCCGCGGCGGTGCTGGCGGGTCGTGGTGCAAGTGCAACGGTGCCTGCACATAAACGGCAGCCCCGTATCCCCGCGCGGACCCACACGGACGCTCGAAACGCCATCCTCTGCGCCAACTCGCTGGCAGCCGACCAGTGGCCGATCGTACGGGCGGGTGGATGCACGTATACACGGCTCTTGGCGATCCTACGGATGCTCATTTCTTATATTCGTTCCTCGTTGTCTTTTCCCCCGCCGCCGATCCGTACCGAAGACGCTCACGATCCGGCGATACCTCAAGCGAATTTGCATCCGTGGAATTCGTGGCGTGGGCCGTGCGCCTGCTGTCCTCCCCCAAGCTCCCCACCCAGCCCGCTGTCGTGCCGCTTCCGAGCCAACCCTCCGCTTCGCTGTACGACGGGGAGGCCTCTTTTCCACCGGCGGAATCGACACGAATTCTACGTGGCTTTGCGAACACCAAACGGTATCCAGCGGTAGCAGGATATACGCCGACTATCTAACTTCACGAGCCACGATCCTCTTCTGCATTCGCGGATGCTGTGAAACTGTGGCTAGGAAGTGGCAAGCTCGCGGAGCTGATATTTTGTCATGGGAAAGAGTAAGTTGCGCGTACGTAGAGGCAGAGATATTTCGGCGATGCCGTTGCGTCGGAATTTCCAAGCGGCCGATTATCTGGTTGAACGGAGAGATTTATATACGCCGAAACGTCTCGTGACGCACGCACGACGCATCGACCGCTAGGTTTCGCGAAACTGCATCAGGATCGGATTCTATTTATATTAATTCCTATATGGACGCAGGCCACGTGCGATATCGATACAAGTCTGCGCACGTCGTAACCTGCACCATGACAGACACTCAGGAGTCGATGGATACGCCCGTTGGTCAGAATCGAAAGAAGCCGCTCCGAGTTTCACACTCTGCGCTGCTGTCGCTCGTAAACGTGTTTTCTCCCAAAGGAAATTTTTTTCAAGATATCCTGTAAAACGGCTCTGACGATTCACGGACCTGCAACGCGCAGCGGTGGTCGGGAAGATGATCAGACATTCAGATACGATACAGATTGAGTAATTCCAGGAATAGGAACGGTGAAAATGCAAAAACGCCAGAATCGATATACCCGCTGATAACAGGATGTGACGAGGAAAACACGCGAGGACGTCGGTAAAATGGCAACGCAACGGCATTCCGCCGTCTCTTATCTCCGGTTTTCTCAAACTTGTCTCGCGGATGGCCGAGCTAGACGGACATCTTCCTCGACGACATTAGCATTATTCAGACACGAGGATTCCAGCGTCGCAGAGGATATATATCCTTCGATCTCTGGCGGCATGAAGCGAGCCGGACGGCACGGCCGAACCGGAACTGGCCTAGCGAATCGCCGCTGCATTCAATTGCGTCAAAGTTAATGCCACATCACCGGACGCGATGCAAACGCTTCTACGACGCGTTTACAAATGGAACACCTTATAAAGCGACGCGTTATCGTACGTACGATCTTATCGTCGACGATGATCCGAGGCCGTTTGGCAAGTCGCGCGCAGAGAAATGGCAAGAAACACGCGTTTCTCCGATGCAACGACGCGTCCGTGTCAAACTTCAGATGGATATCTGTTCGTTGAAGTTGTGAAACTGTCTGACAGGAAATCGTGTTATTGTATAGATTTACATTCTGTGTAAATAGAAGGATGATTTTCCTCTTTCCTCTCGAGAAAGTCGGTTTCGAAGAGTTCGCCGAACACTCGATCGACAATTAAATCTATCTTGGGTGGAATTTTCCGCGAAGTATGACACCGAGCGTTGCATGTTTTAGAGAGTAGACGTATAATTCGCGAGCGAGGTAGAAACTGTTCAGCGTCGAATTTCTTCTTTAGGTGATCGCTATTCGTGATCAATCTATATTAAACGTTCGTAACCTTCGCTCCAAAGCGTAATATAAGAAGAAATCGAAAGCTCGAATCTCCTTTCCAAGCTGTAAAACGTGCATAGGAGTACCGATATAAAATTCAAGCATCTTTTCGGTGAAACTCTGGCTGACTTTTTTTTCCGCGACGTAACGTCGGCTCGTTGTTCGACACGGGCAGCGGCGCACGCCCAGTAAGGTACTACTAAAACGAAACGCTTGTATTCGGGTGAGAATAGCACGGACTTCCTGTTACGTCTCGTATCTTATCGGTCGGTGATCGCAGATATGGTGTGCCTTCTCGACTGCTCGAGAACGTTACAGAACTAATAGACCACCTTCTTCGTGCGCGACCCTCGTGGCGTGGCCACGTACCACGGCCTCTTAACGCCTCCTGTGGCCATCTACATACGGCCACGATCCTGAGTTTCCCATAGATGTTGCCTCCTACCACTCTGCCGCCAGGATCACGGACCCCTCGTTACTAGCCGGTTGTGTATCCTTCCTATTCCACCTTATCGCCTCTCGGCCCAACGATTAACACTACATCGTGGTCTGCTATGGGAATCTGCCGAGGCCGATGCACGCTTTTCGTTGATGTTAATCAAAGAATTATCCACCTGGTATCGTCGACGCTTTTTCGATCAGCGACCGAGAAACGGAGCGACGCGCGCGCATGCAAGCGGCGCTTCTGTCGATAATTATGAAGAAGCATCGACGAACCGTGTGTAAGACGCGCGACGAAACAGTGACGGAGACGCCCGAGGTGTGGGGAATCGATAATCGCGTCGAGTCAGCGAATCGGGCCGTGCGTTTGAACTAAGGACGATTAGGTTTCATCGAGGTAGGCTCGAAACGGCCGGCTAATTCTTGCAAATTAATCGTTTCCTCTTGCGTCGGGCGCAGCTGTGGCGCTGTTCGCGACACAAAGCGTTAGGAACGCGTCGATGCTTAGGCGCGCGCGGCTAATGGCAAATCAGAATAATGACTCGCGAATAACCTTTATCGGCACCGTGACGAATCTGCAATTACGTCACGATAGTTATTATTACGTGGACCTCGTGATTACCGCCGCGATGTACTCTGTTTATGGGGTGCGTGCACTTCCCACGACACCGAGAACGACGAAAGAACGCGTATTTAGATTCGCGCGAGTTCGTTTCACGATCAAGAGGCTTCCCGGAATTTCAATCGGTCAATTTATAGATGTGGGTCACGAAGCTTCTAGTTTGATTAACTTTTGTCGAAAACGCGTATGTAAATGAATCCTGTCGGAAGCAGCGCGGAGGGCATAAATTGGTGGAAAGTAATTTTCATAATTGAAAACTTGGAAACGTCGGGTTTAATTTTACCGATGAGCGTGGAAAAGCATAGATTCTCGATATTATTCGTTTGATTGGGATCGATCGATATCGCGGCAGACTGTAAATTACGGTGAAATTTTTCTCATCGTACGCCTGCTAATATTATCGTCTCGAAGAAAATTAGTCGTATCTCTAAAGCTGTACGCGCACAAACTTGATTCACCGTATATTCTTCTTTTCGCGTTTTGATTACCCCGTGCACATAATGCGTCCATAAAACTGATGAATCCGGGAAGCGCTATGAAACGAAGCTAATCTCGCCTAGATATAAACCACGAATTAATAAGCAAAACATCGTAAACCAACGAACGAAATTCGTTAATTTTACATCTCGCCCGCCGTGTGCTTTGCGTTAAATCAACCGGTATAATATTCACGGAATATTCGATATTAATCGCGAGGGAACTCACGAGTCATCCCCGTTGCGAAGCCACGGTACACGCATTATAGAGGCGATTGCTCCGACCCGCGAGGCAAGTCCCTCGAATTAGCGCGAACGTTCTCTCTGCCTCTCTTTCCCTCTCCCTTATGGGGATCATTACGCTTTATCACGTCGTGGATCATGTGATTTATAAGTTCACCGGCGGTGTAACAATTCCGCTCCCGTTGTTATTGAGCAATCGTGACTAATGAACTAGTCAGGATGCGACGATCAAGTAGCAGGATGCGGCGTCATTAAGCTTAAAGTCGTCTTCGAACGTGGAAGAAAAAGATATCGCGTTGCTCGACGCGACTTATTATCACTTAATTGACATTAATACATTCCACCTCGCGCCCCGAAACGAGCCTCGTAACAATAGGGATCGTGGATGCAACGTGATTTCGTCGATCGAACGCCCGAGATAGGCTTCCGCTTAAAAATGTTCGAAGAAGGAAGAAGCGTCGGCAAGAAATCGACTGATCGTTTGACCGAGCAGAAGCGTTTTGCTCGCGGTGTGTACGCGTTGCAAGACGCTGGTAAGAACCGACAGATTTACCGGTCAACGCATTTCGAGGCAGACGCTAATTTTCAACGGGGAAAAATCGTGGAACGACTCGCGCAAAAAACCGCGAATACGTCGTTCCGGGCCGAGCATTCTTTGGCGAGCGAGTAATTTATTACGTAGCGTAAAAGTGGAAACACAGAAAGTGGGAATCGCGTGTGCCAAGGTGGGAGAATAAGGTGGCACCTTCGCCGGTCAGATTGGTATGCGACGCGGCTCGTTGGCAAGTACTTTCGTTAAGGTTGCTGGTAAATTAATGTACGCGGAGAAGCGTAGAAGATAGAAGGGTAACGATAGTCGAGTTTCTCTATGGATTAGTTGATATTTAAATCATCCACAGAGTGCTTCGACTCGCCGTAACCAGAATTTTATTCGATTCGATTCGGTGAAAAAGATTACGGTTAATTACCGTCTGATTATATAATAGTTAATTGCGCTACGTGGATATTTAATTTCCAATTTACGTGACATTTTACAGCGTTAAGAAATCATTTTAATTTAATTCCTTCGTCCATCGATGATCTAACGCGTTGGAAATATTAGTATAAAGAACCCGTATCATATGGATATTTATTAGAGGAATAGACGTTTTTGTCGTAAATTATAATTTTAGATGTAATTCGTACTTTCCCTTTCAACGTATTTCCAAGAGCGTATCCTGGAACGTCGTAATATTAATTTACACTTGCGCAGAACGTGATGTCGTTCCCTCTCCTTCGTCCCTTTATCCCCTCTGTCGATTATTAAAAACGCTTGGAAATCGATAAGATCTTTCAAAAAGGAAAAAAAAAAGAAAAAAAACGAAACAAAAAAATTTAGTTAACTTCGATAAAAGTTGGCACGAAATTACCAGAAAAATGCAGCGTTACGTGTTCGAACGCACTTATCTAAAATTGATATCTTCTTCGGTGGATTTATCGCGAAAGTTTGAGTTCGGATAGAGCGGAGGAAACAAATTTTATGACACGTGAACGCGGCGGTACCCGTTGCATCGAATGCTACGGGATCGCGTGCAGCAGAGACGAATCATCGGTCATCGGTCGCGTGATAATTCGCATCGACCACCTGTGAAGAAGTTTCCACGATCGATCGTCGAAAAATTTGCAGCTCTAACGGTGGCCTTTCCAGGTGACTGTAGGGCCGTTGCCCTCCACGGTGAAAAGGAAGAAAGGTCACGCGGAAGATACGGGAAGCGAACGTTCCAAGGGAAAACTCGTATATTATTTCGTGCCACTGGGAAATTTTTATTACGCGTATCGGCTGATCTTTCCAATCGATCTTTATCGAACTATACAAGCCACCGCTAACGGAATTAACGACGAAAGTTGGCGCTTCTGTACTCGCGTAATTTTCTTCGAAAGAAGAGAAAGAAGACAACGAGTAGGAAATTTTCATTTCCATCGAAATCAGTCGCGTATCTAAACTCTCTACTGGTTTCCGTGCGCGGAATTTTCCAATCGTCGTTAATCTCGAAACGATCGAAAATATATCGTAGAACGATGGGGGATATCAGCGAGCGAAAAGAAGCGGGAATCGGGCGGACAGTACGGCTTCGACCGAGGCCATTGCCCCTGGCGGGAGAAAACGCAAAAAGATGTATGTATCGGGCGGCGATAGCGAAGAAGGGGGACAAAGAGACACGGAGGGCAAAGGGGGATAGAATCCCGAAGCTAGAAAGGCTGGCTACACGCACCTGAGGAAGAGGTGGTGGCGGACAGAAAAAGACGGAGACCGTAGAAGACCCCTTTCGACCCCTGCCGAAGACCCCACGGTGAACCCCGCCCGAGGCGAAGGGTCACTCACCTATTCCTCTCTCTCCCGGTGCGGCCTTTTACCACGGCACAACAGGCTAATTACGCCTGATTACGTACCCGTTTTCAGCTACGTACTATACGCCTCTCGACCGCGTGGCTTTGTGCGCGCGAGTACGCTCGGATATCACGTGGGCCGCGAGCCGTTCGTCTCTTCTTTCGAGCCGTTCGAAAGGAAGAGGAAGGAGAAGAAGAAGAAGAAGAAGCGGACGAGGACGATGAAGAAGAAGAGGAGCAAACCGAGCGCGATGATAGCCAGCCAACCGGCTGAGCAGAAGAATCTCGAGAGTCTTCGTCAGCTCTGTCCGTGGAATTGACACTTTTACCCGGGCGAAACGCGGTGCTATGTCATTACGAGGAGACGGCGCGTGCGTGTTGTGTCGGTGGCACGAACCGGTGCGGTGTGCAGCAGTAGCGTACTCGTAACGTGGCCATGATGCGGAGCGGCCGGAGTTGTCGGTGGGACGCGTACGAGATCGATAACGCGAGGAGGATCGGGGAGGAAAGCCGCGCGCGATGGGAGGAGGCGCACTGTAAATCGTTTCGTCGATGCATGGACGGTTGAGGAAGGTAACGTTTCCCCAGGTGTGCTGGGAAAGGTTCCGAAGCGGTTCCTCCAGGGGTCAAGACTGGTATGACTGGTCGCTCGTGTAACGAAGTACCGGTGTCACTGGCCATTTTTCACCGGGCTTATCGAATTATTGGTAGGATGCACTCTGTACGCCGTGGTGCGATGCTCTATCGAATCGGGCCTCCTTGCCTTCTCCTAGCGGAATTTCTAATTTAAAAAGTGCCTCGTTTGGCGGTAGTTTATTAGCAGAGATTTTTTTATCGGTCTGGCTTTAGATAGCGTCGGGGCTATTCAACGAGCAAGATGGATACCGGTGATAAAGCGCAACGCGATGTTTGACGTAATTAAAGGATCTTTGATAAAGAACTGCTTGTATTATAGCGGGATATCGGAGATAGTGCGGTTGAAAAAAAAATTGATCGATGATCGAATTTTTATATTACCAACGAGTCGTACGCGTAGCTTTTAGTTCAACGTCCAAGCATTTGCTGACACTCGAGTACGCTCGGTAGTTCGGAGGGGTACGTAAGAAGCGACGTTCTACGAAATGACTGGACGAGGCACATAAATCCGGATATACCATTGCTCGCCTAACGAGCACCGACGAATTAAGTTATTCGATCGGTGATCGAACCGTCTTCTAGATCCCATCGATCTAATATTCAAAGACGGCCCAATAATATCTAGTACAGGTAGCAGTATATCAAAACGAGACACTTAGCTTCACCATACGATTTTCTACCGTACGATAGGATCTAAGCCGGCGGTTTCTCTCTGTTTTTGTGACCGAGGTCGGCAATTCTGATCGGACATCGTGAGCTTACCGCCGCGAGATTACACCGCTGTAGATCACCTTTATTTGCATCTGCACGACGTACCGTTGCATCTGCACGGCTACTCGACTTCGTTGCCCAATAATTATCGTCTACGCGATGGTGTGCGCACACGTACACACGATGAAGACGTTTTTGCGCGGATTTCTCGCGTCGCGATCCGTTTCGCCGTAACGTAAATTTCCAGGATAATCTGGCCAATCAAAATACTTGTCGGCGCGCGATGTATACGCAACCACCGACGTCCGGAGCGTGTTAAGTAGCTCCCATTTAGAGGTTGCGAACTTTTCCTTTCACGAGCACCGAGCGATATGATTTGCATGAACGTTCGGTTCGCTGCCGTTTCGAATGGCAGCCTGATCCCGCTGTCAGTCCGTGACGGTGTCTTCTACGGATTTTGTTGAGTCTTTATTATGGGCGTGACGTTTCTCTTGCGCAATCCGGACAATGATACCGGGACTCGCTGTTCCAGCTGGACTTTAACATCTACGTTTTATTCTTGTTGCGATGCCGGTCGATTGTATATTTATAGCGTATATCTTTGAGAATGACGCGTCCAAAGAGACGGAGGAGAGGTTGCTTTTCGTAACTCGTTAAACAATCTAACGGATAAATAATTTATCCCGGGAAAGGATATAATTTATCGAACGCAGAGATTGAGAATTTCCAACGTTCTTCGATTACCGTATTTCTACTTGCAATTAACGCGTAACGTGCGAACGAAGCGCAGGTGTTTTTAAAAGTTACACCGTAGAATCAGCCAGCCGCATCTACAGGAAATCGAAGTAGTATCATTCTTATTTCGTCAGAAGCGTAAAACCGCATTTTGACACGTACGGTAATCGCTACAAACTCGCGTGGAATCGAAGTAGGGGGAGAGAAACATGAAATGATGTTATTAATGTATTCATGGGAGATAGGCGAACCCTCATTCCACCGATGATTACCCGTAATTTGTTCGTAATCGCTATGGAAAGGGTTCGTTCGTATTTGATAACGTATGTTTATTTCCAGCTGACGTTTAATGGTTCGCGCGAAGCGTCAAAACTCCGATTCATTACCGCGTTAATTACATTAATCTATTCGATTATCACCGAACAGTGTGTCATTCGCGTTAGTACACGAAGACCAGCCAGAGAAATCTGAGGCCGGTCTCGTTGATTTTCCGATTTTCTTTGTTGCTCGGCTGGCTAGAAGGAATTATCTTAAAGAGCATGCTGCCTCTAGGACGTTTTATTGCAAATTCTCGACATACCTAAAGCGCGTCAATTTCGTAGGAATTTAATTATCAGTTTTTACGAGGAATCTCACGTACGCTTCAGCTTTGTTGGTCCCTCGACGTGATCGCGAATCGGAAACCGTGTAGCTTTAACGCGCTTCGATGCGATCGTAAGGATCGGAGAACTCGACTCGTTTCGACTCGCTTCCATAAATTCGCAGACGTTCCTGCCAGGTGTTTCGAGGCACCTCGAGACAGGCTATACTCTTGCTATCGATGTAGTTGCGCAGCGGGCGTTTCATTGATCGGAATCTTTTCCTGAGATTACATACTGAATTAGAGGATTTGATCCGGATTATGATTAATCTCGTACGAGGTTTGTTGGGTGTGCGCGGTATCTTTACGAAATGCAGTATTCCGACGTTTCATCAACGTTTAATGGTATACCGATTTTGACGTGCTCGGTACTTATCTCTCATTTAAATTACAAACGCTCGTGTAACGGATCGTTGCCTACCGGTAATCGACTTTTCGCTGGTCGAGATCGATAGGATGTCTGCGAAAGGGAGCATCGAAAAATGTTCGAAAAAAAAAAAAAAAGAAAAAAGAAAAATGGTGAAAGATTTATTTCCATAATCGTAAGCTTCGAAGGCTATGATCTACGATCGGAGAAAGATATCGGAGAATAAAATCTGTAACAATCCATTTTGAAATCTGCTTCGCGAGCGTTCGATTCGAGGATGGTACTGAGAGTACCAGTTCTAATCAGGTTTCGGATCTTCGGCGTCAAAGTTCACTCCTAAGGTACGTAACTCTTGAAAAAGTAATAGAAAACAGGAAGCGTGGTGCCTTATAAAGGGACGTCATGTGCACTCGCGTTTCCCTGTTGCGCTCGTTCACCCCAAAGCAGGGTAGACTGGTTCACCATACCGGAAAGAATCTTGACACGCTCGGCCGATTAGCATATACGTCGAGGTTCCCCCTCGCAGCTCGTATCTTCTTGCGCTTGCCTTCCCTCGGGAATCAGGGTTCCCTGTAAGGCGCTACAATTCAATCTCTCCCCGGTGGGGCGCCGATAAGAGAGAGAGAGAGAAAGAGAGAGACAGACAGACAGATAGACAGGCAGACAGAGAGAGAGAGAGAGAGAGAGAGAGAGAGACTGTCATGGTTCAGTGAATTCTTATACTTTAGTAAAATACCAGCTATATTTCGCATTCTTCAAAGTAATGCCAACGATCGCAGTATCGACGTAGACGTTCTGTAACTTTCTTCTGACGTGAAATTCGGAAGAATTGCTGTAATAAGTCGTAATACGGGTGATTTACGTTGGATGTAAATTTTGAGACGGCGAGAGCGATATTTCTCGGTCGACTAAATTCAATTCCATGTAAAGTCTAATCCGCCGGTGTTAATTACGCGTGAACTTTCTAGAAAGCTATATGTCCGTGTAATGGTAGCTAAACACAGCTCTGTCTCTCGTAATCAGGCGAGAAGCAACGTTTTCCACGCGATCGAAGTTCTCTCTCTCTCTCTCTCTCTCTCTCTCTCTCTCGCGTCGTTTCTCCGAGATCTAAGCCGGCCCTGGCGCTTCTGTTTGGACACACCCTATATCCAACTCGTTAGTTGAAACGCGTCAGAGGCAGATTGTGCGTTCCACATATGCGGCGAGGTTTCGCAACCTTTAAATCGATCTTTCGTCTCAATACGTAGGTCGTGATCCTACCGCTGCTCGCGTCCGACGAGCATCGTATTCCGGCGTGTAACAGCGGTTGGCGCCAAGCCCCGAGTGGACCGGTTATCCAGCTCGAGCTTACACGATGCCTCGACCTTAATATATCTTTGATTAATCGACGATGCGCGAGTTTCCCTGAAACCTCGTTTTCGAGCGATCGGCGCGTGTGAAAGAGGTCCGCGGACTCGAATCGAGCTTCCAGTCTGTCGGCGGAGAATCGTCTGAATCGAGACTCTTAGACGCAGCGTTGCTCGTGCACGCTGAATTCATCGTTGACGATTGCCCAATCGACCACTCGATACCATTACTTTCTCAGACTTGGCCGTACGACTGTCTGAGTCGCTGTCAATCAGCGATTCTTTGTGAATCGAGTTTGATTCGCGCGTTCGTTCGCAACGCGTAACGATGAACGGCGATTTGAAAGGCTGCTGGTAACGTATATTTAAACTAAAGGTTTGGTTACAAAGCCTATCATATTAATTAGGCGACGTTTACGGTATTTCTTACACTCGATTCCCTCTCGCATTTCGATATCGGACATTTTCAAGCTAACGTGTTTACAATGGGGGAATTTTTAATCGGAGGAGTCAATTGAATTCAGCGATCTACCAGGTTCGGGTCAACGATACCAAGCCTGCGCGACTTATTGTCTGACGATAGCTCGCACGATACGAATCGTTAAATTACACAAAATTTCGACAAGGCAACAATTGCGCCGATGATTCGCGTGAATAAAAACGGAGAATTGGCGAAGAATGGGCGGAGGTGGGTATTGTTGGGAAAGCAACGTAACGCGATTGCAGGCTGGTTACCGCGGTGCGTGGCCTCGGTGCGTGTCACGCAGGCGGTCGGCGCGTAACGTCCGCGTTTCGCGGCGGTTTTATCTAGCATCTGAACGCCGTGGCCACGTCGAGCGGGACGCGGAGACGCGCAACAGAGGCACGGCTGCGAACAGCGACCAGCAACGATAAATATTGCGGCGTGAATGCATGTTAATGAGCGGTTCGCTGGGTAGCGGCTCGCGTATGAACGAGTATCCGCGTGTATTTGAGCCGCGAATACGCGACTCGCCCGCGCGTCTCTGATTAGACGCGAGGCTCGAGGTACTCGATTTAACAAACTGCGTTTACCAACGCGCTGCCTGGCGAACGCTAGGTGGTCGCCCTCTCTTTCGGGAAACGCGTTGACGCGTTGTAACCGTGATTTAGATGCGCGTTTCACCACCGACGCGACAGATGCAACGTGTGTAGATGGTAATCGTTTTAGCAGATAGCGCACCGTGCGAGCTACGTGAAATTTGTTGCGTACGTTGCGTTTGGTGTAACGTGCAGTGTAAGTCAGAGAATGTACTATCTAGGGTGTATATTGGACGTATAGCGCAATGTGAAGAATAGTTACGCCGTACAGGGTGCATAGGGCATAGTGTATAGTGCGCGATGCATATTGCACGGTGCATAGTGTAGGATGCAGGATGCATAATCTATAATCTACAATGCACAACGCAATATGTGGTACACGCGCAGGGTGCAGAATGCGCAACTCTGTATACCATGTATAGTACATGCGCGGCATTTTACTTTTCACGGTATACGTATAATTTTATATCGCGGTGGATATACAGTTCGCATCGTTCGATTCGTTCTATCGAAATTACAAAAGAATTTTCGTAGGATTTCTAAACGCGGCAATTAAGTATAATTTCGTCTAACACGTCGTTAAAAAGATATAAAACAGAGGCGTTCCTTTCCCGTTATAATATATTATCGCAGTAGCGAGTTACACATTCTAATCGTAAACGTATTTCGTCAATCGCGGCTACCGAGAAATTGCGCGCAAGGCTGTTCTCAGCCGACGCTCTCCGACAGTAATCGATGTTAGCCGTAATCAACTTTCGATCGTACTCTAAGCGTCTTGCTACGCGCTCGTGTGAGAAGAAAAACGCCTTCACAAAGACAAACACGATCGCCGACCGAGGCAAGGGAATAGTGCCGGGGATGGGAAGAAAAAAGGAGCAGAACGAAACGAAACGAAACGAAACGAAACGAAACGAAAAAAGAAGGAATTTCGTGCGCAATCGCGGACGCATAATAGAATAGAAACGTAATTATAAGGTTACCGGCGGCGTCGGTAGCCGCGTCATTACCAGGCAAGATGTGTGTCTGCCTACCATTTCGCCGGTCGCCTGGCTCGGCCAGTAAACATTATTAGCGACGCGGAGGAAGAAGGCGCGAGGTGTACATCCACTCGCATCCACGGCATCGGCCGTGCTACTGGATGACGCTCCTAATGCTCGCTGCCGCAATGTCTTTGAAATTAACGCTGCATCAGGCAAGCCACCGCGAGCAGCTACCAACGCTCTGGGTGTGCTCTTTATAAATCAACTCCCGCCGAGTTGTCGGGGAATCGTCGCTCTGCGTGGCTTCCAATTCTTCCGCGGCGTCTTCTCTCCACTCGTTCCCTGTGCCGCGCCGTCGTATTTCTTTACTCGCTGCGATGGAATGCGGGCTTCGCCTTTCCAGAGCGGATTCATGGCGTGGAAGATGGAAGAAACGACGGAGAGGTTACGATAAATCGGAAATTCCACTAGGACCGCGATCGGCTGATTATTTTCGGCCGACGTTTCCAACAAACGAACACCGTAACGTTGGAAATATCGTTAAAAGCATCGCGATCGAATCGTACCGGATATCCAACAACTTACGAGAGTTTCCGTGTATCTGCGTGGTTAACGTTTGGACGAACGTCTCTCCCTAAAACGAGGGACAGCAGACGCAGACTGTGGCGCGGTTGTTGCGCAAAACCACGGCCACGGTTTTTCTAGTTTCACCGGCGCCGTTCGCCTATTGCCAAATTCGACTTCTCGTTAACCGATCGATCTGCATATTACCGAGGAGGAAAGAAGAAAAAGGAGAAAGAGAGAGAGACAGAAACGGGACGGCGGCGGTCGCGATCGACGAGATTGCACAATCGAACTCGAGGCTGCAATAGACACAGGTGTTTCCGGAATAAAAGCGTGCCCGTAGCCAGAAGTAAAAGTCAATTACCGGAGCTGGCTGAGCTGGCGTTTCCGCGGAGATAGTAGCGAGCTGAAGGAGAGTTCGTAATTCCGCGAACGATCGGTTGGTCGTTTGCGCGCTGATATGGAGCGATCGTTTCATCGGCAACTGAACGGTCGAAATTGATGGATAATCGGGCGAACGGCCAACCAAACTGGCCTGACTCGCCGTACGTTTTCGTTGCAAGTATGATCTGCACTCGGCGTATCGAATTTAAGTTCGGTCCAATTTAAGTTCGCGTAGCTCGAGGTTAATAGACGTGTCTTTATGTAACGTTGCTGTTGTAGGGCACCAAAGGGGCTTTCGCAACACGTGTTTCCGATAATCGTAGCCGGTACGTTGGAAATATCGCGAAAATGCTAAACGATCGCGTAGTCCGCCGTAAGTCGGGTAGGCCGTGGAACTGTTAAAATCCACTTATTGTTAGTTGGACGAAGTGAATAGCCGTATTCTCGAAGCTACTGTTATATTCGCTCAAATCGTCACGCCCAATTACTCGATGAAAGAACAGACCTCGTCCAAAGGTAACACCGACACGATTTTATTATCTATTAATAACATCCATCAAGTTTCATATCGAGTCGGATTAAATCAATTTAACGTACAATACAGCGGACCACGCCCAATCTTCTCTCTAGCCACTCCAATTCCTAACCTCGTTCTGTCGTCGTTGCTTCGCAGGAACAAACGAAAGAACGTTAAAAGCTGCCTTTTCGAAAAAAAAAAAAAAAAAAGAAGAAGAAAAACTAACGGTTGTCGCCGTTAACGGTGTCAAGTTTCCACGCGAAACTAGCCTGCCTTCGCGATCGCGTTGTAAATCTTCCAAAGGAAGACCTCACGCGTTCGGAACGGAACACACAGTGTCTCTGATTATTTATTCCTGCAACGGGAATCGATGAAAAACGCGAACCTAGCGGAACGATATATCTCCGGTTCGTGTTTGTTCCGTGTGTATGGTCGGTTAGGGCCGACACATCGACGGTGTCCCGGCGAGACGCGACAATCCACCGCGAACACATGTCCGCCTCTCGGCTTCGATAAATTTCATGCAAATATAAATCGGATCTATGATCGTGCGCGTCGCGTCTAGGTGTAGCTACGTTCGTGCTGCACCTGACGCGTTCGCGATTCTATCTCGTGGTCGCTTTTACGAGACTCGGAGACGGTCTGGAAAGCTTGCGAAATCGCGGCTTTACGGAACGGATGGAACGAGAGGACGAGTCTCATGGGGAACTCGTGCCGTTGGGCAACACCGTTTGCTAACGCTCGCTCCGTATTGTTTACACAGTCACGACCGACAGGGAACCATTACGACGAACTTGTGCCTCGGTAAATTTTCCAGCCCCCTTTGGTCGTTCTCGGCGAAAAGCTGAGAGCCCGAGAGGTTCAACCGTCGAACCTGTTACTTCGCTTTGGGTAGTAGCTTGTCAGCGGCTGCCGAGTTTCTGTGTTGCGGTTTATAGTCGCGTACATGCGGAAATATGACGAGCAAATTGGAATTCCTCTGCGTACGATTTGATTTTGGAGCAATTTCCAGCGAATCCATGGAGTATGGTTTGACACGGAGTCTGATAAATTTTCGTAAGAAATGCAAGTTCCCCGATGGAACGTCCGCTGTCAACTTATTCCATAAAGAACGCAGTTTCTGAAATTGTTAGGTGAAAAATCTTATTACACGCGCACGCGCGCGCACATACACATTTCTTAAAGCAACGCTTAATCTAATACAACTCGTCATCGATACTCCAAGCAATTTATCGACTAATTCGACGACTCGTTTACAAGTCGAACTGGCTCTATCGCAGAGTGTCAGTCGGTTGAAAAATCCTACGACCTATATCCTACGAGTACACAGATCAACGAGAAACCCTGCGACAGGAGTGTACACACATAGCGAGTTCCAAGGCACGGTCATAGTTGATTTGTTGCGTTTTACAGATCGATCGGTGGATTCGATAAAGGAACAGTAGGAAACGTTTCGCTATCGCGGTTGCTTTGTCCGCTTACAAAGAGCGCCAGACACGGTTTGATTAAGCGTGGCACGGTATCCAATTAAGCGATTCTATCTTAATTACTTAATCGGTATTTAATTGTACGTATGAATGCCATTCTCGCGTAGACACGTGATGTGCGAGATACATTGGCACGGTGGATATTTCAATATTCAGCCGTGACGGCAATAAAGATTACTGGGATCGATACCGGGACATGAGAACAGCCGGCATTAGCATTTCAAGGCGAAGGAACAGTAACGTTAACATTTCGCGCGTAGTGGAACCGCGATAAGTGCAAGCAATTACTAAATAAATCAACGCTGGAACTGGGTATATGTTATACCGGTAATTATTAATCCGGACGGTGATTAATGCGGGGCCGTGCCAGCCTCTCCGATTCCCCTACTTTCGTGAAAAAATTCTAAATTATCCGCTATCGTTCGTAAATCGATGATCCGCTGTTCGAGAAATCTACGAGGATCGATCGTTTATTTTTCTTATTTCTTCAGTACGTAAGCGAGCCAGAGTTCGTACAAAATAATACATTTTCCGCTCGAAATTTCTTTCAATTTGCTACGTCATTTATAACCGTATATTTGTAACCACAAGCAATATCGTTTATGCGCCTTATAAACAGAAACGATGAAAAGGTTACGATTACGTCGCTTAAATTTCATTTTCGCAGCACTTGATATAACACCTAATTTACCTAATATATCTATATATATATGTATATATTATCCACATTTAGATAATGTACGTTAAAGCGTTATAGGAAATACTGCTCGCTGAAAAATATTAAACGGTATACCCAAGTATCCGTAGTTTAAAAATTACGTTAGATTCTTCTACGAACGTTCTTTTTCTTGTAAGAACAACGCATGGAAGGGGAATAAAAGGTGCGAGGGGTTTCACCCATAGCCAGCATCGCTCCGAGTCTCTCGATTCCCTTTCGAAACGTGGATCCCTCTCGCGCGGATTCAGATCCAGATTCCGAAGCGTCAGCTCCGGCCCCGCGGTTCTCTAAAATACGGAACTGAACCGCGATCCATTATCTCGCTGTTAAGATCGATCACCGTGCCGTTACATAATGGGTTGTCGGCACCGTTGATGGAGAATCGTAATAACTCGCCAGCGAGTACTTTCGACCGCATGAAACCCGGCCGACTGCTGCGGTGGACTACGTTTAATTGTGTGCCGCGTTGCAGCCAGGCGAAACTCGCCTTCCGGTCCCTTGGCTGCAATCATATCGAACATATTTCGCGGCAAGTTCGATCTCGCGGAACACAGCTCTGTATCTGCACCGCCGGAGAAATTCAATCGATCGATACGGTAGCTAGGGCTTGGACCGATTGTTTTGCTTGTACAGCCAGAGCTTCCAACCATATATACAGGGTGATATTGTAATCGCGCGATACGATTCGAACGGAACGTCCGTTTGAGGAAGAGTTGCCAAGTGTTTGCGGAGTGAAAGTTCTAGAAGAGACTATCGTCCATGTATCGAAAAATAACTTCGTTAAATACCGAATGAAACTTTGATGTTCATGGTAGATTCGCGAGTAGTTCGATCGACAAGACTTACGCGTAATTCTTAACATTTATTCGACGCAGATCTCTATCCGATAATATAATTGCAAGATGGTTGAAAACGGTAGTATACACTGTAATATCAGAATCGATAAATTCCTGCTTTCCAACTGCTTTGAAAACAACGACACGCCCTTTACGTGGCTGCGCGCTCGGTTTTCGCGCTACATCCAGCGGCTCGTTTACGTAAGCTACGAAGTGTACAAATGTCCACGCGTAAAGCGCGTCCATTCTCTCGGCGTAATTGAATCAAAAGAAAAGCGTTCCGTCGGGCCAGCTCCGCTACCCTTTCGCAACTTCAATCACGGCTAAAAGCCAAGCGGAAGAGATACCCAGTCGGGTCATTAACTAAGCGGAGAACAACGAGCCTTCTCTCGTGCTACGTGACCTCGAAAAATAACATTCATAACGTTGTAGCCGATAATGCGAGCGAATAACCATTGGTCTCTCGCTTCTTTCTCCTTTTCGTCATACGTATAGAATAAATCAAGTACTTTTGTTTTTGTCTCGATCGTTCGATAATACGTTCCGTAATTTTGATCTGTTTCTCCGCGTAGCGGGGACTACTTGCATTACCACAGAAATATTCCACAGAAATGGAACTGTAATTATATACGTTGTGACATGCAAAGTGTCGCAATATAAACCTTCGGAAACTTCTGTCTGGATCTGAGAATGGGCAGAGCGAGTACGACGATCTTTAAATACATCCGTGTGGAATCACGTAACATTACCGTTGCAAAAACTCGACGACGCAACGTCGCATAACCGGCGCGAAGCGCGGACGTGTTAAAATTCGTCTTAAAATCGTTCCTAAAACGGCGAACGTATCGCGAACGGAGGACAGAAAGGGTTAACGAACTTAGAGCTCGCGGACACCGGTTGGATTCCTGTTGTCGAGTCTCCGTGCCCGTGAACCGAGCTGTTTTTTCGTGGTCCGCGCGCGGATCGGTAATTGTTTCTGGTCTCGCTGCCGGGCTACAATAGCGTTCGCTTGCACTTAATTAGGACAGCGGCGGGGAGGGGTCAATAAATCACGACGCGTAACCTTTTCTGCATGCGGAGTCAGCGCGCAATTAGTTCTGCTAATTAAGGACTACCTGCCGATACTTTGTCGAGTTAATTCGAATCCCGAGACTCTGGCCTCTCGAACTTCCACGGGAACTTGCATGGTGGAACAAAGAGAGGAAGAGGGAGAGGGAGAGGGAGCGAGGAGTTTCTCGTCGCTTATTGTTTGCCTGGAGACGGTATGAATTATTTAATCGCCGCTCGTTCGACGGCGTCCTGCAGCGGCCGCTGATTCAATTCAGCCGCTCCGGGGATTGAAATTGGATAATCTTTATCGGTTTTGCACCGCTTTCACCGAATGAGACGTTCATATTGCTAGAATCGGCGATCACGCGATTTTAAGAAGTTCGAGCGGTCGTCAGAATCGAGTGATTGAATTTTTAGGATACGTAATATTTGTAACGTGCTTTGAAAACATTATTTCAACTCGACAAAATATCGTGGCGTTGTTCCAACAAGTCGTACGTTTCTCGGAAAGTACGTCCTTAAACATTGCTACCATCTAACGGCATAGAAACTTCAACTATGAATGGAATCGATCGCGGTATCGATCTTTAATCACCGCACGGTGATGTACGCGGATCGAAGTTCATCGAAATGCGTGAAGAATTCGAACCATTTCCTCTATAAAACGTCTCCGGTTTCTCGCGAAAAGCTGCTCCCTAGAATCCGACCGGCCACCAGAGGTACACGTCCAGCGATTCTTAATTCCCATTAATTCGTTGCACTATAACCGTAAATCGAGCCCAAACAGGGAATGCAGAGGCAGTCGGTGTAAATTCAACGTCCTACGCGTCGATCGTTTGCCGGCAAACGACGAATCGACTACGACGAAGGGTGCCTATGGCAAATTTTATTCCCCTTTCGGTCAGTCGGTTTAACTGCGTCAGATTTACGCGTCCCGCAACACCCGTCGATCGTACAATCTCACCACAAGTGGAAAGTTCTGTCAGAGTCAGACGATCGAGCGTCTAGGCGAGAAGTTATCGTCTTTGCTGTTTCTCTAATCGATAGATCAAAGAGACTAATTTTCCCGCCTCTTTGTTCCGTTGAAAATTTTTGACACAGCGCGGAGGAGATGATTTTGTCGAATTTGGGCAATTTTTCAAACGAGTTTCTGTTTCTTTTTGACAAATCGTACCCTATAAATACAAGCAGCCATCGATCTTTCCTAACTCTATTTGATTTACCTAACTAATCATCGTCGATCTCACAAGATACGATATCCAAGTCGTATACGAAGTCCAAGATCGAATCAAGCCACGTTCGATCAAATTAGCGATCGGATTGACCGATCACCGATCCACGGAGAGTAAGTATCACGGAGTCTTCGACGGCCTTGCCTTAAGAAAATTCTGCTTACCATTCGACGTATGATCCGCCACGATCACGCGGGAAATTACTGAGACGATCTCCTTTGATTTCTGCCGTTACGTCGTCTATTTAGTTCGATCTAATTAAACGAACGGCAACGATTTGCTCGATCGCATCGATCTTTTATTTACCGGCTGGCCGATATCCCAGGCCAGGGGAATATCTTAATTAACGCCTCCACTTGGTCAACCGTGAAAGATCGGGGAACGGATCTGGGTATCGTTCGTGAGAGAAATCGGTGCTACCTTGACGCGGCTGCAATTTGTACCCGTGTAAGAAACGGCGCGAGCGCCACGAGCACACGCGAGCGTACTCTCCTCTACGCCTTGCACGCTTTCGGCTCGCGTGAAATATCGTCTTGGTTCGCGAGCAATTGAAATCGTTCGTTGTCTGCAAAAGCGAAATTACCGTTGGTTTCTTTTTCTTCCCTTTCCTGAAACGACCAGCGCGGTGGTGACTCGGTGATACCTAACATACCTAACACTATGAGTGAAGGGAGATATTTTGGGAGATGAGGGGAAGGGAAGGGAGATAGTTTCTTTTGTACGAAAAGGAGAGGATAAAATACGTTCTAACGCTAAGAACGAAAAATTAACGCGTTCGATGCGTTTTATATCGAGCGTTTACACACGATACGCGAAATTTCTACGTGGATCTGAAAAAATGTGATTCTACATCTGAAAGAAGCAAGGAAGACAGGGTGAGATAGGAAGAAAGGAGAGAAGCGTATCGCGTTAACAACACTTTCCCACAAACTGGCAACCTTCACGCTCCTCGTTGAACCACCACAAGTCCGAATACACATCATTTCCCTGAAGAAACTTGAATTCTTCGTTGAAATCCAACCTCTCTCTATTGTTCCACTCGATTCTTTTTAATCACCGTACCGACCATTTCCTCGTTCGTTCTATCGAACGCAATCGCCGTTTAAACCGAAAACACTCGCAACACAATGATCCCACGCGACCACGCAAAGGTTGAATCGGTACGCGGAAACGACAGCGCGCTGTTATTTAATAAAGAGTCGTCTGTGGCCGGGTCTAGTTAGCATCTCGGTCCGCGATCGATCACGCCCCTCGTAAGTCCAGCACCGTTCACAACATAATTCAACGGTACCGCGAACGTTTAATCATCGGGAATCATGAACGACCCAGTCCACCCTCTATACTCCCTCCCCCCCTCCATTCGTCCCTTTCTATACCGTTTCTTTGCTCTTTCGTCGTTGTTCCTCTTTCTGACGCGTTCCTCGAGCAAACGATAGCGGGATAGGGGTCTAAGGAAGGACTCTCTAATGTATTCTAATGGTATGCCGCCCCGACAATGAGGCACAACTCATCCACCTACACCTATGGCATCTACCATCGAGGCCGTGGCACAATACTATCTCGTCCCATCCTCCGAGATGCGTTTCCATTCCACTTCGTAGCTCTTCCCTACTCTTCGCTCGTTGCGCGTCATCGAGCGTGGCTGCGAGAGTTGGATAACACAAGAGGTCAACGTGTTTGCACGCGTTGACACGGAATTTCTGCGGCTTCGCGCGAAGGTCGGACAGAAGATATTCTCGTGACTCACCATCGGATGATCCGGCGATTTTGGTTATCGATAATAAAATTATACGGATTATAAGATTCACAGATGGAATACAAATTCCTTTTTAATTCGCTTCTTACGATCTTCTCGCTCTTCGTAAGCTGCGCGTTGTTCTTCGATGAAACTCGCGGGTATCCTGTTATCGAAACAGCGTTCAAACGAAGAGTGTAATCGTCGTGAATCGATTTTGAACACGTGAAACTTACTTAATCCTCTTTCGCTCGCTCGCTCGCTCGCAGCTTCGACCGAGCTAAGCAGAGGCACCGTCATCGAGACGTACGTATATACGCGTCGTCAAAACACGGGCGTTGCGCCACGATGCGCGCGTACTTTCGATCGTGGAATTACTTAACTTGATCGCGATTTACGAGCCGTCCTCGGCGCGTGTAGAAAACGAGCGAAGGCACGAAAGGGGAAAAAAAGAAGAAGGGAAAAAGGAGAAGAAAGAAGATACGGCAAGGGGAGAAGCCGGTATGCTCCTGCGTTTCGCAAACCGTTCGAACGCCCAACCTTTGAAAGTGACTGGGTTATGCACGTGCTCTTCTTCCTAGTCCCTACCTACGTGAATTAAATGCAGCTCGAGATAAAGCGATACGTGCATCCTTGCGAAACGACAGGCCGTCTCGTGGAAGAGGGAGAGGCTAGGGAGAGAAGGAGAGGAGAAGAGAAGAGAGGAGAGGAGAGGAGAGAAGAGAGAGAGAGAGAAAGAACGTGCGGGACAGGGACGGAATCGGCAGAGATGGAAAAGCTAAAGGGGGTAAAAGTATGCGGTGGAGGAGGAGGAAAGGCAACATATGGCAGAGAAAGAGAGGCTCACAGGGCGGGGGAGTGGGCGGGGGGAAGAGGAGTTGGAACGATGACTGTAGCGTATAATGCAGGACGATGCATGGGTGTAAAGGCAAGTAAAACCAGAAATGCGAGGCTCCGCTTGAACGTTGCAGGTTGTCGGCATGTAGAAAACGCCGCGGTGACGACGCGAATCTGCATTCTAGCCGATTCCGCAATCTCCGCCTTGTCGTCCTCGCGAGCACGCACCACGATTTTTTTCGCATTTTATTCGAGAGACGGAAAGATAATTGTTTGCGAGCCGGCGTTCCACGCGGCCTTTTCCATCCTGAACATTTACAGCGTGGTCGATTTATCGCGTGAAATGTAACGTCGAAGTAGACTTTGAGAGAGGATAGATCGCGACGGCAAAATATCGCGGGAATTTCGAACGAACGTCGTTCTTCTCCGATTAAATGACCTAATAACGTATAACTTTCTCGCTCGAATTCAGACGTCCGTCAAAGTCGTTCTTTCTGTTTTTCGACTCCTCTGTGCTATTACCAAACTCTTGCGACACTTCCCGTCAGAAATAAAGCAGAGGCGATTGTGCCGAATCACGATTCCTCGAGGAAACCACGATCGCCGAAACGGAACGAAAACCCGCTAATACCGTTCGGGTTAGAAATAATTCAGCGTAATGCCACGGGGGGGCATTCTACGACGATGCTTCGTCATCGGTCCACAATGAGACGGCGGACTGATCGTAAATGTTATGAATAGCGGCGCGTAACACGGTTTCGATCGGATGTGACGCGCAGCGGGTGGGAATCGCGTTCCATTAACGTCTCGAACGTGCTCAGTCCGCAGCGCGCCACTCGCCGCTCTTGCACCGAGAGAGAAAATCTCCTCTATTTTTCTTTTCCCCTCTTTTCGTTTCTTTTTTCTCGTTTTTTTTTTTCGCGTGGAGGATCCCAGTCCCACGAGGTTACAACAGTTCCATTGACGCGCCGTTATTTCAAAGCGTTCGAGGAGGCAACGCGAGCCGCCTCGGGGCATCGATGAACGGTTCATTGTGCCGCGGGTGAACTCTGAACTTCTAGCCCCGCGGTTGCTGGATTCTGAACTGTAATTGCTGTCTAGGTCCGGAACGCACGATCGCTCGGACTATCGCGCCGCGTACGTTGAGCAAACGATGCATGTTCAACCGGCAATTCTGTCGTAATTCATCGTGATTTTTTGTATCGTGTCATTGTTTAAACGTAGAGCGTTGGACGAATCGCGAAGAGCCGAGGATCAAAGGTGATGGACGAGACGTAATTGATATTTAAAAGATCGAAACCTTATTTGGATTTTATGCAGGGTTTAAATTGGACGTGTAATTAATTCGGTGAATTATTTGCGAAACGATTGGTCGTGTTTAAAGATGGATGGCTGCGCGTAACTGCAATGCGGTGCGGTTATATTTGACGAAGTAAAGCGACTTAAGGGTGGCTGTGCCTTCGGTGAGCAGGGAAGCTTCTGCCGTGTGCCCGCATTGCGGTAGCTCGAACCGTGAAGCTATTAAACCAAAGAGGGGAAGCATTGCGTCGTATTAATGACGACAGCTGGATATTGTCTTCGCGTGAGTGACGCTTAAGGCTTGAAGCGGATTCTTGAAAGTAATAGCGCTATTCGCACCACTTAGTATAAATTAAATAAAACGACGTAATCGTATGTAGAACGGAGATATTCACGAAACGTTCTTAGCGAAAGAAACGTTAACGTATCGTTCTATTTATCAACTTGCCTTCTTCTCTACATCCGTGTTACGTTTTTTTCTACAAAATTAGATTTCTCGATCCTTCGAAATTTGTATCGTACAGGTACATTTGCTTTCTCTTACAATTCCTTTCGTTAAAAGTGAACTTTTTTTAATCGTTAATAACGACCGTAATAAAAACCGTAGTAAACGTTCGACGACTTCGCGGTAACATCTCGGAAATTCAGAGGAAAAAAGAGAAATATCGTCGACAATTTCTCTTATTTCTTCCCTTTTGGAGTGTACTTCCGCCTACTCAGCGGAGTAAAGGAAAGAGAATACCGAAAAATCTGCAGCCAGTTGCAAAGGCTATCAATGAAGCAATAACGACAAATCACGCACCTCTCCATCACGCGCACACCCACGTCAACGTGTCTGGCTCGCGTGTTCCCGTTCGTCGTCCGTAGGTCCTGGCGGACGTGCATCTTCCATGACCTATACTATGGTAATTCGGCCCGAACGACCTCCCGGCTGACCTTTGATAATAACGCCGCCGCGAGTGAAAAGGCGGCATGTCGCGGAGGTGGTGCCGCAGCCGCGGGAGTGGCAACACGGCCAGGTGAGCCTCAGGTGAGCTTCGGATGAGGCATACAGGTGAACCAGGAACTCCGAGCACCTCCTCCGCGTTGCTTGCCGCCTCCGACGAGAAGATAGGACGCGCGTCGATACCTCGGATGCCCGTGTCGACGTGCCCTCCGGCTGCCTTTCGTAGGAGGTTCCCAGTCTGTCACGAAGAAAATCCGCAAGATGATACGTTGTTGTCTGTTGAGAAAAATTTCGACGAGTGAAAAAAATCTGCGAAAAGGAAAGGAGGAATTTTGATAAGGTGGGGGTGGGAAATATCGAGAGACGACGACGACGACGAAGAAAGTATGACGAAGGTTTTCAACGTTAGAGCTACCGACCACTTGTTATTTGAGTCGTGCTAAGCAATTTGCCTCGTGATTCTTCAAATTGTTGCAAGTGGATTTAAGTAGAGGGGATCATTAGTGGTTGGTTATATAAATGAGATTTCCACATTCCGTGATTTATTCGTGTCAAAGGTTGATAGAAGTTTGACTAGGGGAATAATTCTTATTTACAGCGGTACAAAGAATCGGCGAAGAAAGACACGTATCCATTCATCACGTTTAGAATCAGGAAGGAAGTGGGAATGGAAAATTAATAACGAGCTGTTGGTACAAATTGCAGAGGCGTGCTTTTCATGATTTATCACGTAAAGCATCTACGGTATTAGAACAGTAGACAGTTGACGAAAGTATTCGCTAATTGAAAAAAAGCAATGAAATATTTTAGAACTTCAGCTAGATAAAAATGAGAAACAAACGGTAATTACGTAAAAAAATAAAAAAAGAGACGTACTTGAGGTATATCTTAGACGCAGTTTGTCGTGACAGATGCGATTAGTTATCGCGTATACCTCGCGTATTTCTGTGACCCGATCGAAGCGTTTATGGAGGCAAATAGCGGCGGTGCTCGTAGGCAGTCGATTATTTTCTCGTGTGTAGCGCGCATTGAAATCCCAGTATGCAGATGTTCCGCGGGTTCTGTCTTCGGACGGCACGCGTTCGATTCGCTCCATTGTGAAGCGGCCGACAAGCACCGCTTCCAATCCACCTCGACGACCCTTCGCCGACACGGTCGTTCGGCGAATCGATTTCTGCGAACATCCGGTACACCAGACGAACTGGAATGTACAGGTTGCGTAGAAATACCTGTTGGGGCGCGATCATTTCCTTTCTGGGCGGATATTTTTGGAACTTTATTGCTGGCGTCGCCCGAGGATGGGTCTCGGGATTGACCGAAAAAAATTGTCCACGTCTCGCCGGAGAAAATATAACTCTCGCCGCTGAAATAATAATAGGTGTCTTTCTGGTGTATTTTCGAAGAAGGTATATCGAGCTCTTCCGATATGCTTCTCGGATAAATTACAAATTATGTATTTTCAGACATTCCCTTGTCTAACAGTGGCAATTTCTATAGGCGAATTGAATAAATTAGAAGCGACTCGACTCGTGCTATTCGTTGAAACGTTTTGAATATTTTAAAAAATGTTCACGTAACGGCGTGCACAATGTACTTGCCAATTCGCCGATTACATCGCCGATTACTCTGCGAGAGATATTGCTTTTTCATCGGAATTTTTAGTAACTGCCACCGCAGATGGATATTACGATATTTAGATGTATTAATAATCGAGGTTCGAGATACGAACTCGGATTTAAGCTTCGCAAATTCGAGTCTGGTTCGAGCGATAGCTTCCGAATAATTTTCAGAATTTCCTGATTAATAATAATCGTAACTGAGCAACGTCGATGAGAAGTGTGCTATGTATATTCAAGCAGCTATTTCAGTGATTCATTCCTGAAATAAGCAATTCGTGCGTGATAATCCATCTTTAAACGTAAATTAAAAAACGTAAATTAATTAAACGTAAATCAACTATCCTATCGCTTATATCCGGTGTCGCTTATAATGCTGGCAACGCTAATCGCATCAGCCTGAATTGTTGATTCTGTAACAGGAAATAGAGGAAAATTTTCAAGGCGGGAAACAGCGATCCAAGAGGTACGTATTCCTCGTAACGTTCAGATCGACTCACGATCATACGGGAAAAGCATGTGTGCGGTGAAGAACATAGCGAAAGTCAGGCAACCTCGGCAGGCTCTCGAAAATTGGAAAGAAGAATCTAGGAAGGCTGTCTTCGGGTCGATCGTGACGAGATCTCTCCCCGTGGCGTGACAATCTCGATGTCGAAGCTGCCGTTAGCAGCAGAAACCGTTCACCCACACATGTCGACGCAAGGAGACGCTCGCGCGCCCTTAGACGCGTCTCGCCTTTAGGAAGGATTAAATGTCGAGCGCGGGACAAGCGTGGCCAAGCTTCGTTACTCTCTCCAAAGAGCGGAGCAGAGAGCGTCGTAGCATCGTATACTTTGTCGACGTTGTATACGCGCGAGAGCGCGAGCTTGCTGGTACGCGCGGGCGAAGAGAAGAGGATCGGCTCGATAGAGCGGGCCGATTCCTCTCTCGTATATGCGATCTGGCACACTTCGTGCCACACTCGGGGCACACGTACGCCGTAGCATCGCGCACGAGCTCGAAATTTACGGCACGCGAGCACGCTGTTGGCACGGATGCACGGTTGAGGCCGTGCCGAGAGAGCCGCTCCTCAGTTCGCTCCGCGCATCTTCGCCGGCTTGCGCAACGATCCGCGCGCCAGGAGAGAGCAACCGCGATACCGAATAGAGGGGAACGACGAATCGAGACGGATAGATAGGCCGATAGAGAGCTCGAGAGCGAGACAGAGGGGAAACCATGCGCACCAGCTGCACCCAGGCCCGTTCCATTTGCCGGCACAATACGCGTTTCTTCGAGGACGAGTGCCTTTTCGGCCCTCGGTTTTGTTACCGTTCGTTACAGTCGAGCTTTTAGCTCGAGTGGTGGGGTGGGTTTCGTCCTGAACGGAATGGAAATCTGCCAGAAAAATGCGGTTGAATAGAGGGCGAGAGAAGCAGGGAGATTTCTGCTCTATGGTATTTAGTTGCTTCGACGAAGGTAGTCGAAGGATACCGTTGTGCCGGCTACATATATATTTGACTGGTATCATGCATAGATAGGAAGAATTCGTGGATTTTAACGTAAGAACGGACGAAGGATACGAAACACGATGGAAACTTTCATACTTTCTTATCCGTAGTCAATCTCGTTCGCGTTCCTTCGCCCCTGTGTTTCAGATAATCTCTATGAAACGTCTACGGGTACATCCACCTATGATTCGTCGATTCTGAAAACAGCAGCGAACACGATCGCTCAGCGGCGAGACAGATCGTCCTAGCGGTGACCGTAACGCGCCGCGTCGAACGATTAGCGCTAATTTCCGTGATTCACGGAGAACAGTCGGGGCACGCGATCGATCGATCATTCGCGCAGATACATACACCCCGCGTCGGTCCCGGCGTTTCTCCATACCGTTTTCACTCTGCACGCGTGGGTGTACCGCTAGCGGGCAAAGATCAGCGAAGCTGGTGCGGCAGACGTTATACCCATAATTGGCCCTCATCTCTGGAAACACAATCCGATCGTTACCTATTCGTTATCCGCAATCTCGCGGGGTCCCGTAGTTGGCGAACGCGGCTCTCGTAGGGACACGCGTTCTGTGACATCGCTCGTATAACGAAGTAAATCAAGCAGAGTCTCGACGAACGAGACCGAACGGCCGAACGGAGAGCCGTGCGTTGGTCGATTCGCTCGTTCGCCATTCCAAGCGAAACGCTGGGACGTACGACGGGGACGGAGCGAGAAAGAGAAAGGAGAAAACGCGAGGGGTCGCAAAGAAGGGACGCCTATGAACCGGAGGAACGATCCGACGTAAATCGAAAGACGAACAGAGAAGGAAACGGAGAGGTGCACTCGCAAACCATAGTATTCGCATACAGAACCTTAGTATTCCTCCTGCGTCAAATGTTAACTCGTGCCACTAACTATGCGACTCTCTTATTTGCCTCGTGCCTGCGTCGCTGTCCGCTCTTGCTCCTCCTTCGGCTTTTCCGCTCGATCAGCCACGATACCATGGAAATCGTCGGGTATCTTATACGTGTCGTTTGTTCGACGAAGGCGAATCGTTATGCCGCTGCGTCGTGCTCGATGTTTCCAGATATGCGTACACTTCGATTTGCCCGCCTGGGCCTACGACGCGTATTTGTAAGCAGACGCACGACTCGCAGCGGTTGTACGCATGCATTCGATCCAGCTCGCCCGGTGCGGGATTTACATGAACGTGTAGGAGCGAGAAACCGCTCGAGGAGGAACGGAGACGCTCGCGGCGGCTGCTCTGAAATTCAAAGGGGGGGAGCGGCCGCTTTGTATTAACGTCGTGTAACAAGTGTCACCTGTCGCTCGCGCGTCCACGCTGACGAGCGGTCGCTCCCGGCTTTTTAGACACGCGTCCTGATCCGACGTTTCTCTCTGCGTTCACTATTCTGACGAATTTTACGCTTCTCTTTAGCGGTCCACGATAACCGTTGCGCCGCCGTCTTCCATTGTCCCGATCTTTATATCGATATTTATCTTTTCCACGTTCGCTTTTACGCGAGTGCCGATCGAAGATTTGCGACATCGTCGGATCATCCGATTTTTGGCTTTTCAGTTGTATTTGCTTAAACAATGTATCTGTGCATATCAAAGACGAGATAGACGACACGGAAAAGAAAAAGTATCGCTAAACGCTTGGGGGCAAAATTTTAGAAAAATAAGAGTTGCGAGCGGGTGTCTGATTCGTATGGTCCTATACTACTTACCGAGACCGTTGGCTCGCCGCACAGAGAAAGTAGTAGTGGACAACCAGTGTCAGAATCTAGTAGTCAGACGCAGTAGAAACGGGATCGATAATCGTTGCCAACAACTTTAGACAACTTCGAATTATACTTCTACGATATTCCAGCAATTACACCGTGCTCTTATCGTAGACTAACGCTCCAGACTCACGACGCCTAGCTCCTCTCGTCTACGCTTTGAGTATCAATTATCCAGCTGTATGTTCTCAATATTCTCGGGTTATTGTCGGATTCGATAACGAGGGAGAGAGTCGCGTTGCCGCTTTTAATTATCGTTTCGCGTAACCAGCGTGAAACCACCCAACGCGAACCCGCGGTGGATCCACGAGGAGGGAGTCGCGGTCGGAGTTCTGCGACGTTTATCATCGAGACAGGACAGTGGAGAATCGCTATCTAGATAGGGGGAAAAAAGCGCGGCAGCAACTCGGGTTGCACGAAGCAGCACGCGCTATTTGTCACCCGGCGTTGCCTATCTGCGGCTCGTATCTGTTATCGTGGTGCCGCGGAGAGGGCTACTTTGGCCCGATGCCGGCTAGATCTTATCGCTCGGCTCCTTCCGTTCTAAGTTCGAGTTATCCTTCCTGGAATAAATTCAATGGCCAATGGTTATCGCGCCGACAAAGTAACGTTCTCGGTGCGCCTCCCGGCGCGTTGCGTCGCGTCGCGTCGCTTTCGCAACAACGTCGACGCTGGAACTCATCTTCCGGCTTCTTCGATTTCAACGGATTACGCTTTGATATTTCGCGGGATAAAAATTATTCGACCTATCGACGCGCAAACTTGTAGATTGGCGCTCGCGCAGATATCGGATTGCTCGGAAAATTCGTAGCGAAAGTCGAGCTGGGTTCGATCAGAGTTACGCTTACGTTCTATAGAAAATATAAGGAACGTCGCAAGAAGCAAAAAGATCGTGCGCGTCCGCAATTCGAAAAGCGCAGTTTACAGTTGCGGATATCGTATCAACTTGAAGTTACGCTCGCGCAGCCATCGACGATTCGCTTGATTTCTTGGCGCGTTAGCGGAACGCTCGTTTGCATTCGAGAATCGTCGATCGTTAGAGGAAACACGTGCCTGAAACGCGTCCGATAGATTATCGACGAGCTGGATCGCGTTTGAACGAGGCCTGGCGCGAACCCGACGTGGAAAACGCGCGCTGCCCATAGACGGGAATAGGTGAACGAGTATACCGAGTATAAAATTTCGTTTCGTTGCCCCACGGGGGGCCAATTACGCATGTAAGTCGGTGCATTTTGCAATGGCGGCAATGAAACTCTAACGACAACCGCTGTCAACTAACGCTCCGTATGTTCGACACTAGGATCGTAAACTTTGATTGCAACTGTTTTCAGAACCTGCAACAGTTTACGCTACTAACGAGCGTAACGCATACAGAGCGCGAGCCTCTTTATAATCAATCTTTGTTTTATATTTAGGATTTTCTTTAACGATTCTCGTTCCACGTAAGCGTGATAGTATCGCTTTGCGTCTTTGCCTGTATTTCGTCCGATAAGTTCCGGCAAAATTAAAACGAAAATACGAAAGTAATCTTGCTTGTGAAACGCGCGAGAATAAAAAATATCGTCTAGAGACGAGAGTCTACGAATTAAGGTTCGACGATGTATTTCTCAAATCCTGGAAACTTTTCAAGCTTTTGCGAAACCTTTCGCCTCTTAAAGCCATTCGCATCTATCCAGCGTACCCTCGTTCCTCGACGACGCGACGCGACGCGACGATGAACCAGAGATCAAGATCTCGGAGTTGCCGATTTTTATCGAATCCTCTCCGTAATGAGATCCGAGCTGCGCTCGAGGTGTCGAGAAACAATCGACGAAAGATCGATATCCATCGTCGCCCGAACGCCCGAGAATTCGACGTCGTCCTTCGCTCGAGATGATCGAGACGATCAGGCGCGATGGTACGCGGTTTCAGGAAAAGCAACTCGAATGCAGGAACCACGGAAGACGATAACGGTAGATACGCTGCACGACGGTGAAAGGTCGTCTAGAATGCCACGGCTTTACGTCAATTACATTGATATAGTGTGGCTGGCGCGTACTGTCCCTCTTTATTCTGTATCTACCCCCTCCGTGTGTTTCTTGTCGCGTCTTCCGCGTCATATCAAATGTTTTTTCCCTCCTCGTGTCTGTATCGGTCCCTTAAGTAGTAAATCTCGTCACCCTGAAACCGTGTTTCCTGGCCTGTTCCATGGGGGCAATTAATTACACGACGCCACGTTACTTTCTTGTATCTTATCAGCCAGTTTTCTTCTCCTTCATCCAGCGAATGTTAACGCGAAACGTTTGTTAAACGGCTTCTAAATATATCGAGGAACACGGACGACCAGATTCGTTCGCGTTTGAACGAATGGATTTCGAGATGTCGTTGCTGATTATTCCTTTTCGCTTCTTTTAGTAATACGCGTTGGGTGGTGCTTTTTAAATCGTGGAATTCGATTCGAAAAAAGCGGATGCGACATGATTTAACGTTTCGTTAAGTAAATTCCCGTAATCTTGCTCTTAATGTTATAGATAATCGCTTGCGAGTATCCTGAACGGTGCAAGAAAGAGTCGGTGTGTCGTGAGAGGCAGCTTAAAATAAAGATCGGAGCCAAAGAAGAAAGCTCTTAAGTCACGTGTATTAACATAGCGCGTTTCCGTGTTTCTTCTATCGGCCAAATCTTTTAATTTGATTTTTATTACAACATGCCGAAACATTCCATATTTTCCGTCTGAAATATCCATTGGTAAGCAGTGGAATTAGTATCTCCGCTAATTAAAGTTACTCACATGCGTAACGCGGAAACCTACGTAGTTATTCTTTCCGCAGAAACTGAAGTTGCGCTCGCGAAAAACTTAATCGACGTAGCTACCATTCCGTCATTTTGTCGATCGGAGCAGCGTTCCCACGACTGACATACTCGCGCGAAATATACACAGCGCAAAAATCTCTGAGAAACAGAATCACTGGCGTTGCCACTGACCACACGGAATCCGTGTTCACGGTGCACACACCGCGTGTAATAGGTTTCCAGACATTAGCCACGATGTTAGCAAGAAACGGTTGACGCCGCATGGCGCCCCATGCATCATATTCTTGCGTCGATAACTCGCCGCGGTGTTTGCACTGGGGCCACGCAAGAAGAACATTTCGCTACCGGCGTCTGGCGGTAAGAAAACTTGATTAATAACGAAATAATAATACGCCTCTTGGTGCCTTCGAATTCATGGTATTACGAGCGAACCGTGCGGGAGGCCGCCCTTCTTTTTCCTCTTTATAGCCTCGATCTAATTGTTCGTACGATCGAAACGATCGCGATCCATCGGATTTTCCACCGTCTCTTATCTCGTCTGGATCTCGACGAAGAATCGTCTGATCTCCGAGACGAGGAAGAAAAGAGTCGTTGCGTGGAAAAGGATGTATTACAAGAGTCGTCGGGGTCGTCGGTTGTCTGGAAAACAGATCAGAGATGGAAATACATGTTTTTCAGCCAGTCGCACGATCAGATAAGAAATTGCTCGTTTCGCTGCGATTTCTTCTTGCCTCTTAGAAGTGCGATCGTTTCTTCTGCCGATTGAAATTAAGCTTCGGCGAGCTTGAATCGTTTGAAATTGGATTTTCAGGTATATGTATATCGTAACGTTATTTTATCATGATATTTAATTCCGCGCTAACGAAACACCAGAGATTGACCATGCTATTTCAGAAGGATACTTCTTACGTTCGAAACTCTAAAATGGTATTAATCAAACAATATTAATGTAATAAATTTACAAGAAGTTTATTGCAGAATATAAACTTCATTCCAATAACGTACATCAAATATTCCTATTACGCTGCTAAGTTCTTCCATTAGTTCGTTATTAACGCAAAAAGTTCTTAGACCTGGCCATTTACTAGCATGCCGGAGAAGATAAAAAAGCAATTACCACCGAAGACGTAAATACCCAGACCGGACGTGAAATTAAATGGCGAGGAACAATGCTTGGGCAACAACAGTTTTCTGTTACAGTGTTCTAGCCACTACTCCCTTGGCTGCCGGTGATTTATCGATGTTTTTCCTTCCACGAACGATTCCCTAGCAGCGTCTGTATCAAGCATGCTCGTTAAAGATGGCAAATCCGTGACGCATCAAACCGAGCAACAACGCGAACGCAACAACGCAATTTCACCAGCTCACACTGGATCGTTGATGCATTTAATTCGAGAACCGCTCGCAAAATCCACGAAATACCTCGAGTTCCGGCATATCGCGTTCGATTCTCGCGACGGGTACTCGGTACAGGTGTTGGCGAGTTTTTACTCGTCGAACTCGTCGATTTCAATGGACGCAGCACGCGATTATTTCCGCGAGGGTCGTGCGAGGTTAAGTGGATATTATTTTATTACGTAGATCTCGTTACTTTGAGATGGCAGTCCAGTCGATGGTAATCGAATATCGGAAGACACTGGCTTGGCCGTTTCCCTTAAATATTGCCGTGTTTTGTAGATTTACGATCGTTAATAAATTATTCTCGTGCTTATTAACGAAAATAATTACTTTTGACGGTTCGTGGATGGGTCAAAAGGATCTCGGTGTCTCTATCACTAACTCCAAGTACGAGTACATCTTCGTAAATCGTTTTCTCCAAACGCAAGAACATAGCAAAGCTAAATACGATATTCTCGTCAATGCGTATCCTTGCTCGCGTAAAGGCAGCCGTGTTTCGAGAAATTTTCGTTTCGTCCTCTACTAATCGACAACCGTATTTAATGAAATCTAAAAATTCGAAGAACACCCAACTCCCTGTCCTCCTTCCTATTCCGTTGCGCCTGCCGCGCAAGTTTCGAGCTTCTCGACGTTCCCAGAACCAGTACATACATATGTAAATTCACGAGCGATGGTATCGCGGCGACATCAACAGATATTATACCAGAAGGTGGCCACTGGTTTATCGAACAGTGGTATCCTCGCGCCAGAGGCATCGAAATCCATGCGAAGGTCGTAAGGATAAGCGAGCATCGGTTAACGGAACGCGGCGGTCCCGCGGGGCAGTTTGCGCGCACGAGCGCACGCGCGCTGCAACTTTTATCAGGAAACAACTGCGGCCGCGATCAGGAAGTTCCGTGGAATGTCAGCGTTCTGTCCCTGCGATTATGTCGCAGTCGAGGTGAATCCTTATCCAGCGAGGATCGTCGGCCGTGAGGTTAAGTCTATAGCTGGAAATAGTGATCGTGGACGGTCGTGAAGAGGACACAAGGGTTTGGTAGAGGGGACACGAGCGAAAAGAGGAATAAGGACGAGGGGAGGGGAAGAGAGGACGGAGGCAGGCAAAGATTACGCGTAGAGATACGCCTAGACGGCGAAATTCAAATGAGCCGCGGGACTAAATCGAAGAGGCTCGGCCGCTGGATCGGTTACACCGCATTTGGTATCTGATCCTGGAAACTGGAACCGTACGGGACGTCACACAACGGTGCTGTAACTCGGCGCGTAACGCGCGTGTCCCCTGTTCGTAGTCGCGGGGCCCGAGGGGTTACGATAGTCGACGTCAACCCCCTGATCGTTATCGCAATTAAAACCGGTTCGCCGGCCACACGAATGCGTGTAATTCGCTAGACTCCACGTACACCTACGATTTTTTCCATTTTTCCTACGATATTTTTCCTCCCGTCTTTTACGCCGGAATCGACGGTATTGCGCCTACAACCTTCGTCGCGCTCGTGTCGTCTCGCGATTCCGGACGTGTTTCGGGGTGGTGGGACGTGGTGGAGCGATGGGAGCAATCGATCGTGGACTTTTCTCTTTTTTTACACCTCTACGTCGGTTTATTTGGAAAACGAGAGGGGTGGAATCGTTGGACAAGTGCGAGGGAATTTCGCTCGGAAGGTATAATTGGTAGTTAAGAGACAATCGAGTAATCGAGAGCCTGCGGACTTTTTATCGGCAAAGCGAAGTTTATAGACGTAGAACATTGTATAAACTATAAAGTATGTAATTTACGAAACTGCAGCTACGCTAATGTGTTATTCGTTTGCCAGTTTTTAGTAACAGAGACGTAACTAAAAGTAATTATATCTTAAGGATGCGGAATGCTACTTCAGATGCAAGATCAACTGTACTTTCTCGTTTAAGGCGTAATTGCGTTTGGTCGCGTTATCGTAACCGTTGCGGGTCGTATTTAATATAATGTAACGGCCGTATAATTTAACCACTCTACTCGATCAAAGCATTTTACCAGGATTAATATCTATTAAATCGATTTAATTATCCAATCAAATCAAACCTTAAAATTTCCAATTACTCCGAGTCTTTCGACTATTATAGAAACCATATCTGCCCGGATCGCCGATATCGCCTCTTCGTATAGAGTATCGGGCAAATTTCTCTGCAACGCGACGCGACTGAATCGAGAGATCAGGGGCAACGAATAAGGGAGCGCACCGCGTTGACGCGAAGGTGGCTTCGCGAAAGAAGACGACGTAACTCCGTGGCTGCATCGTACAATTATTTGCGCAATGCGCGCGCTCACCCGGTAACCGTCTGATTGAAACGTTAACCCTTAATTAGCGGTGGACTTTCCGGCGAGCTCTTCTACATAACGGTTCGCCGACGCGCAAATAAGCACGTTTAATTGCTTCTTAATTATAATCATCAATTGCGCTCACGTCCTCGCTGCGCAGCGTGCGCGCTGGTCGTAGTGCAGCGGCTTTATAATCGTCTCGTTGGATTAGCCAACGTCGAGTATCCTAGGTGGGCGGGTGTCTTGTCACTATGAAAGTTATTAAGCGCTCGTGGATTTTTTCTTTTTTTTTTTTTTCTTTCTTTCTTTCGTTTCTTTCCATTCTTTCGGGGAACGTTGGCGCGGGGTAGACCGGCGGACGAAGAGAGATTACGTAGCTGGATGGCTGGCTGGCTGGCTGGCTGGCTGGCTGGCTAGCTCGGTTGGCGTTCATTAATTAACGAGTCGGTGAGGATCGCAGGATGGAAAATTTACATCGACGTTGGGAAATGGAAGTGCTCGGTGGTCTGTCGACGTTCGATGCGATATGCCGTGTAATTGACTGCCGTGACGCGAGCCGAGGGTTTAGAGTCTGAGGAGTCTTTCATGTCGTTATTGGAGAATACGAATCGCGAGAGGGGATTTTTTCATTCGACGTCTACGCTTTCTCGAAGCTCGTGTATTTTTAGCCGATATTAATTACGCGAAAATAGTTGGGTCGATCGATGAATACAAATTTACGTAAATCGTTGGACCGCGGATCGCGCGTAATATACGAATATAGAAAATATACGTAATACACGAGAATTTGCAGGGTGTAATGTTACGATGTTTAGCGCGATGTTAGTTGGATTACGCAAACCCTTTCACGCTCGACTCAAACAATCGGGGATTGACGCGATATCTTCACCCTTGCAGAAAATCGATTCGCAAACGAGCGTCTGTCACAGCATTTCCTGACCCGTCAATTAATCCTCGGTTGGCATCGCCGAAACATGGTACAGGCCGTAAATCAGCGGATATAGGCGCGCTGCAGCGCGGCGTTATCGTTACACGAGAGGTCGAGGGATCATCGATGAGTATCACGAAGTCCGTGTCCTCCCTTCAGAGAGGATATTTAGATACCGCGCTCAGCTATGATAGCACGCGAGCACGCGATCTATATACGCGATTTCACACAGCGTCAGGCCGCACGATAATGCTTCTTCTCATTAAGACATTGAGAAATATTGGAACTCGTGATTAACGGGACACTGGGTTCTTTAAGCGTTAACGATAACCGACTGACTTTCAGCGCGCTTGCTGACCCCGATAAAATATATTTCTCCCGGGGAAGGGTTATTATTTAGAGCCAGAGCCGGGATGAATCTGCCTGGCTGGGTGGCTGTGAAAGCTCGCGAATCTGACTGATCGCCGTGTGCGATTTAGTTTCAGCGCGTTTGCTGATTATTAATTTCACCTCGTGATCAGCCGTAATAGGTTTTTGGATATCAAGGTGCGCGACTAGGTTGGCAACCCTTGGGGCGTTTCTTTCATGTACACGGTTGCTTTAGTTTCGAATATCAGTTTTCACGGATAGAAATACAGAATCCATCTATAAATGTAAGTCGAGGAGATCTTAATTTCTATCGATCGTAAGTCACGGTACACCGGAGAAAATTTCCTACAGAATCTTCGTGATAAGCCCCTATCAACGTTGCTATTATTAGGTGGCACGTATTTGGATTATCGTTTCCTCGAGCAAAGTTGTCCGATTCATTAGCATTTTACATGTTTCTTAAGTCGCTTAAACCCATGGCTCGTTACCGTACAAAAGAGTTCTTCTGGTAAAGCATCTTCCAAATCAGACAGACCGTAACCGCATCCGACACAACTAAATTAAAAATCAAGTCTCGCGAGCGGTTGTTATCCGCCCTCGAAAAAACTGGTACCGTGAGCAGACTGGAGAGTCGTTATCCCGCGTCAAACCACCTAAAACCGCGACGACTCCCGGTGGTCTGTCGCGGTGGCAAAACCGCGTGATCCTCGTATAGAAAAGCGGTGCAAGAAGTGGAAACGTTAACGAGTATCGGTGAGGCAGGATTTCCATGTAGCCGCCGTATATCGCCACCGCTTGATTACTTGGCACGCCGGTATCGGGCAAAACGGGATTGGCGGGGATCCAATCGGCGAATCGTGGCACGTGGAGAGGTCTTTCCGATCCGGGATTTATCTGGCAGCTGGTGGAGTGTACGACCCCTCCATGTCGATCGCTAACGATCTCCCCCCGTCTTGCTTTTCTCTTCGCGTTTCTCCGTTGTTTCTTCGAGCGAACGATTTTTCTCGCGAATCCACGCCCTTTCCCTGCTTTTTCGTTGCTTTGCTGCGTTCCTGGTTGCCGAAAACCACGAGGAAGAAGCTTCCAGATGGAAAGAAACGACGGAGGAAGCGAGGAGGGGCAAGAAAGAAACAGAGAGATAGAGGTAAAAGCAGAGCGACTCGTCGCAGTCATCGAGGAGGAGACCCCTCCACGCCACCCCCACTCAAACGGAGAGAGAGGCTATTTTACCGCTAGTCCAAGGCAAGATAGGATGACCTACTTCGGCAGGCTCCTCCTAAGTAGAGGGGCATCCAGTGCAGCGTTGATTTCTAATCGGAAAAGTCGCGGCGAACCGCGCCAGACAGCCGGCCAATCCGCGGCCACCGCGCTCCTTTTGCATCGACCGCGTCCGCGAAAAAAAGGATCGCCGACCAATCCTGGGACGATGTTCGGCCTGCTGCTGCTTCCGCGGCATTTGCATACGCCGTGCCAAACGATCCGCCTGTTGTCCGCTGCGCCGCGCCGCACTACGCCGCACCGCGCCGCACCGTGACACCGCGTCCCGTCATTGCAAAACGAGCGCCGAACGATGCTTTGCCAATTCGAGGATTTATCAGCCGGCTGATGGATGGATGTTCCTTTCTTCGGCCGGAGAACTTGATCCTGTTGCAGGGACCGTTCGTTCGCAACGCAGTATAGGTTGCATGGTAATTCGGTTGAAAGAATTCTTTCGTACGAGGATTCGAAGAATCCCCTCTGTAACGAATGATGAATGCCGCTTTTGTTTCGTACCGATGGATCTTAGATCCGTTTGAGAGAACGATCATTCTTTCGACGTTCGAACGCAGCTTGGCTAGTGTAATTGAAATCTAATTACCCTCGATGCGATTTGATAATTTATCAAAGAAACGATGATCGCCCTTCTCTCCACGGAGAGAGCGAGGGAACCTTGATCCGGTTGCGGATACTCGTTGAATCGGTGCTCTTTTTCTCGCGTATTCGTAATTGCACTTGATGCCGGCGGATTATGACTCAATGTAGCTTACAGCGAGACAATCTAATTTCAGGAATATCATCTTGAATCAACGGAACGCGTTGAACATATTTCATTGAGACATGAATCATGGCTAAATTGCTATTCTGTTATCAAGCCTTCATTTAGCTTCTTGCAAAGGCAGCATCAAACGTTCCTCGGATCTCTATCGCGTTAACCATTGATTCTGGCCCGACTTTTCATGAAAAATACACTCGACTCGGACTTAACAACCAGGTTCGCTTTCAATAAACGTTTCTCCCTAGGCACTTGGCTCGAATACGCCTGTCGCACTTGTCAAGAAAAGAAAAAAGAAAAAATGTCAAGGTACCTAATTTTATCTCGCGACCTGTCAGCTCTATTCGCGCTGTTCGACATCCTCCTAGGAGCGTAGCTGCGTTTCGGCGAATCAACGTAGAACGATACTTAAAATGAGTTAAACCCAAGAAAAGGGAAACGAACTTTGGTCTACTCGAAGTGGATTTGCTGCCGCCCCCGTCTGGTGGTCCAGAAGGCCGTGTATGATGTAGACACAGCAGAGTAACAATTAAGCGATCGTGCCTTGGTCCAGCGAGATCCCCTGGATAGACTCGTGGGAAACGGTGCAAGCGGTGCCAAGAGCATAGAGCAGCCCGACTCGAACCGTTGTACGTCGTTAAAGACGCGTCATTAAGGTTAAACGCTCTCGAGAGCAGCCGGCCGATGTCCGTCGTTTACACTGTTGCGCCCGGAGCGGCAGAGGATCCGTATATTTCAAGCAAATAACGAATTAATGCGGGCCCGTGCCACGTGACCGTGCCGGGTCTCCACGGAAACGTGTACGACTGCCTCGTACCGTTTCAGGTTAACTCCTCCCGGCTATGTTCTACGTGGATCGTCGTTCTCTCGTCCCTAGATCGTCCTTTCAACGTCCAACCTATTTAGGTCTCTTCTAAATAACGTCTCCAGTCGTTTCTCTCTACGCCTCTTCGTTTTTCGCCTCTCTTCGTCCGGTGCGTTTAAAGCTACTGGAACTTTTTGTTTCAGTGTCTTTAACCTTATCTATTTCTTTTTTTTTTCATCGTTTCTCTTTGTCTCGTGCTCTTTCGCTTTTCTATCGAACGATAATACAACAGTAGCCGCAAGAGATATCGGCGCGTGCTGCTTATTCTTCGATACGGCGTTTTTCTTTTCGAGCTGGTTCTACGTTTTTACATTGATCTCGTATTTGTATTTCGTCTCGATTTTATGTCATAATTTGGAACCGCGAGATGGACAGAGGAGAAAGTAAGCGTTGAAAGAAGCCGCTCTTGGAAGAATACGTAGACAAGGTTGTCACGAAGATATTCGGACTTAGGAGACCGGATGATTAAGTTTGACGAATCTCGAACGTTGAACATTCCACAGAGCGATCTCGGATTGAGCATGTCATCGACGTTTGTCCATTGATTCCTGTCAAACGAGAAAGACAAGTCAACTTTTCTTCAGCCTGGCGAGCAAGTCGCTCGCATAAATTCTTGCGAAGTACTCGTATTCGATGCCCGATGCCCGATGCTTGGGTGAACAATGCTAATCAAACTTGCATTCATACATTCTTTAACGAGATTCGCCGAAAAGCTGCCGCATCTGCTTCGAATATTCTTCTAACAGCGATGTCGGTCTCCCGATTCTTAGAATATTTTACCGTTGACCAACTGACAAAATATTCCCTTTCTTTAATCTCTCGTTTATCAGACGCGCAAGTAGAAAACAAAATTATATAACGTCAATAGTACTTAGTCTTAGGTATTAAAACATTATCCTATACAAAGACGTTATCCTCGTCGTCGATTAACATCACAACGAGTATACACGGATGTTCGATACTCTCAATCCATCAGTTTTTGGACTACGTTTCTCGTCTCACGCGATACCTTATTCCGATACGTTATTTGATGCATTATGTCTTATGTTCTCAACCTCCGCTCCTAACTCGCCTAACAATAACCAGCATTCACCGCGACCCAGACGAGACGTAGAAGGAGCAAAACGTAACAGCATCGGGTACACAAATACGATCGAGCTCCTTATCAAGCCGGAGGAACACCCACGCGCGCGTCAACGTCGGGTCCGAGCGGACAGAGGCCGAACGAGCTGTCAGCGTCGCGCAGAAATCCGCCGGTTGCGCAAAAGGGTTTTAATCCTCGACGAACGATCAAAGGAAGGTATCCACCACACCGGTGCCAAGGTGTAGATCGTTCGATCACGATCGGCACATAATTACGTGTGGCGACGATACCTTCGCCTCAATCGTATTACAAAGTCTCCGTTGATTGCGTAGTCGCGCGCAACGAGTAAACGCAATAATAATTTAACTGACAGGCTCGCGCAATCGTCCGTCGGAGTATCATTTGTCGAAGCGAGCCGAGAGAAAAGGAAACAGAATGGACGAAGATCGACGAGGGAAGGTAGGCAGAGATGTGAATAAGGTGGAACAGAGAGGAGCGATAGCCTCGCGAGGCATTAATCTTTCCTCTCTTTCTGTAGTATCGCGATCGAAACGTTTCGGACGAATAGACAGGGGTACCATGACGGGAAATGTCGAGGTCCTCGACGGCTGGGAATGAGTTTGCCGGTTTCCTCCCACAACTAGTCGGCCAGTCTGTGCTCCCCTTCCTCTGGCTTCGTCCTCCTGCCTCTTTCCGTCCCTTTGGCCGGTCTGACAGGAGCTTACGACTATTGTTTTATCCGCGACGGACGATCCGTTGCTGCAATTCTACTGTCTCTCTCTCTCTCTCTCTCTCTCTCACACACACACACACACATACACACACACTCTCTCCCTTTCTCTATCTCTCTCGACCGTCGCGTCACGATTCCGGAGAATCGAAGGGGCGAGAAAGCTCGCGAGGAAGTTCTTGTTTGTTCCCCGACTGCTACCGCTCTTGGGTTGCGCTTCCTTCGATGGATTTTTGTTTGGAGACTTCTTGCCTCCGCGACACGATGGACTTTAGGTAGTCCATAGATATTTGTTTTGGAGATATATGGGCCCGGCCAATTGACAACGGGATAAAGTTTCAGGCGTGAAAAATCGGGGATGCTATAGATTCTATCTATTTTACTATACTTTCGACACAGTTTCTCCGAATCCAATTCGTACATTTTCTCCGCGTCTCTTACGTCACAGAAATATTCAAATCGCTGTCCCTTTCGTAATTCAATTAACCTCGTACCTTCGCTCGCTTTCCATTCCACCGCGCGAGCAACGAAACGACAAACTTCTTCCGCGATTCTGTTGAATGTCGCGCCGGGAAACTCGGGGCCGTGTCGCGATGGAGGTAAGCGGTAAAGTGGAATAAACCATTTACAGTCACCGACTCGTTACGTAGCTGCCGCGCCACGTGTACGTGCCATTCCCTGTTCACACGCGGCGATAATGCATCGAGGAAAACCGCGGAGCCGATCGGACGGAGAAAATCTCCTTGTTGCCCGCGAACCTACGCCTCGATTACTCGGTGTCGCTTGGAAAATTACCAAACCGCCTTCTAACCACCGTAATCTTTGCTGAGTCGCCGCCAGTACCATAGTGGCGGTATCTTGTGATGTTTGCCGGGTGTCTAATAAGATTCTAATGGAACTGGAAACGTTTGACGAGGCGAGGCAAACAGACACAGATAAGACGAACGCGCACGATCAGGTATCATCGTGAGTAAGGAGCAATCAGATATCATTAACGTTTTTGCCGACCGTCACTCGCGGAGGTCCTTCAAGGCCACTGAAACGTTCCCACGCCAGCAGGTGAACCGATTCCTTTCTTACAATTAATAATTTATCGCCCTTGATACGTTGCCGTAAACGAACGAAGAAAACTCTATTGTTGCGAGTCTCCTTCGTTCTGGCCTCGAGCCTCCGCTCGTATTCTTAAGTTACGTTGGACAGATTGGGAAATTCGGTTGTTATCGTTTCCGGTGCTCGTGGATGTCGCGGGAACTACAGCTACGGGGATCCAGAGATTTAGTGTACAGCAAACTTTGCCGACTTCGGATGCTGATCTTATTACGTTCTTGTATGTCCGACGTTCCAAGACATTCAATAGAACAATAAAGAAAATTTATCCTCGCCCCAACCGTGATTTACTGAACGCTTTTGTCCAGTTTTATGGATATCGATCTTTTCCTCCGTTGAAAATCGCAATGAAAAGAGGAATCTTCTCGCGCACGCCGCGGTATATTATCGACGATTCTGTAAACACGGTTTTTTACGCCGAGAATAATCGTCGGCGTTTAAAAATCTTGCGCAATACGCATTAAGAATCCTCGACATACTTCGCGGTATTTCACCGATGACAATCGTCCGGTCTTGGTAACTCTAGTTTATTCACGGTGTTTGCCAAGTAAGTACGTCGCTGCGAAACTGGATGCGGCAGAGGAAACTCGAAGAGAGGATCATAGTCGGCGCTGTACGTTGCTAATCCCTGTTTACTGGCTGAGAAGCGCGTAAAGATGGCTACTGGTTTAACGCGTGGTCGCCTCGAGCTGCCGTTTTTGTTAAATATCGCTAAATAACGCAGCCTGTCAGCCGGTGTCAATTTCCACGATGGCACGCGCAGCTGTATACATTGCTTTCGACGTGACTATCTTCTTCGAAGCAACCTCTGCTTCGAACGGCATGCTAGACGCGCCGTCCGCTCCTCCAGAATGGCGTTAACACTATGACGGAACTAATTTCTCGAGGGCAAAGGTGTTACTCGCCGTCCAAGTAATAAATTTACCCGACAGGCAATGAATTTTGTGATAAGTTGTGAGTTTTGGAAAATTGTATTCTATATCAAAGAATCTAAAAACGTATCTCTATCGCGTCTTAGAATCGGACAGAGATTCTTCTCGGCTCGGTTAATGTGGATTTAGAAGAAAAATTAGCAATTGGTTGCGAATACCGGAGGTATCTGTATTAAAAATTAGGTAACAAATCGAATGCGTTTTCTGAATAGGAGACAGATTCTATGGGCGTCATTCTTAGGGTGGATTGACATCGGAAAACGCATATATCATTCAAGAGCAGAGCTAAAAGTGTCTCTCAAACTTGCTGACGTTAACATACAGCGTCACCTGGGAAACGTGACAGGAGGATATTAGCAGTGTCGCTTGGAAAACTGTAATTTTTCCTATTTCTGTCTGGGGATAAGCAGAAGAAATTCCGCGAAGAATTGTTCGATGGTTAAGTAAATTTCAACGAAAAACGATTTAACTGTAATTCGGATTCCCGTTCTAGGCTCCTTTCATTCGCGGAAATACGACATTAATCGTCAATTAATAACAACACGGAAATGACAAACGTTACTTCTCTTTGCGCGAATAGACTTAATCTCATCGACATAAATTATCCTTTCGCGCTAACTCCTATGAATCCGTCATTACGATTAAATTTCGCTTTACGCACAATGAGATTTGCCTCATCGGAGGATCAACCGAAGTAGTTGTCTTAAAAAAAAAAAAAAAAAAAAAACAAATGCTCTCGAACGCTTATTCCATGAACATACTCGGCAAGCGTTTCAAAGAATACACGGACGTGAATTACGTTCTCTCGACCGTTTTCGTACTCTTCGGCTTTCCTCGAAAGAAAAATCTCGTTAGACCGTGGCGTCGGTTTGAAACGTGTCTCGACACCGTCTCGTCTTATCTCGCCGCGCCACTCGTAACGAGTTATCAAATGAGATTCCGATGCCTGGCCCCGGTCGTAGGGTATCGCGTTTAACGGCAATAACGAGGAAATCGCAGCGGTGGAACGAGTCACGACGGACGCGGAGGGACGACCTCGGCGTAGCCGTCGCGCGCGCTTGAGAGGGGAAGAAAAAATCATTGGCAGGGGGATAAAGACGGCGAATTGGAGAGAACGACGACGGGACATCGGGTAGAAGGAGGCGAAAGTACCAACTTGTATGGCACGGAACGCGAGACGGAGAAAGAACGAAAGAGACAGAGAGAGAGAGAGAGAGAGAGAGAGAGAGAGAGAGGCTTGGCGCAACGTGCTGGCGCAGACCGGCCGTTTTCTCTAATTCTCCATGATTGATGGCGATTGGCGAATTTTTCCAGCCGGCCGGGTAGGAAGAACGGAGTGGCAGGTGATTACCGTTGGTAGGCAAGTTGCAAAGCAGCCACGAAGCAGCGCACGTGCGTCCAGCATCGTCCTATCGTCTATGGTTTGTACATACGTACATACGTCGCCGTGGTACAGACGTAACGACTGACGATCGTTACGGAGAGAAAAGGGGTGGAGGCGAATAAATAGACAGGTCGGAGGTGGGAGGAAGGGACGATGGTACGGATGAAAAAGAAGACATTCGATAATGGCGGGAACGGTTGCGTAAAGTATCCCGGTGATGGTTGGCGCGATTGAGTCGTCGATGTGGAAACGGACAACCATCCGTACAGGGGAAAAAGGAAGTTGCCGTTCGTTGGGGATAGATCGAGAGGGAACGAGGAAGAGGGTAGCCACGTGTAATCGTCGTTTTATTTCACGCACGAACCACGGCTGTCATTAGAACGTAATTCATGGTTCGCCTCTAAACGCGCGTATTCATCGGCCGTTGTACGTGGTTAATTTTAGTAAACGCTGCCGGGTCGAACGTTCGCGCGGCGATGGATTTTGCTTACCACCGCGCTTCGCCTTGTCGTACGAAAATGCAAATTTTGAAGGATTTAGCGTCAAATATTCGAATTATGTATTAATTCATTACTTTTATTCTTGATATCGCCTGGTAGATCTCTTTCATACGACGAATACCAATGAATAAAGTTACTTCCTCAATTTCCGCGTTTCCGTCGTAATTTAAACGGCATATTCTCTGAACTACGTGGCATTTGGTTGAAGTATAAAAGTGCTGACCTAAACCGCAAAATTTACCGGACCCTCTCCTTTATTTCGCTCGTTCGTGCACGAGAAATCGCTCTTAATTGCGTTGATATACGATTCGCTACAGTCTAAGAGCGCGGTATTTCACCGTAGCCGTAAACGTTACGCAGCGATCCGATACAGAACCGTAAATTACCATTAATCCATCGTGGGAGGGTCGCGTTTTCAACGAAAGAAAGTTGCCGTTTCACGCCGTATTCTTTCGCTCGAATTCGACTTCTCGAATGACGATCCATCCTTACCGACGATTTCGAATCGCGGTGCTTATCCTTACAGGTCGAACGTTAAACGTCCTATCGGATGCTTCTGTCATCTTTCTCTCTCGCCTTCGTCAAAATGATTCGTCAAAGATTCAAAAGACGCGATTAATTATCGACAATAGTTTCATTTACGCGAGGAATTTCAATTCGGAATGCACGTTTGTCGACTCTGCTTAGGTAGTCTAAATTTCACTCAACATCCTGACTACGTTGGAAATTGGTCTGTACAGAGGCGTGACCGGCATCGTAGACGATCGAAGGATCGCGTGCCGGCGTATCGCGAGACTGAACACCAGTAGCTCGCTTAATCGTCCGGCACTGAATAGCTGTTGCCCCGTTAATTGAGACTATCCATTAAAATGGTAATCCACGCAGCGTTCACGCCATGCTTAATTAATGTCAACAGCGTTAAACGTCTATCAGGCGTCGACAAACTCGGGCAGTTTCTATCGATCTCTTAATGATATTAAGAGACTTATATCAAGAGAGTGATATCGATGAACGATCGTAAGAATATCGTTGGTCGATGTCGTATCGTATACCGTCGATATAGCTGCGTTATTCTCCTTCCGCTTGTTTATGCTCGTGGTTAACCGTACGTTAAACGCAAGGAATCGAAGAGTGTCGCCCGCGGGACCAAAGCGCTACTCGATCCTGGTAGCAGCAGCAAGTGGCTGGTAATTCGCGAGTAGATTTACGACAAGCTCTGTCGAGTAGCGAGTAATTATTTATAACAGTTATTATTGTAACGCGAGTCGTTATTATTGAGTAGGGGGACCCGCTTCCGAGCGTACCGGATAATTGTTGGAGCGCAACGCGGTCGATAATTAAAGCCGGTCCGAAGGTTTGCTTATGACACTAGGTATTTTCTATCTTAATTGACGTGATATACGAGCCGCATGTTTTATGTATAGATGCGTGTGTACACCCAGCGTATTGAGATATATCAGCCGGATTATTAATATCGTTAAAGCGGTGAGTGACGTAGCTCCGTTACGATCTCTGTTCGGTCGTTTTGTATTCTCCTGCCTTTCAATACGCGTCCTTCTTTGCTCTCCCTTTTTATTTTTTCGCTCGGTTACCCTACCGCTTCCTGACGCTCGGACAAAGAGAAAGACAGAGAACGGTCGCATAGGGTGCGCAATTACGTAATAAACAGCGCGGTTCTAATTATATTGTTCTAACCTTTTCTTCGGAGTGTTGCCGCAACGCTACTCTGAATTTTATCCCAGAGTATTCATCGTCAACACGCCGAAACATTTCGATTGGTAGTAATCGTAAATTTTCCGATTACCATCTCGTCTCTGACGAACGCGTCGTCCTCTTTTTGCTCGCTTGTGCCATTGATTTATTTAAAAAAGAAAAAAGAAAAACAGAAGAAAAAGCTCTGCCGCCGCTAATTAGAATTTTCTTCGCGTGCTCGTCACGTCACGTCGCGTCGCGTCGAAGGGAGAAGGGAGAGAAGCAGAAACGGCGCGCGGAGATTGCAATCGGTGCCGATAACTTCATTGTCCGTGAACACGAGCGATTACACGTCAAGCGAGGAAGGCGAGGGATGACGAATATTGATGTGGCTTCATCGAGAGCTACGCCGACTTTTGCGCAACGATTCCGGGATTGAGGAGGCGCGACCGGTTACGACATCGTTTTCGTTCTCTTCAGGCGTAGCTTTAAGGAAATAGGCTCGCAGTTTGTCGGTGTCTCAACGTATTTCACACAGATGAATCTTCTTTGTTCCTCTGGGAGATCGCAACCTGAATTCACCTATGAAGGATTTAACGTCGCGGTTGGAGGCAAATTTTGTAGGTTTTGGTCTAAATTACCTCTTGTTGAACGTGTTATTACCGAGGATAGACGATTTTTCATGTTCAAGTACCTAAGTACAAATGAGTCTGCATCGGTTTTCTCCGCCACAAGAACCTACGAATTTATCTACGTAGAAACAAGCGCCATTTTTCGTGCTGGTAATAATAGTGCGGAAAACGCAGCAGGTTCCTCGAGGCCCCTGCAATTACGCGGTAATTAAAGCCACCGATTACAGAAGCAGGAGTTGCAAGTTTGCGGGGCGTGAACCGGTAATTGCGATACCGCTTACTCGACCGCGTAAAAATCTCGTAGACAATGGCTACGAGTTAACCCGGAGATCTTAACTTGTGTGCACAATCGTGCAAATGGAGCCGCGAGTGAATAGGATTATCGTTAAGCCGATGTAAGTACACGGATTACCGTTTGAAAAATACATTAATGCGAACTGACATATAAACAGATAATTTCTAGTAAACGCGCTTGGAGACTTCAATGCGTGGACTGCCGTTACTTCATTGGCGCTCTTCTAAGAGGAACTTGGGTCCTGTGTATCTCGTGTCGACGCGACGTGACACGAACTTTTATTCAAATGCTTTGTCTTCTTCCGATTCGTTGTATTGCTCTAAGAAATAGAAATTTTACTAATTCGAAAGGGACGAGAAATATTCGATCGTTGCCCAAGTTCGATAGCTTTCTTTCTCTTCTATTCTCTATTTTGTTCGTTTTTAACGTTAAACCAAGTTCGACGAGAGATTTGAATAATAAAACGAACGAAAACTTATCCGACTGAAGGTAATGTAAATGAACGAACGAAGAACGAAGAGAATCGAAAGAGAAAGATCGTACCGATGTTACGTAAATCGATGCAATAAATTCTCAGATGACGCGCTTTATTGAAATTACCTTGCCCATAAGGAAATACTTTCATATGTTCGCATCGACGAATCGCGTTAAAGCTTCGAATCTGTCGCTCGAAAATGGAAAGTAGTTGCTCGGACGTCTGGCGAGAAATATTCTACAATAACGGAATCGAAAGTTAACGAGAATAAATCTCAATGGCAGTTACGATCAACGATACGCTTTATCAAAAATCTGTCGTTCCTATATTCCAATCCTTCGTTTTCTTCGTATGTTCTCACCCTCGCCCTAAACGTAGGTCCGTCCAATTCTGGATGGCTCGCGGCGTGTATCCAGGAGCGCGCAGTTTGCAAACGCGGACGACTGGAAGGCGAGTTCGTCGCGTCGTGCAGCAGCCGTGCACCGACCGATCGCTGATATCTCAAATAGACACGTTAACGTAGGCTCTGCTATGAGCCTAAGGGCTTCCACGGGGATTGCTATATGCGGCTGACGTTCCCGGTACCTTGTAGTGCCCTGTAAAGCCACGCTCGCGTCGTCCCCCCCCCCCCCCCCCCCCCCGCCTGGCCCCGCGAACAGACGGCCGTAGTCTCTCGGTGGTTGTGCGCTAGCAACGTGCTGCTGGCCGACCTACCGTTATCCGGTTAACGAGCTACCACCGCTACATACACCGGCCACACGGTATACCCATTGCGCATGCACGAAATGTAAACGTGGGAACCGGAATTGGTAAGCCAGGGACCGTCGAGTGTGGCGCATCCTCGGGTGAGAAAGGACGAGAACGCGACGAGGTGGTTGCTTGTTCTAACGATCGGATCGGATGGTTGCGAGTCCGATCGTTGCGCTTCAACCCTTAAACGACTTATTCTGATTCTTCTCGTTCTTCTCTATTTTGCAGCGAGGCCAAGAAGATGTCAAATAACGTTGCTCTTTTCTTTGGTGGAAATTTGTCGAGGGTGGATGACGTGGAGAGTGGAAGCGTTTGCGATCTCTTGATCGTCAAGGTGTAAACGTATTATCCGTTTGAAGAGGATGCAAATATAACGAAGTAACGTCTTGGGAGATAAATTGGGAAACACTCGGGAGAGATAGAAATTTTTTGCGATAGAGATAGATGTTTCGTTAAAAAATATCATCGCGATGCTACCAAACGAGAGTCTTTGAGAAAGGTTCGAAGACTTTGCTGAAATACGAAATATACCGTATGATTTTTTCTTTATTTAAATTCGTACGCTCGTATTCAAATGCGTGGCTCTTATTTCTGGCAGGCGGTTTCCCATGATCCCTGATAAATTCGTTACCATATCTCTCTCCGTACACTTATACGCGACTATTTGCATGAATCTTGAAGCGTAAACGTGGGAACTATAGGTTCCAGCTAGTAATTTAAACATAAAGTTCTCGAATACGGAAGATTTATACTTTCCAATACGCCAAATACCAATTTTCCATAAGGTACATGTTAAGGAAACTCGAAGTGAAATATTTATAAAACATTTGTCCGTATGATTCGGTGAACGAGGATTCTGTCCTACACTCTCTGTATACGTATATTTGATCATACTCTTTCTCGTTTTAGTTAATCCGTATTGATATTTATTGTAACGAAAGTTTCTTTTTCTGTTTCAGGTAAGTCTTTCGAAAGGGTCATAATTCTCAAACTTACTCTCACAGAAAGTGGTAAGTGCTGGATATCCTTCTATCAGAAAAAAATCCAATGTTGGTCACGTACACGTAAACGAGCGGTGTCCTCGAAAAATTTAAAGCTACGTCCCTTTCCTAGATCGTGATAAAGCGTTTCACGAGCCAACAGGTATATAAATGCTGTTCGTGCAAAGATTTGCAGGTGCGTTGCGTACATTTTCTACCCACGGGACCGGCGAGAACAAGTGTCTCAATTTGTCTCGTCCTTCCGACCTCGTAAAAGGCAAGGTTACATTTTAGAGAAGACAACCCTTCCGAAAGAAGAGAAATAATAACTTTCTGTTCGCGGTAATTTAATCCTTTCTCAACAGATCACGCGTAAAATTAAATTTCAAAACACGAAACTCCGTAGGAACGTCGAACCTCGAGCATTCTTTTCTATTTACAATCTTCGACAAAGAGCAACGAACAAAAAGCTAACGCAGGTCAGAAAGGTGAAAATTATAGTTTACCTGTCGGAGAGGATAGAACGCGAAATTGCCTGAGAACGCGCAATACGATCTCTGTCGGTTTCGTTGTTGGATCGAAATACCGTAAAAAATCGGGGCCGGTCGTTAGAGCAGTTTTCCAGGGTCAGACCCAGAAGTGACATTTGAGTCCTTGTTAAGGATTCCCGCGCGACCTCGTCGTCTATCGGCTCTCGATCTCGTTCTTTCCGCCGGTTGCATCGGCTTCACCTGCAGGCGTCCCGCGAATCGCCTCGCTATGCGCCAATCTGTGCATCTCTGCTCGCCCCCGCGGATTAGCGAGCCACGATCCTCTTCTACGTTCCGCCTCTGTTCCCTTCGCTCTCTGTACCTCGTATATATGCACCGCAGTCCTTTCTGCCGATCCACGCTTCAATCTGATACCAGTTCTACTTATTCTCGCGGTTTCGATGCACCGGAAACGATTGAATCGTCGACTACCGTCATCGTAAATATCGACACTTTTGTTCGGTCCACTTTGTTAATGGTAACTGATCGTGAATTTTAAGATACGGTTAGTTGGCTTCAGCGGCGTACCCTTATTTTCCAACGAAGCGTTTGTACCGCGTTTTATTTTCGTTTCAGTATCAAATCGTTATAATTATACGAGAGTACCGCTAAATGATAGAAAACGTAATATACTTGGACCTAATTGTATTTTAATGTATCCTCCGCTTTACGTGTTTATTTCAGTAGTTTGACTCGAGCAGTGTTCAAAAAACGTTGGTCTTTCTTGTTTTATTAAAATCTAAACTATTTTTTTGTAATTATATTTGGAATTTCTTGGTCGCAAATTATCGCAAGAAGTCTGGCGTAGGGTCCTCAGAAGCAGGAAATTCTCTTCTGTAAATTGCTTTTTGTTTAGTCTACATACGATTCTTCATTCAGGAGATACGGCTGTAGAAAGAGGAACGTAATTTTAAGCGATTTACTCCTCCGTCTTTCTCGCACGGTCAGATCTCTCACTCGCGCGTATTCACCGACCTACCCCAAGCTCGCGGTCTTTGCGCTGGTCAGTAGCAAACGCTGAGTCAGCGTTTTTTCCACTATTACCATGGCGCGTACGCGGTTCCAGGAGAAGAAGTGGGTCATTATGTCTACGATTTCGATCGGCCATTCAGTAGCCCGGACATCTCGAACGTTGCGGCTCGAGGCTTCGTATATCGGCAACTAAATGGGATATCTGGTCGAAACGAAAACAATAACAAGAGCAGCGCGTCTTTCGCGATATTTTAAGCCTGCTCGCTTTACAATTCTCGATATTTTGCTATTTTTATATCTTGCTCTATATTGGAAACGGATAAACGATTTGAAAGAATATCGCTAGCTTTCGTTCTTTGGGAATTTTCGCATTGTTCCGCTATTTCTGTGTCGTGTTCGATATTGGAAACGAATAAATATCTTGAGAGAAGCGTCGTTAGTGCTTATTATCTACGATGCATCACATTGTTAATTCACGGATTTGTATGCAGCGTGTTAGATCAGCGATTCACTGATTCATTCACTGATTCAGATATCAAAGTTTTTCACTAGAATATTTACTTATAGGGAGGTGGAAGAAAAGAGTGAATTACTTTATTACACATGCGTCTATCGTTCTATCTTCATTCTACTACCAATTACTGCGCTTATTAATCCGCCGAACTAAGCTTGACCACCGCTTGCAATTTAATGCGACAACGCTCACCCCTGCCACATAACACGCGCGAACACCGCAATTACAAATGATAATCACCCCTTACATAATTTCCATTACCCTGGTTGAACAACGTCACACAGTCCAGTTCCTGTAACGATTCTTTTTAACGAACAGAGAATTCCATCGGCGGTACGCGCGAGGCATATCCATCGAAATGAAATCGAGCAACGTGTCTCTCTCGCTGTATTCCACGGTCTGTTCCAATCGACCGCTTTTTATCTACGATCTCGGCCCGTAAAACGCGTTTTCCGTGGCTGAATATCGTCCACAGGAGGGCAGCATTATTTTCACGAAAGCAAAGAACACGATGTAGATGATATCGCAGCGATGGTATGTCCGCCAGGATGGATGCTTTCCCGAAAGTTGCCAAGCTACTTTCGTCAGCGGACGAGAGCGGCCGTTTAATACCGCGCTCACAGTCGAACAATCGTGTCGATGATTATCGAACGTAAGAGGAAAACGCGTAGAATCGAAAACGACCGAAAGAGAGAAGAAACTGCCTGCGCTTCCCGTTTAACGTCATAATAATTCACCGGCGACAGAAGACGATCGTTCGACTCGGTTGATTTTTGCCCGACAAAGTAAAGAAACCGAAGGAATTCCATCGAAGATCGACAGAGTACGCGAGATTTCTGCGATCGTCGCGTACGTCCACCAGGCTATCTTTCATCGATGAAGGATCCTCGTCGTTTGATCGTCACACCGCGTCCCCGCGTTCTGACAACCTGTTCGCCATCCGTCCCGATATAATTTCGCTATTTATAGTGGACAGCGTGCTGCCGCGATTAATATCTCCGTAGTTTCTTCGACGTTTCTACCACGCTGAGAACGGTTGATGAATGTCAGATTCCGGCATCGAAGTAGAGACGTTTCCGAGCCGCGCGACGGAAAATGCGTTCTTCATGGGAAACACGTAGTACCTTCTTGAAGTTTACGTTTATGCTCCTACGGAGGAGCCGTAATACATTTTAAAACGCGACGAAGATTAAATTATCGGCGACTTCGATGAAAGATGAGATTATTCCACGCGGAGGAATTCGTTTTTCCTCTTCGCTCCAGAGATTCAATAATGCGTGTGCGTGGTACAATTAATCGTTTCGTTCAATTACAAGCAACTGCGATTGAAAGATTCTCGGTGGTGATTGTGATAAAAGATCACGAATCACGCAACGTTACACCGACACGCGACTGATTCGCTCAATTAACTTCAGCCTACCAAAATTTATCGATATCGATAAATACGCGCGCGAATATAATACAAATTTCCATCTATATGCGAGTCTCTATCGAGTTTTTATCTTCGTGCGAATAATCACCGCGACGAGGCGACGGTAACGCGATAAAACAACTCGGTTAACAACCTTTTCTAAAGAAACCGACAATTACCGGATGGGACTCGCGACACCGGTACAGAGGCCACGCGTAACGAAAGCCACGAGTCGCGATCGTGCGTCTGATTTCGCAGTCGATAGTCCTTTACTACTTAATTCTCCACCGCCATTTATCCCCCCCCCCTCGCCTTCCAGCGGAGACAAGGGGTCGAGCAGTAAATTTACTCGAACGCGAGGAAAGGTTCGTGACCCTCGACCCTTCGCGTCGCTGCACCTTACGAATCGCGCAATCCTGCTTCGCGATTATCGAAAATGCCATGCCACGGGGATCAACGACCACTTATATTTTAAATAAAATCCATGGCAACGTCAGGAAAGAAGTTCGTACCGCTACACGAATTTATTATTCGACGCATCTCGATCTCTATTAGTTCTGCTTTATCATACCGTACAGCAAAACAAATGTTTGCTTGGTATTCGTTTAAAGATTGAATCGCAGAACCCTTGCGCCTCTAACTTCTTCCGCAGAGGAAAGACGTTGAGTTAACTGTATCGTATAATAACAAATTAAACCGAACGATTCGAGTTGCTTAAACTTATTGATTATTAATTAATCGCCAAGTTTTAACGTTAAAATTCAGACTTTTGTCTTATTTGTCGAATATTTCCCTTCGTCCGAATATCGTCAGAAGGTACGACATCGGCTCGTAGTCTGCGTCGAAAAGTCGAAGCGCCTCTACCTTGCCAGGAACTAGAGTACAGCCACGAAAATTTATCTGGATCCAGCGGCTGAATAACGATCAGCGATCGCTCGTGGGTCCGTTCGATGCATCGATAGCGAAGTGCAGGCCTCGGATCGTTAGCCTTAACTCGGTGTAGCTGGTGCGCCGATTGGCGGAAGATGTACGGGCAACAAATGAATAACAAGCTTAAGACGGGAGGAAGAAGAAGTAGAAGGTTCCTCGTGTAAGACTTATCGATTGCGAGAGAAGAGCGATCGAAAGCCGTGCGGATCGCGTTTGGCAAGATATCGGAAGGTGGTATCGGCAGCCCGAGTCCATATGCACCCGAGAAATAACGGTCAAGATCAACCTACTAGCCTCTCTCGTCGAGGTTCGAGGGTTCGCGTTCGATTCCGTGATACTGACAAACATATTGCCTTATAGCGGCCGGAACAAATGGCAATATATTGCACGGTTCGCGCGAGCAGGGATCCCTTCGGTAGGTTCGTTCCCATAGGACATAGGAGGAGGAAGAAGCGAAGGTAGAAAGAGGAGGAGAAAGAGGAGAAGAAAAAGAAGAAGAAGATGAAGCTGAAGCAAGCAGAAGAAGAAGGAGAAGAAGAAGAAGAAGCGACATGGGCAAAGGATGAAACGGACTCTACTCTCCCACGCGGAGGCTCGTATCCCTCGTTCCGCTATAGAGTTCTGCGGATCAACGCGTTCGATGATCGACGCGTTTGAACGCCGCGCTGCAATTATTAATCCGAGATGCTGCCGAGGAAGCACATTCGAGGGAACAGAAGGAACGAGAGTTGGAACGCTTGCTCGATGGTGTCGAGGTTCGAGGCGGTTTGACAAGTTTTCGGTACTACCTGTTACGATGTGCAAACACTCGCAATTACAAATTACTGTTTGTAATAATCCGCAAACGCGTGATCAGTTTACATCCGATGTACCGTCGCTTTATGCTTGTTTGCCACCGCTGCAAATCCACGCGAGGTTCTCCGCGAATTCCATCAAACTTAATCTATCCAAGAGCGTCATTAAAAGAGGGGAAAGAAGGAAAAAGGTAAAAGGGAGAAACGAAGGATCGGCCAGCGAGGGTATTGGTGGAGCATAGACGGTCGTGAGGATTTATAGAGGGCAGATGGTGCAGCTACTGCAGTAGCCGATCGTAGGGAAGCCTCCGGCCGATCGACGAAGACGGTAGGCGAGCAAAAGGGTTGTGGAAGGGAGGAAGAGGTCGCGGAGAGAGACGGAGAGTGTGCACGAAGATGTTATCTCTCCGCTGGGGCGGAACATCGAGGGTGGTGGCTCAGCGCGGTAGTTTATACTTACTCGCACTTACTTTACTAGCTGCTAGCCCGTACGAGATACGACGATACCATCTGACGTACGAGCCCCGGCCGCGTTATAAAGACGTGACGATGCGCGATAACGAGGCATAAGAAACGACGGATTATTAATTTCGCGTTGCTGCCGCACGCGTGACGATAACCGACCGTCTCTGTTCCTCGAGCCTCCGGACTCGATGAGTTCTTCGCCCCTGTATCTGCTACGGAGAATTTGTTTCGTGGGATTTACGTAGTGGAATAGAAAATATTCGTTTTTCTTGTAAAGTTTCTTGTAGATGCTTAAAAATGTCGAATAAAGTGAAATTATTGGAAGAACAAATTGGAGCGAAATACGATTCACGAAAGTGACATTCGATGCAGAGATGGAATTGGAGATAATACTTTCGCGGTAGATCGAAAAGTACGTGTACTCGCAGTTGCTACTTTCTCCTCCTTTTTTGTTTCGTTCTAACTTTGCGTGAGTTTTCATTCCATTTCACTTTACACGGCTATTTTCAGTCACGTTTCAGCTTCGACGAAGAAAAGGCCGAAGGTGCAACTTCTTTTTTTAAAACGCATGACCTCAAACAACGGAATTAGCACGCGATTAACACAGACCAGACGCGCGTTTACATAAAAGCTGCATTTGCTGTTTGCGAGATCTCGAACGTGCGTCGAATGCACATTCGAATGTGAGTCTGTGCATAAAAGAATCCTACTACTTCGCGGATCTAGGAACGTGTAGTAGAATGTTGTGTATACGGAAAAACTGTCCCACTTTAGATTAAAAGGAACTTGGCTTTAGCCGTTTGATTCTTTAAATAGACTACGTAAAAGAATCGTAAATCATTGTTTATCCTTTTTCGTTTGTTTTTTTCTTTCTTTTATCATCGTTAGAATGTTCCCATAGGGAATTCTGATAGTTAAAAAACGTGTTATTTCTCAATGCAATAGTCTCGGGATTTTGAATGACCGTTACCTTCGATGACTAAGCAAAATCGATATCTTAAGGCAATCGAGCTAATCGTCTAAACTTTCACATTCTACTTAAATCCTTTCAACAAATTCCGCCCCAATAACGTTATTAAAAATATTCACAATGACAATCGAAGGCTCTAAAAGTAATTCCATCTTAGATAAACAAACACGCGTAGCTGAATAATCAATTATTGGAGCGTGTAAAGATTTGCTACTTTGCAATAACGAAGATCGGAGTGACTTCAATTACCATTCCAAATATATGCCTACGTTAGGTAAACAAATACCAGTAGAAATTCCTTCGGTTCTGCTTTCAAGAAGGAAATTAAACAATATGTCGGGATTCAATTTCCATTAAAAAAGAAAAAAAAACAAACAAACATATTCGCCTTTTAATCGTCAGTTACAGACAACTAAACGAACACGCACGAACTCTTGAGAAACCGCGAAAGAGCCACGGAATCATTGTGCAACATGTTCAGAATTCACCGACAAAGTTATCCGAACGTGATCTAGCGGCGAGCACATTGTTGCTCGTAATTAGTCGCTGAAAAATCAGCGAACAGAAAAACAATCACGGCCGTTCCTCGAGCTCGTTTCCTACCGTTGACGAACGTTTATTAACTCACTATCTTAGCGTAGGTATAGCGATTTCGAGCGATTTCGAACTCGTTCGACGCTCGATAATGAACGTAGGTGTTCATCGGACGCAATTGAGAGCGAAGTGTCGTCGTTGTCCACGAAATCGCGAATAAATCTTGTCTGGCTCTTGTCAAACGTTTACACAATGGGTTACGAACGGTATCGCCTGGACTTTCCCATAAGTCGACTCACCCACGTGCATTATTTAAGCTATAAAGATGTTGAAGAATTTCTGCGACGCGTGATTGATGTTTCGTGATGCTAGGTGGAGCGGGGGACGAAATTAAACGTGGACAATTTGTGCGACTTTTTTTTGGCATTATAATACTTTCAAGGCGAGACGTTTGAATAACGTTAATGTTTATCAGACGTTGGTCTCAAAGGACCTATTGTTAGAAACGATAACGAGGACTTCTTTTAACGTGCAATCGTCCCAGTTTGCAAAGCAAACCCGATTACAAAGCAAAGCGTTTCTGTTGAGAAACTTTGCTTCTTTAACTTAACTCGCGTTCACACGAGTTCCCCCTAATGAAGTAATCTTTTGTTTCTACTTCTTGATAATTAGTTCGAACAAACAAGAAGCATCGTACACGAGAAAGTTGGCTAAAAGATCGCGAACTATTGCGACAGTATGCAATCTGCGGCATCGAAAAATATATTCGGTAGCAGGATATTGGAATCGACCGAGCTGGAAAACATTCCGTTCGATCAACAAGCCAGCCGTTCTCGTGCAGGAAACAAAACGAAAAGAAAAGGAAAGAATTACGTTCCAGTTATGTCAGATATTCCGGCAACGTAGCACACGTGCGCCATCTCAATTTTCCGCGGGTCACGCTTCAAGATCTGATTACGTTAAACGGCGAATTAACCACGGTGGTATCGATAAGACGCGCGGTTCTCGAACGCTACCGCCGTCGAAGAGAATACGAGCGCGCGCGTTCCAGCGATACTCGAGCGGACCAGGTGCGCGGCTGTCCGAAACGCGAGTAATAACACATTTAATGCTAATTATGTCCATTGCAGGCGCGATTGCTTCATCTTTGGGCCCCCGATACGATTAACCATATCGGATCGCGTATGACTCTTAACCGGTTGCGAACGTTTGGCGAAATCGCGTCCCGTCTTACAATCAGCCTCGGTTGTATAACAAACACGCTTACTATACTTACCGTACTTACTATACTTACTATAGCGGTCGTTCGCGAAACGAACGAGCTGGCCCGCTCTCAGGCAATGGAAAGTCTAACGGCGAGGGTACCAACGTATCGCTTTAGATGCATCGGTAAAGCGTGTTTAGACAGTGAGAAAGTAAAAGAAAAAAGAAAGAAAGAGGAAAAGAAAAAGAAGAGGAAGAAGAAGAAGAAAGCTAAAGAAATCGATCGACCGTCCTTTCGATTTCTAGAGTGGCAACGGATCCATTATTGTTCGCGTCCCGCCAGGACAAGAGAATACGAGAACTGTGACAGCGGAAAAATAATGAATTATGCGGCGAAGCGTACGCGTACGATAGCTTGCACGCGCTGCACTTCGAGATTAATCTGTCACGGGGCCCGTTCTCTTCCTAGCTCGTGCCGCGACCACTTGATAGATCTACGTCGAACCACGCCTGATTTATATGCTGATGCGACAACGGAACGGAATGTAGGGAAAAGACTGGGGAGTATGAAAGTGGGGAGTATATCGAGATCGCTGTCTGCTTTCTGCAGATTTAGTCGGTCTTCTATCGATCTTCCTGTGTAACCTGGTTCGGCGTTAAACGTATACAAGTTTCACTCGCTGTTTCCTCTTCCTTGGTATCCCTATATAGGCGAGTACGTTGTCAATTTAAAATTTAAATCATTCGCAACTCGTGTGTTTAGAAGGAAACTAATACGTGTGTTAGTTCCAGAAGCCGGGGTATGTCATATTTCACCAGTCGCCGGGTTAAATCGTTCCGTCAAAAAGCTGCGATAATCTCTGATTATACCGAAGATAGAAGGTCGTGAGCGTTTACACGCTTTGTTCGTGGCGCACGAGAAGATTTCGTTTAGCCGACGTGGATGTTTCTGCATAATTTCGCGGTTTGTTCCTCGCGGGTTCGCAAGAATTGGTGTAGGTCATTGCTCGCGCACGAAGGCATCCGCGTCAGCGTAAAAGAGATGACAGACGCTGCAAACGAGGCGTGGGACGTCACGTGTGGGTGACGTACGTGCGAACCAGGACACGGGTCTGTGTCACCGGGTATTCAGATTGTCCTGTTACCAATAACGAGGACTCGCGTTGAAAGGCAGCGCGATGTCATGCACGCGTGACAAATTACCGTCACCGACTCCACTAATCCCGTTTCTCTACATCACTATTAGATCGCGGCCTCAGTCGCTCTAGATGTTACACAATCGGCCGACTATCAAGCTATATCGGTCATTACGTTGTTCAGCCCGATTTAATTGCTCTTAGAAACTGGACTGGCTACGAGGTAAAAAAAAAAAAAAAAAGAAAAAGAAAAAAGAGCGAATTCGTTTGTCTGCTAAGTGGCACACGCGTCGATTATCAGTTTCGCGATTGTTTCTAGTGGAACCGTAGGAATTTAATCCTACCACGATCCTTCTATTTTTATCTCTATTTCGATCTCGTCGTTCCTGTCTGTAAGAACAATACAAGAATTTTAACGTTTTAAGAAAAAAATTTTCTTCCTCTGCGGGGATCGAGCCTTCGATTATTCGCGCACTTAGTATTTAAATAAATAATCCAAACGCTTCGTGTTTGAACGTCTACCAGAGGCAAGTCATCGCCGCGGTTAAAGATGCTGCTCGCCACGCCTCTCAACTCTTTCCGTTTCTTTCGCGCGTTTCTTACAACGCTAGAATCTGCAATTTCTATTATACAACAACTAATTTCTATTCCACTCGTGTACACCGTATTATCATCGTTGAGATACGTATTCATGCATACGTGGTACATTTAAAACGTTTCGCTCGATTATCCACACGCGATGCGTTCATCCTTTGAAGCTGTCGAACGGACGCGCGAAACGTTCGATCGGCTCTCGCCTTGTCATCTCCAGCGGGAATCGGCACGCCTGTTTACGAGAAAATCATTTTGGCGTGTCACGCTCTCTCTCTCTCTCTCTTTCTCTTTCGCTCTACCTTTCTCTCTGTACGTCGTTCGCCAATGTGTACACGCAATGCAGGACGAATTAGAAAGAAGAGGGGAAAAAAGTGGAGCAAATTGCGCGGCGCGAAACGCACAATGACACACCTTTGCCAGTCGATAAAACTCGTCCACGACGATAATACGCGCCGACAAGGGGATCGTGGACGTTGGTGCCGAGCCCTTGCCAGGCATTCATAAATAAATTTTTAATGAACTGCCCTCGAAACGCGCGTACGCTCACTTTTGTATCGGGATGACGCGAATTCGTTCGAACCAGCGAACGTTTGTCAATGTAAAAAACGCTGATTAACTTGTTTGAAACTGATTGTGTCGGAAGAGACGTTTCGTACGAAAAATTCAGCGGAGTTGCTTTTGTTCGAAACTGTCGAAAAGACATGTATACGAAATCATCGGCGACATTTTACTAATTGTCTAGATTACAAACGTATTCGAATGGAAATAATAATGAATAATGCTTTCGTAGAGTTGATGTGTCAGTTTTTAATAATGGATAATTGATATTCAACTGGATATCTGTTTCATTTAGCATTTCATTAGCGAGTTAGGGAAGTATGTATGTATATATACGCATTAAGTAGACATTTAAATCTGGTTTTTCGCGATCGTAAACGAGATACGTTGAGCAAGAGGATTTGGATTATTGATAGCCGAGCGCAGGTGAAAACATTCGTGTTTACAGATCTATTTTGTCTCGGAGAAACTATTAAAAAGATATTATTCGTGATTTCAACGCTTAGAGAAAGACAGAGAGAATCCTGTTTCATGAATAAATTAAAAACTTTCAGTTCGTACGACTGCGAACAAAAACGATCCCGAAGAATTTATAGTTTATTAGCGAAAATAAAGGAACGTCGGTATGATAAAATTTATAAAGCAATTAGACATAAGAGGCAACCAGCGAGAAAAAAAAATGTTTATTCGAAATCGTTTCTCAGGCTTATTCGCTTCCTCTTTTTCGACGCAGCATTTTTCCACTTCGCAGGGTCATCACGACTCTTATCCCAATTAATTGACCATAAACGTATAATCATAAATGGCACATGCAATCGCGGTTGTCGAAGTTTGAGGATTACCTTTCAAGATGAACGGGAATCAACGCCTGCCAGCTGTTGGAGGAGAGTATTTCCCAAAGGTCTTACGGCACAGCTACAGATTATTTTCTACGTCTGATGAATCGTGGCGTTTAATACCAGCACGTGTGTGAGCTGTAAACGAGCCTGACGCATTCGCCTTGACCTCGACGTAAGATATTATGCCTATCTATGGTCGTGCAACGACTAGCCACCAAACGAACCTTTGATTTATACGAGAACCTCGTATCGGTGTAGAGAAGCTGGATTCCACGTATACACCGAATGCTATAAAAAGCCTTAGATTTTTAAGGTGTTGTTCGCGCACGAACAGGAAAAATGCCAACGTTATTGCATATCTTTTCACATATCCGTGCTGAGAATTTTTTTTCGTGTCTCTGATACGATGGATGATTATGACTGATCGACGATAGTTTGTAGCTTTCTCGAATGTCTCTAAAATTGTTTCAAGACCGTTACGTATTACGTTATTAGTCCACTTGTCTTCGCCGATTACCGCGCTTGATAATGTTCATCGTAGCATCGTCTCATTTACTGTATATTCGACCTAGATTCTCATAAACTCGAAGGGCTTCGCTATTCGCTATCACGTGTCCACGTTCCTCTCGTATCAACTTTGAACGTTAACATCCTCGCGAGAAGAAGAGGAGGAGAAACCGGAAACATCGAATCGTTTGGCGAAAAGGAGATCAGAAAGGCCGCATCGCGGCAGTTGGCTGCGCTGAACGACACACAGGGGGTCGGCGATGAGCGTTCGAGATTCCCTCCGCGCGATTCGACCTCGGGCTTCGAGGCGTTCGCACGAGTGAGTCGTAAAACTTTCTCACCGAGCGGGCGCGCGGTGCGCGTAAAGTGAAGCGGCGTGCTCTCAAGGATCCGCGCCGCGAGAGGGAAAGGGAGAAGGAAGGGTTCGCGAACCACGCGAGGAACGAGCTGAAAAGAAGAAGAGAGGGAGAGAGGGTCCGTGTCAGCAGGATGCAAGCAAGATCCGCGAAGCGCGAACGATCCACGCCGGAGCGGCGTGAGCGTCGTCCGAGACGCTCGAGATATTTAGCGGCGATCGGAAACAACAAGCTGCCGTCTAATCACCGATCGACTACCGTGGCGGTCCCTGGAACCCGTGCATCAGCCTTCATCGAGAGCGTGTGAGCGTGCACCGCGTTTGAATCACGCTAACTAGGGGCCAGACCACACAGTGGTCACCTTGCTCTTTCAACTAAAGGATTTAACTCACGCCGTGGATGCTGCTACCTCTCCTGATTCGATTTGCACGGTCTAGATGCGTTCAGAGAACTCGCGCAATGGATTTTCGGTGTTCCCCTGATCGGGGATAATTGACAGACGCTACGAATAGCAGCTGTAAAAAGTAATTGTACCTTGTTATATTTATTACGGCATTTACGATTACTAGAAAAAAACCTTCGTCATAACGATTTAACTTTTCATAGATACTTCGTAAGTGCAGCTTCAGAGATTTGAACGATTCACTGTGAAATATAATTGCCTTGTCTCGTACATGTTTTCATACAGCTTTCGTTTTGATTTCTTTCACGCCGGGTTGATACTTTACTCGCCAATGGAATATACATACGCGTAGATATTATAGAGATTAAGCTCGTTTGCATGTTTCACTCGGCCGTGGAATAGCACGTTATCGGTCGTCCTCAGCTTCATTCAACGTCGCTTCAACGTAACGATCCGCTCGGCGTGTTAACGCGGTGATTCACGAGTACGCTCGGCTTCTCCTTCCGTCTGGCTACGATTTACGGACTTAATGTGTCCCGAGTGTCCATCCAGGTTCTTAAACGCTCGGTCGTAGTCGTTGTTTCGCCCGAAGCCTCGTGATTTGCCAACGGAACAAGGTGGCGCGTTTAAGCGGCAGATGTTTCCCTCGGCACGTTCGCGATTGGTATAATTAATGAATAGGAGATTTCTTATGAATAATTAATTGCAAGCTGTTACGAGCACTATTACACAGGTGTAAATTAGCAAGCCGAGTAATTGGCAGCTGCTTAAATCACGCGAGGATCACTCGGCGAAATTAACAACGCCGCGACTTTATTTACAAAACGACGGTGATTCGTATGAAGCGACCAAAGCGATTTATCTGTTCGCGGAGAATAATGATTCGAAGGTAGTAACTCGAGTCGATGAGCGTGATTTAGTTGGTGGTACAATTTCGAACTAGAATTAAAGTTTCAGCTAAATTTCAAGTCTGTGACAAGATGGTCGCTAGAATTTGGATTACGAACCAACGAATCAAATACTACCTTTCAACTGATAGTCCTACAATTCGCTGTATAAACAAACATCAAATATAAAATCAAACACGAAACTTCCTTCTGACGTAAAATGCACTCTAAAAAAAAAAATCTTTGTAAAAAGACTCGCTAGAAGAAGAACGACTTAGGAAAAAAGGAATTTAAACGCTTGCTAATATAGAAAACTTTGATAAAAGAACTTCGACGCGAGACCTTCGTAACAAGCTGGGTCGTCCACACACAGCCTCGGGACAGGTATAAAGATATTATGCAAAGCACAGGGCACCGGACAGCCAATTTACATGGGAATTAGCTGGATCGGTGCGAGCATCGATCCAATAAAACTTATCGAACGATATTCGAGGTCGAGCGTGCCGGAAGAGGCGCGACAACAATACGCCTTATCAGAACGCATCGCGTATCACGGTGAGCAGGTAACAGATATCGAATCGATGGTATATACCGCGTTCACCGACCCTTCGCCATTCTACGGACGTCTCCGCTTGTTATCGAAAGATTGTCACGCCGGTAGATCCATATCGGCGTCGTAGTTCACAGACGACGCTGGTTCTCGTTGCACCTGCGACTCCACGATGGAAACTCGCGTTAAACCGAGCGACGGTAAATCGACCGTGCCGATGGTTACCGCTTTTCTGTCAGCCGTGACTTAATAGGGAAATAAAGCTGCGCCGAGAAATCGGACGATTCTACGGTGGCTCGGTGTCAAGTGGAATATGACGTTGTTAAGTCAGACGTATTTCGGCGATTATAACGTCAGGAATATATTACTCGACGATCAAAGGTAAATATTCAACGCTTCTGATGCTTTGTGCGAATGCAAATTTAAAATACGATTGATCAATATTCGAGCTACGATTAATATGGCTCGCCAATCCGTTAAATATCGTTCTTTCGCTGATAGACCGGTATATTATATTCGCCGATAGTATAGTGTATTATTTGAAAAATCGATTCGTCTCGCGTTCTTCTCTTAACACGTATAGCGTGCAAACATATATTTCCAAATATTTCCTATTGGAAAGTAAAGCATGGAAGACGCTACTTTGCAATTTCTCTGCGCCTATCAAGGCTACCATCGAAGGACACCACCGAAAAGAAAAGGAGATAAAAGCAAAGAAAATGAAATTCACCAAGTGGTTGCGTAACTCATTGTAATTGCTCATTGTACAGCAATTTACACGAGTGTACGAACCGGGCCCCAATATCGTGGGCTGTATCATAGCGCGGCAACAGCACACGGCCCGCAGAGCTTACCTTGGCGCGGTACATTCCCTTATCGGCAAATCGCCGGCTAATCATCATCAATCACTATCTAGTGTATCGACTGCGTGTGCATTCGCATGCGTCTCTCTCGTTGCTCTCTCGTTGCTCTCTCGAGCTACGCAAGTCGACGGAGGCCGGTTGTTTGCGCGCACCTTACCTACGGGGAGGGGGAGGCGAGCGTACTTTTACATTCTCGAGGCCTCCAGGTCCAAGGCATTATCGCTTTTACTCGCATCGGGGTTAGCCTTCCGCTATGGTCATTTCGACGGAAAGATCGATCGTACCCACTTTTTTCTTTTTTTTTTTTCGCGACGATCCATCCATCGATCGCAGTTCATGGCCTCCCATGATCCTCGATGCTTTACGATCGTTCGAGGACTGATCGTTCGTCCGCTTTTCGTTCGTAGTTTTTTCCCCCTTCTTTTTCTTCGGGTCGGTTCGATCCTCTGCCGTGTTACACGCTCACGGACGGAACGTTTACGGCGCTTTCCTTAATTAACGGTGGTCACCGACCGTATAAATATTCTAGAAGCGTACCACGATACCTCTCCGTCTCCCGCGATCGTACGTCGCATTATGCGCAACCAGGCCTAATAATATATTACCGCGCCGATACCATGTAATGACGCGCAATTATTGTACCGTGTCGCGCGTTCATATATATATATATACATATATATATATAATGCGGCGTAATTACGCCGTATTTATTATTGACTCGGTTTTGATCGTTCTATTTAGATTGGGCCAGTTGACAGGATGGAGAAAACGCGGCTAAATACAGCTGGATTTACTCGCGACGCACGACTCGCACGGATCGGATGGTATGCAGCTGGAAAACTGGTACTAGATAAGTCGTGGAATTTGCGTCAACTTGACTAACGCAACGGATTCTCAGCCGTAAATTAAAAGATTTAAGAAATTAAGAAACGCTTCCCATCCGGAGTCGATTTACGAGATATCGGAGGTTTTTTGGAAAGCTTTTGAAATTTCGTTCGGTTTGTCGTAACCGGCCGTATGAATATTCCTTTCTGCGACAACGAGCTTCTTTTTGCCAGTGCACGATCGCCCGTACCGTTCGTCTTCGTCACCGATCTCGAAGGCGAAGCGCCACGGTATATCCCGATGACCGACATGCTCCGTCATTAAGCGAACGCGTTACCAGTGTACCGGTTTTTCCTTGCGACCTTCTGTCGTCCTAGCCTCTTCTCGATCCTTTTTCGTGTTTGTTCGTCGCGAGGCATCTTTCTTCCGTTACTTATTCTCTTAAGCGATAACAATTTTCGAAAGTAATTTATTTGTCGAATAGAACCGAAAGAACTGCGCACACGTGGTCACATAAAATTTAAAATTCACCACGCAGCAAAGGTTTGACGATCTTTCGATTAATTTACATCGTCGTCGACGAAACGAAATTGCCATGTTTCAGATCTCTTCATCTCCGTAGTTTCGTAACTCGGATACGGTTACCTTGCATTCAGGTAGATATCCAGAGTAATCGATAGAACGCTGTGAAACGATGGCGATCAGGGTTAGACGGCCGGCGACAAGAGCACTAGGGGGATTCTCAAAGGACCCGCTTCCATCGAACCCTCTAATTGCTCGGACTCGTGAATTAGCATCGGCAATAAACTTAGCCAGTTACGCTACGCCGGCAGTAGGACGTAAAGGTGACTGTAAAGGTTCATTAGTCACCGTACACTGTGTAACCTAGGTATATCTCTGCTGGTATGGCTGCTAGGCGACCATTCGTTCCGTGTCTCGCGAAGGATATACACGTTACTCCACTACCGATTCGTTTGCTCGCCGATCCTCGGAACGTTTCAGACAGAATGAAAGGCAAACTTCGAGGAAACGTTTCCAGCTGCCGCGTTCCTCGGGCGTATCTTGGTGTACGACTCTCTGCAGGACTTCCAAAGGTCTCTCAATACGAATGTTTTTATTGAATACTTTGTTGACCTGTTTCGAAGAAGTTGCCAAGTATCTATTAGATTGTCCGAAAAGTTTCTTTCGTTTTATAAGGGAATAATAGATGCACAAGGTATTTTGTTTTACATTGTTTTATTGAATTACGTATGATCCATTTTGTCGTATTAAGATAAAGGCCACGACATTCGGCAGATTAGATTTCGCGTTTGTACAAAGATGCATTGTTGTAAAATACGTGTTTGTAAAAGAAAGAGACTTTTGGGACAACCTAATGCTTCTTCCTGTGGAGACACCTTTTCTTTCGAAGTCCTTTTTATCGACAGAATGCAAAGTTAATTTTTCGATTAATATCGTTAGATCATAAGTTCCAAACTTTTCGGGAACAAAGAATCGTCCGGTATCGAATTCTACAGTTTGATGAAATTCGAAGCTTTCGAAAGCTATCTACCGAAAGATAAAATCCGACGAAAGCCCAAACTTTTCTCGTTGCTTCCATCGTATTCCGTGACACGTATCCATTATTCCAAATTATCCTCTCACTCGTCCTCTCCTCCACCCTGACATTAAAAAAATTCCAACACCCCATTACGACCGTATGAAGAAGACATCTTCAACGACCACGTCTAACACGCGCTTCCGTAATTGCTAGAAAGTCGTTCGCGTTTCGTGGGGAAATAAACGATGGCAAGTCTCTCTCTCTCTCTCTCTTTCTCTTCCTCTCTTTTCCCTCATCTCTCCTCTCTCTCTCTCTCTCTCGGGTCGCTGAAAGTTCGGTCGTTAGATGACAGGTGTTTCGAGGGTAATCTCGTGGATCGCGGCCGTTTCGATGGGTCGAAAGGTGAACCTTTCGAGCGAACGATGCCTCGTAGTTACGTCGCACGCTTCTCTCGTCCGGCTCGTAGCTACGTTGCCATCGTTCGTCCTCTTCGTTATGGTTACTACCGTGAGATCCATCGGCCTCATCACGCTATGGACATTAGTGTGTCCTCGTAATTCCAAGAGCGGTCAGCCAGTCGCCAAGAGAAACTTCGTTTCGAGTCAGTTATCACTGTCGACGCGATTCGTTAAAAACGATACTCGTTAGAACATCTTCTTCCTATCTCTTCCTACTTGGTCTTGTTTTTCTTCTTGCGTGAGTTTCATTTAACTAGAAGTATCGTTAGATGGGCAGGGAGATTCGAAAGTCTCGTTGTTTGTTTCCAGGAATAGACAGTTGAATTTACGCATCACGGAGAATGATTACAGAGAGATAGATAGATAGATAGATAGATAGATAGATAGAGAGAGAGATAGAGAGATAGAGAGAGAATCATTGGCGTGGATAATCGTGTCGTTGACAAAGTTGTTGGATTTTATTTTACTTGGAATTGGACAATAGGGATCTAAGACCGTCTAATGTTACACGTTGGCTACTCATTTGTCGCCGACAACTTTATTGAGAAACTACTGTTTATCTTTGTTTGACTTTTGCAATTATATTCCTTTGTACTCGATGTTCATTTGCTTCGAATATCGTGAAATTAAAAGCGTTAGGTAATCAACAGATTTCTTGCCACTGCAACGCCGTTTCCAACTCGCAATTCGCCAATGCCACACTCCTACGAAACACGTTGAAAGCATATAGGAAAGTAATATAAATTTGATAAACGAAATAATGTGCTATCGCGTTCAAAGATAATTTCATGCGTCTCTCGAAAGAATAACGATTTCAAATCCGGTCGCGTTTAAGACGGGGGATATATCTGTACGTCGTTTCGCGACCTCCTAATCCAAATCGTTCTCCAACAAAGCAGCGCGCGAGAAACACTTCGTCTTCCTACGTTCGTACGAGACAGCGTATCTATAAAAGCAATGTTTCCTTACATTCGTAACAAGATCGTATCTCTCGACTAATCCAATCCGCGTAATCGTCCAATCGACACAATGGAACGATTAACAGAGAATGTCGGTGGCGCTAATTCCTATCGGGTTCAACATCGCTAAAATATCGTAGCCGGCTGGGACGTAGGCGAATATAGGTTAACGGTGGTCGCGGAAGGTGTTCTAAACGGAGCGTGGTTTCGCCACGTTGTTCGCTGGTAAACGAGGCCGTGGAACACACAGCCAGACGGTCGACCGACACAACAGGCGCAATCGCAATTTGTCACGTTAAAACGTAAAGGGCCTTATTACGGTCATCCGTCATATGTCACCATGGCCGTGCTAATAAGACGTTATTAGCGGTAAAAGAGACCTTTTCACGTCGGTGCCGATCGTGGGACGGTTATTATCGATGGACACCGATTCCTCTTGCATTCCCGCGCCCAATGTCCGACCGACGACGACGTTGATGGATGCCAAACCACGGCCGAGTGCTTGCGGCCAATCGAGAACTCGTCACCTTGCGGGTAATTCCGTCGACAGTCTACCCCGCGAAAATTTCGACTTGTTTTTACTTTTCGATACGCACTCCCTTTAGTAACTGTTAGGACACCCGAGCCTTCTTGCGTAATCGAACTAACATTATTAGTGAAATTTTACATGTCACGCGTCACGAGTTTTAATCGCTAGGCACCGATCAATTCTTTTGCATAACGTTCGAACGTTTAACGTTTTCAAGTGAAATAGTTCTACCTATAAAACTGCCTATAATGCTTCGTGTTTATGTTATAGATTTTTAGATAGCGGTAGTCATAAATAATGCGCGTCAGCAAGCGAGGATCGAGTCAGCTATCTAATTAAATTAGATGCGAGGAACGTTTATGAAATTTCACATCCCGCGAATCGGGCAATTACTCAAAAATCTACTTGCGATACCGTTTATGTAACAGGAGGGGGGGGTATGTAATTATCTTAAAGCATTCGTGAGAAAGCGCCAGTTACGCAACGCGTTTACAATATTTTTCGCCAATTCTCGAACCCGCGCCAACGTTGGAACCACTCAAGGTTTAGTTCAAATACGTTCTATAATGATTTATGATCGAAGGTGAAAAAAGATAACGAGAGAGCTTATGACAGGTACTCTACGTTCTACTAAAGCAACAAGAAAGCCTTTCCTTTTCCACGAAATAAATTCTAAATTATCGACGGCCATTTACGCAACCACATTCCTGACTCTTTTCCTTTTAACTTTAAATTGCTGTCGTAGAGATAAGCGACGAAAATCATTGCCTGAACAGGAACTACCTCTCACCTTGAGACAAGAAATCTCCGTTTTTCTCCTCGACGGCGATTTTTCTTCTCGTCGAACACCTGCATTTCGAACGATCAATTTTTCTCGGATAATCATCGAGTTAGATCAGCGATCAGCTTTTTCAGATACGTTCTATTTTGCGATGCTCCTCCGCGCGGTGCTCTAACGAACTAGTCGCGTATGCAACAACCACGTGTCGCGACCAGTCCATTTTCGAGATTGATGGTCGAGTTCCAGAGAAACACGTGGAAAATAATTATGGTTAATGAGACAAATGGCCGGCTGCCTCGCCTCTCCGGGATCACCGTTAACGTAACTTCGTACCGTGCCGTTCTACGACAGATTTCACGCTCGTAAAGTTTCCTCGCCGTGGGAGATTTTAATTGCTCAACCACATTGACCATTCAATAATCGTGGCTTAGAGAGAATCGACCGGTGCGATTCGTTCCTTTTATATTTTTCTTGGTCGAGGAAAGAAAAAAAAAAAAAAAAAAAAGGAAAGAAAAAGAATAACGAAATTGAGACGCGTAAACGAAAGTATATTTTTACTATAAATCTCTTTAACGTCAAGTATACGTGCCTTAAAAATTATTTGTTCTTTCTTAATATGACAAATGATTTGACTGTAGAACAATTAAAGTTAATTTATTGGCCGAAATTAAGCTTCGGAGGAATGGTGTTCCATATGCATGAATTTAATTTACGCACAAACTTATATACTAATGAGCTACATTAAAAGAACGAGAAGTCACGCACACATATAGCAAGCGTACCGTAACGAGACCTGTTCCATTCAAAAATAAGAGTATCGCGATAAATTGTGTCCTCCCTTAAATTCCGCGCAAACGCTAAACGAAGCGAAGCGAAGTGTGTTATTACAGGTGAAACGATCCATTGCCGGTTTGCGACACACGAATTTATGCGACCGCAGGAGGTGAAACGAAGTTACCGCAACGAGTGGTATCGGTTTCAGGGTCGCGATCGCTCGTTGCAGGTGGGACCACCGGTCTCTGTGTTCGTGGAATCTTTTACTGGAAACCGTAGCTCGGGGGAATTTTTCATCGCGCTTCCTTACGTTCCCGTTACGATCTCCCGACTCGCTCGCGAATAAATCACGAATATTTTCACTTAAATCGGGCCGATTAATAATGGAATAATCGCTGTAGCTTGTTCGGCCGCGTTCGAAGCCCTAGTTTCACCGCGCGACTGTTATTTTCCTGCTCGTGGCCGCGATAAAACGCGGAACGGCGTTTACAAGACGATCATCGGTCTTTATCGCTGCCGTTGAATAAATTCGATAGCCGCTTCCGCGTCGTTTACGACGTTGTTTCACACGTAACATCGCATTTTTTCACCTTCTGACTGCCAGCCGCTCGCAAAATAAAACGCTCGTACCGCATATACTCTACACGTATGGTCGCGGTAGAATTACGTACTACATAAGTACGGTGCATGAAGAGCAACCGCAGAGTCGATAATGGCCGTCTTGTTACGAAAAAGATGAATACTTGGGGATTTTGTTAACACCCAGTGACAGATTAGCGTCAGACAGCGCATTGTTGCCGTATCGCGACAACTTTTGTCCAACTCTTGTAATCGTTGTTCGCAGTCGACATTTAATAACAAAAAATAGATAGAAGCTTGAAATTTTATTTCGTCAACTATCCCTGGAAAAGTATCGTACGAGATGTGTAAAACTATCGCATCTGTCCGTAAAAGCGCCATCTGACCGGCAAAACTTTATGCGAAATAAAATAAAGTAACGTAATAGTACCAGTGCGATTCCACGCCTAGATCGCCGAGTCGAAGATACGAAAGAACGTTGCGAAAGCGATTTCTTTCCACGACGCGACTGTTCGTGTTCGTTCGTTCGGCGCGATTGATGGCACCGTCGCGTCGGAAAGTCGTCCGATCGCGATATTTAGGCGAAATATACGATGGCAAAAGGAGCATCGTGACGATGTTCGTCGCGGTGGCCACACGCGTGATCACCATCATTATCGGCTATCACACAGCGTCGAACGCACCATTGCGTGGAAATTAATATCGCATCGGCGAGTAATTCGTATTCCGCGCGCTGGAAAGCGCCGGTTGCCGGGACCAATTGGCACCGGCGCGATCTCCAGTAATTACGTATTATTTATTGCACCCGGCGAGACTTTACAGTCAATGTTTCTTACCGCTTTAACGCATGATTTTCAGTAACGGTATAACGGGCCGCGCGCATAAGGGACTTCTTAGCGTGTGGGACTTTGTGCCTTCGTAATTAAACGACGGAGAAAATATGGCCGCCGTTGCGTAACTGTAAAGCGAATTGCGACCGATCATGAATATAGCCTGTGCGATTGTTTCACGAGACGAGAATCTCTTGGGCGGAGAGTTCTTACGGCTAACGTTCCGCCAACTTTGCTCGTTTGGCGACTGTCGAAAGAAGTTCGGTTAAGTGGAGGAAAAAAAGTGCCAGGAGGTAAGATGAGGTAAGACGACGGTGTGTAACGATCGTTGCTTCTTCGTAAATTTAATGGTCTTAAACGCGAAATAGTGAATCTTAGAACGAGAGATTGCGAACGAAGAGTGGGATGTTCGTAGAGATTCGAAGAACCGAAAGCTGCGATACGTGTCATTAACGAGTTAAATGTATGAGCGGAGAAAAATATTTTTAGATCGTTTGTCACTTATTTATAACGTATATCGAGAGTGAACAACTTCTTTCATCGTTTGTCTCTTATCCTCGGAAAATTATTACCAACTCTTCGATCGATATTCGCTGTAACGTCTCTGACATCGCCGCATCGTTTGCTTCTCCGTCTTTCGCACCGTCTCAGAAGCCACTCGTTACTTGGATTCCTCGATAACACCCAGGGCGATTTGAGATCTGTCTAAACCCGAGACGCGTCCAACTGCGAATATTAACTGCGCTCGTAAACGATCCCCAACATCCGGCAGCGTCCAGAAGAATACCGGTGAAACATATTCTCCCACATTATATTTCTGCCACTGGATGATGCCTCCTACATAAATTTAGCCGGTTTGCCAGACGTGGGTACGCGAGGTTTTAGTAACGAGCCGTGAAACGGCTGTTTGACGAAACCCGACGCAGTGCGTCCAGTACGGTTGGTAAATTAATGGTCACGGCATGTCGATCGCTACTAAACGCCGTGGAAAGTCGGTATGGCGGCCCCGTGGGGCCGAGGCTATCGTCAAACGAAACAAATGACCGAGCACGAGACCGCATCGTGTGGCAAACGGTACCCATCGAAGGCTCCAGCAGCGCGAGCAGCGCGAACACCGTGAGATACGGACTTCCAGGAGTCGTTTTCCTTACATCGTTATCATTTTTCCCATTAGGATTGACGTATCAGAGCTGCTTTCAGCTTGTCTTAATATTCGTAAGATATGTAACTCGTTAGAACGACTGGACATGGTAAATGCTCGCAATTACCGATTTCATGCTACCGTTAATACATCATAAAATCTGTAATGTCCTGGTAAACCGCAATTACGGCGCATACTGCGTTACACGCTTACGTTGCTTTGCTAGCGACAATGTTACGGAGGGAAGTTCCGTGCAAATAGCGAACGATGTGTTCATAACAGTTACGAGGCAGTCGGCGTGTTATCGTGAAAAACTCGAAGAAATCGATTGGAGACGGTGGAAATGATGATCGATCGTTGGCGTTCGCGTTGCGTGAACCGCGTCTATTTCATCTTTCCTGCGAGAAAGTAATACCGGATAATGTTGGATGTTGGATTTATCGCGAGCAATTTCGCACCGTGGGCAAAGAGTAATGCGGGGCAGCGAGTTAAATACTTTCGCGAATCGATTTTAAACGAAATAAGTTAGTAACGCGAATACCATTAACTCGATCGTCCGAGTCACTTCCAAACGGCGAAGGATAATTTTCGTTGGGAAGGATAATTTTATAAGCGACCCGTGTCGCTTGCCGTTTGTTCAAACCCGTTAATCCGAGCTTCCCATAGCTTCCACGTAACCCGGAAAGCTACGGACCAAAACTACCTGAAGGAGGTCGTAAAGAATCCAGACTTTCTCCCTTTCGACGGGCAGAGGCAAATTAAAAGCGATCACCGCGCATTAAAACGAATCGTCCCGATAAAAAAACATCGAAGTACAGGGATTAAACGTCACTTATCGAAGTTATTCTTGGCCAGATCGGTTGTCACGTTGGCTAACGACATTAAATCGTCATAAGGCGATCGTGTCGCGGCTAATTACTAATCTACACCGAGGCCAGACAGTTCGAATTATATCCATATTCGAGTCCGAGAATCGTTAATGGCTAATTATTCTTCCATCGTGCATCGCCATGGTGTTCGACTCTTACAAACGGGACGCATCGAGAAATTTACGTCGTGGTAGCGATTTCTTTTCTCCGATAATTGCAGACTGGCCGTGTTCAGCATCTGCTTTTCATTGTGCATATATCGGTGCCTACGAGCGCTCGTAAACGCGAAAAACATGCTTTTCGCAGTACCAGTTGCCGCTATAATACGGCGCCTCTCGTTCTTTCGTCGACGAAGACTCGTATTCCTTGGAGGTCTCGCGGCGTTTCATTTATCTTCGATATTTGTTTTCGCGGGCTCCGCGAATTGATAGGGCTTTTTGCCGGTGACAGGGTTAAAGGGAGAGATGCATTCAAACTTTATCGACATCGCGGTACACGCTCGATTCGATCGTTTTTCTACAATTTCGTTTACTTTTCCTCTATCGTTAATTCTTCGACTCTGTCGCTTCCTTCGATTTCGCTCGCCGATACAACGACCACCACCACTTCGTAATACCAGACATCAAGCGAAATCGATCGCGTCTCTCTCTCTCTCTCTCTCTCTCTCTTTCTCTCTCTCTCTCTCGAATTGCGCTACGAACATCCGAAAGAACGTTTCTTTTTCTTTTTCTTTTTCCTCTCCCTTTCCTCAACGTGACACGTGGCGATCCACGCGACGACAATATCGATCCAGAGACAGAGACGTATGTTAATTTACAAGCAGCCAGGACGAACGTCGTACTGATCGATACGTGATCGAGTTGCAAAGCCGGCTTAATCGACTTTGCGCTGCACTTCCGCGGCAGCTTCGAAACCGTTCGCGTTCCGAGCACGAGCGAGCGAAGAGCGCGCGCGGCTTTCGTGCTACGTGGGCACGAAAATAAAGGAATAAAAGAGAAATGTCATCGAACGAGCGGATAAGAGGCCGTATAAGGCGGTGGCGGGTGTTGTAAATGTAAATGGCGGTGGCCACCGCCCTGTAAGGCCACGCGCCTGTCATCGAGACTGCTCATTTTGTCCCTTCTCCGCCGATGCGTTCGCTTTCTCGCTCGTTTCCTCTCTCTCTCTCTCTCTCTTTATATTCGCCCTCCTCTTTTCTTTTCCCTTTCCCTTTCATCTCCGTGGTTCGTTCCCTTTCTTATGGTTCGTTTCTTTCTCCCTGGGCCGAGCATCTTTCGCGGGAAACCTTCTAAAGGATTACTTGCCCTCGCACGATCATCGATCTCTCGTGACCACGGGGAAGAGTTAAATCGACTTTCCGTAAGACTCGGAACGATCGCGACTGTGCAGACCGCGCTGGAATAGATCCGTGCTCCCTTTTACAGCGAACGAGCCGAGTAACTTTATTAATCAAGGAAATCGGGCCACATGCGTTGAATCTCAATGCGGCTGGCCGGCTTCTAATTCGAGCCTTTGTTACCGGCGATTTCGAAAGGTAACGATCGGGGAAGCGGTGTGTCGTGTCGAGCCGCTGCACGGTGAAGGGAACGAGAAATGAGTTTCTACGAATGATACCGTTTCGATTTCGATCTGATATAGCTATAATTCTCATACGTATCTACGTAGACCTAATCGCGTCTGTGTCCCGATAGAAGCCAGTATTAACGTTGCTGAAAGCAACCTGCGCATTTTCGATAATTGTAAAAGCAAAAAATCTCAAATCCACCATCTTCACGGGTTTGATAGTTGTTCCAGCGTTAAAAAGTCTCCTAATCAACGTAATACTCGGTTTAACTCGTTTAATGAATCATTGATAACGTTTCAAACGTCGTGTGGCTCCGTACAGCGCATCGCGAAGGGACCACACGACGTAAAACTTACGAGAGAAAACCCAGCGAGAAACGAACCCGCCGCCGCGCCGATACACCGTCGTAGGATCCTCGAGCGAAACGCGCAGCGTCGGTAAGAGGTTCTGAAAACGTCTGATCACGATGCACGATAGCCCAACGCGTACGGAACATTAAAAGCCGGTTTTACGGTTATTGCCCACCGGTGCGGACGTTTTTTCCCCTCCCTCCCACCATTCCGCCGCGTTTTCTTTTCTTTTTCTGAAACGTCGACTGCGCGCTTCGGAGGTCAGAGTTCCAGCACACAGTAGCGGGGTCCGACCGCGAAACTATTAGCTTATTGATTTAAGTCTCAGTTAATGCACTATGACCTTCCTAACTTCTTATCCTCGTATTGTGCTTAGCTATCTCGGGCTTAGCGCGTGTCCTCGCTTAGGTTCGCGTGTTCACGCATATATGATGTTGCGTCGCTTATTTCCCAGACACCATTCCCGTCTTATAATTCGCGGCTCGAAAATCGTCGAGAATTCGATGAATATCCTTTACCAACCACCGCCTTCCTAATCGGCCGGCTTCTCAGATACTACTACTATCTTCTTGTACTTATAGACTAAGTTTGTACCTTTGTAAATCCGTTGTTGCGTCCCCGATAAAGATTACATCGTGTAAGATAATTATTTTTGAAAAGAATCAGTGAATGAATCGACGCGAAAAAGTAGTCGCCGAAGGGGGCAAAGTTCCAAAGGGACATTCGGTGGAGAGACATTTTATCGATCGTTTAAAGTGCGAACGAGCGATGGAAAGATCGATTAAGATCGAACGTTTCAGTTACAATGATACGTAGCAGACAATGAGAGATAAAACTGTACGGTAGAAGTAGCGGCCGTAAGTAGCATTATTCTTTGTGAGTCAGCCAACGTCATTACCAATTCTTGAATCGTGCAAGTCTTGTTTACCTTATTTACAGAATATCGCGTTACAGTCAGGATGAAAAAAGAATACGAAAGTATAAAAAGTCGTAGCAAACGTTATTCTCGTCAAACGATTAACTCGAGACGAGAAAATGATTTTTCAATTTTCACCATTCATTTTGCCCCAATAAATCGTTGAAACACTTCCAAACCCATGCATACGCGACTGGAATCAATTACGATACCGTACACATTCGTACATTTCGCTCAATAATCTCCTATATGATGTCTGACTATGCACGGCAAAATCTACTTTGTCCATCGATAGGAGAGTAAACGCGGCAGAGACCCAGATATTTTTGATCAATTTTCATGCAGGCGTAAAAGGGGATCGTGTGTTCACGGTGGCACACGGTGCCGATTGCAATTGGCACAAGGCTGCGTGTGCGTTTTGCTCGCTCTCGACCATGGTAAAAGTATGGAAGGCATCGGCGCGCGGCCGAACGTACGCTTTTCATTATCATTCCGATCACGCGGCGCGATCAGACGCCACGATCGGCGATCATGGTGCGGAACGGAAGCTGTTCGGATGGGCGGCGAACAGACGAGACCACTCGTCGATGCCTCGTCACATTTTTATATGCAAAAAGCTCGAAAGTCCTCGTTTGGGTCATGTAAATTTACGAGGCAGATGCGAACAATTTGTACTCTCGTTGTGGGAATTGGAAATTCTTGCGATTATTTCAACGGCCGGTGACAAAAAGTCGTCGAAAGCAGGGAACAAAAAACTAGTGCAATTTATTTTCCGGGCGAAATTGCGGAACAATTTATAGCATATTGCATTTTGCGAAGGTGCTGGAATTTAAACACGGCCGATCGATGAAGAATATTGAACGCGTTTTTAGATCGTATTGCAGGTATTTATGGCGGATGTTGAAACAAAATCTTAAATCGTACATGCCGTTCGCGAGATACATAACCAGGAGGGATTCCTGCGATTTGTCATGCACCCTCGGAATCCGTCGCTTTCTCTCACGATGAATTACGATAGATCCCGGGATGAGGCTTTGATTGAAGACCTTGGTAGCGCGAGTGAAAGACAGGGCCGAAAATAGACGACGTTCCAACCGAGTGACCAATGATTATACAACTGTTTTATGACGATCTAGAGAATAATTCACGAATATGAATCACACTTTTTTCGCCGTCTTCGTTTTCTTCTAAAACAAACGATTCCGTAACAGATTACAACCGTATAATCGAATAGTAGCCACGTAAACAAATACAAACTGCGAAATAAAAGTACCGATTAAGCTTCCTCCAGCTGGTAAGTAAAACTAGAGTAAAAATAAAAAAAGATAAATACGCAATGATAAAATTAGAGCAACTATGACTTTTATCATTTTTCCATTGCTGCGCAATTATTATTTCTATTCTTTAATTTCGCTAAAACGAATCAGAAGCCCCAGTTCATAGTTCAAAATACGAAATAATCGCGGATCAACGGATGCTGGCGCCACTAATTCTATGCAAATTCTCCGTATCGGTGAAAATGCAAATGCCGTATCAAGGCTATCGTTCTCGTCGACACCTGTCGTAAATTTCGTATCGTCTCGCGTCGTCTATCGTCCGCGTGGCTGCTTCCTAAATCACGCTAATTGACATGGAATAATTTCGCGCCGCCGATATCGAAGTAATAAAGCGAAACGGGGCGACGCGACGTTCTGTATAATTAACGTTCGGGAAATTTGCGACCGGTGTTTATTTCGCCCCCCTGATTGACAACCCTCTGCCGCCGTTGCTATTCGCGTGCACTCTTATCACCGTGTCGGAGTCGCTATCGCGAAAACGGCCGTTGACATTGCAATGTTCATTGCTACGGTGTTGCTGAATTCAATTATCGCGCTTGCTTTCCTTAATGGAAACTTTCTCTTTCTCTCTATAAAAATTTCTTCGAGAAACGAGGATATCATCTAAATCTACCGCAACTTTAATATCACGAGATCTACGAATTCGAAAATCTACGACTATAGAACTTAATCGGAATGCCTCTATTTTGAAAGTTGCGCGTCGTTGCTCGTTCGAACATTTCCTCGATCACGCACACGCCATCGCTCTTGGTCACTTTTCACCTTACAAATTACACCATAGCCACGCATGTTGACAACGTCGTAAACACCCAGCCATTTACAATTATCCCAGACATCGCAAGACTTTACAAACCTACCAATCGGAAGTGCATCGATTACTCGATGAATTTACACAGGAATCCTTCGGTGTGTCATCTAAATACCAGGGTAATGACTGTGTTTACGGTGGCGAGGCCAGATCAGAATTATTATCGTCGCGACCAGACCCGAATGGGCGGGGTGATCCTGTGCTTCGCCGGCAGATCGGATCGGAACATTCCAGGGACGAGCGTTTAAATTGCTTGGATTCTACCGCGTCATTTTGTTCTTCCACTGGCAATTCAGCTCGCCTCGTCTCGCCTTTTCCCTTCTTTTTCCCCTCGTGTATTTCCTCCTTGTTCCTGGACGTTCCTCCGGGCGGTGCAACCGTATTACACGCGACACCTATGCGACCGGTGTAGCCTATAATTCTGCGCGTTACGTTGCATTAGGCGTATTAGCCTGACTATCATTAGGTATCGCTGCGGCTTGTAATCAGCCGCTTGGCTTGTCGCTTCGCTGGACTTGTTTAACGATTGCGTACGTCGCGGTCTTTAATTGATATCGCGCGATCCGAGGAGAAAGCGCTCTGCGACGCAGCCTGCGGCCAACGAGCCAACCAGCGATGCTTACGAACGTGAATCATGGTGGTTACGTAGAAATCCTGTTATTTTGCCGGTCGCGGTACAAGAAATTTCCAGAAATTTTCGGTGGATGTTTTGGTTTTATGTTTCGCGATGATACTTGGAAGAAAACTTTCCTTCCCAAACGACCTTTAACCGGGATATTAAAACACCAATTAGCCGAAAACGTTGAAAATTTGGAACGTCGATGTCGATGTACTTTATATCCGTTATAAGTTACGATTTCGTAATTATTTTTCCAATCGTCGTTCGTTACATCCTAACGATACTTAAGACAAAGATATATAAAACCTACTTATGAAGAATCTTTTTCTCTCTTTGTCTCGGTGACGAATGGCATTTGATGAGATAGGAACTTCGAACGGAAGATAAGAGTCGCTAGTTTACCGTTAATCTAATTAATCTTTACGAGTGTAATTAGCCCGTAACTGCCCTCCCTTCCGCCGTCGATTCACGGAAACCGTGTATTACATTACTCGGTCAACCGATGCTTCTTTTATCTTCACGAGTAGCGAGTACACGGGTATCCCATTTCGAAGCTGTTTGGCCATCGCCAGCCATACTTTTCGTTAAATCTGCTGCTTTTTAGCCTTTCTTCCGATATACGTGTGCTCTTCTCCAACCATATGCCGAACAGTGTACATCGACGTAAGAAAATATCTATTCCAAAACATCTGGAATATGACGACGCGTTATGACACAAGCTTTGTCTCAAGTATCTGCATATATATCTTTACAAGTAAATAATATCCATTAAGCAAATTTCAATAAGGAAATTTCTCCGTGAATCTTCTTTCTATCGAAAGGTCGTTCGTTAGTCGACGACCGTCGGTCCGCCTCCGATCGGAAACAACATCGCCTTCCTATCGGCTTTCTGGCGTCGCACCATTTGCACCAACTTGCATTTTTAATTAACGCGACACGATAATCGCGACCAGGGCACAACGTTCCAGTGTATAACGAGCGACGTCCGGTGACGGGTTGAATCACGTCGATCCATTAACGTTCAGACAGGTGGAATTGCCAAGAATTGATAGCGAAGGTGGTGACGAACAAAAACTGCCTCTCTGCTGCTGGAGAATCTCTCGTTTTATGGGGTCCCAGGGCGCAGATAAACGCTCGCCGCCGTTCGCGTTAATGCTATTCGATTTTTTCGTGGCAACAAGCGCCGGGCTTCGCTTCTTGCGTATCGAGCGTAAACGAAGATCCACCGTGGCATCGCATCGCCTGAATTACGTTTATTGGCGTAAATGACGCAGCTGACCACTGAAATACTCGACCGCGTTTCGTGGAGCTGCCCGCGCAAGTAGAAACGTATGTTATGATACAGACGGTCGGCAAGCACCGCGTTGACGACGGCGCTACGGACACTTTTACGAGTGCATAATTTTAAAAGGAAGCTCATTTCGCGCGATTACCGAGGCTGTAAAGCGTAAACGTCTCGAGGTGCGAGTGTAATTCGATGAAACGCGAGTGCGACCGAGTTCGATGAAATTGTTTCGAGGATTATTGTACGATGCTAGATTTTGATATGTCGATGTTGATAATGGTACAGTTCTAAAGGAACAAACCTAAATTTGCCTCGTAAGAGAACGTTCATTTGCTTTAATGGTATCGACACTTATCGACCGGCATAAAATTCTTCGCAGAAACGTCGACTCGTGTGTGTATAAAAGGAAACGATCTAGTCGTATTTTATTCTTTATTACCTCATTAACCAGTTAGCTGTTTTTGACGACTATGCTCGCCATGAATAAATGGCGATATATTGTGTTGTAATCGAGTATACTCGCCGTGCGTAAAAAGTAGTTACAGTTTGCTGTTTAAAATGCAATTTAGTAATTGCGGTAAATCGCAGTAATAAAATTAAAAAATAAAACGGTCATTTCATTGCAACGTAATTCTATGTTGTAACAGTGGCACGTACTCCGCGTATCACGAGTATATTCCTCATCGCCTACTTTTTGCCACACATTTTAAATACACGCTTTTCAAAGAGATCGCAACGCCCAACTGGTTAAACCTCGTGAAATTATAGAATCTAGAATGGAAAGACCAGCAACGAGAACAATATTAAGCGAATTTTCCCGATTCCTTTTCGCAGGTACAACGTAGGACGATAAAATTCGCTGATGCAAATTGATGAAAAAAGACGTCAAACGAACCTTTGACGCTACGTTGACTCTTAACGGATCCGTAAAGTCCTGCTACCGTTTCGACAACCTTTGTTAATCCGATACCAGCGCGAAATTCATTAGAGTAGCGCGCAACGTAGACACGGGTATCCTTGGCCGGCGAACGCACGCACGCGCTATCTGTCTCGAATAAAAGAGCTCTATCGGTCGTGGAAATCGAAGCTATTCGAGCGTTCCGTCGGCGAGGCGCGAGTCAAAAATAGTGACTGACGCAAGATCATTGTCCGAGCGCGGCGATCGGAGATCAGCGTTCCTAACGAAAAAAAACCCTGGCCAGGTATTTATGCATAGTGGCTCGATACCGAGCGGCGATCGGTTTTCTCACGGTGTCCGCGCCGCTTGGTGCACGAGGACGCGCGCACGATCGAGAAGGGTCTCCGCTTGGAGAGGGTGATTTCACCGAGATGGATTGGACGCCTCGGCGGAACCTTCGCCACGAGGGTTGACTGATTTGTGTGTGCGCAAGGTCCCCCCTCGTCACCTTGACTCTACTTAAATGGGAATAAACGACACCGCTGCCACACGGGACCCCTTCTCTGCCTTTTACCATCTCTCTCCATCTTATCAGTTCCATCCTTCTTCTGTCTGTTTTCACGTGCGGAGAGACGCGAACATGGAGCAAGAGAGCAATAGAGAGCAGCCGAAGAGATAAGCTCGCACGGTGGCGCAGGTGTAGAAAGGCGTCGTCGTCGTCGTTGTCGTCGTCGTCGTCGTCGTCGTCGTCGTCGTCGTCGTCGTCGTCGTCCCAAGCCGATTGCGGAATAATCGGCTCGTGTGGGAGCCGATACATACGACGATACCTACCGGTAATAGGAAGTCCCATGCACCGCAGAAATGCAATTTTAAACACCGGCTAGATTCCGCTGAGAGATCGACAGCCTAGATATTCCTTGTTTGAACTATATAGAATATATTTTCTTGATGGGGACGTTAGAGAAAATGTAAGATGGTTTGTTCCACCTCGAGGCTGATACTACGCTGCATTCGTGCAATGGCGTTGCACTTCGACGAATATTATATCGTAGGAACGATAGAATTGGACGAAGGAACGAATGTGCGAGCGATGGATACGTAATCTACGACGTTCGACGTATGGAAGAATGTTTAGACAGAACGTTCGAGAAAATTCCGGAATTTCGAGTGGAGTAATTGAAAGCGATTAATCTCGTCACACGTTCTCTGATCTTCGGCCAAGAGAATCGCCTTAGCATCGAACCGCATCCCTCCTATCGATTTAGCATCGGTTTCCGAGGCTTCGTCATTAACGACGAAGCATCGACGAGGCCGCGGCCTGTGGAATTAATGAGTCGACCTACACAATGCGGCAAATAATCGCTATAAAATGCATAAGGCAAAGCGATCTTGCGCAGGTGTATCGCAGGTATCGATATGTGACTCACAAAGTCGGGGCACCGCTTCTAAATCACTCCTTCGCAGCTCATTGTTCCCTGACAATACATTATCGGTTAAAAAACGGACAGGTAATCCTACTTCGGTTGACGGCGGAATGTGTCGACTCGCGTCGTCGGTTTCCCACCGTACACGCTAATTATTGCCGACACTCGAGGGACCGTTCTTCTCGTTCAAGTCGAATCGATCGACCCGATGATCTTTAATTAAAACGACGCCAATACCGAATCGTCAGGGAAATTAAACGAATCTCTGGCCGATCGTAATCGCGAATAAAAGGTTATAAGCTGGTATTGTCGAGTCCATGATTTACAGGATGTTGCTCGGGGTAGGTTTTCAATTAGCGTCGAAAGGTCAATGGCTTCGGTGCATCCTCGCCTCGTCGTGCTCGTGGAAAACTCAATGCCTCGATACGCCCAGCGTTCGTTCTTTTCTATTCTTCGTTTTTCTTTTCTCTTTCTTTCTATTAAACGGCATTGATTACTGCGATCATTAGCTGATGAGACGCAGTCTCAGGTGGTCATTTAGCCAAGTATTAGTTATGTATGCGTGGTGGATAAATTTGGTTTGCTAATGTTCGAGAGAGCAGCGAGGTCTGTCTTAATTTGCACCGCTAACTACTTTCCTTACACTTCGGACAATGAGCCTAAGTAGCAAGGGTTTCTTACGCGTTCTAATTCTGTACCAGAGTCCGGCATCGTTCGTAGATTCTTAAGTGGTAAATTCGCACGGAACTCTTCTCACGGGTCGAAACACCCACGGGGTGACCGTGCCAGGTTCGTACGCGACTTTGGCGAAAGAAACTGGGCGCATCGCTGGTCGATATAAATTATTATACGTAATACCACGTTACCGAAGCGACGTACGCGACTCGGTGTGGCCGACCATAGAATATTTTTTCGGAACTGGTGGAATGCAAAACGCCGGCCAACAATACCGGACAATAAGCAGACATTGCCGGAAGGCTCAAAAGTTATGCCGAAGTGGGTGTCTCGTGGGTGGGACAAACCCATGCAAGTATTCAGGCTCGATTCAGAGAAAAGAAGACGATGAAGGGGAACGGGGTAGAACGAGGTAGAAAACGATGGCGTGGCGAAGGTGAAGAAGGAAGCCAAAGGCCAAAGAGGGAGCGCGCGACCGTATCTCCGTGAAAGAGATCTAACGGATCGGCTTGAGTACGCAACAACGATAAGAGCCACGGCGGAAGCTCTCGTTCCTTTGTCGTTTGCACACGCGTATATACGTAAGACTAACCACCGTTCGCGGCTCGCTTCCACGGAGCGTAACACCGTTCTTCCATTTAGCTACCCGGAAAAAACCGGAACGGGTGAACCCGGTTAAACAGGGCGACCACGCGTTCTTGTTGCCTTCCACTTGATCTAGGAGACAGGGAAACGGGGACAGAGAGATGGTTTGAAGAACGGATCGATCGATGATTATCTTTTTGATCTTTCAAAGAGGATGTTGTTGCGGAGCCGAGTACGAATCGAGAGGTTCCCTTTTTTGTTCTTCGAGTAGTTTCGTGGTTTAATGGCTTTTATTTCGTTGGGTTTTATAAACCGAAACGAAGACAAAGGTAAAGGAATAAGAGGGAAGTCGTTTGTACTTGGTACGATCATTTGGAAGAATAAACTACGTGTTGCAATGAAAACTATTTTAAACGTATAAAAAACTATTTTAAACGCGTATAAAATACTTACGATTTAACAAGAAAAGAAATCGACCCCTGTAAAAGTCCATCGCGTTCAATTTACGTTGAAAACGGCGGTATCGAGAATCCCGTGAACGTGTCTAAGCCGTCAGGAAGAAAATTGGCGAGACTCTAATCGCGAAAGACTCGCGATGGCCTAATAGGTTTTTCACCGTGCATTAGCTCGCATAGAAGGGGCAGGGTCGCGCGATCCGAATGGACTTACAGGACAATGGGCAATAAGTAACAACAGATATCGCATCTCGGTTCTCGTCCTTCCAACTAACGAGACCATTCGACGTCGTCATTTTCCACTGTTCTCCACCGACAGAAGCACAGGCTAGGCGTCGTGTCTTTTTCCGGCGTACATGCAGGGCTATGAAATTCAACGCGTCCGATAGATACTTTCCGCGCGAATCTACGTCATCGAGAGCTTGCAACGCCGGTGATTCGATTCGGCCCGTGTTATGCAGCCGAGATCCCGTGGCCGTTCGTTAACGCGGCCTCCGGCGTAACTCACGCGATCGTTATCGTCTCTGGGAAAGCGATACGCCGCCGCATGGATAACCGCAACGATTCTTCGTGGAAAAACAGTCGGCGAGTCCAGGAACTCGCTGTGATAAGATGGCCTGCAAAACCGATGGGAATTTCCAGTTTCTCCCTTTGTTCTTCGTGTATATCGGATTCTTTTATTTTAGAGCGATTAGATACGAAAATTTTGCACAGCGTACTCCTCGAGTAAATACTAAAAACGAGACAAAAATTCTTCGATCGATTTGAATTAGAAAAAGTTGCATGTTTAGTAACCGTATTCGTATCATTAACGTTCACATCGCAATGAAAATGTCTCGTCCGATATGTGAATTTAATTTTTAATTTTCTAACGCGATACCTTATCGCCTCTCGTTCAAAATTTCTATTTCCCCTTAATTCACACCGGACGTCTACATCTACGCGTTAACCACGATGCAATGGCTGTTTTCATTGCTGAAACCCTTTGCGCTGAGTAGTCAGAATGGAAAATTGTATCTCCGCGTTACTCGTTAATTGCAACGTTGCGTCGTCGGCCAAGCGGAGGAACATACGAAGGCTATCGTTTTCCTGGTCGATCCCTCGTCGCATTGGCGTGCTTCGCCGCGATAATACGACTCACTGCGGGTTCCGATACGGATCTTAAGGAGATCGTAATTATGGAAACAGGTGCTCGACGTACGCGTCACAATCCGATTGTGAACGTTGTCTCTTTCCTTTCTTTCCTTCCTTTGTCTCTCCTGCCTTTTCTTCCACTCCGTTTCCTTTTATCCTGCGCGTCTTTTTCATCTTTCTACGTTCCAACTTGTTTAACTCGACGTGCTATTATCCCGGCGGGCTCGTCTTGCTCGCTTCTCTCCGCTTTATGATTAACGGCCATGGCGCAGCTGCGTCGCGGTGCGTGTTGTGCCTGCCGATTTCAATTCCTGCCGCCGATTATTAGTTACTGTTACGCAATGGTCCGTTACGCGACTCTGACTCTACGGTTTATTTATTGGTTCGCCATGTACGTTTGATGTCTGGTACATTACTTGGTCACAGAAGAGATGTTTGAAATCTTTCTTTAGCGACGCCGTGACTCGAAAGCGGAGACAGCATGTCCAACGAAGAAGATTTGATAAAATCCGAGAAATAGTTTTCGATAATACTATTAGAGATATTGGATTTTAATGGCAAAATTGCGTCGATTCCAACCAGGCGATATTTTTCTATTACGAACTCGCTTTCATAAAATGGTAGAGAGTCGAAGAAAATAAATATTTCACGAGTTTTACCACCTAATACGCGTATCGCTTATTTCGTATACGTATTCTTACGATCGTACAACGTCGTTCCCACCAGGAACAAATAAACGAACGCCATTCGTTGTAACGTTACGATGTACTCTCCAGAATTACGATGATCGTTAGAAAATATTTTTCTGTTTCTAATGAGCCCGTTTCTAATGAAGACATTTAACAGCATCCACGAAACCGACAACCAAACCGGCCATTGAACGAAGCAAAAACGAAATCGTGAAGATTTTCACGTTGCCCGAACGAGTATATATTATCGCGCCGATTTACCGCATAGTTCGAGAGGGAAGCACGCAGCGAATGCAGCCATAGACGGAAGAACGAGCATCCTCGGAAAATCTCATCGCCCCGTCGCGAGGCACGGACATTCTATCGCCTCGAATACTGCCTGGAACGACAATTACGCAGTTCGTTAACTCAAACGCCATTAGTATCAGCGGTTCAGTACGATCCAATGCGGCAAACGTCTTCATTATCGACTTATTTACGCCCACGATCGTCGCTCGACGATCTTTCGCCGGTTGATTTTTCAGAAATTTGCTCGGCGTGCCGTTATTCTTCTCCAGGCTCCAACACGATCTTCGATCGAATCTTTAATTAACGAACCATCGTTCGTCAACGTTTAGTTACATTGTACGCAGCGCACGAAAGAAAAAATGAAAATTGACTTTGCTTGTAACGAATCTAAAGACTGCAAATTTACTTCGTTCGTAAGGATACACGGTGGAAATATTGTTTCCTTAGCCGTTTTATCCTTCTCCATATTGTCAATCGTTTTCAAGTACGCACGACTGTCCGTGTTAGTGATTATACATAGCTGTAAAGGCCAAGCTGTGGAAAGTAGTACGAGCGACGAAATGTTTAATCTGAAAAAGTCGAGTAAATCGAGAAAATTCCAAAGGAGCCTAATATTTCGATCAAAGAGCACACGTAGCGCGTAACGCATGGTAATTCAATCGGTATGGAAGGCTATACGGTATTCAAAACGTTGAAACGATCCGATTCCTTCGCGGGAGTAAAGTCCTCGGGGTGAAGTTACGATCTCGATCGTACGTAATCCATGTAGGTATCGTTTTCGATCGAGGTAAAGCAATCTCCTTTCCTGCTCGATCTTCGATCGCGAGCCTCACGCCCGTTTGCCACGATTCTCGATCTCTAATATACATATACGCAACGAGCGTGTCCGTTTTCCTCGAGCGAGCTTCAAGTGGAACGAGTCAAGAATACATTCGCCGTCTTTGTTCGGCGCGTACCGATTATTACCGGACGACCGAGCGTCCACGCGCACGTTAACGCGTCGCTAATGTAAATGTGCTCCGTCGTTCATTTAATTATGACATATTACGCTCGATAACGTTTATGCAAACGTTTGACCGGCGGCTTCGCGTATTCCAGTACCAGTTTAACGCGTGACTCCGCTCCCATCTTTGCCGCAATATTAATTTAAACGTCACCTCTAGCGTGAAATATCCATGACAAATTTCTTTTAACGAATCCCGGAGAAATAGCAGCGAGATCGTTCATCCTTGATTCGTATCCTCTGCTCCTGTATGTAGCGGAGCGTTTTGTCGAGAAATTTTTGGAGAGATATCTTTCCTTCGGTTAAAAAAACAGCCTTACGCGGCAAAACCTCGCGTAGCGTTTCTTCTTTATTTCCGCTTGTAGATTGTTTCCGCGGTCTGTACGAAGAACTTGAGCGCATTAGACGCGATAAACGAAATTCTTCGAAAGAAAGAAAGAAAAAAAAAATAAATAAATAAAAAGAGAAAAATCTATATAAAAGGTGACCACATGGGATGTTGTTATCGCGAAATCTGCCTCGTTTTATTTCTATAAAGCGATCAAATTATACGCAACCGCGCGTTTACGGAACCGGTGAACGTTCACGGTTAGGCGTTCGTGGCAGTGAACAGAAAGTACGCGGCGATGCAATCAGTAGGATCATTTGAACAAGACCGAGAGAAGCGCGACGACGGAAGAACGGGTCGAGGGGGAGGAAGGACGACGGGAAAGAGACAGTTTGAGCGAGCAAGGTGAACCCGAGATCCCATGAAATCCCACACGGTGTTTTACATGCGGCTTACCTCCATCAACGGCGCATTGCGTTTCGTGCCAGTGCTGGCACGCGCGACGTATAGTGCCCCGGGTGTATAAATACGATCTTGCATGCAACCTCCTTCATTATGCCGGCACGCTGCAAATCGCTCTGGTTTACGTTTCAAAACTCGCGTGGAAACGACCAATCCAGTATCTAACAAGCGCCAAGCCCTCCCACGGTGGCCATTATCGAGGACCGTTAAAAGCTATCCAGCTTTTTCGAATTGTTCGTTAGAACTTTTGTAAAACGCCTTTAACGCGTAATCGGTGGCTAGATAACGTTACTTTTGCCAAACGATGGTTCGAAGAAGCGATCAAATATCGTTTCTCGCGGAGAATTATCGTTTAACGTTTGGAATTTGTCAGATTCCTAATATAGAATTTATTAAAAAAAAAAATAAAAGGTAGCAACTTTGCCCATCTTTCACGTTTATATCGCTACTCGTGTTCTAAGATCTGGACTGGAAGAACGAGAAGCGAAGCTCTTTAATAGCCGAGAAAACGTTGATTGTTCCTTCGTTTACGCGCATTTCATTTAATACCAATCGCGTAATCGCACAATCAGTAGGCACTTTTCATCCTTCTCCGAATAAAAACCGAAATCACGAAATAAAAGATCGTTTAGACTTAAGTCATCGTTCCTATAAAAAAGTTTACATTCCCTCGTTAGGGATTAAACGACCGACAAGATTTTCTACGTTCGTTCGACCTCGGATAACCGAAGACCGTTTTATATCGTTCAGCAAAAAGATTCAGCAATCAGAGCCTCGGTATCCTGGATCTCTCCTAAAAGCGACGATTTCCGGCATAAAAGACAGATGCCTGTATCGCGAGATTACCCCTACGAACAGACGATTTCAGCCGTTCGTAGACTGATGATGATTGGACAGTTTCGCGTACGGTGGCCACGAGCCTGGTTGCTTGGCCAGCCAGTAATCGCACTATTTATCATTTGCCTGGTTTCTCGCCTCGCTTTAATGGACCGCTGTAGCCCACTCGTATGAAATGAATCCTCGCGAAATATCGCCCTATCGCTGGATCGTTCAAGATTTCCAGGCTTTCGCGATCTCCGGCTAAATAATTCTCCCGGTCGATCGATCGCCGAACGTTTGATTTCAATGTGCGAGAAGATTACTTCGTGACTTCGTAAGGACGCAAGTGATCGAAATCATGGACGAATTTTCGAGATATAAGTCGTATTTGTGGGATGAAAGTCAACGCGATATTTTACGAGGGAGACCGTGCGTCCCTTTAAAAAGAAAGAAATAGGTAAAGTTCTCAGTGTGAAAATATGACGTAACACACGCAACTTACACGCGCCTGCACGATTATTATCGCACCTGTCTGTATTACACCTCCACTTTCCTTTCAACGCGTCCGTTCTTTTTCGCATTTCCATAAACCGACCATCCGTTCGTTCCACGAGCATGGCCAGTTTCTACAACTGGCTCGCACTGGAAAATATTCTTAGGTATAAAGGGTCCCCGTTCGACAAGAGAGAAACAAAGTAAAAAAAAAAAAAAAAAAAAAACGACGATCCTAGCGGAAGCAAGGGAGGCCACGAATCGACGTTTATCCAGTTGGTATCGCGGCATCGGTTTTTGCAAAACCGACAATTTCACCCTCGGTGGAGGGAACCGTAACACGAAGCCGCCTTTCTAAAGGGAAGACAACGATCACGGCGAGAACGCCCATTATATCCTATTAATTAATCTAACAATGCGCGCGAGAAGTTGGAAGAAGCCGACTAACGAGAGTTGCCTGCATGAAACGAGCGTACAACCAGGGGCACGGTTAAAGAAACGAAGAGTGCAAGTGAGAAAGAAAGACAGGAGGAGCGGGGGGAAGGGCACTCATGGGATCCCTCTTGCTCGTAAAACACCCTCGCCTCCTCCTTTTCGCGAGCAACGCCGACGGTTTCACCGACCGATTCGACGTTACGACTGTCTTACATGCCCATTCAAATGTCCCTGCGGTAAGAGCATATTCGGATAAACCCCTTCCAGTAACCCTCGCCCTGTGATTCGAATTAATTATTCGCATAATTCCGCTGCGTTCGCGTCCCACGATTAAGCGTTACACACGCGGCGATTCATTTCGTTCGCACGCTGTCTGCTGGTATAAGAAAAATATTTCGTTTAGGGAATCTCGATAGAAAGAAAGTCCCGTATCTTTATATATTTACAAGTCTGTCTGTGTCTCTAACGAGAAAGTGTACATCTACTTTTTAGTCTCGGGTCGGTGCGTTGTAAAATCTTGAAACGTAAATCAAACTGACGCGCGACTCCTAAAAGCTAAAAATAAAGGAATGTGACAGATTAAAACTTGTCGACCTTACATTCCAACCGCGGAAATCTCGTCGTAATGTCACCATCTGCCTACTATTAAAACGCTCTTAGTATAATCGCACACAAACAAAGAAGAAATTACAGGAACGTAAGTGAAGAACAAGAAAAAAAGGAAAAGAAAAGAAAAGGAAAAGAAAAAAGGATGCCTGACTCGTGTGAAAGTCGAGTCCACTAGGGGTTTAATTCAACAAACGATGTTTCCTTGCCTCGCTAATTGCGTTGTCAAGGATCTCTGCGGCCAGGTATTCGCCGTTCGAAGATTCCTCCCGGAGTGCCAAGCAGCTACGCCCTTTAATAATCATAAAGTACGTAGAGTGCGTAAGCACGCGGGCTCCTCGCGAAAAAATTGCCGCGAGTATGCTTGGCCATTCATAACCAGTTGCGCGGCATTCATTATCAGCCGGGTCGGATAGAAAGTTCCTGCGATTCCTATATAATGCGTGTTTCTTGCTGCTCGCCCGGATCTACGTGCGCATACCCTTTCAGTTTCGAGGCAACCCCGCGACCTCAGACGCGTTCGAAGGCTCTCGCGGACTTTAACCAATCGATATTCCACGGACGATTCCACTATTTGCCATCGGAACTTCGTATTCGTGTACAGATGTATATTCGTTGCTGGGATTTTTCGGATAGACAGGGTTTCCTAGTTTGGAAATAACCTCTCAACCCTGGCTCCTTTCAGACCGACGGAAGGTACGAAGTTTAACCAATTGATATTCCAGAGACGATCTCGGAACTCGATGCTGGATCTTCTATTAGTTTGCGCACGTGTTCATCCGCGTGCTTCCCTTGCTACGTAGTCTTTTCAACTCCAAGGTAACCCCTCAACCCTGGTTCCGTTTGAAAGGATGAGAGACGCGGGGTTAGCTAATCGATATTCCGAGGAGGAGCTTGGCACTGTAGTTTTCATTGGCTTGTAATTTACTCGTAGCCACGGTCTTCGGGCAATTTCCGGTAATTGAAATATGGAGTTCCACGAGCCGGTGTCTTAAGGGTAATGAAAGACGAGAGGATTATAAAATTACGCGAGTCTGCGTTTCCGAATGGTTACCTGTGCGTCTAATGTCTCGAATCGTGGTACCGAACAGTACCTCTCAAGTTCGTTATACGCCAAAATACGCGCGTATTCTTAAAATACAGTTATTTCCCATTCAGTTATGCGTACCATTGAGGAATCGTCGCGCACATCATTCATTCCGGTATCGCGGAGAACAATCAAACTTCCTCTCGCGACTCGTGCGAAAAAGTGCTCTCGTTTTCGAGCAAAAAATTCACGATTCATCCGCAAGAATAATAAATCAGGCGGCGGCCACTTTTGGTTGCGGTGCGCTGAAAGTCGTGACGCGTCGACGACACACGTTTATAAACGGTCGCAATTTGTTCCGGATCACAGTAACCGCAGCAGCGAGAGGCGAAAGAAGAGCGTGGCGTTATCAAAGTACGTGATGTATGACAGCGTGGCCGCTTTCCACGGGGGCAAAAAAACTCGTCGATCGAACGACGCCAGCGATAATTTCTCGGCGTCGTCGCATCTTATTTGCGGTGTGCCGGTAATGGAAGAAACGTGCGGCGACTCGCGAATATCATCGATCGAATCGAGGGAAGAAAGTCCGTGGTCTGGTCTGACTGTTACGGAAGAGCCCACGTTTCCACTCGAGCGATCCGACGCTCTGGCAGTCGTAACTTTTCGCTCCTTCCATCGCTCCGTTTCTTTTCATCCGCGTCACCTCTTCGTTCCGGCTTCTTCGCCTCATCGCACCGGCCTGAATTGCCGAACACCGCCCCGTTCATTTCGCCGCTGTTCTCTTTCGAGCTTCAAAAACTTGCCCGCGAGGATCATTGCTCTACTTGGATCGTCTCGGTTTCATCCGCGATGGTCACCGAATGAGATATGAAGTTTCAGGAAGAAGTATCGTGACAAGTGGAAAGTCGAAGTTCTGGTCTGGAAATGTATACGATGCGACGAAATCGAAGCGTGGAAGGTGTCTTTTTATTCGAAAGGCCGGCATGTAATATTTCGAAGATAATTCTCGGTCGTCGAGTTTAACGCGGCGTATAAAAATGTCGCTTTTCTAATTACGGTGCGACGCCATACGCGCTATAATCGCGTCATACATCGTGTCACGGAGTCAAATTCGTCGTGCGGAATTCCTTTTATCGAAAAACATTCCGGCATTTTCAGAGTCGGGGACGATTCGTCACTCGGTTTGAATGCCATCGAACACATACCCGGTGTCCTTTCAAAACATGCTCGTATATAAAACGTTAATAATTTGACACTCGTCGGTAATTAAGGTTACGATATAAAGAGAGTGTAAAGTCAGTGTCAGAAAGAAACCGTAAAATATCCCTGCCGTGGATCAAGCGCGCAATGTCCGCACGAATTTGCATCCAATATCTCCGGCATTCGCGCGGACCGCTTTCTCTCGATTTCATTTAACCGGCGGAATCATTACTGGCGCGGTTGCCTTAAATCAGTCATCACATCGATGCCGATGCCGTCCACCTTCCGCTGCCGCCACGCATTATGCAAATAGTGGCGGCGAAACGGCGGCCCTTTGTGCCTTTATCAGGGAGGCGAGCACAAATTTACAAGCTCGACCCTGTTCAACGAAGAAACATTCGCGACGAAGCGCAACACGACGTAGCGGGGGAAGAAGAAAAAGCGAACGAGAAGGGCGAGAGAGAGAGAGAGAGAGAGAGAGAGACGCGAGAAGGCGAATAGCAGTCGCGGCGGAAACGGCGAGAGGAGGAAGGAAATACGAGAGCAAAAGACGCGGTAGCAACGTAGAAAAGAGTGGAAGAACTCCGTATAGAAGAAGGTCTGTAAGGACGTGGCGGTTCCTCTCCCGGCTTGCCGCGCTATCAGATCGACTCTTCCCTTCGTTCGACTCCTCCCCAACCTCTGCACGGCTATCCCTGTTCCGTTTCGCCTTTCCTCGTGCGTTTCGTGGCGGCCTGGGGAGGCCGGTCGAGGGGACGCGCTTGTTATCAGCGACGCTACATCTTATTTTACGCGCGCTTCACCGTCGCTGACATTTCTATGCGCCAGCTATGACGTCGGCTCCGAACGCACGAAGGCACCCTGTGACTTCTGCTAGACGCAAATTGACCGTGCTGTGCAACCCCATAAGGAGCTTCGGTGTACGCTACTATACGCCGTTGCGAAGAAGAGAGGAGAGGAGGCGCGTTTCGTGTGACGCTCTGTTCTGCGCGCCACGTTCGTTGTGGGAAACGGAGGAGGCGGTTGGTTGGGAGGCGAGCGCACGCCGTACCGCTCACGACGAGCCCCTAACGATCGATCGGTAGAGAACAGAGATTCCTGGCTGCCTCGATCAGGACACACGTACCCGTACGCTTCTTCCTTCTCTTCTCTTGCAACGCGTTTCAACCGTAGATATCGCGCTGGATTCCTCGAGTTCTCTGGGTCCAGATTTTTTCACCTTCGTCACGCTGCTCTCTGGCTACGAGACTGTTCACGTTGTTCGTTCTTTGCACTTTGTTCGGTCAGTGGCTACGGCGATGTCCGATCGCTTGATTGCTTCCGCCGATCTTCCTTTTCGGTTCGAAGTTATTTCGAGGTGAAACGAGGATTCGTATAAGGGATTTTCTAGATTTCGTTGGAATCGCCGAACAGAATTGGTCGAAACATCTCCGCGAAGCGATCCTTCGTAACGTAGTCGGGAAATGTTTCTCCGTGGTAACCGAGACGATAACGTTTCGTATTACGTAAAATCCTGTAATAGACGAAATAATATCTTGCACGATAGGATAATGGACGAACGATATAGGCGAAGCGTTGCGAGAAACGCCACGATAAAGGAACTAATAAAAGAAGAGCCGTAGGATGATTAACGGGAAGAGATCATGTTTATCAATTAAGATCGCTCTAATTAGCAGCCCGTTAAAACCGGCTAGGACATTAATAACGAATGAAGATGTGCAGCGGTATCTAACCCGTTTGCCCCGTTGACAGCCATTACACGCATCATTTACCATGGATTGTAGCGCGCTGTCTGGATCCACCTAGAACGGATTACCGACATTATCGATTATCTGCGAGCGATCAATTAACCGGATTACCACTCTCTGTCGACTTGTTATTTCGTTTTATCGAGAAACGGGATCTTACATGCATGCGTCCCCACAAACGCGCGCCTCGTTTTGCCTACCATATCTGTGGACCCAACGACGTTTCGAAACTTTCCAGCGGAAATATACCAGTCGAAATATAACAGGTACCGAGACACGGTCGTCCCGTGTACAAGTGTAACATTCTAGTACCGGTTTCGGGCGATCCGCGTTAATGCTGGCCCCGATACGGTGCGCATCTTCTATTTCGTCGGTCGTTTCTTTTTTTTAATCGTCCTCCAAGACCGGTACCGCTGCCTCGTGAAAAATGTACACGGCACAGGTTTATCGATGCCCCAGCCAAGACCAGCCGAAGGTAGTTACCATCACCGTGAGACGAAAAAAATGGCCCTGCGAAAACCCCGTTCCTACTGTTCATTCTTTCGTCGGTTATTTTACTGGATGCTACCGCGCCGAAATTACCAGCGATCGACGTAAGTATTTCATCTTACCGGATCTGTACGGTGCTAATTGCCACGGTGAAATACGAATTCGATTCTTTCGTTTCCTGGTGCGATTATTCCAAGTCAACGGCCGGACCGAGTTGTCAACGCCTTTTCTCTTCTCCGGTTTAATCGGTGGACGTTGTCGTCCGCAGTTTATCACGATACGCTTCAAAATCGAAACGCTTTCTAAAGCTGTCAAGCCATTAATAACGGGCCGACGCGACGTCAGACGAACATCATCTTTCATCCGACCGTAAGAATTGAATTTTTCGACACGATTTCTGTTTCCATCGCCGCGGCACGCGATTTGCCAAGAGCAACGACCATACAAAGTAGTTCGAACGCATCGCGCTCGTATATCCGTCAGCTCGTTTCCAGTTTGCTTCTGAACCAACGCTTTCATGAAATATCGTGCTCCCGCGGTTCGTGAATCGAGCGTTGCCGCGGTAGCTATTGATCGATTAGGATCGGTTATTCATTTCTGTAGTTTTACTATCAATTAACGCCTCCGCGATGAATCAGCGATTCGAATCAACGAGGCGCGCTCGCGACCGCCGTCCCTCGCTGCTTCTCGACGTTAATTGATTTCTTGAATTATATAATCGAGCATCGTACACGGCGATTCACGCGTGATCGCGAATCCAGAGAAAACTACGTACGCGTTATTAAAAAGTCTCGTAGCCTGATTTCGTTATCCATGGCCATCTTTGGACTGTATTTTGTTTATAATCGTGGATAAATAAAGATTCGTCCCTGCTGGCTGTCCTATAAAAGCACGAGACTTTATACGACTGAAATCGCCATGTTTCAACCGTGGACCGTTCCAACGTCATACTTTTAAAAAGCGCTCTAATATTTTCACGATTTTTGCCGTTACGCCTTCAACTTTCATCCCGTTTCTCTACGTCCTTTCAGTCCCATCCCGTTCACGGTTCGATTTGCCACGCTCATTAATGCGGAGCTAATTTCACGACATTATGTCGCGTATTAACCGCCTATCCGATGCGCAGACAGCGATTATTAAGAGCGGTGCCCGCGAGTTGCTCCTTAAAATAACGCACAAATCGACGATTATTACGCGCAGGGAGAGAGACAGAGAGAGAGAGAGAGAGAGCGTAATTTAAGTAACGAAATAACCGCGTCGTATCTTTGCATTACACGAGGGTTAATTTCACGCACCGTCCCATCGGCATCGCGTTGTGCACGGTCTCACGGAATAACGATCGATCAATGTTCGGCCAAGAGAGAAAAAAGACCGCTCTGTGACTCGTTTTCCGCGTTACGTTCTTGTAACGTCAGGAAAAAAAGAAAAGTAAATCGCGATCAGGGTCGATAAGTCAATTAACGTTGTCCTTCTTCCGACGTAAGCAATAATTACTCGTCTATCTGTTTTCGATCTACGATCGATCCTACCATTCTCTTTTAATTCGTTTTTAATATCCGACGCGAAACTGTTGGTTTATGAAGATATTTTCGAGATTGCATCGAAATTGTTGTTTGCGTTATTTCATCGTAAATCGTGCCATAATTGTTTCCCCCCCCCCCTTTCTTGAACTACTTTCTATATGCGTGTAACATCTTCGGAAGCTGTACTTAAATTCTCTGTATAAGGCCACGTAAATTAAAAGTTAATTATTCATGCGTCTTATCAGTCCTTATCTTGATTGCTCATCGCTCATTTACACCGTCGTATTAAGCGCATCGCGCACAGTCGCGTTCCATCAAAAGTAATAAGCGATGTTACTTTTAAGCAGTCTATTCGTGGAGATTACTCGTTCCAATTTCTTCTATCCAGGATAAAAGCGAAAAAGAGAATAATTCACGGCTAATCACGGCTAAATCGAAAAGGAGACACTGCTGCAATCGCTTGGAAGATCTATATCTGCGAAAGTACAGGCGATTTGTGCGCTTACGACGTAATCTCGTCTAGCATAGATCGAACCGCGATCTCGTTTGCCAGAAGAAAATCTTTCCGCGTAGATCAGCTTCGGGGTAGATCAAAGCATTGAAAATATTATCAGCGGTTAGCGGTACAATTAACCGGCAATGTCAGATAAATAAGACGTTTGCCAGCGCGCATATACACGTTACAGGTGCAGTTAAGCGAACCGGTTCGTATGATTCGCGCGTTACGAAAAGATCGCGGCGCGTTCGATCGATTGCCGCGAGGCCTTTCGAAAAAACAAATCTCCCCTTATTATGTACGCCGGCGGTGCGACGTCTAACGCGGCCGCAAAGCTCACTAGCACACGCGTCTGCGATTGCGCGACGCGAGCGAATTTACATCGCGTACAGCTACCAGAGAAATTTGTTTTTACCGCCGCCTTGTTCGTTTAACGATCGAACCAGCTACGCGAGGAAACGCTACAAGCCGAGAGACCAATGAAAAGAGAGAGCCGTATAATTCCACGGAGCGACAGGCGACGTTGCGTCCGGCTTTCTTTCCTTTTCTTTTATTTCTTTCTTTTCCTTCCGCCCCCCCCTTCCTCCCCGTGGCGCATTCGTGTGCGTGTACGCCACAGCCGCAAATTACGACGATTTCGGCAGCTACGCCCATCGCCTACTGCTCCTCGTACATCCTGAACGCTGCAGCACTCGGTCGCCGCGAGATCTTATCGCGAATTATTGAGTTTCGGAACACGATCGTTGAACCTTGTAAACGACAATCCCGCTCGACCGGGGCCCGGCATTAATTTATTGGCTCGTCCACCGTTGCCTGGCCGGCGAATTATAATTATACGGCCGTAATTGCGAATGATATAATGTGGCAGGGCGACGTTTCGGTACCCGAGGGACAACGGAAATGCGATTCCGACCATCGTGAGTATCGACCAACGTGGTAATTTGCAGAATTTCGTCACTTCTATCGTTCGCGGTTACGGCTTGCGTATCGGTTTGTCGTTGCAATCGATGCGTGTTCTGATTTATCATCTTTGTATCGAACGAAACGTTTCAAGTCCGAAACGCGTACGCTCATACAAATTTAGACTTGTACGTATTTGATCGTTTCGATCCGTATTCGTATTCGTTGATACGTATTCGGAGTACTGTAGCCTTCCTCAGAACCTCGACGAAAGTACGGCCTGGTGAAATTGTGAAACCAATCCAACATATTATAATGTATCGTTTAACAAAATTCGCTGGCTCGTTTCTCTAGAACCGGGACTAATAATCCGCGACGGATAAAACGATTGGTGTATGCCCGATAGCAGGGCGCAGGATTTAAGAGGATTCTGCTTTCCACGTACGCGACACACGCGCGCGGCAAATTTACAGTGGGCCACCAAGTTTATCGAGCGTCGAGAGACCGGAATTTCTGGCGGGCGTAACGCGGTAGAAAGCTGCGCGGAACTCGACCGGGGTCTGTCCGCCGTAAAAAATTGCATCCGCCGAATTTCGAGCCCGACCACGCCGCTTGAAAGCAAGATCCGAAATTTAAGGAGATCTCTGAACGCGGGACTTTGCTGCTCGATAATCTGTATCGCAGCTGTGAGCCGCGAGACGCTACCAAAGCGGCCAAATAAAGCGCGAATTTCATATTTGCTTGAAGCGAGCAAGATTCGAGACGCGGCTTATCCGAGAATAATCGCCTTCTTGCGAGTCGATCCTCGATTCGATTTTCGAAAAGCTTAAGGATATACTCCGAGTGACTTTTCCTGATCTCTTTCGGCGTCGATGTTTCTTCGGCTGCGAGACAAATATCGTTTTCGTTGAGGTTATTTTTCGGGTATTTGAATAGAGGAACGCGTGGATAAATTGTAAAGTAGAAATATATTTCAAACAGAAGTGCAAGTATACAGTTTGAGCTGGTCCAGATCCGCACGCTGGCAGTGTTACTTTCTAACAGAGTCCCGAAGCCATCGGCCTATCGATATTTGTATCGTCCATAATCTGGCCTGTCTATACCCCGCTGTACCCCATCTGTACAAGGTATGTTCCAAGAAGGCTATGGGTTTGAGTGGCCCTTCGATCGATTTATTTCTAAACACTCTCGATGGCTTCGGTGACTGGGAAAAACTAAACAGGTCAGACGTAGAGTTTTTCTTAGGAGCGATGACCACTTCAATCACTTTTAATTAATTATCGATAATGAGAACGCACCTTTTCCGATATATTCGCGAACAAGATATAAAATGTGTTACGATTAAGAGCAGGTTTTTGCCGATGACGAATACATGTCTGGTTCGGTTAGAATACGGAAATATTTCGCTGCAATCGTTAAAGCTTTCCAAAGAAAAAAACCCTAGATTACCTAGCTTCCGAAAAGAAAAAAGGAAAAAAGGAAAAGGAAAGAAGAAGAGGAAAGAAACGCGATTCACGAGCAACGGACGACTCGAGCGTTGAAACGTAATCCGAGGGGTCATCGAAATAATTATTCAGCCGTGTTCTCGAGTTTCACCGAGGAGAGGATACGCGAGAAAGTGGTGCATGCGGTTCGGTATTTATCGACTGTGACGTTGGTACGTCAACGCGCTTCCGGTTCAGGCGATACGAAGCGTCTGCGCCTCGCGTGTCACCAGGTTGTTCCCGCTTTTATCATAATGATGTACGATAATTAAGCGACGTCACGAAGCCGCCTCTCGAGCACGAGCGAGTACGATTGTTCGGAATTTTTATGCGAAATGTTCGCTCCGCTCTGAAGCGAGAGGAGTTGGGGGAAAGAGGGTTAGAGATCGCAAATCAAAGCTCGGCTAGGCTCGAACGAGTTAAATGGCTTATTTGTCCGTTATCGCGGTGCAACGCACGACTTCCGGTTAGGCTGAGGGCTCGCGTGTCGCGGGACTATTCGATCTCACGTAGGCACGTTCGTTAAAAGACAGCTGGATGTAATTCGCCGTAGACGTCGTTTTCCCTCGCGTTGTTGTTGACACTAAGGAATTTCGCGCGACCTGTCCCGTGCACGTGTACCCATTTATATGGTGCTGCCAGTTCGATAAAGTAGAACCGGCGACTCTATGCAGATGGGAATAATCTATTTCCTGCGATTTGACGAGCTGTAACCTTTTTCTCGCGTCTTATCGGTTCTGTTCGATTGCTATGTTCGAGGTTAAGCTACAGGATATGCTAATAGGGTGGTGTAATTTAGTCTGTGACTCGCGTAGGAGAGATGCAAACGATTTTTCTAAAGAAGAATTAATTTGAACAGCCTGCTTCTGATTCTTGGTTTCTACCAGTCTTGCGTTCTATAATATATTTTACGTTGCAAGGATTTGCGTCTCTCTTGTCTTGTAGAAAAATGGCCAAATTATAGAAAAATCGCAAGAGAATAGAGAAGGCATAAAACTGCAAACCTCCTACGAATAACATTTCAGGTTGGTCCAATCTCGACGTAATATCGCGACGATACGGTTTGATAGCATGAAATCACGAAGACACGTGAAATCGTGGAACATCACGAGCGAATCGTTAAGCAGGGAAAAGCTGAAGATGAAAAGGCTCGCTCGAATGGAGAGATTACGTGCCGCGTACGTACCGACGAGACTTCTAATATCCACTTTTAGCACGATACACCTCCTCTCTTTCTGTTCGCCGGCTGTTTTCCAGCAGGCGCTTAACAATAATACGTGCTGGAGCCGCTTTATTGCCGGTGCGGTGTGCTAACGAGCGGCGGCCTCTACGCGCCGCCGCGTCCTTTCTTTTGCCATCGAGCCAGCGAGCTTGATCGGCACAGGAATCTTTTTAGCCTCGCGGAAACGAGAAAGGGAGGCGAGAAGGAATCGCCGTGGAAATTCAAGGAATAGCCGCGCCAGCCTCGTGAAACACTATGCGCCTCCTTTTCAGGAAGGCGTTCCATTAAGTCTCAAGACTCTGTTCAACACTTTGAACGGATCAAAAATTTTATACCGCGTTTTACGATCTACGATCAAACAGTCGAAGGTAAAACGACTAAACGTTAGAATGTCGCAGTGATCTTTTACCGGGGATATTCTCTTTTCGTCCGCGAGCAAATAAGTTCTGCAGGATTTTAATATAGAGAAATTTTAACACGGAGACGTTCGATCGGATCGTCGATGATTTACGATCGCCAAAATACCTATTTTATAACGACGCATTATAATAACATTTTGCATTTGGCGAAACGAGAAGAAATTACGCATTTTACGTTATGCTCGTCATGCTATGCGTTACGCCGTCACGCCTGTCGGAAAGCATCGAATACTATCGCAAGAACGTTAAATGATTTAAGAAGCATCGCCTTTGAAAATTCTATTGGTTAGCGGCATGCAGCGAGATGAAGATGTAAAATCATGAGTGGTCCGTGATTGCGATGTCAAATCGCGCGTAAAGAGCGAATAGTCGGCACTAAAACGCGATAAGTGGTTTTTGTCTAACTGTCCGATAGTTCTTGCTGTTCCCTCCACTATTTTAAAGCCTCTTAAAACCATCGTTGCTCGCTTTTCAATTTAAACTGCCGATCTTAAGTTCAGCTTAATTTTACGATCACTTTGAAACTTTACGATGTTTCAAATAAATTCGTCGATCTTCGGTCCTAAAAATTGCCTGCAGTGATTTATCGGACAACGACGATAGAAACGCTTCTTCGGCCGTGGGAAATCAATAACTATCGTATAAAAATCACGGAATCTCTATTCGTCGATACGCTTCGATTTACCACCACCTGTATATATCTCTTATTACGGAATGTTCGAAAGTTCGAAGCCAATTTGAACCGTTCAAGCTATTAAAGACTCTATGAACGAACGAACGATAAAGCTACTTGAAAATTGGTGGCGCTCGTCCATAGAAGCGGTGTCGGAGATTTTATGTGTTGGCGCTGAAGCGACTGTAAAAGGCAAACGCGATGATAACCGTCCAGTCTAACCTCGTCCAACTTGCTCGTATGCGTACATGCGGACTAGGTTAACCCCTTGACCCCGACTTACGATCTGCGCGTCCAACCACGTTGCAAGAAAGTTTTGCATCCACCACGTCCTCCGCTCCTTCTTCTCCTTCTTCTTCTTCTTCTTCTTCTCCTTCGCTATTCGCTATTTTTTCCCCTATCTTGCATCTAGTCGCATCTGTGCCACAGTCTGCCCACTTTTGCCTCGACGTCTGTTCTTTCCACTGAAATATCCATTATTCCGTCGGAATAGCCGTCTAAACGCGGAATAGGATCTGTTGGAACCAGCATACGCGCCTATAAAGGCGAGACCATGGGCGGACGTAAATTGTTCCGATACCGAGTAGAAAGGAAGGAAATATTGGATTTTTATTCCAAAGAGCAAAGGGCGTGGAATTGGACCGTGAATTTCGTGAAAGTGAGGTTTATTGGTACCGTTGGCTGTGCATAAGGAAAATAAGGTTTATCCGTTTTTGACGGTGTCGATAAAGATTTTCCTCCATTTGAAGCTTGATCCAATAATCGATATAAAGTGATTGCATTGTTCGAGGAACGAAACTGTCCAATATGTATTTAGAAGTATTACATTTTATACCTTAAATGCTCGATCTTCGAATGATCTTTTCGTCGAGTACTAAATTAAAGGATCAAGATTAGTTTGTCCAATTTGAAGTTGCAGAAGAGAGAGGGTATACCGAAGCATTTAGTATCTTTACGGTTACTTAAAAGGGACAAACGCAGTTTATTTATTAGTAGTTTCCTTTTTCTATTGATAATTCCGATTCTAACGCCATTCCTTGATCAAGCGTATGACGTGTCTATTTCGATGTCTCTATTTCTGCCGGTATTCCTCGGTACCCCAGGCTAATTAAGAAGTAATCGCTTCCCGCGCGAACATATCCAGCCACGGAATACGTTCTGCGCGGCGCTTATATTTCGCAATAATATTCCGTGAATTTTTAGCGGTATTTAAATTCCTATCGCACGTTCATCAACGTCTCTCGCTCGTTCCTCTCTACTCCGATGCTTTTCGATGTCTTTATACGTTACAACGTTCCCGCCTGAATCGTCGACCAGCTATTTTCCATATTATTTCCTACGATTTCTCGACGAAGGTCGAGTTTCACCAGAAAACCATCGAACAAAATGTGCGATGGAAAGCATCCGAGATATGGGAGTTTTTGAATCGCTCGAGAAAATCTCAGAGATCCTATCGAAGTGAGTATATCTAGCTTTCTTTGAAATACCACGATCATGTTTTTCAGAGTCTATAGATTACCTTGAATTACGTAAATTAGCTAGTGATTTTTCCTAATACCAGGTTATGCCGGGTATATTGTTACATCCTATAATTTCAGACTCGCTATGTATCGAAGCCTAAAGGTTCGGAATCACTCAGACCAGATTACGAAATTTTCCACCTATCATTAAGTTATCATTAAGTCCTAAGGAGCCAAAATCACTAAACTCCTAGCTACCACAGATCTCAAAGCTCTAGAAAAAAAAAAAAAAAAAAAATAAATAACCAGATCGCAAGTAATCTGTCTCTATTTCACGCGCATCTTACGATAATTTTTAATTCCGTGGCTATGAAAGTTTCTCATTAAGGGACGAACCGGTTAGCTCGTTTTTAAGGATTTTCACGCAATGTTGCAGAAAATGTTACAGCGAAACGTTGCACGAGCATACCACGTATCCTTACGTAACTCTGCCACAGCGTTAACTCGGTGCATTGGCGCTTCGCTTGCCTACGAGTTACGTATTGCATCGCGAAGCGGGAGAGCGTGGAGCAGCGATGAACAACTCGCACGTACCCCGACGATTAATATGCGCCACGATACGTGATATCGCCGCTCTTGTGCGCGCGCCAACACGTGTTCCGGCCAGCGAAGAGCCAACCAGTCGAGGCATCGTCTCCTTCTATTCTATATTCTCGCAGATTTATCGTTCGCTGGATTAACGTACGGCCGATTCTCACGAGCTTTTCGTATTACGCGTTGCATCGCGTAGTTGCCGCAACTTTCGTCGACGTGGTTGGCGAAAAGGTGGTTCGAACGCTCGGTACCGCAGGAAATTGACATTAACACGCGGAAATGATCGAGGTACGCGTCGTTTCGCGGCGCGGCACGCGATTCTCGCTCAACCGAAGACAGAAACGTGATCATCGCCGTGAAAATCGCGATCCTGATGATGAACCAAACGGTCCAGTCGTTTCGCCCCGGGAGTCTGTTCGTTTCATTTCCCCTGATACCGTCATTTACCCGATGCTCCTTTAGTTTCCTGATCCCTCGAGCAAACTTCTTCGCCCTCGTCTTATTGCATTTTCTCCGCGGGGATAAGTTACAGTAAATGACACGCGTGGTTCGTTTACGACGAAACTTTGACACTGAAATTCGCGACGTGTCTCGACGAAGACGATCTCGCGTTCTAGGAGTTGACGGAGATCGAGGATACTTCGTTTGCATCGATTCGGTTGCCGAGTTACGATTATTACGTTTCGTTGCCGCGACTTGCATGCGACAAACGTCGTTTCCACGGATCGCGGCTCACCCGAGGTGCGCGTAAATCATTCGGCGCGCGCCATGTTCGAACAAATATATCGCGCATTAATCCGGTATTAAAGGCTAAATTACCGAGTCGGCGTGACGCCCACGGAAAGATTCAGGCAGGCTGGAATCTCTTAGAAAGCAGCGGTATAAAGTATCCGTGAAATTCGGGGATCCTCCTTGCTGAATGTGTAAGGAAAAAATTGATGACCCTCGAGCGTTACCTTCGGTTTTCAGATGGAATTTAATAGCCGGATTTTTGCGAAAACGATGGATACGATGGATTTCGTGTTTTGACGATATAAGTATATTTTTCTTCGTATTCCTCGACTTGTCAACCGCGTCCCTTAGTCAGAAACTTGTATAATTACGAAAGTGGAGAAGTAGCAAGGACGAAAGGGAGGGGGACTGTTATATAAAGTTCAGTTATACGGCCTGTTTGCTCTGCGATAGGTTGATAGAATCCTGCGTTAGGTGAGAAAAAAAATTTCGCAAGATTGGAAATAAAATAGTCGTAAATATCGTTATGCGCAATCGTTGGTGGAAAGTTTGCAAAACAAAGCGAGTAATAATGAAAAATGATTTCAGAAGTATCGTCGACGTAATACCGCAATTGTATTTTCGATCGGCGTAACAATCCCATACCGAAAGCTTTCTATTGGTTTCTCCAGAAGTCGCGTAATACGTTCCGCTTTGAATCGAACTAATTAAAGATAAATCTTTCTAAATCAGCAACCCGCTGTCCCGAAGACAATCGTAATTGGTGCACATTTCTGTGCGACTCGCGGAAAGGATGCACTCATTAAACGAAACAATCGTGGCCTCGCAATTAACGTCGCATTAGTGATATACGTCGGTGCAAAAGTAACACCCATTCCGTCACTGTTCACGCGACGAGCCTTCTTTAATCAGAAAACACGTCAATTGTTTCGTTCTTATTGCCTGCATTAATTACCGCGAAAACTCGTTCTTATCTTTGTCCCGCTTGACGTTCGATTTTTCATTCTTCTAGACGTTGCGATTAATTTAATAAGAAACTATCTAAATGAATGATTCGCGTTATTTAAAAAGTATACGAGATTATCGGCTGAATTTATTAGCAAAGAACGCGATAAGTATATCAACGATTTGGTAGATTCGTTCGGTAGTCTGACCATTAACGTCCTTTTCCCCTTCTAGAGAGAGCCAGACGGAACAATATGATAAGGAAACATATTTCATGAAACGCAGGTTATAGTACCACCCTATATAAAGAAGACCGATTCAGCGTAAACGAGAAAAATCAAGTTCGCATAGGTGCGAGTATACTTTGATCGACCAAGTCCCCCTGCGCCCTTCCGATAAACGCAGACAAAAAAGAAGATATCTGACTGGGCGTAGAAATCGATGATCCTTGTCGCATGCCTCATTGTCCATCCAGCGTGGGTGTCAACGCCTCCGTCAAGCTTTTTACACGATTGAAAGTCCCTCGGTGTAAACGAAGCTTTATCCATCGAACGCTATAATTAACCGTGAATGGGGACTCGTAAATATGGATCCTGCGTATGAGTTGGATCGTCGTTTTATTTACGAACTTTCAGACTACGGCTACAAAGCCGTGGATTTCCATCGATGGTACGAGGCGGCGAGTGGAACGATCGCGTGGAAATAAGCAAATCTTACGCGCGAAATATCCTGCGTTTCCTTCCTAGAATTTGTAATTGATGGTTTTAAAGAAAGCTCGAATAATCTATCGGAGGATCCGGGCGAAAAATGCGAAAGATAAAACTAGATGTTTCCTATTAGATTGCGAATCTCTCTAGTCGAAATAAATTCTAGTCTCCAGCAAAGATACGCCAATGCTGCCGCTACGATCTCTACGAATAAATTATTTCGATCACGCAACATCAAAATTACATTTACCTAATATGCAAATCCGTGTCTCGCAAAATTCTTAAAGTCTAAAGTTTCATCTCAAGTTGCACGCAAGAAATATTAAAGACAACACCGTTCTATCTTAGGATCGACACCCGAGGGATTTTAGCTATCGCTATGGTATCATCCTGACGGATGAAACAAACGCAACCGTGAAATTTCCAAAGAGAAGCTATTTACATATCTGGCGCGCGTGACTCCCACGCCACGCCTCGTGGCGGAGCCAGGCAACTTTCACGCTGATGAATAATAATCGCTAATAACTGAACGCACGGTCGATCGACGATCTACCGTCTGTTTCATGCATGCACCTGCGTCGATCTCTGATGACGCGCGTCAGTCGATCGTTCGATCGGGTTCCTTTTGGAATTCCAGGCTAAAGGACGTGTCCCGTGATGCATATGTTTAACGTAATCGAGTTACCGCTGTAAGAAACGACTGAAAATTATTGCCCCCTGTTTCTCGTCCATTACGCCATTATTGTACTCTGCTGGATAAATTTGCTGACGATTTAATTCCACTTTTTATTCGAGTATTTTCGAATTATCGGGCATTACGAATATTTTGTTTAATATACGGCGTCGTTTCGAGGTAAAACTTTACCTTCTTTGCCGGAGCTGAACCGTAAACGATTCCGTTTCGAAAAGAAAGAATTTTACATCGTCTAAGATATAAATAACGGGCTCATCGCTATTAATTTTATCCCTTCTTGTTAATTTCCACTAGGCTGGTTTATTAACTGGCAATTTATGTACACTTCTAGCTCGTTGAAAGTCTCTTCAGCCGTAACAATCAACCGCTTACAGATAGATTAATGCAACAACTTACCGAAGCGATATTTATCTTCTCCCTCTTGTTCGTCGCTCGCAAGATATTTACGACAGTTTCACTGAAAATAATTGACTCCCCTTGTAACACCGGCAGCAGCTCTAATCTTCGCCATCGTGGCTGCGCGATTCCAGAATTTGATGACTACGTGTAAATCGCGTATACTCGTCTTTACCACGGGACAATTACGCTACGGAGGTGTTTAAAAGCCGCGAAACAGCTTGCAAAATCCATTTGCATAGCTGATGCCGGCATAAACCTTGTGGTTCTTCCGTAATCACGACTCGTTGCCGTATCGAGCGGTAATTAAGCTAATTGCCTTCGCGGTGACTTAGTACTTCGCGAATGCATAAAGCGCGCGCCGCGTAAAAGCTCTCCCCGGATTCTTGCATTTTCTTTTTTTTTTCTACCAGCGTACGGACGAAATGACAGCCGATGATGGATGTAGACGGACGTCCTTAATCGTGGTTTTCTTGCCTCTTTCGTCTTTCGCGGTTAACCCTTGTGCCTCGCTATTTAACTTCAAAAGGATCGGTAGAACGTCGTCAACGTTGATGTCACGTTGACGTTTTTTCACCCTTCTTCTCCTATCTGTCTTTCTCCCTCTTACGTGCATACTTTTTGCCACTGTCTATTTAACTTGACAGCGAATACGACGCGGTCTTTATTGGTTGTCTTTACGAGACTCATCGAACGATCATCGGCAATTATAAATTTACGATGATAAGGGTTGGGAAGAACTTTTAACTCTGCCGGGTCTCAAATGGTGCAATAAACGGGCGATAACGAGACGTCGTAAAAGCGCGGTGAATTTTTCTATGGCGGCGTTGATTTTCACATTCGGCATCGATGATTAATTTCATAGGTACAAACGTAGACGTTAACGTCCATGATCAACCCGATGCTCGATGTAACTTCAAACACGGCAACAAGATTCATAGAAGTAAATTTACAAAGTTAATCCACGACCCTATTTAAACGCCTGATCCGCCATTGCGATTGAACAGCGTCAATTTGTTCAACGTTTTCGAATACGAAACGCCGTACCGGCGTACCGACATTCGACAGAAAGGTCTGAAGTCACCAGGCAGCGGTAAATCTAAGGAACAAAGAAGGAAAAAAAGAAAAAAGAAAAAAAAAAGGTCGGCGACGTTCAGTCACGGTGTTCCGGTACGATTGTCGATTTGATCGTACAACGACACGCACCAAGTTCCTCGAGGTCGCCTCGAAGAATCCGTCGTACCGAGTGATCCGGCCTAGGCCGACTTTCCCTTTTCCGGAAGATCGAGGCTATCGAGCTATCCGCTCGCTGTCCATCCTCATAATAAGAAGGATCATTTATTAAAGCGTTGATTCACCTCGTGGATCGAGTAATCGGCCGTGAGCCGCGCATTCTGTTGTTTTTCTTCTTGTGGACACGCATTGATTAGCGACCGTTCTCGAATCCACCTATTCCATTCTTCCGCGTGTTTCTTGGAATTTCCGTGTATCTCTCTTCGAACACGATCGATTTCCGTGACAGGAGAATTTTACAAAAGTCCACGTGCTTCGTACGCCTCGCGGAATTTTTAGAATGTCGTGAAATATTTCCCAACAGGATCGCTCCCCGAGGTGCAAGTTCGAACGAGCACGCGGCTCGATCTGGAACAACGCGCGATTAAAATTCATGCGAGACGAAGAATCTGCAGGTTGTTGGTCTCCTACGATACGCGGCGGGCCGATGTTTCGACCGGCTCGATTTGCCGAATACGAATGCGCGCGAATCAATTATCATAATTAATGGCTCGTCTCGCGAACTCGCGCGTTTACACGCACGTATCGACGCTGGTAAGCTCAACATCCTTCACCGTTGAATAACAAATCCCTATTCATCATGGTGCACGATGACTATTGGCCGCGCTTAATTAATCGATCGGCTATTAATCGGCACGATTATGTTGGCTGGTTCCGTGGCGCAATTACGCCGCCACGGAGTCGAATGTGTAATGAAGCTTCCTCTTGAAGAGGAGTCAATCACTCCCGCTGAGAAAAACTTCTCTTAGGGGATTTCGTGGCCGTGGTCGGTTTATGGCAGACATTTATTATCGTCCACGGGAGGGGAAAAGGGTATCGCCTGGCGATTACCGTTGATTGATAAACAATGCAGAGAGGGTGGAGATAATCGATGCGTTGATCACCTTCGCATCGGTAGATGATCGTTGCTCGGACAAGCCTTTGGCTTCGTGTGGGGTTTAAAGAAATCTATATTTTTTCGTTTTCGCTACGTAAGATAAGATTGTAATAAAATTTGTATAGAACTTGTAAAGTTAAAGGTTATCGTTATCCAGGCATCGTAAACGTTTTTCGAGAGCAAGATATAAAACGATTGGACGATAAAGAAGAATTAAGAGACGTAAAAGAGAGAGTAAGAAGGAAATTAACGAGATAATTTCAGCGTTAGAGAATACAACGTAATACGGATAATTGTTTAAATTTAATAATCCGTTACGATATAAGTATGTTTATAATCTGTCCCTCGGTTTATGACTGTTTTAACACGTCGCAATTAAAGAGATTATCATACGTGTTTTTCATCCTACGTCTTCCCTAACCGCGCGATAAAGTCTTCATTTTGTTCGTTAACACGCATTTTCGTCTAATCTTCGCGATCTCTCGCTTTAACTTGCTTACACAATCAAAGTTAAATTACCCGTGGTTCTATTCTTCCTATAATGAAAGAAAGCATTTAAAACTCGTTAACGCTTTTACTCGCTCGATCCTAGTAATTTCTTCTTTTAATGATCTCGTCTAGGTTCACACAATCTGATAGGTACGTTGCTCTCTTGGGCCAAGTTAGCTGGTTTTTCGCTGAAACGTTTCCGTGAATCAAAGTTACTTGACCGGTGTGATAATCTGTCACCGATCGCTTGATCGGGATTTCAGCATTCTACTTTATTATATTCTCTTTGAATCTACATAAACCTACCACATCGTCTACGAAGGAAGTACGTTCGAGACACGTGCAACGTAGCTGTACGAATTAACGTAAATTTCATGACTCGAGATGCAGAAATCTTAATCACAACTACGTGCATGGTTTTCCTCGTAAGGAAATGCGTAGAACGTTGCCTACCAAGTTACTATCTTCGAATCGATATTAAGTCGCTCGCTGTTTTAAGTCATGACCACGGGATATTCCTCGAAACAGGTATGCATCAGAGTACGAATACGAGGCAGCGTAATCGTCGCTGTCTTGCAACTTGCACGTAACGAGAGGGGAGAAAAAAGGGGCGGTCGCGCACACGTAGCGACGATAAATTTACATAGCGATGTAATCGGCGAGGAACAAGTGACTGAACAAGAAGATTCTCTATCTGGATGGTAGGCAGTAAGGAAACACCTCGTTGGTTAAGACGATATGCTCGGTGCTAACGAGGCGAGGAGACCGCGATGCAGGTCCGATTATAATCGTCGATATAGATATAACTGGCGAACGATATCGTCGGTGAATCCGATAACGCGCGCTGCCTCTAACTCGCGACTCGAAACTGTCGAGTTTCTTCTCGGCCATGACGCGGAAATTCCTTCTTTCGCTTCTTATCCAATCGCGAAGTACAATACGTGATTTCCAATGTGTTTTTTAACCGATTTAACAAGTGGAACGGTTAGTCGTTTTGCAAATCTCGTAAAATCGATTTTACGGTATCTTAAGGCGATAAGATTAGCAGGAGGAATTTTACGCGTTCGACGTATCTCTGGCCTAATTTTATCGATGTCGAATCGTTAGATAACAAGTTTGTTTCTTGTCTGTTGCAGGTAAGTTTCTACCAAGTTCGATGAAAATGATGGGAGAAAACTGAACGGTGAGCCTATATTCGTATTAAGTACGAAAGATTGAAAAAAGATTTGGTTATGTTATAGTTACGTTGTTATATTATGTGATTGTCTGAGAATCTAATATTTTCAATCTCTCGCGTCTTAACAAGTTTTCGTACGTTCGATTCGAAATTGATGTTATCGTCTCGCATAGATCACCGTTCCTACGTGGCGAATCTTAAAGTTAACGATACAGAAGAACATCTTTCTACGATCCGGTAAAAATGCCGAATGAAAGTTTCCGTTACTCGGCCCGTCCATTTATGCCCGCCACCAAGGAAGTAACAGGGAAGAAACTTGAGCGCCGGGGAGCCTAATAACCTCGTATTGATTCGATCGACAACGATTTCTCACAATAACGTGAACAATGCGGGAACACTAACGGGCAGAGCTGGCAATTTTCTACTTTTATCTCGAGGCTCGATGAAAAATCTGGCTAAACCACCGAACGACCCACGTACGAGCTGGACCGGCTGCCTTATTTAGCGATCCACCACGTGGAGGCGTTATTGGCTGGCGACCATAGTTCCTGTTTTCACGTAACCGCAACCGTCGATGCGATTCGCCCCGTTACAACACGCCTTCGACGCGTGCGATTGTTCGTCCGCTTAGCCGCGAGAATCGCGAGAAGCGCGCAAATTCTTCGTCGCGAGCCGTTAACGCGACAACGATGCCTTGGAACCGGCTAATGATAGTCGATGGATTTATTAGAAACGGCGACTGCGATGTTTCGCGGAGAATACAATTTCCACGAGTTCGAAAAAGTTGCGATAATTCCCTTCTTATTACGTGACGTGTTATTTCATTAGATTATCAGTACACGTATATGTGTATAGTATTCGGAAGCTTTTATATCGCATAAAAAATATGCGATATTACAGATGGATTGCTTGTTAACTGGTTTATGAATAACCAAGTTTACACGACGTTACAGGGAAACATTCTTGTCGCGTGTGTCTAAGACGCGTCTGACATGGCCGGTCCGTTTTCACTTGCGCTCGGTTGCCTCCCGTTCTATCAAACGAATCTTTGCCAAATTAACGTAACCCTCTCGAAGTTTGTCTATTCTCGTTTCAAATGGTTCGATCAAACGCAACGACACGCGCCCTCTGAACAGATCACACCGACTACAGAAAATGATTTTCACGACGCGAGATCAAATGATCAAGACGAAATGCACGCGACAGGAACACCGATACAGATATTCGAACGACCGAAAGCAACGTGACACTCTTATCCTGAGAGAATTATGGTATTCCCCGTCCTGCGAAAAGGTCGCGGGAAAAATAACCAAGTAACAAGTGACCAAAAGCCGGTGTTCTAAATTTCCCATGGAACCGCTTATTAGCGTCTGGGCGCACGACGAATGACGGTTCCACCTGTCGACAACACGCGCAATTAGTCTTCCACTTAGACACGCGGTGAGTATTTCATTGAACGGCCGGGCATCGGGAACGATGGAAAGGCTCTTGATCAATAGGTACTCAATTTGGTGCTCCGGTACGCTCCGCTACCTTTCCAGCCGTTCCCCGTAATTGACCATTACCAGCCGCGAACTATGATTGCGTATATTCAAGGAAAATGCACGCCATTATGCCCAATTTATCATTCCACGAAATGGAGGAAATCGGGAATCAATTAGAGTAATGCAGCACGCTCGACCCGGCTCGGTCCGCTTGTGGACACAAGCATTAAACGGACCCCTTATGCCTGCATTAATACACCGCGTTCCGCTGATTATTCGTCGCTCGACTTCGTTTATACAGCATCATCGTCCCGTTCGATCTTCCCTTGCGCCGTCTTGGCTGGTTAAATTCGGTCTCTGGTGGATTGGCCGTTAGAACTGCAAATAGATTTGGCTCGTACCTTCGGTATATACGAGCGGACATTCTCTCTCGTTCGTCGTTCGATGTAATTCGAAAATCGTCGTACTGCAAAATTATATTGAATAAAGTCGACGCAGGTGGTAGGACGAGCAAACGAGAGTGCCAAGTGCTTACGCATGGTGCTAAATGAACAATTTATCGACAGACGTTTGCATTATCGTCCACGTCGATTTACCTGTAAAGCAGTTTCTGCTTACCGACGTGATTTACGTAAGTTACGTAAGCTTCGCAGCATTTTTCGCGAACAATCGTAATACTCTGCGCGAAAGGATTCCAGAGCTTGAATCGTTGGTAGAAGAATCGTATTCTTCGGTTTATCGGTAGCATATTTACGACCGTTAAATCGTACCGTAAGTTTTTTCAACGTTGTATCTTCTATTTTCGGAGATTAATCGCCAAAACGTTTCAGAAACGCATGCACGCGAGGATAAGAAAAATGATTCGTAAAATTACACGCTCGAAAATGACGAGAATGTTCGTAACCGAGTTTCCAGAGCAGTTTTCTTGGCACAGAGGTGTCTGCTCAAAGGAGAGATCTATTAGTTCATCGGGAATAGAAGTATCCCTGAAGTCCCTAACGGCGCGTTAGCGCTATTGGATGCGTGTGTAAACGAGTGGCGGTCGTGGCGGTGGCACATCTGCGGTTGTGGGGCGCGGCAAGCCATGCACAGACTTTATGAAGCCGTTGCAAGTTCGCCGCGGGGGTTCGGCCAGCCAGGCGTGTTGCTTGCCAGCATAAATTACGCGCGATTTTGCATTTACACTGAAAACCAAGCTACGGACCCGGCTGTTGGGAACTGATATTTATTGTCGGCAAACGAGCAACAATATTAAACGTTAGAATCATGGTGTTATTAGCAGCGCGATTAGGCGAAGCGGATTAGAATTAGCAACACCTCTTTCACGCGTTCAATCGACGCGGGTAACATAGCTCTGCTTGATTTAGGAAGTTGCGAGTAATTTTGAAACTGTGGGTGTTTGGCTAACTTGCAAGATAAGATGATTATTTGATACATCGTAATTCTTCGAGCTCCTTTAGCAGGTTGTCAATGAAATACCGAGACCGTTCTAGTAGCTTTTCTCTGCGGTTCGTTGCAGGAAACAAATTCAACTCAAAGTATACGGAGCGTTGCAATCTTTGAAATCGACGAACGGAAAACGTGAAATCTCGCTCGCTTTTCCGTGGCAAGAGAGAAAATTGACAACTGGAAGGCAACGAATCCGAAGCCGTTCAATTTCCATCGTTCACGGTACTTGGACGCGAACGATGATCCATCGACGTCTTTTCTGGTGCGCACACCCGCGGAGTTAGTTGATGAATCGGCACGAATCCCTAAGGGCCTAAGGATCCACCGGTGTCGACCTCCGCTCCGATCCACGATCGAGGCTACGAGGAATGCAAGAGAACCCGATCGCGTAATTAATGCCCGTGCATCAATTCGCGCTAAGCGGCCATGAATCTGGCCGATCCTCATCAGGGAGCGATCGATTCGCCAGGGAGTTCGAGACGGAGAGTTTCCGTGTGTGGAACGAAAAGAAAGAAAGAGAGAGAGAGGGAGGGAGGGAGGGAGAGAGAGAGAGAGAGTGAGAGAAGGGGAAAACGAAGGAGGAAAAAGGAAAGAAAAGGAAAAAGGAGAAAAAATGAAACGTTGTCTAAATCACGTAGAGGGAACCGGTACCAATGCGTGCTTTTTCCACTCGCGAACCTTCTGGCTGCTTCTTCGGCGCAGTATGCGCACGAATCGGCCGCGAGCAGGGAGAAATTAATAGCCCGGTATTAATTCTCACTGATTCCACCACGAAATGACTGGTTGCTTGATTCCATCAATCTGCGGGAGTAATAACAGGCGTGCCTCGTTCGCTCGCTCGAGCGAGTACGAGTCCGAGCGTCTGGTGCACGCTCGTCTTAGTTGCGCGTAAACGTGAGCCGAGATCTATGGCTACAGCTTGCAAAATCACGCGGGGAACTTGATTTTGTAATGTTACGTTTACGGAAGACGCTTGTTTATGAAATCAATTTGTTCGTTGTTAACGTCGAAAATCTAACTGTTACGTTGTTCCCTCGTAACCGACGGTTTCCAACGAAAGAAACTTCGAACGTTTTGTAGCACGAGAAACGCCAGATCGATGGTACTTGGCGTTGAAAAGAAATTCACGTTAGCCGGTATTAAAAAGACCGCCGGGAAAATTAATATCGGTATTGATTTAAATCTAAAATGCGGGCTCTCGAGAATCCTCGTATTTGTATGCCGCTTATTTAACAGCCACTCTCCAATTAAGAGTAATAACTTCTACGCTGAGAGCTACCTCCCATCATTTGCAAGCAAATTCAACGCATATTTAACCCGTCGTCGTGGAGAGGCTTTCCAGGAAACTGGCACGGATCGTTTTCGCGTAAAACTCTCCCGGAATTAGGAAACGTTGTTCCCGATGCTTGTGACGCGCGAAAGAAGAAAATTCATTCGAGGAAGCGGAATCGAGAAAGATGTACGTCAAGATTCGCGTAGGGGTTTCAGGGAAATCCTTAGGCTCGATTGTCGTTAATCGTAGGCCAAGCTCTGTCGGCAGCCGATGCACGTAGCGCAGGTAGGTGCGCCGTGTGCACAAAGCAACGCTCGCGACCGGCTATGTTACAGAGGGGCATGCTCCTTTATAATGGAATAGTTCGTGGCGAGCGATTTATCGCGACTATTTCCATGTCGCCGTTCCACGGATACCGCTTCGTCCGCGGTCAACGCTGCGCTTCTCCGTTCCACGCTGCATCTTTTACGGGACGAGCGGCTATGGTGCACATGTATCAATGAGGTCGCCGTTTGGCGGACCGAGAGCCGAGCCTCTCTCTCTCTCTCTCTCTCTCTCTCTCTCTTCCACCATCGCGATTCCGACGTTTTCCGACGCTTCTCCGCCAACGAAGAGTTTACGTTTCTACGAAAGTATCGTGCTATATAGTCGACGACGTACTGGTTATTTTTTGATTAATCGTTTTATTATTATCGTCGACGTATCGAATTCGAAATTTACCTACGGATTTTGAAACATCCACTACCGTCACTACCAACCCCGTCCCAAGGATGATCCCTCTCTGTTAAGAAACCTACGAACAGGCGAACATTTCGAAATGATCATTCACCTGTTACCGCGATCGCGGCGAAAACACAAAAATTGGAACGATCAATCAATTTTAAATACCAGTCTGGTAAACTCGGTGAACTTCTCTCTTCTTACCCATCTATCATGCAATTACGGTATTCTAGCTGCGTTAGAAAAGTGCAGCAACACCTAAACATCCAGTGATTTCTCAACGCGCGATGAAACAGATACGAAGGTACAGAGATTCCAACGAAAAGAAGGAGTCCGCGTTAATCGCATCGGCCGGTGTCTACGGGGCCTTTTGTCTCCGCCAGTGTGCGAGAGACTCCTACGCGAGTGGAACGGCGGATTACGATGCATCCTCTTCCCCTGAAGAAGTCGAGCGCGCGGCACGGCCGCCGCGGCGTTGCACGTGTATCGGTGAAGGTGCACTTGAAGAGAGTGGGTCGAGCCACGGATGAGAAGTTGTCGAGGAAAGGTGAACCTAGGCGGGCTCGCCGAGGTCGTGGCCGTGCATATTCCAATCCTAACGACGTCTCTCCGCTCTTCCAGCAGATCTGCGGGCTCGCTTATTGCTCGTAAATTGCGCGTGGCTCCCGACCCGCTTTCTCGTTACTTCTAATGCGACCCAGCGATGTATGTAGATTGCGACGCCGATTTTTTCCCATTGTCTCCGTCTCTTTCTACGTCGTGTCCCTCTTCTTTGCCCGTGCAAGACCGACAAGACACAGTACGGATCACCTGCGCGGTTTTGCATTCATCTCTATTTGATGATCAGACCCGCATGATCGATGACGAGGCAGAATTTCATTAAACGAACCAACGTACTCTATCGTTACCACCATACGTTTGGCGAAGGAAAAAGTAAGGGGAAATTACGTACGGTTGGAACAAACGCAACCTGTGCGAGTCGTTGCGTGTATTTATTAAATGGCAATTAAGAGTGTATACAGCGACTAAACGCGTAGGAAAACGAGAAAAAGGTTGAACTCAGCGAACAGCGAGTATCGAAGACAGATGCTCGCGAGGTTCGACGGCTTTCTACTAATGTTCCGTGTAGATGGACTTTACGAGCGGCCGTAACAGCAGACAGAGATTATAACGGCCGTTGCAACTTGTAATCTTCTAGAAATTTCTAGAAATTATCGTGCTTCCTCTCTTTCTCTCGCGCCCCGATCTCCGGTATCGTACAAAGATCATCGCCGCAACGAGGAACATCAACGCACCGTACTGACTCGGTTTTCGCGGAACTCGCTCCGTCGATTTCTCGACGAGCGAGCCGCGCGCGCCGACGATCGACCAACGACGACGATGAAAGCCGCGTCGTTTTTCATCCGCCGCGACGCTTTTATTCCTCGTAAAGTGCATTTCGTAGGCCACGAAACGCTCTCGATAGAGATAAACGATCCGACCACCTTTCTCGTTTAAATTGCCACGCGTCCTCTCATGCAGTTTCGATAAGAGAAACCGAGACGATCGCCGATCTCAATAACGAGCCGGTTACCGACGATCCACGCTGGCCCGATTTTCGTTTGTAACCACCACGCTCGAACAAATTAAGACGATCGTCGAAACGTTTACTTTCGATGACGTTTCATTATGTTCTGGCTCGGGGCTGTGCCAATACACAGGCGTGTTCCGAGGCTCCGGCGAACGCGGAGGATCTCTGTTTGATTTTAATTAACATTCATTTGCATAATAGCCGAGGTTAGCCACGCAGCTCGAAGCCAGACCGAGTCTCTTCGCCACACCGTTGCGTCACAACCCGTCGATCGCCTGTTTTCTGACTCGAGAACGCTCCACGCTTTTAACAAGTTCTTGCTGATAAATGTGTATCGATTAAACGTTCGTTTACGCGACATCGATCTGGCTTCGAATTGGACAATTATGCGAACGTACGTTTGCCTGCAGCGAACAGATGTTTATTCGTCGATCGATTAAAGATTATGGTAACATGTGTAGGTAATGTACGAAATTTAATTATCCGTACAAAAGCTGGGAAAAAATAATGAACCTATAAAATCAACGTCGACGAGATAATAAATCTAGATATCGTAATGAGTTGCTTGAAATCGTAAGCTATACACAATATATGTATTATATATATATATATATTTGATTACACTGTAATGTGCATATATAATATACACACACATATATGTGTATTATATATGCACATTACGGTATAATCAAAACGCAACGTAAGAATTGTAATTGAAATAACATGTTCCTAAAAACGAAGATGCACGCCGAAAGTTACAGCCTATTTTAATTAACCTAAGGTAAAAGTCTTCTGCGCGGAAGATTTTCGAGGGTTGGAAGAGACAGGAGGTCCGGACGTGTTCCATGCACCTTGCATTTGCATTTGCAATGCGCCCATGTTTGCGAGCGGTCGGTCGAAACGATTTCGCAAGTCCAGAGGAACACTTTTGCTCCATTGATTTCATTCGCGGCTCGTACCACCGGTCCGTGGCTACAGATTGGTACTTTCAAATCGAGTCTCCGTGAGAATTCATAGAATGCCCCTACCGGACACTTTGCCGCGACGCGACGCTTTTGCGCCACTCGAATCGCTCGATTTCGAATCCGGGCGTCGCTGGTGAATATGCATTAAGCCCGTTTGCGTGCACTTCGGCCCCGAGGACAGCCGTGTTACGTAATCTCCGCATTTTCAACTCGAAATCAAATATTCAAATATTCCCGATAGAGTGGTCTTAATGGAGTAGATAATATTCGACGGTCTACGAAGCTACGATATACCATCAATTCCACCATATTTATTTGTTTACTTAAACTGGAAATAAAATCGTATGCTAAAATAGGTCTGATTTATCGTCGGTGTACAGCGCTAAGGGTATTAGCATCGTCGAAAACTTTGAAAACTCTATGAATAAGACCGGGAGATTCGCAACTGCGAGCGATGATATCGTTACAACGCGCCGTAAGCGTCAAATTAGACGCTAGATTAATGCCTAGGTCCTTAACATCGCTCAGAGCGGATAAAGGAACGTCAACGTGATTTCTAAAACGAGATAATCACGAAGTAGTCTTTGGCGCGCGAGATGCGTGATATTTTTCGCTCGTTTTCAATGTTGGAAACGTACGTTCTCGATACCTCGACTCTGTATTCGACGAGAGGTAACTCGTGCAACTACACCATTGCCGCTTCGAATTGCTATCGCGGATTCAAGGATCGACCCGCGCGAGCCTTATACACCGGTTGAATCGAACATTATCTATCGCGATACTTCTCGTTACCATTACGGAAATTTTCCAAGTTTTTCTCCGGTAACATCCGCATTACAGATGTTACTGGTAGCTGGTTGCGTGAACAATAGGAATGAGTTATTATATTCATCGCCGCTACCGTATACGAACCGCGAAGGATCCGATGGACAGGCTCGATAACATTTAAACGTATGCTTAGGCGCCCGCCGCGAGAACGGTCTTCCTAGGAGCGTCAGTCGACGATTTAAAATCCTTCTGTTCGTCTTCAAGGACTCACCGCGAGCGTGTCGAGCGTTCCTTTTCTCTTTCTCCCTCTGGCCGCTCACTCGGCTCCGCCACCACCGAGAAAATCGAGCGGATACATCTCCCCATTTTCATCCCAGAAGCCATTCCCATATATCATTGCCTGACGGCGGTGTCGATGTACACGTTGCGTTCCCTGTTTTGAAACGTTCCTCTCCCGCGAGCCTTTAAGTCTCGCGGCTGAAACGATGGGCCTTTCTGCATATCAACGAGCTATTGGCAAATCGACCGGGAACACGAAAGAGTGGGAGAAAGGCTGCCAGGTCCGATTCAGACCGTGCCGATCCCGTCGACTCGCGTTTCGGGCGAAAAATCCACCGCGACGAAACCTCCGCCGCTCTCCTACCACGCGATTACCTTTCACGAGGTGTCCGATGGATCCATAGGAACGACCACGAGGATGCCGGGGTGATTTCTAACCGGAACAGACTCGAACACAGTCGACTCGATACGCGATGACTCACGCGGCTCGCGTTAATCGAAGACGACTCGCGTTTGTCCAACAGGATTCGTTCGATTTCTAGGTAGATTTGCCACGATTTCGTTGTAACGGGTGGAAGATTCGTACGGGTGGAATTGATGGATCTGGAATCCGAGATGTTCGGATCGCGTCGTTTACTCCTTGGATGATGGATTGGATTAATTGAGCTGTTCTCCGAGTTGTTGAGAGATTCCTTCACTTTGGACGTCATGCTCAGAAGTATCTGTCCGCATTTATAACTTTGTACGAAGGTCGATGATTTATGTGCACGTAGTTTAAGAAAATTTACTCTTGATAGTTTCTTTTTAAGTAATTGGTAGTTGGCTGAGACCACTACCGTATACATATACAGAGTAAGCACGTATCAAATCGCAGAAGCTTAATCGTCTCTAAAATAGGCAGAGAGGAAATTTACGGAGTAGATCGAATGGATTCCAACGATCGCGAATAGGAATGATTAAAAGAACAAAGAGAACCGCGTGATCTCGTTTCCTATTATTTTATAACGATATTGCCATCGATATTGATTCTTCGTAACTCGCGAATCCACTGGCAATGAACGAACGAGTTGAGGATCACTGAGAATGCTCCACTTTCCGTCTCCGTTTAGCCGCCTTCGCGTGGACCAGCTTCTCGAGCCGGTAGATTACGTATGGTCAATGGCCACGCGTATACCAAGAGGGATGGTAATAGCCCCACACCGAGATTTTCGATTCGAGCGAGGATTCGCGATTTCTTTATCGTTTATCGCGAAAGGCGCGACGGAACGGTTGAAATAAAAAGCGAGGCGTACAAAATCGGAGATAATAAGGTTTGCAAGGTTTGTAAGGTTTGTAAGGTAAGATACGCAAGGAAGAATACTCTACGAATCTATGAATCTATTCTTTCGTAATCGATCGTATTTCATCGAAGTCGTTATATCGGGCAGAAAATATTCACGGATTAAAAAATTCGGTTGAACTTGAGAAAAAGGATAAGAATAATAATGACGGTAGTGGATCGTGGGAAAGCGGCCATCGCTCGAGTTACGAGAAAACAAGCATTTAGATAATGGTGCCATTGTCTAAATCTCACGACTGTGACCAAATTGAAATCCGCTTCGACACCGCGGTGCAACAGTTGTAAAATAGTTGAATTTTAACAACTGGTTGTAAAAATCTTTACGTTTGTGGAATTTCACGAGACATCGAGTATGATAAACTTGGAAAGAACGTAGCAATATTGTCACAAGCACGCGTCTTCTGGCAATTCGCTCGGAGGCCCCCTTTCTCGAAGAGGCTGCGCAAGCTCTTCGCAATCCTCTCGTACTTTTCTTCCAGCCGATCGCATTCGTCACGATCGCAAACTGTCTCCCCTGGCTGATGTAATGGACGTGGATTGACAAATCGTGTCTAGGGAATCGCACCGTTCCGTACGCGTCCGATACCCCTCGTACAGCAACTCGAAGCACATCGAACGAATTAATATTTTAACAGTCTCCGGTCTTTCATCCTCCATAAATCGATCTCAATTAAGGACGAGTTAACGCGTTTCTACCTTCTCTTTGTTCGACTGCTTCTCGATTTCTTTAAATTTCGACAACATTGAATTATCAGGAAATTGATTGCAACGTGGCTGGTAAAAAGATGATCGAGTAAAACGAATCGAGAAAAACGGTCGCGATTTCAAGGTACAAAAAAGGCACGATACGTATACGATGGATAATTCTACTTTCATTTTTCTCCGTGGTACGAGAGACGAATCGTCCGAGCGTTTCGTAAGAGGCACGATTGAAATTAATTTGCCATTTCGCGCCTCGATCGGCCGAGTAAAAATCGCGATAACGACGCAGTAAACGGGAGCATTATTCGTCAGTGGATCGCGCGCTTGGCTTGTCGTTAAAGCGTAAATCGTGGAATTTAATGAACCACCCGTACCATTAACGCTAACGGAAACGTGCTCGATGATTTATAGTGTTTTACGCGGCGCGCGTTTCACGCGGTCGCCGCACCGTCTCGATCGCCGTTTGGTACCCGCCGGTGAATTGTTCGCGAGCCATCGAGACCTCCCTTTTTTCTCTCTTCTTTAATGAGTCGTCGAGCGTGGGAAGATCGAAAACATTCGAAAAACGCGGTATTCTATTTCCTGGAAAACGACGTCTTCCTGGTGCATCGCCTGGCAAGTAATGGTATCTCATAAAGGTGAAACGTTTCTTACACAAGGAGAAAATCGATGGAAACGATGTCTGAGGGGAAAAAGCGTGTTGCGTTGATAGTAGTAGTATTCGTTAGTACCTCATTGTAGTCGAGCACTCGTATAAATAAACGTTGAAAGAAACAAGGGAATTATAAGTTGGTAGAAAGTGAAACTTTAATCGTCGCCCTTAAACTTAACACAGGGAAGGGATATTTCAAAAACGATGACACAATTCCGTTTATTCGAAATCGAAATTTTATTTCCAGTCGAAAGAGCGACAAACTATCCTGACTCATCCGGCACAGATTCGAAAACCACAATTATCACGAAGGTTGAATTGTAAATATCACAGAGATACGACAACTGCATATAAACGATCGTAAAGTTTTCATAACATCAGCAGGATGGAATTCGATGAATCTCGAAACGTGGGAAGCTCGAGGTACAGCCGAGATTGTACGGGACTCGATTATTTCCATTTACGGGAAATAAGCTTGGAAATCAAGTAACGCCTCGGCCTTCGGCCGTTACACGGCTCTTGTGCAATATGGTTATCGTATCGCCTTACATTGTGTCGGCTGCACGTGAAAAATCCTTCGAAGGACGCCGTCGCGCCTCTCCGTTCTGAAACGTAGAAGCCCGGTTCTTTCTTTGTTTAAGCCAGGGAAGGACATTAGTCACAGTTCGAGGAATCATCGTACGATCCCTTGGAAAAATTCCTTCTTCACGCCTGATTACACTCCTATTCCTCTACCATTCCATAATTGCAGCTTCTATGTTCGGTTTAACCCAACGGATATTATAATCGAGATTACTCGACGGATACTCTCGTTGAGAAGTCTGAGTTGCGTTCAAGAGTACATTCGACGAACGGCTACAGAAGATGAACAAACGCGTTGGCGCTTTGGCGGTTAACGAATTCCGTCGAATTAGTTGTACTAGGAGCTGCGATATTTGACCATCTATGGATAATCGTATACACGGCGCGCGTCTCGTGGGAGTTGCGAATCGTTGATCGGAACGTTTCGTTCTCGGACCGCTGGACGGAATTGCAAAATTCGAATGGTTGGTTTGCGCTAAAAATCACGAGAAAAGGCTGTACGCTCTTCGATCCTCGAACGTCGAACCGTTACATTTACCCTTCTACAGATTCTTACGAAAACGTCGCCAGCAGCTAGACTCTATCGCCATCTTTGCCATTAAAACTGTCTTAACGCGGGAATAACAAGTCTGTACGATATTCGAATTATACTCGAATTATACCGAACGAAAATATTCCAAAACTGACAGATGCTTCCTTCGTCGTTGTCGTCGTCGTATCTTTCTTACGAACCTGTATTCCCAAATCCGCCTACGATCGACCGAGCCCATTTTTCGATCTTCTTTTCGTTCGATATTGCCTTGGCCGAAAGAAAAGCAACGTAATTGAATCGGTTACGGTCGAGACAAACGTCGTCCATTAAACGGAATCACCCCCTCGATCATCTTCGCGCACAGAATCCGGCTGGACGAACGCGTTCACCGTCGATCTTCCGTCAAAGATACTGCCTTGGCAAAAATACGATACGAGCGAAACGAGTGTCCCGTATCCCTGGGACGAACGATATCCCTCGTGCAAGCGTTTTCGTCGTTTCCGGGACAGGACCGCAATAACTGTCGGCGCCAGACAATTTTAGGCCCGTTGTTTATACTCGGCGAAACTGACGCGTATAGGAGAAGCGGGCGCGAGAAGAAGCCTGGGGCGGGGGCTCGCGGGTATTCGCCGTATAATACTCGGATTGCGCAACCCCCGTGTACCCGCATGTATATGTGCGTATGTACGTAGCAACTAACGTATGTACATATCCGCGTACGTTCACGATTCACGCAGATCCTACTCGAGGGAGAAAAGAAAACGAGGCTGATTTGTAGATCGGTCGCGCGCGGTGCGTTGTAAGCGGCCAGATTGAAATCAGAGATGCGACCGAGATTACGTGCTATAAGCAGCGTATAATGGAGAGGATGCAATGAAAGGGATACCGTTGTAGCAATGCCGTGAGCATCGAAGGAAATCCTACGGAGCACACACCGGCGCAACCAGCAACCCTTTTGCTTGTTGGCTTTCATTGCCGGATTTATACCCGGCGAGTCCTCTGGCTAATTTACAGTCGACTTAATTTTCTCGTGGCAACGGAAGATAAGTTCATTTAACGCGTCTACCACGAGTCGTTCGGTGTCGTGTAGAATGACCACTCGACGAGTCCAACTTCTTTCGTTTTTTCTTCCACTTCCACTATGGAGATCGCTCGTTCCGTTCATTATGTTCCCGTTATTGCTTCTCCTTGTCCCACCATCGATCGGATCGTCGATATAAAATCGCAATCGCGATTACTAAACGAATGGCTTAACCGCGACCATAGGGTAGAGGGAATAATTGAAAAGGTCCCAGGCGTTTACCAGTTATCGATTGTGCAATTGTGATCGATCGCGGCACAGAGATGTTTGCCTGTCCCCGGTTTCAAGGTCCCAGGTATAAAAGTCGTGGCCTAACTTACGACTTCGTTGTCCGTGGAAATCGATCGAGCTCCGACCAATCGATGATTTCTACATCTCGCGATTTTATGTCTTAATAGAATAATAGTAAATCGATGCTGTTCGTAATAACGTTGCTTTCCTGTTACGTTTACCATCGCGCTATTATTATGTTAACGTCTACGCGTTCAGATAAAAATTGTTTATACGTTACCGCTCCCGTTAGGCTCACCGGCGCGCTATCCATCTTTCCTCGCTATCGATATTTATTTAATCGCGAATCGACCGCGGCTACGCGACTTCGGATTAGATGACTCGACCTCGAAACTCTATTCCCAATAACTGCACCGAGCGTTCGTGTCTGTGAATCTGTCCACGTTTCGATCGACATTCGTGCAACGAAGGATAGCGATACTGCAGGTAAAACAGAATTATTAAATATCATCGTTACTTTGCAGACGCGTAGCCTCGATCTACTCGTGTTCCAAGAGAATTTTGCAGAAAAATCGAGCCGTTATCAAAATTGTATTCTCACTCGTAAGTGAGAAAATTGAATCGACCGATCGATGAATCAACGACGCGTGAATTATACAAATTTCGTAATATCGGAAGCACGTACTTGGAATATTCCTATATGGCAAACAATCATTTTGTTGACAATGTTTTTGACGCTGACAAGTGTTTCGTTCACCACTGCACGAGGATCATCGACGTCAACGATTCGCACGGCATTATTGTTGGCTATGAGTGTACTATACGTATAGTTCGCCGTGACGGCTCGTAACGTTACACGCTGCTCACAATAACGACGCTTTACGATATGTATGGATAGTTGTTTAACTTGCGCTTCAGCACCCTTTACAGCTGGTTTTACGATATTCGGGACGAACGAAACGGCGAACGCAGCTACCTTTCGTTTTAAACGCTGCGAAAGGTTTAATGCTCGATTGGAAAAGAGCAATTCCCGAGTACGATCGTGGGCGCAATTTTATACTTTCACGAATGAAATTCGTAATGCGCCGCGAAATACAAGAGAAACTACCGTCGAATTTTCACCGACGATCGCCTGCGCGAATAGTATCGTGTTACCGATAAATCGATTCCAGAGGTTATTACCTCGAAATCCCAATTTTCTTCCCAACGTTTCTCGCCGGAATTTCCTTAAATTAAAACGCAATATCACATTTACGCGATGTAAGTTAACCGCTTCGGCCCTTTTTAGGCGTGCGACGCAATCTTTTTTCAAAGTAATATTTCGCGGTAATTGCTTGTAATCGTACGCGAGATCCGTGTTACCAGAATAAACCATCGAAAGTTATCGAAATTGAAAGCAACGAGTAAAATATTTCCAAGTACGTTATGAAATAAATCTTTCCTTTTTATCGCAAACGCAATAAATCCCGAGGCGAGCGTTAACATCAAAAATCGTGAAATTGTTAAAGATTCCACTAAGTTCGTAAACGCTGTGCCGTCACGTTCAATCGTAAATTGAACAGCGGTAGATGCGCTCGCGCGTTCGTCGAATCGCGAGGATGTGTTCGCGGCGCGTTCACTTGGACCCCCATTGGTGTTGTGGATGCCTTTTCTTGTATCGTTCGCACACTAATCTTCGGGATAATGTATTCCGCGGCTCGAAGATACGGCTTCAGCGCACGGCCGCTCGCGCCGGCCTGCAACAACAATCTTGCAGGTTGCGGACGAAGGTCGAAACGGATTATCGGTTGCCGTGATTTGTTAATGCACCACGTGTAATGGGATCTCTTATTCGTGCCGCGATTTAACCAGGAAACGCGCGCATCTAACCAGCCACTACCAACACGCTTCATCTTTGTTCGACCGTAGTTTCTCTCGTTTGGCGAAATTGAATTTCGCGATGTTCGCGACGTTCCGGTGTCAAACGAGGAAAGTGGCGTAGTTTACACGCGGAAGCGTTATATTATTCAATTCATTGACAGTTAATTTGTTCGCTGATAGAATTTATCTCTGAAAAGGAAAACTCGCGTATTTGGTATAATGCGCGTATTTTTAGATACTTCTTCTTTCTTAGATCTTTCCTTAGATATGTCGAAATATTCCATTTTTTTTTTTTTTTTTAAGGAAAGTAGTCTAGAAATACTCGAGTCTAAAATCTGTCCGCTCTATAATTCTCACGTGGAAATTCAAGAAAATTATTCGTTAAGGGATTCCTCGCCTCTGCGTTGCATGTTTGCCTGGAGAGGTTGCCCGTAGCACGACTTGCCCATTACGTAACCCCAACATTCAGAATTTCTATTTAGACGATGTTGTACGAACGTTGCAAGGCCCCGGAGCATCGCGAAAGCGACCACGCAGATTACAAAGTAACGAGTAAACGTAAACACATGAATTCCCGTGTCCGCATAAATTACGGAACAGGCCCGTGACCGTGCAATTATTCCGAGTACGAGTACGGGTCCTTCGGTACGCAGAAACACGCGTAAAATTAGATCATGTTCACGGGAACGCGAGAAGGAAGTCGATTAAGGCTTCCAGCCTGAAGGTGTGACGCGTTGGAACGAATGTTTAACGCGTGACAAAGCAGAGCGGCGCGACAGATCTTATTAAGAAAAGTGTCCGGTGTAACCGCCTTTAATTAATTATCCTTCGTCCGTATTGCACACCTCGTTAACGTTAACGTTCGTGTATAAATGCGAATAGACGCGAGCCAAGAAACCGACAGGTCGTTTGCAAAAATTATGCAATTCTTCGTTTCCGGCATAGCCTTAAATGGCGACGAGAAAAGCTAAGCTCAGCTCGACACCCCGTTCGAGGTCTCGCGCACAATTATTGCGAACTCGAGCGTGTCGTATTTTTAACGCGCTTCGAAAACCGCGAAACAACATCGATCCGGTGGACAGTCCAGGGTCAGTCGCGTAATCGGCTTACCGATTAGCCTGTGGTAAACAGCTGTCTAATTGATTCCAACGAAGCTATTATGAGGCGGAACGTTCGGTTATTTCGGAGCAAACAGCTCGGTTTCCTCGGCGCTCGGCTAATAAGAAATTCGTCCAGGACATAACCGAAGTTTAGCAGAGGCAAAAAGAAGGGAAATCGATCGATGTTGATCGATATTTTTGCGAACGTTTAATGAACCTCGGATATAGCGAATGTAGCCACGATTGCGCGTACAGGGTTACTTCTATTTTTGGAGATAATGGCAGCTGCTGTCCATTGGTGGACCGGGGCCCTCGTTATTTCCTTCTCGAATCGTTAACTTCGAGGTTTCGTACTGCTTTGGCGTTATTGCCTGGCGTCTGATCAAGATGAACCGTATCTACTTCGTACCGCCGCGTCGGCCACCCGTTATAGTTCGCATAATACTATCCCAAGTACCATGTTCGTGGACACGCTATCAAGATGTTGCTCGACTGTCAATGCTACTACTCCCAATAGCCCGATTTTCAGAATTTTTTCAATTACGTCGCGGAAATGTACGTACGTCGGGACAATAGGTGCTCTAGGAACGTGGTACAGTTTTTAGCAGTTGGCTTTCGTTTCTTCCTTGAATCGAGCGCGCGATCAACCGTCGCGTGCAATCAAAGCCGCCCGATAACTTTTCGTCATAATAAAAGTAACGTTTCATTGCGATAGAAAGGTTTCAACCTGCGATAAAAAGTAAAAAGTCAAGTCGACGCTTGGTTTCGAAATTCACGACTATTTGACTAACGTTCCGTCGAAGGGAAATAATTCAGCGCTTGAAAATGGTCGATCTATTTCGCGACTGAGGTAGGATTAACCTCTTCGCACAAAACCGCGAACGTACCCTCCGATTCATCCACGTCATGTTCCACGAAATTCAAAACCTCCGTTGAAGCAGTTTGAGGTGCGGCGTGACTCGATTCCGCTGCCTCTAATAATCCGAGAAAAATTCCAGGATTCAGACCGGGTTCATCGTTAACGAGGGCCGACGATAACGCTCGGTTAACGAGCGTACTTTTTCGTCGCCGCGGTTCTCCCCGTATGCACCGAACTTTCACATCGCGCGGACCTACGATCGTTGCACAGGTGTAGAGGTCGAACCGCCGTCAGAGTTTTACGAGGTTAATGTGCAAAAGCAGGATCACACGGGTCTGCCTCGGCGTACACGTACTCTAGCCTACGCGAGCTGGCACGTAAGCCCGTGATGAATTATACGGCTCGATAAGGTCGTGTGCGTTAATTTATTATCCTTGTAATCGCAGTCCTTCTCTCCCTGCCGTGGCTGTACTTGGCGCTACGAATTAAGCGTCATGCCGCAAAACGGAAAAAAAGGAACGAATGAAAAAGAAGACGAAGGGGAAGCGGCGGAGCGAAGGCAAAAAAGGGTGGAAGAGGAAAAAGAGCAAGGTTCGTCCTGCAAGATGATGATTCCAGGCATCGAGGTTCTAGTTGCAAGCACGGGAAGAACAGGAAACGGAAAAATGCGGAATTTATCGACTGGCTGGCGAAGATCGCGTACGTACGAGCGCGTGCTTGGTTACTTGCTCGCTTGGGCGCAGGTGAAACACACCTGAGCCCGTTCTCGCGAAGGTTAAACACCTGTGACAATGCTCGACAGCGACGCTCAACGTCGCCGTGGCTGACCTTTCCCGTAGCAGCGTTACCTATGCATCGACCGGTTGTCGCGTGTCACCGTCAGCACCGTTGTGTCGTTCCCAATGCTCGATCAATGTTAATTTGCGCGATGGAAAGCAGCATCGAAGAGCTTTTCCATTAACGGTTTATCGACGGGACATTTCTCACTAAAATACAAGGTGATGCATAGATAACGATTACAATGTACGATCATATATACACACACATATATATATATATATATTTCGTTCGCTCTTTTCACCATCCGATTATTTCATTATAAAACTTTGACCGACGTTCGCCATGAATTCTAGCTAGGACGTTCTGTCGTTAAAGTATTAACACAAACAAACGCGGTTCCTTGTGCTTTACCGATTGGCATTTTTAAGAAGAAGCGACGGGAGATTTTAATCTTTGATTAGAGGGTGATTAGAACGATATAGAATCACGTTGCACGCTATGAATGGTTGGATTCACCAGCGAGATAAACGTGTACGAGATACTTTATGTCCCAGCACCGAGGCGCGCGATCGATGCAGCCTATGAAACTAAGCTTCGAAACGTCATAGAAATATTACCGCTATCCTTCCACCTCGATTTAATCCTGCCGTCATCTGCTTGCTATCTGTCGATGCATCTTCGTGTGCAACGTTGCGAACCAGTGTAATCGCGACGTAACGGTTTCCAGCTAAACAACGGGCTTCAAAATCGCTCGCACAAAGAAATTCTTCGTTGCTATCTACGAGAACGATGTCTGACGTGTCGTGAATTCGAATTTCTCTACCTAAATTACATATATCGAGCGTAGACTGGCGACAAGAGCGGAAAACGACTAAATACGCAGATCGAAACTCGCTCGTAGTGTGAGAACGCGAAATTACGAAAGAGAAACGGGGCAATTAAAGAAACGGAACGATCGGCCGCGAAGGTTGCAGTTGAGGCGAAGAGGAAAGTGGGGGCGGGGGGTGAAGGGGGGGGGGAGGCACGACGCGCTGTCGTTCACCAGGCTCATCCGCGAGAGATCACAGGTGAAGGTGCATCGGGAGACGCATCGTGCATGTGCATCTAGCCTCCAGAGGAGAGGTGCATCGTTGCGGCTGCACACGGCTTGGCGCGGTCAGGCCAACCTGCACCTCGGCTCGTCTATCACGGACCGGATAGATTTATCGAGTATCGGCACCTTCGCGTCCCGCGCTAGCCTTCGACAATTTATACACCTTCGCCGGGCTGAAGTGGAGTCGAAGCGGACAGATCCGCGACGAACGTCTAGGCCGGATGACGAGGAAGATTCATCGTCGTAGCCAGCGTGAATGCTACGCCGCTAACGATCATTTTCACCTAACGATCGCGGACCCGACGGATCTGCCGATAATGCAATAAAGATCGCGAGTCCCACTGTCGAGCCTGTCTTCGGTATTCTTCGACGTGCCCGTTTCCGAGCAGACCAGACGAGTTTACGTAAGTTTCTGCCCCATCGATAATATTTCAGTCGTCCACGAATTCTCGTCGTGGTTACAGAAGTGGTAATAGAAGTTTCGATTAACGAATCCGCCAATCGAATCCGTGACGAGGTAAATTGGCAAAAGAGTAAAATAGCGTCGAGCACCGTTTCGATCGTTCGCGCTTCGTAATGTAAAATACCTCGAAGGATCTCGTCGCGGTGACAACTCGAGAAACGTGTTGCGTCGTTTTCATAGCAAGGATGCGGTGTAATTCCTATTATCAAGACTCGACACGTACTAGAGAAGACGGTAATCAAGAGAAATAAGCGTTCCTCCTGAACCTTGTCCACGTGGTGGACCGTACCTCTTCGCTATAAATCGAACCCTCTCGACGAACATTAAAGCGCAAATGTTGGGAGCAGTAAACGTTTGCAACAACACAACCCCGGCATTACTTAAATCACTTCTGATACGTAGAAATAATAACGCAAAAGCGTGGTAATGATGAAATTTGACGTTGCAACTGCCCCTTTGATCATGCGCAACTAAATCCCCGGCGATACCTTTTGCGAACGGACCGTGGTACCATAAAATGTACCGATTCACGAGCATCCGATTACGGAACCGCGATATACGAAGCTCGAAAGTCTCACTCCTGGTTCTACCGGGTCTGGTAATCACAGGGGAGACCTACGGCTCGGCGATTCGAGTAAGACGTTACTTTAACTTTCGAACGTTCGATCGCAAACGCATAATTCATTTGGAGCCTGGAAGGTACCAGGACAGAAGGCCTGTAATGCCAGTAAGGCTTCGCAATGCAACATTGCGAGAGGCGTCGATTTGTTATCCGAAACTTTTTCGGTCCTCTGTTATTACAAAGAGCCATATCTCGTTTCCCGCTTTTTCGTATAGGCCTTTGATCTCTGTTGGCTCGATCGTCGCGACGCGTCCGCGTCTTCTCCGCTCTGTTGCTGTTCGCTCATCGGCGAGAAGAGTTCGTAAGAGATCACGCGGCGTGGGTGGAACAATTCGAGGCTAGCCGCGAGCGATTTCGTCCGCAAAACGCTTCGCTCTGGCTCTCTCTCTCTCTCTCTCTCTCTCTCTCTCTCTCTCTCTCTCTCCGAGACGTGGTCGTTTAACAGACGTTTACGATCTGACGAGGGGCAATATCGTCGTTTAAGGTGCCTCCGAATTCGACACTTTCGTCCCCACTTGCAAATTGAACACCGCGCGTCGAATATTATACCCTGCCATTGAACGAGTAATTTTAACGCATGTCTTTCCTTAATTGCGTTTTGGAAAGAAACGTTAGAATACGTAGGGACTGGCGATGGTTATACCGTAACCGTTCGTTGATATCGCGTATCTTACATGGTTCCTTTCTTTCTTTTTTTTTTTTTTTTTTCGAGCGATATAAATTTCGAAAAGATAGCATTTAAGCCGCGTAAAAGTTAAACATTTACAATGATAAATCAACGGCGACGATTACTGTAACTCTGAATCGTAGATGATAAATTTGAAGGAGGGGCTAAATGGAATAATTCAATGGGTTTTACTTTATAACGGGTATTGCTTAAATGACCGGGATTGTCCTGTAATAAAGTTTCATATATCGTGAACCTTCGAAATTCAAGCGCCGCGTGTGCTCGTTTCGACGGCGGCCGTATACGAATCGGCATGCACAGGCTCCGTTTCCGCGTTACTTTCACCGTAGTGGTATAATCACGCCTTTGTCAATTAGCGTGCGCCAGGCGGCGGTTAATTATAATAAAGACACGTTAATGCAACGCTCGGCGAGGAGATAATCGCCCCTTTCTGGGCGTGTACGATTTTATTATGCATTCCTTTACGTTTCTGCTTCGCCCGCTGTTACGCGGTTCAATTAAAGGCCATCGTACAGTTTCTACCTCCGAATTTACGAACCTCCGGCATCGATATAACCCATCCCTGCATAAAGAACTAATTATACCCCGAGTGCTTTAATTTCTAACAAATTATCATTTTCTTAGGAAGAATCTTGAAGCACCGTGGTATCTCTTTTCTACGGTGGAAACAGTAGATTCAATAAAACGCCCTAATTAACGTTCAACGCCGTCTGGTCTAACGTTATTTTACCTCGAAACGACACTTTCATCGCAGTTAATTTCCCAATGACTCTCTTTTAAATCCAGAACAATTTTCGTTTGGATCGTGCATACTTTCTTGTTTGTCACACAGTCGTTAGAAACGATCCCCTTTCGCTCGAGTTGAACATATAACGGAAACTATTGTCGTTACCTGAATAATCATAAACGCTACGAACTTCTCGAACAATCTAACGCCCGTCCAGACACTTTTCTCCAGATACTCGCCAAGTTAATCGCGCTATTACCGCCGGCCAGGTGTCCGCTACGCAGACGGGCTGAATTTAATTTTATCGTAAACTTCGTTCCGCGTCCGCGCGTGAGAGAACGTCGATAAATTCGAGAGGAGCCCGGTGAAAAAGAAATCTTAATCTACGATTAATTGGTACAAGAGGGGTCATCGGCTAATCTCCGTTTCGCCGCGCGAAACCGGAAACTTAATTGAAAACTCGCGTCTAACGAGTTCCGCGATGCGGGTGGCATGTCCACCCACCTAGCTCGTATTCGTGCACGCGCATTCAAGAGAACGGTTCGCGCATATTTCTCCGTGCGCCACGGCTTACGTCCGGCTGATCGTACAATATATGATAATCGATGATGCTGCACGACAGGTTACAGCGAACGAAACACGATTCATCATTCGACGGAACCGGGGTGAACTCGAACACCGGGTTATCATTTCAATACGAGCGCCACTTTTTTCCGTAATTAATATTGATTAATTGACCGAAGCGCGTTTAATGATTGTCAATCAGCCGGCCATTGTGCCGCTGTCTTCGCCGCTTTGAATTCGCGTAAATGATGGCGGAACGCTTCCTGCTGATAGCATTTCCGATAGCCTCGACCTGGCCACCTCCCGGCATTGATGAATTTTCTAGTTGATTATTTTAGAAAGACGCGATAAAGATCTCGTAACGCGAGGTCTTGCGCGTGGAAGCTTTCGGCGCCGTTCGTCCCTCGAAAGATGACGTTCGAGACAGCACAGGGACAAAAAAAAAGAGAGAGAGAGAATATTTCGATCGAGTGATTTTTAAGAAAAACAAATGGAAGATTGCGGAACAGACGCTACTTGCTACGTTTCAACGTATACAAGCTTCGGACGAGTGACATGCACGAATTTGTCAAAATTGAACGGTGGTAGTACCACCACAGTGGCAATTCCTGTTCGAACGATTGCGTTCATTTTCCACACTACGACTACGAAGTTTCCAAGCGATTTTGCCAGCGAATTAATCGAATACGGTTTGTTCGCCACCGGCGATTTCCACTTATCTCTCTTTACCGCCTCGCTCTGTTCGATTGCTGGCAACGGGGCATTAATGTCCGCCTATTATCCCTCAATTTGGCAGATTCGAAAAATCCACGGTACAAACTCTGCCCATAAATCGGCGGATTAACCCCGCGTTTAACATTATCAATTACCTCCTCGACTGTAGAGACTCGCCGGGTTGAGAAAGTGTTTGAACGTGTGCGCGCGAGAGAAAGGTGCCCGTAAACGCACGGAAGCAAGCAAGAGGAAAACGTGGAGCAACGAAGACGCGGAGAAGGGTGGGAAGATGCAACGAATAGGAAGGCGAGACGCGATAAGACCGCGTTATTACCGGTAATACTCGGGGTTAACTCGGCATAGGCGAGGCGTTGATGGAAGAAGAGCAAAGTTTGTATCGAGGGAGACGTTCGGCATAGGAAGGAGGAAGATTTTCCAACGACTTTGCGGATGGCTTAGGATTTTTTCAAAAATTTTCTTCGGGGCCAGAGAACAACGGTCGAAGTAACGTTGCGCGATGCGACATCTTATCACGACTTCGACCAAGGAACGACGGCACGTAACGATTGGGAGAAGGACAACGAAGCAGGAAGAATCGGACACGGGTTAAAGAGCTAGACAAGCGCTGTCAGAAAGTTCTGACGACTTCGTGCTCCATTAGATACCAAAGATCATAGACCTCGAGCAGAGCCACGGCAAGAGTTAATAACCCTAACGAGACGTCCAGAACATAGAGATTCAGAGAGGGAGAAATAGCTCGTGTATCGGTGGGGGAAGAAGTGTCCGAAGCAGAAGCTAATTAAGCGAAACCGCCCGTACCGGCAACGTACAGAAATTACGGTTAATAATAGCGTGGTGGCGCTCGCTAGCACGAGTACACGTTCCGAGCTCGACCGACTGTATTCATAATGATTCCTCGATACGATTGGACGATCGGCCTGGCCGTAGTCTTCTCCCGAGATTTGCCTAGCGATAAGGGCTGGAGAACACGAGGGCAGGAGATGGTATCTGCAACGCTGACTTTTATACTAAAATTTTCCGTGCTGAATTCCAGAGCTACGAGAAAAACGTTGCCGTGAAACGCGCGTCCGCCGTGCATTACGATCATCGTTATTACTCGTGTCGAAGAGACGACCGCGACTTTCGAAAGGAACGTATTACGCTGGGAGCGTAACGCGATTATAACGATTAATTCGCTTATCGCGAGAACATCTTGGACGTTTTCGACTCGGTAACTCGCGACTTCTCGAATACTAAAAAGGGGAAACGGCTTTGGAGCGCGGCATGGCGAGGCGTGCGTGCTGTGTCAATCGCAGTATTTACGACGTCTCGAATTCAAAGGTCGGTCAGCTGAAATACGAGGCTGCGATTCAATTAAAAATCAATCTCCGCCACGATCCATCAAACCAACGAAACACAAGCGGGGGCACACGGGTTCGCGTTCGTTTTCCACTCATGCATCTTCGGTCGAACGCGTTTCTGGCCAGCTGGCGTGCACCAGAGCAACCACAACGGCCGTTTGCATAAATCTCCGGTTCGTTGATTCACGGCGAACAACGACTAGGGACTCGCGTGCGTGCGTGCGTGCGTGCGTTACGCAATATTCCGCGTTGTACCGCGCGCTCTGCCGCGAACACGTCGTGTCTCTCCCGCCGAACGAAATCGATTACCTCTTAATCCCGTTATCTCGCACGAGTTTCTTCGTCTCTGCGAGAACCAGGAAACCAAATCTTATGAAAAAGTCGAAATCGAGCACCGAGCTGTATAAAAAGATAGTCGTCGATTAGAAAATATAAAATTTGAAACTTTACGATAGTCGGTAGTATCGTTTAACGTATTCTGTGTTTTTTCTCGAGTCAACCACGTCGGCTGAACGACAAATGAAACCGGTTTCCCGATACATCCTTGCTCCGTCGAATTGCGTACGCGCGTCCCGTGACTCGCGCGACTTTATCGAATTCTCTAGCGAAACTTTTACGCGAGGAACAAGATTTCGAGAACATAAAACGTCCGTCGGTGAACACGGATCTGCTCCTTCCGTGTAAGATGTATACATTCGTGCTACGCGGATTCTAAATACGACAGAAGACTACTTGTCGCGGCGTTAATTTCATCGCGACGCTCGATTGGCTATCATTGGTGATCATTTTGGAATCAAGAAAAGCGTCTAAGATATATTTACGGTGCATCGCATAAGGTTAAAGGTCAACGATATGAGTACGATGGTACTTGGTAGCTTTTAGCCGAAGGGGGTGAACGTCGATCCCTGAACTTTGGTATTAAGTGCGTTTGAAATAATTCGTTCCAAGAAAATTTAATTCCAATTAATATTTCTCGATTCCTTCTTGCTGCTTCCTTTCTCAAATTAACGAAACAAAACTATCCGCGTTGGAAACAAGTAGTAGGTACGAGTACGCGGTTGGATCGAGAGAGAGAGAGAGAGAGAGACAACAAGGTGAATAGCAATGAAGAATAAAAAAATCGAAATGAAGGGGAAACGAAGAAGCTTGATTAAATTGTAAAACGCCTCATATAGGAACACATAGCAGCAGCCATTTAGCCGCGTTAATCCACCTTGATGTTGCTCGTGTTCGATGGTGTCCGATCGCGGAGAAGAAGTTTTTCTCTCCGCCGGAACAAATTGCGAGTAACGAGTAACGATACCGCGGCGATTTCGTGTGCTCGAAATTACGCGGCACTAATTACCAGCATTTACCAGCAAACGAGCCATTACCACGTAACGAGGTAAGCCTTGGAAATTACAATTTTACGTCGATTGCGCGGCGATCGAAACGGCGACTTCGATAATCGAATGAAAGACGCGCAGATAGCAACGAACCACGGTCAAAAGTTAAACCACCGTGTCGATATTCCACGTCCGTTCCAAGCCTGCTCGCAGCGTCGATCGATCGCGAATCTATTGGCCTCGCCGTGTATTAATTAGTAACAGTAATGTCACGGACGAGTTTGCATGTGGCCACGTGGGTGAGCGGTCGAGAGAGAATCGATGGCGAGTGAAAGTTGGTTCTGAAGCGAAGCGGGAGAAGAAAAGTGAATAGAAATAGATCGAAGAGGAGAGGGAAAAAAGGGGATGAAGAGAGATAAAAGACGCTGGTGGAGCTAGGTCAAGAAGGAAGGCGAGAAGAAAAGTATCAGATGGTAGATAAAACACGGGTTGCGACAAAAAGTAGTAGCAATCGTAATTAGCGCAGTTTTTGCGGGAGGTAGTTCGCAAGGCCTGTGAAACGATTGAACTTTCAGCTAAATTTCCTTTCAACCCCGGGAAACATTGCCGGCAACCCGTGGCTTGTAGATTAGCGGAGTTTATAACGGAAGATTTACGACGATGTTGCACAGGTGCCGAGGCACGTCGGCATAAATCGCACGTTTAAATAATATATACAAGTGGAAAAAAACCGGCGTTAATAACGGCCAACTGGTTGTTTTCTTCGATCGTTCCATCGATGCATCCGACCGCTTCCATCGGTATCCCATACCAAACGCGCGTGCTTTTATTCCCTGACTGAAAGCGGTATCGTTCCCTTAGAACCATATATGTCACTGGTTGGATAATCTACGATTCCACGAAATATAGTAATTAACGGTCAACGCTAACGAACTCGAGCCATTTTCCACATTTATGCGTCGACCGATGGAATTAACGATCCATCGGGGCGTTTCGTGTACACGAAGCTCGTTGAAACGACGAAATACTCTTAAACAAACGAGATTATAAGATTGGCAGTGTTTCAGGTTGTTCGACGTTGCGCCAGTGGCCGGTTAATTAATATTCCGTCGTTCTTCTTTTTCTTGCAGTGTCGCCGCCTTTGCCGCCTCTGGGAGAAACAGCGTGGGAGAGAAACCGGGAACGAGAGCGCGAGAGGGTGCGAGAGAGGAGCACGGAGAACGAGCACAGGGAACGGCAGCAAGAAAGAGAATCAGGGATCAGAGAGAGGGAGCCGCGGGATCGAGAAAAGGAACGGGATCGCGATAGGGAGAGGCAAAGGGACAGGGAAAGGGACAGAGAGCGGGACGTGTCGGTCCGCATGATGGAACCGCTCGATCCTGTCTTCGTTTCCCCCTCGGCGGCCCTACTCGCGTTACAGAGGATAAAGGAAACGTCCCTGTAAGTACCTTTACCGATCGTATCGCGGTAACCGCGGCGAACGAGCCGATTTTTACCACGCTCCTGACAGATGTGTAGCAGGGGGCGCCGTACACCTTCGTATCTACGCTTTTTTCTTCTTGTAAACGAGCAACAGGATGTGCTCTATTATCGAAGAAAGTAGAACTCTTAGCGTACGACTGCTGGCTTATTCCTAGAAGCAACTTTGTCCAGCGTATCGTGCTTGAAGCGGATTAAGCGTTCCGATCAAATTTTATATTCTAGGGGAAAGATCACGTTGCGATATTTACGACGTTTTCTCGCGTCGTAAGGACGTCTGCGCACACTGTGCATTCGCCAAGCTTCATAGAAATCGTTAATAGTCCTTAAATACGTGACAGTTCGGAGTAGGACAGATCGAGAATCTAACGTAAGCGTCAATTACGCCATTGAATGGAGTCGACAAAGGATTTACATAGGCTGCCATCCGGCTAGCTAGGGCTGACTTTATTATCAGTTTACAATCGGTCGAAAACAGCAGGATATCGCGGCCGGTCGGTCGCCGCGCCGATGCGATGGTTACGTGCCGTCATATTTCATCGAATGTACAAGCACGTCCAGGGTTAATAGGACGAGATCGTGCACCCGCTGTAAATCTCGTTTAATTTGCTCTCGTGCGCTCGCGAGTGTCTTTTCCATTGTCAAGCGAGCGTTCTATGCCCGATCTCGGCGAAAAGACCCGACGTTAGAAAACATAGTAATCTCGTGACACCCGGGTGCACGCTAACAAACCTCGTTTCATACAGAGCGTCACGATTTCTTTCCAACGTGTGTACGTCTGTACCGACTGGATGACGAGTCTCGCGGATCGCCGTGAATAATAATTTTACCTCGTCTCTCGGTACCACGATGACGGACGATGACATAACGGTCTATCCTCCTATCGTGGAATTCGCCTCTTGATCCTTGCTTCGGTGTCAATGACTTTATCAGAGCTTCCGAACGGCCCTCAGCTAACTCAGCTAACTTCGCTGTCGTTTCTTCTCGTTTCGTTTATGGAAACGTTTCGTCCTCGGAAATGTGCGCTTATATGGTTATATAGTATATTTATTCCGACTTTAACTCTTGTCACTGTAACCAACAGTTGATATAACTGTGAATTTACGTTGTTTCGCCCCTTTCGACAGATCGATGCCAATAATGGTACCCGCGGATCGTGTCCGTAGATCACGCGTACCGTGAAATTGTCACCAGTATCGCGGATCGAGGCCTGTCTTCTCGTGTCCCAATGCCGTTAACCGATAGTTATACTTTACGTTTCTCATAAATCTCCACCGGTTCGTTGTCTGTTTCCGTCTGGATGTACGCGCACGCTGGCGACTTCCATACGCGAGCCAGGTACGCACGTGTACACGCACCGTTGTACATCGGTACCCGCATGTCAGGGCCCTCCTGCGGAGGAACTGCCGCAAGCTTGCAGCAATACTTCACGACAAATGTACTTTCCAGTTCCTCCTTCGCCTTTCCAGCGAACCACGCGGTTACGGCTTCGTCTTCGAAACAATGATCCATTTGGTAGTCCTCCTGTACACGCGGTGCAGGAGATTTCGACGCCGAGGAAGCTGATGGAATTATCGCGGAATAAATTGCCGCCTGGATTTCTGTATTGTCGTCGGCAACTATGGGCATATTAATTATCTCGAAGAAAGAGCTATGGTTTACGACGAGTTTACGACGCGGCGATTTCTAAACGCGTTAACGCGAAAGTGATCTGTTTCTGACAATTCCTTAATTATTTCGACTATTGCGGTATCGTAAACGGTATCCTACGCTATTAATGTAGCTCCGAACTTAACCAGATCAAAGTATTTGGAGAGGATTCAAGACGGCTTCACCGTTCGTGATTTTTCGACTAGTATTTGATATACCGACAGTGATATAGCATATAATAGACATATATATCTGAATGCGCTAGTTATAGTCCGCTCAGTGTCAAAGATGGAGGTGATTTTGAGCGTTGATAGAGCGTTTATTCCGACGACGAGAAGACGTTATGTAGTCAATTGTCCAATAAATCACATCAAATTTATCTTAAATTTGTCTAGCTTGAGTTTGGTTAAGTTGGTTAAAACTTATTTGTATAGATCCCAGTTCTTGGCTTTTAGTCCCGGAATAATCGTAAAAACTATTTTAATCCCCTTCCCTAATTTTGTTTAAATTTCGCTTACGGACGAAAGACCGCTTACTGACGTGATTAATCTTTTTTAGCATCTCTCCTCTCTATACAAGTTTTTTTAGAGCGTTTATTTTTACCTTGACGTAGCAAATAATTCCCAATTTTCTTCCAATCTAAAAATCCAATGTTAAATCTCAGAAAAGTCTCGAACCATGTTTCCACAGTTCGTGTAGTCTCTACGTAGTACGAATAAATATCGTAGGTATAAAATATCCGACACGGCTTAAAAGTAATATCCCACTATGTATCGTCCATAAAATTACGCCATCTTCCTAGGTGCGAAATCATCAGGAACGCCTCGTAGCTGTCTCTGACAGAATAAAGCCATAAACGCAGGTCGAGCTCGTGAAAATCGGAAAATCGTGCGAGACGAGAGATTTTGTTCTCCGGCAGCGGGAGGATTCTCGGGATAGGAGCGAGTCGGATTATCGCGAGTAGAAGCAGATTTATGCCAGTTTAAACAGCGAGCTGCGGGTCTGGTTTACGGCACGAAGCGTGCGAGGCCAGGCTTCGTCCCGATGAAATATGGTCTGGCCGGGGATGCGTCAGTGGTACCACTGGTGCCGTTTTATCCAGTTAACTTGAAACGCGAATTCCACATGGTTTCGAGGATAGAAACGCGTCAACGTAAATTCTTCACGCGTGGACTGATACCGATTCTGAAATACGATCCCTTGATACTGAAAACATCGGACTAGCTTTCAAAAAGATCGGTTGATAATTTTTCATAGAAATGTTATAGACGCATTTTTGCATCGATGTTAAAGTTGCGACGAGAACGGTATCGTTTCACCGTCTTGGGCAAGTTGCTTCGTCGAATCGAATAAAGTTGCGAGGTACTTTGAATTATCTTTTTAACAGTTAGCCGCGACAATCGATTAGGCGAGACAATCGACCGTAAGTACGAATTTGGCTGCGAAACAAGTTTCGCCGGGTGTCGAGACGCGAGATTGATCGATTCGACGCGCCTCGCTTCTTTTTAGTAGCTGGAGACGAGGTTGAACAGCCGGTGCACGTCGTTGGAAGAATCTTTTAGTTGATGATCGTTGATGACCTCGAATCGATAAGAAGAGGGTGATTTCAGAGTCGTAAAACGACTATCATTGCTTAACGAGAAAATCTACAGCAATTAGCCTGTTTCTACGCTTTTAATTTATCTCGTATTCGTTTAGTTTTCATTTGTTCCCTTTTACGACGAGGATATATATACGTATGTACGAATGAATGACACTAACACTCTTTTCCCCCCATTAGCAATATTCCTAAGGAATTTCCTGATTTTATGGAGTTTGTTCGTCGAGCATTCTAATTTTTATTGCGATTCCTTGGGATTACTGAGGTTGTTTGGATAGCTGTCGGTCGGCCGACCGCGTCCGATCGACCGGGGTATCTGCCAGGACACATGGCACTGTTACGCAACGTAACGTATCGTACGAAAACAATAAAGTTTTACGAGCAAATAGAAAGAAAATAATTAGAAAAATTATACGTTCCCGAATAGACGTGACGGGGGAGCACTGCGTATCATTTTGCTACTTTTGAAACGAACGTACGGAAGTTTCAATGTGCTTTTATGATTAGTTGCTCGATGATCTAAGTGCTTTAAAATTATAATAAACTGCCGCGTAAATTGCGAGCCGATTGCAAACGATAATGGAGTATCAACGTTTATCCCCGTTGGCCACGGTATAATGGACAAATAATTCATGAATATGCATGGGAATGGAGTGCAAAATGGACCACGTTTCGACGAAGGGGCTTGTGATTTATGAATGCATTTAAAGTGTACGCGCCACTACAGGCTTACGTGCGATATTAAGGCTTTGAAAAGAAACTTAATAAAGAGACTTGATACAATTACGTAACTATCGCTGCGCTTAACGATTACTACTTCTTTAAATACATTCGCAACGAGACGTTCTTAAAAGTGTTCGTTGAAAGAATCGTTGGAAGAATCAAAATTCTTCCTATTAATTCATATTTCAACTTCACGTTTCTGTACCTATACATCGGAGAGTAAGCATTTAAACATTTTCGCCTCCGTCGTCTTCGAATTCCCTCGAAAGCTACAATCTGGTCATCGATCGATAACAACCGATTATTACGTACTTCGAAATCTATAAATCCGTTATGGAAAATCACAGGTCGTCGCTCGACCACTTGAGAAAATATATGCGGCTGATTGACAGCTCTTTTAATACGACCGTGTAACTCGTACATCCCGTTAAAGGATCTGCGACCAACCGTTCCGTTGTACTGTGTGCGCTTCCATGTAATCGCGCAGATTAACGTAATGACCGCCGCTTCTTTCCCTCCTCCACACCAGCGGCCAGAGCTCATGGTGTTATTCATAAGGCAAATTCTTTTTCTCTAATGCGCGTACACCGACGTATTTGTTCCGTGATCGTTTCACGTCGCAAGCAATTTCACTCGTTCTTCGTTCGAACCGGTCATAACGCATCGGAACACATCGATCAATGAATAATGCATACCAAAAACTTTCTGTATAAATCCATGCTGAATGCGGCCGGATCTGTCGGAATCTCCCCGTCGACGAACGAGAAATAAAGTACGATGGTTGGTCGATAGTGGTACGCAGGTAAGATAAAATAACGATGAAGACGTCTTATCCATATCTGAATTGAAATCACGGCGGGCGACCGTTCCTCGAATTTCTTGCCGCCCTTTCGCTCGTCGTAATCAGCGTCGCTGCGGGAATCGGACATAGTTCGGTGAATCGAAGCGGTGAATACGCCGCTAAAAGGTGGTCATTCGCTGTCAAACTCGGCTTCGATCGTTTCGCGTATTGCGTAATTGGCCAGGGTTACTTTTACGAAAGAATCTTTTCGTTTCTTCTTCTTCTTCTTCTTTTTCTTCTTCTTTCGATACCTATTTCTTTTATGGAATGAAATCAAAGTTGATCGTAAATATATCTGAAGATGTTTGTTTGAAATTTCAGGGTGTTTCACAAGCGTCCCGCGCTCGCAAGTGGGATAGGAATCGGCGGCAGAGTAAACGCCGGTGTTGGAGGAAACGGCGGTAGTTTAGCGGTGGACAACGAATGCGGCGACGCGTTGAAGAGACGCAAAGTTCACCGATGCGACGTGGCGGGCTGCGACAAAGTGTACACGAAGAGTTCTCACCTGAAAGCTCACAAGAGAACTCATACCGGTAAGTGTAAATATTAAATCAATACTTTCGCCTAACTCGATGCAATTGCTTTGCTTGATTCGGCGTAAATGCAAGTAGGTTCGATTTTTACCCACTTTTATCGTTCGATACTTCGATCGAGCCCTATGCGCTCGATTGCCTGGCGATGATTCACGCACGCTAGTCGTAACGATCGCGGACGTAGAACGCGAGTTTCGTCATCCTGAGCTCCGGTCCTTCTTTTCTCTCACCGCGAGGGATCAGGCCGGTTCATAGGTGACGTTACCGTTTCAAGGTGACGGCGCAAGGTGTGCTCACAATTACGAGAAGAAACCGAGCGAGCGGCGCGTAACACTTTGAACAGACGACCGACGAACAGAGGCTAATTGCTGGGACAATATTCCCGCGAATGGCTCGTGATTCAACGCGGTCGTGTTTCTTTGCGCTTTCGTTGGGTTACACAAAACTCCGTGGTCTGATATTCCCTGCGATCCGACGCAAATGGTAAAAGGAAATTCTCCTTTTTGTTCGCCGCAATTCTGACCTCGCTTTAACGTGCTCCCTTAGTCATTAGCCGATCTTCCCACGTTAACTCCGCCGGGGGCAGTGTTATTAACAAATAAAATGGCGAGATTCGTCCCGATATGATACTTAACTCTAACATATAGCCGATAGTTAAACGGCCTGTCGCATTGGATGGGTCAACGAGCCGCGACCGCGAGCCATTACTCATGGACCGCCTTTGATTCTCAGCCGAGATACTCGAACGGAAAAGCGCGGTGAACAGAAGTCGCGTTGCTCGCAAGGATACACGTTACCGGTCGCGCGATTTCAGGAATTTTTATCGATACTCTATGCGAGAGAAGGATTCGGTAGCTTGGCTGCTTGCTCACGCTGCTGTTTGCGACGCTCGCCGAATGCCAAGCATATTCGTCCCATAGAGTGGGTTTTTCAAGCGACCAATTGGAAGTCTACGAAGAAGAGGGTCAGGGGTCTTCGACATTCGCACGGCGAATCGTACGGCCTGGTGCCGCTTAGAAATTCGATAGTACGGCCAAAGTGACTACACGCTGAATACTATCCATCGAGTATGCATTTTTAGACGCGGCCCCCGCGTTTCGTTGGTACAGTCGTAGCCGGCCATTTATTATCGCCTCGCGAGAACCTGGAAGAGGTCACACACCGTTCGTTTCTCGGTCTATACACATCGCGGCGGCCACAACCACACATGTGTGTACACAACGTCGAAGGAGCCGCGGCTTGAAGAATTTCCGGTGGATAGGTACCTTCGTGAAGGCATTGCCGCCGTCTACAGAGTGCAGAGGCGGCGGGGAGAGGGCGTGGTCGTGAGAACCAGGATCTTTTGTCTGGTCCATGGTTCAACCAAGACGGTGTAACCGCGGTGCTCAACCTGGCCCGAACGGTCGCGGCCGTGGGATTCTCATGCGAAAAATTATAATTCCGCCGCGTTTCTCCACCATGGATGTTAGTTTTACAGACATAATGGGACGTGAGATTTCCCTTCCTCCTTCCGTTTGCTTTTAACTTTCCAACGATATGCTTCTGCTTCGTTCTACGTATAGTCAACGAGAAGAAAAAGAAAGTGGCAAAATAAAGTACGAATCGGTGCGCTGTTGTTATAGTGTTCAGACAGTGACAACGAAGACGCTGTTAAATGTTTAATTTCATTTAAATGTCAGAGCCTGGTACGTTCGTAGTACGTCGTACGGCGACGCTTGCTGTAATAATTGTTTCAGCGATTGTGCAGCACGGTCGTAGAAACGTGGACCGGCATGTCTATCCATCATTCTAACACCGCGATATTATGCAGCCATCGAGATATCTTTACGATGGCGGATATACCGGCACTCTGGATGTGGGAAATGCCAATTCATTGATTACTGTAATTTCTACCATTCCACGGCATAAATCGTTCTACCGTGGATCGTGTTCGCGGCGGAACAGTCGCTCCGTCTGCTCCTCCGAGTGTTGGAATTTGTCTCGTATGAATAACCTATTGTTCCGAAAGGTCGTCGAGAACGGGGTTATCAGAGGCGCCGTGGCCAATTTTGTTGAATAATTTTACGCGCGGTTTACCGTCTGACGAACTCGCGGTAACGTATGGTCGCCGAGTCTCGTGACCGATGAAGATTGAAGTAGGCGAAAAGCGGAAAAAATTCAGAAATTCAAGGGTACTCGAAAATTGGACGTTTTTTTTTTTTTATCATACAACGAGCAGCGAGCGATCGATAACATTTGGTTTTAAAAGGCGCGATTTCTCTGAAATTCTTGAAGCCAGAATGAAATTCCGAAACTCTGTGAAAAACAAAGAAGGCTTTCCAGTGTTTGGCACTGACAACACGGGTCGTCGGTGTCGAGCGCCATCGTTCCGAAATCGATCGGCTACCACAACCAACAGGCCGAAAAACAGCGAATCGAAGCCAGCTAACCATGATTGATGATTCTCACGGCTCGAACAGTAGAATTTGCATCGAATTTATATCGTGCCGCTCGCAAACTGTATAATGGAGTAATAGCGGGCCGCTGCTACCGCTTTCGATATCGTGTATCTTCCCGAACACACGCCACGAACATCGGAAGTTACATTGCGCGGCCAGGGGAGGCGAAATATTACGAGGATGCGGTAAATGCCGGCTACGGATCTCCATAATAGCGCTGCCGCTTTCACGATGCGCTGATCGACGTGAAACACACCCGCAGCCGGCGCTAATAAATACTTAATCCCTGGATTATCCAAAAGCGGTCGGTTAGTACGATGCGATCGTACTTAGTCCGCATGAATGGCGTACGTAAAAGAACGACGCGACGCGAGAATCGCTAGATGAAACAGCGTGACTCTTGATAAACAACAGGAGTTTCGACAAGATCTCGTGTATTAATTAAGGCGTATCAGCCTCGCTTTAAACTAGACAACGAGCTCTCCGTGTATCGAAGGAAAACGTTGATTTCTCGTTCCTTCGTGGACTCGAGGTACATCAGACCTACCATTAACAATGTACTTATGCATCACTGTTCGGGGCTACGATTACCTTGCATGATCTCCGTATTCTCGTTATCTCGAGGCCGCCGCTTTAAACATGACTTTAAATTAAATTTCTTTCTTTTTTTTTTTTTCTTTATTTCGATCGGCCATGATCGGTGGATTTCGGACCGTTCCGCCACGGGTAATTTGCCACGATTATCGGTATCGCGGTGATTATCGTTGCGATCGCAACTTGGATCTCTCTTTTATTCCTTTCCTTTTAGAAAAGGGAGAAAAAGGTTGGCGTTATAGCTGGTGGTTATTCAAGAATCAACGATGATACGCTTCACCGTGAGAAAGAATGGAATCGCTAAATAAATTGGTTGTGTAAACAAAGTGGGTAACAGTAAACGTTAAACCATACGACTCGGAATGAACATGTTTCCAATGCAGCTACCCGTACGAAGAAGGTAGCAGAACGGTTTCTCAGTGGGTAACGCGTTAAAATTCATTAGTTTCCCCGGTGTGTGTCTTTCCTATCGGGTGCAACATTAATTGAAGTAACCGGTGATCAAAGGTATATACGGTTAGAGGTTTATTCTCAGGAAAGCCTATTTCTCGAATCGACCGAGGCAAACACAATTAAAGCTGTTCCCAGCGGAGACACGCTCACAAATATTGCTGTTAGGCAGTCGGCGATTATTTAATTCCCTTCAAAACCGGCTAAGTCTCGGGAATCCTGAACTCGCCGCAACGTTAATGGTGGCCCGTTGATGAATCGGCTTCGGCGCGGTTAATTGAAGCTTCTCGAGTAACGCACGAGCATCCCACTGTTATATTTTATTAAAGCACGATAACGGCGTAAATAATGAATGGCGCGTAATGACCGCGATTAAATTGAATCGCGCGTCCGCGAGTTATTACATCGCTGCAGTATTTCTTGCCGCTAACGAGTGTTGTTATTTACAAGAAGCCCGTACACCGCGGGAGTAGCTGGAGGGCGCATTAGGCGGACGCCACGCAGAGTTGACAGCGCAGCGTCTACCTTTCTGTACCTACAACGCCACCACTACCGAGTTTCGTTCTTTCTTTCTTTCTTTCTCCCCCTTCTCTTCCTCTTATTTCCCCCCTTCTTTCCCCTTACATTACTTGTCAGCTCGATGCTCGTTACCGACACGCACCGCGACGCTTCGTCCCGCTGCTTTCTCACCGGACACTCGATGTAATAATTATGGGGGCAAAAAAATAGAATACTTTGAGATATAGGATTGTGAGAAGACAGGCTGATGGGAGTTAATTAGGAGACCTTGGAAATTCAATTCTAAGACTACCGGAGCGGTCGTGGCCGTCGTGCGTAATGACGAGGACGTGGAGGAGTGGCGATTTATGCTTTCCAGGGAAATTGCGGACTTAATCAAAATTGATACGTCTCGAACAATCACGCGATCTCTTTTACGCCTTCGAAAACATTCATCATTCGTAGCCGATGCGCAGGAAGTTTGTTCGTCTGAAGACCAGGGCAACATTCATTCATCTTTACAGCACTTGTCGCCCATATAATTACATATTACGGAACTGTTCCGAACAGACGAGGAACGCGTTACCGCGCGAGTCTCGGCGAGACGCTGATAATTGCCAGAGATACATACATCCGAGCTGGTTTCTTAATCACTCCTCCGGGAGATTCTCGAGCGATAATGGGAGGCGCTCTCTCTCTCTCTCTCTTTCTCTCTCTCTCTTTCTCTCTCTCTTTCTCTCTCTCTCTCTCCACGTTCGAGGATCGAACGGACGAAATATCGTTGTCCACCGTGTCATCGACACGACAGATTCGACTCACGAAGTTTTACGAGTTACGAGCTCCGATCCTGGTAAAATATCGCCATCGATTGCACTCGTTGTTCGTTTCTTCTTCGTACGAAATGACGAGCTTCTTTCTCGCCTTGCAAATAATATCAGGTGATTCCCGCGTTGAACCAAAACTGAATATGCGTTCCAGTTGTATTTTGCCTTGCCATCTTCGAATAAATTTCCAACGATGAATAATCATTGTCTTTCAGTACTTGTTAGTACTTGTCAGTACAGTACTTGTTCGTACGATATTCTTCTTTACTTTTTGTGTAACTTTGCTCCGCTTTGATAGAACGAGGGGAAGAAAGTAGCCAGCGGCAAGTTGTCGTTTAACGATTCCGTTAAGTAGAAGCCTCGCAAGACGTTGAATAAGAAGTTCTGTTGAAAACTCACTGTCGTCGTAAAGATCCTGTTATATCTTGGAATAAAGAACACGAACAATGGACAAGCGTTTCGTGGATGGACGAATTTATCTGGAATTAAGACGTCTATTCGTTCCATTGGTACCGCGGAGTACAACAACGAGGAAGAATCGTGAATGCCAAGATGATTTTTGGACTGTCGGCTTTAAAAGACCATCCGAACATATACGCTCGTAAACTCATTAAGAATAATCCCTCGTTAAAGGGGGAGCTGGTATACTCTCTCTCTCTCTCTTTACGTTGAATTATTAAGCTATAATACGAGTCGTGTCGCAGGAAGAAGTCGCGATATGGTTAAGAGTACCGCGAAGGGTACCACGTTTAATTACGCCGTGTCGTTTTTAATTAGCGTTTACCGTTGACCCACTTGCCGAGGTTGTTCAATAAGCCGTATCGAAGTGATTCTCCTTTCTCGTAATCGATAATTTTCACTTTAATAAATGACGTTAATTTAATCGACGATTTCTCACGAGATCACGACCTTCTTTTCTCTCTCCTTCTTTTCCACTAGCCGGATTAGACCGCGTTTCGCAATTCAATTTCGATCCGCGGACGTTAATTCTTGCGATATTTTACGTAAACGGACACGATACCGTTCCAATTAACGTTAAAACGGCTATTAAATTGGAAAAAGGTACGGTTGGTTTTCCTCGAGCTCGTTACACCGCGCGTTGTTCCACTACGGAGAAAGAGAATAAGAGAGGAGACGTTCTTCTGGCGAGCGGACGAGACGAAAAGAAGAAAAAAGGAAAAAGTTCGACACGCATCGCGTTGGCTTAATATAACATGGGATTTATACGTGCCGCGACATCAGAGTGACGTTACAAATGAGTGGCTAAGTTCGCTGTTGCGGTTAATTAATGGAGCCGGACGGTATAACGCGGCGTTAATCTATGGTGCAATAAACGTAACGCTGCCTACGTAAAAATCCAATCAAAATGCATTAATAACAGGAAAATTAATGCCTTCTTGGCGGCGTGTTTGCGCCGGTGCTTGCACATTGGCCGATATTGCGTGCATATGCACGTCTCATGGCGTACGTGTTCGTGCCGCTCGTAAATGGACTAATTACTCGCAATTACGTAACGGCCGAGAGCACGGCTTTTTTCCTCGCCATTAGTTCCTCGTATTCCCAGCGAATTACATAATAATATTCAGTCAATGGGCGTTGAAACGTTAAAACGACCGATTTAGATATCTACCATCGTTTCGTTTCGAACGATCGGTCGGCTCGCGCTTGTCGCGCCACGAATCGGTTCTCCGCTGCTTTTTGATCCTACGTGCGGCAATAACTCTCGGAAAGCACACAGCCTGTTTGAACGACCATGCGGTACATCCGTGTTGCCGTGCTCTTTCGTATCACCGTACCGATCGTTTAAAAACCCATTTAATAAATTACCAACAGCCTACGCGTATAATATAAAATATCGAAAGATGATCTCCGTGTTCCCGTGTATAATCTGCGATAATATTCGACAGAAAATGCCGGTTATCAGAGAAATCACGACACATTTGATGTTGTAATCGACCGAGTAACGAGCGAGTTTCGAACAAACGTGGTAGAGCAGGCGAGCTCGGACCGAGCCACCGATGTCCGATAATCGTGTCCCTGACTTATTCAAGCATCGATCTACGGTAATTGCAGCGCGACGAAAAACGCGTAATAGTCTTACTATCTGGGACGAGAAAATCGCGCGGCGAATTAAAATCGATAAAAGAGATTGGGAATCCGACGGTGACACGCGCGAATATATCGATCAAACCATGGTGCCGTGTGCTTTTCACGAGATAGAAGCTCGCGATGGAACGTCGTCGTCCCGTCGTCCCCCATTATCCACGTCCACTCTCGCGGTTTAATGGGATCGCGAACTGGCTGCCTGATCGCACCGTTCGATTTTCTCCGGCTCGTCTTCGTCTCCGGTCTCTCGAACGGCGGAACTTGATAGCGATTGCGTCATCGAGTTGCGACCAGGCTGTTTCTACATCTAGACGGCTCGACGACGGCTACGTTTTTAGACCCTAAGCCCTCTTACTCTCGTTTTCTGCCCGTTTCGTCTCTTTCTCTTTCCCCTTTCTCCTTCTCTCCGTTCCCACCTCTGGCGAACACGCCGTCTACATCTCCTTCTCGCTCCCTTTCTTCGGCAAATCGTGCAGAACACCGGACTGAGAAATACGCTCGGTGACTTGCATACAATAGAAGAGAGTGATGGGCAGTTTTCTGAGGGATCCGGAGTCGTTGCAACGCGCGACAGCTGTCACGACGTTCTTACCGAAGAGGAAGAGAGAGAGAGAGAGAGAGAGAGAGGCTCGATAAGAGTCAAGAATAAACCCGCGGGCACACCGTGACGCGAGTCACCTCGGGTAAACGCTCGGAAATGTACCTGTATCGACGTATACTCGCGAATTCCGAGACGATATTGCGGCTTGCATCGATGCCTATCAAGCGCGCCATACTTCGATTGAGTATTTTACGTCGACGAAGAACGGGGCGACGTTGGCTTTCGGAAATAATCGCGTGCTTTCCGTAGGCAGAACGTTCTTATCGTGCTACCTTCTTAGAGGAACACGTTGTGGAAATAACTACAGGAAATCGAAGTTAATCTTTGTCGTAAATTTACCGCGGCACACGCTGCTTTCTGTGGGATATTCGAGCGATTTGTCTGGATATTTTCGATTTTAACACGATGTAAATTTTTCGCGTCGCTTCTGCAATTTGCCGTTCGCTCTTTCGATATTTCGAATCGACGATACTTTGTTCCGAAACGAAGCCCCTGAAGAATCATTAGAAGCCAGTCAGGTGCATAAAGGCTGGCAAATGACCGGCACTACTTTTCAATTATATCTTTTGATCGTAAATTTGAAAACGCATAAAACGTATCCCTATAAATTGCCCAAGGACGCGGACTTTCGTTCGCATAAGAAAATAAGTGGCTGTACTAAGAAGATTATGAAAGGGATCGGGCGTACGTGTGCATACGCATCGGGCCGTAAATCTAAAGCGAATCCAGCACGAGGTTTTATGTTTCACCGCGTTTACGCTTCTCATTACGTTTCAACGCAAATTACACAACAATGCGGAACGATTCTACCATCTCCTTGTCTTTTTTCTTTCACGCGATTGCTCCGATACAACGCGCGGATCATTCCCCTATTGGCTTCTATCGTTTCGAACGCAACGAACGATTCCCTTGTAATTTTGGATTTGACAAACCGCGGCGAACAAACGGCGTTGATCGACGAAAGTTTTTATACCGAGCTGAAATCCTAGCTCTATTAGGTATTAACTAAATATCAAGCTTTTACTTCGTTCTATGTTCACCGTTCATTTGTTCTATGTTCATTTGTTTGGAGCAAAAGAAAGTCTATAAAGATTCACTGATTTGTTGCAGGCGAAAAACCGTACCAGTGCACATGGGAGGGTTGCACGTGGAAATTCGCTCGTTCTGACGAATTAACACGGCACTACCGCAAGCATACGGGCCAGAAGCCGTTCAAGTGCCATCTTTGTCAGCGATCGTTTTCGCGGAGCGATCATTTATCGCTTCACATGAAAAGGCACTGATAAAGAGGACCATCTAGCCGTTGGAAGAAAGATGGAGCAGAGCGAAGAAGGGGTAGAGACCGTTTCGTCCCGGGAATCCGGGACACGAATCGTGATCGTGGACGACGACGATGATTCTTTTTTTTTTTTTTTACATTCGGGACCTGAAGAGCCTCGCATCGTTGCTCGAATCGTTTTTAACGAGAACGTGAAGAGTCGGAGGCGGAAACTAGGAGAAAAAAAATGAAGAAGCAAACGAATCGTTCATTAGGTTTAGAGGTTTAATCTAATGGAAGTATCATTGCAATTATTGGTGAATAATCGTGCGACGAGCCTGCTAGCAATCGTGGCAACGCGAATCGTTGAAATTTCTTTACTTTGTTTCTTGTTGTACTGCCTCTGTTAGAGACAAATTTCTATTTTCGATTTGCGTTGTTTTTGTGGCGAACGTACGTAGCGTAAGAATCGTTCATATTTAAAATATTCGATGGAAATTTATTTATTCTTTGTGCAGGTGTATTTAAAGGAAAAAACGGATATCGAACGAAGCTTAACTTCGACGATAAAAAAAAAAAAAGAACGAGCGTAGATAGTAGAGAGGAGCGATTGCTGCGGGTTTTCCGCAAGTAGCACGCGGTCACTTCTGTTTTTAATTCTAGCCAATTTTTACTTGTTCGTATGTCCAGTTTGTTTTTATTTTTTTTTTTTTTTTTTTTTTTGTACGGTTAAATAAGGCCAGCTCAACTAGTCTAGAGCACCATATGTATCGTCTATTGCGAAGAATAGAGCCAGTAAAAGGAGAAGAAAGAGGTAATATCGTTAAGGTAATTAAACGGTTAATAATTAAAGAGAATATCGAACTCCGGTGACGGAGCTTGGGACTTAGCATGCTCAGTTAAATAAACTACAAATCGTGATCGTTAAACATTTTTTAATGCATTAAATAGCGATTTATCAGATTATGCACAAAGAATTTCGCGTTTAGGGACGGACAATCATCGACGTTTTCATTGTCAAAGAAAACAAGGGAATTTGACGCTCTGAAAGCCAGTATTACGTGTGCATTAAGCAATAGAATTGTGTATACTATCGACGGTATTGCGATGCTTTTACGAGTCTTTCTTTCGTTCGATCATGCAAAAAATTCTTCGGTCGTATCGGTGAGAAGGAGCCGGTATGCCTTTTCAGCCATGCGTATACACAAACAAGGTGCCAAAGTAGAAGGTGCAAACGTATTGTGCGAACGAAGATGTCCATTGATACATTACGCTCAATTGTTAAAAAAACAGAGAGAGAGAGAGAGAGAGAGAGAGAGAAGAAAGCAGATCGAAGAATTATTTTTTAAACGCTTTTGCATCACGTTCGTCGAACACGTCACCGCCGATACACGTCTCGTCGAATCGTGCCACGTGTCAAGCATCGTCACGAAAAGAAAAATCGAGCGATTTCCGCTCGATTTCTGCACATTTTATTTTGGCATCTATTACGAAACGAGATAGCTCAAGGAAAATACATTCGAGGCCAATAAAAACAACTTAATCTTCGCTCGTGAAACGAACGAAAAATTGAAAGAAGGAGAAGAGAAAAGAAGAAAAGAAACGCAGAACGTATGTCTACGTTCCTCGTGGTTTTGAGAAAAAGAGTACGTGTATCAGAGTTCGTGTAATTGATGATGCACCGAGTCGGCTGTTCAATTGTCGTCAATCTAAATGCGTCATGTGCATAAACGAATTACGAGCCTGAAAGTAACGTTATCAAAGAAATTCTATATAGATATATAGATATATATGTATGTATCAAAACATATCGTACGAAGGCATCGACTCTGTGCGTCGCAAGTGTAAAACCACGGTAACGTCACGCGATGCGTTCTTAAACGAAGCTACTCGAAGGAGAAGGTACAATAGAAAACACGGTGTTACAAAGGGTCTGTTTGGCTACGCTAAAAGTATCGCGCGATATCGCGTTATTGCATTTTTTCCTGCGAGTGGCTTACGTCGAGGGGAAGTTAAGTTTCCGTGGCGTTAGCCAGATGTATCGCACGAGAATCGGATAGCTCGCGAATTGCAAGCTTGTAAATAGTTTAGAAACCTTGAGTAACGCGACGTCTGCGTACGTATAGCACATGTGTAGCATTCCCCCGTTTTCTTCGAACCTGTATCTTCTTTTCATTTTAATGTCTTTTTGTTCCCTTTGCCACCGCGTCAGTAACGTGGTTAAAGGTAGGCGAAACACAAGAAAAAAGAAAAAAAGAAAAGAAACTATTTCGAAGCTAGTTGAAAAAAGAAAAACAGAAATACGATGGAACAAGATGCCAGTATATGCTAGAGCCAGTTTATATCGTTAAAAAAGAAGAAAGGAACCTCTACGTGTAAGATTAGTGCGAAGATTGATAAATTAATACTTGTTATGTGTTGTATTTTGATAGGGAATAGTGCCTTTTAACGTTAAGGAAGAGAACGCTGCGTTAGGCCTTAAGTATACTGTTAGTGCCTTAAGTCACGCGAATCTTCGTGCTTGTACACATTTCATAACGCGACCATTCGAATCCTCGTCCAGAGGACCAGTGAGATATATCAAGCGTTACTTTATTCGGTCGGGATTCATGGAAATCAAGTTACGAGATTCTCGATATTCTCGTTTAAACGTCGTTCGAAACAAACGAGGAAAATTTCGCTAATCGTATTACCCGAATCTTCATATCTTACTTAAATTTAATCCAAGATCCTTGCTTTCGTTGTTACTCCTTCGATCCACTGTTGCCAATCGCTTCGTCTTCATCCTACTTCGACATCTACGATTTCTATCATTCTATCTGTGATTATCATCCGAACGATCGATCGCGAAACAACGAATCGCGTTCGATGGAAAATTCGTTGGAAACGCTGGTCAGATATTTCTCAGCTGTTCAAGAAGCATCCTTTCGTTTCGTAAACCCCGCAGCGATTTGCGTCGAACGACAAAATACATAAGTACCACGTACTCCGTTATAGAGCCGCAGGGACGACGACCACGCCCCTGGTTGACCGTACGAATAATTTTCGTGCGATCGTCACTGCGAAATTCAATCCGAAAATGAACGAGGTGCCACCCAGGATGCCACTCTACGATCTTGATGACTGATACCGTTGTACCTTTCCTGTAAGGGATTTCTTCGGCGGAACAGCCGTCAGTAATCTGAGCAGAGCGAGGGCGATGAGAAATGCATACTGACGTCATGCCGACACCCTCTTTGATCATTATCATTTTTTTCACTGTGAGCTCGTGCCGAGTCGTACGCTTCTTAACGATACATCCCAACGTTGTGCCGTTATATCTCCACCTCGGGACGATTCATTTCGGCTAATTGTCGACGGGGTGATAAAACGATATTGTTTCCGGTTAACTTTTGCCCGTGAAGCCTCTGATTCGCGAAACGTATCAACGTACATCGTCTTCGTAACATTCGTACGGGATCACCTCGTCGTCGTCATAATCATAAAATTTCGTTTCGGCCAAACTCACGCAGGTGTTTCTTCCTTTTCAGAGCTCGATCAGGCCAAATATATACGATAAAGACGAACCGCTTTCCTCGATCCGAAAAATTTGATCGCTGTACCACATTCCAATCTTTTCGAAGCGTAGCAACAAACGCAATAGTTGTTGAATGAATTATCGTGGAAGAATCGTTTTACGATAAACCGAGAGACAGGAAGTTAGGGATTTCTATAAGAAGCATAACACGACCTATCGAGGTCCTTCAAGGCTAGCGACGAACATTCCACGAGCGCACACATTCCTAGGTCGTGCACGCGTACGATAGATTCGCGAAAACCCGGACAAAGAGTATCGGCAATTTGTATCTCATGTTAATGCGAAGCTATTCAATTTCCCGTAGAAGGTGAACAGTCGATGTAACAGGAAACCGGGTAAAGGACTTGAACGCGACCGATTTTCTACAAAGGCCCCACCTAGAGAAATTAGCATTTCAAGTGCCTTAACAGACGTCAACTGACACCTAACTAATCGAGGCTACGCGTTCGAATTGAAATCACCTTCTGCGATCGAATGGACGCTTTCGGCCGCACGGTTGACACACTTCGGTTAAAAAAAGGCGACGTAAAGTGTTAACGAGGGGCAGAGAAAAATGGATCGGCATAAAATATCCATTGGCGATGATTGATAATTCGAAACGCGGCACGTTTGTGTATTCGTCCGAAGGATTTACAGATGGCGTATAAATCGGTTTGGAAGGTTTCCGTATTCGAAGACACCTTAAAATAAAGAAAGACGTCTGTTCGCGTTCTTTAATTTTAATCCACTTTTAAGATTGGGAAAAGGAAAAGTCTTTAAATCAAAGAATCTTCTCGAAAAAAAATTCGTCTTTCGACAACGTCTTTCAAAAGTTCAACCCTCCGACGTCGATCGTTTGGATCGTCGTTGCTCGATCGTTCGATGGGTGTCGACGTACCTGAATTCGTTGTTAGATTGTTGATTTCATCATATTCTCGTGCGCTTACACGGCTGTCGGAAAGAATTCCAGCGTGGCGTATTAATAATTTAAGAGGTGCTCTTAACGAGCGCGTTCGAGTGATGTGTAATGGCCGCGCGAGAGATCGAGCGAGCGATCCTTCGAAAACGTGTCTGATAAAAAAGAAAAGAGTAGGAAAAAGTCACGATGTATCGAGCTTTTCGAAGACGTAGCTGACAGGTCAGTCCGTCAAACTAGCGATGATTTTCCATTCTTCGCTTCAAGGGCCAGTAAAACGATACATACAACGCGTACACACACACGCCCACACACACACACACACACACATACGTCGGTCACTAACACGCATACCTTGCGAAGCAACCACACGTATAAATTGCATCCTTAATCTGCGATCATGCGCGGTGCTCAATCTCTCTTGGTGCTTTCGTACGTTGAATTTGACGTGCGTACATCGTGGACAATACGAGGTCGATTCTTAAAGATCCATTACGCAGGAGCGCAAAAGGTATCGTTGCAGGAGGTGTGCACGTGTTTGCGTCTAGGAGATGTCGAGCCACATAGGAAACGAAAAGCAATAGCGAGTAATATATTTACACACGTAGTTAAGTATATTCAACGTAGTTATACAACGTTAGTTAATTGTCTGAAACGCAACTTTAAAACGCAATCACTTTGGAACTCAGGAAACGAAAATGGCTATCGAGAACGAATCCAATTGGTCGATTTTGATTTCTCTTTTACGAAAGAATCGTCGCGTTTTATGTGGTCCAAGAATCTCCAACGATGAAAGAGAACTACGCGAACAGAAACACAGGCCGGTGGTTGACAATTTACTCAGATACGGAAATTCTCGCTAAGAAAAGAAAAAAGAAAAAAAAAAAAAGGAATAAAACGGAACTACTAGATCGTAAGGATAGAATACTAGCGGAGTAACTACTTGTACATAGTATGTAAAATTATCCGTTGATCATCACCGATAGTAAAGCAACGGATCAGCGTAGCATAATTTTTCTCGCAATAATGTAATCAATGGGGGCCAGTAATTCTCTCTCGGATCTCGCACGGTGTTATACACTGCGAGGCGCGTGGCGTACCCTTTTTCTCGGCGAATTTTTGGCGCAGTCGAACATACACAATACACACACGATATACACGTACACAGTTTCGTCGCGCGTGCTTCTCGTCGATTGTTCGAACGCGAGCAACGAATGAGAACGATCGAACCTCGCGCGAATACGCTTTCAGGTTCCTAGAACAGATGTAAACGATCGCATCGAATGGTAACACGAATATGTTGGATCTACCGCGATGAAAATCCGTGGGTCGTCGATGAACGTGTTTCTATTGGACGCCGGAACACACGCGAACGCTCGACTGTCGTCGAAGTTGGGAAGGTTTAAAGGGACAGTTTTAACGGTCGCGCGCCACCAACTATTACTTTATAAGAATATATGTAACTGTATATGTCGCGTAGAGTTGCGTAGGATCGATAATATAATATATTACACTACGACTCACTCTGTATAAACGAAGGCATTATTATAACTTTGTACTTTCTAATTATACATTAACCGCGTCGCTTGAGGACGGTCGCTATTCGTACCGCGCACGTCGGCAGGGGAGGTTCGTTAGTGCATTAAAAGAAAAAAAATATATATATTATATATATATAAATAAAAAATCTATATATATATATATAGATGAATATAGATATATATTGTAAATGTGGTTGTAATCTTATTACTGTTATATCGATATATCGATGTCCTTGATTTGGATAATTTATTTATTGCGATGCGAACCGAAACGAAGAGCGTGTAATTATCGTATACCGCGGAAAAGAAAAAAAAAAAGGAAGAAAAAGCAAACTGATTATTGAAGTAATAGCGAAATATTATTAATACGCACGAAATTATATATATTTATACGACGTTATCGACGCGAGGACGCGTCTCAGAGACGCGTCTCGTCGCGTGAAAGTCCTAAAATGTGAATCACGTTTGTGACGGTACGGTCGAGCGAATATTTAAATATCGTACTTCGCGATTCCTACTGAGGAAGTAAAAATTGTTGTATCGTAAGAGGGCGATCCGTGGCTCCGTACGTGCCCATTAAATAAATTATATCGTCGACATAATCGTTAGCACACAAGGTGTCACGTGCGTCCTGTGCGGTACAATATCGCGCCAGTCGATAATCTTATTATCGAAATGATGGTTACATATTTTAGATAATCCTATTATCATTATCATTATTACGATTCTTATTATAATTGCTACTATTACTATTATTATTGTATTTGGCAGGGTTACGACATTAAAATCGTAAAAAAAGAAAGACTAACGACTTCTTCTAACTACCTGAGAGCGATCCTTGTATCATTTGCCGATTGAAATTTTCTCTTAAATCAATTCGAACGAAACGCAGTGAACAAAATTAATAGAAGCATTGTCAGTATCGTTTTACCGATCTTAACGCGTTATTTACATTATTACGAATATCACGTCGGAGTTTCTACGTTCGTCCTCGTTAATCAAGTCCGTTGACTCCGGGTCGCTTAAATTCAAATAATTCCAGACGGTCTACCAACGTGAACCTGTTATGAATGTCCGACTGAAAAATTATCGAGCGAGCCGAGAACGTGGAACCTTTTCTGAAGACGTTACCAGTCTCGCTCCCATATAAATGCATCTGCATCCTCGTTAACGTTTTACCCCGTTACACGCTAGTTAGACGGTCGTGGTACGATAAATAAAGCCGCAAAACCGGGCAAGCCTCGTAGATGTTTTGTGACAACCGGCCAGTCACAATACGATCATTAGGCTATTTTCCAGAGTGTACCGCCCTAAGACGCAATATCTCTGCCGAGGCCACGTATTTGTCCCGTCTGGCAACAAGATTTCTGCACACTGGTATTCCACTAAGTTGTAGGTAGTCTCCGTACTAGGTAAGTACAAATCCTACCGTATACCTCCGGGAGAATTTGTAGTCCGAACGGCGGCTATAACCGAGGCCATAACTTAAGCGGAATACCGTCGTTGATTCCAGTCCTCGCCGGAATTCCCTCTCGAGTCGGTGCAATTGTGGATATCAACGACGACACGACGTCCTTTCGTGCTGATACCTGGCCGTCTAGAAGCCAGCGTTTCCTTCGTAAACGAAAGCGTGTCGATCGAACGGATCTTACGGGTATACTTAATTAATCGCTCGCGTTTTGCGACGGTTCTTTCGACGTTCTCCGTGGTTGCTCTTCGTGTTTTCGCGAACGAACCGAAACCATGATCAAATAAGCTCCATCACCTGTGCCAAGTTCTTGGCCGATGTCGACAAAAAATATACAAGCAACGAAATCATTTATGGTAGCGGCGATAAGGAACTCGTATTTGCCGGCGCCGTGGTATTCGAATCGTGGTCGCGTTCCTGCCCGTTGCTGCTACTTATCGGTCGAAGAACTTACCGGTGCGCTCTTAAGAAAGAAGCATAAATGAAACGCGCGTTATCGTGTCCGGCGTTAAAAAATTCTCGATCGTTGGCTTTTTCTTCGTTTTATTTCGATAATGCGGCCTCCGTGCGGAAACAAACGTAAAGCTAGAAAGAAGGAACGATCGAAGCGTGGCGGAATCGCAATTTCAGGCAAAGCGGCGTGTGCGCGGCGAGCGTGCAGTCGCCTATATAGATCATATCGTTAATTGAAAACGGTGAAGGGACTTGTTGGAAACAATAACGAGATCGGGAGGAAAACGCATTCGCACGGCGGTGTTTCGAAAGAAGGATATCTGCATGCTGTCGGCGCTGCCGCCGTCGCGCCGCGTAGAGAAGCAATCGATGGTTGTTGCGGCACGCATCCCTGAATCGGGTCCGGCGTACCGTGTACGCTCACGACGTTTTTACTGCTCGCTCTGCTTCTAATGGGATCGAGTCTCCATAATTGAATTTACGAACCGTTCCAGTATACCCACGTCGTCCATTTTCCGCGAGCCCCTGTTGACGGCCACGTGACATTCCCATCGCATCAGAGCCCTACGAGGCACGAACGTGCTTAATGCGTCCGCTTGCACACGATTTCCATTCGAACCGGCCCCGAAGTATATTTCGTCGACGCTAATGACGGTATAACTTACTAACCTCATACCCGTATTTCTATTAACCGTCCGTTAACTATCAACAAAACGGTTACAAATTGGCGTGCGCTGGTGAATCGCGGCGGAAAAACAGAGACGAAGGATAGTGGCCGTCGCGAGTGAAATGTAAGCGCGCGGTTCATCGCGAGGATCGGACGTATCGGTAATTAAATTTACTAATAGAAATTATAGGGTATCGATAGGTAACGGATGCTCGGCGGAACGTTGATTACCGTTGTGCCGGGTAATTGGGCCGGCGACCGACGAAAGAACAGAAACAGAAGAGTTATTGGGTACAGGGTCGATCGTTTGCTCGCTCGCTCGCTCGTTCGCTCGTTCGCTCGTTCGCAATTAGCAACACCGATTCCAGCGTAACGATACTCTTAACGTTCACGAGCATGTACGATAACCGATAAATTAATGATTCATAGATCGCGTATGCAGTAATCGATCAACTTTTTATACGTCCCTTATTGGTTCGTAATAAACGTAATGGGCTGATTGATCGTATCCGATTAATGAATTGATTCTTCTTTAGCGTGTATGGTAATTGAACATTTCCTGAATTCCAATGACTCTGGTCTTGAAAACGGCTATCGCTGTACTCGCACGCGTTTAGCTATTTCAACTATCGGCTATTTACGATCGAGTTACCTAAGACCTGAATCGTGTAGAAAAAAGAAAAAAAGAATAGAAAAAACTAGAGAATGCAACTTTAACGCTATCCCTTCTATTTTTATTCGATAATGGAACTACATGGAGAAAATGAAACGGTGTAAGTAAGAAATTACTCGATTTCCTGTATCTTCAAAGATGATAATATCATCCTATATGACCATATCGATACATTGTCTAAAATAACGCGATTTTCTTCTTACGAAATTGATCAGCTGAAGCGAAGAAATAAACGATCGCAATCTAGCTTTTCGATAAGCAATCAAGATGATTCGAATAGATGTGTTTAGATATTTCTGGACACGTAAATCGTAGTAAGCGTCATTTATCACGAGTATCGAATTTTTTTCTACGATCGTTGGCACGATAACGCGAAAAAGTCATCGGTCGCGAATAAGGGTACACCGCATAAAGCAGCGTGATTACCGTTACACTGAAATATACGTTTGCGTATAGTTGAACGTAACGAATGGCCCGGTGTGTTCGCGCTCGTTATTAATCGCTCAGACTGGCTCGCGTGGATATATATTTGTCATCATTAGTGGGTGCGAGGTGCAAATATATTTGTACGCAAGCGGTACAATTCCTGGCTTATAGAGCCATTGCATTTAGAAACGTCGGCGCCGTTTATCGATCGGCGATTGTATCGTCGGACGAGCCGATTCGTAAACCTAAACGTCCCTAGCGAAACGCAGAAACCATTTTCAGGTCGATAATACGTTACAAATATAAAAGTATCATAGAGAGAGAACTATGAAATTGTCGAAGATTGAAATTACTTCGTTATCGACAGCGCGGTAACAAATTACCGAAGTAACAGAAAAGAAAGAAAGAAATCGATATATATCTGTGTTACGTTTGGTAAAAGTATCATAAACCCTAAACCAAATACATCCCTCGGTCGATCGACCACGGTCGACCGACTGACAGCTGTACAAACAACCTCGGACTAAACCGTAATAATCCTAAGGAATTATTAGTCAAAAAAATTAACATGTTTGACGATCGAGCTCCCTAACTGAAACAAACTCTATAAATGTCAAGAAATCCCTTAGGATTACTGCTAATGGGGGTAAATCCTGGAAAAGTATATTTTTTCCATATTCGACGACTACTGGAGGGGGGAGATCAGCACCCATCGCTCGTTCTTATAACATCACATCACAGAAAACATTTTAGACAAGAGTTAATTAGTATATCGTCAAACAGCAAGCGTCGCGAGTTATTCACACTTCTTGTTAAAGGTATTCTCCGCACATTATTCATTTCTTCAAAGCGTTAAAATAAAGCGTACGTTGTTGTTAATTCTGGGTTGTAATCAATCAACCACGCCTATCGTCTTAAACGAGATAGGGAGCCAACTGATTTCGTGGCGTCGATCGACTTATCGTAACGAGAATTTACGACTATCGTTGTCGCGTTGTGTCGCGAACGAGTCTCTCCGCGAAACGGTCGAACGATCTGAAAGAAATTTCTTAAGAAAAAAGTTCAATTGTTAATCGAATAGGAATTTTAGAATCTCGAGCGAATCGTTGAGCGAATGGAGAGAGAAAACGAACAGAATGAGACCGATATTAACTACAGTTTCAACTGGAGCTACCAACGTTTCGGCGATGTACGAACGAAACCGAGACATCTTTTTGCGGTGTTGCACGCGGTTATAAATCATGCCTCACGTGCACATTCGTGGCGAGCCTATTTGATTGCATACGTATAAGGGATTGGATACCACATCGTGCGGGTCCGTTGCCGAGTGGTAAAAGTGACGATATAATTTTAGCCGGGCATTAGAAAGTGCATTACGAAAACGTTCGCAGCTCGTAAAAGGGATTGGAACTCGTTACGATTAGGTTTAATTTTAAGCATTTTAACAATCGTGGCGCATTAGTGCGAAATATAAAACAGGTAAAGAATACAGGCTGTGCGGTCAAATCGATGGTAGTACGATGAATTTTATTAAGTCGATGGCGATAAATGTCTCGTTACAAATGCAAACGATTACGATCGAAGTAATCACGCTTATTACGAAAATTGTACGCCTCGCACGTTTTTCGATCGGTTAGAGCCGTTAGAATCGGTCGTTCGTTTAAAACCAGAATTACGCATAATGCGAATAGCGATAAAATCTTGTTCGGGCTGCTTATACTTAGACGATTACTCTCGTTTTATGGAAATCCACTCGAAGATAGGAAAGAAAAAGCGGAAACGTACCGCGTATATTTCTTAGGAATATTTTGCCAAACGAACGTAACTAGAACACGAGTGACAATTTTATCGTAATCGCGTCGCTTATTTCACCATTATTGGGCCATTGATCGTTTCTAAAACGATCGGTATAAACGCTTTTGTCTACTCGATAGCATGCTAATACCCTTTATGGCGTCATCGTGATTTCATCTTGCATAGCCAAAGTCAATTACAAAGAAGTAACATTTTCATGCGGGAAATCGGCTTAGCCATTCTCGTACCAATGGTGCAAGGCAATTCGATCTCTTTACGGTTCTCGGAAACATAAGAAAAAGTTGATATTTCTTTCGCGAGATGGATCATCGTCGACGACGGCGAAACTTCGCCACCGTATTTGTACGACCGATAAAATGACACCGGACTCGCAACTCACGGATAACGAGGCAACTTTACGAAACAAAAGATCGCGCAGTATACGTTGGTAGACATAAGCAGACACACACGCCTGCATTTCTACGAAACTACCGTCGCAGAAAGTCCACGCTAGCCCATAACGCACGTCATATCTGACGATCTTTACGAGGGAGCTGATCGTTCGACGACGGCTACGAGCCAGCCAGCCCAGCAAGAAACAACGACAAAGTTGAACCTACCAATGAAAACGAACGTTCTGCAGCGTGGTCAGATGCGGGCCGACTAGTCTGTTACGGTAATCGCCGGATCGTCGACACTTTGCAACGCGAATGACGCGTTGAAGGGTTCGTTTGATTAATTAAGTCGCGAGTAAATGTCGGGTGTCGTGTTTGTTGAGATCATGCTCTCGTATTACGTGTATCGCTGGTTTGCTGGATGACTGACACGTGTATCTAGAAACCTGCTAATTTTTACATCTTTGCGAAAATTAATGCTATCTCCTGAAAAAAATCAATGTCGATTCGCGCATCATTGGAACGGACTGTGAGAACGAATCGTACCGAAAGATGTAAAAAGATGTGCAGACCTTGAGAAAACTTATCGCAACTCTATATTAATCGCGTAATTACTGTCTTATCGACACCTATCGTGAATATACGTAAAATTGTACTATTTATAATTGCTTCAACACCTTTGACATATCGACGCTTTAATCAACAACGATCATCGATCATCGTTTCCCCTGCAACAACGTGACGACGTTTCTCCCAAGAAACGTCCGTTTAAAAATATCGAAAAGGCATTCGGTCGGCTGAATTTCTCGATCAGGATCCCGGTTTCTTCATAAAGAGCCGCGTGACGTTTCGATGACGCTCGGCCGCGTCTGACGACAGGCAAATGAGTAATTTATTGCGCTCGAACATCGGGACCTTTCGTTCCTTCGCTTATTTTTTCCTGTCTTTTTATTCTTCCGCGTCAACCGTGTACAGCTGTTCCTGCCGCTACCAACGACCTCTATCTACGGTCTCGAAACAGCTTTTCAGGTTTAGGAGCGAGTTCGTGTCACGTTTCCCACGGCGGCGGTACACTGCGAGTTGCATACATACGCACATGCAAGAAACTCACCGCCATAAAATGTTCTTCACGCATTTCGCAGTTCCCTCTTGGGCGAACGACGAAAGGCAGCTGCGCGCGCGAATGCTCATATTTTTCTATCGAGATTCCGCCGCCACCGCTGTTGGCCGTGAGCAGATTTATATTTATTTCGTGCGGATCGACGCGCTCTCGTCCCTATAATCTTAATGACCGAACTGAACTTTTCCGCTTCCCTCGCGAACCATGGTTTCCCCGTTTTGAAATAATTACATAACGCATCGTTCAAGACGTTTCACGTATCTATAAACGCTCGTTTCCCTGTAGCGAGCAAGTATTTACGTAAACGAAGGTCTGAAATACAGATGGAAGGAATATTCTTGGCTCGGACGATGGTGCAACTCGATCAATTCAAAGAGCATCGACAATGATAAGTAATACGAGGAGAGTTTTACGGTAGCCAAGGTTGCAACCAACGAATTCAGTTGCACAATGATATAGCTCTCGGAAATCAGTTCACTGGCATGGTAGAAAGGTACTTACACACGAGCGTTTGCGGCTGTGATTATTAGCTTTACCTTAACCAGTTACCCGCTACACGACACATGGGTATATCAAGGTTGCAGCGAACTCGCGCAGCTTCCATGTGTTTCGCAAAACACCAACGGATTTGACGTTTCCTTGTTTCAAAAGAATGTGGCTCGAATGTGCTCGCTGACAAGGCCGTTTAATAAGTCTGTTTCTTCATCGATGCTTCGAGCGGAATAGCAAAGCTTTGAGAAACTTTGGATTCAATCTATTCGAACATTGTGCCAAGGAGGATGTCTCTTAAGAAGCGTAAAGCTCCGAATCGTTTACGATCCATTAAATTTCTCTGCTTGTCGACCGATCGAAGTCTGAAATTCTAATCGTTGAGCGCAACATCTCAAGCTCCATCACCGCGCGAAAGCTTTGAAAAAAGACAACGCAACGTCTTAAGACTTCCACGTAAAACGAACGCAAAGTTCTTCCAGCGTTGTGCACGTGCATAGATTATATTTCACGGATCGTTCGCGATTACCAACTGTGCACCCCGTAGTTTATATCGTGCCTCGTCAGATTCGATTATTAGTCAGCACCATCCGTTCGAAGAACGTCGTTCCTCCTCGTCTCACGATCCGTCAAATATCACTTATTTGGTCGTGGCGTTATTAACGGATTAGGTGCGGTTTACGCCAGTTTCGCGTTTATCGCGCATGAATCTTGGAAAGTAAGAGTCGAGTACCGTCGAAGGGATCGAATCGAGAACATACGCTCCTCGAGGTTTTGCTACTAGCCGCGGGTAATTTACACGCGCACCAGTCCAAACGAGAATTTCGACATTGATGCGGCTCGCGGAGGAGATACGGGAAAGACGGAAAATCAACGATGTGTAATATTTATGGTATGTCCGAGCGAAAATTGCAAAACTGCTTGGGAGGTTCAGCTGCAAGAGCACAGATGAATCGGCCCGATAACATGGAAGAAGGTGCTTCGATGGGTGAAGCGTGCAGTCTGTTGGATCGAAAGATCGAAAGAAACGAAATTTACATAAATTCAATGTAACATTTCGATTTTGCGTCGATGATTCTCATTGAATCGGCCAGATTAACTCCACTTTGTTCTAGACTTTGACACGTAACGCATTTACCATTATTTACCATCTTTGCGTAATTTACCATCTTAGTTACCTAGGCATAATCACGGTCTCAAGTCCTTGGTACTCGTTGTTTCGTCAATCGTTCGTTTTAACGCCGTCCACCCTTTACCGTGGCGATACTCTTTCCTTTTCTGAAATCTTACTACGTGCCTTCCATCGTTGGAAGAACGCGAGAAGTTACACCGTTCCTTGTCATAATCCGTGATATATAAGCGTTGGCAAATTCTGGTCGATATTCCCTGTCCCTACGATTAACGAACGGCAACTATTTAATAAAGGTTTTTCGAGGCGCAGTTTAGGCTTATTTCCCAATTGATGCACTTGACGGATGATGCGTATGCACTTAAATCGGCCAATCTATAGCGTTACTCAACCTGTTTTTAACAAGATATTTCCGTATTGTCGCGTTAGCGCACGCACACAACGTACGTAAAACCGTCTCGACCCGCCCCTGTCCAGTCATGTCAGCGCTAAATGAACCATCAGGGCCGCCATAAATCCTCGGACTATCAGATGAGCAGCCACGGACTTGCCTGTCCCGGATATAACGAGGGACCACCGCCCAGCGTAATGGAAGCACTCTCTGTCGACGCTCGAAAGATACCTTCGAGATTGGACCAAGGCTCCTTGTCCCGCTGGACGAACCAACTCCATCTGATCCGATCTAACAACTATACAGGTTCCTTCTAGCAAACAGCTTCTCTAATCCCGTCTAATTTCGTCGGAAAATTATGGAGTTCCTCTAAAAATCACACCTTTCTTTGCCTACGTAAGTGTGTGTAAATGGCCGCCTAGAATTTCGAGGATTTCTCGCCCCGATCTTTCATGTGGATCAAAGTTACTGCCTATTTCTAAAGATACGGTTGCCAGGTATACCGCTGCTGCGTTCGATCTACAACGAAAATCTATCGAAGAAGCTCGACAAGGTCGAACAAAGGCGGAGAACATTGTTAATTACACGGCCGTGCTGGTATCGATGTGGCTGCCGTAGGAGTAACCTGGCCGAGTGGCCAGCAGTAAAGATGGCATCGTACACACTAACGAGTAACAAGTGGCGTGACGTTTCAGTTAAGCTTTACTTTGCAATGTGTGCGAAAGACTGGGAAGAAGATATCGGTATGCCACGACCAGCTACCTATCGTCTCACCTTTGGGCTCTAATTAACGCTGAGATTCATTATCGACACCTCGTTGCACCGTCGGCCACTGTCTTAATTTAGGGTTCAATGTTTTTCGTCATTTTACTCCGCGTCCATCGCGTTTGTTTTTATTTCTATTTTTTTTTTTTTTTTTTTTTTTTCTCTATAGGAATAAGTACAATTAAACAGAATTCTCGAACGATATTCTACGAAGAAATAATATCCCTGGAGGACTGCGTTAAATCAGAAGTGTTGTAGAAAAATGGTTACTTTGGAAACAGTGTTAGAAAGGTCTCTAGAGCATGCACTATCTGCGTCATTATGCAAAATAGAAATTTGTTCGGTGCACGAGTAACAAATGGTCCTCCGTTCGAGTCATCATTTGTAAGGCACAGCTTAGTTTGCATGTATGCATCTGCTGGCTGCATTAAGTTAGTTACGCTTAAATGCAAATTGACGCGTTAATCGATCTGTTCTGACTTCGGAACTCTGTGTATAATGAATCTCCTTACGAGATCGAGCTCGCCGAAAAACCGTGTTTTATCGTTGCCTTATAGAATATCCGAAGTATCGAACTTTCTCTCGGAACAAACAATTCGTAGCTTTTTTAACCATATCGTAACCAGTTCTATTGAAATACCATAGTATTATCGAGATTCTTAAAATCTCCATCTCCCTTTCTCTATTAAGGAACTTTTATCTTACGATATTCTCACGACTGAGTCGAATCAAATGCACTACGATGGATGCTCAATCGTTTTCCTCCAGACGTATTATTCAGACTATTATATCGTACACGAAACGATGTGAAACTCCTGAGCATCTATTCAAGATTCTATGGCATAACAGTACCAGAAGATAGGTGTTCACCTGAGATCGATTCTAAATTCGCGCCCCGGGCTGATCGACCAACTCGTCACAGTAGATTTGACTCGATCGTGACTGATACTTCAGCGGTAGTAACTTTCAATTCTCATAGCTACTTATGATCAAAAATCGAAACGTCTTCCTTCGATTGTTCGGATCGAATTTGAAACAGTATGCAATTGACAGACGATGAATGGGACGAATCAGACTATAATCATTCGTCAATCAATGATTCATACGTGTATATATATTCATAACGAATCATATCGATGAAATTATTATACCAAAACCGAAACTGTTGTACGTGATGTAGACGGAAGTTCACATTGATTAGAGACGAACCTCGATTACGTCAAAAATCAGATATACGTTTAGTGGGATATTGGAAGAGCAAAAATCTGTTAGATTGTTAGACAACGAAATCTGATAAAGCTTAGAATCTGTATTATCGGCGATGTGGTTTAATTAGTAAGAAATTGCTTATACATTGAATGTGTTACATATACCTACCATTCGATATATCTACGTATATGGTTATAATCGTCATATATGTATTGTGATAGATTATGATACCGATTTTACAAATAAGAGCAACATTCTTATAGAAAATTAAATTTTTTTACATATTTAATCCTTATATAGTAATGAAACGACGAGAAGTTAACACATAATTAATTTTCTTACCAAGACGAAATTGTTTAAATTGTTGGACATTCCATACTGGTTCAAAGTTGCTCATCGATGAATTGCAATGGCCTTTTTTCTTCGACTATGAGTATCTCTACTCATTATGTGTATAATATTTGCACTGTTCACATAAAAATCTACGTTATTAGATTAAAACTGTATAAATTAATAGAAATTTTCTTTTAGCAGATTCTCACGATTTGAAAACATGCGCATTAAGGACGCACTAAAATGGCTGCTACCGACGCAGGTCGAATATCGAACGATATATCGAACGCCATCGAGATTCTGGTTTCCGAACTCTATTGTCTACTTACGTTTGCAGGCATTTACAGGTTGGGCGTTGTTCGTTCTTGTTCATCCATTTTCCTTTCGATACGTGGTAGTTTTTGTTTCAGGAGATTAGAATAATTTCGGAGAGTTAAAAATGACAGACGATAAAACAGAATTTGTAAGTACTTCGAATTATTGCGATAGCGTCCATTAATCGAATATAACCTCACTTTCTATAACACTCCGTTTAGCTTGTACATTTTACATAATTGCCCTTTTTTATTTATAGGATTGGGGAAACGAAAAATTGCAACGTGCTCAGAAAACGGTGGACGAATCTTCTTATGATTTGGAAGCATGGAGCATCCTTATCAGAGAAGCGCAAAACAGACCTATTACAGAAGTAAGGCCAGTTTTTGAAAAACTTGTGACTGTGTTTCCTTCTGCAGGTCGATATTGGAAAATTTATATAGAACAAGAGGTAACATTATTACGGTCTCAGTAAACTATATCTGTTAAAAATTGTAATGTGATTATTATTGAAACAGAAAGCTTATTTTATAATTTTTATGACTGTTTCAGATGAAAATGCGCAACTTTGAAAAAGTGGAAAAGGTATGTTAATATTAATTGTATGAGTTTCAAAATTTAACGAAAGCACTTTATATATTATCAAACTTCTAGTTATAAGTAATGTTCAAGTTCGGGATGATACATAGTTTCCGCTATTGATTTTAAAATAAAAGCATTGGTTGAACTTTTTTTTAATACAGATTCATGATATGCATGTTTGTTTATTAATCAAGAATGGTTATAGATTAAATAACCATTGTATAAAATAATATAGTTTTTAATTAAACGTTGGTATTTAAAAAATTCTATTTTAATTTTTTAGTGTAATAAGATTACATTTAATAATGACAAAATATTATTAACCCACTGTGATCAAATATTATCATACAATGTGATTCTAAGCACTTTTCATATTATATGAGGTGAATAAAAACAATATTTCACCATACACAAATATCTCATTGATTACAATTGATCTGTTGGTATATTTGGGAGGTTGTTTTCTTTGTTGAACGATGTATACGTTGAAATATATTTGTTATAGCAAGCTTAACAACAATAAATATACATTACTAGTATAAATCAACTTACGAAGGCAACTTTCTGAATGTAACAGCCTTGTATTCCTTCCTGCAATACATTTTTTAGTGTGCTTGGATTATATTACTCGAAATAAAATAATAATCATATTACATGAAGTGTAGAAATCTTATTAAAAACAGTATGAAATAAAAATATTATGAACAAATATCGAGCATTAATTCGATTGAATTATGTTTGTGTAAAGTATATTTACCTCCTTACAAATAAGGAAAGTATTAATGACACCCATCATTGTCTCGGTATTACGTGTAGCTTTGAGACGATTAATATTTCTAGATATTGTTTCATGAGTATGCTTTGGGAATTAAATCATTTTCCTTCCCCCAGCGCAATATTTGAGACTTCAAATATTGTGAAAATTCTATAGAGGTAGCATAAGGTGATGAATACATTGAAATGTTAGTTCGTTGTACGGTTATAATATATAGTAGAGATAAATAATTCCTATGCTAATTTTGCTATGTTTTGTCACCTTATGTTGCTTCAAATTGTCTAAATTTTTTTATGAAGTTTTGGGATCATTCATTTCTAGATCCCACATAGGTGAATTATATTATTAACCCCACTTACAAAAAATAAATAAACTTTTTATTCAATGGGGTTTATTTTATGTTACCTTTATAATCTCATATCTGGAAAATTTTTCCCTAGTTATTTCCCGATGAAAACATGTTTATTCAATAAACCATTCTCAATTGATGCACTGGTGCATTATTATTTCTCCCATTACATACAAACAATATTGTTGTAGTGATTGTATTAAAGACTTGCTTAATAAATTATTGAATTTTTACTTCCCGATATTTTGCTGTGATTCTTATTGATTTTATCAATAATGTTTAAATATGTGTTTAAAAAAAGACTTGCCTATAAGGGTAAGTAAGGTGGTAGATATGTAATGTTTTGTGTAACCACACTTAAATAAGCTTCAACGGATGTTACGCTATTTTCTTATATTTCATCTAAAGTATTTGTTTTCTCTGACAGCTTTTCCAAAGGTGCCTCATGAAAATCTTAAATATTGAGTTGTGGAAACTTTACCTTTCTTACGTGAAAGAAACAAAAGCCAGTCTTGCAACATACAAGTAAGTACTTTTATTAAAAACAATGTTCTTAATAAAATAATTGCACCAAGATTTATTACATGATTTATTCATAGGGAAAAAATGGCACAAGCATATGACTTTGCATTGGATAAAATTGGTATGGATATACATTCCTATAGTATATGGAATGATTACGTTACATTCCTTAAAAGTGTCGAAGCTGTTGGTTCATATGCTGAGAACCAGAAGATCAGTGCAGTGAGGAAGGTAATAAACTATGTGTTCTTGTTGAATTATATGTTAATATATTTTATTGATTTGCTTCATACATCAGTATTGTTAATTACAGGTGTATCAACGAGGTGTAGTTAATCCTATGATAAATATGGAACAATTATGGAAAGATTATATGGCTTTTGAACAAAATATTAATCCAATAATTGCAGAGAAAATGGCTATTGAACGTTCCAGAGATTATATGAACGCAAGACGAGTTGCCAAAGAATTGGAAGCTGTAACAAGAGGGTTGAATCGAAGTGCTCCTAGTGTGCCTCCAACCGGTCATCCAGAAGAAGTTAAACAGGTAATTATTGAACTACTTTGTAAATATTATGATATAAATGTTTAAACATAACAAAATGGTATTATTGTATTAGGTTGAATTGTGGAAGAAATATATCGCATGGGAACGTAGTAACCCTTTAAGGACTGAAGATACCTCTTTAGTTGCTCGCAGAGTAATGTTTGCTATAGAACAGTGTTTATTATGTTTGGGTCATCATCCTGCTGTGTGGCACCAAGCTGCACACTTTTTAGAGCTTAGCTCAAAAATATTAACGGAGAAAGGAGATGTAAATGCTGCAAAAAATTTAAGCGACGAAGCAGCAACGATGTTTGAAAGAGCAACAAGTACATTGCTGTCCAAAAATATGTTATTATATTTTGCGCATGCGGATTTTGAAGAAGGAAGAGTAAAATATGAAAAAGTTCATCAAATATATCAAAAGTTCCTTGATATACCTGACATTGATCCTACACTAGTTAGTATCTGTTGTTTGTTAATATTAAATATTTTATTCAATGATTTGAGTATTACTAAATTGAACGTCATTTCGTAGGCGTATGTACAATACATGAAATTCGCCAGACGCGCTGAAGGTATAAAATCGGCTAGAACGGTTTTTAAAAGAGCTCGCGAAGACCCAAGATGTAAACATCATGTATACGTTGCTGCTGCATTAATGGAATATTATTGCACAAAGGATAAAAATATTGCTTTTCGGATATTCGAATTAGGTTTAAAGAAATTTGGAGACAATCCTGATTATATACTTTGTTATATTGACTACCTATCACATTTGAATGGTGAGATAACTTTTTAAGAAATAAATTTACACGTATTTTATACATCTCACTTCTAATTGCGTTTAATATTTCAGAGGACAATAATACAAGAGTTTTATTCGAGAGAGTTTTATCATCTGGTAGTTTAGAACCTGAAAAATCAGTGTAAGTGATAAATCTATTTACTTATAATATTAATAAACATGTATGAATTATTTTTATAACTAAGGTTACTTAATATTTATCTTGTATGTAATATTATTTTTAGCGATATATGGAACCGCTTTTTAGAATTTGAATCTAATATCGGAGATCTGGCAAGTATTGTTAAAGTTGAAAAACGACGTAGTGCTGTATTAGAAAAGGTATTATTGACCTGTTTAACACTTTTTTGTAATTTATACAATTTGTAATTTTTATTTTATATTTATTTTCTTTTTTTAGATCAAAGAATTCGAGGGTAAAGAAACAGCACAATTAGTAGATAGATATAAATTTTTGGATCTATATCCATGTACTCCTATGGAGTTACGGTCTATCGGATATATGGAAGTATCTAGCGTTGGAAGAAGCACAGCTGGTGCATTACCGCGAATACCAGATCCAGAGGAAGCCATAGCGTCATTGCCAAGACCTGATATATCACAAATGATTCCTTATAAGCCAAAAGTAAATCCATTACCTGGAGAGCATCCAGTACCAGGTAAACTTCTTTATTAAAACGTACTAGATCTAAATTTAGTTGCTTATAATGTATGATAAAAAATTTTTATAGGTGGATCTTTTCCATTGCCACCAGCTGCAGCGCAACTTTGTACCATGCTTCCTCCACCTGGATGCTTCAGAGGACCATTTGTGGCTGTTGATTTACTCATGGATGTTTTTAATCGAATTCAGTTACCAGACCATGGTAAGGTTATAAATACTGTCACATGAGTCATTTTCATTTTTAATTAGCTCATCAAAATATAATAACAATGTATGGAATTTCTGTTGTAAAAAAAAGGTTTTTTCTTTTTCATTTAGCTCCATTGCCAGTAGCGGATAACGGATGTGATACAAAATTGTTTGACCTAGCGAAATCCGTACACTGGATAGTCGACGAAAGTAACGATGGGGTTAGCATTGGATCGAAACGTAGAAGAACGCGCTTAGGTGATGACAGCGAAGAAGAAGACTTACCACCGCCACCCGCAAATGACATATATCGCCAAAGACAACAAAAACGAGTCAAATAAATAAAAGAAAATTACATATTCACCAGAGTTATTACGTATCGTCTCCATGTATTTTGGAGAAATTTGATACATGTTGTCATATATTTTTACATTTTCTGTTTGTTCTGAAAGAAGTTTCCTAAAAGAACAAACCTATTATTACTGAAACGCGTACGTTACGTATATATAAACAGCTACTAAATTCCTTATGTGACACTGTGCACAATATTTTGAGTACTGTGTACTCAGAAATCCTATATTTACATTGTTGATTTCATCTTTGTTCAAATGTGTTCATTTACATATGAAGTGTCTAATATGTATATGAGATGTAAGAGGACAAAATTGAGAACGTCCAATAGATTGAAATTGAACGTACTGTTATCTACATCGTACCACGGATTTAGCATAGGCATAAGATTGAGATTTAATTTTTTCACCAGCGTTTATGACAATTTATATCAGATATAAGTAAAACGTTTCTCGGACTATAAAAAATGGTTGCACAACTACTTTAGAACGAAAATAATAGGAGTCACACTTATGATTTTATTGGAGTAAACACATTCATTGTATTTCAAATTACAGTAGAACTCCATTTATTCGAACTTGTCGAGGGACAAATAGTTCGTATAATAGGACTTCACTAATTATGCCCAATACCTACTACATTTCGTTCGTGTAATAATAGGAGCTCAGGTTCAGATAAGTGAATTCTACAAGCGAATGATCAGTCAATTGGGCATTAACTTTCGAGTCAGATAAATGGATTTTTATTGTATATAAAAATATTGTACGATTTAGAAAGGCTATTTTACGCAAAAATTGCTACATAAAAAATATAAATGGAGAATAGACAATTTATGTTTTTAGTTATAAAAAAGTTTCTTCTCGTTGTACAGTATCGAATCAAATGTATTCGAAAAAATAGTTTCCTTATTTCGTTCCTTATTTCAATATTTGTATTTATTTTTATAAATTTTATATACTTTTCTAGTAACTAACTATTAATGCGTTATCTATTATTTTCTGTTTTCTTTTTTAAAATTTGTTAAAACAGAATATCTGCGGAAAACTATTTATCCGAATACGCTTGTCCCACTCTGTATTGTTAAGACGATCTGTATAATTCAATGTACAGGACCAATAAATTGTCGAAATCCCACTGCGATTTTTTATTCAAGAATATTTCTATCTTTTATCCGGAGAAAATTGACGTTTATGGCATTCATATGCTAGTGAGATGGTACATGTCCACCTTTTAGAGCTTTAGTCAGCAGGTATAACTACTCAATGAAGGCGCAATTAAACTTTGATCACTGTAACTAGTTCGAATGGCTGTTAACGGACCTCTCGGGAAATTGTAAGTTGAGCTATATGCTACGAAAATAGTTGTTCTCTGAGATTGGAATCGTTTTGAAATTTGCACGTACAGTTGCAGCTTTAGTTGGATTTAGTCAAGTGCTATTTATATTGAGATATGGTATAATTTAAACGATTCAAACCAAGAAATACTAAAAAAGTTATCTAATTGTTTGTGATACAACATAGTATCTTTGGTTAATCAAATAGTTGTAACGCTTCTCCTCAATCTGTCGCTGTGCCTATACCAACTGTGTGCAGTAGAAGCCGCGGAATCTGGAGGAATCTCTATTACACAGGCATAAATCCCTACACGTTTAATGCGTAATTGTGGCATAGTTCCACGTCTATCTATCTTAAGCGAAGATACCTAGCATTTGTACACTTCTCAAATTAGTTAAACAAGCGACATTCCTTCCGAATAATCGAGTTACGTTTTGCCCAAGAATACTGATATTGCCAAACATATTTTGCATACTCTCCATACTACAGCGACTCTCAACTCTTTTCGGCAAAACCAAAATATACTAATGATGGAATTTCTATTTTCTTCTGCTACGATACTTAGATCGAATTCCTTTGAGAGTTCTCTAATGTTGGTAGCAATTCCGTAAAACAAAGGAATTCTACTGGCAGAGATTCTCACAGCCACCTGAACCTATGGATCCAGGTGTTTCCGTACCGATTCAATAACCCGCCGTCGCGCCATTTAAATGTCTAATGTGTCGCCATTTCGTATTCTGAAACGTCTTTCTTGCTTCCGTAGAAAGGAATCTCAATTCGCAAAAAACCAATTTGTTTCCTAATTTGCAACTTCCATACATCCTTATTTCGCTGCAACGTTTTAATTATAACGTTATATATTTAAAGGAAAACCTACATGAGAAAGTATTTACATTTTTATATTCGTTTCTTTTTCATGAAATAAATGAAAAAAGAAAAAGATTGTCACACATTGGAACAAATTTTTCAATGCGAGATTTTGCCACGTATGATCTTTATTATCGGTGGAATCCGTGAATGAAGAATAAATTATGAAGATACGAATTCGAAAGATACGTCCTCGATACGCGGTGGTTTCGTTAAAATTATTTCAACGCAATTTTCCGCATCACGTGTTGTTAAAACGTGCTACCATATTTGCTTTCATACGCTACACCCTATTATGCTAACGGTTTCTTAACGAGCCACATGCGTGGCACGAAATGCAATAGTTCAGCGCAGCTTGCCTCGTCTCTACATTGATTAATCGTAGTCGCCATCAAGTTCATAGTTGTATATACCTTGCGATTATGTAGTAGAAATTGGAACTATGAAGGGAGATGAAACAATGCAAAGTATCTGTACAATCTACTATGCAAACAGCAACATTTCCGAAACACTATGAAACCTAACAAAATTTATCCAGAACTTGGCAAACTGAAACGATATTATACGCTAGACCAATGTACATACATAGACAGGATATAAAAACAAGTAGGGGAAAAACTTTAGGTACACATAGTACTCGTCGAAGCAGGCAAAACAGTCTCGGTAAACATGGATCCAAAAACCATTAATTTCCGAGTTACAAGAGGTTTTTGTCGGTAAGACGTTACCTTTACGGTATATATTCGATATGTACCCCGTTCATTTCAACATGCACTTTGGCACGTTTCCTCGTAGAAGCACGCACACGTCGATCCCCGGTATTTCTCTTGTCTCGTGGCAGTGTTTTTCGATTCGTCGTATCAACTATATATCTGACAAAGCAACTAGTTTACTGCACACTGTACTTTTATACACCGAACATCTCGTAACTTCGAAACTATTAGTGGCTTTTGGATCCACGTTTCCTAAAACTCTTTTTGCTCGTTTCGATAATTGTTACATGCCCCAAAGCTTTTCTCCGGTTATTTTTTTTTTTTCTTGTACACTCTGTATATTCAAACACGTAGAAAATGTACAAAGATCGGGTGTTTCGCTATCTATTAATTCAAAATTTAATATCGTATCAGTTTCAATATTCCACTATTTGACGTGGAAGGAAAAACTGCGAAGAAGAAACGAATTCACATTGAGATTTACCAAGGGATGCCTGCAGCTAGGTAATTAAATTACAGAAGCGGAGAAATTAATTGAGTATTGCGCAAATACAGAACAGCTACAATAGTCTTTGAAATAGCGTTTAATTACAAAGGGTCTTTGCAACCTTTGATTTAGCTAGCAAACATACAAATGTCACGTACAGTCGCATATACCGAAACGAGCCTGGTTAGTTTAGACAATAATAGCATTCGCATTTGTAAAAGTCCAGACACGAATGAAATTCGTTGTAAAAGAATTTCTGTTATGATCTTCGTCTTCTAATTCGTAATTTGCAATCTCCAATTTATAACTGCCAATTTCTAACTTTCAACGTTTAGTCAACAAAGCCCAACGATTTAATTTTCACACCTATAATTCTTGATTATGCAACAGTGTCAAACAGCCAGGCTTATTCAATCGTCTACGATATGTGTACAGGTCGATCCGAAACGATTAAATTTTCTTTTTATAGCCAGGAAGGAAAAGTGCAGTTTACGCATATCCGGCAATGACCGTACTTCCTGGTTACATGGGACTTTATTACCTATGGTGTTGACGGTAATACCCACTAAAAATCCCGTCTCCTTGTTCCATGTGCTGGATACATGTAAACCTACGACACGACTAAAAGAAGCGTTCAAACTTGAGACGCGAATAATTTCTTATTATTAAAGCCTTAGGAAAATTCTTCGATTTTCCTCTAAATTCTCCAAATTCTTAGGTATACAGGTATATTTTTCAAAGTTTCATGCAACTACTCAAGTAATCAGTAGATTCTCATTGTTCTTGAGGCGTACATTCCTGTTCGGATCGGTTCTACTTGCTCGCGGCGAAACTATCGAAACATAGATTCTAACAGACTTGGTGCGAGGCGAGGGGGGTGGTGGTTAACGAAGATTTTACAAACTAGCTTCGCCATTAATTTCTACAACGAGAAAATTTAGGGAGGCGTTCTCTGGTAACCGCCTGGGACGCAACTTGGAGAGCTCTTTGAAACTTTGGTTCTATCTCGGAGGAAGACAAATGACAAGAGCCGAAAGGAGCTCCAGAAACTGGTAGTTGGCCTTTCATAGAATGCAAACGCATAATTCTCCCACTTCGGAGAACGGCGAGAACGAACTATCCCGAGATAGCGTGTAAGAGTAATTTCTTCGGCAAATCGATGAAAAAGTAGAAAGATCTGGCTTCCGGTCCTGAGGTGAACGGGTTATCTTGCTTTACTTCGTTGGCGAATAAATCGATAATCTTCTCCGTACGCAAAATAATTTTTGTATACGCCGTGGGAAGAAGACAAAGTGGAGATGCTTGAAAGAAAAGAGCGTTTGCTAGGATCGTTGAAATTTGGCCAACATTTTTAACGTTACACCGTACGAGTAACGATAATTCATTCGCAACGTAAAATTAAATAAGGGAAAAAAGGAACGCTTAATTCGAACATTAAAATTAATTTGGAAGAAACGTGAAAAGCAAAAAGTTGAAAATGAATTTTTTCAGGATAGTACCTTACATCAAAAAACACCAGTTAATAAACTGTCATTCGCATTTCCTGCTTTAAAAACGTTTCATAATAAGCGAGTCGACTGAAAAGAGTAAATGAGTTCGATTACGATTATAACCGAACGACAGCTGAAATTATTCCATGGAAGAAAATATATCGAGCTTAACTCGTTTATGCAAGCTGTACCGACGCGTCACACATGGATTTATAGATACGTTCGAATGGCACGAGAAGCGATAATAAACCTCCCCCGTGACTATATTAGAAGCTTTATCGGAGATCTGATTCAATAGCATTCGTCATTCGGGACCGACATCGTTATCTTCACAATAGGTATCTCAACTATTCCCGTTTCTCGCGATAATGGTGTTTTCTAAGACGAACGGATCGCGGCTTCGATCTTCCTCCAACCAACCCTTTTAACGATGCCTTCGTTTACTTCAAGGGGAAATGCTTAAACACTATATATACGCCATGGTATATTCAATCACGAGCGACGTTTCCTCTTTCTTGTCTTTCCAATTACCGATGCGCTACTTTAACCGCCTGTTCCTGATACGCGTTATCATGGCTGCGCTACGTTATCCTTCGTGAGAAATGCTTGTGCCCGCCGTTGAAATGATTTCGAGAAGAGAGAACGGATAACGTATATTAATAAGGGAGGAGGAAGCGGTCAGCGGCGTTAACGTACCCCGATTCGCCAGAACGAGTAATAAAGGTAGATTACGACGTTAATTCGAGCAATTGGAATCGGCTTATCGGTGCAAGTAGATAACATTGTTTTAAACGCTTAGCCGATTTTGTGCGTTCGTATGTCGTAATTCGTAGATAATTTTGATTCTATCGTGTGTAACTGTATCTTGTGGATTAAGAGTAATTAGATGGCGTTGCGGATGAAAATAAAATACAGGACGAACGATTTCCCGTTTCATCGCGTTACCTAGAATTTTCTTCTCTCGAATTTCACCGCTAACTAAATATACTCGTGAAATTTAATCCCGTTATTTCAGTTCTTAATATACATTACGAACGTGTTCCTCTTGCAACCTAAATAGACATACGTCGAAGTAAACGGGTACTGCCTGATAAAGATTTTTATTTTTGCAACATTTTCAGCATCTTTTATCTTTTTTCCGACTAACGACTAACTTTTGTTTTGAACGTGTCTCGCGTCAAATGACCATTGTCAAGAGTACGTTTACGATTCTATTTTCTATTTGAGATACGCGCCGATGGAACATTCCAAATATCTACTTATTTTTATCTTTAAAATACACAACGCAATTTTCGGAGCTTTTTCCCTTGTCACGCGGAACCTTTGCATCTTTGAAACGCTCGGTAAGCGAACGAATATGGGTCGAGACTTTCGAGACTCTTTAGGAGATACAAAGGCGCAAAGATAAATTACGCTTGAATTAATGATCGTTCTGAAAAGGTAATTTAAGTCGGAGGACGAACGACGACAGTTTTAACCGATGAACCGACGTCCTAGATTTCGCGGCATTTTTCTCATTTGAAAATTATCCGCGGCATTTACAGCGCGATACATACATTTACGTCGGTGTGCATTTTGCATTAATTCGCATTTTGCATAGGTTTGCTTGCTGCAACGGAAAAGAATCTCGACCTGCGTACATTTAACACGAACATCCAGTATTCAAGAATGTTGTCAACGGATTTAGTATTCAGTTTTGTAAAACACGTTATTGGATGGACCACGTATCCGCGATATTTTGAAGTTACAAACATTGAGCTTCGTTAACACGTAGTGGATCAAAGCGACAATCGTAGGAACGATAACGATCGGACAAACTGTTGCCGGATAAAGCGAAAATTTCGCTCTCTTTTGCGCATTCGCACGGCCAAGTGTTTACAGGTTTTTCGAGCGGCGCATCGCTGGCACCAGGAACTTTTGCATTTTCCAGATTGGGTGCGAGCGGCAGCCGAGAACTCGTGCCACGTTACGAGCAACTTCGTACGATTTTTTCGGACGATCTCGTTCACCTGCCGTGCCGGTCGAAAATCGTCATCGATCACGACTGGCGCACAAACGCAGCACGATCGTAGTTTACATTTGAAATATCAAACGTAGCCCATAAAATTACCTCTAAAAGCTTTGTATAAAAAGATTATAAACATTTAGCATTTCGGAAAGCGCAAACTCGTCCTTGTACGATTCTGTGTACGTACGTTTCAGAAGAATTTCAAAATGTGGCGACACGTCGGTGAATCAAACGATCATCCGTGATAGAGTGAATCACGAAGAGCTACGTGCAGCCACACGCTACGCTACAATACTGTTAATTAGGGAGACGTTATTTAATTGTAATTACACCGATGTTCGTGCCGTTAATATTAATTATCCGGCGTGTCCTGTACGCGCATTCCGTCGTATTAATGACGCGGTCCTGCCATGACTGATGACAGGCTCGTGGCCTACATATCCATTTGTCGTGGCTCGGCAATATTTACGTGCCAGATTCACGCCGTACGAGTCGTCCTGACGGACAATGTTACTGATATTAGGGTCGGCCACGTATCGTATATCTACGCATTTGTCCAAGAAATTGACAGACACGAGCCACAAGGGAAAGAGTAACGCGAGAACGTTCTACAAATATACGGTGATAACGACAAAACGCGTTGTAATCAAGAAATTGAATCGATGATTACGGAGGTGGCGGCGAATAACGAGAGACGCAATAAAATTATGCTTTTGAACGAATACAAATTAACGTCGTTGAAATTAGCTCGTTGGACGTTCTCGTCGGAAAGACGATAATATGGACTGGTTCCATTAAATTTGTATAAATTCGAACGAAATTCGCTCGATCTGATGTTGCAGGTATGTATTCAAATTCGAGTCGTTCTATTCGACCGCACGGGAAACGATCCAGGACGGAATGACGTTAAACTAAAATTGACGGGTAACGACGAACGAAGTTGACCACGACGAATTTCTTCTCTTTTTGTTCTCCCCCTATCGACAGTCGTTTCTAAAACGGAACGAAAACGATCGAGCTTAATGGCACAAAGCAAACGTTATCACGTACGCGGTAAAGCGACCGCGGATCGTGCTATGCAACAATTAAACGATAAACATAATTCAGCGGGAGAAGCGTATACAAAGCGTGCATTTATACGATTTGCCGACCCGGAACGTATCCCGGCTAAGTTCGTCACGTAACGTTCGTTCGTACACGCATACGAACGTTCGATATTTTCCCTGGCTATTATAAATTTTCCAGCGGAGAGTAAAGTACACTCGATACGAACGCAATGTAGAACAGATGCATCTTATTACGTCGTTCGCGTAATGCGCGCGGTCGGCCAGAGCTTCGTATTACCAGACTTATAAATTTCAAACGGCCTTTGACGAAAGGATTTCGTACCCATTCGCGAAAAAAAAAAAAAGAAACGCGGACAATTCGTACGCCTAACCCGTCCAATCGCGGCTTTTGTGCCGTTTAATTCGTCATAGCGAACGACCCACGCACAATGACAACAGAAAAAAGAAGAAGAAAAAATCGGGAGGAAAAAGAAAGAAAAAAATAACGCAAACGAGCGTCGCTCCGACCATCGTCTATTTTTATACGATTTCGATTCGAACGTTCATTGAAATCCGAATCGTCGGCGCAATTGCAGCTGATGCATCTACTTGACCAACGGGCCAGTCGCTCGACGTCGAGTATCATCGATCACCCTAATGCGTACGGCACATGCACGTATCTATACATCGGCGTGTCTATGTTTACAAGGCCGGGTATCGGCTCTTCCAACTGAAACAACATCCACAATGCTCCTGTCCGATGCCAGTTTTCACCAAGATATTGGTTGCATCACGGAACGCACTTTCGGTAATTCGGATTTCTGATCAGAGTTCTGTCACATGTGCGTGTCTTGCGCGTTCGTCGCGCCATCGCAGCACGATCGATCACGCGCCGAGTTCTCCTGCTAGGATCTTCGTCCCAATTTTCACCGGGTTCTTATCTTCTATGTTCCGTTGCCATATACATCGAAGACGAGGATTTACGAGTTTCAATCGCACACTTCCTCGATTAAATCGAAATTACGAAAACGATGAAAATCTTTAGGTCGTTGAAACGTAAGCGACGCGACGTGGCAGATATTCGGCATCGGCGATATTTTCTACAAATTGTTTTCCAGAACGAAAGAATTCCGTGTAAACGTTGGATCACGTAAGCCCTTGGCGGAGTGTAGAAGCAGGTAGCGCGTGAAATTCGGGGCCAGTATCCGGGCTCGTACTTCAATTTCTGCGAGTGTTACATATACTTTGACAGTCCCTCGATTGGACGAGTAACGGAATTGATCCAGCCAATTGCCAGGTGCTGCGACTATCTTTGACACGAAGAATCCAAATCACGCGAACCCGAAGTCGAAAGCAAACTTCGTCGACAGTTTTCTTCCGGGCGTGCAGAGATCTTTGTGGAAATTCTACGGGGACAAAACTATCTCGCCGTTTTCCACTCACCATCGAAATCGCGAAATGTTTGCCGAGTACAAATAATTGTATATTTCGTTTATTTGACGATTATCCGGTTTCCCCGTGGCTCGGCGACGGATTTGTCGATTCCTTTGACACGCGTACGGTGTTCGATCGAACGGCCTTCGATAGAACGCGGATAGAAGCGCGTTATTCTTTCTAGAAAAGATGCTCGACGGTCGGCTTCAGTTTAGCTAAACGCGATTTTCTTCGTGCACCGTTTCGCCTCTTTTACATTTTTACCTGCGCAAGAATTAAAAGAAAAAGGGAGAAAAACAGAAAGGAATTTCGGCTGGATAAAATTTCATTACTTTTAAATCTGTTGAATTTTGCATGCGCTGCGGCGCGTGCTTGAATTATAAAGATTATACGTTGGAGAAATTAAATGCAGTTTTCGAGTTTCGAATGCGGACCGAGTTCTTGCGCTAAAAGCGACAGGGGATTTTTTTTATTTTACGTTGCTATCTCGCGTGACAAATTTATTTATATTCTCGTATCGGATCGACTTTCTTCGTTCCGCGATACTTTAAAAAAAGATTCTCTCAGAACCAGGATATTTCTATCGATGCGTGTAGCGAACGTCGGAATATCCACGATATTGTCTTCATACCGCAATCGATGTTTCTTCGCACGAACGATTCTTTTTTCGAGTTCGTAGGTCTACGGCACGAATATCGCGAGCGCCGCGTAAGAAGCGAGCAACGCGCAGTAGTATTATCCGAGACACGTCAGACACAGATTACGAACGTATCTCCTTATGAACGTAGTTGATAAATTGAAGGATTACAGAAATTGTACGATTCACACTCGCGATAAACTCGACTCCTTGCTTCGGCAAGTATTTCGCTCTTTGAATAAAATACTTTTCGAGTTTATAGTTCTGTAGCACGAACAATACAGATCGTAATAGCACCGGCATGCGTGTGTAGTTGTAACAAAAGACGCGCGTCGTACATAAGATACTTGTTACGATATACATCGTGTACACAACGGATCTCTATCGAAAAACGCGGGATCCGATTAGAAATTGCATTTGAAGCGATTTTTATAAACAAAAGACGTATTATTTAGAGAGATAGACAAAGAAGGAGATATTTTTTAAATATAATATTATTTGAGATACGACAAATTTCATCGGGGAGGGGATGTATCCGGGCGCGAAGTCCGTACAAAATATCCCAGTCAAGTTTTAGACAGTACTATGAACTACTCTCATAAATACTCTCAGGCTTATAAATAATCTACTCGGACGCTGGATATACTTACACACGCGCTTAATAAATTTCAAGCCGTAAAATTCTTACGAAAGTAACGATAACATTTCGATTGGTTAGATAACCTTATCCGAGAGTAACGTCATCACCATGGTGTATGGTGTTTGGTGTCTTAAGGCGAGATCTTTCCATCTCACTTTCTGTCTTCTCGCGGATCTTCCTACCAATTCGCGCAAAGTTTGGAAGACTTTCCCAGAGCGCGCGGATCGCGAAGTTACAGGTCAGTCGACTTTCCACGATGTATCTTCCAGCCTTTTCACATTTAGCAATTCTTCCGACCATTTTGGACAATGAAAGATTACATGTTCGGAGTCATCGGGGACTGACAATGCCAGTGTAGCGGCACGCGATTTTGACCTATCCTTTAAATTCCATCAAGGACACCGGGTACCAGTAACCGTCTAATCGCCAACAACAAAGCGAGCAAAAACGTCAACTCGGTCTCGGACGAGGATAACTCATAGGTGAAACGAAGCATAGACGGTTACAGGTGGCGCGGGATGAGGATGGTTCGATAGGTAACAAGGAAAACAGATTCGGATACGAACAGCGGTATATTTCGAACCGCGAACGAACGAACGAAGCGATAGATATTAGCGTCATTGTACTTAATAAAAGTGTACAGAAAAGTGTGGAGAACAAAGACTTTACGATTTGACTACGTACATACGCGTCGTCTAATTTACCTCTCTACGCTAGCAAACAGATGGCAAACAGATTACGTTAACAACTCGGTGGATCAATGGTCAAGTTGTACTCACCAACCAGTCCTTTAAATCGCGAATAATTCTTTTCCTCCAATTAGCCTGATCGCACGAGTGTCGTCTTACGCCCCGTATAGCTCGTAATTAGTTGCCGGTGAAAGACAGAAAATACGATTTATCGTGTTCGGTTGACGACAGACAAGTACTCTACATTCACGATGTAGGACAAATCTTGGTTATCGAGAAACAGCGCGGGAACGTGGTCGTTTGGGAAACGAACATCACCGTAATTACTTCGTTAGACTTGAGCCCACGTTGCTCCGGTTGAACGGATATTTTCAGGGTTCATAGATTTCCAGCACGTGAGATTTCCGGTGTAGCGCGCCATTCCTCCCAGGAGGAATCGGCGAGCGCGCAGTACGAGTATTCCAGGCTCGTCGGACACGGGCCATTTGTTACACGCGTAAGGGCGGTGGGTTAAAAAATTAAGAAGAAGGTTTCGCCGTACATAGTCGTACAGTCGGCGAAATTGATAACACACGGAAACCCGCGAATGATAGATAGCTTCGTGCGATATCCGACGGCGAAGATGAGGAAAGGGCAGGAGACGTAGAACGAAGACAGGAAGAGTGGTATAGATTTGGGAGAGAGGAGAAGCCAAACGAGAGAGAAAGAGACACGGTGCTCGAGTTTACAGGGTGATACTATTAATCAACCGGTGTTTCGCCGTTTTCCCACGAAGAAGATACCTCGTTGCATCCACCACCACCACCACCACCACCATCAGATACTCCTTGCAAACATCGCTGCGATTCGCAGAGAATTAAAGCAGCTTGTCCCAGCGAATCCCGGAGAATCTTTAATCAATTCCGACAGGCACGTTTCAATCCTATCCTCGTCACCGCGTAACGCATGCCGCGAATTAGCTGAAAATTATTCGTTTCAGCGATGCGTTCCGGTTTACGTCGCAACCACGAGAGCCAATGAAAACGAACAAACGATGAACGAAGCGAGCTTTTTCTTTCGTTGGCTTGGTAACGCTCGTTAAATATGGATCTTCGTAGCTTTTACTCGAAGGCATTTAGTCCATTTTCCGGCCGTTTCTTTCTCCGATCCAAAAAAAGATCGTTCGCGTTTATTATGCGCATAATCGTTTTCCGAAAGGGCGAATTTTATACCAGCGAGTTGTTGGTAACGATTCTGTCCTCTCGAGCGTGATGATTGCTCTCACTGGGTTTGTTGTATTTTCTGTTCTTTTTTTTTTTTCATTGTTCGTTGTCGTCGCGAAACAAAAGGTTTAAAAAGCATGAAAAAAAAGCCGTAGGCCCGTGTTCCGCGCGAAATGCCGCGAGTTTTATTGCGTCGAACTTGCGGATCGGCAGGACCGTTAAATCTATCGTATCGAAAAAATAACGGATAACGCATTTTCGACTAGCAATCGGAACGCCCCCGTTTCCTTTTATCTGTCCAAAAATTCATTAATGCGTTTCCGGAGGCAGATGCAACGAGACTTGAACTCGACGCATTCTCGTTCTAACGACTAAGTCATTGGCGAAAAGACAGATTCAATCGACCGTCAAACTGGTCAACGATCGAGCGTCTTCTTAAACTTTGCACGCGTGAAAGTCGCCAAAGGGGAAAGGGTAGCGAGAACGTTTTCATTTCCGATCGGCGTGAGATGGGACGTCGGATCGATAAGAACAGTCAGCCCATCAGGAGCCCTGGAGAGCGGCTTCAAAGAGCGGCATCGACGATAGAATTCTACGCGACTCGATGATAAATATCGTTCACGGTCGTAAAAAACGACCATACAGGACTATATGGCAATTATGGGGAGAGGCGAAACGACGGGTGGTGTACGATCGTAGAAATAGTGGGAACGATCGGGCAATCGCGGAAAGGCGTAGACGGGCTTCTCGAAAGAAAAAATCAAAAACAAAAAATTTAAACACGCACCGCTCGGGCCGGACGCTTTGCTTTTATCGTTTCAACGGAGTTTTGTCTCTGCACAACGTGCGTGCATCCTTTCATAAACCCGCGTATATTAAGCGAAAGAGAAAGAGAGAGGTGGCGCGCAACCGGTATAGTGAAAAGGTAGGAAAGTGGGGACACACGGGGTTGAAACGGCGGGCAAAGGATGAATTTTCTGGCGTGTGTTTAAAGCTCAAAGAACTCTCGCCCTCATAGTCTGACCAAAATGTTTTAATTACTCATAGTACAAAAGCGAGACCAAGGGGGCAGCGGTGGCGCCGGCGATGGTGGCGGTAGTGGTGGGAACGATGAAAAGCGACAAAGGGGTCCGGTCTACCGCGGTGCGGCTGCGGGAATAAAGAATTAAATTGGAAAAGGAATAAAAGGGCTGAAGCGAAGGAGGACGTTACAAGACAATGACGTACACACGGTCTTCCATTTCGTTTAACCGGCTGCGAGCGTATACATATTTCTTCGCTACGTAACGCGGATTCCTGCATATTATGGAAATTTCCTGGCTAGACGAGCCAAGGAAATCGCCCGATTTCCCGTTATTCGCGTCTCCTTCTTTTTCTTTCGCAACAACCTCGATACAGGTATCGCGATATTTGTAAAAGGCGTTAACGTTCCGCAAAGAAATTCTTTCGTTTCGCTCAGTCCGCCCCCTTAATGAAAACGCTTCGGATTTCCTTGCCGTTTTTCCCCTCCTCCCTTCGCACTTCTTTTCTTTTTCGAGCGCGCAGATTTTGTTTTTCGCGCGAGAAAAGCGAAAAGAAGAAGAAGAAGAAGAAGAAAGAGGAGGAGGCTATAATTGTGCGAACCGCGGTTATTATCGGCGTGAATGCCAATGCAAGCTTCGCCCGCGCGGAAGGAAAGGCTTCGTTAAGGTCGTACGTCTCGTGGCCCGTGGCAGCGACCGTGCCCCCCGTGGATTTGTACCAGCGTAATAAGAAAGTACGTATCCGTTTTTGTATTTCCATTCAATTAGAACTGCGCGAAAAGCGTTACATTTTTTCAGACACTTTATCCCTTTAACGTAATGGCTGTGCCAAGGTTTTCGCGCGGTCCGCTCGAAAAGCGAGGCACGCGAACGCTAAACGCGTAAACACCGTTGTGAAAGGCCGGAAGAAACGAAGGGAATAACGCGTCGCAGAACGGCTAATCTTCTTTGAAACAGGCATCACGCGTTTTTGCCATAAAGACAGTGCGCGCAGTAGCCTGGAATCCTTTCTTTCTCGTCGACGACGCTGTGTGTCGGTTCGCTCGTTTTCATTCCCGTGTCTTTAGTCATCGCGCCAACTTCCTTCGAGGGTCTCTAATTCCCTTCCTTATTTCTTCGGCAATAAACACGCGCGAGGTCTCGTTCGCGCTCGTAAATCGGCAAAGCTCGACGAAACTCAGACTCGCCTAACTACCGTGCCGGATACCAGACACTATGCGCCACGCGACAGCGCGTAAACACGCGAAATATTGCCAAACGAGAAAGGATTTCCCGTAACATTTGTGATCGCGGCGATGCACGAACGTGAGAACACGCGAAGAAGCAAACGACACTTTGACGATAACGCTTCTCGGTAGATATAGGCGACGGTAGTTCGATCGTTTTTCCAAAATTCCAAGCGTCGATTCGTCTCGATTCGATCGTTCCCCTAATAATATAATCGAGCCGCGATCGAAACTTTTAAAACCTCGTATCCCAGGTACGAGTAGGTGGAAGAGGTCTTTGCGATCCGCGTTGGTCGTCACGTCCGTGGAACAACTTCCGCGGTACTTTCGGTTTCGCGGCGGGGAAGAAGCGGGGCGTACGAACTATGCTCTTTCGATCCGAAGGAATAGCGTTTCACACGGCGTAAAGTTTATAATTCGAAGGAGCGTCGCGTTCAAGTGACTTAAACCAACGAGAACTTGCAGCGGGGAACACGACGTTCGGTGCTGCGGTTTCCAGTAACTTCTCGCTGCATTCCCGATCGATACGAATCGTTGGTTAACGTCAAATTTTCCTTCCGTTTTGGCTTCACGACCCTTTGCGGTTCGAGCGAGTGATACAGTTAGTTGCCGAGTCGAGGAATCTTCACCAAGTTTACGGTAATGTTTTCTTGAGTTTCCCTCCAATGACCGGACCGAGATATCGATTGTTCCGGCTGAAACTTCACGGAGGACGCTTAACATTTTATTCGAACGTAACATGGTTTAGATCGTCGCCAGTTTACGTTCTCCCCGCTATCGACTACTTTAAGCACCAATTTCGCCAACTAGTTTTTCGATTGTTGTACGCGGTTGAGATAGGAATTGGTACCAACGTATACCCACGTCGTCAACTCGGATGTACGACAGCGGTTTCATTTGCAGGAATTCTCTTCTCTTCAACTATGTAAATAACAGTTATCGAGAGTTGATCGTATTAGAGATAAAAACAAAATCGAGTTGGAAGATTGGTCGTGAAACATTTCTCGTATATATGCATGTATTCGATCGTGAACGAGAAAAATTAATTACCTTACTTGCTGCGGATACGAGGTTATCCCAAGTTCACGATACGGACAGCGCATCTGCCATGTTTTCAGAAGTTGGAATTTTTCCACGTTGCGCGTTATAAAGTTTACAACTCGGATCGCGTCGACCACTTAATTAGCATTTTAAGCGCTCCACTGGTCCGCTCAATAGCAAACGACGCGTCAGAAACTTTGACACCGGTTGAGAACTCGACAATAGGCCACAGGACGATGTCGCTAACGGAGCGTTACGGTACGAACCCTCGACCAGACAGGCACACGACGCACAAATTGCAAGACGCCCACGGCATTTTCACAGTCAGGCAGGAAACAGATTCCCGTCTCACGGAAGACGAGGCACCTCGATATCACGATCGTACTGGAACACAACGCGGCGAATTAAACGTTCGACAAAGTCACGATCATACTAGAACTCTTCGATCGACTCTGCACCTTGAGCGTTAATATTGTTCGGGATTTCCAACTGTCGTTCTTTACGATCCGAACAGCACATTGCCTTATCCAGGCAATATTTACAACGCGAACACCGTAAAGAGGCTAATTAATACCCTGATTGCTCGATTCTAAAAGGAGCATCTGGTATCCATCGGTAATACCAGAAGAGGGACACGCACGAAGTTCGTCAGTCGCAAGAGTGGTAGGAATAGATACCCACCTCGTGGACACCATCGGGAGAAGAACACCCTTGGACTGGAATAATTTGTAACTAGTCGGTCTTACGCTAACAGTCTACTCAAACAGTTCTCAAATAAACCACGATCAGGCTACCCGCAGCCTACGTTCAGTCTAACGAAGCGTTCTCTAGTGTACTACATACCACACGCTCGTTGCGATCACCTGAATAGAGCGAATAAATAACATAATCGTTATACGTGTCTGCATCATTACGATACCTCCACTCTGAACGTTAACGTCGTTCAAGGTTAACGATATCAACCTATCGGTTGCTACTGACTGGACGTCGTCTAGTTGAAGATCGCAACAAATATCGTTCAAGGTTGGCGAGCCCATCGAACAGTTACAGAGATTTAACCGATCGACAACTAGCGAAGAGATGGCAATTACACGGCGTATTTCTAAAAAAAGATAAGCCTATTCGAATTTGAAGGGCAAGCTATTTCGATTCGAAGCGATGCTTTAATTAAAGAACCGTGCGTCTAACGAGTAACTGACGTCACCTTGTTGATCCAGCATTCAATTAAGTTCGAAGCTCCGCTAACCCTTCGTTTCGCCCAACCCTCGGCGATTCTTGCTCGGCGTCGTTTTTCCTTCTCTGGGGGCTGGAACGATATGGCAGAAGATAAAATGGAAACGTGCCCCCTTTCGCAATCGCCGTTTCCCGGAACAGGGCTCTATCGATAGCAAGGGACGAAGCGGCGAGCACATCGGAAATTTCTGTTATAGGATAGCGACAAGGTCTGATTCACTGGCAATTTCTAGTGCCTCGGTTGCCGAAACGTAGAAGGTTTCCAGGCAGCTACAGCGAACATCGCTTTTGCACAAATTTTTTCCCCGAGGGTGCAACTTTGTTGAAAAGTATACGCGTTAGTCGTGTTGCGATCTTCAACTAGACGACGACCAGTCAGTTGCAACCGATCGGTCGATATCGCTGATCGTGAACGACGTTAACGTTCAAGCCTATTGTTTTTTCAACCGTTCGCGGAGAGACGCGGTCGCGAAGAAGCGCGTCAGCGAGAGGCGTAACTTCTCGCTACGACTGCGATAATCGACGCCGCGGCACAGTCGATCCCCTGATTTCGGTTAGGAGAATAGGGATGGTTGATTGATTATGACGCAGGTTTTACAGGGTTAACAGTCGCTATATTTACAACACTTATCTCGCGTATTTACAGGTTTTGATCTCGTATTATTACACGACGCAATATCGAACAGCGTTATGATTGATGAGCTAGCGACGAATTCACGGTCGAATGCTACTACCGTATTGAGACTCGAGTGTCGTTACTCGGACAAAGTGCTTAATTACGATTCGTTAGTAAGTAAACGTGAAGACGAAGGACTTGTTAGAAGTTACGTAGATGACGTAAGATTGACTCGAAAGTAATCTTTTGGTTGTGGCGTTGATGCAAAGGAAGACTCTTGTTGGGTGTGTCTTAAGATACAGGGAAAGCTGATCCGTTGATGTCTCTTTTCGATAGGAAAGCGAGTTGTCGCTAATTTGATAGCTAAAAACTAAGAAGTCGGGAGTGTGGGTAAGTGGTGACTACCCCCAACTAAACGTTGGTCATGGGAAAATTAGCATCTGGTAAAACTCGTCGTTTCTATTTTCCTCTGGAACGATCAATAAATCTAGGGCCTGTCTTACAGGATGACTGCTAAAAGAGATCCTTGAATCGAGAACGACTTGAATCCTTGAATCCTAAATGTTACGATAGATTGTTTATGATGGGTCCCTAGGTCTATTGAGTGTTCCAAGAAGGATTTATGCGCATCTGGTAAACATCTTGACCGCTGGGTGGTCGAAGGTTGTGTTACGCGACGTAACAGGTATCGTAATGATGGAGACACGTATAACGATTATGTTATTTATTCGCTCTATTCGAGTGATCGCAACGAACATATACGTACGTGGTATGCTTGAGAACACTTCGGCAGAACGAATATAGGCTGCGGATAGCTCGAGTATGAACTACAAAGAACGTATAAATATGTAGTACACTGAGAACACTACGTTAGAACGAATGTACAAGTATGAACGATGAGAGGACTGGTCGAGTCAAACGTTAATGCAAGACTAACTAGCTAAAAACTATTCGAAGATGCCCTTTCTTCCTTGGCTCGTCCAAGGGTGTTCTTCTCCCCATGGTGTCCGCGAGGTGGGGATCTATTCCTACCACTCTGGTGACTGACGTGTATACTTGATGCTCGTCTTAAACTGACGCGTCGAGCCATTATGTTATTAGCTGCCCTTTTACGGTGTTCGCATTGTAAAGGTCTACAGCGTAGTAGATAAAATATACCAACGTCTCTGGGAAAGGTCATGTGCTATTCGGGTCATAAAGACCGACAGGTCGAAATCCCGAACAGGTTGGCAAACTACGATCTTTGTGCGAAAAATATTGTACGTAGAGCGTTGAAACGAACTTGCCGCGGTGTGTCGACGAAATTAACTTGACCGTAACCGACGATAGAGATCGGATCGACCGATTGACGAAACTATCGAAACGTCAGCGTTTCGTTGAGCCGAGCGACTTTATCGATCGATTAAATTACGAGTCGATTCATTAGGCAGTCAATACAGTAGCGGGAGCGCATCGAACATCAATAAACGGGGTTGTTGCTACAGTTCGAATAAGATCGAACGTCCAAACAAACCGGTTCCTTCCGATTAACGTTGGGCAATGGCGACTGAACGACTGCGTGGCCCTAGCCTCCGTATTTACGCAATATCTACATCTTCTTCTCTTCTTCTTCTTCTTCTCTTCGTTCAATTGGCTCGAAGCAGCGGTACAATGGCCTTAATACGTCGGCGTATCGGTGCTCGTGCACCCTTCGACGAAGCCGAGTTAGTTTTATTTAGTCGGCAGCGGAGCTAATCGAAACGTTTACCGTGCACTCTGGAAAGCCTGGCAAGAAGTTTTAATTGAATATGAATAATTAACGAGGAACACGAGGCCGATGAAAAAGCGTCGGATTTAAAAGGCGCAACGCAAAACAGCGTTGCTGAAACTACGAAACTGTCATTGTTCTCCGTGTTTCCGTTCTTTCGTTTTTACTCGTCGTTGAACACGAAAATCTCGTCGGCTGAATTTTTAAACGCGCCCGCGTTAATCGAACGTAACGCGAAACGAGTCGGTTGGTTGGTTACGAGTTCCCTTCGTTCAGCCAGAGTTTCACCGAGTCGAAACTCGGAGCGAGGATATTCCACGGGATCATCGTTCTCGAAGATTTCGAGAAAGTGGTCCTCGTCGCGAGCTCCAAGGGCCGTTAGAAGAAATTGCGCGAAAGAAGGAAGTCGGTAGAAGAGAGGACGACGACTACGTCGTGGAAATCTGCTCGTAAGCAGAGCCGCGGCTTGATTTTACGGAAGTCGAACAGAGACACCGGACTCTTTGTTCGAGAACGCCTCTCCTTCGAGAACGGTCGAGAAAACGAGCGAAGGAAACCAGTCGCGGCACGAGAGGGAAAATAGACAACGAAAGTAAACCGTTCGCTGACACGGTCGGCTTTCTCGCGTTGCGGCTTACGACCGAAACACGAAAGAGTCGAAAAGGTTCGCCTTTCGTGATCGATGGCATGCCGTACCGCAGAAATTTCAAACTACCGCGACATACTGCGAATATCTATGATCCAAATGTTACGTAAAATGTTACTGGAGAAATGAGAAAATGTACTTGTCGTTTCTATTCGGAGCTTCGCTGCGGGAGATCGATCGCGAATCTCTTGGTCATAAACGCGACGTACATATTCGTAAATCATATCCGACGAATGGTACGCGTTTTGACGTTTCCATTTCGCGCCGAACGTATGAGAATAAAACTAGCATGCTGAAAGATGTTTGCCCCCGAAACAAGCTTTCCACCACCGATATCAATCTTTAACAAGAAATCCTTTCGGTGAAAGAGCCTCGTACTCGGAGTTAATCTCGCGCATGGACGTAAACTGTATCCGAGCGAACCGATAGAGTAGCCGGTTTCTCTCTCCTCCCTCTCTCGCGCTCTCTCTCTCTCTCACTCTCTCTCTTTCTCTCTGTCGCATCCCTCGATAAATTCGTTGGCGATAAACTCGAGAGGGATCAAGGTTGCGGAAGTCGATCCTTCGGAAAAATATCGGTGGCGTTACGCAATCTATAAGAAATATCTGGGGCTGTGCCGGCCTGGAATGGGCGTACGCGAGAAAAAGAATTCGGTGCCGAGTCCATGGCAGTAGCACGGCCGTGATCCAATGTCATTTTTACGCGGGCGACTGGCTACGCGTCGTCGACGCGAAGCCCGCCTAGAGTCTGGAACGTGGCCGGGGAAAATGGATCGGCCGTTCGATCGGCAGACGTATTTCAATTTCATACGCGAGTGCCCCCGTCATTTTCTCGTACGTAGAAAGTGTCAGGCAGTAATGAAAAATTTACCATGCGACGACCAAGCGGCCCTTCGCTTCGCCTTCCCTTTTTCATCGTTCTCTTTTTCGAAGCGTGCTCGCAGGTTATAGCACCGGATGTACCGACAGTCGTGTTTATGTCACGGCCGCGTTCCACGATATAATGTCGCCCGCCATTTTAACCGGCGTACCTCTTCTATTTTTCACTTCCAACTTCCCTTTCATCGTACGCGAACAGCCACGAAATTCCCATCACGTCACGTCACGTCATTATTCACGCGACTGAGAGCGCCACCGCGACCCAGATAAACGACCACAGGTTCGAAAGGAAATTAATAAGGACGTCGCGTGTTTCGCCAACGCCACGTCACCGAGTGCGTCGAGGCTTGTTTTCCGCGTGGAAAGATGCACCGTCCAGACCGGCTAAACATAAAACGCCGGCTCTTCTACTTCTTGAAAAGTCGATCACACGTAAGCGATTACGTAACGAACGATTATATACCTCGCTGGGGCAAAAAAGAAGAGGAAACGGACGGTCGACGCTGCTCCACTGGCGAGTTTTTCTAACGCGATGTCTGATCGTAACGGAACAATGCAGGACAAAGTAATTACCGTTTAACGGACGATGATAATTAAAGAATCTCCACGGTGACGGTCAACTTTCAACGCTCGCGATGAAATATCCAGCGCTTTGTATCTTTTCGTCTTAGCCTTTCCACGACGAAAACGAAACGATCGTTGTATACTTATCGATGTATCTCTATCGAGTACTCTTTTCGAATCTGCTTGAAATAAAAACACCTGTATTCCGTCTGTATTCGGCGTGACGCACAAAATTCAGACGAAAAGGCCTGTGTCTCTCTCGGCTTAACTCGTACGTACACCTACGTTGACAAACAAACAGTTAATCCCATAATCTCTCGCTAAGATTTTCGTTCGAATGCTCGGAGCAATCTAATTTCGTATTCGTAGGATATAGCGATCCAACGAATCAAGGATCAACGCGGTTGATCGCGATGAATGCAAATGCGGTTACGAAGCTCGGCCGCAGCTCGAGGAGATGGCGAATTCATGGAGCAACCTAGAAAAACAACGGCTGATGAGCACGAGAGACCTTAAACCGGTGAAAATGGGAAGTTGGATGTTGTCCAATGCGAAGGTAATCGGCAGTCTCGGATTTCGTGCAAACAGCAAAAACCGTCGAGTTGGAACCCGACCAATGGATCCGCCGTTGAGCTGTAACTTTTTTCCCCTTGCCCTCATCGCCACAAGATAACAAGTAGCTTGTAAAATTGAATACTAGAGAACTTGTAAGACGCGGCTCGTCGTCTCGCTCGTAGAAATCCCGTCTCGCAGCGACGTACGTCGTAACGAGACTGCAAGTTTCGTCGACAGACAGTCAAAAACGTTGGCTGTGTCCGCTGGTCTTCCTCGAAACTCGGACGTTAACGAGAATTTAATTCGAGGTTCTTGAATATCAATCTCGCTTATCGTATATATTCGTGCTATTTGCGACAGCGTGAGAGAATAATTGGCCGCTTTATAGGCGAACGTATTTCTTCGCATTTCGCGCAACCTAACTTTATTACCATTGCAGGCTTTTCGGAGAGTCCGCGAGGATGCCGGGATTTACTCGTTGACGCGCATCTCGCGTTACGCGATCGTTCGTTAAGTCGAACGTTTGAAACAATTTTTGTAAAAAAAAGAAAAAAGAAAAAAGAAAAAATAGACGAGTATTCGTTTCGAAACGAACGAAGAACGAAATTTCACCTTTTCTACGAGAAATTAAATCTAACGTTGTCCCGATGTAAATGCGACGCTATATCCGTTTCTTCTTTGAAGATTTCTTCCCCCCTCGCAAGGATTATCTTTACATGATTTCACCGTAAGAAATAAATTACGGGGCAATTGCACGTTCCTTTTCGTTCGAATTCAATATCCCGCTTTGCAGAGATGGTTCGTGGGACAGAGGAAAACTCGAGTCTCGTTCGCGAGCCGAAGGAGAACTATCGTTTCGTGGCTGATGAAATTAGGAAATCTATCGTAGAGACTGGATCCAACGAAACGTAACGATGCGATGTCTCCACCGGGTTTGGTCGGCGGGGTTGAGGCGAATATCAGGATTAATCTTCGTTATTCTCGTCCGGGCGTGAAGTACGACGAGAAAACAAATCTCCGGGACGCCATCCACGGGATTTATGCGGCGGTTGGAGTGGGCTGATTTGATTCGAAGGAGGGAGGGAGGAAGGAGATGGAGGAACGATAGGGATGGTTTTACTTAAGAAGCTTCCGGGCCCACCTTACTTCACTTAGCTCCGCCGTAGATGCGGTTGGAGTTTCAAGTAAACATCCGGCTGGGCCACTTCCTCCCAGAAGCGAAACTCTCTGGCATATCTGATTTTCTAACCGATCGTGGCCCAATAACTTTCACCCATCTAACTTCTCTCTGTCTCGCCCCGTCTTCATCTTTCTCCCGCTCCGCTTCGACCGGTTCCTCTCTTGAATTATTACTGGAATACGAGCTCGCAATAATCCGCATCGAAACTTGGCAAGTCTATTTATAATTCTCGATGGTTTTAGCGGGATCGAGCAACGGCACGTCGCAACCATTCCACTCGTCGTTGCAGTCTTTGATCTTGATTTACATCGTGACTTCTTTTCGCTTGAAAATATTTTCCTGGTTAGCGGCTGAATCCTGGCCGACGCTTCCGGGTCTCGCGTACTCGACGGTCCGCACCAGGGCGTCCGATGGAAATTGATCGTAGCTGCTCCAGAACAATACACTCGTCCGCTTTGGCTATCTGGTGGTTACACGAAGTTGTTATCGGACAAGAGGATGGCAGAATCGTGTTCCGGTGCATTTTGTAACGGAATTCGAAATTGAGATATTTCGAGGTTATGTATTATTTCTGGCAGCAGATACGGGGATATCGTGGAGTAATTCGCGATCAAGTTTTAACTGATACGGTTGGCGGTGTACAATAGTTTGCAACAAAGAGAATTAGACCGAGCTCGAGCGCGTTCTTTTTTTATTTTTATTTTTTTTTTTTTCTCTCGTCATAGCCCGTGTTACACGGTTTGATAAAATATACCACCGGGTGTGTAACAAAATTGTTAATTTTAATTAACCAAGTTTTTGGAAAGTTAAAACCAGGTAAATGAATAATGAGCCACGAGCACACGTACATACATCGCAGACCGAGCACGTAATGCGCGACGTTATCTGATCCGCAAGTTTTAATTGCTCTCTTACCATTCGCGCTTTCATACCCGTGTAAATAGTTTGCACATAACCCGCACAGGAAATGCATCGACAATTTTCTCCGTTACATAGAAAACCAGGCTAATAAAACAAATGTAAAGTTGCCAGGCTGTTTACACAGCTCCCTCTTCATCTATTGTCAAGATGTTTGCTTTTCTTGCCGTATTCCCTAAAGATTCGCTCTTTAAACTCTACCCGCAGGTTCAACCCTTGCAAATATTCCCTCTTGGATACGTACGCGTTTCCTTCGAATAAACATCGTTCTCCTTTGCCATCAAATTATACGCGATGTTGTACTTTCACCGCGACTACCGATACATCAGGTTGTCCGAAAAGTTTCTTTCGTTTTGGAAAGGAAATAACGGATGCACCGCGTTCTCCGCTTTCTATTATTTTCGTCGAATCGTGTACGATCGTAACAATAGAAATAGAAGAAAATCTGTCGTACATGATCGAATAAAGCAATATAAAACGAGAAGAGGTCGTGCATCTATTATTTCCTCGCAAAAGGAAAGAAACTTTCGGGACAACCTAATATTTTATCTACCTTTATAGAATCCTTACGAACGTCGTGGAATTTAATTCGAAAGTACGGTCCAGTCGAAATTCAACTGCAAATTATTCCATCTCTGTCTCTCTTAACTGAAAATTCTAGAGTTCAACTGGCTGAAGAAAGTCGTTACTGCGCGTAACTCAAGATGGTTAGCTAGAATTTCAAGTGGTCGTTGATTGCGAGGTGGCGACGCGGGCAAATAACAGTCGACGGGTTAGGGTGGATCGGTTCACCTTTCGGCTGGCATACACACGATCCCTGTTATAGCTTGTTTTCGTTGGAGTGTTTTGATTGCTAACGCCTTGGGTCGGCTTCCCGAAGGGCGTTAGCCAGTTGCACCCCACGGACGAAGATCCGCAGCACGAAAACGATCAGCCTCCCGATCCCTCTTCCGAATCAACGTTTCATTCTCGAAGAATATTCCTCGAAAAGCAACAAACGTACGGATATCTATGGAGCGAACGTGTCGCGAAAATACGGAATAACGACTCTTCCGTTAAATGTGGAAAAATTAGGTTGTCCCGAAAGTTTCTTTCCATTTGTAAGGAAACAATAGATGCACAACCTCGTTTCGTTTTATATTGTTTTATTCGGTCGTGTATGATCCATTTTTGTTCTGTTTCTATTATTACTATCGTACACGATTCGACAAAAATAATAGAAAATCGAGAATATGGTGCTGCATAATTTCCTTACAAAACGAAAGAAACTTTTCGGACAACCTAATACCTCTGTGAGTCACCGTACGTTCGATTTATTACAGCAGTAACGACAACCAGCTTTGCCGCACCCTCGTTGCACCGGCGAACATCGCCAGAAATTCCTGGACGAAATCCATCGTGAAAACGCGCGCGCGCGTCAGCGACGTGTCAGGCCGCGTGCCACGATCTCACCCCGTCCGAGCTCGAAATAATAGTAACTGTTATTATCTATTTAACGACGAGTGCCGCGGACAATTTAGCGGCGAACGCATTATCTAACGACGGGGGTGGGGGGAAGGGGATACGTAGCCGGTGCACGAGGGACGAAAAGAGGAACGAGGACAGAGGGAACAGGTTCGCAGGGATGCACACCGAACCGTGCACTTTACAGCGGCGGCGCGCACGCCAATGACAATTTTAATGCGCGCATTCATCACCGGGGCCAGCGTACGGCATCGTGGAAGTCACGTGAACGCGGCCACCGAGCAATGGAATAAATTTGGCGAACTCTGATGCGGCATAAACGGGGTCCTCCCCCGATGACCGGACGGCCACCGTTTAAACCGGCGGCATTATTCACGTTTCCCCGTTTCTCCCTTCGCCACCCGGTTCCTCCGCGCCTCTCTCTCCGTTCCGTCCCGACCACCATTTTTCCCGCCCCCAACAAATTTACGCGAATTCACACCGGTTGCTGACCAACACCACCGAAAATGTAGGCTGGAACGTCTATTACCCGGCGCGGCGGCCGCGTGTCGGCTCCAAGTGTGCCAACGATGCCGCATCGGAAAATACGAAAAAAGCAACGGAGAAACGCGCCTCTGCTACGCGCGATCCATTTCCACGACAGGAGATGCTATCTTTCTGGCAAAAGCTTGGCAAAAATTTCGAACGGGTCGATTGCCAGAATTTTCTGTGTTCTACTCGTGGCACGTTTAATCCGAATGCGTTTTAAAAAGTACAGTCTATTGAAAAAACGCGTTGCAGTACTACGAAACTCTGTCGTAGAAGATCGGACGTAGTTAGTAAAACGGTATAGACAAGAATCGATCGAAACGTCTGACTCCGCGAAAGCGGCTAACGAAACATCGATAAAGGGCTAACAGCGAAGGGAATTGACAAGGAATTGACCGTTCGATAAAATATCGACTACGACGCTGGCTGGTGACCTTTTCACGTTACCAGGACAGGCGATATTTGTAAATTTAAATTATCGATGGTTAAACCTTTCAATCCATAAACGAAATATCCTATAAAATATAATCGTAGTAAAATTTTTGTCCGTCAAATTGTTCGATGAATCGACGATGTTAGCAGCTCGCGTACTTTGTAATTCGAAAGGACTGATTAATCGTACGTACGTACGCGAAGCTGCGAATTCATTAACGTATTATACGCGACAGGCAGCGGAACGGAAGCCAAGATTCGATTAGCGTTTCGGTGCTGATGCGCCAGCAATTAACGCACATAGTCGGCTTGTACGTACGTAGAAACCGGCTGTGCGGTCGCGTATATTTCGCTATCGCCGCTAATCAGCGCGATTAAAGTCGCTAAAAGCACGCATTGGCAGTAAGGAAGGCGGAAAAAAGCTTCCGTAATATAGATCGCTTGCGTTTCGAGAGTCGGTCGATACAAGAGGTTGCTTTGCTCCGCAAAGTGTCGATTTCGATCGATCGCGTGTGGTGAATTTAATCGATGTGAAATTTCGCGTTTACGCAGATCTGCGTAACGACGTGCACAGGGTCGAGAACGGAAAAACGTTCGACTCGTATTACGCGATTATAACGACGTTGTTTAGAATATATTCCACGCGTAATTCGCGAATAGGGTGAACCGATCAGTTCGCGTTACCAGTTGTCCTATTTCGGTAAAAACGAAGCTGAGCGTGAGGCGATTTCACGGATTTATTTAGGTAGCGATAAACTTCCGGTGATTATATCTACAAAAAAGTCGTCCAGACGGCGAACGCGTTAAACGCGTCCGTTTAACACCCGCCGCGGATTTAAGATTCAATATTACCGTCCACCGTTCCAATCTGCAAGGAACCATAAATTTTTCGGATCGTTTCGGCACCGACCCGGTCCATTTAAATATCAGTAACAGGAAACCAATCTACTCCATTCGGCTGCCGGAAATTACCTTCGCCCGTTGCCAGTTCGCGTTAGGTCTAACGTGTGCCTGGCTGGAAAAATAAATGCTTTCCAGCATTTCGAATCGTAAAAATCGCGAACGAACGAAATAAAACGGCTTTTCCTATTTCACTTGCCACGCAGTATCGATTAAACGTTCATCAACCGCGATGAGAACTTCTTAACGAATTCGCTAATGATATTCCTTCGCGTGGAATTCATTCGTCGAAATAATAGAAACGGGCCGTTCGAAATACTCTCGAACGCTTGGTTTTCGGCCGAGTATCGACGTATTTTCGTCATCCGGTTTTTCGTTCGAACTAAGCGCAACGCAAACACAAAGAGAACGTTTAAACCGTTCTCTATAATCTTTGTTAACGTTTGTCCGTGTAACGAACGGTCGTCGATTTTTATCATCGCATCCTGTGAATAATCACGAGCTTGTCACTTCGCGAAACATTTATATCTTACTTGTCCGTGTCTTCACCGGCTATCGAAACCCTGTATTACACCGACGGTTTTACGCGGAGAAAAATATCACCGTGTAAAGCACGAAGATAAACCGGATCGTTCTCAGCCATATATAAAATATAAGCTTCGTAGCGACGTTTGTTTCCTCTATTATTTACAGGGGCTAGCAGAAACGCGACAACCTGAATCGGACGGCGTCGAATCCTAAAGATTTAAAACCCCTGCAAATGTTAGGACGCGTTATCAGAGGATGTATAAATGCCAGCGAATCCCTCAACGATCATAGACGTTCGACCACGTATATATTCCTCTACGTACATATTACAGAAACGTATATCGTATCGCGTTATGCGATTTCGTCGGATCTGCTGCTCCTTCGGCAGCGACGCGTCCCGGTTTACGAAATCTTTTCCTTCTACTGTGCGAAATTGGAACGTGTTTATGGAAAACAGATGTCGTAAGCAACGAACAATGGACACGCTCAGCGTCTACGTAAACCGATCGATTGGCATTTTCTAAGAACGAACGATAAACAAGTAAACGAAGATTGCTTCGACACTGGTGAATCCGCTTTCCAAAAATAACGTTCCAACTCGTTATACCCGACCTGTTACGTTACAAAACGTACCGACATCGGATCGACACGGAGATCCGACGTCCACGATACGAAGATGAACGAGCCCGTCTGTGTGATTTTCAGCCCCTCCTCGAACCACCCCAAATTGGCAACAAGGTAAATCGCTTAATTCGAGAATCGAGGGTGTCGCGCGCTTCTCGGTCGAAATTGAGCGATCCAGAACGGTGAAAGGGTGGTTGGTGGTGGTTGAAGCCCGATACGAAGCGGAGTATTATCGCGACAATGAGATTCCGCCGCGACACCGGAAGCGGCAGGACACTCGCGACACGCAACGTCGCGGAAACAAAGCGCGACGATCTTGGTTATTTCGTACGTAAACGCGGCCCCCGTGGAAATGTTTCAACGTGGACGACATAATGGGTCGCCTAGCATGTGGTACTATCGCAAGGCCAGAAGGTAATAACTCATTGTCCGTTGCTTCGCGAGTCTGCGAGTCAGGTACTGATGATTTCCTTCCGGCGCATCTAGGCCTCGCTTCGCTACGTTCCCGCCACCCAACCTGGCTATCCTCGCGCGAGCAAACTACGTAGACCCGATGGATAATCCAGCAAGCCGGCCATCCTGCAGGAACGACGTCGCTTTCAATGATCCGCCGAAAGCGATTCGCGCGTTCTCCTTTAAATCATTTAATCTTCGGTGGCTGGTAACTGGGATCAGTGTCGGCGAGTTTCCTGTTCGCGATCTCGTCGTGTCATTCTTTCGTGACTCGAACAGTACGTTGCCTTGTCCAGGGACGTTGGTATTTTCTACCTCCCAAGTTATAGGCTCTACAACGCGGACCCCGCCAAGAGATCAACTAACAGCCTAAGTGCTGGACGGGTCCGCCGTAAATCTTCACAATGCGGACCTGGTCAAGAGCGCGCGACGGCTCTAAGAAGAGCATCTGGTATTAATCGGTGATACCAGAGGAGGTACACCCACGAAGCTCATCGGTCACAAGATTGGTAAGAATGGACGGGACCAAGGGTAGGGCCCAGGAGCCAAGGAGAAAAGGGCGTCTTCCAATAGTTTTTAGCTAGTCAGTCTTGCGATAACCTCATTCAGTTCTCATTCGGTTCTCACGCAGTTCACACTCGGGCTACGCGCAATCTACATTCGCTCTGTGATCACCTAAACAGTGCGAGTAAATCGAATATACGTTACATCTATCTTCGTCGTTACTCTACCTCCATCCTGAACGTTAACAGCGTTCACGGTCGGCGATATCAACCGATCGGTTGCAACTGACTGGTCGTCACCTGGTCGAAGATCGCAGCGTTTGCGTCGTCGAAGAGGCGGACGTCTTGACGGTTGTACGCTTGCCTAATGGAGATGTGAGATTTGGTACGATCGTGTACGGTGGATATGGTACTCGCGCGACGTTCGACAATCGCGGGAACCCTCGAACGACGCGTTTTACGCAAACGGAACGGAGATTTATTAAAACAAGAGGTGCTCGAGGGGAGAATCGATTAGGCATACGTACAGACGGAAAAGAGATAGAGAAAGCAGCGAGAGTGTCGATAAGGAAACTGCTGGAAGACGAAGATTTGGTAGCAAAGCGTGCGGCAGAAATAAGAAATTCGGCGAAATAGATCGTTGGAATTCTAGGGAACTGGATCGATATCGTCGATATCGTTAAAACGGTAATAACAGCAGGCCGGGCGGCGTGTAAATGGAAAACTTTTATCTCGGTCGCGATCACCGTAACGATTCAACTTCGTGACGAAGAGTCGAACGGTAGATAGGCCGCGTAACGCGGTGTTACCCGTGTAGTAGCGATAAATTCGTATCGACTGACTTGCCCGGTGCCGGCAGATAATCCATCAAAACTCGTTCCGACAATTCACGTCGGGCCTAGTCGTGGCTGCCACGTAACTCCGCGGCAGAATCATCGGCGGAACTTCGACGCGCCACGTTGTACGTTCTTGTCGTTGTCGTCGCCTTCTTCTTCGTTCAACGGGAACGCCATCCGCCGACGTGAAGTGTCGGATGATTGAACGGCGAGCTTAAAACCTGGAATCACTCGAACGGGGAAGCTAAAAGGATTTCGATAGAGGCGTCGAGCGTCAAGGAAAATGCAAAAGAAATGGGCAGGCAGCGGGGCCGAGGGAGCGGCAAAAGGGGGTTAGATGGGGAAAAAAGGAGTTAGAGAGAAGAAGCATAGGAAAGCACCGCGAACGAGCTAGCAGGCAAGGAGAAGAAAAGAGAAAAAGATGGTAAAAGGGGAAGAAACGGGGCGTCTCTCTTTCGTCGCAGCCGTGTCTCTGAAAATGCAGATGTTCCAACGTCGGCTTCCATCCAGGCTTCCATCCGGTCTTCCCTCACCTTCTGTTATGCTACCACCGACGGCGCATTTGACAGGAATACGCAATAATCTCTGCTAGCAGTATACGGTGGCGCCTGTTGAGCATTCATCATACCTGTCGATTTCTACGGCGCATCTATCTAGACACTTTCGCTACCCGCTTTAAATTATCGCGTCTGTTCGCACGGACACAGACGCACAGGCCTAAATGTACAGATCGATTCAAAAGATCTACCGGCTTTATCGCGAAGCGACGTTCGCCTGAAAAATAATCCAACCGTTTCGTTGCACGCCACGCGGTTTTGTATCGTGCTTGTTGAACTTTGGCTTTATGCGCCGGTAGTCTAAGGACACGCAACGCGCAACTGTTGTATGGTTGTTAACGCATCGGCAAAGGTGGCGCGCCGTTTTGAGCAAAGACTCTCGCGGAATCGCGAATCGTTTGTGCAAATTAGCTAAATAAAATACGTCACGTAGGAGAATTCTTGCTTCTTCGATCGTTTGTTCGGATATAAAATATAGAAAGGAATCGTCGACGAAAGACAATCGCAGAATCGCGCGTGAACCAACGCCTCGAACTAAAATTATCCGCCAACATAGTCGGACCGTTTCTTCCTGTCCATCGCGATTTAAACCTTGGCGAAAAAACAACGAGAATATAGAAATATTTTTTGCTCCGAGCGGACACGTATCGGAGGCCAACGATCGATAATACGCCTTTATTTTCGCACGAGTCATTTAATTCCAACGATAGTTGACCCCGTTTGAAACAGCCTCTAGATGTATAGGTTGTGTCTAGCGTATATCACACGGCGGTGATGCAGTGATGCAACGTGGGTGCAACCAGTGGTGAAAATATAGTGTACATGGTGCGTTTTCCTGGCTTACAACGAAGCTGGCCGAGCGAAAAACGCCAGCTTCGATGCTCTCCTCTTCTCCTTTTGTTTCCATTCGCCGTTATATTTCATCGGCTCCCACCTGAACGGCGGCGCTTCCAATCGTTCTTCCGATTTAAGCGTGCCCGTTTTACAGTCTTAAAAAAGTAGGATACGCCGCGAGCGTTTCTACATCGTCCAGGGAAATACGCTGCCGTCCGCTCCGTTCTTATCGTTCTTCGTAACTTTTGCCGATGCTATTCGCGCGCAAGAAAGAAAGGGGATATAAAAGGGAGAAAAATAGATTCTCGGTACCGCAGCTTTTAATTTTTCGGCTTAAATTCTTCGTTAAATTCGCTCGTCCATAGGAAGTAGATTCCCCGATTCAATTAAGGAACCGGAAGAAAACGCGATCAACGATGGAACGAACGAAAAGTGGCGGAGCGCGAGTAAAAAAGATCGGCACGCGAAGGGGTGGAACTATTTCGCTTTAATTTGAAGCGTGAAAAATGGCCGTTGACCGTGTCTGTTTGTACAGATAGAAAAGAGCGGTATCGACCGGGTGGAAAAAAATCGGACATTTTTCCGCGATGATTTAGCACATCCTTTTCGGGATCGAGATCGGGAAACATATTTTAAACCCGAACGTCACGGCCATCTGACGATTTGCATCGCCATGAATTTACGGGCGTTATCGGTAATTCTCTTCGTAGCTTCGTTCACTTTGGTTTCCGCGTTCTCCTTTTCTACGAAGATGGCTCGAAGCGAAGGCGACACGGGGCGAAACGACGTCCCGGAACGACGTTTCCTCGTAAGGTAAACGACGATAATTTAAATTCGAGGAACGATCGCGGGAAAATTAGCCGGGGCAGCGTTTCGTTTTACTACGCTCCTTGCTCCCCGAGTTTTACACGCTCTGCAAAGTATAAAAGAATAATTGAATTCAACCGGTAGAAGGAACCGTTGCCCCTATCTGCCGCTATCCATATTATCCTCTGCGCTTAGTCTAATACGAAATTAGCCCCTTCGGAGGCACTCTGAAACTGAAATCCGCTCGTTCTCCGAGAAAATAGTGGTCCGTTCCCCTCGTGGAATCTCCTAATCGCTAGGTTAGTTTAAATAACTTCCTATTGCTATTTTAATTTGGATAAATCGCTCTCGTTGCCGAGGAAATTACGGTTCGTGCGCAGAGGCAAGGTTACAAAATCGTTTCTGCGTTTTGTTCCTCGAGCCGAAGTTTCAATTTATTATCGTTACCTCGAGCATTCGCCCCTTGCTCTCCGCCGGCATCGCCGAGCTTTCGCGTACAACCGAATTCATTTTTATAATTTGCCATATTTTTCATCGCGGTAATACTCCCAGCGAAACCCTGCGCGGATTACAACGACGACGTCGTTTGATTCGAGCGATAAGACGCGGCGCGAATACTTTTCTTATATTCGCGGTTAAATATTAAATTTAATTCGATTGTCCGGCAAATTTAATTACCTTATCGAGACTCGCTGTAAAAATAACAATTATTCGGTTATTTTTTTTATCGGTGTTACCCGTTTCCGGGAAATAATTAATAAGTGGAGAAATAAACGATGCTGCGTCCGACGTGATAACGATTTCGATATCGGAAAACGTCAACGTCCAGGTAACGAAATTAGGAGAATTAACGAACCAATCAGCCTTTCGTAGCTGGCTAGCAGTTTTAACACGCTCGAAACTTTATCACCAGCCGAAATACGAGGGAATAAAAATCGAGATATGCACCGTAAATTCCGATACCGAATCGCGTGGCACTAGGGTCGCGTAAATTCGCTAAACGTCCCCGTAATCGTCGTTCACTGGATAATACGCGTGCTTTATTATTCGATTAAAATCCTCCGGAACGTTTCTTACGACCCGCCTGCCTGCCGGATCGGCGAGTCGCACGCACAACTTGCGCGTACTACAACGCCGATAAAGTAAAAAACCACGAAACACAGGTCGATTTGTCGTTGTTCCTTTCTTCGTCATTGTTTCTGAATGTGATTTACGCGATTGACCGATCGGTCAGATTACGTCTGTGTAATTGGCAACGCAATGGATATCGAATCGCGTCGATTGCACGCGTTAAAATTACCGCTTTTGACGATCAAGAGTGCTTTCAACGAGTTGTTCGAGTTGTAACAAAATCACGCTGTAAATCGTGGAAATTTGATCAATGTTTCTCAGGTTTAACAGGGTTACTTTTCGCTATATTTACAACACTTATCTCACCTATATATAACAGGTTTTGATATCTTATTATTACACTGCACAATATCGAATAGCGTTCTAATCGACGAATTAACGATTAGTTCCAGATCTAATGATAATACCGTATCGAAACTGGAGCGTCGTTACTCGGACAAGGTGCGTATTTATGATTAGTTAGACGTATGATTAAGACTGAGTATCGCTCGTATTTAGTGACTCGTAAACCGATAGACTTGATGCGACGTTAGTTTGACTTGCGAAGAGGGATGACTTGAGAGTGTGAGTAGCTGAGTCTGTTCGTCGTACTTGACTACTGACTATACTGATTTCAAGTGCCTGTTGGCCGCGCTTTCATAATGAGCGAGAGTGGGCGATGGTTATACCTGACCAACCGTTAGGCGTGGCGGGACTAATTACTGGGAAAAATCCGCTATTACCGTTTTCCTCTGGAACGAGCAATAAAGCTAGGGACGATTGTGCATCGCGATAGTTAAAAGAGAAACTCCGAAGACTCGATAGTCCGGAGTATAAAAATACGGCATTTTATCGTATGTCCTTAGGTTTATCGAGCGTCCTCGGAATGATCTGTATGTCTGGTGGCCATCTGGACGCTGGATGGTCGACGGTTATGTTACGCGACGTAACAATCAAAATACACGAACTAAAATCCCACGAATACGAAAATGTATTTGTCGAATTTGTATTCGTCGGATTCTGGATTGTTTGCGTTGAATTCTACGTGCATCCGAGAACTCTGTATCGTGTGCCACGCGTATGGGGTTATCTGTATCTGTTCCCTTGGGTCCAGCGCTCTATGCGTCATATTCTACGTATCCGCGAAGGTGTGCGCGGTTGGTCCGTTCGAAATGCTGGCGCCTCTGTCGAGTTCCTGTCGTACCTGGATTATTCGTATCGTTCGTCGAAAGTCTATGTTTCGCGACATGCGACGTTAAAGGCTTAGCGATATCGAGAATCTCGTGCACGTCCCTACGAGTCAAGGTTCGCTCCAATTTTCAGAAAAGCAAAGAGGACGTTTCAGAGAGGACGCGTTACGATGCGATCGGCGAGTGTTCCTTATAATCGACGAATCGTTTTCCAAACCATCGAAAGGATCGAAGATTTTTAAAAATATGAAGTAACGAAAGCAGCGTCCGCGCGTGAAAGCGTTCGTCCGACGAACGACACAGCGCGTTGAATCTCGTATTTATCGCTGCCCGTTTAACTTGCTCCGCGCCAGCTGCCACTGATTTATTTGTAAGATACGACATTGTAAATGGTTTATGCGCGATACATAAATCAGCGATTGACCGGACGAGAGGAAAGTCGGCGTGGAAAAGGGAACTCGGCTTTTCGCGGTTGCGAGATACGTACAGCGAAATCCGTGCCAGTCCCTCGACTCGCGCCTCTTGCGTTTCCATCTAAGTTGGATTGCTTCTAACTTTTATCTGAAATGCGATTTGTAGGGCGTCGAAACAGGCTGGTTCCACGCCATATGGACACGAACGAGGTCCGCGAATTCTTGGCGAGTCTGAAAGACGAACGAGGCGGCGGAAATTTAAATTCTATTTAGAGCAGATTCGAAGATCCCAGCTCTCTTACGGACTGGCGAATAAAATATCGACGCATCGAACGACGAATCGTTAGTAATCATAGGGGAAAGCGTGTCAGGGATGGAATCTGGAATGCTGTGCCAGACAGCCAATTATAATCAGTCATGTCCTGGTCAATTAGGCAATCGAAGTATAGATCACGGTGAGTAATTAGAGCGAAACGTATATCTCAATTAACGGGCATATTAATTGGATACTAATTCCTGCCACCGCAAATTCAGGATCATGGAAAATTCCTATGTCTAACCGGACGTGCAATTATTCCATTGTGACGTAATTCCTTCGACGGACGAATTCATCCGCAAAATCGAACCCGACGAACGTTAACGGTAACCCGAAATTTATAATATCGTAAAAAGATCAATAAAATCAGGCGCGATCTCGCGCGAAATTCAATAATACGGCCGATGATAATACGCGTATTTTACGCGGTCTCTGGACCTATTCTATTCGCGCTCGACGTATTTCAGGTGTAGGCACGTAATCAAAATGTGTAAAATGGTCGGACGGCCAACGACAATGCCGCCCGGCCTCGCTCGCATAGCGTGAAATTATATGGAATTCGCGTTGGCCTTTTTGTTCACCGCTCGGCGCTTTAATAACGTCGCTCTTCGGCCGATGCGCGACGAATTCCGCGTCATAATTTACGATGACTTTGACGAACTGATCGAACGCATTGTAAATTACTTGCAGCGTACTCGCCGATATCGAGGCTTCGCTCTGTCGCGAAAAGCTCGCCCGCGCGATCGCGGTAACGCTTTTCGTCCACGTATTTGCATTTTTACGAGTAACCGCGACGTGCAAAGCGAGGAGCACGCGTATTGTAGCGATTTCCGAGTACCGCGAATCTTGATCGATTTTCGATGATAAATATTCCGCAGTATCGTGGCACAGATGTATCTAGCAGGAAATATGTGTCATTAAAATACGAGGACCGTTCGCGTAGCCACGAGGAAAATATCCAAATCGACCCGATGAAATACGATTTCGCCTATCGCCACGAACTGTTTGATTATTCGATATATTCGTCGTTTGTCACCGGAGATAAGCTGGAAAATGCGAATAATGTGCGCATAATAATAACGCGCACGCCTTCGAAGAAAAGCGCGCATTGTCTAGCGTAACTGAAGCACGTATCGATAAACGACGAACAAAAGCAGCTTCGAACCTCGCGCGCGACTGCGAGAACGAGGATCACCGTCGCGCTCTTTCCTCGGATATTTGCTTCGTCTTGTGGCAGATTTCGCGGTGCGCGTCTTCGCCATCCGCTTTGGACAGTACGTTTCAACGGTGCGACGAAGATTACGCTAAAAGGGTCGACCGACGAACGCGGTTACTCCGTCGTGTTTCGGAAGAAGTTTATAGAAATTGTGCAGGACGCATTCTCGGAAGAGGTGAAGATCAAGGCAAGCAAGGACGCGGAAGAAGAGAGCGAGAGTAATGGCCGAGAGAAACACGATGTTATTAAAATCCAAAGTGTGCAGCGGGCAAGTCTAAGGACGCGCGGATATTGAAATGCCGGGATTCCCCGGCGTTCGTGGGAAGAAACGAGAAAGGTAGGAACGCGCTACGAGATTCGAGCGTGCCTCACACGTACACGCGCGTGCTGCTCTGTATCGAACGTCGGATGAAAAGACGCGAGAGCAGTCGGTCGACCGACGACGAAAGAAAAGAGAAAGGAGAGAGAAAGCGAAGACAGCACCGGCGATAACAGAGTACACGTCATATTAAATCCCGTTGAAACGCTTTCTTATTGAGTTGGTTGATACGCGGCTTTACGCGTCGACGGTGGCTGACACCGGGGTGTTGTATTATTTGGGACAGAACGGAGAACGATGGAATAATCTCGACTGCTCGCGCCCCTTTTCGAGGCTACCGTCGTAGACGAAGGACCGAGGAACCGTTCATGGAAAAACTAAAAGCGTGGATACGTTCGCTCGCGGGTATTTGGTCGACCGATTTATTCGAATAATCGCGTTATCTCCGGAGAAAATGAAATTGGCCGTCGTTAATCGTTAGAAGAGTAGCAGAGGTGAATTTTGCGCGAGCAGCTAGACAAAGCACGATGAAGTCTTTATTATGTGGAACAGACGAGATAATGGATTATCCTAGGTTGCTTAATATTGGAGAGCTTCCCATGATTGATGCGCTCTCCGCTACAAGAGCACAGCTTCCAACCCTGTGTAAGAAAATATTTATTGTTCTCAAGACTCTAAGCGCGAACCATTTCAGTCTACGCTGCGGAATGTTGTACGCGAAATAATCGTTGACGCGTTGCGACGAATGGCAAGTAACCTACGTGGAATAAATCTAACATTTCGAATCGTAGTATTTCCAGCGTTGCGCTACGTACTAGTGGATTCGTAAGAAAATAAAAGGCGATGTGGGCCAGAGAAAATGTTCAAAATTGCTGTAAACGCCAGAAGAAGCAACGGGATAAATGAAACTAGGAAAGAAATTCTCGAAGGCAACGGGACGCGATTTGGATAATTTGATGTTAGTAGAATTACGTTTCGGGTGTCCTTGAGCAAACGATTCGTCGCGGGTCCTCACAAAGGAACGGGGTCGCGACTTGATTGACCAAAGGATGCTGCGACACGACACGGCCCATCCACAAGTACTCGAATCTCAAGGTAGTACTCGAGTACTCGAATCTCAACCGCGAAATCGTCGAACTCTCGTTTCAACGAGTTGCGAGAACGTAAAATCGTCCACCAACGATTTCCAATAATTACGAGTACGTTACAGGATAATTAGAGCGCGCGACTTTGTTTGATACTTTATATAAACGTTATTCACGCAGCGAGATAAGTTTGAGATAATTTTCAACTAAGCATCGTTCTTCTACGCTTGATTTCTCATTAGGTGGAGATGGTTAACCAGGCACAATTACGGATGCCTGACATCGAATAATGGGGCTCTACGGCTAGGTTGGGTGTTTCCGATTATGTTCAAAGTCTCCAACGAGTCATTAGTCTCGGAGCACGACGTGCATCGAGGCCAAAGTACGGCATATAACTGATACTTGTATTCGAGCTTCGGTTGCTTGTAAATTAGCGTGTAATTCAATTTCTTATTACTTCTTATTGCACGACGATCCTGAACCAATAAACCGATGCTTTATCGTATTTTCATGACAAACTATAACGTTTCGCGTTAAAGCGTGAAACGAACGATGTTATATCAACGGGACTGCGGAATCACGATATACTAATTATAACTTTAATTATAGATACCGAACTCTTAAACGTTCGCGAGTACGAATACGATCACAGATATTTCCGCTGTAGAGAAAAATAAAGGCTTTGCAGGAGAATCGTTTAAAATAGCCTTTGACAGAGTAATTGTACATCTACTTGTCGAAGCGTGTAAAATATATCGTCAAGTAAACTCCGATATTACCGATACGATTCGTTTTTTGCTTGACGGATGATCGCGGTCGATCCATTTTTAAACGATGCAAATTTAATCGCCTTCTCGCGTTCGGATGGTTACCCTTTGTTTAAACTTTCGTCTGGATTTTCCTGTTAAATCGTACGGTAAACTTTCCACGAAAAATCGACGAACGTCCGAAACGATAAAAACTTCGATTACAGGAAATTTCCAGCTTCGGATACAATTGAGAGCTGCTATTTAACGGAAGCGAGCCAAAAGAAACCTGTTTACGTTGCCGTGTACCGTGTATACGAAGCTAAAGCAAATTGATTAAAACGATTATTAGGATAAAAACAAGACCAGCGAGACGAGATAAATAACCGATTCGTTCGTCGAACAGTCGCGACAGGGGAGGAACTGTTATCGAAACTGATCGACGAGCAAAGCGAGAATCCCGCGCAACACTTTCGTCGCGAAACGACTCGTCTGCTCGAAACTGAGAATCACTGGCCGGGCATAACGAAACTCGAAACAGCATCAGTAACCGGCGAGCTTCTGTTTCAGTCGGTGTACTCAAAATTCTGACAGTTGTAATTAATACAAGCTTTGACCATCAACTACGCCCGCTCTGCCTACTCCGAGACACGGCGCGTCTCTCAAAGTTTCTCAACGCTGCGCTGTGTACTCCGACTTCCCTGTAGACGGAAAATCGTATCAGAACAGGTTGCGCGCTAAGGGCAAGAGAACGAAGATTTATCGAGTTACAATTCGGTCGTTCGAGCGAAACGAGTATAAGTACCGTAGTCGATGAACTTTCTTTCCAACGCGTACATTATCAGACGATAATTAATTAGGCATTGATCGGAGCGTGTCGTTGGTCGCGAAGATCGATCAATCACGTTTGCAATTCGCGAGTTAATTTGCGTAACGGGACACGCTACGTTCAAAATTCGCTTGGTTAAGCCGGCGAGTACTACGAGAATTCGTAGGAACGTTTGTAGAGGCGAGTTCGAGCTGGTTCAGAATGGTTCGATTGGTTTCGAAATACGATACGCGTGTCAACTTACAGCGAGAGAAATACGAAATACGGGCAACTGTTAAGAAACTAACCGTGGTTATCGAACGTTTGCTCTTGGAATTGATCACGACACGATCGATTCGTTGGTTCCAAAAATCGGCCGAAACAACTATTTAGTACTTACATGGCTGTTGATTAAATTTACTATTTTACTTTCGCATACAGGAAATGTGCGCTATCCGTTGAACTTTTTTTTCTCAATCAGCGAACTGAAAATTCCGAATTGCGCAGCTAGAAAATGTTCCAACTAAGGGATCGTTCGTTCTACACCCTGACAATGTAAAAAATCCATTCGTGGTTCGATCGGCCCTCTCGATCAATCGGATAAAATTCAAAAGGGACGAAAATCAGGCCACGTTCACGTGCAACCAATAGGCGGATACTTTTTACGGTCAAACCGCTCGTGCTTGATTCCCAGAGCCGTACACCGGGAGAAAGCGTTCGGCGTCTATCTGCTCTAGATAGTTGGCCTATTTGTCTTGTTTTTGTCCTGGAAATAGCGCCGGTCAGGCCAGTGCCGATGTTACAATCGCGAATGGACCATGAACACGGCCATTGTTACCGCGCTGGCCGCGAGTCACCTGCAGTTTGCGGGAATTAATCGAGCCATAAGCGTGGCATCCGGCACGCGCTTTTCGCATCATGAAAATTTTAAATCGATGTAGTCGATCGGATAGTCCTCGTCGAAACTCGTCCGACCAGATCTCTCAACAAATGGAATTATCTCCTTCCTGTCCACGGGATATACGACGAAGTGTCGGGATATCAAGAGCGAATTACTTGGACGAGTTAAGTAATTTGCCGGCGATTAACGACGACGCGACAGTGTGCTTACGACCGCCGCGCATAAAAGTAGCGATATTACGTAAAGTACGAGACGAGGTCTTTTAACGAGAGTCTTTAGCGTCAAATTATAAAGGAACACCCTCGAACGTGTCGCGAGTAAGTTGCACGATGCATCGAAGAAAAATAGTCACCCTGGACGGACGCAGTGGATGAATAAGAACGTTTCCAGCAGCGTGGCGTCGAGATTATCATCGACTGTACTTTCAGCGTGCCCTAAACATTGCCAGCGACATAAATCACACGGTTCGGGACGCGAAGATTAGTTTAACACCGTGGGTGGACTACTTTGTATCTTTTGCAACATATTCACATACATTTTTCTTCGTCGTACGGTGTACACCGGCAAAAAGCCGAAGATAAATCGCCGTTCAGAGAAATATAGAGGAGAGGCTTGTATACGCGAGCGTCACTACGCCACAATCGTTTTCACTTTCCTTCGCTGAGGAAGGAAACTTAGCGGAAACATTTATGGCGGCCTTTTCTTACCGGACGACGAAGAAAGAAAAGGATCAGCTTGCTCCCCCGTTTTTACGACTTTCTATACCCCCTAAAATCTCCTTTCGTCTTTATATACTGTTTCGCAAATTCGACCGAGTAGTAGCCCCCCGGTCCGGCAAAACAAACGTCGCTCTCGACTCGTCGGTCGCACAATTTTATTCGATTCGTAAGTTTTGCGGGTAGGAAAGCTGCTATAAAAGCGGGCCGGATCGTTCGTACGCTTTTACGCTATAAAATTTCATTACTTTATCCTCCCTCCTCTCCTTCGTCTCTCTCGATCTCGTTTAATTTCTATCCTCTAATTTTCATAATGGAACGTCGCAGGATCGACGGTTAGCAAATAAGAACCAGAATAAAAATTAACGTCGTAATACGCACGAGAAACTGGGACATCTTCGACGTTTTCATCGCCGAGCAGCCGGGCTCCCTGTCTTATTCAATTTCCGCGGAATTCATAAAGCCTGAACGAATTACTTCCAAGCAATGAACGCCCCTGATATAAAAAACGCTCGACTACTCCCGGCGTATCTCGGTAAATATTCCCCCGGTGTAATCGGCGATAACAACGTAGCTTGTTCGCCGGCCAGTTAACAGTACTTTTCTTTCGTACGGTCTCTCGCAGGCCTTTGGTAGTTCATCTTTTCTCGTCCGAAGATCTTGCCTTGCCCCAGCTCCTTGCTTTAACGAGTTTTTATGGTGTTTTGACCGATCGTCGTTAACGAACTTTCCTAAGCGAAGAAATCTACTTACTGGCGAGGCGAGGGAAGCGGGATTTTGGAAAAAAAATTTCTTCCACGTCGCAGCGAAAGTCGTTGGACGTAACGTTTCGTGGAGGAGGCGAAGACGCGTTAATCGGTCGTGAACGAATTCGCAGCGACGCGAGTGCTCTCGTCGTTCGTCATTGTCTGCGAAACTCCTGCCGAAGATAGAATCGGGTAACGCGTCCGTACACCGGCCTGCAGTTGCCGCGATGCGGAATACTAATTTCCTCGTAAACCGAATGTCGAAGGCAATCCGGGCTAACGTCACCGACAATGAACGAAACGACGCTCCTAACGCGAAACTGTGGTTCGTCGAAGATGAAAAGCCAAAAGCCGGAGGTAACGGTGCACGCACGTCGTGCATTTACACCGTCGATCGTGCTTACCTTTTCCTTTCCACGGATTGTAATAATATTGTAATATAGGCGAGGATTCGCGTCGATCCTCGAACGGATACTTCGCGATACTTGCGAACGTGTTCGAAGAACGAAGAACAGAGAAACGGGAGTTTGGCGTAGGAATCAATTTTAATCGCAACCAGCGACAGAGCGAATGTCACGGAATTTTTGAAAACGAGAAGCAAGGCAAACTGAAAATTCGGAAATTTAAACGAATTAATTTTATTACGTAATTCGAAGGTGTAATTTGCTGTTCTTAATAAGATACAGGTTTCATAGATTAATGCATTATTCCATAATGATCATTAACGCTGCCCTGTCGTTAATGAATCACGTGAATAATTAAAGCGTTGTTATAATATTATAATGGAATCGAAGCGTTTCGCTTACAAAGCACGAACGAAAGACAATGAAGAAGCGAATAACAAGCGGTAACCATGTTATTATAACGATATTAACGTACGGCGACCTCCTATCAATGTAACATCGTTAATTCTAATGTTGCGGCTTCGAAATTCAAGAAAGTTTGCCCACGCGGACGTATATCTAAATTAATTACAAATTTTTCTACCGTAATTTGTCGTTTAATATCGATCGCGTACATCATTCGCGTAGATTATTAGGTCACGATCTACGCGTCGTAAGAGGGACGAATAGTTGAATTTAATATATCGAAAGACGCGCCATGTCCGTAAAATCAAGTAAAGTAACTAAATACTTTTCGATTCTATTCTCTGAAAACTCGAAAATACGTTCTTCGGTGTTCCACGGCACTTTCATGCATCAAAGTCCATTGTGCAGTTAGTCACAGTTCGTAAACTTGACGCGCATCTTTCATTCGCTTTTAAACGCATACATTCGCGCAGTTCTCCAAACTTCGATCCACTTCTAAACTCTCGCGACCACCGTTCCATTCGAGCTTCCAGTCGCTCAAAGACGTACCACCTAAAAATCAGCCAACCCCGCACGAATACTAAATAACGCCGAGTCTATCGGCCACGCGCGTAAATCTGCCCTAGACTATCTCGAATGGTAGCCATTATAGTGCGAAAATTCGAAAATAACTCTCGATATAAATGAATTCAACGCCGGTCTGCGAACATTGCGATCGTCCTGGCGTTATCTGCAAGAGAGTATTACGACGAGATTTAAGAGACAACGAAACGCAACGTTAGCGAACCGTTCGGCGCGTTCGCAATTTGGAACGTCAATGAAATTTGAGACAGTATCGGAGAACTGGACAAAAGTAACAGCGTACTTTGGTCGAGGAACGCGTCGAAGAATTCGCGTTTAGCCAAAGGAAATTTCTCTGCAATTTGTAATCGTAGATCGGCGATGAATTTCAACCATAATGAAACGTTTGATCGGCGGAAAGGACCTTTCCCTTTAATAAGTCGGAGGTTCGATCCCAGAATCATCTTGAAGTTGGTCCAGGGCCAGCGGGTCTGTGTTTATACGGATACATGGTTAATCACAGGTTAACCGTGAGACCGCAACCCCTACGTCTAATGGCACCTGAGCGGCGAGCCGTGCATTGTTACTACGTTGCACATCAGAGTGTTTGATTAATCATTGGCTCAGCTCGTGTAATCCAGCTGTTAAAGCTGTGCCTGCAGGCTTCCAACCGTGTCCTGTATGCTACTCCGCGTCCTTCGTACATAGGTGCACCTGTTTGTCCTCTATCCACGAACGTACAGTGTATCGAGTCTCGTTTAAGGTTGGCATAGTTACGTGTCGGCTGCGCTAAAACGCCAGGCGAAACGTTTCGGAGTTTAATAAGATCCGCGGCGTTCGTGTCACGCTCGACCAGTCTGCGAGACATCGTACGAAGAAAACGGGCCATCGCAAAAATCCTCACCTCTTCAGTCTCTCTTTTCTTACTCGTTTTCTCTTCCTCGCCCTCCTTCTCCGTTCTCTCCTTTCAACCCTCTTGCCTCGTTTCTTTTCTCTTTTCCCCTTTTCCTCTTTTCTTTGTCCTGCCTCCATTCCCCTTTCTGGCTCATAAATCCGTTTAAAAGCTCAGGATTTATGTCGCCGCGCGGTCATGCGCGCGCTCTTCCGCTCTCCATCGTGCAAGTCCGCGTTCTTCCTACTACAGCGACCGACTGTTTCGGACGGTTTTCGAGAAAACGTCTCAAGATCCACGCCACGTCGGTTTCTTCCGTTGCTCGGTTCTTGCCTCGTTCGGTTCATATCCAGACTACGAATCAACTCGACCGGATCGCGATGAAACGGCCACGCGTTTTGCATCGCAATTAAAACTTCGTCCCCTTAAATCCGTATCGATTCTCCGTCTTCTATGGTCTCCGCGAGGCGAAGAGCCGTCGCGCAAAGTCCTACGTCGGTCCTTGTACGAGACTTTCGCGCGGAAAAGACAACGTTAACCGACTACGCGAGTCGCGACTACGTCGGTACCTTCCAAATGTAACACGTTCTGGCGACGCGGTTGCAAATTCAATAAGGAGCAAGCGGGAAACGTGTTTTATCAGAAGGCAACGAACGTTTCCTTTCATTCCCGAGGATAGTACGACGCCAAAGTGGCGGCAAAATTTTCAGTACGTGCCTCTTCGACCGTTTTTACGTCGTTAACGGGAAGCGACGGACTCGGAACAATCGTGTATTTCAACTGCTCGTCGTTAAGACGATTTTGACGCGTTGTAGTTAGGGACCAACGTCGATGGCAACGAAAGCGTCGGTACGATCGCGACGCAGAATGATTTGGCGTGAAAAAACGTCGCGACGTCTGTGTCGACCGACGTGGCCTCGCGACACAGCCATTCTCAGTTGAAAACGAGTCGACGAATTATTTAACGCGTTCGACAACTGTTCGACCAACGTGTCTATAATTATCGGCATCGAAAAAAAAGGCAAATTCTACGCTTGAAAAATTTTAAACACGATAATTGAACAATAATTTGGAAGCGTAATAATAGGAGAGCGTGAAACGCGTTACGTATTACATTTTCCACCGTTGGAGACTGCGAATTCAGTTACGCATTCTGTTGTTTGTTCGTTTTAATACAATCGGCGTGAACGAAAGGTCACGTGAAATACGACCAGTGGCGAATGCGTTATTTATATGGCATTGGCGACGGCGATAAATAAGTAAAACGAAGACGCGTTTCAACGGGCACGCCGCTATCTTGAGCGACGTCACGGTTCGTCGAGCGTCGTTAGAAAAACCGGAACCGGCAATTAAACGTGACGGCATAATTTATAGCGGGAACATGCGCGCGTAAACGTGACTCCATTAAATCAAATTGTCCAATTAGTACAAGCTTTGTTTGTAAAACGAGAAACGCGGGCCGATTGATTTTCCTTCTCTGCACACCTCGTCGTCGCGGGTCACGGTACGATCGTTACTTCCTCCCGCTGGATATAAAGTACCGCGCGATAATGCAATTAAATACGACGCCTATGCGCGTTCCCATTGTTCACCGGGCAGAAAAATCTCTACCGACTCGATTCGTCGAGATTTCAAATTATAGCACGACAGAATTCAATTACTTTCCTCTTTTGGCCATTTATCGCAATGGATTCCGGGAACCGTTGAACGATTGACAAGAGAACGAAGAATTAAGTTGTATAGCGCTTTGAAGATCGACTGAAACGTTGGACGACAGATCTTTCGTTGCGTAGCATTGCGATAATTAATTTTCCTTTGGCAATTTGCGACGTTTTTCGCAAAGTTAGTGATTGGCAAATCTTTTTTTAGGCAAATTTCTATCCTCCTTGTGTCTTTTTGTTCTTCAAATTCTATCGCACGGATATTACGGTACAATTTGTCCGTGCGATACAAACTACATTCCCTGTCCTAAATCCACCGGCAGAGAAACGTACCCTTTTGCGCGGAGGATCCGACGAAAGGTACACATACGCGTTTGCACCATCCTCGGTGCGAAGGTAAGGCCAATGAGGGCGCAAAGAAAGAAGCGAAATATCAGAGAAACTTTACAGAGTAAAAATCCCGACGAGTCTTTCTAGCGCGTAATCCGTTTGAAACTCGTACTCGCGTAGAAGACGAGCGTGCGCGAACCTTGTCGAGACTATCGGCGAGCGTTTCGTACGATCCTCCGTATACCGAGCGGTCGTGAACGAGCCGCAAATATCGGTCTCGTTTCGAATATTCGCGATGAAACTTAGGTGACCTTTCCGTCGATCTTTCGCGTACGTCGAATGAAATCAGCGTGAAAGTTTGAAAGTTACGACGCGTCGTGATTTAGAAATTGCCTGGACGAAACGCTAGAGTTAGTTTAATTGATAATAAATTTGTAAAAGCGACAAGTAAATTTCGTGAATCGAGGGTGCTAGTAACCAACGAGAGATACCGTGTTCAATTTAGCGCATGGTCATACCTCTGGTCCCGGTAAAAGAGTTTTCCCTTCCTTTTTTTTAATTAAGTACCTCGTGGCAACGAAGCGCGATGCAAAAGGAGTCTTTTACCACGAACCTTTTGAGAAACAACGATCACAGGACGGACAGAGCTTTCACAGACAGCGTAACCGAGAGCTCCCACAGCGTAAATGTTGCAACATTATCCGGTAATTGAGGTCGTTATGCGCTTGCCGGTTTTCGGTGTTACTTCCGCTCGGGCACGCTCCGAAGGAATTCCTCTGTCCATCGGTTTCATTCTGCGGTTCACGCGCGGAATATTTCAGCAATCGTCAAACGTTAAAGCCCTGTTTCTCCAAGATGTCGATTACCGAAGAGATATCGAAAGTTAAAGAGCACGATAAGGAAAAGAGGAAATTCCATAGCTCTTCGAAAGTTCGATCTTATAAATCTACTAGCGAAGATAGCAGCGCCGGGCGAGCCCCCGGTAAATCTATCGAGATTTAGCGTCACGACTCTTTGGAAATTACCGGCCGGCAAATTCTGCGCGTCGCCGTGATTAGAATGGCTCACAGGGAATTGACCTTTCCCTGCATTTCCGCGCATAAGCGGCACGTTGTCTGTCGCGTTGCCTGTTCGCCCGAGTATCTAGATTCACCGGGAAAAGCCAGCACCGTCGCGGGTTGATTATGGCAGAAGCGACACAGGGAGAGAAAAGCTTCCTCGCCAGGCTTCTTTTACGCCAACGAGTCCTTTCGTCGTCGTAACGGTCGCTGAGAAACGGTTAATTACCAGCAACGAGATCGCTTTGCGTCTACTTACGATCCTGCGCGTTCTGCGACGCAAACGAACGACAATACTCGCTCTCTCTCTTCAAGATGCCAACAGCGCAGCGCCCAGCTGCGCCGTGTAAGCTTTTTCCGTTTTTACCCCGAAAATACGTCCGTCCCAAACGACCCAACTGCTTTTGTTCACGAACAAAAGACGAGGACGGTGTATATAGCGTCGCAAGGCTTCTTCGCAACACGCGAGGCAACGTTTCCTAATTTTTAAATCGCGATCGAGTCGCGGTCTCTTGCGTACAACCGATGGAAGCGATACCTATATCGCAAAGCTTAAAATTAGAGTTTATGCGTTTCCGCTGATTAGGTAACCCGACCAACCTTGTCGCGAGGCTTGTAACAAGCAGCCCGGGATCGATCAGCCGAATAAGGAGTAGGTATTACGGTTGCTGGAAATACAGGCCAATTTGATAAATGATTTATTAAGGTGGAATTTTATGCCGTGTTCATTTCGCGATCGAGCTGAAGCGCGGTGACGGCGGCGGCGGCTCATTCTCATGGACCGCGCGAACATCTTAAAGAAAAGTTAATGTTCTCGGTGAAAGGCTCGTTATTTCAAGCTTGAATATTCTAGCCGCGAACCAGCCGCGTTTTGATGGACGCGTGATCAACCACGAGCCCGTGAACGTGCCAGACTGGTTAGTTGCTGCTCTTCGTTCCCTTTTCCCATACGCTCCATCCGGTCGCTGAAAAATTTCTCGGGCGACTCGATCGTAAAGTTCGAAAATTCCACGAGCGTAATAACTCGGTGACCAAATGTTTCGCGCTGCGATACTTCTTTCATTGTGGAGTGACTCTTTATGGCGCGTATAAAACGCCCGCACTCGGACTCACAGCGTAAAGTTAGTAATATCAGTGTAACCCGAAGCGTTATTTCTTGCGTACCGTGAGCGGAATTAATTAAAGGGTTTTTGCGTCGCTCTGCCCCCCTCCGCCGCCCCAATCCCCCTCCGAGTCAGAACAATCAACATCGCTCCGCTGCTCTAATTGACGTTGTTTTGCGCCCCGCGTACCATTTCGAAGACGTTCCACCGATATAGGACCGATAACGCGAATCAATGTTCCCTCTACCTATCGCACCGCCACTTTTTTTCACCGATGAATCGTTATCGTACGGTTCCGTCTAATTTAATCGTTTTCCTCGCTTTTCTTTTGTTTATTTTTTCTCCCCGCCATATCGAGCGCGCGCGTCTCACGGTGCAGCATCGTAAAGTATTTATACGACTTCGCTTTCTACGGTTAAAGCATTAAAACACGCGTCATTTCCGATGAGGTAGCTTTATAAACCCAGATGGATAGCAGATACGATCGACGTCCTCTTTCGGTCGTTAAAGAATAAGATTAGATCAGGTTACTCTCGATGTAAAAAAAAAAGAAAGAAAAAGAGAAAGGGACTAAACTTAGTCGCGTTGTTATTTGAAAAGACACGGCGCGGTAGCCGTTGAATCGCTTTTTTGCCGTTTGCTGAGTAAAGAAAGGGCCACGGCAGTGAGATTTCTTCCGGGCAAGACGGATGGAGGCGCAACAGAGAAACCAGAACCATTTAGCAAGAGATAAAATGTATACACATCGGGGAGAACGACTCGCCTGTAGAGTTTAGCCGGTGTATGCGGTATTGTGCTGGTTGTAGCGTGGCAGCTACCATATTTCTGGATTTATGCTGACATCGTGGAGAATGTATCGTGTAGTAAAGGAGGGCGACACGAAGACCTTGGCCAAGTGTAAAACGGAACCCGACCGAACAGCGTCCTGATAATTTACTAATGTTCCATAGTCGTTTCTGCAAACGAGACTCGCTCCGACGATGCTCTTGCCTTGATAGTAGCGTGCGATTAAACTCCCCTCGCCGTGAAAGTGAACGAGCACTTGCGATTCCCGGTGATGTTTCAGATACGACGTAAACGAGAAAGATGGAAATTTTCTGGTTATCCATTTCGTGTAAACCAGACAAATAGTGCTAGCCGATATCAAGGCGGAGATACGAACGATAGAGAATTAAGAATAACTTGCATATAATTTCCATTTATCGAACCTACGACGAATATGAAATTACGAACGTAATAATTCTATTCGGGATAGGGCGACTATAAAAGTTGATCGATCAGCTTCAGACATATTAAATTTCATATCGTTACTTCGTATTATACTACTATTACTTTGTAGTATGATACGTTCGTATGGCTACAAAAGTACGACGCTACGAAAGCGAAACGCAGAGGCTGATTGGAAAATGTCTCGTTAGAAAATAAGAGTACGCACAGCTGCCTTTTAACGCAAGGTATTTTTGATACGAATAAAACGTTGGAGAACGAAAGATCTTCGTTCTACGATGCAAACAACAATGAAACGACCAATTTAAAGTTTAATTTTATCCACTTCAACGAAATCGATATCGAGCGATTCGCGAACCTACACTCTCTATTAAAAGACCCCTCTATTAAACGGTTTCGTACAAAAGTGAACCGGCTGGATTCACGTACACGTATACACGCGTATGTATATATATGTATATGTATATGTATATACACATATATATATATATCGACGTAAGAAAGGTCTGGGAAAGTCCACGAGGAGTAACGACTCGTGACTACCTTTTGCATAGCGAATGCTTAAAGACGGTGGAAAAAGTAACTGCGACGCGCGCGACGAAGCAAGGGCTGCAGGGCCCACGAGAAGAGTCTATACAGGTATCCTTTCGAAAGACGTATTTGCTTACATTTCTAGCCCTTCTTTTTTCTTTCCCGTCGCTGGCCGACCTTCCAGTGCCGGATCAATGCTGGTCATATTCCACTGCGAGTGGAGTAGCTCTTTCAGCCGGCGGAGCTTTAATACCTTGGTTGTGTGCATCATTGTCTTTCCGTTTTCTCGAACCAGTCCGCTGCGAGAGTAACCGCGCGCATTCAACGGTTGTATCGTACAGTGGAAATTAAATCGTGTCTGCTTATCGGCGTCGGCTTTTGGTTACCTTTGCACGTTCAACTTGTCAGGGAATTTGTAGAACTCGTTACGCGTAAAGCATACGAAAGGTTGGAAAGTAAATTAAAGTTTGAAGGCGCGTTTCAGAGAGTTCAAGCATCCGGGGCGTCGAAGTATGTGTCGTAATGTAAACGAAGCTTATTAAATGTTAAATTATTTCTTTCCTACAAACGGAAACGTTTTCATCGTCGAAAATATTTGGAAATTTTTAACCGGATTAATTGTAAATGCCGCTATTCGTTAGGAAGCTTCTGTGTTTTTTCTCGACCAACTTTTACCAGCTTTTGCCGGCAGAAAGTTCATTTTATCAAGTGTCATTCTCGAGGAAAGCAAGGAATCTAGTAATTTTATTGCTCGGCATCCAGACTCCGGTTAAGTTAGCATTGCCAGATAAACGTTCCACTCTCTCTCTCCCTCTCTCTCTCTCTCTCTCTCTCTCTCTAGTTTCACCTTCCCGTTTTCTCTTACTCGCTTCTAATCGTCTCTTTTTCTCCTCTGCTGGCCCAACCCTTCCTATCTGGATTCCAAGAAGCACGGTCGAGGTTGTGGAATTATTAATGGCATCCTGGGATGGCGTACTGTTAATTGACTCGGATTTTATTACACTCGCGATTCGACTCTGCTAAAGGAAGAAGGAGTTGTCGCGAAGAAGAGGCCAATGATGGATCGTCTTCGTGATAGAGGAGCTTGCTCGGGCTGGGTTTCGCTCTACGAGGAACATTTTTGCAGCTCGATCGTCCGTATCGGCCACCATTCGGACAAGGGTACAGCTCCTGGCTGTATAAATAAAAACACAGGTACCATCGTGTCGGTCGGAGAGGGCTGCACGCGATACTTGCTTCGTCGTGCAATGATTAATCGTTTCCTGGACGATATAATTAGCCGCGTAGCTCCCATCGATCGAGGGATTTGCAAACAATCGTCCCGTTCCTCGAAATTATTCAATCGCCTCGTCTAACGGTTCTCGCTTTTTATCGCCACGAATGGATCACGCTAGACAGGCATTAAACACGATTAATTGGCGAAATCTGTCAAACGCATACCTGTTGCATCGAATCTGTCAGGATCCCGTTGTTAAACCGCGCCAACTCCATTGCGTGTCGATCTAACGCGTGGAAAGGAAGCCTTCTATTCTCACGGCTTCGCCTATTATTACAAGACAAACTAAAGATTAACCAAGACCAAGACCCTTCCCTTCCTACATCCTCTTTCGGAATTTCTACCTATGTCTACAACGTTGTTCAACGTTGGTAAATTCAACGACTTGTTTACACTCGAGAATCCTGCTCCTCGACGATCGAAGCGCTTCTCACGGAAAGTGGATCTTCGTTATAAAAGATTTGAACTTTTCCATTTTCCGAGTCATTCTGTCAGTTTGCGTAAAACGGCAAGGGCTCAGACAACAGGTAAGTATACTTTGAACAAAATTTGCATAATAATTCCCCGTGAAAAGCTTTTATATTTACTAAAGCAGCCTGGTCCTGCCTTTGGCGCGCTCGTTGCACAGGCTATGCAACAATGCGCGTAATAAATGCGAGCTACGCGGCGCGGTGTTTCGCACGAAGAAGAAGCGACAGGGAAAAGAGTCCACGACATAGGTAATGCATTATTTTAATTTCGCGCCTCTCTTTTTTTCCCGACGCGTACCTCGGCTACCCTTTAATAACTCGATACTCGCGTTGCTCGCGTTTTCCTCGTTCTCGTATTTCCAAGCTGTCCGTATCAAAATGATACAACGCATAAATCTTTTCGCCGCGACCAACGATACGGGGACCGCGATACCTTTAAATCAGCTTGCGCGCCGAAAATTGTTTCGTTGTTTCGTCGAACGCCGTACGAACGCGATCGGCGTACTTTAAACGACGACGCCATTGTTATCATTTGCCGGATAAAATATTTACGTGTCAATTACAGCCCGGTGGCAAAGAATGTCCATTTTGGTCGTACGCGCGCCACGAATTTTCGTCCCGCAAAAAAATGCTATCGCCCAGAGCGCGAAGCGCGGAAAATTAAACGGGAATTTTATAAATCGCGTTCGAGGAAAAGATCGATTTACCGGGGAAACGAGGTAACAACGATATTTCGCTTGCTAAAAGTGTGATATACAAAGCGGATCGCCTGTGCTTTATTCTCCAATTTTCACAGCTAATCATAATTACTAACGTTCGATAACGGTCCATTAAGCAATCACAGGCCGTCCGCTAATGATGTTTTAAACAAGCTACATATTTAACGACCGGCGTTAATTAACTTTGCCGGCGCTTATTGCGCGACGTTAAAACGCGAAATGTTCCGTTCGCATAGAGCGCGTTTCGGGCAACAATTTCATGTTCTTTGCGTAAACGACGGAAAGAAACGCGAAACAACGAACGGTACAATTTCTCTGCCGCGGAGATTACAAAGCCTGGAAAATATTCGTTAAAAGGTCGCCGTGTGAAAGAGTATAACGGTGTTTACGCGATCGTGGCCGCAGACACGGGCAGAGAAAAGGAGGACGCGACCACGCGGTTACCTTTCCACGACTTTTCAGTCGAATCGAACAAAAAAGCAAGAAGCGATAGAACAAGAAGGCGGAGGAGAAGAAGAACAACAGCAGCAACGACGGTAGAAGCAGCGATGGTAACAGCGATGCTAGAGCAACGGAAAGAGGAACAACGTTGGAAACGCGGCATCGTATTGAAAAGTTTCGCGGTGGCGCGTCTCATTTTCAAATTACTGGCACCGGTCGACAGCGGCGAGAGCGTAGGAAAGGAACGGAAAGGAAATGAAAGGAAAGAGGGGTAAGGGCACATTTTAATCAAGCGCTTATTGAGTTGAAAACTCGAATATTATTGCGAGTGGGGCAAGTTTCGCGGAAGCGCGGCCGCAATTCCACTTACGGATGGAATTTGCATGCTGCTTGCACTCCTACCACGGTTGTGCCGGCCGCTGATAATATAGAATCGATATTTTACACTCGGAGGACGTCGTTAAAGTTAGCGGCGGGCCGCGCGGTGCCGATCCCGCGCCGTGCCGATCCATTTACTTTATGGCGCGAATAATCGTCCTTTTAATTATTTCACCTGGCGCCGTACGTCGCGTTTATTTCAACCGGTGTTAAATGACTGTCAGTGGCACGTTTGCTTGATTTTAGCGCGTAGCCCGCGTAGCCCGAGTTTAATGTCAGCGCCTGCCTATGTCGACGGCCGTGTTTAAACAGCGTTCTGTCAACGTGTTGGAACGCTGTCAACCACCGTGAAATTACGAGGTAAATCGAATTTTTCGACGGATTACGGCAAATGCAACGACCTCCGCGGCATTTCGTTGTACATATTTGCTATGGCCATCGACCCAGGCGATGATGATTCTTTACTCGCAACTTTTATCTGCTTGAAAGATCGTCCACTTCCCATTGCCGAGGTGTACGGCATCGACGTGACACGCCACACACCCCGTGTAGCCCGCTTCTTCGGCTCCCTTTTTTTTCTTTTTTTTTCACCGCGCTCCTCCTTTCTTTTTCCACTCGCTGTTTCTTTGTGCCTCGCTGAATACAAACGTTCCGATCGATACCGGTTTCATAAATTAACCGTCCCTTTACGTCGATACCCGTGCACGAACAAGGAAGGACGCGTTTCTCGTAGGACGACCCGCCATTTTCTTGGTTCTCGTGGTTTTTCGGTGCAAAAGTTGAACGCGCGGCAAACCGACTTTAATCTGATCTTTAGAGGAAACGTACACTTTCGTGCGTTTTCCAAAGATTCCATAGTGCGCCAGAACGTATCTTCGTGAATCTACATCGTCGTATATTCATATAGCCGCTCGTTCCTCTCGTTTCACTGGCTAACGAGCATTTCGGAAGAAATCTCGTGGTCGCGATCCATCCTCGGTCTGAGCGTTTTTCGAGTCGCGTCGCGCGAACTGCGACGCAAAATGCGCAAAGTTCTAGAGCGTAAGGGCGATTCGTAATTCGAAAGCAGCAGCGTAAAAACAACATTCGATTTGACGTTACAAAGAATCTTCTGTACGCAAGATGCTCGTTTATGTCGGCGCGACGTAAGCAAAGACGAGTTGTTACCGTGCGAAGAGAAGCGCTCTCCGAACGAGCAAAGCTGAAATATTTCAGCGAACTTTGATACTTCTGCCATTAACGAACCAAATTTCTAACCTTCCAAAGGAGGTAGTTTGTCCTTTGTCGCGATAGGAAACCTCGAAACGCGACTAACAAAGTAGAATGTCGATGTCTCTCGAAAAGCGGCGCTTGAAAGACGATATTACGAAAGAACGACGTTCGACGCAAAATCATACACGTATCATGGCCAGCAGTTTCGCCGACTAAGCGAGCATTCTCTCGCGAAACTTCTTCTCTCCTTGCGATCAGCGATGGGGCGGACGATAGCGGAGTCGATGAGAAAGCGTCGAATCGTCGAGATAGATCGCCAACGGCGCGTTTCAAAGAATTGGTACGTCCAACTACAAGCCAGAATCACGGTACTCGGTATATATAGAACGGGTAAGATTTTCCTAGACCGCGCGTCCCCTCTCATGTTTTTCGGTAGTTCTAGAAAACTGCCACGTCCCCAGCCAGTATTTCATAACCCCGTAACAGTCTGCCAACCCTCATTGATTGAACAGATACGAGTTGGAGCTGGCGGCGGCGAAGGAATAACCTTCGCCAGTGGCCCACATCGAACTCTTCCCCCTCCTCTCTTAAGATACGTTCCGTCATGTGCACGTGTGTGTATACGTCTACGCGCGTTTGTATGTGTGTCGTGTATCGTATTCCTCTCTCTTTTCACCGTGCGCATGTGTAGCAACACATAACGTGTACGTGAATAGGGCAGCATCGTCAGTGGAATTTTAAATTTCCTTAAAACTCCGCGCCGTATCGTGGAACACCGAAATTTCGTCGAGTCTCCGTGCGTACACTCCGTGTGTACGTGCAAGCTCGTGGTCGGAGGACGCTCGTATACGGCCGCACACACGAGCAGGCAGCACGAGCCTGCCCGGTAGATTGAACATCGGACACGCGGCGATGTTCGACCCTTTCGCCGGAGGAAAAAACCGACAATCGATTTCACGGATTTTCCTGAACGTTCCGTGAGACCCGGCTCCCTGACAAGTGACCGCGCGTATATGATATTTACAGCGGTTGAATCCTACGTGCGAATTATGGAGACACGAGCGATCGATCGTGAAACAATCGGCAGCCTATTTCCCACGTTGGTTGGTGTTACTCCGCGGTCGCGGATTAGTTGTAATTTGCAGGGTGAATGCGGTGAAAGTGAGACGGGTTGTTGTAGTCCGTACGTTGTACGGTATTTATGCTGTATGGTTACTGAGAAGTTTGGGAGAATCGTCGATCGAGGAACGGGGTTCGTTATTCTTCGCTCGATAGGGAGAGGATATTCGAAAAACAGCAGCTATCGTTGGCGGAGAAAGAAGGTCGGCTACCTTCGTTTCTCATTTCCGGTTCGACAGACAGCTCGCAAATCAGCATGTAACTGCTAAATGTAGCGTAACGCCTAGCCGAACGGCAACGGGAAAATAGGCTGTGTATGTAAAATTGATAAAAGCAAATGTAAATACCTCGCGGTATTATCTTCCGCTTTGCCGACTGTAATATACTTCGAATAGCTGTGCCGATCGAATCAATCGGAACGAGTCCATCCATTCGGATCCCTTTGATGGAATAAAATTTCGACGTCGTTCGTTGTAACCGTTGACATCGAACGACGAAAAAGTTCGAAAAGAGAGAAAGAAAGTACTCCGACGGCCAGCTATCGTGGATAAAACGCAATGGGATTTTTGGCGGCAATCGGAAACGCCGTATAATTAGGACGCAACGATCGCGCATATTTATCCGTGCGCAGCTGCGTTTTTCTAATCAGCGGCGAAGGTATTTGCGAAAGGCAAGCAAGCGTTGGCGTACTAATTCGTCGGAACTGCATTACGGGGTTTCGAAGCACGGCAATCGATACAGACGTAGTCCCGATCTTCCGCAACGACGCACGTAGCTACACGAAGGCGGATACAGCCCGGTATTTGTCTACTTATCTCGAGTAAATTCGGTCTACATCGTGTCAACGCGCGTCCTCGTCGTTCTAGGATCACAACGGATTTGAAGATGCAAATGCGGCTACCAGCTATTTCCATGCGTGTCCCTCTTCGAGCTAACCTTCCTGTATCCGTTCTACTTCGCGGACGATGCAACGAAAGGCAGCTGCTAGTCGCAGCTGCACGACCAGAAACGCTGTCAGATCCGTATTCGCTGCCACCTCTCTGTTAAAAGTGAAGTACACCACTGGAAAGGTCGACGCAACGTGAAAAGCGTATACGCCAGGTCGGAGAGACACGGGATGAAAGGAAGGAAGAACGTGGAAGACGAGGAAATATCGTGCTCCAGGGTCTACCAGGGTCAACGGCTAAGTTCCTTGTGACCCACTTCACGCGCCGCACTGTCGTTAATTACAACACTTATAGAATGTTTTCCACCACTTTAGGAGTCGCGAATACACACAACCGCCACGGATGCGAGAGGGCAGGGCAATGCGATGTCGAACGTTGTCCGACTATTGTATCTGCGACGGTGTTCCAGAGCGGAAGATCGCCTGGCGTTATTCCCTTCGGGATTCGTAGAGCATCGTAAAACGATACTGCTCGCTTTTATGCTGCGTTCCATCGACTTATCGAGTATCCTTTCAGAGTTTTCCTGGAATTCCGACGACAGGCGTTCTCGTCTTATTCAAATTCAAGCGCGAACCGTGACCTAACTCGTTCGAACGAATTCTCGGTTATTAGGTAAAGTTTACGAACTCCGGGAGCCGAACGATTAGCCCGATGAAGAGCGGATTGGATTAAAGGAGCGACGCGATGTAAAACAGCTATTGGAGCGGATTTCTCTCAGCGCCGAGCGATGTAATTTATTTTAGAATCACGTAATACCCCGTGAGCAGGGAGAGTCGGCGGGGATCCTGTTTGAAAAATATACGTGACAATATCGCGGATAAAATGACGTTTCGCGATGGCCAAGAGTGCGGAAGAGGCTGCGCGAAATGTAAGAGGATAACAGAGTAAAACACTTAGTCCGCCGCGGAGCTTTATATAGCCGGTAGCGCGAAAGTCAAACCGTAAGCTTTCCAGGGAAACAGGAAGCACGAGAGTTTATTGTTTTTTAGGTTCTTTCGCGAGCGTTAAGCCAAAACATTCGCAGAAGTAACTTCGTTCTATGGTCTTAAGCATCCGCAAATTCGAGATACCTTCTCGTAGAAAACGATGTTACGTACCGCGTGAAAAAGCAAAATGCGACGAGAAAAAAAGAATCGTTGGAAACACGGGGCAGTTGTCATGGAAAGATAGAAACAGATTTCTAAATCGCGTGGAAGATACACGAGTGAGATTCTTTTCTTCGAGAGCGTGAAATAATTTCCACGATATTTGCGTTTCTCTTTGACTTACGTACTTGAAGGAAGAACGATAAATGAAACTACGTAGCCTTCCGGCGCAGGACTCGTTAAATTTTGAAGATAACAGTATATCGTGGAAGAAAAGCAGTTACTTCTAATCCGAGACTGGAGCTCGTACGTTTTCATAGTATCTCGCCAGTGCCCATTCGCAGTTCGTTGCACGCGACGTTATTAAACTGTGAAATACGTTCTGTCCTTTGAACTGAAACCCGCGACTCGAGACATTAACTATCGTGCGATCGTGATACACAGGAAATAAAGGAAGGACGCGTTGGAAATGATTCTCGATGGGACGTCGACGAGCGACGAGCAAAACAAAAACCGATTTATGAAAATGTAAATGCGTTAGCCACAATCCATCGGAGCGCGCTTTCAGAAATATCACGAACGAAATGCCTGCTGGCGTATACGACCGTAGCTAGGTAAGTGCGTCACGGTACCGTGGCGCCCACATAAAATGCAAAATATGTCATCCGTTTCCGTATTATCAACGTTTCTCTCTTCAATGTGCAAATCGAGCGTTCGCCTACAAAAGTACATCTTCTTGTCGAAATACAATCAAACGCGCGTCTTCGCAGCGTCGATCGACGACTACCGATCAATCGACGTTCTTGTCCGTTCAATACCATCGAATACTATCACGAGCCTGTGTACGATTACGACGGAAGCTAAGTGCCTTGCACGAAATACGTAACCGGAATTTTATTGTAACCGAATAAAGCAGGTTGATCAACCGACTGCGCTTATAAAACGTTGTAAAAATAGTAAGTAAAGCAAGCGACGATAATAGAGCTAGAGGAACGTAAAACGGTCTTGCCATTATATTTCGCGTATTTATAGAAAAATGTGTTTGACATTCGACGCGTTCGATCGAATATCAAGATATTTCGGATGTCGGAGATACAAAGCAGTCGAGACGATCGAGATTACGAGTCGTGTCAATACGAATCGTATTAATATAATATGAGATTAAGTCGTATGTATTTGAATTGACACGTGTTAGAGTCTTCGTGACGAAAAAATGTCGAATAGGCAGCGAGTCCGTATCGTTATTGTCGAATAGCCGCGTTATCGCCATAATTGCGGACCATTTTCCCAAATGTAACGCGACGGTACTTTAATTCGGATATACCTCAAAGTGTACAGTGTCGATGTTTCGGGGAAGAATTTCATTAGCCATCCGAGCAGCGTGCGATTCTCGATAGTTATCGCGTTATTCCGGATATGCGGTGATAGTTTTCATGCATCGATTAAAATTACATATACACGCGAATACCATTGTAACTTTCATCGAGAACAAAGTATGTGTAGTTAATGTCATACGGGGAAATTTTAATTAGATCAGGCCGAGGAGAGAGCGACGGAGATAACGTCATGGAGATCCTAACCGTTCGATATGATCAAATATGTATATCAAAGTCCGTAATAAAGCAATTGATAAAAGCCTTGCCCCATCCCCAAAAATCTAGGCAAAACGAAAGTTACGTTGAAAAGCACGGTTTCTTAATCAATTTATGGATGATAAAAGTTGCGTTAGGTAGTTGCGTTATTTCCTCGAGTAAGAGCTACCAGAAACGATTTGTATCAATAACGGAGGACTTATTGTACAGATCCGATTTGAGATAAAATTTCTTCGCAAAGGAACGACAAAAGTTGTCGCGATGAGTTTAACGACTTTTGAAACAAAAGGTCGCTGTTTATACAGGATTAGAAAAGATCTACCAATTATGCTAATGAATAACATCGAAAGAAAAACATATAAAAGAAATAACGTTTCCCCAAGTTTCGTAGAAACTTTTGTAAATGGAAATTATAAGCGAAAGATAATTTCCAAGTAACTTGTAAAAGGTACGTGTTCGGTAGAACGAGGAAAAATTCGTTGAGTCGATTCTTCTCTTCCGTGCGGTCTGACCGATGCGCGACCTATTCTACTAGCGCGTCAACCGCATAATATCCACGCTTCGATATACGTTTCGCATACTATCGATGCCTCCTTTACGTTCCTGTACTTGGTACCTTAAAGCGCGCATATTCGGAATTTAATCAATTAACGTTTACTCGTTGAAAAATTAATTGAACATATTCTTGACGAAGATATATTTGTAACGTCGCACGATCCGACCTTATTATACCTGGAACAGTTCTTTTTATCTCATACGATATTATCTTTCGAGAAACAGAAGCACAGTGGATTTAGGAAAAGCAGGTTTGCTTATCTGCTCAACGTGTTTCGGCCGCGGCGGTGGCATGAACGAGCTCGGACATGTTTCCCAGCGTGGAAATGCGTTAAAAATACGTCTTTAAATGGGATTCCGGCCCGCGACGAGTCTCCTTTTTTTTTTCTTTTTCCTTTTTTTTTTTTCTTCTTTTTTTTGCTACGTACTCTACTTCGCTGCTCTTGGTACCCTCTTTAAAGTTTCATGCCTGGTGGGAATGGCATCGTAGCCGCGGCACTACGGTTAAGCGATGCAGATCACAGTGAGACGAAGGGAGAAACCGCAATCTTGATCCGCCAGAATCCTTCCTTTCTGTCGCTCTTCTCTCCTGCACTTAAGCTTCAATGAATTATTACTCTCTGCCATTTACCGTATTCACTTACACAGCCGCATTATTTTCGTAAATTGCCACACTCTTGTCTGCGATACGCTGCTTCGAGTTATGCGCTTTCACGGTGCACGCGAAACCGTCTGCATTCTCGTGGTGAATATTCGAGGGAGGTTGGAAACATCGAGAAGAAAGAAAAAGCGAATTTGAAAAAGAAGATAGTACCATAAATAATTCGTAAACACGAGAAAGATAAAAGAGAACGTTCGATGTACTCGTATCGATTGTAACGTTCGTTTCTCCGTCCAAGTATATTTCTTAATGCAAACGAGACTCTAAATCACATGGAAAATAGGATCGGGATTGAAAGAAAAGAACAGACACTCGGATGCCCTGGTTTTTCGGCTCGAAGTGACGTACACCGTATCGAGATTAAACTTTAAGGTATCACGTGAAACCATACCTTCCCCGTGAGAGTCGCTCGTAACTCTCCCGTATCGGATCGGTGTCTCCGCCGGGGCCGTGAAACCAGGGTAATATCCATTTCGAGGTGCGGCACGTCGAAGATTGATCTCTTTCTCTCTACCTGCTTGCCCACCGATCCGGAAGAGACTAGGATCTTAAGCAGCAACGTGGAACAGAAACTGACTTTTGCAATTGTACTTTTCACCAGCCATCGCGACCGACATTTCCTTTCTAAGGCCTATGCCATCGAGTTCAAAAATTCTCCTACAATTTCTTTCAACTATGAGATAATTTTCAGACAACTATTTTGCGCAGATCGTCTCCACCGTTTTCTTTTAATCGATTGTTATTTCGGAACTTTGCATTCCTTTACCACGGATCCTCTGACGTTTGAGGCTGAATCCGTTGACACGGTATACCGAGTTGCATCGTTATTCCGATCCGTTAAATCTTCCTTTTACTCCTTGTAAAAAGGATTTCTGGCCGTTCTTGATATTTTGCGGATATTTTAATCGAGGCAAATGACGCCACCGGCATAGAAAATTACAGCGACAGAAACGCGTTCGACGAGAGCGTCGACTTCCTACGCGTGTCAGTGATTTCTGTATCTTACACGTGGTCGCATTACTTTCAGCGGAAGTCAGTGTTTTTCTGGCACGAAGTTTGGCCGCTTTTGCGGGGGCAAAGTGAAAAGGAAGACGGCAAGTCTTCCATGATAAACGCTCACATGCGCGTCTCGGTTCATATACCGAAAGTGAATGAAAGTTGGCGCGCACCAGGAAAAGCAGAGCGAGAAAAAGCCTCGAAAGACCGTCAAGCGTTTGATTTATAGACGGCAGCAGTGGTGCGCGAAATCGAAGTACGTGTCGTCTTTATCGCCGGTCCCGTTCATTAACGTTGAATAAATAAATGTTACGAAGAAGAAAAGAAATATATGGGTTAGAAGTGCAACGCGAAAGCGTGCAGAGAGAATGTACGAAGAGAACGCGGACGAAAATAAATGGTAACAAATGGAGATACTCCAACCCCGAATCGATATACGGACGTAGCTCTCGCCACTCGTTATATTCTGTCAGATTTCATTTTCACCGCGAAAATAGATTTTACCCGAAGAATAATCACGAAAACTGGTTGCATCGAGGCGACCAAATTTTCTTCCCTTCTTCGTCGTTCTCGAAATTTCGCAGAGCCATCATAGTCGCGAGATCGCGGTATCACGAATAAAGGTGGAGAGCAATTAGTCGAAAGGCAAGGCGAAAGAGACGGGGGGCCGGGAATTTTTATCATCGAAGTCTGGAACGATCGATGCCGAACAGCCGAGTCGTGTGTAATTTCAAACGAGAAAGCTAATGGAAAGTTTCATCGGTGAAACGGAGATCTGTTTTAGCGTGAGCTTTGCGGCCGATCGCAAAATTGACTATCGATTCTGAAGCACCGAGCTCGACGTTGCCCGTCGAGCCGAAGCTGCCACGCGAATTGTTTTAAAAGCTACACGCGAAGCACCAATCAGGGCGCACCTATTATTTTGACGTGCGATTTTCACGGTGTGTAAACACGTTAAGCGATCTCGTGTAATTTGGAAAAAAAACAATTCGTATTCTCATATTTAATCGTCGCGCGTAGCCACCCGAGAAGGAAAGAGAGAGCCACCACTCTTGTTCGACGAAAAAATTGTCGTCGTTTCCCGCGTACGAAAAATCAGATTCGTATCGGTATCTATCTCGGTTTCCAGTAAGATCGAATAGACGTAATATCATCGTTGCAGAACGTTGAACTTTAATTTTAAATCGTATCGCATTGTTTTTGCGTCGAAATAGTTCAAGAGACACGGAAAACGGCATAGCTGAAACGTTGATCGATCGTTGGTCGGATATGTCTGGATTGCTCATGACAAATGTTTATAAAACGATCAGCTCGGAGGAAAGCTGATAAATCGGTAAATAAATAGCGTTACCCGTCACGTATCTAAAACACATGGAATATTTCCCCTGGATCGTTTGCGCAAATGATTTTTTAAAACAGATAAGGATATTTGTCGAAATACGAAATTAATTTTCAAATTTCGAATTAATATCACGCGCAAATTGATACGAATATAACGTAAAACACACAGACATAAACTCGCATATATCCAGCAGCGACAACGTTCGAATACACGAAATTAGAGAATCATACGGTTACAGCAAGGATTTCAATTTGCAATTTCGCACTAAAGTTTGCGTTTGAAAACTCGATCCATGCAACGATCGCGTGAAAACGCTTACCCGAAATCGCGATATTTAACTACCACCTATCCGATATACTTGACTAGTTCGCAGTTTTGGGACGTGCACACGATGTATGTTTCGGCTAAATGTTTGTGAACGTGGCGAGCCTCGGTGTTCCGTTATCGCGAGAAAAACACATCGGGAGGTATATGTTTAACTGGTTCATGTACGACTATGTACGTTTTTGTTACATAATATGGTTAAGTTTGCGGCAATACGGCGCAAAACACGACGGTTGTTAACACGTTTGCTGTACACTCTCAGAAATTCAGAACGAGGTATTCTTCCCCTTTAACGGAGGCAATCGTTATTTCTCTTTATACTCGTGAACGAACGTCAATTGTCGGAACATTCGTCAAGGATGTATCAGCGCGACGAAACCGGTACAATACAACGATCCTTGGAAAACTTGACGAAAACGTAATTCTTCTCGCGTGTATTCACGACACGGTGTCGTTAAGTTTAAACGTCCCTTATCGTGCCGGCAAGAAATTATTGTCCCGGAAGGTTATCCGATGTTTCAAGTATGATGTTTTACAAGTAATAATACGATAGTCGAATGACTAATTTCCCCGAAAAGATTGGCTCCGACAATACTCGACCCGTGAGTTAGTCGATCCAGAGAGACGCGAGAAAGATATGAACTCTGTACAGTCGGTCAAAGCCTCGTTGGGAAGAAAGTAATAATCGTTATGCAAAACTGTACTCTGCTCGAGATAACTGACGAGGGCTGCTTAAAAAAGGGCTCTTCAGCCTCGAACGCAACCACCAGGGTGACTCTCCGGTGTCTTACATTTTATATAATTCGAGAGAAAAGAAAAAAAAAATAAAGAAAGAAAGAGAGGAGGCGAGCAAGGAATAACAGTGGACTACGATAAGCTCTGGCATGAAATTAAGACAGAAGGGCACGTGGAACGTGCTATCAACTCGGATAGTTACTCCATTTTCCTCCAGCACCAATGAAGCACGCGTTATCAGCACTTATGTTTATAACATATTCGGCGCCTGTTTCATAAAGTTCCTCGAAAGAAAGCAACCCATCGTCGCGTTATCGGGCATGAGAATTTTTGATGAATCGAGAATTACGATATTTTATTACTCTCGTTTTTGAATATACATTTTATAGCAGTAACTGAAAAAAAATATATTATCAAAGCTCGCGTTGTACGAGAACTGTAGCCAGGATGAAACGCTTTTACAGCATGTTTGCTCGCGCAGCTCTATATAGTATTAGTTTTGGCAGCTGATATTGGTGATTGATGAAGGTCTGGCAGGGACACCGATTATCTAACGACGTTCGATGTACATAAAAAAAATATCATCTATAAACGACACAGAGGAAACATTTGGGTCAGCTGTAATTTGATTCGGAAAAACCATTACGCCTTCGTCACATTTTTTTTATTACGTTTTAGAAATTTATTTAATACCGACAATGATATTAACGCAGACGTAAGGGATGTTCGTAAAAATCTTGTGTGAAAAAATTTGTATACCGGATAGTGGATCGATGAAATTAGAGAGATCTACTTTCGAAACAACAAGTTACTGGAATATTGCAATTTAGAATAAATACGGTACTCTATTACTTTGACGTCATTATTAATCAACGGTGTTCGCTGATTAATTCGTTCGAGTGGTATTTACCCCTGAATTTTATTAATGAACTCGATCTGCCGCCGAAATTAAAGTAGAACGATCGAAACGAAACGGTACGCTCGCACCCTGCGACACGCGAGATCGCCAGAAAGTTTTCATACTATTTCCACCTTGTATTTATCGCGTGATTTTTAATTTTATCATTTATGGACGTAAGAATAGCTCGCAAAGAAGAATATAAAAGATATTATAAAACGGTCTACGCGAATATCTAACAAGTACAAATCATTTTTTCAACTTTACGCAATTCAATTTCCAGTTGAAAAGTTAAGACGAAACAAATTACCTAACAAACATAACGGCCGTAGTTAAATCTAGCTGAAATTGCATGCGAACTTATGAATCCTTGCACAAAAGTTTGAATACAGCTACGTTTGTTATACGTGGTCGATTACATGGTACAATGGAATTATAGTTGTTTTCGACTGACAGGATTCGGAACATCCATGTAAAGAGAACAGCGCGCGACGTGAAGAGAGGTTGGAGTTAAGCATCGCTGAGTAGATGGGGTGGATACTTAAAAGCCTACCAGGCACGTCATAATGTTCTCATTACGTTTCGCTCGTTCACTTCCTTTTTAGATTTTAATGCTTTCGTCACAACCATCGCTACCGTGGAAATCAGGTCAAACGATGTCACTACGGTACCGTTGCAACATAAATTGTACGCGGAAATTGTCAACAACTATCGTCAAAATTAAATTGCAGGACGATTAATTAATCGCGAATCGAATATCTATTTTAAACAATTAAAAATGGAAATGAAATTATTACTACATTTTATGGACTGTACGCTATATTTAATATTATATTAGAATATAAAGTCCCCATAGTGGAAACACGTACGCGAAATGATTGAACCAGTCGCTGTTAGGAGTGGAGTAATTTCGATTTTTCAAGCCGGTCTCCAGGATATCCCCGAGGAACGATGTAAGAAAATTAAGCGTCTCAATGGGTTAACGTTGCCCCTTATAGTATGGATGGAGAGCTATCCTGTTTTTTTGTCACGACCCGAGTTCACTTGAAAGAGTTCCTCTAATTTGCAGGAGGGTGAAAGGGGGAAGAGAGAAGAAGAAGGCAAGTGAATGCCGACGCGATTCAGCTGGTGCACAGGATGACCAGCGCAGGAAGAGGACGGTGGTACAGAGACGGTCAGTAGGATTTATGTATGAGACGCCACCGGGGCTTAGAGAGATAAATTAGCCGACTTGGCAATAAAAAGTCGACTCGCGGATAGCCTGGATTACACGGATGTACTGCCAGGGAATCGATGGTACTTCTTGCCATCTTCTTCCCGTCGCCTTTTCGTTTACCGAACTTATACGATTCCTTTTTAACATTCTGTTTTTCCCTCGAAATTCTCTTCTAGCCATCTCTCTTCAGACACAATTATACCACTGACGTACACAAAGTAATTCAACTTTAGTCACCCTTTGTACAGTAAGGAGCGTCGAATCAGCGGATGGTCAAGATTATAGATTCTTCGTTCGACTGTTCGATCGTCGACTAATATTTTCTCCGATTCGAGGCTGTACTTATGGCGTTGAATCGTTTTTTCTTCTGAATAAACGAGCGTGTATATCTCCACGCGAGAATCGCACGTGGAGTCCGCAGCAACATCCGCCTCCTTGGAAGACATTCCTGGAAGCCACAGGCTCCTCTGTCCGCCGTACTAACGCCAGCACAATGACATTTCTTCTCCGCGCACGAGCGATCAAGAAACGTAATATAATACCGAAGACGAAGTTTGCATCAAAATCTTGCGTGGTTATCAAAGTTGCGTTACTGATACTTGAAATCATTTGAAAATCATGGAGGATCATCGATGACGTGTCGTTGGTGATCGAGGTCACTTGAAACTGTCAATTATTATTCATGAAACTCGTGTCGCGATGGCCCAATGTTATTTCAGCTAATCAAAGTTAATTAAATTTACGTTACACAGTAATTGGTTCTGAAGTTGTGGCGGCTTTTCCGACGACGTAAAGAAATATTGGGTTTAGAATTGGTTTTGTTCGTTGTAATTTGCATTCGTTTGATATTGTGAGTATGGACACAGGTTAACACGAAAGGACAACAAGTTGCATTCTGTCAGGCGGAAGCGTTAATTACGAAGCATGTTGCGATACGTAATCCATGATTGAGCAGAACCTCGAGGATTTAGTGTACGTTGCTCTTATATCACACAGGAGCATGTTTCTGGTTGAAGAGGTCAGGGATATTCGTGGTGCAATATTACGGATTGCGTTTCCTAAGATTCTCCGAAATACTAACGAATGTGATATTGAACGAAAAGGCGACAACAAAAATATTTTCGGATTAAACGAAGGAAAGACCTCGTTACAGCACATCTTTACTCTCGAAATACGAATCGTACAACAAATTAAACGAATCAAAATACGAATAATATCGTACTATCCCCGACAAAGGAAATTTCATTTCGTGAAACAAAAATAATATTAAATTCTGTACGCGCAGTACGTTGATTGTATTTTCAGCGAGGAATAACGTCGCCGGAAAAAGATCATGTTGAAAAAAATTACGTTTCCGAATACTATTGCTTCTATTCAATGCGTTCAATTTTTACAGAAAATACAGGTAACGACAAAGAACTATCGAACTTAGAAAGTTCGACAAAGAAAATATCGTTCTTCGATCCAAACATTTTTAATTATTAATAAGAAGAAACTACATTTCCGATCGATATCCACGACTTCGATAAATTTATCGGCTGCATCTAAGCGGCCGAATCGAAATCACAACCGTATAAATAATTTCCAATCGGCATTCGAACGATGCATCGATTTTTACATTGTACCGTTATCTGCTGCTTACTCGATTTGTGGAAATCACCGCGGTACCAGACGGACAATAAAAGTAGGCCACGGATTTATTCAATGGCGCTTCGAAAAGTAATAATGCACCTGAGGTTGTGCTATATTGATAGAACTCGGACTCGATTCGTCCGAAGCCGCTTATTAGTTGTTCGCAGACCGATGAAAACGAAGGAAATATCACGACCCTCCACCACGACTAATGATCAACGATGTCTCTTTTATACAGCTGGTATATCTGCTAATTTTTAAAGTCAACAACCAGTCCATTTATCAGTTTAATTGACTAACATTGGAAGGAACGAGTGAAAACGAAACGAAAAATAATAACGATTTATGCCAATGAAATTTCCGATGTAAACGAAGCGATCTGGATTAAATAGCACGACGTCAGAACTGCAAATGAACCATTAGAGGTCGTTATGTTACTTTTAACCAGGATCTCAAACAATTTCCTCCGCCTGGAATTAAGAAAGATTTTTTAATAATTTGACCGCGGCCTCGTAATTTATGTTGTACCTCGGTTCTTCTCGCGGTTAAGCCGAATTACAGTTTCGCATAATTAGGCCATAAGAAAAAGCTAGCGTGCTTTCTGTGCTGCTGTTCCTCTCTCTCTTTCTCTCTCTCTCTCTCTCTCTCTCTCTCTCTCTCTCTCCCTTTTTCGACTTGACCGACACTTCCCGTTGAATTTTTCCGTATATTAACGCTTTATTTTCGCAGTTCAAAGAAAACCACAGCGGTCGGATATAATTTCGTGGTTTCGCCGGTGCGTTATCTCGACATGGTTGCGATCGATTTTACCAACCCATGCTTCCCAGTTTTTGTTCCGACACGTTCGAATCTTGCAACCTGGCTGATATATTAAAAAAAAAAAAAAAAAAAAAAAAAATAACGGAGATACCGATCCGTGTCTCGCGGATTGTAGCTTATCAATTGTTGGTTCGATTTTTCCCCTTGTGTAAATTATCGTGAATATTTTCTCTTGTGCAAATTAAACGGATTTCTGACATTTGATCGCTCGCGTCTGTCCGATCTATGCGAACGCAACACAATATTCGTCGAAGCAAAGAGAGGATCGCTTAATTAAGAAAGCTTCGTAAGGCTGACGGCTTTGGAATCGAGGGAGGAGAATAACACATATGCACGAAATGCACGAATTTGATTTAATGCCATTCGATCGTATTACGCGTATATACGCGAAGTATTGTGTCGTGGGAGGCAAGTTCCTGTCAAAACCAAATATTGAAAATCGAAGCCAGACGCACAGCACATGGGATTCAATAGGGCCTTCATATATCCAATTATCGGCTTCCTTATAAGATCACATTGTATGAATTATACATGGTATATCGTTGAGTGGATGGAAAGTCGCATTTCGTGTAACAACAAGCCACGGGAAAGATAATACGTTGCTTATGAAAACGATAGTTTGCACAATTATTTATTCTAGCTAATTTTTCCTAGCTAACTCGTTATCGCTTAAGAATTATTAGCGCGTATTTGTCAAGTTCGAGCGTACGTTTATCGATTTACGTTGTTACGTGGCCAGTAGCCGTCGGATACTACTCGGTCAGATAATCGATCAAAATTATACGGATGGGTGTTGATACCGACGATGGTTTATAGATCGTGGCTAGTTTATTCGATAAATATTTAATATTCGCTCCTGCAAAGTTAAAAAGACCTGTGAAATTTAAAGTTAAAAATGATTATTATTGTTTACACCGCGGGCAGTATCGAATCAATCGATGTAATCGATTTCCGACGAGATTTGGAATCCCATTAACTGCTTCCATTTCCGCGCATAATCCACATCGGAGTTAGTAATATTCGAAAATTATTTCAATTCGGAGATTCAACGGAAGAGTTTTACCATTTAGGAGCTTAACGGCGAGAGATATCGCTCGGATGATACAGACGAATTTCCACACGAACCGTATTAACTTTAAAGAAAAGGATTGCTATCCGACACGCCGGTTAGCAATTGCTACATCCTAGTCATTAGCAGAGACAGCGAGAGAAGAAACAAATGAAAGTCACGGTTTTAAACTAAGGTAATCTGATTACTCGGTGCTCGCTAATCTTTTTCTCGGAATTAGAACGAGTGAATTTTCTTTTTAGAAACGAGCCCGTTTCCTACGAGTTCGTGCCGCCGTTTCAAGTAAATTCCCTCACTTGCCGTGAAATTGAATCCCACCCTCCGATGGAACTTCGATTCGCAACGAAATAGCCGGTGTAACCTTCTGACATTCTTCGACGCGTAATCCCCTTGATGCACGATCTCGAGTTTTAACCGGCAACATTCGTCATATTATCCGACATGAGCTTGATCCCGAAGTTGTTACAAACTTATCCGCGGTACGTGCTCCCCGACCTCTCTGTTCGCTTCTTTTTCGTTGATTGCCCCCTCTAAACGGAACTTTCAACGAACTACGGAAATTCAAGAGAAGAAGAAAAAAGGCAGAATTTATCGGTTACGTAAATTTCACGATCGATTTTGGCAACCGGGAACGCGTGTCGCGAATCGCAATTTGGAATTTCGGCAACGTCCTCGAAATTTATCCATACAAGCGAAAACTAACAATTTTGTACGCATTTGAGGAATGAGATCGCGGCGCACCGTGTAATAGCACTATTCATTGAACATTCGAAAGAGGATTTTACGGGCGCGCTGTATCAAAGTACAGCATGCAAATGCGATTATGCCCATGCGATACAGAAGTGGATCGATCGTTCGACTCTGGACTCTGTGTCCTTTTAAAGCGAGTGCAGTTAATGTTCCGCAGTTAATGTTCCCTTTTGTCGCGCAAAGTTCGCGGACGTTCCTACGTTTTTGTACGTTTCGCAGCTCGATTTCAACAAATTGAGATTCTATCGATAGACACTCGTTCAGAAACGCCGTTCGAATATCAAATGTAAAAACTTTAATTTACATCGTTCGTACAAATTGATCTACGTCGCTTTCGCTATGCTATTGTACAATAGCAAACGAAGGGTAAGCGCTTAATCAGACCAGTTGTCCAGCCGAACATTAACGATCCTTGATTATCAGCCCAATTCTATCGTACATAAGTGTCGACGATCTACGATTTGCAAAACGTATACCCTGTTGCTGACATTCATGGATTTCGCTCCACCAACCAGCTTCGCGTGCTTCGACGACGTGCAAACGCGCGGCCGTATTCACTGAATCGTTAATATTTTCGCGACGTCATTATGCACAATTATTCCACAATTGCGCCCAATTTCTAGCACTACAGGGAACCGCGTCGAAGTAGTCAGATATTACATAACGACACAGCCGCGTATTGCCCATTAATATTTTGCGCTTGTCATCGAAATTCAATTTCCGCACGGTGGTCAACGTACACCGAGAACTCTAATTCAGTGTCTGTGGTTGCGTCAATCAACTATGCCACTGGCTAACTAGTTAGAAATAATTAACGGGTTTGCGAGCTCCAAGAGATAAACGTATTTGTCACCGGGTAAAACATGTCCCGTTGTCCCGATGTAATTTCATTCGCTCGTATTTTCTTAACTTATCACGCCTGTCGTTTCGCCAATCACGATTTATTGAATTTTATATCGATCAAATAAATTCCTGTTAAATTCTCTATGCCGGTATCGCGAAGTCGGAAACACCGTCGAACGTAATGTCGAAAGATTTGTCAGGGTTTATTTGATCGTTGCGTTGGTTTAAAGACAATAAACAGCTCAAAATTATGCACAGCGAACGCGAGAATCCCCTAGTAATAGCTACGTATAGCTGGTTCTTAATCACCGGAGATTATACGCGAGTGGGTGGATCGATCCTCCCATGATTTATAGGTTTAATTTAGTACAGACATGCGATCTAATTATGCTTTCCAATTCCGATAGGCCAGAACGAACGATTTTACGTAAAATCCGTGAAACCCAGCTGCTTGAACTCCGATGAAAAAAAACAAAAAGAAAAAAAAAGGAAAGATAAAGAAAGATACGTAGAGAAGAAAAATCTAGCGCAGTTGCAAATGAAAAAAACATTACAACGCGGTGGTCACGGAGTCGAAGTTCTTGAATTATGTTGCTTTCTTTCCTTTTATGTATGTATGTATATCCAATTTCCCCACGAATACCAGGACGTTCAATTCGTAGGAAACTGCGACCCTGAGTTCGAAGTAATATATTATATATACCTGCACGATAGGTATGCGGGATATTTTAATATCTACATCCGGCGTTACTAACTCAGAGGGCAGCAATCCACGATTTATGTATACACTAGGGAAATATTTGTAGCAATATTAAACGGCTCTTCATGTATACCTAGAATGTCCATATGATTGCAAAACGGACATTATTAGCCTTCCTCGTAAGACGTAATAATTTTATGTTGTTTAAACTAATAGACGGAACCAATGTTTATTGGCAGCCGGATGATAGTCAATGCTTAAAACAGAAACATTATTAATGACGAATGATCGCTCTTGTTACATACATCAATCAATGATCTGTATGTATGTCCGTCTCGTAGCTGGAACTTCAAAAACATTGTCATTACTAAGATATAAATTCAATGAACAGAGAATTAAATGAACATGGAACATGGAAACGAGATTAAAACGTCCGAACGAACATTCGAAACGAATGCACATTAATTGTACATTTGTAATTCATGTATATCCGATATTTAATTTGCTTTAAATTAAATCACGATAGAAGTGTTGTAGTTGGAGTTTAAGCCAGCGATACCCGGGCATTTGACGACGAAATAGCCCGATTTTTATCGATCCACGTTTCGCCATTATTTGCCCGTTACCGATGTAGCCGATACGTGTTAAAACCTGCATTTACCAACTTTTTTTCTACACGGATTTTTACACGGCGCAATTGTTTCTCTTCTTTTTCCTTTTCTTTGGCGCGCGCGCTGAAGACTCAAGAGGAAACTTAATAAATCGTTTTCTAATTGTGACACATTTTTTACGAATCTTGTTAATGATATTTCAGAACAGAGACGAAGAACGACTTTTCGCGATACCAATTTCAGAGTTCCAACAATTCTGATTTATTTCTTTAAGCGAACAAAGCCGCGGAAACAGCACCAACTATGATTCCGAAATTGTCTAGCGTGTAAAGAGCGCAACAATAATCCAGTTACAGAACAACTAGAACAGCCTGGAAACAGTTAACCTATTTTTGCATAATGTTCCTACTCGTACCATAATGATAAATGCTAATATTCTTAATAGCATCGCCGCGTACATATTCGCATTAGAATTAACTTCTCGGGTAACATACCTGTTACATGTTAAGAGCCGTAGCTTTATGCTCTCCAATGTTCGCTAAACTAACTTAAGGGGCGTAAGACGTTTTTCGGACGGGCTTACGCCGTATAAAAATCTAACTTCGTTGGTGGAAGATCAAGTATTTTATAAACTGTGTATGCTTGAAGGCTTGTAAAAAAGCCTTCATCAAAGAATAAAGCATTTACCATAAACTTTTTTACACCCGTAATCCTCACCTCGATAACTTTTTAAGACCGGTATATAGGTGGCAAAGTGTGTATGTGTGTATACATATATGTATATATATATACATATATAGATACGCGAGTGTGTACGCAACTTTTAAAATGCGCTAATAAAATTGTCAGCGCTCCACAACACATAATTTTTAAGCTTTTACGGTTTCCATCGTGAGAGTAACTTCACGATGGTCCATGTAACTGAAGTCGATACACGCGCATCGTGAAAAATATGCACGGTTTAAAAAAGTTACGGACGCAACAACCAAATTCGATCGGCCAACGAACAACCGGCGTAAATTTATTTCACGCGTTTTATCCCACGCAGTCTACATTTTATAATGCAGCCGTTGAGATCGCAATTAATTCTAATCACGATCTTCTAATCACGGTGTAATTAACTAGAAATTGCTGTACATAGATACGGTATAACATGTCCATTATATTATCATAAACGTACACCGAATGCATTTATATGAAAAGCTGCTTTCATATTATATACTATATCATAGATATGGGTCTACGATTGTTCGCTTTAAATTGAAAGGATTCTACTGCCAATCAAAGTAATGGTTAAGCCGTACGATTATCCATTATATCCGGTTGATTAAACGAGTAAAGTTGATTACGGTAATGACGAGTTCAGTATCAATAAAAAGAACATTGAACGGTATATTATACAAAAGATTAGCGACGGTGATGTAGAACCCTTTGATACGTGTTTGAGTAGTCGATAGATATCATAGCTATACGAGAGTCCATGCTCGTTTCTTAGCCCATATTTCAGCGGCGGTAGTTACCGGTGATTAATCAAAGAGAAAATTAGTGAGTCCAGATCCTGGTTCACCGTATTCATCACGAAGGACATCAGTGTACCGATATAATTCTGTCTAGTTAGGCGTCTTTTGCATCAACATTTATTTCACGATTTATTTCAACTTTAACACGCACACGTTGTAATAAATAAGGATTTCACCAGGATCAGGTACTTTCCTTCGAAATTATAAGCTTTATCACGAGGACAAAAATTTCTCTATTTATTCGTTGAATAATCAATGCAGTGTGTTTATCATATGTACGTGGCTCTCAGGTACGCTGTGCTTGTATCATAGCATGTGCATGCAATAAAAGTGTTATTACATGTTACTACTCGTATGGTCGTTTTGGACGACGGCAATGGGTTCGACTGCCTGCTGGTAACATGATTATGTGTACGTGTGTGCCTACACAATAGTTGCCAACTCGATTAGCTGAATCCATAGAAGTGTCCCTCTATCGTGATACAGAAACGGTGGTCTGGTATGGAGATTGCTTGACCGCAAACTAGAACTTTACTTTAAAGATCTTGCTATCCATAACTACTTTAACGATAACGTTGGCGTTAGCATGATCACCGTTCGTTATAACTCAACCGTACGATAAACCTAATTCTACGTTCCTAAAGAGAAACAAACGTAAAAAGTTTGTATAACGGTCTGTAACGGTTTGCCGATTTACCTGACCGAACTATCATCGATTGTTATTGGCCTCTTAATGACAGAACGTTGATCGTAACAATTTCTCCGAAGGAATTACCTACATTTCGAAATGGATCAAAGTAACGGAATTCAAAATGAGATTTCGACTAAAAATTTCTTCGTGTCCCCGTGTACGTGCCGCGGAACTTTAAATTGCTATCTCTCTCAAGTTGAACTTTAAGGGAAAGGAAATGAATTTACATTTCGTGCTAAAACTCATTGTAAAAAGAACGTAAAACTTTTAAGTGCGCCAGTTAAGAGTATACGCGTACATTCCCCAGGGCCTGTATTTTCATCCACATAACATGTATCGAGCACACTGGAAGTGGGTACTATCTTACCTGATAAATTCCGGAACTACGGTTCTTAGTGCGTCTCCTTGGTATATGCTGCTGCAGCTTCTGTGGTCCCAGACGGCACGCCTTCGACATATCGGTCACGTACACCATCATATAGAATCGCATTTGTAAGACCCAGCAACGTTATCGTCGAGTAAACATCGATAGGAAAACATTGTCATAATGCACATGGCGATACACTTGCATGCACGCTTCGTGGCTACATCTGCTGTGACCGTGTAGCTCGTTCCACGATATCGTTCTATGTACCTGTGTACAACCCTTCCTATCTTGACACTGGTTTTAGTTTCCTTTTCTTTTCTTTCACGCCGCGATAATTTCTTCATGAGGCCTGTTACGTACTCCTGTGGACCATAAACACATTTGTAAGGTATTCGTTTCGTATACTTTATAATTTAACGTTTTACAAGCGTAAAGTTTTTATCGAAAAAGATGTCGGTAATTAGAAAACTATGTTCTCTAAACTAATATTACACTGTGTATGTACGAGGCCGTGCCTGTTCCGACATATCTTTAACTTCTTTTCTTCGTGTCTTAACTAATAATTTCTTCCTCGACGTGTAATCTCTAGACCGTGAAACGAGGTCTTAAGTTTTTATTTTAACCATGGCTAATAATTCTTGAACATGAAGCTTTTACCGAAGTAAAAATTTGCTAATAACTGCGAATAGATACAGTTCCACCTTCTTTTTTACAGTTTTGAATACGAACATCAACAGTATAATTTTACAATTTAGCGTACCGAACCTAGTTTGTTGCGAAACTTTCACAAAACCTATCGTGCGATTTAAAGGAATTATAGATTATGATCAAATTAATTCGCACGCGCATGCGGTATAGAAAGAAACCTCTAACTGTACGTAAAAAATGCCAATGCGCAATAAATGAAAAAGGTCAATGAAAGCGTGACATCATCATGAATATTACGAATAACCCTAAGCACGCCATAGTAGATATGTATCTATCTACTTACAAAAGAATTACTTGTACTTACTATTCGAATATTCAAATATTTACTCTCTCCTTTCAAAAATACTATATAGCGATCGTATCTCTGCCCACACTTTTTACCAGAATATAGAAAAAACATGGCGCAACATGTTTCACAACGTTCTTTTTCTTATATTTAAACAGTAGGATAAAAATGGAAGACTAAAGACAAAAGATTCGTAGAAACTAAATTTGGAAACTCTCATACAATAATGAACCTCGATAATACAGTTCGATTATCATGGCACGAAAAAATATTACATCCTAGGTTATAATTGTATACTCTGTGCAATATTTCCTCATATCCATTTATTTTTATCCATCTTTCAACTTAGAGGAAGGTTTTCTTAGAAATTACAGAAATTATACAACCTGTAGCCGTGTAACAGTCATAGACACATTGTATTCACTTACATCTAACAAGCAAATGAAATTGCCTTAACCAAGACCGATTATAAAACAATTACAACTAACAAAGATGTCGTTAACAAAAGTCTGTCATCAAAGATGGGTACGGACATACGTTAAAGATTCACTGATTACACCGAAATGGCAAAACTCGTTACTAAATTACGTGCGTGAACGTCAAGATCGAAATCGTTGTAAAGCTGGGAAAGGAAAGAGAGGACAACGTACGTTCGATGCATGGTCTTCTTCTAAAGCCATTCTCCAAGTAGAAAATCGTGGATGCGGACGTGTACACGAAATAAACACATAATAGCAGGTATACGGTAAAGTGCGTGTGTACGTAGGTTAGGCACGAAAGTCGAAAGTAGGTACACCGTGGACGATATCAAACGGCGCTATCGGGGGATCGGGGCGTTCGGGCGATCTCGGCTTCTGCCGAAGTCTCACGAAGTGGGCCGAAAGCAAAGCGCGCGGCAGACGGTCTTCGCGCGCCGAGCTATCTGGTTGGCACTCACGTCGAGTCGGGCACTTACATTCGAATTGACGTCGCACGTCTCTCGTTCTTGCCTCGTTTTATCCTCGTGATTCACACTGACCGCGCTCGCGCCAGTTTCGTCGCCGAGTTTTGTGCACCGTCCGGTTGGAACGCGCCGTTTAAATCACCGGCAGTTCGTTTTCTCAAAGGAAGTTAGACAGTGCTTTTTTTTGTGATGTGCATGGAATTGACGAGCCACTTCAAGATGACGATCGTCTGGGTCTGCCTCATCGGCCTGTTGTGTTCTACGGCTGTTAAAGGTGCGACAATATCTGTACTATCTTTCTGTATCTCTTCGGTTTCGCGTAATTTAGTGAGATTGTAATTGCACGTCTCGACTATCGGAGCAATATCGTAGTGACGTATGTGTAACGGTTTTTTTTCTGCGACGACAGCGCACGATTTGCGCCGCCATTCCTTCCAATCGATCTATCGAACGGTTTGAAATCTCGCGTTAAAATGGCGTGCAAAAGACGGGGATAATTCTCGTAGAAAGTATCGCGTTCACGTGGAGCGTACTACAAAATGTACGAAAAACGTACGACGAAGCGGTGTAATTTTACGTCGTAATTGCGTTATTGCGAAGTAAACAAAGTCGATCGAGTTTTGAACTACTTCGTGCAGAAGTCGTATATGGCCAACGACGAAATATTACGATGGATCAATGGGTGAATGTTGTGTAACGTTAACGACAACTCTATTGATCACGAGCGTAGCCGTTCCTTGTTGAAATCATGGTCGGATTAGTCACCAAGACAGACTGGTGCCAGACTGACATTTGGTTTCGTCGCGTCGCGGTACTGATGCGATTAAACGAATTATAACTGGCCCGTAATGGTGAATTATTGCCGAGAATGTTGCAAAAGCAACGTCTAAACGTTCGTTGGCTCCTTTTGCTCGTCCTGGTTGATCGGCACGATAATTTGTACGATCATTGTTAAGGTCAACCGATGGTCACCGAGATCACGGTCGTATCAATAGTAAAATAAACGTGAATGAAGTCGGTATCGGGTTATTGAAATACGTCGCTTAGAAAGTCGAAGGTTATCGAGGTTCTCCGTCAAACGTTTTTCTTGAAAGGCTGGAAAAGAGGCGACGTGGTCGTCTTTCTTGTAACTTCGACACATTCCTAGCTGATAACTTATCTTGGGATTATTTTCTAAAATAGATACGGAACGATCGTACTTTTCGGGAATAGTAGAGGGAAGAGATTGGGAAATTGGAGATTCGAAGAAATTATTGAGCACTTATCTGAACGGGGAGAATGTTCCGTGTGAATTATTCTAGCGCGATAACGGAAGATTTATCATTGACGATGCGCCACTTTTTACGCATTCGTAATCTTCTTACGATAATAATATCTACTTTGTTATTTTACCTGTTTCAATGTTTTTCTATTATTGCTTATAGAATCGATGTTTTCGTATCCGTATAATCAGGAATTATGGTACGGTGTTGTAACTAGTGGTCTATAGCGTAGATATTTTCTGTATTTTCTAGAGTTACTATTGCGTACCTCTGCTGTTGTGGTTTACGAAGCGCTTCGACGTTCTTTTTCAGTTTTCGTAACCTTGACGTCCGTTGCTATTTACTTTTCCATTCGTTCGTGCTCGTTCAACCGCGATCGATACACGATAACTGCGTATAAAATATATTCGCTTTGCAATCATTGCGGATGAAATTTTTTATTACGCTCATTATATACACGTGACGTAATCGCAACGAGTTTACCGTGCTCCGAATCATTATAACGTCCAATGTTCCCGAAACTGTGGAAACCGGTTACGCGGTTTCGACTTTCGATACGTATCGTAGAACGGGCTAAATTCGCAGATGGCAATTTCGATGTAAACTTTTCAATGGAAACTTTCGTTACCACGAAAGAAGCTTGTTATCCTGGTTAGGTTGCTGCGACGTTCAGGGTTAGGACGTTTTCCCTTGATGTTTTATAAATTTTGTAGTGGTCGGATGGTATCTTGTTTGAATTCGATTACCATGCAAAATAGACCACCCTCGTCCGCTTTTCCCGCGGTTATATTATTTTTCTCGATGTCAGTATAAAGTAAAACGAAACAGATACTTTCCCTGGAAGTAGGTATAAAACGCAGCGAGAGTCTGGTATTTATCGATCTAGGGTTATGAATAACGCCCGATATCAAGCACAACAGCAGCTTTTATTGTACGTCGTAAGAGAACGACTCGAATTCTCTATATAAGCAAGAACTATCGCGAGAACTCAATCGGCAATAAGCAGTTACTTCTATTCGAGTCGTTCTCTATATCGGCACGATTACGACAACGTATTTGACGATTATGAATAATTTTTCATCGTGTAATATCTTTATTCCGACGTTACCTTTCCTTTCCTGCCCCTTTCTCCGAAATTTCGCCTAGGTTCGCCGTTTCGAAGCTTTAGATTAAATCGGATAGTTGATAAAGTTAATAAAACGAGAGAGAAGTGGAAGAGGTGGAGAAACTCGTGTACTAATTAATACACCGTAATATCATAATTACTCTTTATAAACTTTATTACCGGTAAGGGCAGAAAACACGAGACGAAAGTTTCGTGTGACGAAGACGAAGTATTTGTTTAATACATCCGGTCACTACGACAACGGTAGAGACGTGCTTCTCTGACAAAGAGCTTCGTCGCGACAGCCCTCGTAGAACAAAAACCGATCGAAAATTAACTACCTGACGCGTGGAAAGTCAAGGTGAAAATTATCGTCGGAGAATTACAATCTTGGCCACGTGCATGGCATCGTGGAACGCGTCGAGGGATACGCCTCGTATACACGGAAAGTTTAAGGTCACATTTACACGAAATGCCTTTCCCTCTATGCGACTCGAACTTAACTCGTGCTTACCTTGAGCTGTAAAGAAAGGTCGATGCAAATGATGTAATCGAAAATGCTAAAGATAGTTTCCCGCTCCTACAACGCTGCTCGTATCACATTCATATCTCGTAGAATCTCGACTCATACGTACAATCGATCTTGTTTCCTTTATTTTCCGATATCGGCTTTCCGTATTCGAGTTGTACATTTTTTTCTTTTTCTGCATAAAACGCCGATCTTTAAGAAACCTCGCATCGTAGCTAAATATCTGGTAATCTGAAATTCTGCGAGACACAAACGCCAGGATGCGTAATATCCCTTGTACGTCTTTCATCGCGATTCTTCTGCGACGCGACCACATCCTCTCGCCAGAAGAATGCATCTCGATTCTAAAGATTCGGTGAGTCAACGTTGATCGATGAGTACGAGTCATCGGTCCAAGGATAAGGTCCGGAGCATTTGTCTTTTACGCCGAACACGATACTGCCGCGCGTTCGCTGCGAATACACGGACTATACACGTATATGTATATATACAGGTCGTTTCAGGTTCTAGATAATCCAGTTTCGTAGCCCACGCATACCAATAGTAGACATAGTTAATGTACGACCTACAGTCGGTCAGAGACCCCATCAATCCACTGGATAATTTCGACGAAAATTGCCGAGGCAAAGAAGATTTTATCTAGGCAATCGGCCTACAAGTTGAACAAGAGACAGAAACGTTACGACGCGTTGTTAAAAGTACAGCGAGCAGTAAATAAAAGTAGAGTTTGTTAAATATTCATGTTCGAGTCAAATTGGTATCTATATCTCTTTAGTGGACGATGCGGTAGTTCAAAAGTAAGGTCACGAATGTGTATTATCATACTAATAAATTTAGAAACAATCTTATCTAACATTTTAAAAATATGATTATTATCGATAAGCCGATAAATCTACCGGGGCAGCCGAAGAAACGGTTCACTAGTGTAACGTCTATAGTCCGTTTCCTGATAACAAAGAATTTATCAGTTTAATTAATACAGCGCATGTAATTATATGGTGTCCCATTCTAGAGCGAAGTTTATTTCAGAAGAACGTAGGGTGTCGTTCAGAGTAGAACAAATTAACGACCTAATTGCGCTACGCTCCTGATGAAACTAGAGAGACTCTACGTATCACGCATTCTTTTATGCTTATGACATATACAGTTTCTGTCGCACAGACGTTCCATGTTATTTGATTTTTTAACTTTGCACGGATATTTCACTCCTTTACATTCTGTTCCATTTTCAAATGGAATACTAAACGATACGCGGTAGAACAATTTTGCGAGTGATATTACGTTTATTCCCTGATCTTTGCGGCCGGTTTCCACGAAACGAACGTTTTTACTTATGAGAGCGTCATTTTTTATCGTTAATCCACGAGTGACTGAGCGAGTGACAAAATTTGAATACATCAATGAGTAAAATGATAGACAGACGCTTCGCCGTACAACTTCGTAATTAACGTCGTGTCAATACGAATAGTAAACAGCAGAGGAAGTACGTAGCGGGATTGCTGATGATTCGCGTACTTCGCGGTAAAATGATTCATCTCATAGACGCGTTTGCGGAATCCTGGCTTACGTATTACATTCGTAACACGGTAAGTCATTCGATACTTAGTCCATTTAACGATCCCACTTATCATAACCTCGATCATCGTTATTCCCGTAGCTTAACCGAAAAGCCTCGTTTCTTAGCAACTAGTTATCGTTGCTTACCAACATTTACATATCTTCCGACTGAAATTAAACAACTCGTTTCATCGATATCATATCCACGATAATACCCATAGATTCTTCCACGATTACGGTGTATTTATTTGCATAACCACCAAACGATGGAACGGTACACGAATTAACTATTAACTATACTTGCGTAAAAGCACGTAACGTTTCGTCACAAGTACGACCTACTCTAACGGTCGTTGACACGGTTCTCTGCTTCGTCGAATCGTTCTCCCTCGACCAAATTAAACAAAGGACTCGCGGGCCAAAGGGACTGCTATGTTACGGACGACCTACGTCGAAGGGTCAAAGCAGCCATAAAGATCCAACGGTCAAAGTCGTACGGGCCGAAAGTCATTTAGATGCGGCGGAAAGAAGGTGAAACGCCCCGTGAAGAAAAGTTACGTGGCAGGTGCGTTGCTCGTTTCTGTGTACGGACGTGCGTGATGTCCAACACACGTTCGCTCGACGTAGGTGCGAGTAGACAACTATATATACGCCTATGACGACCAACAGGTTCTCCTTGAAACAGGTTTCGGTACCTATTTTCGGTCCTCCTTCGCTGTCTAAACTCCTCAAATTACGCTCAACCAAGCCACGATCGCTCTTTCTTTTCCGTAACCTTCGGTAGGGAGCGCAGGTCCTGCGCGTAATTAAAACGCCTGGATTATAGCTTTTTTGTCTCTTGTGTATTATAACGCCGTTCGTAGGTGCGTCCAGTCGAGCGTGGTTGGAAGTCGTTAGCTTCTGGATAATTTAGGGGGCATAGAGAATACAGCTTTCGTAGTATCTCTGACAAAACGGAGTTAGTCGTTCGATCGTTTAGTTGGCTAATCGCGAGTGAGAGCACGAAACAGCCAATCGGTTGGATTTCTTCGATCTGTAGCCAGATCCAGTCGGATTGATTAAGTCGACGCGATAAACTTGTCTTGGATCGAACGACGTTGACAGGGTTGCGTACGATTGCACACGCGTGTCTAAATACACGTTGTATTAAAATATATTATTCGAACGATGGTTGTGTACGGTAGCGTCGTAATAAAGGCATTTATATAGTTGGTGCGAGTGCGCTGTTCAAGCGATGCATACAAGCGACGTATATGAGCACGTACGCGCGTTTCCACGCACCTATGCGCGCATATGCATGGCGAGATGATCGTGTGCGGGTCTGTGTAGCGTATTTCATACAGTGTGATACGTGGTCGAGCGTTTTCTAAAGCGGTCAGGCCGTTAAGCTGCCACGAAAATACGTAGTGCCGCGTCGGACTGTGTACAGCTACGCATAATTAATGAAAATCGAGATTCAGGGTGATACGCGTTAGTTCTGTGCACTGTGGCGCCATTACCGTTGTTGGGTTAACGTATATTGTTGACGATTTCAACGTAGATATCGTTCGATTGGAACGAACGAAGACCGTCACTCGGTAGAATAATGATTCACGCGAAAAAAAAACGTTGTTCGTTGTTGCAGATTTATCGAGCGGTATATTGCATTTAGCTACGAAAGTCGCGGTATTCTAGTAAAACAAAGGATATCCTAGGTCCCGGTAAATCAAAAGTTATTTTCTCTGTTGTGAGTGATATTATGCAAACCTTTGATACCATGCCTTTAAATGTACGTTATACTTGTCGATGCATGGCCATATCACGTACCTACTACGTTTTAATGCAGCAAATGCGCTGTTCCACCATTCACCTACTTTTCAACCGATCGATGTTAAATTTCAATTCCTGTTGATACGTAGTTTCGTGTACGATACACTTAGCGGACTCTGATTCTCCGGTGATACACCGCTAGCGGGTGGCAAATGGTTAGAACCAACAGAAGCAAATTAGCTGCTTAATCGATTCAAGTTCGTAGTAGTATGACGGTCAAAGAACAGCGGGCTAATTTAACAGCGTCAAACGTTACGCGCGAGCTCTGTTAATCGACGGACATTCGCGTAGGGCTTAATTGTACGTGGCTAAATAGATGAAAGGAGGATATTGACCCGATCCTAAAGAGCACATGGTCACGGAAAGGGACCTCGTAAAGTGCACGCGAACCAAACGCTCGTAGTCTCTCGCAACTTTCCCTCCCAATAGTTACGCAATAGAACCCATTGTACGCAGCTCCGTTAGCTGTCTGTTAAGTTTCTCGCTAGACCGACGAAACCTTTCCAAGTTTTACTATTTCCAGGAATTATTTTCGAGAGATCGCTCGACGCGTAGGTATCAATTTATTTAGTCGCTCGTTAGTTAGTTACGAAACGATGCTTTCGCGCGAAGCGTAACGCTTTAACGCGAAATCGTCGAAATCTTTCACGTTCCCCTCCTTTGTATATTGTTAGATCTAGTATCTTATTTTCCATACGTTTTCTATGACATTGAGTAAGCTGCGATTTTTCTAAGCGGTCCGGTTACGTCCTAGCTGTCAAATCGTTCATTCTACGAAAGAATATCGAGGCAATTAGAACCGCAGTACGGCTTTCGCGATCGTGCCGAGTCGATTTTTCTTGTAGCGAATGCAGTCGTGGACGCGAACCACGACGACACGACATAGGCAAGTTGCCAAGTTTTCCTTTGATCGGGCATTCGCGCGATATACCGTCTTGATTTTACGAACGCTCGGCAAATCTTGTCAGTCGACGCTGACTCAGTCGCGATAACCATGCGAATACGCGCGATCGTTATCTATATTCCCGATAATGCCATTAGCGATTTTTAGTCGAATTTCCATTCGGTCTCGCGTTTCTTACGCGGTCGAAACGATCGTATCACACGTGTGTACGTGTGCACACGTTGTACTACGTATAAATGGCGATTGTGGAAGAAGTAGAAAAAGGGCAAGAGATATATGGTTCGGCGGTGTATTCAAGACGATAGTCGATGTTGGTTTGTATTTAATGGTATTTGTTGTAGGTAGTCCGTGTCGAAAATATATATCGGACGAGATAAATATCGGCCGTGCTATCTGAATTGCAAATGCAATTCGAAATCGACGCTTTCTTTTTACAGCGTGTACGTACCTCTTTTTTCCCATTGATCGCGAGTTCGTTCGTAACGAGTCTTGTTCTGACTTCACATTTTCCGCGATAGCATCGCTCGTTTGAAATGCAATTAAATCAACGTAATCCGCGTGTCGTGTGCATCTACCGTCGTTTTGAAAAATGCCGTAGCTTGCGAGCAAAGAAGCCAGTGGCTTGTACACACAAACACGAGAAACACGCGTCGTGTTCCGAAAAAAAATCAACGTCGAACCGCCGCTATGTATCGTTATCTGAACATTGTACGCACGACTTGACAGGGTATTTTATGCACGTCACTTCTCGAAAATGTGTACAACGAAGGTATTTACCCAAGTAGACGTGCGTGCGTAGTATCGTGCACACGTGTCGCGTGTTAGTGTAAATCATGTAACTGTTGCGAGCAGCGATAGGTTGACCCGTGAATTCACGTGATTCGCGTACAAGACCTCTCTTAGTCTTAGGAAAACCGTGCCACGAGTTCGACTCGAGTTCTCCGATAATGCCAGAAAATGCGATTTCCGAGCGGCGTCCGTTTATATCGTGTAAATCTGCATGGGGATTCCGTAGGCTCTCGGCGCGTTTATCATCGTGGAATTTATTTTTCTTGCAACCAGGTCGAGGCCTATTGTTCCCTGGAAAACTTTCGAGCTCCGGCAAGCGGCGGCGTCGGCTGGCGCTCGTTGATGAACCGGTCCTCGCTTCGATAGTTTCTGCGTTACGCCCATAGTTTTCGATCGAATCTATTCACGTCAGCAATACCCGCGGGTTGCACGAAATCTATTCTATAACCGGAGGAGAAGCAATAAGCAAGGTGGAACCACCGAGCGCATTTCCGACGTTGTTAACCGACGAAACGTATTGTTCGATTTCTCGTATGGCGATCGTAGTTAATCGAAAGGTCGACCGATAGGAAAGAAGGAAGAAAAAGGAACAAAGAGGAAGAAACAATTACGCTAGGGTAGCCGCCGAGAGCCACTGACTGTTAATTAATACGACCGAGTAATGGCCGCTAATCGTGTTTAATTCGACGTAGAATGTCGGCGGAGTTTGCTCGAGCAATTCGTTCTCGTGTCTTGTTCGTCGTAAGAAGTCATGCGCAGAGCCACGCGATCCTTGGAAAGAGAGACACGGGCAAATATTTTTTAGTGACAAGGTCGCGCGTATAACTCGCATACCCGGTACGTGGACGAGCTACGTGGACACTTACGCGCTACGTACGTAGCCGATAGAGGCAACAGCATGCCTACAGATCATCGCGCTGTTACATTGTTGGAGACTAGACTCCAGGGGAATTGGAATCGACCGTACCTCGTATATCAGTATCATTTTCCCGACAGAAAATCGATCAACCGGTTGCCGTACTACGGGAAATCGCAAAATATGCCTGGCATAATTTAGAAGCTAACGTACAGGGGAAGGATTGCCTCTACGGCCTGATACCGAAGTTTCTCTTACTATGATCGAACCTTTCTATTTATTTTGATTGGAGGGGTAAACGCGGAAATACGAATTCACGCACGAATATCGGTTCCGCGTAATGGATCGATTCTATATGGAAACGCGTGTATTTTTCATTTGATTGGTAATATCGTGCGCGAAATAAGACCATATATTTTTGTTTTATTACCACGCGCGTAGGTACTGGAAACGTGTGCGCGGTTGATAGCGTTGACATTGACATACGAGTGATCTCGTTAGCAAGTTTGAAGCGTCGTTGTCTTGCTTAGACAACGAACGTTATTATCGCGACTAAGCGAGAAACGATTACGACGTTTCGGTTCGGCAAGCGCATTAGACGATCGGAGAGGGTGATTCTTATCGCTTTAGTCGCATCTGATAAATTAGCGCCGTTACGTCGTTAGCCAGCTCTCGGCCGAAAAGCCAGAAAGTTTCTGCCAGTGGAGCGAAAAGAAGGCCGAAGGAAAAAGGAGAAGTAGGAAGAACAACGGAGTATTGTCGCTTCTATGTCTGCTGGGACGAGCAAGGTGGATCTCCCCGTGCCACGCCACGATGAAAGTCGTGACTCGACTCTTTCTTCCACTCTGATACTTCCTCGTTTGGCGCTGCGACGAAACCTCGACGAGACTCGGTTTAGAACTTACCATCTTTCTTTTCAAACGGACATAATTGCCTTTTCTCGTTTCGCGATTCGATGCTCTCTCGACATACTTGAACGAATTTTCCTTATACTTTCTTTAGCGTTATCTTCTGGTCGGTCGACGTTCTATTTGTACGATAGAAAGCTACGATCAACGCTTTTATTTTCCTTCGTGAAACGTATCAATTCGCGTATACGAATCAGAGCAGAGTGAATTTTACGTTCTCGTTTTAAATAATTCGATCAACGAAGAACGACGTCGGGTTATTTCGGTTCTTATCTGTATTTTCGTACCCACGAGAGTGACTTTGTATTTCTTAGTTTCGATCGGCATACTGTAATTCATGGGACAGACAAAAGGTTTGCGATCGTCGCACGATCGTCGATTCCGCTTATTAAGACAGCGCGTGGCGATTTTTACGATCGTACACGGTGTAATTTACGCTTGAGAATTCCTATTTTCGCAACGTAAGTACACACAAGCCCACCGTGCAATTGCGCTTTCAGTCATCTTCCTTATATATTGTAATTACGCTGATTAATGTCGTTCGTTATTACGCGGCATAGATCATGGTTTATAATATCGCACAGTCGCACGCATTTGTTGCACGGGCGAAAAGATATGGTCGTGATTGGCAAAAATCCCGGCAACCGCGAATCAATCGCGATGAATATTAAATTTTGTAATTATCCGAGTACTTTATTACGCAATTAGAAACGGAGGACAACAAAGCGATCGATCGACGATGCGAATATTCGCGGGTATCGCGTATTGCGTAATTTGCGGCTAGAATTTTCCACGCTGTTGATTTCGTGTCACGGCGAGTCTCGGCGCGTCGCAACATCTTTGTAATTTCTGTCGGAAGAGACAGCGGGAAAATTGAAACGAAAATTGATCGCGTCGTTCCATTATTCGATGATGCTTCTTATTTTTCGTTCTTCGTTCGTGCAAAACTCTCGGCGCGGGTTCGATGTAATTTCTTCGCGAGTCTCCCTACCCTCGATTCGTCGTCGTTTTTCAATTTCTTCTTCGATACGGCGGATCGCATTATTCTCGTTAATCTACGCTTCGCGTGTCGGAATTACGTGCTCGTACATCCAATAATTTCTTACACTCGAAACGTTTTACAATTTCAACGGTTTTGCGAAGCAATAAAAATTGTTTCTCGATATACAGATGGATATCCGTATCGTTCCCTTGCCGCTCGAATGCGTTTCTACACCGGATGTGCGTTCCGTGAGCAAAATTACCGACGGCTCGCGCGTTCCATCACGAGTCGCTTGTTCCCAAGGTTCGTCAAACGTCGATGCTCGTATGCACGATTCTCGGAGCTTAAGTGTCGTCACGAATTTTCGTTAGAAAGAATGCCTGACGCGTCCGATATGTATTTTAATAAGTTACGTAATCCGCGTGTCGTACGAGGAAATAACGTTATTTCGATGGTAATCCTTCAAACTTCAACCCTTGGAATTGGAGAAGGGTTTCCGAGGGATAAAGGCAATGGAAACGAGTGGAGAGACGCCGAAGGACGCGGTATAGAGGTACACGCCTGTATGTCGATCCGCGATTTCCACTTGCAAAGATACCCCTTCCTTCTTCAGACGTTAATAAAGTCTTGCGCGTCTCCCCTGTGGCGAGAAGCTGGTGAATTTTCATCCCCCGAGCCATTCTTCTTCCACCGATGTTCCTTTCCATCGCCTCGCTTCTCTTCTCTCTCTCTCTCTCTCTTTCTCTCCTCTTGGCTTTCTCTCGATCTCCCTTCCTTCTCCGTTGTTTCACGTGCCTCTCTCGCTCTCATCGAACCATCCATTGCGATCATAGATCTGCATCGTCGACGGTGGAGACGGTGTGCTGCTCGTAATTACCCCGTCGCTAGTGCACTCCAGAGGCCACTAGCCTACCACACTGATCGGACACTTTCACACCGAGACGCACAGGGACACAGGGCAAAGCTGAAGGTAGGCGACGGTGTCTGTGGTACACATAATGCGGGCCATCTCCTAACGGAGATCTATGAGAGAATCCTGGTCAATTACCTACTCCATTCGAACCGCCGAATCCACCGGCTGGAAGATTTAAGTGGTTGTTGGCGATATCGATGTGTAAGACGGTGGATGAAGTTTAAGCGCACCAACCCGGATGAACGATGCACCGACACTGACAAATGTCGAAATGCTCGAGGTCTAGCGCAGTTCGTCGAATTCCCGAGATATGTACGAGGGAGCAATTACGAATTGTCGCCAATCGAAGCAGGAAGGCTAAACCGTTCTACGACTATCGATCGGTTAATAAGTTCTCTGTTTTATTAGATTCCACTGTATCGTATGCCACGTGCACCGTAATCTATTTTATTCGTCATCGATATTCCCGAGACGAGACTCGGAACGGCGCGAACGGCCAGAGAGAAATGGCAGGGTGCTTTCCTTTTATTACGGACATTATATCGAGGTCTTCGGCCCACCGATGATATTTGCCCTAAGTTGATCCTAACGAGTAACGGACCCTCGTTTCGGCCTCGAGGAAACGAAAGAACGAACAAAGCGACGTAGTAGGAGAGGAGCGGGGGAGGGGCGCACTTTTACCAGTGATCGTTATACTTCCTGGAACCTTCGCGAAGGTACGTACCAGCGAGGAAACCCAGTCGACGAGTTCAAGGCTGCCTATAGAGTTCAATGATCCTTGAAGTAAGGTCCACTCTTTGCGAGGAATCAGACAGTTTCAGAATCATTAACTATTTACGAGAGACAGTACGGCGTCAGGGGAAATATGTAGTGCGTGTTGCGGTTATTAAGTTAACTGCTGTTTCTTTCGCATCTACGCGAAGCTATCAGCGATATACCTTTTGAGAATTACCGATCATTCCCCATTATTGTTTCATGGTTTTCTAACGACGTTTGCATGGAAGTTTCTCAGAGTATCTATCGTTAATTGCACCTCGACCCTTAATGCATCGTAAGTAGACGCATATAATGGTAGACGCAAGATAATTGACATTCCACGACGAACCCTCGTGAAAGGAACTTAATTTCGTCGACTGAGATTTTAATTAACTAATCGTCTAGATACGTTATAATTTTAATATATCAGGAGTCGAAGCAGGAAGAAAGAGAGAGAGAGAGAGAGAGGAGAGTTTTTATTACGGTCAGCTTGGAAGCTCTACATATAATACATGGCGTTGTTCGGTAACCAACGTGCTCCAGAGACTTCGGTCCCGAGATACGAAAGGATTCGAAGCGATGTTGCATCGAACGTAACATTGTGTTCTTGCAGCCGTCTCAGTTCGTGTGGGTTTACGTGAATCGGACGTAAAGCGAGAGAGAGAGGGGCAAGAAGAGAAAGAGAGAAGCGGTTGGCCAGGTAAGACCGGTCGAACAGGTTTCTTGGGTCGAGTAGGCGAAAGCCTCTACTCCGTTAGCCTCTTTCTTTGCTCGACACTGGCTGGACTTTCGAGAGAACGTCGGACACCTCCTCCGCTCTCTGTATCCACGAATACTCGCTGGGAATCGTCGAGAATATACCGTACAGCGTGACTGCGATGTTTACAGCTGACAATAACGAATCCTACCCGTAAAATGAGATAAAAATACGCGGAGGAGTATTTCCGAGGTACGAGTTAAAATATCGATCGTTACATCGTAAAATAATAAGAAGCGGCTAGCGGTTGTCCGCCAGTAGTAGCAATTTCATCGTTCGAACTCGGCGTTTGCTTCGGTTCGAACGGCCAACCTAACGCGACTGCCGTTTCCGTCTCATCGAGATTTTTCCAAAGTCGACCCGTATCGCGTACGTTGTACCGTTTTTCGTTTCTTTTTCACCGACGAGACGCGCTTGGCGATTGTACGACGTTTACCGCAGCAACCTCTATATAATATCTACCTTGTGAACTTTTCTTCGAGCGGTCGTCGAGGCGTGGTTCCATCTTTTTTGGGAAACTTGCCAAGATCACTGTTTGTAAACGTCTTCGGAGGCGACGTTCGCCGAGTCTCTAGGAACATAGGAACAGGAACAGAGTCTTCCTTTTTGACGGACCCTCGCGAGCCGTTTGAAGCGATGTCGGGCCACGCGTCTAGCTACATTTTTCTCCGTGAAGCGATTCAGTGGAAACGTGCCGGTTGGCGGTTCGTGTCGTATTCTCGCGGTGTACACGCCAAGATTAGACGGCACGTTCCCTTTTCTATACAGTTTTCCTCTTTCGCTATTTTTCTATAACTTAACGACGGAACAACGTACTCGCCTATACGAACCTTCGAGACTCGTCGGCCAATCACGTGGCAAACGAAGAGAACTGGCGTGAAACGAACGAGAACATGCTTCGTAGACACCACACCGGCTCGTTTCGCCAAGATCAAAAACGAAAGATCGGGATGCCAGATTGGAACCGGTGTTCCGTTCTTCCATGTACATATTCAAATTGGAGATAGTAGTTTGGGGGGTCGACGTCGAAATGGAAGGGTGTTTTAACCAAGAAAATCGCTAGATCTCGAACTTGGTCGAAGGAAAGCTCGCCAACTGTGATTTTACTTATCTCGACGACATGGAACGATAGCTCGTGTTTTATAGTCCCAACGAGGATTTCGTTTACGGTACGGTAAAAGGTAGAACGCGGCGGACGATCCGGATGTTGGTCGGTGTTTCTATAAAGACTGTCCAAGCTACGTCCCCCGTGTTCTGCCCCATTGATCAGCAACGAAGAATATCGTGGAACGATACGATATCCGATCGAATGGCTGCTGGTATCGAGAAACGTTAAATTTACTGGTATGTCGGTGCGCAAACTCGTCTCGACCTGGGCTTTAAGCTTGCCTCGATGTCGAAACACTTGGTCGGCGGTGGACCGACGACTTCTCTCGTTTCGTCCGATTTTACAATTTCCCTCGTTTCTCGGTTCTCTTTTCCCTTGCATCTCCTCTTGCTTCCATAAAATACGTTACCTATACGTTATGTATAAAATATACGTATCTATACGTTATATATAAAATACATTACGAGACGTATCATATTCAGACGGACTATCATCCGCGAAAACATGATTTTCCAGCTTTTTGTCGGGTAATTTGAAATCGATAATAGACCGATGCGTCGAATTCGTCGACGATAATAGCGGCAATAACTTGAAAGAGACGCGTGTGTATTTTCCATGGATTCTCTCTTCCGTGCAAAAACACTCGGTCTTTGGGCGAACTTGTAGAAAACTGGACGCGAAATATAACGACTGGTTTTCGGGACGCTTGCCAAGATTTCTGTTTACAAACGCCAAAAATGACAAAGAGGAAGTTATCCTGGAAAAGTTTCCCGTTATTTTTATTTGCCCCCTTTCACCGCGTTGATTCCTTTCGTTTGGAAATTCGTCCCGTCACGTCGTCCAACCGAGGCTATATAGCGTCGTCAATTTGCACGGAGCAACTTTTTTTTCTCTCGCGCAGATGCCACCGTGTCTTTGCGTTTGATATTTGGTCGCGTGCTTAGAACGCGGCTATCAACCGTACTTATCGCGTAAATTGAATTAAACCGACGTTATCCAATCGAAACCGGTTAACGTTTTCATTGGTTTATACTCGCAATACAGTTAGCGGCGTGCCGAGTATATTGATTGCGGCGGTGTTGGAATAAAAAGAAACGTTCCTTCGCGGAACGTGTTTTTAAACGAAGACTGGGAAGGATTCCGTGTCTCCGCGCGTTTGCAAATTTCTAATTGATTTTAAACGACAGGAATACCTGGCTCGGTAACGGAACTCGTTAACGCTTTCGGTTCGAAACAGCAGCGAACCATCGAAACTTTTCCAAAGCTGTCTGTCGCTCGACGCGTTCGATCCATGGGCCGGGCAAAGTTTCATTTTCGAAATTCCATTCACGGACAAACCTCGTTCGTATAAAATGTTAATGCAACTTTTGTGTGTTTTGACGCGTACGCTCTTTCCGCCGATTCGAAAGTAAAAGCAAAAGTCGAAGCGTACATAGTAGAATATAGTAGACTCGGTGGAAACGTTCTCCTCGAATTAATCAACTGCATTTTCTAAACTTTCTACTCGGGCTACGACGATCGTTCTCAAGGGACCTACGAATCGCTCGTTGTTCTTCTGGTCCCTGTGAATTCGCACGCGAAGACTTTTATGCTGCTCGCGTTGTAACCGTAAACGCGGCAACGAGTCGACCGACTACCAAGGCTTTAATTCGACGTATTTAGAGCGATACAAGCGACGACCGCTGGCTTCGCAACGAATTCGTCCTGCTGATATGAAACTAGGAAAGTTTTAGCCTCGATTGCTTCTTAATAAGTATAATTGCTCCGATTGCCGTCGCTCGGTCGTACTCGAAAGTTTCACCTTCTTTCATCGCACTAATATAACCATATCGTTGGAGAAACAGCACGAAAGAACAATTTGAATTTCCAAGTTTGCCACGCTTCGAATTTCTCCGACGATTCGTATCTCATTGATACATTCCGAAGGTAAAGCGACGTAATAAATCGGGCTTGAGATTCGTGGACAAAAATGTCGCGTAAAATTCACGAGCTTTTCCGATTAACTGTATCAGACATAGTTTCTCCGTGGAGCAACACGTCCCGGTAACTTTCTGACGAGAACGAACGGGCTGATAGTCGAGAAATATTGTAACGGAATTCACAGAGACAACGGTGGGGCGATAGTAACCGTGCCAACTGAAATTTCATCCCTCAAGCGAGCCGCGTATGCACATGCATACAAAGTAACGCGAATACGTGAAATTGTTGCCCGGAATCGCGACGGCGGCAACGACGGCGGCAACGGCGGCGGTGGCGGCGGCGGCGGCGGCAAACTGATTTCCGGCATCTCGTGGCACGCTCGTGTCGCACCGCCTCCTCTTCTTTCGGTTCCTTCTTCTTCGAAAGCGGTTGAGAACGATTTCAACGGAGATTTGCTACGTAATAAACGTGTTCCCTTCTCGACGAGAACCAGTAGTGGTTCGTATGATAAACTGCGAGAGATCGCATTAGACCTTGGTCGCGTGACACGGCCGAAAGATAGTCGACATTCGGGAATAAAAAAAGAAAGACGAATCTTATGACTCAGACGGAGCAACCGAAGGCAAATGTCCGTCGAACTTTTCACATTCTTCCTCGATGAATCGCTGATTTCGGTACGTTGTTTCGGAAAGCGGCAACTTCTGAAATTCGTTCGGTGGAATTTTCTCGTATATATCGAAGGTTTCCTTGATTAATATTTATTATATCGGAGAGCTGATATTTTCAGTTTGAAAACGCAATACGTTTGATATTTCTAATCCTATTTTCTGCCACGAGATTGCTGTTCGGCTACTATAAGCTATCCGTTGTGTCTCGGCGAAATGCATTTCCTGCTGGACAAGCAGATCTGGCTCCGCACATTTCGCTGCAGTAAAGCTCGTGATCTTAAACGTAAGTCACGGAAGCTGACGCTTAGTCAGATTATCGATAGCCTGTCTCGTGTCGTCAGCATTTGTATTCCCTGGACGATCTCGCAATTTCTACCCGACAAATTTTCCAATCAGCCTCTAGACCGGCCGTTTCCGAATTGGCTCGCACAGCGAAAACAGCGAGTACGAGGAAAATGATGGTTGGCAGTACAACTTTGACGTTCGTCGATGCCATTCGGATTCGGCTTTGGCGCGTGCAAACGAATCACAGGCTATCGCGATATCTAGCTCGATCAGAAGCTGAAAATCTATTATCGTCGCTGGTGATCCAACTCTCTTCGAGAATTCACGTCGGTCGCGTTCCTCCTCCGCCCAAGACACCTGCGGAAGCTGTTTCTACACCTGCCAAAGGTGTACGAAAGAATAGACGACCGATCGTGGCCCAATCGCCTCTCTTATTTCCTTCGAATTAGCGACCATCTTTTACCGCTGGATGTTACTAACGTTCAACAACGCGTCCTCTATTACCTGGTCCGCGCTCGTAAATCACTTTTCAATACCGACGTTCGCCCGTTCTTACGTTTCTACGGGACTCTTTTTCTGGGATATTTGTATTTTCAAACAATACGATAATACAGCGGTAGTAAATCAAGGACAGAAAAGTGGCCAATGCGAACGTTTGGACGCTGCATTTACAGTCGGTATCAACGTCAGTTATCGTTCCAACGAAGCTGTCCGTAAACCTAGCGATGTATCGGTGTTCGAACGAGCCAATATCGGATAATACACGATTTAACACCTCGAAGCCTCGGATCGTATCGATACTCGACCGATTGCAGCTACGCGAGATTCTTGCGAATGTGCAGATGCTCGTAGCGCGACGACGAAATCTTTTAAAATACATCAACGTGCATACATCGATCGCCGATCGAACAAAGAAGCGGAGAGAGATGCACGTCGAGCAAGGCTACATACCGGGCACGCGCGTGACGTATAGAGGTATAATTGATCGACAGTGGAAACCCGTTATTATTTCGACATTCCTAGTATTTCAACGTTCCACTCGATTACGCGTCAAGGAATCGACTTTCAGCAAGGAATTTTACGCCACTAGTCGTCGACGGGAAAAGCCAAGTCGGAGAGGACTTGTTAGGAACCTTTCTCTACGTGCCAGCTACGTTTGAAAGAGTAAACGAGCGTCACGTTTCAATGATGTAGACTCGACACCATTTATAACGCGACAAACTCTCGCGATCGGGCGGAGACGTTCGCAACGGCGCGTCGCGTCCTCCGTCTGCCGCGAAGATAGCTGCGTTTCCTCTAGTCTGACGTATCTACTCGCTGGCCGTGGTCTACGTACGTACATACTACACACCTACACACGCACGCACGTGCGCGCGTATATGCCATCGCACGGTGTAGGTACCGTTCGTTCCTTACATTCAACGTGTTCGCAATCGTTGTAGCGGGAACTCCGAGAAAGTGTTTCCTTTCGTTAAGTTGTTTTCCACGCTTCGAGGATAATCTGCCGCACTCCCGCGCGTATTTCGAGTATAACGGGTGGAACAATAAAGAAAGAAGGCGGAGAACCGGGCGTATCTCGGCGTACGTCGGTTTCAATCATTACTGTTATTAGAAGAGAAGCTGCAATTCATGAAAAAAGTATGGACGATTTTACCGCGAGTGGCTGGAAAGGCTTTTTATCTATCTACGACGAGTAGTAACACTGTGAATCTAGCGTCTACTCCGACGCTTTTAGTTGGTTGCAGCGCTAGTCACTCACGCTCTATACTCTAACTCTATACTCTATACTCTATACCCGGTCGGTTTCCACGCGTTTCTTTGCTCTCTTCGTTTCGCGATCCTATCGCTTCGACCAATAACGAAAACAGGTGCGCCCTGTTTTTTTAGAACGCGTCGAAGAAGGTTCTAAACCGTCGTGCTATAACCAATCGGATCCGCGTTCCTCGTGCCAGCCAACTTTTCAGCCACGAACGTACGAGTCGGTATGAAATTAACTTGAAAGGAGCGCCGCTGCTATCGTCTACTAATGAAAATATATTATACAGAAGCGTTCGTACGAGAGGCTACCGCTTCCGGATTATTAGCATCGAAACGTTCGTTATCGTTTATCGTTTGTCCGAACGGTTAATTCTCTTTGACTCGTAAACAGGGAAAACGATCGCGAACACTAGGTATAGCCGTTCGAATTCCGCGAGCGCGGAATGCGCGAACGCAGTGGCTGTTCGAAGGCGAAGGCGAAGTAGATTGCATTTTGCAAAGTAACGTCGATACGCTTGAAAATGTATTTCTGAAACGCCGCGGGCAAGTCGAACGTAACCGCGTATCGATGCGAGCGAGGTTTTACTCGCGTAATTCTTGACTCGCGCCGCCACGGAGGCAACAGCAGCCGATGCTGTGCGGTAATAGAGCGCATTTTTCTGTACGTGACGAGAAAATATTACTTCGCCTTGAACAAGCGACGTGTTGCGCGTACGCACCTTTACCAGTGCCACTCTGACGAGTAGCAGAGCTAGCTCGCGTAAACGGTTTTGCGAGAAAACGCCGTGGAAACGGGATTGCGAGAGGGCTACGCGTTTAGCCGTTCCTCGAATATTTTCCTCGATAAGGGGTTTTAAGACGGTTGCGCGCGTTCGTGGCTGCGCGAGTACGAGGCTCGCGTCGTCGAAATCCGAATCTGCGAACGTACGCGAAATTTGATCGAATCGAAATTAGGTCTCGTTACAAACAACGACGTATCGCCGAAGAATATCGTGGAAGAATGCCACGTGCCAGCACGCCCGCTACGGAAATTACGATAAGGCGTTTCGAAATTGAAATCGACCGGTTCGTTCGATGTTCGATCAACGGACCGATATTTCTGGGCCGTTACGTCGATTTCACTTAACTCGACGATCGCGTACGGAGAAACACGGCTTCGTCGGGACATGCTCGGCTCGATTAGCGGGAGAACGTCGTTTGCACGTAGCGTTCGTTGTGTCTGTGAAAGATCCGATCGAGTCGGTACCTTCGCGTCTTTGCGATCTCGATGCCTCGTGATTCATCCAGTATTTAAACGAGCATCGAGCGCTAACCTTTGAAACTCGAACGTTATTCCATTTACATGTCAATTACACTCGCGATACTCGCGTAGCCAGGTTTTCGTTTACGAGTAGTCGTTCGATCGTTGAAGCATGATTAACGCGTTCCTGGTAATCGAGAAACAGGGACCCACGCACGTACGTATACTTCGACCTATATCTCGGAGGCATTGTTCGGCGATTTTCCCCTCGCCCTTCCCTCTCCCAATATACACACACGGGTTTCCCAGCAACGATGGCGATAAACGTAGGGAACGAGTGGCGATTATTCGACGATATCTGGAGCATGAAAGTGGATTACGTTGAACGGTAGCCCGGCATCGCTACGAATATAATTCGTCTCTTTCTACTTTCATCGATGCTCGCCGCTCGAAGCCCGTTCATAGACGGCACTAATCTACTTTCTAATTCTTACACCTATCGCATTGTTTTTCTTGCCGGTTTAAAGGAGAACACTGCCAAGCTAATGCGCACGCAGCTCGGATCGTAATTAGAGACCCGGAACGGATAACATTTCAGCCGTGTATCCCTGCAAAGTCCGCGTAATTCGAGGCAATGGTACACCGTTTTTGCCCCGGGTAACGCGATTCGTCGCGAACGTTTCGATTGCGAGCGAATCACCTGCTCTACGCCCATCGCCTTTCCACTCTATTCTGTTCGACAGATACGTCGCGAGTGCATCGCGAGTGCATCGCGCGTCCTGATCGTCGAGATCGTGCCGTTTCGAAGCCTCGAGATACGACCGATCTCGCCGAAAGTCTCCATTCGGACGTACAGTCCGGTACGGTTTAATTCAGCGACGAGCGTATTCTGGTACGCAGAGAAGCGCGGCTGTACAGGACGGAGGCTCGGCCGACTGTCGATCTACTGAAATTACAGTATTTCGCAGCGCGGAACAATACGGTTTCTTGTTTCGCGGGTGTCGCTCAAGAGTGCCAGAAAGAATAAGCGCGATATAGAACGGTTCAGAAAAGCAGAATCGCGCTAGGTCCCGGACAAAAGAGCATGCAACAGGTCAGCGAGCCGCTGCAGACACCTCTGACTACCAGCTGCGCGCAGAGAAGACCGGGAGGGGACGAAAGAGAACGAGGGAGTAATGGAAAGAGAAAGAAAGAGGGAGAAGCAAAGGTTTATCGCGGGAGGGAAAGAGATCCGACATTGATGTAAGAAAGGAACGTATTGCTTTCTTCTTATGTCGTTGGTTGTTTTTATCACATATCGGAAAGCCTTGGTCGTGAATTGATACGACACGGTCGACCGATATATACGCCTCTTCTTTTCATCGATAAAAAGAAATCCGCCGATCGTTCGAATCCGATGAAAATTGAGAGGAATTGTTCGATACCCGGTACCCCGAGATGGAATATTTCACTTTGTATCTCGCTTTGTAGCCACCGTTCTTTCGCGCAATCAATCGACGGATTCTCTGTTCGGAAGCTTTTACCACGTACTTTTTCCCACGTAGTCATTTGCTCGGTTGGAGACCGGTTAATCGTAATTTTTCCGTACGATTCCCACCAACGAACGTCGTTCGTTTGCGATATTAACACCGTACGCGATATTATTTCCTTTATTTATACGCCAAGTTTTTTATTTACTAAGTTTGTTATTTATCCATAAAGCCTTGGACAATATCCGTGGACGGCACCCACCTCGGCTTAAATACGACGAAAGGATATTTAAATATCATTTTTAGCGGCGTTTCGACGAAGGATATTAAAAGAAAATTGTCGTTGATTTAAAGACTCGGAGGAAGCGAGTCGAAGAGAACGAACGTAACGATTTGAACGCTAGCCAGCGTAGGGTCTCTTTGTTCGTCGTTACACCTGACAACGAGGATGCAACAGCCGTGACGGCATCAAGGTTACACTGCGGTTCAACGCACTTCCTGCCGACAGATCTTTCTCCACCATGGGATAAACGCGTATCCCTTTCGAAAAGCACACGTACTCGCCTGTACTTCCCGGAACTCTATCTCGTAACAAATTATAAACTTGCCTTTATTCTACGCCGAACCGGAATATTTAACTTATACCCGTATACGTCGAATCCGACAACGAAATTTACAACTTTTTGTCTAAAAGATTTATACATACGTCGAATGACGTTTCTAGAACGCGAGCTGGAGTAAGTAGGTAGATCCGCTTCTGCTATTAGTTATATGCTAGAAATCGCGTTTCATCGAATTACAAAACGCGTTTAGACGGCTATTCGTCTTAGCCGGGGCAGTGATTTACAGTCATCGTGCCGCAGATTCTGACTGTTTCCAGCTCTGCTCGAGCGTAGACGTAACGGTGCATCGTAAGACAGAAGCCGTTAGAGTTTCGCCGACAAGAAGAATCTACAACCATCGTACGATAACGGATCGCTCGTTCGCGATCAATTTGCCGGTGGCCCTCGTTCTTGCAACCGCGTTACCGGCTGCCAGTCGAACACTGGTAGGCCGATCGTTAACCGTCGTCGACCAAACGATCGTCCGTTTCATAGAGTCCGTATAAAAACGGAGTTCTCTCGTTTTTTTCCCCCCTCTCTCCTTTCCTAGTTCGCGCGCGCAAACTATAATCTACGACGTAGTACACGGACTGCTATTGAAACGGCACAAAATCGTGTGTCAATACGCCTTTACGTCTCCTAATTCGAACGCGAGACGTCGTTCGCTCGTTACGCGTTCTGGCCAATTGGACGTGAAAATAAAATTCCACGGCCACGATAGCTAGGATAATTTTTTGTATGCGCGTTGCACGCGAGTAACGGCGTTGTCGTTTTATCGCGTAACAAGCGGGCTTTCACGGAAGGCCGTCAAAGTTTTAGGTTACATCGTCGGTGACGGGCTCGGTAGTTGGTCCAATAATGACGGTTCAGTGGTTGCGTCAAACACGATGGTCTCGTCGCCGTGCGCGTCTACACACTCGCTGTGTATATGCACACACGGAACATTAATATTTATAACGACATGTGTGACTGTTTCGCATTCCGCGGATGAACATCGTGTCCCGGCGTGCGTGACTTTCGCGGCCGAACTACGTTTCGTTCGGACAGCCCTTTTGCATTCTTTATGAGACATTATACGCGAGCTGTTTGGCCCTGGAAATCGTTCGCTCCCATTCTATTCCCTGCGCGCCCATCCTACTCCATTCCCTTTTCATCGTGAACGTATCGTATCGATGTCGTCGTGGTAACCATCGATATAGCATATCGAAGGTAAGAAAAGTACGATGCAGTGGCATGTAAGATAATTTAGAACTCGAGGACCGTTTTATCAACCCTGCGTACGTTCCTCGAAGCTTCCGATTCTATTTAAACGCCGGTGTACGCGCGCAAGCTAACTGTTTTCACTGGAAGTAATCGTTCGGGGTAAATTACGATTCGCTGGAGGAAAGTTGTTCCGCACGATGGATGTATAATTAAGGCAACTGTACATCAGCGGCATGGTCGTGTGCTCGCCAGGCGCTGCCACACTAACACCGATACCTTTACGTGCGAAAGAGTTTCGTTGCGATGCATACATCGTCCGTCTCTCTCTCTCTCTCTCCCCCCCACCTCCCTGGGGATAGTTACGTAACACGGTGTACCGGAAAAATCTGAGTTTTTGAAAGTTCCTGACATCAGGGAGGGAAGAGATCTTTCCGTTGCATAATTAACTGGGTAAATGAAATTAATGGTCGGTTCTGTCGCTGCCTTTAAGTTAGTTCTGTACGAATTATTCGCCGTTTCGCGAAACAGTTTGCCGTATCTCTGACAAAAAACGCTTCCGCTGTGTTTTTACGTTTCGCCGGATAAATTTAATAACGATCCTCGAAACTCGAATGTAAATATTTAGCGGCGGCGTTGCTTACGTTTCTCGTACTTGAATGCCGATTCTCTTAATAACAGCGCGGCACGAGAACGCGTGGAAACGCAGGTGTAACCAAAACCATTGTACGTAGAATGGAGGTACTCGTTAAGAAAAATAACACTATCGATAACCGGGAGCGGAAACGCGATGATTCACTGCAAAGCATCCAAGCGAAAATATAGCGTGGATCCATTCGTGAGCAACGTGAAATGCGCACCGTGTTTCACGGGAGAAGCGAGATTAGGCACAAAGGCTCGACGTGTGTTAGGAATAGGAATTGTTCTCTGAGAAGTGGTTTGTTGAAACGGAAAGTGAGATAATACGATTTCACACAGCGGACAAATATGAATAGCAAACGCATGGTCAGCCGTGGTTTCGCGAGCGCAACTACCAACCACCATGACGCTATTCGACCACTTAACGGACCAACTTACGGAAAATGCGTGTCGTCCTTTGTACGATATTCATCGAGGAATAAATCGACTTTCGAATGGCGTATTTCCGAAAAGCAAATTACGCCAGCCGAGATAAATTTATTCGAAAGCCACGAAACAATGAAAAATGGTAACTCCGTTGGCGAGGAAAATCATAATTCTTCTACGCGATGAAGTCTGTCGCGGAATGCAAATTAGAGGCGTTCTCTTTCGCGATGCGCGTCGTATGTACGATTTTATTCAACGTTCCGACGTGTAATATGATTCATTGACGGAAATTAGGTCACGGAGTGCATTTGTAAGCGGGTCAAACTGCTTCTAGCGAATGTCGCCGTAGCCATGCATTACCTGGCCAGTGATTGCCAGCTGATAATATCCGTGCACCTGGCAGGTGCGCCACCTGTTATTCAGGTTATCCGATGTATTTCTGTAGGACGCTTTGCCGCGAGATGGCAGAACTTTCCTGCGATTAATTTTCTTTATTTATATCGAGCATCTCTTCCCGTTTCCGCGTCTTCGTTTCTTCGTTTCTTCGTTTCTTCGTTACGCAACACGGCCTCCGGTTCGTTACCATCTCTCCAAATTCGACCACCTTAAAACGACAGCCAATGTCGTTGGTGTTACAATTAATCGTGCCAGTTCTCGCTGCAAGGTACGCGTAGGCGCGAAAAACGAAGATGACGGAACACGAGCGACTTGCTCTCGATATCTGCAACTTTTTACCCCGCTGTCACGGCTCCGAACGATGAATCGCTTCCTGAGATTCGATCGCGAGAAAAGAAACGAATCCACTCTGGCGCCATCAGCATCTAGATAGAACGCCTTTTAATTAGTCGACGCAACCCAATAAGCCTACGACGAAGAAAGAAGAGAACACGGGCGGCTGTCTTTTTCTGCTGGCTTTCGCGTGACCGCGAAATGCCAGTGGCCGTTTCGTAACTTCGGAGCTGAATGCCGACTCCCGTGAGCAAAACGTTTACCGATGTTATCCTGAATGAAGAGACGAAGAGGGCAACGTGCGCGCGGCTCGCGTATATTACCCGAGGCAGCGAAGAGAGAAAGCCGTTCATGGAACCAACAGGAGACACAGCGAATATTAATAAGCGCGCACAGAGCCTGTTGGTCGGTAGATTTTATCGGTACGTCTCGGCTTTCCAGCTTCCGTTTCTTCTTCCCAGCCGACTATTACGGCCGGCTCCTCGTTTACACGTACCCGATGTCCTCGTATTCCGTTTCGTGTGGCCGACTCGCTCTCTTGGACCCTGAAGGAAGTACATCCACTTGGCCGGATTTTCTTTCCGCCTCTCGTCTCTAGCTTCTCGCATTTTACCATCTGACCGACGTCTAACTGTATGCGCTGGAAAATGCACGAGTCGCTCGTCGCTCCTTTGCCGCTTGCAAATATTTGTAGCTCGGTCGCAAGCTTGCGTTCCGTGATCCCTTTAAGTCTTTAAGTCGTCGAATACGTAGGCGATAGTCGGAAGGTAGTAGGTTGTCGGATGTTTACGGAGAGAAATGTTAGCGTCGTCTTTTAACGGGACCGAGTTGCTTGGAATTCTTTTAACGATAAATTACGAAGCAATTCGAAAGGCAGATCTAGTTGGATCTATATTCGCGATCCTTGATTATCCCCGCGGGAATTATCAAGAAGGATGATCATCTTCGATAGGCAGAATAGTGAATGGATAATTTCTGCGCAGTTATAAAGAGACGTAGTCGGCTCGAAAAGGTGCTCGTTGAAAAGGAAAGCAGGATAGTAGAAAAGAGGCGAAAAGAGGCGAAAAGAGGCGAAAAGAGGGGAAAAAGAACGGGGGGGAAAAAAGAGGAGGAAAAAAAAGAAACACGAAAAACGAGCGACCTGAAAGTCCGGGGATCCCTTTCGGAGAATGAAGGCATTCTCGCCTCGATTCGGAGTGCAATTAATCATTTTCTGCGGAAACGCAGACCCCGGTAACCGAAGTTTCTCGATATCCTGAAAGCTTCTCTCTGACTTCAACTTCCGAGGAAAAGTTTTTGCGACCGTCGCTCCCTCTACTTTCGCCTTTTATACCAGTAGATAGAACCTAATCCGCGCTTGTCGAGATATCAACGATGAGTCACGTTAATTCTGTTTTCTATCGTGGAATCTCGACGACAGTAATTATTGGAACATCTCGGCCCGATTATTTCTGTCGGCTGTTGGGGTGCTCGAGCGCACACGACGATGAAAGCGAATAATTGAATGGAATCGAGCCGAGCTCGATCAAATTTTTCCAATTTATCCCCGCTTTTTATCCGTTTAAGAAACTTTTCGATCTCGTAAAACGTCCTCCGTGGAAATGTAATTGTTAGCTTTCGTTCGACCGTTCAACTTTTAATGCGCTTCACGAGATAACCGACGTGCGAGGTATTTGTGCGCCGAATATAACAGCGACGTGCAATGTTTTATCGGTAGATATCGACGCGGAGATTCGTTGCACCGACCTAACGCCAAATTGTAATATTTTATTTTTATACGAAACTTGTACGAATCGACGTTCGATGCGAACGAACCAAGTTTGCTCGACTATCCGTTCATCGTGCGTAGCATCGTGCGTAGCATCGTGATATTTTCCCAACAGTCGATGCTCGTAAAACGAATAGATGGAAATTTGTAAACCCAACTAACCTGTAATTCGAATTAAAATCGGCCAATAATTCTCCGTTCGAACGAATACGTTGATTGTTTCGTATTTTCAATTTTTACTGCAAATACGCCTCCGCAGATTGCGCGACGTAATCTTCTCCGAATCGCGTCCTTGAATAAACAGATCTATCTTCTGTACGTTTTTCCTTTTTGTACAAACATTTTCCTCGGCGTGCCTTGCGAGCGCGCTGTATCATTGCTGCTATACTTGATGCATATTATAGCGCAATCTTAACGCGCAAACGTTGAACAAGCGCGGATCGTATCTTTTTCGAAATGTAATTTCGCCAAAGGCGAGAGAAGAAAAAAGGCTTTTTCATTAATAACCGAGGATATTTCTCATTTTGTTGCAGGTATGTTTAACGTGCAGGGTTTGTGAATCGCATCGAGCCCTCTCACGTCGGAAGAAGATGCGTTCCTCTCGCAGCGAATGTCGCCTTGTAAGATCCTGAAGAGCGCAATCTTCTCGTGATATACGCGGAAAGTCTATATACATTACGGGGAGCAGGCAGGGCATGCAGCTTGAACTCTTAAAATGGTTCCAGGGCCGTTTAAAGTTTAAACGCTTCGTAAGTCTTTTCTTGCCCTCTGTCTCCTTTTCATAATTCATGCGCCGCTCGAAAACTCAACGGCTAACGCGAGCTATCGCACCACATTTCGATCATTCGGCGTTTCTTTCTTCGTGCAGAGAAAAAAGCTCGTGATCGTTCGCCGGTTAATTTCGCTTTCGGCGTTATGTTTACGTTCGACTTCCGTCGGCCGTTTTGTCTCTGCCGGGCGTTTCCTAGAAGGAGAGAGTTTTATAGCGCGATCATCGAGAGAACGAATTCCGCGTGAAACGCGAATTGGAAAATCATCGACTTCGCCGTTGTTAGCCGTGCTGCAGGAAATTACGATCGGTTCTCGGAGAGAAAGAGAAACGTAGCGCAATGGGCGATTCGGTCGCGAGCAAAATGGATTCTTATCGTTCGTTTTGACTCGGCTCGGGCAACGTTTGGCTTTTCTTACGTGCTCGTTGTGCAAGAGTCCGTTCGCGTTTCGACCAAATGCTCTGGGATATTTCAAGTCATCCGACCGGATTACGATAAATTACCGATTCTTTTTTGTAACGAGGCCAGCGCACCCGGGCTCGTTCAGCTCCTATTCAATCGCCATAAATCCCTTCGCTTTTTTTGCATACTTCAGCGGCACTTTTGGCACAGTGGGCCTCTTTGTGCCATCGAACGCATTCCCCGTCGTTCAGAAGCGAAATAAAAGAATTGTCCCAATTAAATATCGAATCGAGGTCGACGATGGACGATCGTGACTATGTTGACGGGTTAATCGATTTAGAGACGCAAGTGAGAACGTATCGTACCGAGTTATATTACATACTGTACCAAAGGTACATCCCTTCGTGACCTACGGCACTGAAATTCAAATCGCCACGCGCTTCTATACACTCGAACGATTCGCTGTTTGGAATAGTTGGCCGAGTCCCTGCAACAGGGACTTTGTATCGTTTACGCAGAGTTGCAGTCGGTTGTAAATTTCCGCGGGTGGACGCGAGCAGGTGCATATCGCAGCTGCGTCGCACACGATGCACGAAATTTCTTCTCCGGACGCGACAACGTGCATTAATCGTAGGTACGTCAGTCGAGTCACTGCTATAATCTAGGTAGAAGGGGAACGACGTGTTGCCGTCTGAGCTTTCCTAACGAGGGAACAACTTTAAAGCTTGATATTAATAGGGGATTACGGTGCGGGTACTCAATTTCCGGTGAGTGGTGTCGGTCTCGAAAACTTTCAGCCGAGGACTGAATATTAATGGAAACTCGTATTGATAGGGTTTCTTAAAGCTGCGATCTGACCCTCTCCCCTTGCGCATCTGTCGCTTAATTGAATTTAATTAGGGTCCCCAGTGCCCTGGCCGCCCCTCTACCGTTTGACGGTTTCGTTCGTTTTAATGTACGCTAGATAAATTATTAACCGGTGTTTGGAAACCACCGGTTACGGGACCTCCATTAATTAACCGGCAATAATGCTCGTCGAGTAATTTGTATATTTACGCTTCGGTGACGCCAAGTGCCGTTTATTGATCGATCGGTGGTTGAATTAATGTATCGCGCGACGATCTGCTGTACGATTGTTTGGCGCCGATTAGACAGAGCGGCGATTAAAATTCAATTTGCCGAAACGAAAGACGATACGATACGATAGAGTCGAGCTACGCTACGTTCTCATTTACGGATCGACGGAAGACGATATTTTATTTCTGTTATTACGCGAGTGCCGTGTCAGTCGCGTTATGTCGCTATCGTTGCGTTCCGATACTCTTGGACGATCGAACGGTACTCGAATAACGAATGTTTTTTCAAGCGAACAATTAAATTGTAACATAGAATTACGGAAGTAGAGATAGCGATCTAGTCGTCGTTGCGAATCTATGGAGGAAACGTGATGTTCGTTAGCATTCGCATTGTCTTTTGGACAAACATGGTTACCGAATCACTCGGTATAACCGGAGGCACTGGATCAGCTGTGGAATCGTTAAATCGATCGGTTCACACCGAATCGTGGTCACAGTCAAACGGAGCAGATTGACAACGTACCGAGATTGTTTGACGAGCAGTCGATTAGATTGGAGTCGGTGCGCGCTGCGTTCTACACGTTCGATGCGCCGATGCATCACCGAAAATGCATTCAACCGTCGTTAAGGCAGCCACACTCGTGCCGCATGTTTGATTCAGCCAATTCTAGTTCGGCCTTCCTGCCTTTCGCATACACGCAACAAGCCTTAATCGAGAGCTGCATACGAATGCAGGGCGAGTGGTGGAATCTTCGATTCGCGAGACGTTTCTTTCCAACATTTCACGATTGTTAATCGCGTTATAGATTCGTCGCTTGCTTTCTCGTCGTTCCTTTACTTTAATTCTCCCTGTTTTCCGCTTGTTCCGTTATACTCGTACCTTCGTCGAAACGCAATTTTTTAGCGCAATCGATAAAGAAGCACGACAGTTTCTCGCGTGATTTGCTCGTTCGTTTCAACGTAGTCGAATGGAAATTTTGCAATTATCGTCTCTATCAATTTGCTTCTATCGATAAATTAATAAGAGATTATTATTCGACGATAATGTCAATAATAATATCGGCGCGTTAAAGTCGAGATTTAATTAACGAACAGTTATAGACTTAACCTGAAACAATAACGGTGAAATATCAGTAGGTGGACCTTGATATCGATATAGAGATATAAAACGATGCTACGTTTAATAACCGGCGTGTCCAGTAGTCCGCAACTAGCGTACGATATTAGCATAGTTACCGGACTTTGCGATTAGTTGGGACGTATAATGAAGTTTGCCGAAATTTCCAAACCGGTACTTTGTCAATGGGTAACGACGATTTGTGCCAAACATTCTCGGATGATTAGGGAGGGGCGGGAGGGGACATACGGATCCTTTAACGGATTGGAAGCGCATTCACGTGGCTAAGGTCGATAGGATTAGCCTGACACAACCTTGATGAATCGCACTGTTACGTATGTTCTGTATACTCCGTTTGCGTTTCTCCCTGGTCTTACCTCTCTCTCTCTCTCTCCCTCTCTCTCTCTCTCTCTCTCTCTCTCTCTCCGTTTCTCTTGCCAACGATCCTTCTATCTCCGTATAATCTGTCTCTCCATCTGGAACCAGGGGCCTGTGAAAATGTCGGCTCCTTTCTTTGACCCGACGATTTTTGTATTTCGGTCACGTAATGACATAACGGATCGTCTTCGCCGCGAACATCGGAGCACGACGTTGCTTTAGTGCTGAACGCGCACGAGGTATAACGTACGTGTTCAACCGTAGCTAGGAAATTATTAACGCCGCTATAATTATTAATAATAGCGGATGGAATCGTTGACGCGTTCGATCAAGGTCTCTCGGTTAGCGAACAACAGACGCGATTCGTAGATGGATCGCCAAGTGTTTACGGCGCAAAGAGGAACTCGCGCTCATTTTTCGTTAGGCGAAGCGCTTCTACCCGAGAGAAACCTGTCAGTCGTGTCTGCGAAAGGTCATCGATAACTTTTCCAGCTTTCACCTACCGTTAAAATACGTACACCGTATTGTTTACAAAAAGACTAGCAAACCAACGTCGTTTCGTTACACGTGATACGTTCGTTTATCGCGAATTCCCAGATCCAGTCGCGTCGCGATTCGCCGGTGTCTACCGAGTTTTAAACTGTTGCCAGCTCTTTTTTTTTTTTTCTTTTACCGGGAACGGAACGGGAAAGAAAAATATCACGAGCGCATATACCGTATTTAAATTATGGGAAACTGCGGTTAGCGTGTGCTTGAAGCAGTAGGTACGTAGTGTACGGCCATCGATCACTACGTCCAGGCCGTCCGTTCTTTATTCGCTAGACAAATGACATTCATTATGACTCCTCGTATCCGTCACTCGGCAAAAAAGTCTCGGCATTTTATTTATTAACGCCGCGGGCCAAGCACCGCGGACGGATACTGTACAATTTTTATCGGGCCTCTGTTTTCGTGGTTCTTATCCTCCAGTCGTTTCGCCATTGGTAAACTCCACCTGTCGGCTATTCCCTCTGGAAAACGCTCGTCGTAATCTCCCATATCCGATGGCCGGCTGCTAGCTGTCTTTCTTCGATCGTTCGGCCCCATCGACCTCGTTGACGGATTTCGCGCGATCCCTCCGCGCTGTCGGTCGCGACTCGCTTATTAATCGTGGTAAACGCGGGAAACTCGATTAATTAAGATAAAAATAGAAGAGGAAGGCGACTGCTAAAAACTCGAGCGCTTCGCGTCGGGACAATTAGAAACTTTCGTTTTAAAACTTGGCTCCGACGCATGACGAATTAATCGGATTTTGTTCATTACCGCGTTCTTAGCGGTAATCGCTGCGCTCCCTCGCGTTTTACCAAGTTTTTTAATCGTACAAAGTCCCCGGGAACGCGTTTAACAGCGTTCCTCTCGAAATACCGTGCAACGAAGAAGCTACGAAGGCGGATGGCGATACTCGCGTTCCGGTTTCGATTTCAATCTCTTCCGAAAGCCTCGTCGAAAGAAAATAGTCGAATGAACGCGTTCCTCGGCCGGCAGATTTTCGAAAAGAGATTCGCGTCGTTTCGATGACACTTTCCATCGACTGGAAAAATTCGCGTGTTTGGATCGCAGCAACCGAAATTGTCGTCGAGAATCGGCTGTGCCGGAGCCTGTCTGAGGGGCATGCGGCGTGGCTGGCGTCGAAAGGAATAAGAATTCCAGCACAGAAGGATGAACGAAATTGAAATGCGGCGGGAACGCGAACGACTTGACAGCCACGTTCGGGAAAAGCTCGGAATGGCTGAAATATCGACACATCCGCAACAGACTGCACTTATATTTACTCGCCGCGCTCTACGCCGCTTTCTTTACGACTTCCCCCGAGCTTGAATTTTTTATGCGCCAGTTATTTACATATCCGGGGCCACCGGTCGGTACTACGTTTGATTGGCAACACATAACTCGTCGGAAACACCGTTCCAATCATCCCGTTGCAAACGTTTTGTACGTACCTTGAACCGAGGTAGCAATTTCATTGCGGCTCTTACGGTCTTTGATTGCAGCCCTCGAGGATATACCGCACAGAATAGTTCTATAAATCGAAGGGCTCGTAACAGAGAGACGGCTCTGGTTAATTTTTATCGTTTATCAGAGGAGCGAAAGAATACGCCGGTATTTTTTTTATTTTTCTTCGATAAACTTGGATTGAATCGCGAAGCTGCTGACTTCCGAATACGTAACGTCGATATGCTGCTGCTTCGTAGCTGTAACGTGGCTGAATCGTTCCGATGTGAGCGTCACGAGTAATGAACGACACGTCGACAGAATACCAATTTTAGCGACGGCGTCACTCGATTAAGGAATAATTTTCATTAAAATTCTATTTCGAAATCCGTCGATTTTCGCTTCGCGCTTACCAAAACAATCGGTAGCTTTCGTGCTATCGTATTTTTGTTAGCATACGTTGCTGTAAAAGGCACGAAAAATTCGATCAAAGTGGTTTCCGTTTCGAGATCCTTAATCGAACGGTATCGATTCGTTTTCCTTCGTTTTCGTATTTTACGAAATTCCCAAGTCTCGTCGAATCGTCGAAACAGCTACGCTCTAAAATTCCACGGTATTCCACGATGTCAAATTGCGAACGACGTGGACGCTTAAAAAGCTAAAGTATCGAGGCTCTTCGTTTAATCGGCCGATAGATTGGTCGATGTTTTTCGAATCGCTCGAAAGAAGCGATTTCGGCGTAGGTAGCCAAGCCCGGAATCATGGCGCGTCTCTTGCATATACAATAGGAAACTTGTTACGGGGAAACAAGGACGGCAGCGCTATTTTCCGCGAAAATTGCGCTGCCTAACCTTGTGTATGCATGTTTCATTCAGAATGGTTTGTAAGCCGCAGGCCAAAGGAAACGTTGTTTCTTCGACGGCATCGCCCGGACCGGGCTAAGGTGGACGAACTTGCTCGAACTTTGTCCGACTTATCGTTAGTCCTTGTTAGTCCCAACCGTTTTCGTCCCTTTTACGGTTGCGTCGGGTATTACGCATACCGGAGGCTTACAGGCAAACGTACAAAAACGAATAGGTTAAAAAGATAAAAGAAAAAAAAGAAAAGAAAATGTAAGATAAAAATTAAAAAGAATATAGAAAGAATAACACGAGCGACAGAACTGATCAACGTAATTAGATCTACGTACATTAAATATAAACGAGAAGAAACCGAACGTTATATCACATCGCATAACGATAAACGTATCGTAAATCGTAAACGTATATCTGACTTCCTATAAATGTGCCGATACCAGGGAACAGGTCTGCCTGTACGCGTACGTATTATTCTTTCTTCGTCAAAGTAGAATTTCTCCAGTTCGTCCGTGCGAAGGAATTGAACGCGCTCGGATTTCCAGCTACGAAACGTTTCTTCCCAAGGTATAGGTTCCCTGTTTCAATGAACCAGAACCAGAATCCTGTTTTATCTACGCGGAATCTCATTTGTTTGCCACCTCGCTCGCGTTACTTGGATCGCGTCGATGCCGTGCATGCGATTCTGGTGTCGCGTGTTCGATTCATTCCCGGACGGGGATCCCTCCCCGGTGATAAGTCCCCGTAAGGAAAGCTTTACGGTCTCGTGAATTCCGCCGGTCTCGGCCGGGCACGAAGATACGCGACAAAAATCATGAAAATTCATTAGGCGCTCGTCCGGCAGTTTTTCCGTCGCGTTGTTTAACAGGCTCTCCCCTATTCAGGCTGAACGCATCAATGAACGGCGCTGCCGTGGTTGAAGTTGCGATAAACGCGTTTCACGAGCGCTTGAATTCCACGTCGAAGGGAAACTCGCGAAACGAGATTACGCCGAGTTAGCGAGATGAATCGCAAGCGTTTCGCGCACAAACCAGGCGCAATATTTAACTTTTAAAGTCGTTTGCGATTGGCAAACATACCTAGGTCCCGGTGTGCGTGTCCCGTTACAGTTTCGCCGTGGTTGGTCCGGCAGTTGCCCTTAGTCGGGAACCTCGCTCGGCCGGCACGCATGACCAGCATAACGTTCTAGTCTCGATGCAGAAGTACGCGAGCCGAATCGAGTCGAGTTTCTTCTAGGTATCCGCCGAACATTGCGTAAATCATTTACCGGTCGGTAGCCGGGTTGCCGCTATCGATCACGATGGAAGTACGGACTTTGCTTCTTCTTTCCTTCGTGTTCTCCCCTTCGTGTTCTCCCCTTCGTGTCGAAACGTAGGAAATCCTAGTTTGCGAAAGAGTTCTTGGAGAATTAAATCTTCGGAACGATTCTAGAGCGTGGCCAATGTCGCATCTGAACATTTCTCAGCGGATGTAAGAATAGCGACGCGATCGACGGAACAATTTCTATCGAAAGGCTGCGCGCGAGGTAATTCCTCGTCGTTCAAAGTCGACGGAGATTTCCAAATTGGACGACACTTTTTGGAATGGATCGATCGGCGCGGTCATTCTACGAAGCGAAACCCGTGAAAATCCGTGGCTGAGAGGGAACGTCTGCGAAGGAACCGTTGCATCTAGGGAACAACGATCGGACCGTGCCTCGTTGCACGTAACACGCTATCGCCCGGAGCTTCGACCTCGAAAGTATGTTGAACGTTCCTTTTCTTCTGCTTGGAAGAACAAAAGGTTCGTCGCGAGCGCCTAAGTATTCGCCCGGGGCTCTGTCGCGTTACACGCGAAAACGAGATAAGATTCTGTGCGTAGCTTGTCTTTTATGGATCGCGAAACGTATCGGGGGACTGTATCGAAAAGGAGGTGGCGCACTCGAGAAGAATGCAGGCGAACACCGACGACAAAGGTGCTTGAGACGCGTATTGTTCGCACCTCGACATCCTTGCCGAAGGACACGTAGAACAGGGGGGGGGGGGGGGGAGAGAGCGAGTGAGACAAGAAAGAAGCGAAAAGAGACAGAACAAGGGGGAGTACATTTCGTTGGTTCTCGTTCGCGCTTCGAGGTCCCTTACAAAAAAGAATTTGTCTTCCTTAGTTAATAATGAGTTTCATTCAGTGGACGAAACCGAGCACGAACTGCGATGTGGCTGTCGCGGTGCAAGCGCTGCATTTTTCAACTTTGCCTCCGCGAGACAATAGTCCACGCAAGAAGAGATAATTGCACGGCAGAGATTCTCTCTCTGTCTCTGTCTCTTTCCTTTTTTTCCGTTCGCCGAGAAGAAAGAGACCCGGTTAAATTAATCATCTGCTGCGCAAGCAAGGATTCCGTGGCCGCGGCCTCGTCCGTTCGCCATTTACCGCATGACTTTCCGCTAAAGGGAGAATGAATTTTGTAGATTTCATAATTTTAAACAATACGGTGTACGTTTCTTTTGTGGCGCCCGGCTACCCGGCACCCTCCATTATCTCGGCCTTCGGATCGTTGGATTACACAATGGCACTGACACGATGTAGGATTTTTTTTCGAGTTTGAGACTACCGACAATAGAGGCGCGACGGTAGTTTGCCTTTGTTGTAAATAATTAGAAAAAAGAAACTGGCGTAAAAAGACGACGCGTTTGTTCGTCAGTCTGTTGATAAGCCGAAACGTTGACTCGTTAATTACCGGCGTGTTACCAACGATTATGACTCGGATGGTCGTACCCTGTCCTATGACAATTCGAAGAGTCGATGAGAGAAGAGAATCCGCAACTCGAAGGAGAGACTCTGATCTTCGACTTAGGTAGCGATCGTTGGATGTCGTTTTTAACGCACCAGTACGAACAGCGTGCTTGCACTTTCCAAAAACCATTTGCAGTCGTTGCACGATTTTCGTTGATCGAATCGATGGAATCTCGCGTCCTACGATTAACGCGTCGATTGGCGAAGGAGTTTCTTTTTTTTCGCCAGCGAAAAGTATTCCTCCCGAACGCACGTGGCACAGCTTCCTCGAGCGTAGCGAACTATGATTAACGGTTCGCTAGGGAGTCCCCGAGTCTCGACTCGGGCTGCTAATTAACTCGACAAGATGTCATCGTTCTTGCCGGATAGGGAGAAGAAAGCTGGACTCGGCGTGTAACGGTACCGGGAACGAGCGCAGATTCATAGAAACGCGTTGCCCAAAGTTTACGACTCAATTTTCGCGGCGAATTTATCGCCGCGGTTCAGCCGTGGTAGAAACAGCAACGAGACCGCGTTTTATGGATGCTGAAATTGACCCGGAGAAGAGGTAAATTTCGAGGAAACCGGCGTACGGAAGCGTGTTACTTTGTCCTGTCGTCTTTGCCTTCTTGCTTCATTCCGGCCATTTCATTCCGGTCTTTGCACCATCTCGCTCGAGACTCACGGCCAGGCTTTTGTACCGTTTTCACCCAGTCACGCGACTACTTTGCACTCGTTTACGGTAATCATCGTCGATGCTTCGAACAGTCATCGCCGAGTGAAATCGTAGGACGCGCTAACACGCCAATTCTCGCTTACAAAACCGCCTTTCTAAAGATAGTCGCTTTGGAAAAAGCGACGCGATACGCGAGATTGGAAATGGGATTCGTAGATACTTCACCGTTGGTTAAATAGCGCGTGTTTTCAGCAATCGTAGAAATAGTCGAATCACGGTAGAACGAACTGTTCGAAATTTTTAGAGTCGCGCGATCAACGGGTACGCGGATATGGATAATTAGCGAAGGGAAATGGAAAATTAACGTTGCCGCAAGGGAAAACTAATGGGAGCAAGAAATTACATTTGTTTCGTTTTTTAGACGTTCCACTTACGTACAAGGATTAAATTTAAGCGCGCGATAGTTCTCGTCGAACAACGAATTTGCTCTTGCGATAAATGAACACCTCGTTTTAAGCGTCTGCGAGAGTAGGTTAGGGAGGCTCTTGCCACTCGTTCACGGCCAGGGAACAGCGGCAGAAAAACGTCGATGCGGTTTAATCAACGTAAATGCTGCGAGACGCGAAAGAGGAAAAAGCCGGCGCATCGCGGCAAAATACGTGAAAATCGAAGAAGCAGCAGCCCGTGTAATTTCTACGAGCTTTTATCTAACGAATTATCTCTAGGTTTCCGCGATCCTACAAATTTCTCTGTTTTTTAATTACCTCCGCGATCGCGCGTTTTATTAGTCACTCGTCTTGGCGAAACGGACAAACGCGGAACGAGGGAGGAGAAAGAGCGGAGAAAAAGCCTGGAGGTTAGTTGCGCGATTACGACGTGTTTTCGCCTCGAACCGGTGCAAAACGCTCCTCGAATCGAGTTTGTAACTGCACTTGGAAAGTGGACAACCGCGAGACGAACGTTCGTTTCGCGCGAGTTTCACGAGGGAAAGCTTATTAACGGGATATCGACGAATTTCACGCGCGTGTTTGAAAATTCGTGGTACGAACCGTTTCGTTGCTCGCAAGCGCGATAACGAACTCGACGTCGCAGTATTATCGGAAGATGGAAAATGGATTTATACGCGTATATACTGTCTCAGCGCGGAGTAGACGGGCTCGTCGACTCATCGTCGACGCAATACGTCGTACAGGTGAGACACCGAGTGACTCGTACGTCGGGTCGTCGATCTCGGATACGTGTTAGCCACCATGCTGCGAGATTTGAAAAGTATCGTCGGTTTCGAGCGAGATACGAAACTAAACGGTAAAACGCGAAGAAGGAGGCTGGAGAAAAATTAAACGATCGTCAAATTGTCGAGCTCGATGCCGTATTTGTAAATGGAATACACAGGAGGAACGAGTCGTTGATCGCATAGCGGATTTCTGTGGATTACATTTGTGGAGGAACATTTGTAGTCAAGGTCTGTTAACTTGCTCGGAAGGAAACAGCGTGTCCGACAAAGGAGTAAATAGCCTGTGACAATGTTCGTGATTCTTCCGAGAATAAAGGTCCACGATCTCGAAGCCTGTCGTTCTTCTTTCATCTTATTGTTACTTTTAAAGTGCTTTATTCCTTGTAGCGTGGTAGCAGCTACGATCCAACGAGATTGTAAAATCGGTCGAACATTAAAGCACGTAACCATTCCTCAGATGTCGGCAGGAGCGAACGGACAAAGGTAATATCACGTGACGAATATTTGATACGGGTTCAGCAGCGTATTAGCGATGAGTCGCGACATCGTTCGTCCGCATCGCGTAAAACTCGATGCCGATATATCTTTGTGCCGAGAATTTTTCTATTCGCAACAAATATACATAATATATTACCCGATAGACGTAAATCTTCGTCTCCGCTCGCAGTATGCGGAACCCCCTAAGAGAATATACGTAGTATATACGGCCCTAACAATAAGCGTAGTGACATCAATAGGTGGTGCCGCTGCTTGATGCTTTAATTTACGACCTCGATATACCCTGACTGTACCATAGATTTTATGCTTGGTTCTGCAAATACGAGATACATTTTTCCACGCTCGCGCTTTGTACAGAACTAGACGTTAATTAGGCGCACGTCCAAGCAACGGCTATAAAAGCTTGCGCGAACGCGTCCGTTCGGAGACGACACCGACACGTAAACGCTTTCCGTGTCCCGACAACGTTGATCCCGACCGTTAAGAGTCCCATGCGAGCCCGGTCTGAGAAGTTCGGGAATTAAGAGTTACGGTTGCCTGGTTGACGCGCGACTATAAGTACCGACACTTGGAAAGTCGTATGAAAGTTTTAATTGAAAAGAACACGCGTAGACAAAAATGGCGTGGATTGGCGTTAAACTTCAACGGCGGTTCGCGAATCGATATCGCGAAAATCCCTGATCCGGCAGCTCGAATTTATCGTACTCTTTCGACGATTCTAACGGCATTTCGCCAACTTTCGCGCGACTCCTCCATTCATAGAAGACTCGTTGTATCCAATCCTTTCCTTTGAAACAGTTTCCTCCGAGCGCGTAGATTTCTTCGAAGACGAAGTAGCGCAACGTACTTCTCTCTCAGCGTCGCGGAATTACTCGGCCTGCGAGCGTTTTGCAAACGAACAACGTTTCGACATTGCGATTCTGCACAGCGGAGGCTTTGCGATCGTAAACCGCGGAATTGTTGTCGGCAGAGGCGAAACTGTGCTGGGTCGGGTGTAAGCTCTGGTTCCGGAAGAAGGGACGCGGGAGAGGCGCGTAATGACCTTAACAATCGACATGATTCGAGCTCTCTTCCTTGATGACTGTCATCGTTGAACGCAGATAAGCTTCCTCGATGTTTCCGACGCTCCGTTTCGCTTAGGTTATCCCTCCATCGAAAACAGAAAAAAAAAAAGAAAGAAAGAAAGGGTCAAAAGGAAGAAGAAAGCGAACGACGAATCCGATGAGAATCTTAACGATTTTCACCGATTATCGATGGAGAATTCTTAATTGAACGAGAGTCGCGAGATGGACGATCAGATACGAGTACAATGGAAGAGTTAAGGGCGTGGAAAGAAAATAACGAGAGGAAACAAGGAGGAATAAAGGAGGAAATTTGAGAAAATAGCCCGTAGCTTATCAGGATAATGGTTTCCAGTCTGCCAGCGGAATATTATATGATATATCGAGAAAGTTGTTGGCGGGGAAGTGAGTGAAGATAAGTGAGAGGGAGTCGCGTATATTCACAGCCATGGTTATATATATATATGTATGTATATATATATATACACACCTACCTATATATGAATAATTTATAAAGTGGCACGTTCAAATAATAAATTGCTAGAGGAGCCAGCGACTCAACGGTCGCAGGAAAAGAAAGCAAGTGCCCGGGGTTAGTTACGAGTTGCCGTTAATTAAGACATTTCCATACTCGTTGTAAGGACGGAGCCATTCCACTCTCGGTCGTAGAATTCCTCCGGCGAAACTGTGCAACGAACGCTATTAGCATTGTTACCGTTTAACCGGGTCATTTATCGAGCCAGCGTTATAAAAATTGGTAAGCCGCGTTGCGATAACGCGCCGCGCAAAAGACAAACTCGCCACGATTGGAAAATGTAATTTCAAGGCCGAACGAAAATCACGGAGCGAGTATGGCCACGAGGCAACCGGGAAGCGGGGAGGAAACGTTGCTCCCTCGATGGTAAGACTGGAAGTGCGGTTACTCGTAAGTGCACCGGCGGGAAAGCAAGAATTTAAGGAGCGCCTGGATGATGTCGTTGCCGGGAAAAAGGCGAAAAGGAGGATCGTGAAACGTGGAACGTAAAACAGAACGTGGCGATGAGCCGAGGACCGAGGGAAAGAAGACCACGTGCAGAAGAAACGACGGTAGAAACTGAGAGGGAATCGCGCAGGCAAGACGGATAAATGCGTTTATGAGGGAAGACGCGGGAAAGAAAGAGGAATAGCAGTCCGACGAGAGAAAAAGAGGAGACGAGGCCGGGAGGTAGGAGAGAAAACGACGTACATTAACAACATGATGGACGGCGGACGCGGTCTGTCTACGATACCCAACCGACACCGTAATGCACAGGAGTTGCAGGGGGATTGCCCTGGCCTGGGGCGAGAGGCGAGGGGAGCGGGCATCTAACCATTCGACGCCCACGCGATGAGTATAGAATCGCGAGAGACCGCTCTCAGGGACGACACGGACTGGTGCTGGTCGTGGAAAGAAATCGAGCGAGCGAACAGCGCAAACCGAGAAAGGCCGGTCGAGTCGAGTCGAGTCGAGTCGAGTCGGGTCGAGTCGAGTCGAGTGCGCTCCTTTTCCTTGCAAAGAAGAGAACGTACCGGAGAACGTTTTGTTTCCTTTTTATTCCAATTGAGGCACGTCGTTGAATTCATTAAGAGGATATTTGTACGTTGTGTGCTCGAGCCGAACCGAATTTAGAAACGCCGCGACAGATGGGAAAAGAACGAGACGTCGCGATGAATAATCCGAAGTCTGTTAAAGAAAGGGAAAATGTAGCATCGCGAGAAAAAGTGGTTTAAACGTATCGGGTAAAATTCTTTGGATATCGTCATTGTCTCTTCTACGTCTCCATTCTCTCTCTCTCTCTCTCTCCCTCTCTCTCTCTTTCTTTCTTTTAATTCTCTCGTAAGTGGAAATAAACGTTCCTCGGATAATTTACTTTGTTCAATTTTTATCCGGCTGTCTACCCGTTCTTTTATAAATATACCGCAATTTCCTTTATGAGGAAACGATTGCACGCTAGCCATCGGACAATTTCGTTCCTTAATGAAATCATAATTCTCGTCGAATTTGGAGAGAAGAAAACCGGTTGAAACTGCCAATCCGACTCCGAGCAATTCCGTGGCACCTTTCCTCTTTAACCATTAATCGGATTCGAGATGGAAAGTACGTAAACGATTTGTCGATTTATCCAGCTTTTGCCGTTCGATTCGAGTTACATTAGCGTTTAAGGCGAATCAAAATACGCGTCCTCGTCGTTGAACCCTCGCGAGCCAGAACGAGGGTAACGTCTGAATGACGACTCGTAATCGAGCGAGCTTTATGACGAAACCGTAACAGGTTGTCGGTTATTGGAAGCTACAAGTAGGGAGAAAACATCGTGTGGCGTTCGCCGTTATTGCAGACTCACCGCGTATAATCGTCGAAACAGAAACGAGATCTGCCATCAGCTACGAACGTATGATTGCAAATGGCATCGATGGATAGCACGTGTATAACCCTGTCGATATTGCTGTTGATCGGGAGTAGCGCCACGAGTAGGGCGTATTTCGCGTATTAACGTGTGCCGGATTCGCCTCGATGGCGTACCATTTTTGTTTGCGAACACGGTGCTCTGGAAAAACTGGCGCACGGTTTTCAGAGTGGCGCCGAGAGTTTCGGCCAGTTTTCCCTTTCGTATCAATCGAGTTTATCGTTACGTAACTTGGAAAACTCGACCGTACGATTATCCTCGAATCAACTGGTTTGCCTGTTATAAATTTCCGCCCTGACGTCGCCGTTCTGGCTACATAAATTCGGCAACGTTAGCAATCTGTCAGCTCCTGGAAATTGATTATCGCCGTGGTAAACGGCGATCGATCGAATATCATTCATCGAACGTTACCGTGAAATCTTCCGCGGTTTCTCCTCCCCTTCTGCCCCTCTGTTTGAGGGCGCTTCAGGCGACGTCTGTTATCGATTATGCGGGCAAACTTATTAGACAGCGATTAGCTGTTATTCGCATGCAACGCACTGACCCTATTTCTCTCCGGCTGGTGCATAGGGTTAACCGCAAACCCGCAGACCTCGTCATAGTCGTCGTCGTCGTCGTAACTGTCGACGACTGGCTTGTCTTTGCTTTCCCCTCCTCCGCGGATCCGTCTGATCTATAAACGCGCACAGATGCACGCGGGTATTGCCAGCACGAATCACGTTTTTACATATTCAACGTCTACTTTTTACATTTAATCGCGCGAACAAGTTCGCTTCGAGCAGTTTGATCGTCGATCGGTTTCGGATGCGATTAGAGCGGATTAATTTGTCGAAAGACCGTGCTTTGGTCGTCTACCGGCCATGTATAAGTATTTAGCGTCTTTTTCTTCTCTTCTTTCGAATTTATTCGCTTAATTACCGACTCTGTTAATTATACGTACTGCGTACTTTGCCGTATCGTCTCAGATTTGCTTCCTCTTGTTTCTTCAGTCCCATTATTATCTTAATTCTTCCGGCAAGGTAGGTGTAAAGATCGGATAACGTTTCGTAAGCGTCAAACGAGACGCACGTGGGATATCTCGTGTAAGGAAACGAGTATAACGAACGGCTGGGAAATAATCGAAGATAATTCTTTATTTACAGCGCCAATAATTATTCTCCTTATCGGTGGAAATTAATAACGAAAGTGCGATATATTTGGAGAAATCGTAGCGTGCAACTATCGTAGTATGCACTTTGCGTGATTTACGGGAACGATGATTCCAAGTTTCTGATAGAAATTTATCGATAAACCACCGTTTTATAGCACATCGAAACGCATGCGTATAGAGCTGCGTGTACACGAAGAATGTACGCTATTCGTGCAGCAAGTGGAATGTGCGTAACATAGCGTGAACACTCCGGTGGTTTGGGTGGAGACGGGTTTCATGCAACCACCTGTGTTCGGAGGTCAGCGTTTCCGGTTAATGTGCCACTCGTCGTTTTACTCGCGCTTTTAACGTATCACGATCGAGTACGAAGAGATCGTCGATTTTGCCCTCCGCCCGACGAAAATGTTAATCGTCCGATCTTCGTTTACGATAATTATTTTCGCGTATTGGATTACGCAAAGTTAAAGACTCGTATTTTCGCTTCGTCTGTAACAGGATTTCCCATCTTCGCAATAGTAAAAAGACGCGAAAGATTTTACAGAGCAGGTATCCGCAGTCTTTGGTTTCGCGGAAAAGAAAGTTCTGCATGAAAATGTAGGGAAAGAATAGAACAAGAAGCAGATAAACTTTATTGTTTTACAACCGTGTGCTATTGCTGGTCGATAGCGGCGGTTGGAAACGTGAGCCCAATGCCAAATCACGCTTTTATACCTACTTTGACAAAAGACACGCACGAGACTGGAACTGTTCAAACACACGTAGGTACGTACGTGTACGGTTCAAGACCTTTTAGACTCGTGAAAAAATTCAAAACTTTCCTCGCTCCGTGTTCCACGATTCGACTATTTTTCGAGGGAATTTTTCAAGAAGCTGTTCTGCCATGAAAATACGATACGATCGCGAGCACACGCGCCAACTGCACCGCGAGTCACGAGCGCGTCCATCGTTTCGTAATGAAATCCGTTTAAGCGTTTTAATTGTCGATCTTGGCGCTTCTCGGAGCGTACGTAATTAGCTTTTTATCGAGCGACGTTCCCCGATTGAAATCCTTAATTACGCCGTTTGTTAAACGCGCCGGTGCTGGACCGTGAATCGCGGTCCAGTTTCAGCGGATGAATTGGAAACGGTGGTCGTGAGATGCGTTCGTTAGCGTGGCCGATAGCTAGCTAGCGCGATGCCACGAAGGTGTGCCATCCGCTTTAGTTATCGCGATTCCCAAGAGTTGGCGGCGAATAATAATATACATCCAGATGAACCCGATGCCTCGCGATGAAATTACATCCGGTCGATTTTTTTCTTCCTCCTACGTGAGCAACGTGAGTCATTCTCTCACATTATCGGCTCGCCTCGCTAGCTTCGCGTGCCAAAAGTACTCGAACGTTACACCCAAGTATTTTCCTACAACTACGAACCCGTAAATTCCAAAATTTTCTTCCCGCGGCGAAAGCAATCCGTCACGCGTCGATCGCTTCCGGTATATGAAAGTTCGACGAGATCTGTTCCGTAGGAAAATTATACCGTTCCATCTTCGTATCGAAAATTAAAAAAGCGCTCCCTCTTATTTCGCTTCGTTCAATCCATCTATGATCCTGAAAGATTCAAACGCATAAAAAGACAAAGATCGAGATAATGGGAATCTCTCGTTTCCTCGTACGGGAAACGAACGTAAATTGTACAAAAGGGCGACATCGACGACTCGATGACGAAGATGCGAAAAATGTTGATCCTGTTTCGAAAGACGTTGCTCGACCAGAGGAGGATGGAGAGCGAGGTTGGAAGTTGAACACGGTAGATCAACGGAGGCAATGCTCTCTTTAGTTGGTAGCCGAAGGGGGTTGGTCCGCGGGGTGTGGGTGCGAAAGCGGAGCAAAGGATGAGCGGACAAGAGAGCAGAAGCGAGAGAGGATAAGAGGACGAGAGGTAAGCAGCAGAAGCGGTTGGCGGTTGATTTGCTTGGTTTGGCCCAGACAATGCTGAGACGATGGCTTTGTCTCGAGGTAATACCGTTCAAAGGCTTTCTGCTCCTCCGTTTTCCTTACGCGTATTCATACATATAGAAATATATACGTGTACGTGTAGGCTAACACGTACACACCGGCTAGACTCTCGTAAAACCATGTTCAAACGGTAACGCGTACGTAACCGCCAGCCTTTAACCCGTTGAAGCCCCCGCGCCAAAATGGAGCGAAATCCGTTGAAAGTGGTTCCTTGTCCGGAGGCTCTGACTCGCCGCGATCCGTTATATCGATTCCGGATACGCGTTCTGCCTGGACCAGTCGGTCCCCGCCATTTCTACGATTATTTAGCGGCGTCTGGATATCAGGCTTGACTTTGCAATAGCGACGTACGATCCATAAACTTCGCAGGCATCGCGCGATACAAGGGCTGCGCGATGATCGGAACGCGAATCACCGGCTGTAAAATCGAACTAGGCAGATAACGAAAGGGAATATCGGTGTGTCCGGTGCGCGCGCGTTTCGACGTATCGACGCTGGCACGTCCCGGTGGATATCGACGATACGAATCGATAGCTGGTTTTCGATCGGGAGAAAACTAATAAACGGTCGCGTTAGCGATCGAATTAGCGTTACGGGCACTGGTATCGATCGGAAGCGATGGCGCGTCGCATTCGGCGAAATCGAACGGAAAGCTCATAAGCCGACGAGTTATTTGCATGTCTGAACGCGCGGAGGATGACGCGCGTCGATCGAGTCGAGGCACAGCAATCGGTCGAGTTACTTTTTCGTCGTCTCTGGATATTTTCACCATAGGCGAGCAACGCGCGGCAAAAGTATTCGACGCGTGAGGCCGGAAAATTCACGGTTCGTTGACTTTTATTGTACGCTTTGATAGCCGGCATGTCGAGCGTTAGCCTGATATTCGCTCCCCCGAATTCCTTCTGTCGGTATCCCTTTATCGTTTCTTTGCCCGTTCGGTTAACTGTAAAATCGAACCGACGAAAGGAGCATTCCTACGCACGATGTAGTAGCTCTGTCTTCTCTTAAGTTCGCCACGGCGCGCGTTCGCTACGATGCCCGCGTTAATCGAACCGCGTCTCGCGTAAATCGGGACGCCGCTGCCCGTCGTCGTCCGTCTCGAGATTCTGGATCGCGAGATATCTGTCTCGGCAAACGATGCGATCTGCTTCTTATTCGTAGGAAAGAAAGCTCGTTGGCTCGGCGAAAGGCGTGTTCGATGATCGAGAACGATGGCATAAAACGAGAGTAGCGCGTCGCGAGACGTAAAATTGCCCAAGTTGGGAAAACAAAGGAGATTTCCCCCCTTACGACGTTGTTTCAGCAATTTGCAAGTGAACAGGCTAAAATATTTCCTCGTCGTATTCGATATGAATGCGGAATAAAACGCTTAACGTTCTCGGTGACGCTAGCCCGCACCAGCGACGAGACAGAAACAAAGGTGGAGCAACCTCTTGCCAGGTAAAATTGGAAAAGTTTCGAACAAGATGCGTTTATCGTGCTACTCCCTCGATCTGAAACGCTCTCGAAAAGTCGGCAGGCTGGTGGCTACCTGGAGAATTTATTTCCATTCCTTTCGATGTCCCGTTCAACGTAACCAAGCGCTATATACGTAGCGCAAACCGTCGGATTGATAAGGAATAGATGATTCGAATTATTCCTACGGAACGAACGAACGAACGAACGAACGAACGAAAGGAGAACACACCGCGAACAACGGCGAGCGGATGGAAGGCGAAACGAGCTATCGCATTGCCGCGCACAATCCCTAACCTTGGTCCACATTTGCAACCTCTTCTCTGCTCGTTCCACCTTAGTCGCATCGTTGCGTGGGTACAATCGTGCGGTATGCATTGACCATCGCGAATGCCGTGCACGCGGTGCCGTCAACGGCGTACTCGCGTTGGCCGCAAACGCGGCTGAATCGGCGGCTAGACGCGGGTACCGAGTTCGATCGACGTCGTTTCTAACGGTTTGTTATCTTATCGAGCTTCAGCCGTCGCGTTATCATTCGCGAAACTTTATCTTATTCGCGTCGCTTATCCGAATCGCCATCGAGGAATCGATCGATACGATTGCCAGGGTTATTTTCAGAAACTTGAATAAATCGACGATTTGTCGTATTAGGACTTTTATCGATTTCCATATAACCGAACGAATCTCATTTTGGATTTATGATAACAGTAATTTCGGTACATCGCGGAAATCGTATTTCGCGGAACGTATGCGAAATAAATAGAGCAACGAACGAAACGATGCGACGAAATCGCTTTCGTTAATCATTCGTACGTTTAAATCAATCGTTTGAACGACATCCGCGATGAAGTACCTGTTGATTCCCGTACGCGTTTGCTAAAATAACGTTCAGCGACGAACGTCTTGCTGAAACAGGCGTGTGCTCCTTTTAACGTTCTTAACTTCGTTAAAAGCTAAAACGTTAAAAAACGACCGGCCTCTAACATAAAGGACACGGATCTCGTTGAGCAAAAAGATCTCGACCACCTGTTCCGTGCACGGACCCAATTATCACGTTTTTCACGGCGCAACATTTTGCCCCTCGCCTTTCAGCCTGTATCATCGAACAACGAAAGAGCGCTCGACTGTCTTTCTGCTTTAACGATCGGCCGAAGGTTTTTTGTTTGTTCTTCTGTTCAATAGCAACGTCTCTGTTCGGCGGAATATAGCGCCGTGCCTTTTCGCGCAACCTGCGCGTCTAATATCGCGTAAGTTCGTCGGATCGCATTTACAGGTGACTACGATGTTTCCATTCTACGTTCGTCTATAAAAGCTGTTACGCCAGGCCGAACGTTGATAACGCGATTTTTAGAAAATCCCAAGAGTGAAAATTTCTGTTTTATTTATTGGTTCCAATACGTCCAGTTCGAGAGACGTGACAATTTTTCATCGCGTTGTTCGCAACTTGGTACGTTCCGAGTATCGCGTTGTTCGAGGGATGCTCGCAGTTTCTGCCAAAAATCGCGTTATATCCAGGAAACGAGGTAAAGAGAAAAGAAGCGAGATGAGGTTTGGACCGATACAATCCATGACCGTAATTTCGGCGACGGTATTCTCCACGGACGTAATTTACAGAGTAGCGAGCGTCACTTTGCCGTTGACTCCCCTTAGATTAGGATCAGTCGCGCCCCAACGAGCCAAGATTTCTAATTAATCGGTTAATATAGCGCCTCCGGAAATGACCGAACTCGTCCCAAGGGGGCGTCCAAGCCTAACTATCACAGCTATATACTAGACACACGATGTGTGTGTGTGTGTGTGTGTGTGTGTATATATATATATATATATCTTCTCCCTGGACTATCGCTTCTGCGGAGTTGTCACTCCCCTTATATTACGTCATTTCACGCTCGATCGTGCACTCTGAATTCACGCGCCCTAATTTTACGCCGCCGATATTTTCCGCCTTTGTCGTCGCGCGAGATGCATCGGCGACATATGTCCCGTACCCCCTGATTCCCCTGCAATTTATGTAAGTACACATTGCAGAACTCTCGCATCTGCCGCGCCATCGCAGCGCGTATTTTCGCTAATGTTGACAGAAGAGGCGTGAAATCGAATGGAAATTGTTCGACTATCCGTGTGGCAAAATCCCCCATATTCCGTCGAGGGTGCATATTTTTTTTTTGTCCTTTGTTGTCCGACGATGGGATGGTCGCTGTTATCCGCATTAAATAGTTGTTTCCCGAGTATCGAACGAGACAAGTGGAGACCAGGACATCCATTGGTCGTGTACTCGTCTGTCAAATTTGGGTTTCCGCGCGATCGATGCTGGACATCTCTTTTCCTTTTTCCTTTTTTTTGCCCGTGTATACGCATGGTCGAGGGGAAAGTGCCTTCCCGCTGTTTACGAATCTCTGTTCCCTTTATTTGGTAGCTGCCCTACGGAAGTAGCATTGGTTTGAAAAACAACCTTCCACTAAAATACTAATATAGCGTAATATAGCGTAATATAGCGTAATATAGCGTAATATAGCGTAATATAGCGTAATATAACGTAATATAACGTAATATGGAAATGATTGGACGGAGAAATTGACGAAAAATTATCGAATATTCGAGAAACCGAAGATATTGGGAAATTGAATGAGAATTCGATACGATCGGCTTGGGATCGTCTCGATATCGAGCCCATAAATAACCCGTTAATTTAATCAAACGTTGCCTCGGAGAAAGAGAACAGGTCGCCCTCGCGATCCTTTTTTTCAACAAGGCGAAACGGCTATTCGTCACGAGGGCTCATAATTCTCCGGCTGATATCGCGGCTCGCAAGCCGTGCTCACAACAGTCTGAACAACAGTTGGACAACTCCGACGACGGTGGCAGGGGTTGGCCGCTAAATCACAGAAGGCAACTGCTGGCACGCCTTTTTGCCCGTAGCACCTCGTATGATTCCGGGAACGACGCCCTTAACCCCTGCCATCCATATCGAGCTTAAAGCTGCTTAACGACGCCGCTGCTTCGTAAATTGCAATTCTTTTCGAGCGAGTCTCTCGTGTCGTTGCCGGGAATAGCAAGGCTCGAGTACCATCCGAGCGAGATGAGATTTCTCTTCGAGGTTAGTTGACTGCGTGTAAGGCGCTGCACAGCGACTCTGCCTGTCAGGAAATTTAGGAATTTACATCCCGAGCTTGGGAGCCTTAAACACTTTGCTTCTAACACGGTAACCAAACTTTCTCGTGTACCTATTTGGAGCACACTGCGTGCATCCAACTTGCAAACTAGCTAATGTCACGGCTCGGATGTCGTCTGTAATTTCTATGATATTTCTTTCGTATATATCTATCGTATTCGTTTCATGTATCTACGCGTATCTATGATATTTATCTTTATACGCGAGATCGTAAGATCTCCGATATTATTATTCACGGATTGGCAAACGATCGTTCGATAGGATATTCGTTCTGACGAGTTCAATCTCGCGAGAGGATGCCATTCGAGCGCGTCTCTTTGATCTCTTAGCAGCTGGTCATCTTGGTTTTCTCGCGAATCGAATTCACCGCGAGTACGTTCGAAGACTGCGAAATTCGCGAGCGTGACTCAAATCGAAACGCCGGAACGGTTTACGATCAGTCAGCGCCATTAAATCGAATCTCTATATCGGGGATTTCTCCAACTTCTACGTTGCTCGACGTAGGCAAATTTCCTGCCGATTTTACCGCGAATCGAACGGTTTAATTGTATCGCGTGGTTTAGCGCATCGCAGCAACGTGCGAAGCATAGCAGGAAGAAAGGGCTGTTTGCAAGTTTCATAATTTTGAAATCACTTTTGCACAAAGAGGATATTTGGCAAACGAAACGATAGATTTTCTTTCCGCTGGAAATTTCTACATCGTTATTACCTGGCGTGTGAAGAGACAATGGCCGCGAAAGTACCTTACCAACGCACGAACAAAGGAACGACGATCGCGCGGTGTAAAAGTTAATTATTATCCTTGGTTTAATCGAGAAATCCGTGGTCTAAATTAACATTTAGCCCTTGGATCGGAGAAACTTTAATCGCGCCGCTTGAAACAATTTCACGGTTCGTGGAACGCGTTAAAACCAAAAACGACCCCGAACGCCTCGTACACGGACCCTGCACTTATCGTAATTTTTCATCGCGAATTATCGGCAGTCGTGTCGTTACATAACGGTAATCTCTTGATGCAAATTAACGCGGGATATCTAGTTTGACGTACCAATGGAAAATTTCGTTTCCGTTCGATATTCTAGGTCGCCGAATCAGCGTGAACGTTGGATAAACGTTATAATCCAGTTTATTATGACGTAAAACATTTATGACCGTTGTTATCGGTACATCCGTTCCAGGGGATTAAACGCTAATGATTCGCTAATTATTTTGTCTATTATTCACATTTGAGACAGATTATCGTTGGCTGACCACTCGTTACTAACGATTGTATCTATCAATGGCACTTGATTTAGATATTACGCTGGAAACTACAATTTTCATTCGATTTCTATTACGTTGGGCATTCAAACGCCATTCGGAAATAACGTACGGCGTATTATTCGATTCTATATCGTCTAGGAACTGTAAATATCCTATCGATACAAGATCGTAGAATCTGAAATTTACAACGATCTAATTTCGCTCCATTGATCGAGATACACAGTCGGTCGCGAGAACGTTCGGCCGCTGTACGATTTTAATTTCCAAGTTCTATAGTTTCGGTAAATGTGTCGAACGATGATCAACAAAAAATGTACTACATTACGTTACGTTACGTTACGCTACGCCACAGTATATAGATAACGCTAAAAGAGCAACTTTCGAGTTATTATTTATCGTTGTCCAAATACTAAGAGAAACACTGAGAAATAGTTGTAACGTAAATCACTTTATGTTACGATTAAACTACGCATACGCCTAAAACTAATAACGTGTTTGACGACATGGTGTATTTGGCGCGGTAGAAATAATTGTTTTTAAATAATCAACGCTGATTTGCTTCCATTCTTCCTCTAAACATTTTTCAGATCGTTCTTTAACATAGCCGCTGTCCCGTAGCTCGACTTGTTCTTTTCGCAATGAGATATTGCTAATCGTTTCAAAATGTTCAAAACTCGCTCTCGTCGAATCGCTTACAAAACTACCGAACAGTTAGTTGCAAACCTGAACGAACTATATAGCGTAGCGTGACACGATGCGGTACAATTTGGTCGGTGCTTCTACATTTACCGAAAATACAGAGCTTAGAAATTGACCGTACTCAAGACACTGTACTCGATGGAAGACGAAATATATTCTTTCGAATATCACCGTCTCATCACCGATACTCGAACAAACTTTCGCCCTATGCTTGTATCAATCTTCGTATACGCCGTATTCATCAAGCCAAAAATACAGTCGTTCTCGAATTTAGCCCGCAGCGTGTAGAACCATCTCGCGCTCGATATCGACCCACCCAATCATAACATCGGACCGCTGAAACGACGTCCCGTGTTTGCGTATTTCCGATCCAACTACGCGTTTAAGGAACGTTACATGGCCGTCCCACATTTTACATTAACGACGTTGCTCGACGGCACGTGACCTACGACCCCTACGGCTCGCTGTCGTGGGTCTTGGGCTTGGAAATCGGCGCGGCGCACGTGCTCGCTTCCGTTCGAAAATTACGAAAATCGTTCGGCCACGGGCTCAGCCACGGGGCATTAATATAAATTTCAATAACAGTGATCGTCTGCGGTGGTTGGAACGCGCGCGTAGGTGGGGCACTCGTATCACGTTGCGATTAAACATAGTCGCCGCTGGTCATGAATCGGTTATCCGACATACATATTCGGTGCTAAAACGAGATATTCGACATTTTGCACGGCTCTGCTCCAGGGTTATCGGATTTTCTCCGCGTTGTAAAGCCTCCGTATTCGAATCGCGAGACGCGGCCGCGTGAAGAGAGGCAATAGAAATATGAAATATATTTCGTTGCGAATAAACGGGAATAAAGAGGCGATAGAAAAAGAAATATTATTGGGAAAACGCTCGTCATAGGACACGGTTAAAACCAATTCGACGATGGACACGCGATTAGCGGATAAAACGAATCGAGACCGAGACAAATTGGCCGCTATCGCGGCTCCTTCTTTCTCCGTGCCACGTGGCGGTAGACAACGAGTTTTTGAACGGCGACGGCGATTTTTATGTCCGGTATTTCGCCGGCAAGTCGCCAGTTATACACGTACGTATATATGTTGGAAAGCACCGCAACGCACCAACAAAGGTTTTCAATCTGTCCGTGGAGAAGCACTCGGTTACGATAAGAATCGCAATTCCGTTCTTGGTTGATGTAACGCTTGAGAGCGGATTAAATCGCTCTCCGTTTCGAAACGACGCGACGCGACGTTGCGGAGGATATCTATGGCCCGCGGATAACAATCTGTGCGTACCAGTTTTGATTGGAACTCGTAAATACGCGCAGAATCGAAGGGAAAACAATTTATCGGTTCGTTTATCCGTTTACAACATAAAATGGTCGATCCTGCGTTGCAAACTTTTTTGTCCTCGTGCGAAACGTTGGGAAATGAACTGGAACGAATAATACGCAGCGCTTAAGATCTTTCCAATAATGTGTTTAAAGTAGCGTACAAACGTTTAAAGAGAGATACGATTTATTTGCATCGACTTGTACCGACTCGAGTTAACCGATTGTACCAACGTACTCGGTGGTTGCCGTTACTATAGTAACTATATATTTTCTTTGTATTTTCACGTTGGAAAAATTTGATATTTCTTTATACCTCGCAAGCGTCGAGAGAAACACGATCCATGAAATACCGTTGTCAACGCAACAACGTTGAATGATTTCTTGTCTGTTTTTGACGCCCCGCCGTATGTTTCTGCAGATCGGTCAACAGAAATTTGATTTCTATCGAAAATTGAAAACTCTCCGCACGTGGTGGGCGGACGTGCAATCTTTATGGAGATAGAAACTACGACCGGGGATATAACGGTGAACGGTAACGTGAAATTTGTCCGCCCTATATCCCCCGACGCTCTTCCAATCGTTATATGGTATTGACGTTTCTACTAATGCATTCGTTTATGCCTCTCAACTTTTATACCTCCGGGCTATTTGCACGCGACGCGCGAAAACAACGTCTGCGACTACGCCAGGAGACTTGTATTTCTCTGCACGCGCCATCAACGTAAAGTCTCCGTTTCCCTTTTTTTTCCAAGAAAATGCAAACACGAATCTTCGACTTGCCGGCGCGACGACGCGAAATTTTCTACATATTTTCTGACGGAAGAAAATTCAACGACAATTACGGCGGACTAGCCAGACGGCTAAACGCGAAATGCAGCGACCAACAGACGATGGCGGAGTTTGCACAGAATTTTCTAGTTGGCGAAAGCTTGCTTCAGCCCTGTTGAAACTTCCATTCGCGATATTTTCTATTTACATATATCCAAAACGAGCGTCGTCTCGGTACATCGGGCAATAATAATCTTCGCCGGAGAGCGGCGATAAAGTTTCGAAAAACAAGTCTCTCTCTCCCCCGTTCCATCTTACTCGGACGAATTTCAACTTTGCCGGATTCAACTTTGCCGAATTCCAACGAATCTGTGCAACATCGTCGTTCGCGTGGTTCCTGATGGGACGAGAACGGTTTTATCCGTTAGCCAAGGCAACCTCGCTCTAGAACGTGGCTCTCCAGTACCGCTGGCTCCGCTCTGGTTCTCCCTTCTCGTTCTCCCTTCTCGTCCACCCTTCTCGTCGGATAATTACCATCCGGCTAAACCTATTTATACCGGCGGAGATTACAGTATTTTGAAAATCTTCGGAAATGGTCGGACGAGACCGTTGCAACGAACCACCGCCGGGGATGCGGATACAATTCGTCGGTTCCTACCGAATCTCGGTGTGCTTCCGCGAAAAACTGTAGGTATTTTCTGGCCCGAAGACAGGAAAATATCGATAGGCCACGAAGAAAGTCTTTCGACCCGCTGAAATTGCGGTAATACCATTAGAAAAGACAGTAGCGAACCTTGTGCCGTATTTATGGCTAAATTTTTCCACGTTCTCCGCGATTTAGATCCAGTTTGATCACGGATTACTCTTGAATCTTTGAGCTCGAACCGAACCGGCGGCAACCGATGAATTCCGAGTTCCTACTCCGAGCATTTACGCGATCGATACGCGTTTCTTCGCCGATCGCCGATCCTTTCTTCGCGTTCGTAGCCACTTCCTCTTATCCGCTACGGTTTCCGACTCGATGTAATTTTCTCGAGCGAGCTGAAATTGATCGCGGTCGGGCAACGCGAGCTGAAATTGATCGCGGCCGGGCAACGCGAGAAGCGTTTCCATTATCAAAGACGACGCGAGATCGTCGCGGAATTTCGTTTTCATTACATTTCAATTAGGGTTTCGTGATTCGAGGCGATGTTTTTCGACAGTTCTCCCAACATCTTTCTCCGTTAAATGCGTCTAAAGTTAGAATCGAAGACGACCGCGATCGCAGCAACTTACAAGCACAACGAACGCCTAACATGGTCACCATCGACGTTGTAGCGATCGTAGCAACGACGCGACGAACTTTCCAAGCGTTAACGAGATACAGCCATAATATTGTCACGTTTCTCCCATGAATATCACGCTTCCAGAACTTTTCAAGGCAGAATAGACGGGTGGGTAGGAAAAGAAGAAACAAGAAACAAGAACGGCGGTAAAGCAAGGCGGGAAAGCAAGGCGGTAATGCATTCATGAACGAGTCCGATTTCCGCAAGAAACGGCGTTACAGCGACTGCCGATAGCGCGTGCCACGAAAAGGGCGTCGTTGATATTCTTTCGGCGTTATCCGCTGCCTATGCCACTTTGAACGACCGCGGCCGTAGCCCTGGCAGACGTATAGCAGCTTTCCCATGGTCGTTACCCGGCCAATTCTCGGAAATATTTTCTGCAACGCGCGTAAAATCAGCGAATTCCACGCGGAGTTTTTCCAATACGTAACCAGAGCGCACGAGTTCTCGCGAGTCGCCCGGTTTACGTCGAACATCGTCCCTCCAGCCCCGTACACGGAGCAATCCCGAACACGCACACACGTCGCATTCTTTTGCCTGGAATTCGCTGCTTTGTTCCGCTTTAGCGCTTCCTACTACGGACTGACATTCGACTCCGTCTGACGGCAACCTCTGGATATTCGTTGGAAAGGGTGAAGAATATTAGACAGGTGGTATATCAGGTGGAATTCCACGGTAGTCGCCAGCCAATTTTTCTTTCCTAACGATATAACATCTCTGAATATAAATACTTGGGCGGATCACGAGTATTTTTACGAGGTCGATCGCGTCAATTTCTTCGTGTCTTTGATCATCGATCGTCGAGCGACTCGTCTTTGTACGAATTTGAACGGGGAAAAGGTGCGATTCGAATGCAAACGAGGAACGATTCGAACGTAAGCGGAGACTAAAATGCGCGGTGCCACGTGAAGATTTATGCGCATAATGTCGCGTGGCAAGATCGCGTGTTCGACGTACGAAATCTTTAAGCTTGGTACGATTAGGAAGACGAAGAGTCGCGACCAACTAGTCGAGAGTCATCAGGGAGTCGTTACAGAGTCGTTAGAAAATTACGAGGGAATAGTTGAACAAGCGTAGTGCGAGGGTTGTAACCACGGGGAAATACATAGCATACGTCTATACACCTAGGAACGCAGATTTCACTCGCACGATTCGGCCATCGTACGTTGTCCGATGATTCACGTTGTATACCTTTGTTTGCCACTTCTTACCCCGATATATCCGGATCGTATCACCGTCGCTATTCGCTTCAGACAACGCGTCTTCCGACAAGCGCGTTATCATCTCGTTGGCATCATCGCGGATAACGTTATCAAGCTATGGTTACCTTGTATAAATCGACCGCGGTACTAAAAATATCGGCAACGTCAGCGACTTTGGTCTTAAAACGATGTAATACCACGTCGCTAGTGGTATTTGTATATCGCGTCTATCAGCAGCGATAATATCGAAGTGGAGCGACGTACATATAAGAAATAGCGAATTATCCCCGTTTTGATACGAATTTGCTACGTTTTAAAGTGCCGTAAGCGTGTGACGTAGGAGTTAGCTGCGAAGGTTATCGGTCGATGTTTGACGAGATAGAAACGATGGATTGCGAACGATCGGCGTTAACTCGCAATTGCCAGGGCAAGCGTGGCCGCAATTAGGCCGATGTGAACAATGAAAACGGAATTCGCCATTGTGCAAAGCAGGTTATTGACACGATGGTGGATGTTCCCTCTATCGTCGGTGTGTCCAGTTAATTATATGGGGCAGAGTTATTTAATTAGTAGGCATCGGTTGTGTTGCCATCGGTTTAATCACCGACGGATCGATGAATGCCGTGTGGAGCCCGTCTACGGCGTTGCGAGTTCGACTTTAATAAAAGCGCGGCCGGCATCGATTTCCGTGAAATTGGAACGATTTATCGTTGCTCTGACCTCGATTCCTGGCGACGCGTGTATTCTCATATTGGCTCGTGTACCGGCCGATGTTGATCGATATTCAATTTGTATCGAGAACAAATACGTCGGCTCGTCCTGCGGCGATCGTTCCAACTTATGCCTCGGCCGTGACAAGCGGCCGAGAAAAGAAAAAAATAGGAATCGGATTAAATACGCGTGCCCGTATAAAAAAAAAGCATCGTTGTAATTTCTCGTACGACGCGGATCGTGCTTGTACGCTTGCAAATTATTCGCTTTCGCGGTTCGTATCGCGGCTACTTTCGTCTGTCAACGAAGCGTTTCTTCGTCTGTATTTCATTCTTCCAACGTCGAATTTGCGATGACGATACGATACGGAGTTTAATTAATTCGATTAATTTAACGCGCTTCCAACGACTCGGTATTCTCGTTCAATAACTTTCGTAGCCACTGCGTCTTTTTGCCCCGGTTGCTGAGATATTCGGATCTTCGAGTCTTGTTCATATCGCTCGTTTTACTTGCATTCAAGCGACCTAAATTCAAAGCTTCTCGCTCGTCCGATCTTTTCCTTTTATCGTGCATGCGCGAATAAGATTCGTCGTCGTAAATATCTGGAAAGTATCTGCGAATCGCCCTCGAACCGGGCAGGGATATCGAGACTTAACCGGTTCGACACAACCGCGCCGTGACAAGAGCAACATCCTCCTTTGGTCGACGGTGGCTGTACGGATCTCCCGAATTTCTGCGCCCGTGTCAGAATAGTTTGCGGTCGCGCAAACGTCATGCGCACGAAACAAACACAAACAGTTCTCTCTGTCTGGCGTGTTTGCCTGAATTAACGCCACGCACCGTTGCGACTAAGCAGCAGCCGACGGAGTATATCGTCGTGTCGCGCGAGGCTTCCTTGCATGGTAACTGGACAAACTTGCCGTCCATTGTACGTGTATAGGCTTGGCTCTGTACACACGACCGACACACGCGTTTATATTCGGCCGTCGTGTCAGGCATACATAGTCTTACGTAGTTCCGTGTAGTTCTCCGTGCTTCTGTTTGCGGTACACCGAACGAGAGCGCAATTGTGTATTCGGCACCGATACCACCGTCTTGCAGGTTAATCTTGCGCGTATTAGATGCATACCAACTGCATCTGGATAGGGAGACGTCGTTGCAGCAACCGAGCAACAGCGAATTTTGATTTACTTTGCATTAAGATCGTTGTCCGAGATACAATTCGTTCGATGCGAGTATTCGCGGCTTTAACCTTCGACATACACACGCGCGCGCGCACACACACACACACATATATATGTATATATATACAGGCATTATTTCTATATTATTTATATTTGAGTGCGACGTTGAACCGTGTTTCTTCTCTCTCCGCCTTTTTGCCGTTTCACGTTTAAAAAGGAATACAAAATCCGTAACGTTGGTTTCTGTTGCTGTATAACTCCAGGTCGAAGGAAGACAAATTACAAATGGAAGAATTCGATTTCGGCAAGACGTGTTTGCGTTTACGATGTTTAATAAACAGGACGAGGTCCGAGTTCGAAGTAAACAATCGAAAAGTATACACGGATACATGAGAAATCTTAGCGGTGTAACAGCGTGTTGACTGAAAATCGACGCAAGACCATAATTCCGGATTCCTTTGCGAGGGAAAGGATGCTTTTCAATGTGATTGGTTCTAGTGCAAATAGAGAAAATACGAGCAGATATCGTCGAGGGTAATCCAGGATACAAAAGAGGGTGCGCAGTTTATTCAGACAGTTTCAAACTATTTAGGGTTCTCGCGTCGAACGAAGGGAACGCGAATAATCGACACGTGCTCCGGTGTCGAGATTATCTTCGGCGGTGTCTTTCGACGAAGGGTTCCCACGACGCGACGTTTCATTGTCGAGATCGACAGCTTCTTCTTGTTCGTTTAATTAAGGAACTATTGCGAGTCGGTCGTCCGATCGCTGTTTCCTTTGATCTTCGTCGCTGTCGTCGTCGCGTGAAACGCGTCCACAGACGATGACAGTTTAAACGCGACGCCACGATGCACTCTCATTCTCTGTTTCGGCCCCGCAACAGCCCCACTTTGGCCGTACAACACAGACGGCTTCTCCTTAGGGGCAATCAGAAAGATGACACCCTTATTTGCCAGTGGTAACTGCGCCACTCTCCGTGGAGATTATTTTTATCGCCCGAGTTTCGAGGGTGACTCGTTCGTCCCCTTTCGCCTTCTTCGTCCTTTGCTCCCTCCCTTTAATGTACACCTTTTTCTTCTTGGCGACACTCGAGGCGGAAAACACGCGAGGGCTGAAAATAGGAATTGGGGTGGCACTATTTCGTAAACTGCCACCTTCGTTTCGACGTACCCCTCTATTCGCGTTCATAACGCTGTTAATTGCGTAATGGAGGCTGTGCTCCGGCCGCCGTAAAAATTAATTTTTTGTTACAGAGCGACGCGTTATATCGAATTTCCTCTGTTTAAAGCTTTTGAATCGCTCCGAGGTTCGATCTTATTAATTACGAGGCAGGTTACGATACTTTTCTCGAAGAAATTAAAATCGACGTATCGACGCTAATTTGAGTTCTTCACGGTAGATTACTGCTATCGTTCAGAATTTTCGCGCTTTTCGCTCAAACGTTTCCGTGTTTTCTTTCGTATCGCGTTTTTCCTCGTCCCTCCTATCTTAGATACGACTCCGAACCGGAAAGAGCTCAAAAATCGGAAATTGGGCGAAAAGCCTGGAGAACTGTCTTTGCCGCGGGTTACGTTAAATCGTACACGATGTTTTGCAAGCTTCGTACGAATCCAAGATATTTTCCTGAGCTTCGTACGAATCCAAGATATTTTCCTGAGCTTCGTTATCGCGTATCGTATCGTTCGCATTGAAAATAGTTCGCCGCGTCTTTCGACGTTAATTTACGTCAGATCCCAAATTAATGTCCATTTTCGCGTTTCTAATTGTTTTCAAATTTGATCGATTCTATACCGAGATCTATACCTTTGTCAAACTCATTAACGAATATTACATTTTCATCTTAAGAAAATTGACGGCATTTATATCCCAGCGATAATATTCTCTTCGCTATTCGCATAGGTAAATTCACGTGTTTTTCTTCTTGAATTTGAAATCACATTTCCCACGCTGCACCGAGCCATTCTTATAGTCGAGCTCGTAAAATTCTGCATTCTCACCATTTGATCCGCTCTAGATTCTCGTCGTTCCCTTCCGTCCACTTTCTCTCGAATTCGATTACGTCTTAAGAGCATCGACGTACCCTTTTCCGATGTCTTCCCGTGGAAACTTGGAACGGTGAGACGAAGAACGATTTTCCGCGCACGTACGCGTAAAATTCTCTCCGGTGTCTTGCTCGCGCGACGTCTAGGGATGTTGCGCGCGAAAGCGAAACGACGGATAAACGTTCCAGCATGGAGCTGATTCTCAGCCATGGCGCGCTTTCAATTTCATCAGAAACCGCAGCGCGGAAATACCGAGTTTACGATACACGGCATCCGCGTCGATAGAACGCAGAAACTTTGTCGTATATCCCTTTTCACAATTCGGATTCTTCCAACGCGCTCTCTGCCGCGCGAGCCACGCGTCATCCACGTTGGATCTTCTATACAAGCTGCTCGATACTTTAACTACGACCATTCGTCGGTACAGGATTACGACGGATTGAAATATTTCGTGCATCAGGCTTTGCCCTTTGCGGTAATAATTTTTGTCGCTTTTTTAACCATTACAGAAATATTATTCGTTCGGTACGTAACGAGTATATCGTGTTGAGATTATTTTTGGATATTTGAATAGAGGAACGCGCGGATAAATTGTAAAATAGAAGATATATTTAAAACAAAAGTGTAAGTGTAAGTACGAATACGGTTTGAGCTGGTCCAGATTCGCACGCTGACGATGTTACTTTTTAACTAAATCCCCGAAACCATCGTCGTCTGTCTATCGTCTATAGCCCGCTGTACCTCGTCTGCACAAGACGTGTCCCAAGATGGCTATCGACGATTGAGAAAATTAAACAAATCAGACGTAGAGTTTTCTTAGAAGCGATAATCGCTTCAACGTATTGTATAACGTGTTACCGCTGACTCACTAGACGACGGTACTCGCTAAACGGCGAACCACGGAAGGTTGGCGTGGCATGAAATGCATTAAACGACTCTCTCGTTTCGCTCGCCTATTTCTAACTCGCATGGGAACAGAAGCTGGGTCGTTCCGAGGAAACGTTCAGATGGAGAAGCTCGGTACCTTTCTCGACTGGCAATTTCCATGCAGAAAGCACGGTCCATAGCGACTTGCTGATTTCTCATTCGACGATGAGACATTCGCGAGTGCTGGAGTCACGCGAGACGACTTTCAACGGTTGAATTAAGATCTACGCAAGGTATTGTTCTCTATCGCGCGCTGGCGCGAAGTCTTTTCTTGTTGTGTAGCGTTTCCAGAAAGAATTAACAGTCATAGCCGCGGATCTGCTCGTCGTACAAATCGTTTACAGGCATCGAGGCCGATCGATAAGGTAACTTGCGACTTCCGTAAGGATAGTTAGCTCCCGTCGCTTCGATCAACAATATCGAGAATATCGCAGTCTGAATTTTCGTTTTGCGAGAAATTCCGACCGATAACCGAGGAATTGTCGCGATTGATATAAGAAAGAAAGCGAATTTGAAAATGACAAAATCGAACCACCACTGACCCTGATTCGTGCTTTGATCGGGGAATTATTCGGCTATTTATACGACGACTTTCGTCGATTGGCAAATCAGGAAAACAAAATAACTCGGTGAAACGATCACGTCACCGATCTTTTCCTCCCATCAAATACTCTAGTATTTACAAGTATTCCTATCTAGGTAGAATCTAAAGTTCCGCCAAGATTCTTACCTGCTTTCTTCGCGTACAAGACACGCGGCAGACCGTAATATTATTAATTTCTCATTATCCGGCCAATTCGACGAGATTTCCGAACTGTTTACGCGAAATCCTGTTAAATTTCGATCGAATTACCGAGCGGCTGATCGCAGACAACGCCCTGGATTCCCCTGCTGGAAACGCTCGTCTTCCGTTGCGCGTTGCTCCAAATTAGCCCTTTACCCGTAATGATATTCCAGATCCTCCATTATAGCGCGAGCGTGCAGTCCTTTCTTGACGCATTAACCGGCACACCGTTGAATGCAAATTGAATAACAGCTGCACAGCTGGATAGATGGTTTTAACTAGGTTTCCACGAGCAAATACGGTAAAACGCGTGCGTTCGCCGATGCCTGGCGGTGTTAAAACGACCGCGAGAAACGACCCGATTAGAGGGAACGAGACAGGACACGAAATTAATCGCGTTCAAACTATCGACAGTCGTACGATCCCTTTTTCGCCCCTGGAAATCGTTTCTAATTTCTAATCACACGGCAATCGATCGATGGAGCTGCTCTATATACTTTATAAGATGCTTGTGAAAGAACATTTGTACGGTATGTTTACGATCGTTTTTTAATGGTCGAGATAGAGTTTAATAGTCAAATCATCGACGCAAATTGCCACTTGGGTGAAATGCCTATGTGAAAGTGATCGTATTAATTGAATCCTGAATATTCGCAGGCGTCGGTTCGATGTCTGTTTTCTAATTCCTGACGGTACAACTTTCACGTAATCGTAAAAACACGGTATAAATGGCGGCCGCTGCCAAGCAAGTAACACTCGCTCCTCCTTTTTCGACAAAAACTAGCCGAGATTTCTAATCCTCGATTAATCCAGATTTCAGCCTCTTCCACGTGTTCAATAGTGTACGCGTTCAAACTATATTTCAAAGTTACGTACCACGTCGTACGAAACATTCCGCTTTTCTTTTCACTCTTGTCGATAGTTCGAGTTAAAGCATCGTTAAAGGTACTAGTCTGAATTTTCTTAGGCGCGATTGCGCGTTTAATAGACATTTAATAGGGTTTAAAAGAGTCGGTGGAAGTTTCGCAGAACGAAGTTGAAACAATCGTCTCGAGGTAGGGAAACGACGAAAATGGTGGTGGATGGTCACGTGACCGATACGACAACACTGATAACGCACGGTTTGTAAGGCGCGTGACTGGGGTTTGTGCGTACGCGAGATAAGGGAAAAACGTGCGTGCTAGGCTCTCGTAAATCAGGATATTTTTTGCGGCTGTGACGTTATGACGAAGTTGGAGATCACAAGGGATGAAACGTATGGCAATATAGGGGTAGTTTTAGAAGTATGGCCGGCATTGAAATCCTCCTTCTCGAGAAATGAAATTTCATTTTTCCCTTCTTTCTCTTTATTCAAATATACACGAGTAGTACGATCTTTATTCGTTTCGCAGGAAAAGTTCATCGGCGAGAAACGCTTGGCTGATCGCTAGCGAGCAATCGATAAACGCGGCTACTAGAAACATCTCGAAAAATATGAAATTTCTTTCGTAATTTAGACGCTCGAATCGATCGTACATTTGTCGATCTTTATATTTTCTCGCGTAGAATACTTTGACGATCGATATAAATGGAACGAACGGGTCGTTGGCTCGTTGGTCCACGAACGAGTCGGAAAGAAAGCAACGTTCCCGTGTTATTCCGATTTCAGTTTGCTCGAAAACGTGACGCCGTGTTTTGTTCGACGATAATCAGCCGTATCCGCTTGACTGTGGGCAAAATCAAAAGATCGAGCATCGCTTTGACGCCACGAGTCGCCGTCACGATACGCTTGTGCGCCAACACACTCAAAGATTTCAAGTGTTGCATCGTGTACAATACTCGCTGCCACATCGGCATATATATGTAGCTTGCCGCTTTATTCTATCACCAGCTACACGCTGATTCTGGCACTATTCACGAAGCAGCTCGCGTAACGCGTAACAATATGGCCAACGGAATCAACGTCCCTCCAACGCGCGGAATGTTTGGCGTACGACGGGGAATTTCTATTTTCGTGATTAAAAAACTGGCGAAAAAAGCGTTTACGTCGCGATGCTCGATCGAATGCTCGTGCTTCTGAAAAGCTAATTGCTCCGATACGCGCGCGAAAGTTTGGCTTTGCTATCCGAAACCCCTGATATTCCACGTATCTGCTATCCGAAATCCGCGATGTTTTCGGATACGCGTCGCGTCGGATTTGCGTTGCGGGCGTTCCTCCGAACTACCGAAAAACAAACATTTTACATGTGCCACGTAACTGTCAAACGAGCTTAAAATATTTTTTTAACGCGAAAATTACAAAAATACATCGTGGTAGAGCGCGGCGCGTCGATATATCACGCGGCTTGGCTCGCTGAAAAAAGGCGCGTGACACGACAGTCGTCGATAAAATTAATCAGTTGCTCGTTTCCTAACTTCGAAACTGGCCATCCTCGGGCTAAATAAAATCTCTTCGATTCGCCTTTGTCAAGTACGTGCTCGCAGATGCAATCGTGCTTCTGGCCGCGAATTCTGCCTGGAAAATCCAAATCCGCGAGTTCGTACACATCTCCGCGAACCTCGTTCACCCTCGGAACTTTGGTAATATTCGTTAAGGAGGCACGAGCGTGCTTCCCTTCGTCCGGGGAACACACATGTATTTACATAACACGCGGAACCAGCCGAGCGAGCGAGCGAGCGGGCGAGCGAGATAGGGTACGAGAGACTCGCTTTCACTTTACCCTCGGGCTTTCAACCCCCTCTATCGAGATCCTCGTCTGGCAGGAGTTTGCAGACGGAACCCCCGCGGCCACTTGCTGCATCCGAAGCTTCCGTATTAGAAGATACGCCGAAGCTCGTTCGAGTCGACGAAAGATTCCACGGTTGCGGATCAAACGGGACTAATTTCATTTCTCGCTGGCCGTTCGACCGTGCGCAATAAAAGGACCAACGATCTGGCCGAACTTGCGTGCAACGACAAACAAACGGCAGACGCGTTTCGGACTATGGCGCGATTCGATCGAGTAATCTCGTACGCTAGAAAGTTTCTGGTTTGCAAGTTGTCGACGGTGACTCGACGTGATGTCTCTACAGCGCGTTTGATTCGGTTACCATCGGATGGAAGCAGCGTCGTCCGAATGTTGACGCTGTCGCTGTTTCGACGGAGTTGGCTTTTTCTTCGGACACGGCTTACGCCGTTCGTTTCGCTCGTCTACGCTCGATGGAGATATGGGCGATTAAAGTAAACGAGGCATTAAATAGGTATGCCTGTTTACATCAAAGAATTCAATTAACAAGGTAAAATGCCCGTTACGTAACTAATAGGCCGGAATCGATTTCACGTCGATCAAGAGAACGGACTGTACGCGCTCTTTGTTTAACAGAATGCCCAGTCGCGCGCTACGTTAACTTATTAATGCTATATTAATCCGTTACGAAGCTCTTAACGCGTGAAATCAATGCGTGAGAACGCGTCGACGAAGGAGTATCCGTACAGGATACGTAAGAACGTACGTGCAGGATCCTCGAAGGAAGAAGACGACGCGTTTCTCGTTCTCTCGAAAGTCGATCGACCAATTAAAGATTAAATCGAACGAGAGCGGAAAGACGAGAGCGTTTAGCGGCAGCTCGCTATAAATAACGCTAACGCGAATAGCCGACCGAGAGGGAAGAGCAAGGGGGACGCCTCGGCTAGCGTACGAGAGACGCCTAAGAGAATTCCTCGATTGATCGATCAAGCGTGCTCGATAAAAGAACATTGGCGGCGTCTGCGGATGAAAGTTTCAGTACGGATCGTAATAGATAAAGCGATCGAGAGGAGCAGCGACTTAGCAACCCCCTTCCGTTCGTTCACCGGCATTAGGAGGCATCGAATTCCTTCCATTCATGCCGTGTTGCGAATACGAGACCGGTTCGATTCGAACTGCGGGACACGTGACGCATTTTCGATTCTCGATTCCAGCCCCTTTTCGTTCAACGAAAACCAGGCCAAGAACGAAGCTAAACGTGCACGATCGTAGGACGATGGGCGTGCGCGCTCGGTGTGCGCGCTTGCTTGCTTGCTTGCTTGCATGCTTGCTTGATTGCTTGCCCGAAAAGAGGAAAGCAACACGGGGGCGGTATTTTGAATTTTTGACGAAAGGGAACACGACGGTTCCGACGGAATTCCATTCCGGTCGAGCGTAACGCTCGTCGGTGATATTTTTCCGCACGACAGATTCGCGCGTGTATGGTTAAGTGCTCGATTCTGTCGAGGGGAATCGCGGTACAAACGAGAATTCCTAGCTTTTAATGTTCCGTCTACGCGAGCCGCGCCTGCCACCCTCCTGGATTAAACTGAAAGCGTTAAATTCGCAGAGAACACGCGTGTCCTTTGTGCGTGTCTTGCATCGCCGTCAAACGGATTTTCGAAGGTATTCGGCGAATTTATCGGCGATGTACAGCGATCTTGAATGGGAGGTTTCGGAACGTCGCGACGGCCGCTACAAATCTGCGTGGCTCGTAGAAAAATTTTTCCGCGGGAACGTCGCCGCGTTGTCGCGATGCGAACAATCGAGCAGCCGTAAAGTCGAATGGCGAAATAGAGGCTGGGCGGAAAGAAAAATTACGCAACGCAACTTGTCTGCTGGATTTTATTAAAACCATTTTGCAGTAGTTGAACGAAGCCGCGTTCGCAGGTACGTGACGTTCGAGTAAAAACATCGAGGCAAAGACGTACCGTGAGGAATTGCAATTACGATGCAACGACGAGGAATCCCGTGGCTCGTGATCTCAGACGCGACGTTTAATAACGCGGGAATTTTTCGAAACGATACCGAACGTACAGACCCGTCGCTAAAATTCCCAGACAATATATATCCTACACACACACACACACACACACATATATATATATATATATATATATATAAACAAGCGGAAAATAATAATTTCCCTCAAGTGCTATGAAAAGAAACAAACTTAAACGACTTACGGACTGACCGATATTTTCCACCTGCTTATTCTTCATTTTCATGGAGCTCGTTTGCTTGCGAGCGTGCCGGCGATAGCATCGCCAACGAGCTTCGGAACGCATGCTGCACGCAAATATTCCAGCGCGAAACTATCTCTCGAGTATCCGGTAAATAGGCGAATTAGGTTCGTTCGCGATATCATTCGTGTATCCTCTCTTCGAACGACGGCAACGAGAAAGTCGTGCAACGAGAAGCGAAAAAGCGAAAAGGAGAAAAAACGACGAAATGTCGAGTCGAGTGCGAAGCGCGATATTTCGAAGCCCGAGAAAGCGGCAAAAAGCGAGGGAGAAGGTGGAGAAGAAAACGTATTCGACGCTGGCTGGTTTCGGTCGTTTCCTCGTTCTTCGTTCGCGGACATCGCGTCGTTATTGTATCCGGTGAAAATTATACAAACTTGGTGTCGAGACGGCTGTACACTAACAGTCGGGAGAGCACAAGGGAAACCAGTCTTCCGGCGGATCTTGAAAGGGAGATCTTGAAGCGCACGCCTACGCGCTGTTCGCCGATTAAAATCAACGCGGTCTTTTCTCCGCGGCTTTGGCGAGGCTCTATCTCTAATTGCCTGGCTCGAGCGGCTCGCACGAACTACCGGCGATTAAATTTATTCGCGTTCATAAACATTCGGTATTTCGTTAACGATTTCCGCGTATCTCAGCGCGAGACGAGCCAGGCAATTCCGCGAGAGATTCGAAGCGAGCCGAGGATTCGCTGAAACGAACACGCGTTGCCCTGTCACGCGAGCAAATCGATTAAATTTCCGGCGACGGCTGAGAAATCCGAACGTTTCCGTATTACCAGTTCTTTGGAATTAGATCGATTCTAGATTAGAACGCGCGTACGCGACTGTCTAAATCTAAAACGGAGCACGACGCGGATTATGTGGAACAAATTGCGGAGCTACGAGTAAATTGCTGCGATCGAATAAATTAGCGGATGTTCGGGTTTAGTATCGAGCATCGTATTCGATCGATACATCCGTTTAGACGTTTTTTTAAAGCAGCCGCATCTTCCGTTTGCAACGTCAGGATGAGAATGAATCGTCGCGGGGCAATTAGCCAAAGCGTAAAGAGGATCTTCATAAAAGTTAAAGCGTAAACAGGATTTAAAATCCCGTAAAGTCCCGAGGCATTATTCGTTTCCGAACACAGAGATTTTCTATTGAAATGTTCGAACTCCACCAAAAATCCGCTCCTCTTTGTTTCCCAATGAAATATTAGTAGAAGTAATGACGCTTTCGCGAGCGTTTCCGAGCACGTTCGGAAGGTAATCTTCGGCGATTTGGCCAAAAAAAAAAAAGGTTAAAAAATTAAAAAAAGGGGATGGGGATGAGAGATAGGGAGAGAAAAGGAACGGGATATAGCATGCATTAGTGCGATGTCGCGCGAGCTCTCGCTGCTTTATTATTACGCGCACGTGATTCACCGTATAAAGGAATGGGAAATGAGGTAAAACGCGGGGAAAAAGCTTCTGTCCCGAACAGGTTGATAATCAGCACGAGTGCCAACGCGACAAGTCCGAAGAAAGCTCGGCTCGACCGCTAATGGAAAATGTAATCCCACTCTCTGCCTTTTTCCTTCCACCTCGTCCCTCCGCTATCTTTTCTTCGCCTGCATCTTTTTTCCTCTCCTCGTGATTTCGCTGGTATCGCGTAGAAAAAATCCCGGTACGTATAAATAGAGGCGTTGAAAGGCGCGTGCGAGCGTTCGAACATCGATTTATTCGCACAACACGTTCGGAAAGTCGAGCAACGATACAATCGAAACGCGGTATCGCTTGAAGTAGATTCACGATCGATGAACCGAGTTTGCTGGAACGAAATCGAACGTAGCAGCGTTTTGTCGTTTCGAGTCGTCTCAAACGGAACGTAAACGCGAAAGAAGGCAGGATTTCAGAGTTATTTTCGTGCTTTCTTAATATACGCTTTTTGAGATTTCCAGCGCGCCGATAGTCCTCGATGTATTTACCTTTCTATGGCGACGAGAGTTCTTTTCGAGTAATCCTTAATGTACAATGTCCGCCGTATTCTACGATGGTAGGAAGATTCTCGCCATGTAACGTACCATGAATATGAATCGAAACGCAAGCACGAATTTCGAGCATTGAATCGGTTAGTGCAAAATTAAGCGAGCGATTATGACCGATCGATATCGTAGAAAACGTATTAATGAGAGTGGAACGATTCGAATGCACGATTGCCTTCGAACGAGTAAAGCCGAATTTAATTAACGCGATAAACGATTGCCTGCGTATTCGTATTACAATCGAATTAAGAACGCGTATTTGTACGAAAGATGCAGCGTAAACATCGCTATGCTTTATCCGTCTATTTCGTCCATTCCATCCATTTCATCTCGATAGCTCTCGTTCCTGCCCTCTTCCCGATAAAAAATTCACAGCTCTTTCGTCCGTTTCGTAGAGCCGTCAAGACTAAACACGCGGTACGCGATGCGGCGTTTCTCCGTCCCCAGTCCGCGGAGGAAATCGAGCTATATCGATGAATGATTAAAGATGCTTAATTGATACTGTCGAGACACGACACAAACGTGCACGAATTTTCATTAAAGTATCCATTGCTCGAGGGGTGACTGCATTTTGCTAGAGCAAGGCAGAGTCGTAACTCGCGACCCGGTGCCTTGGGGACTGACTGGACCGACCGTCTAAAGGTAAATATTTAATCGAGACATTTTGTAATATGTGTGCTTTTTGGAGCAGCTTAATTCACTTGGATAGCGTAATTTGCCTGATGGTTTGCGCGCGGCAAATATGTATAAGAGATCGCGGGGAGCGCAATTTCGCGGCGAAAGTAATCCTTGTCGATATATATTTTTGATGTATTAGCGAGAATATCGCAACGAGAACGTCGATCGGACGTAAACATAACGCGTACGTGCGAATGCTGGAACGAGAATGCAAGCGAAGGAACAGAGAGGCAGTGGATTTGCAAGGTCTAACTGGGAAAGAAGAGAGAGAGAGAGAGAGAGGAAAGAGAGAGGAAAGCAGTTTCCACGGGCACAAAAAAATATTATTCAGCGAACAGCCAAAGATCCTCGTGCGAGATAGAACGTTCCTCGATACGTTTGTTTTTCAGCCATGGACTTTATTCGAAAAATATTTGGTTTTCGCGTTACCGAACCGAGCGTAGCCGAGAAACGTCTGCGCAAGTGGCAGGTGCGCAGGCGCACGGGCGAACGATGTCTTTTTTACCCCTAAAAATTGGAAGAATCGAGGGCGAGTTGAATTTCGAACTTTCGATGCTGGAAAATTCGGATTCTGTGTATTTTCCTGGAAACTGTCCGCGAAGATAGCGAGAGAAAGCGCGGAAAAGACGTCTCTGCCGCTCTCGTAGCAGACTCTTCTATCTCGCTTCGATCTCGTCGCTATTCGCTGTGAGTTGTTCCGCAAAGACCTCGGTCAATCTTGCGATACGTAGATTCGTCCCATTTGTTTGTTCGGTTTGGTCGGTGGACGCGAGCCAAGATAAGCTTGGCTTTTTGCGGGCTCGTCTCGACAGACTGCGGAAATTGACCGGTGAGGCAGCGCGCTCTACTTACTTATACCTCTCTGTCGGTGGTTCTGCTCGAAAATATGACCGGCGCAAGCTACTCTCTGGCCTGGTGCTGCGAACGCTCTGCGTCCCATAAATATTCATAACGCGAACCGCGAGTTAATCAAGGGCCAACGTTGTTTTAAAAGGGTCCGCCGAGGGTGAGAAAAAATTGGCCGGTAGTTTTGAATAATCCTCTGCTTTCAGCCGCGGATCGACCACCTGCGACACGGCGAACGAGGACAGGAGGGTCGTGTTTAGATTTTCAGCGAGTCGTCGGTAGGCCGGTTGCATTTCGTTTTAGAACGCGCCTCTCTATCACGGTTACTGAATTATTACGTGGAAATCACGTACACGGTGACCTCGCGTTTCCCAGTCGCTGCTTTTGTGCCCGATGATACCGTTATCTGCTCGTCTATTGTTGGTCGGCGAGTTTTCGATAGAACGTTAGACGGTAGGCTCCTCGTTCACAGACGCATCCGTTCCGGTTTGCAGGGAATCTTATAAATATTGAAATTCGATCGACCTGCTGCCGTAGCGGGATTGCGTTGGATAACGAACGAGTCTAAGATTCTCCTTACGAGAGTATGAAGTAATACGACGCGTTAGGCGAGCGTCGGATCTTGTCGTAAGCTGTACGAGGAAGAGAGCGATCTATGCCACGGGTGAGAATACGATTGGGAAGTGCCACGGTCGGAATATTCGTCGGAAGGTTCGTCGGTCAGTGGTCGCGGAGTTATTGGAAAGTCCTAATTGATTTTTATCTGTCGAATCGTATCTCGCGTATTTTCATAAACTTTCGAACGCGATATTATTTCGACGCAATTCAAATTTACTACAGCCGCGAAACAAGTTTCTTTCGAGACCGCAGTTTCACTCCGGCGCGGAAAACTCGTTTCACATCGCATCGATCATCCGCTTTTATTAGTTTCCGCAGACACTCGCATTCGTTTTCTTTTTTGCCACTTGCAATATTTATGGCGGTCGAGAAACCCTTTGACCGCGAGCAGAAACTTTTCGACTCGCCTGGGTAAAAGGCCGCTGTCTCCGTAACACGGCAACAGGATAAAGGGATACTCGTTAATAGGTATTTACGATCGTCGTACGAAACGTTGAGAAGGTCGCTGCGGGTTGTTGGTTAGCCGAGTAACAACCTTCTCGCACGATCTCGTCCCACGTCGTGTGACATCGTCGAGACACCTTGAAAAGCAACGAGAACAATCCTGAATGACGTCCGGCGTCCCTCCGTCTCTCTAGACGCCTCTTTCCTCCGTCGACTTTGCCACGCGAGAAAGATAGGAATCGCGATCGAACGAAAGGAGATTTAAACACGCTGTCAACGTCGGCGACGCGTTTCAGGCTTTCGGCTTTGAAACATACCGAGAGAGAAAGAGAGAGAGAGAGAGAGAGAGACCATCGAACGCCTTGTATATTTGCGTAACTGAATATTCGCGGGACGCCAAGTACCTTCTCGTGGCGTTTAAAGAGATCCAATTTCCGTCGATCGATCTGAAACAGATACTTATTTATTTACGCAGCCGGTGAACGTATGATCTAGTTCTAGGTCAGCTTATGCCCACGTTCCAATTCAGCGACCAGATTCGCACCAAGTTTTACTCGTTCGCTGAATAAGTAAGCCTTAAAATCATTCGTCTCGAATTCTCATCGTCTCTATACAGCGTTGTATAACGCGGTACAATGGCCGTGTTATTAAATGAAACTGACGAAAGAATTTGTCTCTCGAACGGGCTACTATCTTTGGCCTGTACCGACCGATATCAAAAACGTAGGAAATATATCACAAATTCACGTTGCTGTCAATAGTACATCGTATTAGCAGCGATGTATATTATACTCTGTAGCTTGAGAACTTTGTACTCGTTTCAGCGAATAAAACGCTTTCAACGTTTCAAGGCAGTCGTTGAAATAAAATCGAAACGAAAGATCGCATATGTATATTCTATCGATTCGTCTGACTTAAGCCTTCTAACGAGTAAGAAATACGATTGAAACGACCGAAAGAGCGCAGCAGGGTTGATTTAGGGCCGCGTTACATAGTCTCGTTATTTTCATTTACCTAAACGTAATTTCGTCGCTGCCTGGCCAAAAATAGGTTCCCAACGGCGGGAATAACGCGAATCCGAGTAACGAAACTGCCGTTAGCGTAACAAGGGGAAGCTTTACATGGAGCACGGAAACGACAAACGTCCTCCAATTTCTGCCGGCGACCCATAATTCGTATCCGCTGGTGGCGTACAAAAGCAGCCATTTCCGCTGTTCTTTCTCGGTCGTCCGATTGCCGGCCGAGTTAGTTCGCTCGTTCCCAGTAAATCAGCGCCGCGGTTCAACTCGTTGGTGGAAAACGAGGGGCAGAAAAGGACGAAGAGAGAAGGCGAAGAAGAAGAAGATGACGAAAAAGGAGAGGAGGGAGAGAGGAGAGAAAAAAATGAAAGTCCTAACTAATTCGTTTGCCTCTTAACTTCCCTTTTAATGGTCGTTCGTCGTTGTCACCGTATCCCGGAGATAGTCTCTCGCCTCGTTCCTGATCTCGAGTGCTAGGCCAAATACGAGCGTGTGTGCACTAACGTAACCGGAATACACGTACGCGCATAATATATGGACGCGGTGTATATACGCGTTGGCATATACGACGATATTCTGTATGGTTGAGCGTCGACGCTCTGGGTAGACGCTATTATTTCGCGATAGAATGTGCCCACGGTGGCCTAATAAAATCCCATGAGTCAGGCTATTTGTCGCCGGCAGGGTATTTAAGTGATACATAATGTCGCGATGCTACGCGTTCCCCCAAAGATGCGACCGAACTCCCTTCGTGTCCCTGTAGCCAGTTCGAACGGTCGCGGGGATGGAAACCGACGTTCACGGATATACAGGGTGGCCTCGATGGCCGGATGTGCTTGACGCATCGCGCGATGTATGGCCTTTTTGTTATCGGAAAAGCAGGCAGCTATATCGATGCTTTTGATAAAATATATTTATTTTAGAAAGCGTCGATCGATTATACGTCGTACGCGATATTGTATAAATCGGATATTGTGTTACAAATATCGCGATAAACGAATCGTATAGATTTCTAGAAGATTCGACGCCCAAGTTCCCCAAGTTCCACAGCTGACGTTGAGAGACGACGCGAAATCCCTACGGAGCAAAGGATACTTGTACATCGTAATTTATGAGATATTTGCTTCCGTTCGGTGGGCACATGCTAAATTGGCCAACGTTCGAGCGCACCCTATATAGGAGACTCGTGTCCCGTTTCTTTCCTTAACGTACCGTGGGATGTCCTAATGTCGTATTTCAAAGCAACGGGGTTTCTATTTGACTCTCGCCCCCGTGGCTTCACCCTAAATCGTTTCCGACGTCCGTATGCTACGGGGCGTGGACCTGTTCGTCGTCACGATGACATTTTCGAGCCCTGCGTCTCCATGGTGCATCGATTGCAAGCCGTTATTAACCCGTGAGTAATCACACGGAGGTTCGTTTCGCTCGCGGGACCACGAATTTCCTGAATAAAAGGACCATCGTTCCGCCCGAAACGACTCGACGATTTTCCTTCGAAACTCGGTTCGACGAATCGCGATGCAGCTTTATTGGAATACGGTGTTTTCGTGTGCTGTCTGTGTGGGGCTCGACGATGGTCGTCGCGTTCGCTCCAAGACACGCTCGTTACAGGGAAATATTTTTTCCGCTCCTTTTATCGCGGTGAAATTGCGGATCAGACGCGTTATCAAAAATACATTGGGGACCGGCGAATCCTTTTCTTTTTTTTTTTTTTTTTCACGGCGACAGATTTTTCGCGAATATTTTGAAACTCGACCGAATCCCTCGTTTACAGAGAGTCGGAGAAACGCGATCGGGAATTTTTGCTGGAGCCTTCGCGTCTACGCGTTTACTAGGCAGTAAAGGGAGAAAAATGAACCGCATTTTCGTTTTCCGCATCCCACTGACTTCGCCAAAGAAGTGGAATAGACAATCTGGAAAATGGTATCCCGCTGGGGGTAACTATTCACGTGTTATTTTTCAACAATGGTACGAGAATTTATCGAATGTCCTGTTGGACAAATTGTAAAATGTAAATAAAATAATAATAAAAAAAAATTTGTTTTTGTTTTCCGTTTCGCTTGGTCAACTTCTCCGCGTATATTTCCGCCATTCGAATAATCTCGCGTTGCCATCCATTAAGATCGAATCAGGCTCGAATCAGCTACTTTCGTCGAAACGCGAAAATAATTTTGATCGCCCTTTGTCGATCGCTTTTTGTTTTACAGAACGGCGCACGCACGTTCTGGTAAGCGGAGCTTCGACGGTGTTCAGTCGCGCGCGTAGCCAACCACTCTGTGCATCCTGCTTTACATTCGCAACTCGTTCTTTTGAATATTTGTCAATGCGGTTTTTTTTTCGCGGATTTAGACGCAAACGAGTCGGGACAATGCTCGGTTTCCGCACCTCGATAGCGTCTCTCGCGAACCAAAAGGTACAAACGGTTTTTCCCCCGTTTCCGATTTGCACTTTTCGCTATGATTTTCGGGCTCCGTTTGTAACGCCGTTTCGTCCAACACCGTGGAAATACAACGAAACTTTCTATTCGCCTGTTATCGATTACGCGGCGTTTCTAAAATACAAGATACAATCGACGATAGGTTTCTAACTTGGCGGAAAGAGGAAGGTTTCTCCCGTACGTAATATTAATTTTCGCCCGCCGACTACAAAATCAAATTGATTTACACAGCCTCTCCTGGTTCACTTGCTCGTTCAATCTCGATATACGGTAAAAAATTTCGGTCGTGTCTATACATCAATTTTTCATGAATATTCAATCCCTTATCGTCCAGCGCTTTTACGTTAGTTTAAAGTACAGAAAGCTTTTTAACAACGACATTTCCACCTCGTCCGAATACTCGCTGTCGACGATTTACACGTTGAGAGCTGGAAATAATTTTCACCCCTAAAACCTCTGCATCCGTACGAATTGTGTCGTTGAGAGGTTAATAATTACGCGCAAGCATTAGCAACGTAATTCGATGCAGAGCAAACACTCGTACCTAATTGAACTATATTACAATCCTGTTTCGCTTCTTCGCTTCACCCTCGCCCCCCTTCGCCCCCCTTCGCCCCCCGACAAAGGAACTCCGATAAAGCTTCGCGAATCGCATGTTCTCGATGCAAATTGGCTGTCGTACACAATGCAAGCAAAGTCGATACGTCAGGAGGTCTTGGAGGATCGAGAGCGTGCGGTTTCGTACGTTTCGAATAATAAATCGGTTGCAAGGGTGGAAGCACGCGCGACACGGAAGGGGTGGCTGTGCGTTTCTCCCCTAGCGGGCCGCAGAGTTATTATTAAAGTCAGAGGCCGATTATTCCGAATCCATTCAGGCGCTGGGCGCGTACCGTCCAAGTATCAGGATTATTATGCCCTCGGTCTAATTACCATGCCGAATATGAATACAAATTGCCCTTCGGCATCCTGCGTCGGTATATACGTGTCACAGTTGCCGGTCGACGTCTCTTTAGGGTTGCTTATTAGCTCGGTTAGGGGATGAACCGTAGTCGAAAAAAGTGGCCGGGAGAAGGGGGAGAGCGAGGACGACTGCAGGGGTGCGAGGATGGTCACGGGGTGTCGGCTCTTCTCGCCCCCTCGAAAGAATCGCAAATAGGAGACGCTCCGACGTTCGAGTGGCCCTCGACGCGGAGCCGAGCCGGGATTTCGTCGCGCGCCAGATATTTTCCCCTTTTGCCCTTTGCTCGGTCGGATTAGGTTCTTCCGACTCGACGAGTTTCTCGTGGCAGTCCGTTGCGAAAACACTCTCGCCCCACCGAGCCGACGGCGTCGGGATCGCTCTATCGCGCCGCCCTACTTCCACCAAGATTGACCTTCGATTCCGAGATACGTCGCCGCGACGCCGCTTAATTCCTGCGCTCGTCGACTGGAAAAATTCGAGGACGAACCGAATTCGATAGGCGAACGAAAGGTCGAGTGCTCCGTGTTAAGTGCCGTTCCAAACACGAACGAGAGAAAACAGCTTTGCTTCGTTATTAGCGCCAGTTACGCTGGTACGTTCGCTCGTCGAGCGTTCAGCTTTTTCATATTCCATTTGCGCGTTCTCACCATGGTGTGTGTAACGCCGTTAAAAGGGCAATCGGTCGGAGTCAAGGAACTCGCCTAATCCGGGCCACGCCATCGCGTTTTATCGTCGTGAACGTAGTGGTTGAACGTAGTGACGCGTTTCGGAGAGAGCGTGGAGCGGCGCTTCTCACGGAAGCGACGTGATTTATTGCGCGTAAGGACGATCGGGTCGATCTTCGCGGAGAAAGGGAGCTGAAAACATCGGGCGCAAACGAAGGGACAGGGGGAGAGGAGGATCACGGGATAAGCAGGGCGACGAAGCGGGGCCTGAAGATTTGGCTACCCTTTTTCACCATAAATAGCCTATTTCGAATTGTATATCCTCGATAAGTAGCATCGAGGGGTGGAAAAATCAAAAGGCGCATCCTTAGTTGTTCGGGGCTTTATGGCAAGATGTGCTGGCCGCGTAGACGAGTGTTTTATTACCCACGGGGATGGGATACGCGTGCACGGGATTGGATAACGATCTGCACGCTCTACGTACGAATCAGCTCGCTTTCAAATAGCGAACTCGACTCGCATATCGGTTATGGAACATTGCCAAATTCGCCGCGCCTCGAGTTCCAACTTTGCGCCGCGCCGGTTCTCAAGAGTCGACCGATGTTACGATATCCCCCATCGAATTTTCACGTTTCACGCGTTACTCTGGGATACTTTTTGGCGGCGGTTCGGCCGTAAATCGAAGTAGACGCGCGAATGGTAACGCGTGTCGATCGCCGCGCGAAATTCAATTACGTTTGCTTCGTTGTGCGCTCGCGAGCTCAGCGTGTCGGGAGACGACATCGCTCGAGAGGACGACCAAAACCGACCAAACGATACGTTTCACTTTTCGTTCCTCGCAATCGCCTCGCGTTTCTTCTTCTCCGTCCTTTTGACCTTGGCGATTGAAAAGCGATCTATCTCGCCTGTGAAACGGACAATTCTGAATCAACGAAACTCCTATATATTTGGAAATGTCGACTTGGATTTCGACCGCGATCACGATACTTTCGAAAATTGGTATTTAATACCTCGAAAATGGTCGTCTCGCGTTCCCGGGACCGTTTGACTCCGCGGAAAAGCACGGCCTGTCCCGATTCGTCCTGGCAATTTCGTGTTTCGCCGGACACACCTTGCGGAACGCTGCCAGCCGAGCTGAATTTGCAGATTCGCCGGCGTACGATTTAAATTATATCTGCCGTGGTTCCCGAGAGCGATTCCCCCTCCCCCCCTCCCGGCGTGACCAGCATTTCTAACGACGATGAAATTTCCCTACTTATGTGTACGAATATTCCCGTCGGGATACTTCAGCCTCGGCCCAGCTGTGCCGACGATGCTCGCTCGTCGCGTAAAAAAGGAAAAAGACTCGCCTGACGAACGCCAGCCTCGTTCGGAAACAAACTAATTTCGACGCGTGTCCGGTTCAAAGCGGTGCGCGCAGCGTTGAAACGTGTCGGGGTAACCAAATATCGAACCTTTTAACCGGATGAAACAGAGCGGACCGCGAAAACTCGACACTCGATCGAATCCTGCCCGTCTGCCTGCCCCCTCGTGATTTTGTGTACTAAAACTGACGAAGCACGTGTACGCATCGTCACGCCAATTATCGGACGTATCGGGGGCGATGGTAGATCGACGATGGCGCGTCGGAGAATCTGCTCGAAGCGTCGCGCTACGAATCTTATCGCGTTCGAACGTTCGCTCGATCCCGGGCCGCGATTTATGCCGTTGCCGATTATTCGTCTTCTTCGCGAGCGACTATTATTCCGAGGATTTATTGGATACGTTTGCCCGTTCTTTTTTTTTCTTCTTTTTTTTTTCGCGCGTTTTGCTTGCGTCGCTCGATGTCTTTTCCGCACGCTCGGCGTTGAAGATTCGAACGAAGATAAATCGATTCCGTTCTGTGTTTTTCAATTTTCAACGCGCGAACGGCTGCTCGTGAAAAATCTGCGACGAGCATCTGCGTTTCGGATTTATTCGCGCTTTGGAATCGACGTCGACCATTGTCGAGGATGGATTTCATCGTTATGCTTTTTTAGCGTTACCACAGATAGAGCCGACCTGTGAATAGAGAATATACGAGACGCGTTGTTTGTTGCTTCGAGGATTCCCTGCGCCTTGGATACGACGGAGTTTCTCACGTGTCCGGAGTAACGCGTTTTAATTATCGGTTTGTACGCTTCTCGATCTTTTCTCGCTCCGTTACGCGGCATTGTGCAACCGTGGTTACTCGAACGAGGTTAACCAGGCCGTAATTAAATCAATACGGCACGTTTTTGCGACACGATTCGTGTAATGCCGCAAGACCGGAGATACGACGACGGTAACTTTCGGAATCGAGGGAATTTCCTACACGCCGTGCTACACGTATAAATCGTTTTATTCGATGAAATAACGCGACAAAATTTTCCACAAAGAGTACACAGCTTGCGGCAAACTCCAATCACGACGGAAACGTATCCTCCGAGCCGGTTCTCCGGCGAATCACTCGTCGAAGAGAACCTCGGACAAAACGAGATTCCTTGGATCTCGTAGAAATCCTTGGTTTCCCATCTGCTGGCGAGTATCGGTCACGGGCCACGGCAGTTTAACAGGTCCTTGATCCTCGTAGCGTATCTACCCTGCCTTTCAGCTTAGAAACTTGGCCGTGCAGCAGACGAATGCACACGCGTGTCGCGTCGTTCGAGGACCGTGGCGAATCGGTGCATGAACGTGGCTGATGTTCAGCCAGCCGCGATCCGTGTCGGATTCGTCGAACGAATGAATAAGGTTGTCCCCGTTACGTTGAATCCCATCGGTGCAAATACACGACTCTCGCCGAAGATACACGTGCGTTCGTCGCGATTCAAGCTGAGAGTGTTGTGCAAAAAAAAAAAAAAGAAAAAAGAAAAAAGAGAGAAACGAAAGAAAGAGAATGGAACGAAAGGAAGGAAGGGAGAGGGAAAGAGAGTGAGAGAGACGCACGAAGACAGGGGAATAAAAGTAAGAGAAGGGGATGAACGACACGGACGACGCGACTCGGTTAAGGGCCTGGGGTGGATGAAGGTACGTACATCGGCGAGCCGTTGTATAACTGGATTGAAATCGCGAAAGATCAAAGAACTCGCTGGCTCGCATACGAAATGGTGAATGACGGTGCTGCGTCGAGCTGATAGGCCCAATCAGAACACGGACAGATAACCGGATTGCCGGTGGATGGTGAGCGTGTGTGCGTGGCTAACATATCTCATTGGACGATCCATCGGATACGCGTAACGCATATTGTGCACTGATTTAGGTCCGCCATATGTACAGCTCCACGGACAGCTGGTTATTTGTCTTTTCTGCGAAAGCAGCCGCGTGCGCATTGTCAGCCCCGATACAAAGAGTATTAATCGCGCTTTCTCGTTGGTTACGCGTACCTCGTATACGGAATTTGTTTCAATTAGTTTGATTTACCGTCGTTAGTTCTACGATACTATCCTTCGATGTCGTCACGGTAATTGAACAGCCTCGCGCGGATTTACAACCGAAGGAGATTTTTCGTTGCGTCGATCGTTTTTCCAGCGTCTTTGCCTTCTCCGATCCGGCTGTATTCGCCCTCTGGTACGATCGAAACGCGGTTAATTTTGATTAATCGCCGATCATCGCGAAGTCGAAGGAAAGAAGCTACTAGAGTTTAGCGGCGAAAGGCGAAGGAACGTCAAAGTTCGCTCGACGTACACGGATTCTCGTTTAACGTCGCGGTTGCTTTAATAATACGTAGGGACGTCGCCATTAAAAAAAAAATATGTATATGTTCTAACGTTCAATTTCGTTCTCCCCGAGAAACAACCGTCGTCCGACGAACCCTCGTATTTGCACTTCGTCCGGCGAAAACCACCAGAGAGAACTGCGGCTCGTAATCTTGAATATTTTATGAAACGCCAGTTCCTCGAACACACCGGCGAGGGACGCGACGCACGTCGAATGCCCATCCGTTATATTCCCGCGTGGTAATAATCTTAATGATTCCGCCGGACGCGTTTCTCTTTCATCTTTGTTCCTCTTGCTGTTCGCCTAGGTTGCGGTGGGTGGGGGGAGGGAGAGAAAAAATTCGTCGGTCGCTTTCGGACCGCGAAAACGGTAGTGAAATAATTCGTAATTGCAGTTAGTATAATCCGACGTCGGGCTGTGCTCGCGTCACCTCCAGGCACATTTCTCTGATTGAAAAGCATTTTTTTTTTCTTCTTCTATTTTTCCGCTTTTTTTTCGCGCAACTTCCGTACGCGTCACACGGTCAGTGAAAAAGGGAGGATCGCGATTTAACCGGACAGAAAAAGAGACAGGAGGCAAGAGACGGTAGACGTTGAACGAAAACCGGATGTATGACGTGCAACGTTAATGCGGAAATATCGCGGAGCAACCCTGTCACGAGAGCCCATATTCACATTCGTCGTGAATGCGGGACTTTAAATGCACCGTAATTTCGCGTACGATAAGCCGCATGCACCGCGGCGCGCAAAGTATTCGAGCGATACACGCGATCTAAGCCGGGACAGGAGCAGAGAGATCGCTCAGCCGACCGTTGGGATTTTAATCAAGGTCGATCGAAAGGCGACTCTGATAAAAGAGTCGATGACCAGACGTATTTGCCGCGAGCTTTCCTTCTCCGCGCCGCTCGAACCGTCGGCGACGAGTTGCCGCGCTCGGTGGATCGGCCAGAGCCGAGGACAACGGTGGTGTGGTGGCTGTGTTTCACCTGTGTGATCGAAGAAACGTCAAAATCCCGTCACCCGTCTCGCGAACCAACTACCGAGTTAAATTGCGAGCGATTGGTCGCGCGCGCAAGACGCGACAAGAGGCAAATAAAAGGCGGCGTCCGTAAATTTTCGTACATATAAATTTTCGTTGTACCTTCGTGCTTGGACAAAGCTCGAGGGAGACGGTACTTTACCCGTCGTATATCGTAACTGTTTTCCAAGAGCGCGCGCGGCTCGATGGCCAACGAACGGTACGGCGAACGCGAACCTACGTAAGCGTATTAATTAATAATAACTCTGGCGGATGGCCGATGGATGCTACGGAATTCTATTTTCGACGGTGTTACGACGGAAGAGTCCCTCGGGCCGGTTTCAAAGACAGGGCGAAAGCTATTACGCACGACCATTCGGCCGCGCCTTTTCGTCGGTCCCACAGGACGTAGCACGGCAGAAATGGCTTTTTGGGGTGGGTCGATTTCGAAACGCGGCGGCCAAGAGGTCGTCGATCACGATAAGGGGCAGCGGCTCACAAAGGGCAAGCCTCGCACGAGCTACAAAGATCCCCGGGATAAGCGCCCCATGGCGCCGTTATTGCATCTCCGACGGATTTTTCCCTTCCCTCCCATCCCCTTTGACTCGCGCTTCCTCCCGCCACCTCCCTTGCCCCCCTTTCGTTCTCAGTCTCGCGCTTCGTTCCACATCTCTCCCTCTTTCCCGCTTATAGCCCGGACATATGCAAGGGGATGTTGTCTATTGAATTTTCATGACGTATACGTGCCACCGAAATGACTCAATCTCGGTTACGATCCGCAGGCTCGCTATCGCTATCTGCGTTGTACTTATTTTCGTCGAGGGTGGCCGATTCCACGGATGCACTCGCCATTCCATCTTGATGAATGTATGCTAACGATTACTCGATTGCACGAGATCCCTCCCCGGCAGGGTTGCTTCTTTCTTTGATGCAATTCACCGAATTATCGAGCGGAGTGCTCTTTCAGGGCGTGGTCTGGTTGTCTTTTCCAAGTTTTTGGAAAGCGGTCGATCATCGTGCGTACATTGGTTGGCTCGCATCCGCGCGATGCAACGGAAAAATTGTTTATTTTTCGCGCACGTATCGAGCGTTTTCGAAGAGAGCTACCTATTCGTTATTTTGATCGAATATCGTTAATGAGCCGAAAGGAAAAATCCCTTTAAAAACGCGTGTACATTAGCATGTTGTTGGAGGTATAAAGGATCGTTAGAAAGAAATTTTCCATACTTCGACGTGTTTCATCCGTCACACTCGCTCGAGCGTCTAACAAGCCGCCTCGGCTGCACGCGAGCATAACGAAAATCGCGAGCCAACAAGCTAATAAATTTTTTCACCGATTCGATTTACATACGCCCGACAAACTAGTTGCAATATCGAGGCACGATACATTAGCGTTAAAAAATTACTCGAACGAGGGTACGCCGGTCGTTACACATCGTCGTAGTTGGAATTTATTAATTCCTTTTCGCTTCTCGCTATTTCTTACCCTGCTGGGCGGAGCTGCTGGTATCGCAGGAACGACTTGATGAGAATGGATCGTTACGAGAGGGACGTTAAATCTGGACACCTGGCCCGTCGTAACCCGACAATTTAACCCCCGGACTGTCGTCGTTGATCCAACTTGTGATACACGTGCACATACATACATTCGTTTCTTTTCCAACGTTCCCCGTAAATGCTGGCTGATTGATGGTTTATGTTAATACGAGGCGAACCGTGAAAATTGGAAACTTGTTTCGACCCTTATGACATTCGGAGGAATTACCCTCCCGGCTGAAACAATCGCACGCAATCGGAGAAAGCAATCTCGCAACCACTGATATTTCGTGTTAGAATTATTACGATTTATTAATCCTTCGTTAGCGGTAAAGGAAGAGAGCAATGGGAGATCGCTAATATCTGATCGTTACCAAACTAAATTGATTTTATATAAGTTTCTTTTCAAATTTTGGCGATAGATTCGCAGACGTTTCTTCTTTTTACAAAACTCGCGAAACCTGTAAATGTTATATTTTTGGCAACGTCGAACTCGTTGATTCGTCGAAACCGTGTTTCGACGGTATCGTTAACGCGAAAGAGTTAGCGTAGTCGACGAACGAAATGATCGTACAAAGATACGACTGATATGGAAAAACCGTGAAAAAAAAGACAATTGCTTCCATCGTGAAAAATCATTAAGACGTCGCAGGCATCATCGCACCATCGATCGGTCGAAGTAGAGGCATTGTCGCCTGGATGAAAGTTCAATGGTCCCGATCGAAAGGAACGAAGCAAAAACTCGCCATAAAAGCCAAGCCCCCAACCTCACCCCCCACGTTGGTAATTTTTCACCCTTCGTTGTTAAACATCTCGCTGATATATTCTCGCCTTTTCCACTTCTCCCCGCTAATCACCACTTGTTGAGAAATGGAAGAAGTGATATTTTCCTGCGTCGGAACGAACTATATCTTCGGAAGCAATATTTTTCTACGTCACGACGATAAGCCTGTTCGCTACGGCGGTTCGTTTCCTCGCACGCCATGTCGCGTCGTCGGGAAATAAAAGATAGAATAAAGCGCGGTCTTATTCGAACTCCTTCACGTTCAATCTCGCTCTTGATGAAACTCGACTTTGCCGGAAAGATTAGGGATCAGAAAGCTTAATGCGAGCAGTTCGACTCAATACGCGTTATTTCCTCGTTCTTCGGTGCGTTAAGAGAATTCTATTGCTCGCGAAGTTTCAACCATATACGCGTTTATTAGCGTTATAGGTTCATCGTACACGCGAACCTTTGATTTCGGCGAAAGCACCTTGGTTATCGCTTTCTTCGCGAAACGAACGCAAAGGATCGACGAGAACGATATCGTCGAAAAAGCTTCACGTCGCCGGCAAATATCGACACGATGCGAAATGTAAAGTAACGGCGATCGCGTGTTCGTCGAGCGAAATAAGAACACGAAACGCGTAGCCGTAATTTGTACCGGTAATTGATCAAAGAGCAGCGTGATCGCAACGAATTCATAATCACGTCGTCAAACGGAAAATTGGAACATCCATCGAAGGGACGTCTTGATGGGGGAGAAGAGCATCGACGTGTTTTAATGCAATATCGGGCAAGAAGAGAATAAAGCGGTACGAGGAAATTTCGATTGCACGATCGCTTCCCCGCCTCTCTCTCTCTCTCTCTCTCTCTCTCTCTCACTCTCTTTCCCGCAAAGAGAATACGTGCTCCGGAAAGAGGAGGGCCTGGATAAAAAATAAAGGAAGATATTTCACAAAGGAAGCTACGCCGCGGCACGGCCGCAATACACTTACCAGATGAGAGATAAGGGATTGGTTTCGGCTTAACTGCGTTTTCCGCCTTAATCCATTAGCGCTCACGGAACGGTTTTCTCCGCTTCGACTCGATCACGCGAACCCATCGATAGCGGTCCGACGATGCCAACCGCCGCCGCCACCGACTCCGCCGCCATGCCGTCTCTGCTTCTCGCAGAGCCGGAAATATCGGGACGACGCGTTCGTCAACCGCGAATCGGGACCACTTTCGATCGCGAATCCCACCTTTTTCTTATTTTAAAAGGCGCGAACGAGTTCCGTCGAACGAGACGGCGTGAAACGGCGGCGAGGCGCGACGCCGGAGCTGTTCGTAAAAGGCGCATTACGTTTAACCCAAGAATCGTTCGACGAGTTCCATTTTCCCTTTCTTAACGTTTCCGTAGCTCGACGTTTCTCCTCGATGAGCGAACGAATGATTGTCGTTAAGAAACGCGAATCGGTATTCGTTCCAGTCTAGTCGCAAACTACCAAGATTGAAGCGTCTCGTAAATTGTAAACGTTCGAGAAGTTGGAACGCTTGAACGTCCGGATAGTCGAATATTTACGACTTGCGAGATATAAATCATTTAAACGTTTACAAAAACGTGAAAATTAAAAAGCCCGACACCCCGTAGAATCGTAAGAGCGGAGACGCGCGGGGCAAAACTTTTAGAAGATACGATCGGTAATGACGATAACGTTGGCAACTGTAACTTGTAGAAACTCGTCTGGCAAACGGATTGCCAGCGAAATCCGGGTGTGCGAGTTCGTTTAGACGTACATTTGCATGAAAAAGGAGCGCTCGGCCGAGGCAGAGTTTTATTGCTAGGTGGTTTGCTTCGAGACGCGGATCACGGATTCTTATCCAGGAAACATTGGCGCGAGCACCGTGCGGAATACGTACGGCGGGTTTTCCCTCGCAAAAAACGATGCCCTGGCAAAAGGCAATCGCGAGATTCTCGCGGACGGTTTCTCAAATGGAACGTCGCGATCGTATCAGGAAATTGTCAAACGGCTAAAGAGTGCAAATGGGTTTCAGCCTTCTCTCCTTCGGTCGAACCGCGCGATCTACTTTCGTGTTGCGAGACGATAACTCGCGACAAATCGCCGGAATAAATCTTGCTCGTACGCTACGCCCGGACGTTATCGCTTACAATTAGCTACCATAAAATTTTACAGTGGCGCGTTCGCTTTGGCCCTCGGGATAAAAACATTAAAAGCAAACCGCAACGCTTCGAACCGTCCCGTAAAACGTGTGCGAGTTGTCCCTTTTTTTCTTTCCTCCTTTTCTTCTTTTTTTTCTTTTTTTTCTTTTGCAACACGAATAAGCAGAACGAACTTTCTCGATCGTTGTTATAAATTCTTTTTCGCAAGCCTGTTTCGTAATCCGATGTCGATCGTTAGGAATTTTGAAGAAGGAAAAAAACAGAGACTAAATAGAGAGATTCTGTATCTGCCGAAATATAGATCGACTTGGAATCGCTGGCAATCGCGTTTGAATTGAATTTCTTCGGCTGGAATTTACTGCGATGGTAATATCTAGTCTCGTTGAAACGGGAATCGACGATGCTCTAATTAATTTCAGCTTCTCGGACAAGTAATTTCCACATACATTTCGTACAGAGAAAATAACCTTCGTTATAACAACGTTCGTTATACCGTGAATTCCTCTCTAAAGATGGAAATACGCAAAACCGCATTGAAATCGCGGTCCGTAATCTACAAACTGAGAATCGACAGCTTGGCAAATTCGCCTGCATCGTTCCCACATTCCTAGCTCTCAAACATTATCATACGTCGTTCGAATAAATACCTGGAACACCGCCGGTTTCATCCATGTACTTAGCCTGCTCCTAAAACCTATCTCCTAGACGAAGATTTCTGGCTTTGAAAACGTCGTCAAATTTGTATCTTTCTCCTTCGTAAAGAAAGAAAAAAGAAAAAAGAAGAAGGGAAAGAAAAACGAAACCGTGTAAACGAAAAATGATAAAATTCGTAACGAAGGTAAGGTATATACAGCTGTTCAAATTCTCGCTAATAGGACAAGTGGCCGTTAACAAACTGGAAAGTTAGACGAAGCTGACACGCGTAACTGCATCTTACGCAACCGTGTATACACGTCGGATATATCTAACGAACGAGTTTCAATCAGTCTCTTTACTTTGCATTTGCTAACCATCGATAATCGAATCGAGGAAACGACGATTGTTTATGAATGCTGGCTTAATGAAGCGAGAGAGGGGTTCGGCTTCGAAGGGAATGGATGTGACACAACAGAGGCCCAACGCCGTATAACTTGCCGAGTGATTAACTACCGAATCGCCAGGAACGCGAGCGAGGTTTCGAGTTAATTGCAGTCGCCGTGGAAGCACGCCTCGCGCGTAATTACGCGGATGTTTTCGTTGCGTTTAATCGGCACCACGTGCCAGGAAAAACTTGGGTCCGGGAGGGTCGCCTTGTCGGGTCGGTTTGCGCCCGCCCGAAGACCGCGCCAAGTGCCGGACTGTAATTAAGGCCGTAGTGCGGAGAGATCCTCGAAAGAGCCTTGGCAGAGCCATATTTGCGTCACCCTCGTTCGTTTTAGAAACGAACCGTATCTCCGATCCTTCTTACCGATATCCTAGCGTATTTGTTCATTTTCGAAATACTCGTTTCGCTCGTCGTCGAACCCTTTGAACTTTAACTCTTTTTGAACGATGTTACGGCGATATCGCGTTACGCGCGTTAAATATATTATCGGAGTTTCGGTGAAAAAACATCCTACATAATAGCGTTTGCACGAACGAAACGCATCTTCTTCCGACTCGACGAAACATATCCGCCTACTCCATATCCTATACTCGCGTATATCCTCTAATCTGTTTGAACGTGTTTCATGTTGCAGGTAAGCGATAACGAAGAGTCTCGTTTAATCAGAGGAAAAAATCAGGTTGGCGACGAATTCACGATACGCGTAAATGAATCACAGGATGCTGGAAAGGATGAGAGGGTTCAACCGTAAATCGTATTACGATCAAATGACCACTAGCCGAGGGCTCTCTCGAACAAGCAGCCCCGTCCACGCAGCGGCCAAACTATTGTGTTGCTACGGCGAAATGAGGTCTACGGAAGATTTACGGTCGCGTCCTTTATACTCCGCGAAACTATACGAAAGCGATGGTAGTGGCAGCGCCGGTCCAACCTTGTTCTTGGTTTCGCGTGACGAATGGGAATCGCGGTTGAATCGTATGATCTGTGATTAAAGTTTCTGCGGTCTCTAGGCCGCGAGAGAGGGAGAGCTCGATTTGGCCGAGCGAGTGCAGATTTTTCCAGCGGAAAGAACGGGTTGCGCCCAAGGCGAGAAACTTGCTGGGTCTCGTCTAGTCTCTTGAAGGAAAATCCGATTGAAACGGTAGTTCGGAAAACGAAGGTCTATCTCTGCACCTCCTAACGCTGATTTTTTTTATCTTTTTGCCTTTTTTTTGGCAGCAAGCGCGTGAAAGACGCGTGTGATTTTTCAGAATGGATTCCACGATATCGAAAGAGTCGCGAGGTAAACGGAATTTACAAAGGTAGACTTGTATCGACTACGCTAATGTAGAAGAGTCGTTGGCATAAAAAAGAAAACGTTTCGATTATGCATGGAGATGAAATCTCGCGCTCGTTATATACGCGCATCGCGAACGACGGTAGAAAGCTGCGAATACCTATCAAGAGCAGCAACAGTTAGTCGAAATGCAATTGCACGTGAAAGCAGATACAGGAGCAAAACGTAACGCGAGAACGCGAACAAAAGGCGTGCAAGCACTTCGCTCACCGACAACAATCGAGTCAATACGTATCGCGAGATACACGTGTTCGCGTCGTGTCGATCATACAGCCAACGCTCGAGCGGCGGCGTGTCTGCCGCGTGATTACATTTAATAAAATCTTCCTCGAACGAGGATGCTGGCGTGGCATGCGCCATTCTGCTCGTACGTGTTATTCCGTGCTCGCAAGTACCGCAACGAATCGTTATTCCTCGCGCAAGCTGTAATCCGACGCGGATACTTCTATCCAGCCGCGCCGTTTCGTCTCGATCGCGGATCGCAAGGTTCGAATCGAGAGGCAGGCTGGCCGGTTGTTTGGAGAGACCGCGTGCAGAGATCCCGCGGATCGTCGCCCCGTTCGATACATAATTTTATCGAAGATATCAACGGCCGATACGACGTCGTGGACCGGACGCTGACAAATTAAAGCGAGCGCACGGGCAAACTGGCCGATCGCGATATCTGTTGGCGAGATCGCGCGGCGGCAACAGCGGCGCGCCGATCGAGCGGATTAAACGGCCGTTGTAAATAAGGTGAAAGCCGAGCCAAATTGAACCCTCGTTACGCCTTTCGACCACCGTCGACGCCGCCTCTAATAACCTTTCTTCCGATGCGAAATGGCGGATCGGTTTCTTAAACCGATTCGCCTCGTTTCTAATCGTTCGTTTCGTGCCTTATTTATCGGCCTGCTTCGTCGCGTTCGTTCTAATTTCGTCGCCCCGACGGTCGTATCGTGATTTAATTGCAACGGACGAGCTCTTGATCCCGCTGTTTCCCGTTGTAATTCGTTCGTTCGATGCTCGACTCGATTCTTCCTTCTTCCTTTTCATTCGACCGCGCGTCTCATTCGATCAATCGCGGTACACTCGCGTCTATTAACCGCTAATCGAACGATCGACACTTTCTGGTCAAAGATCTCGTTTAACCGGCTTAAATGACAAGCGGGCCCTTTTTGCGTAAATTAACTACGGTTCTTCTACTGTAGAAGTCGCATTCATCTCGACCGAGATGAATCGATGGAGGATCGATTTTACGAAACGACAAAAAGATCGAACAAGTGCTCGCAGAAGCTTGGATAGTTGGGCTAGGTAACCGAGCAGCTCGATCGGCCCTCGATATCCTCGTTAGAGGTTCGTTCCGTTTCTCTTTCTTTTTCGTTGCTGTTTCTTCTGCCCATGACGAATAGTCATTCGAGCGAATCGAGTGACTCGTCGATGGTCAGCGAAGATACGAGGGAAACGAGCCGAGCTAATTTCTTACCGCCGCGCCGCCCACCCCGTTCCGACTTATGGCGATTCTCACGCTCGACACGATTCCACGGAATCATCCTCTAGCTTCTTTCGTTCTTCTCCAGCAACGCAATTATTAACGGATTTCTCGGTACAGCGATTCGCATAACGACAACGAATACGGTCCACGTTTTTCGCGCGTTTTCGCTCGCCGAATCCTTTCTTCGCAGAGAGTAGCGACTTACGTGCTACGAGTTTTAGTATCTAAACGATGTGGACGTTCCGTAAAAATCGAAGATTCGATAACGCATCGATGAACGAACGGTAGCAACGAAACTCGCAGAAGATCGTGATTCGAACGGCGAGGACAAGTTTGACGAAGATCGTCAAAGATCATCGAGATCGATGCTCTTCTCGTAAATAAAAGTCGAAGGGGCAGCCGATCGCGAATTCTCGCCGATTTTCATCTCGCCCGCGTCAGGAAGGATTGAATAAACGATTTGACCGAGGCGTGTTTTACGCGTCGCGAATTACGGTCCGTCGTTGCACGGGAAGCCAATGGCTAGAATTTATAATCGTGCCTGCCGATAATTGACGTGGCATGGATTACCGTTAACTGAATCGGCTGGTTCGAGAACTTCTCATTTTTACGCTTTATTAAATCCACGGTTTTACTTTGCACCTCGTTCACCAGGGAAATCCATCGATGCTCTGTTTCTCTTCTGTCTACAGCCGGTGTTACGTGACCCCGTTGGCTTATTTCCGATTTGCCATGCAGATTTTTCCGGCCTCGCCAAAGTGTTTCGTATAGGCGGCGTTTTCTTTTTTTCTTTTTTCTTTTTTTTTTTGAAAGTTTTCGAGAGGGGTTCGTCTCGAGAAGTTTTTATTAAAAACCGCGAATTCGGTTTTCTCTCGCTCTTTCGGAAAGTGTATTTTTGTCTATGTTTTTTCGTTTTAAACGTCGTAGATAGCCGGAAGAGTTGCCAGAGATAGAGAGAGACGGATCTGGTCAGTTTTTATAATTCAATAAAACCCTTAGGCCTGTAGATAACCTATCTATTACCAAGCACGATTAATCCGGTGATTAGTTTTAGAAACGAAAGGTTCGTTGCGGAGTAACGAGGGGCAAAGAGGCGAAGGTTTCACGAGGTCGTTCGAAAACATCCTTTAATAGGGAGCGTTCAAAATGTCGTAAAATTTGAATCTCAAACTTATCGCTCCTCAACCAAGATATCTCTCTTTCGAGGTATTTTAGTACGAAGATAGGAAAGAGCCAAGAAGCCCTTTAAAAAGATTAATCTCGTTCATAAGGGATCGTTGAACTTTTAGAAAGTCGGTACCTTTGATGTAATATTTAGCGGCAAAATATCGAGTTTATCAAGTCCAATAAAATCTACCGTCTCTAAGTAAAATAAAGTTCGAGAGGGAGCACTTTTTAAGCGTCTCTGCTACGACGCGAAACCATTCGCAATTTATTTAGAAATTAACGTAACGTCCCGTCGATCGATTCGCCGAGTCAGACGTTCGAAAATAGAAATACGGACTGTTTTTCCCGTGGAGCGTTTTAATCCATGGTGGAATCCAATCTACGTTCGTTTCTGCATCGGCCTGCAGCATCTGTGTACCCTCTGTCACCCTCTCTTGCTGACTTTTGCCAGCGAATTACGTCGGATTCCTTTGTGCAATCGCCCGCCGTTATCACGCCCCATCCCACGTTTCATCCCTTTCACCGGCTTTGTCCGCTCGTCACCTTACCACTTTCGCGGTGGCCTTTCGTTTCTTCTTTTCCGGGCAACCGCCACAGAAATCTTATCTGCTTTTCAGCGTACAGCCCCGTTCTGCGTATAATTTTCACGGGACTGCCGGCGAGAGAGAGAGAGAGAAAGAGGTTAGAGGGCGGAGGCGTAGGAAACGAGAGAGGGATGGTCGATACGCGGCTTGGAACCTTTCCACGCATAATGCGCAGATTAGAGCGATCCGTGTATGCAACGCGAGCACCGGTTCCCGACCTCGTTTCGAGGTTATATTCATTTTTAATGGGTGAATTAATGGAGCTGGATTACGCGTCACTTGGCCCGAATCGCTTCTTCGCAAATCCCTGTGGGATTGCCAACATTCTCCAATGAAACGATCCTGTTGCGTCACTGTTCTGCTTACGTTCGATTTGACTGACGGACGTTTTCGCGCCTCACCATTTACGACGTACGTTCCGAATTCTCTTTCCGTGCGCGTCAAACGATTCAGAAACGATTCGCGTTTTCTGAAACTCGAAACGAGTCGTTAACGCGTTCGCAGCAGCGGCGTAAAACTTACGTGCTTTCATAAGCTGTGGCTGCTGGTCGCAGCAGCCGCAATATTGCACCCGCGATATTGCATCGTTTTTTAAGACACGTAGAAAGATACGAGGAAACAGTAAGAAGCTACAAACGGACTACAAAATCTTCTCCAGGATATCCGTTTAATCGAAAACAGCGAATAGCCGCCGGTACGGTATTTTAAGATGCGTCTCGGATGCATCTCGCAAATATATTCGACGAACGTTTTCAATTTTCGAAACGCGTACAACGATGGGACGTTAAGGCGACGGAAGGCGAGTAAAATTGTTGCGAAAGCTAAACTAGCCAACAAAGAGGTGTCAAGCGTGTCTAACGTGTTTGGAGAACTGACGTTTTAAACGTGTGCGTGTTTCGCAATAGAGGTGAACGGCGATAAATGCGCATGCACATATATACGGTCAATGCGTTCTTGGGAGCGGTCAGTGCACCATAACGCCGTGATATACGGTTCAAGTTGAACGAGAGAACTTCTCAAGCCGATATTTAGAAAAAGAATATTTGCTGGAATATCGCGGGAATATAACGAGTTAAATGCGCCAAACACGTTCTACTTTGCCGCAATCGCTGCATTGACGTATCGTTGGAAACTTTTTCGAACGTTCGACTATTCGACTAATCTTAACTTCTTAACCGGGGATACGTATTTTAAGAAGCAGCCGAGCAGATCACGAACAAAACGCAGAAACGAACACAGCTCGACGTACAATTATTAAATTCAAGCTCCATATGAAACTACGATAAAACGCGTAACGTTCGAATTTAGATATTCACGGCAAAGAGATGATACTCGGTTTCTAAGCAATTCGAACGTTTGCTTTCTTTTCCTCGCCGACGTGTAAGAAAATATCGCTCAAGACCAACGACGTCAAACGGCGTCAAACGGTGAAGAAGCAGAAGAGAAACGAGAACGGACGGGAAACGTCTGTGTAGAGAGCTTTCAATTGTTTTATGAAATCCGAGGCACTTTGTCGGGGGAGTTCACTTTAAACGGCGCTCGCAACTCGACATGCGGTCGCAGTGTCGCGTCGGCCAGTCGGCTGTTGGCCGCTCTCTGTTGGAATGTGAAATGAGTCGGGACGGGAGAGAAAATTAATTTAGCGGGTGTACGCGCAAAGTCTCTCCACTTTGACAAGTGTCCGCTTTACCACGCACGATTCACCGGATTAGTCGTGTTAACGCGTGAAAATCTACTTCTTCCGGCGTTAATTCGTGTCACTCCCGATGCAAATTTCACGGCGCACGAGCCGATTACGGGAAGATTTCCATTTACTGTTGCGTTGCTTCGGGATTCTGTTTTTGTGGCAGCGGAAAATTCGCGGCAAACCACTCTCTCTTCGCGCTTCAGCATCAAACGCGACGATCCTTTTACACACTTGCAGTTTCGGGACGCTGCAAATAATCCGTTTCGCAAAAATACACTTTTACATACGACAATAGTACCTGTTTCTTTTTTTTTTTTTTTTTTTATAGAATTTAGCCGAGATTTTTACGAAAAATCTTTCCTTTATTCCTTTTTTCCCTCTTTCGCCTGTTGTTTCAACGCACGGGGTGTCGCAAGACGTATATAGAGACATTTATAGAGTCGATTATCGCATTTCCAGCGCAAAATTAAATTGCCTCTAACTCGAAAAATATGCGACGTTTTTATAAACGGGCTTCTTTCGTCGTTCCGAATCGGCCCTCTAAGCGTTATACGTTTCCATCGGACAAGATTTTCCCAAGAATTACCACAGAATCGAGCCAAGGAAAGTTTCTCTTTGAACATAAAAAGAAAGTAAATTATTTGCGACGACGAAACTTTGGATCTATATACACGAGGGTTAATGAGATTCCAGGATATTTGGAACTGCGGTTCGAAGCGCATATATTAAAACCAGGTTTCCTTACACCGGCCGAGTTTCCAGAATTTTTATCTTTGTCGGAAACGAAGGTAGCGCGTGGTTACACTGGCTGGTTGCAGTTCTTTGAAGCATCCCCGCACTTAGTAGCGGAGAATCAATAATTCAAGAATTTCCCTGTGGTGCTCGCGTACTCGATGAAACGAGGGAATACAGGAACGCAAAAAAGAATTTGTATTTTAACGAAGCATCCGAGTTCCATCGGCAGCATAGAGTGGACCGAGTCAATTTAGCAGTAGCGCCAGCCGGAAATTGAATAGATTATGTAAAGCAGTCTAAAGTATGCATAAAGCGATATATAAAGAATTAGCGGACGCCATCGAATTTCGTATACGAGCGCAACATCTTTATTCCCTGGGATAATAGAACGAATTTCTGCGAAATAACGGCAAAAGATTTCTCGAAAGCCGAGAGTCGTTACGAAAGCGCGTTACGGTAGGAAATCAATATTTTATTAAGCGTTCCGATTTAAACGAGATACGATTTAACTCGATCGTTCCACGGGGAGAACGAAGCTCAAATATCGAACAGTTCGAGTATTTATTACGAGGTAATGAGCTTTTGATTCGCGAGATGAGATTTTTACGGAACGATAGAGAAGAAGGGATCGGAGTCGATGCTCGTGGTTTACTCGCTGTACGTAATTTTCATGGGCCGTAAGTTTCAGTCTATCTCGGCCGAATCGTTGTATCGCGGGACCGTCTACGGATACGTCAGATATAAAATTCTCCTTACGACGACGACGTATCGACCGTTTGTCGTTGCGTGACGCAACGGCGATTCCGTTTTAACGCTCTGCGTTTCAAGTATCTTTATCGTACGTATTAAGAAGGATATTTCAATCGACGTATTTGCGAAATAAAAAAGTAAATTCGCCCGAGGCGTCGTACAATCGTCGACGTTCGAGGAATAATTTCCTAAAGGATAACGAGCCACGCGTTGGTTTAATTCATCGACGGACTAAAATGTGACCGGTAGAGGAAACTCGCAAAGTTGCATTCGATCCAGCTCTCAAAATATTCAGTGTTAGTCGATAACGCGATGCACAGGTATTCGCCAATTTTCCCACTTTGCATCGGTCTCGCGCGATCCTTCCTTCTCTCCACGCCACTTTCTCCACTTCGTTAGTCGGTGATTTTGATTTTACAGTTTTGCGAAATTGCATCGTTTACGACCGCCCTTTTAACGAACGACGTTCCCATCCACGACGAGAAATTCGCGGAATATTCGCCCGAGGCCGATGGGAAATTAACGGTTCCCTGCAAAAAGAAAATCGATTGATTGATCAAATTTTCTGCCCACTTGTTACATGCACGTTCTCGGTCGACACTTTGAGTATTTACATTTTAATTTCTCGTATATCCGCGTCGATACGATTCGCGTACGATGCAGAGACACGAAGCGAAAGCAACAAGATCGAAGGTACACGACTATCGGGCAACGATAATTTCTAATTTTCCATCCTTTTAAGTTCTCGTAATTCTTTGTTTTTCCATTCGATTCCCTTCTTTTTTTTCTTTTTTTTTAATTGAAAAGAAAATTTAAGCGAGCTCGTATCCTCGATATCGTAGATTCTATCATCGTTAAATTTTACCTGGAAACCCATCTTCGAAAGGAATTCGCTCGACCTGCCTAACAACCCAAGACCGACCCGAGACCTTATTCATCGTCGAGCTCGGTTCGATCACTCAGCAAATTTCTGTTCCAATTACAATTATCCCGAAGCCGAGGGGTTCGCCGGTTCTCTGTTAATTTCGCGTGAAACGATATCGTCGCATCGACATCTAATTTTCCGCGTAAAATCTCGTCATCCCGCCAACGAAATTACATTTCCTCGGTATATATATATATATACACATATATACGTATATATATACACAAAAGCGTCGACCCGTTCCGGATCGTTTACAGGATTCTTCCGGCGAAGTCGTGCGAGTTTGCTTGCACGGATACATTTGCCGTCGACGATAGTAATGGCTCCCCCATGAAAAGGACGCCGGAGTCATTGTGCCAGCATAAAGAAACCGTGGATGCGCGCCCAGCGCTACATTTCTGCGCCGAGGTTTTATCCGTAAATAATACTTTCGTGCTTTCCACGAATTTATACGTTATTCCGTTGATGTACAACGCACGCGTGCACGCGTCCTCTCGAGCTGCCTAGAGCTCCGCAGGCTCTGCCCTTCCTTTCGCGTTTTCCCTCTTTTTCGACAGTAGACGGGCGGCGGTGTCCGCGAACCGAAGAACAGAAACGCTCTATCGATCTCGGAAATAAGAAGCATGGACCTCCTCTATGTAAACCAAAGTTATTTATGCGCCACGCCTCGTTTTATTTTCGGCTGGGTGGGACAACCGTTGAAAAATTCTGCCGGAAGACTGCTTTGTTCAATGTTCTGAGAACAATTAGGAGGGCGAATTTATGGATCGTTCGTAGAAGATGGCTTTTCTGACGGATATGTCGTTATCGTTCACAGGCCATCCTGCCCTCTTCGATAGTCGAGGCTCGTCTCTTTCGTCCACGCTTTAAGTAGGTTTGACATTTGAAATTACGATTAGTCGCAGTACCGCGTGCTCGATCGATCAGCATGGTTTTAACGCGATCTTCGGCGAAGACGACACGCGAATCTAATTAAAACGAAGTAACGGAGGATACGGATTACCCGGTTTCTTATCGGTCGATCGTTCTCGCAACGAATCCGATTTACATAGCAACGAGCTTCGTGGCTAAAACTACCGATATCTCTTGTACCACCGGGATACGCAACGCGTTTACACGCAGTTGCGAATCAACGTTTCTACACGCTGGAAACGTTTTCTATTTTTTTTTTGTTTTTTTGTTTCTACAAACGTACGAAGCTTGTTTATCGCGTCATCCTGGGACTCGTACGGTGCCGTGAAAAACACCCGTCCATTGACCGAGTTTGTCAACTTTATGCCGACCCGCGTAAACGAAACGACGAGATTTATAACGTTGGTCGTGCGTCACGCGCTCCTCCATCTCGTTTCTCAGACACAGCCTTCCAGTTCAAATCGTCGTCGTTGCTACGAAGATATCTGTCTTTCTCTCTGGTCCTATGCCTAGTGGAAATAAATCGGGCCGAATGGTCCGCTTAAATATTTATCTCGTCGCTAGAACGGTCAGAAGTCGGCCTCCCTTGCCGCTTAAATAAACGCGCCGCAATATATCCCAGTGCTACCATAAAAATGTAAAACGACTTTATTTATATGACACGCGCGGCGCGCACGCACCCTGGACTAAGGGCAAAACTGACCCCGTTGCGATGGCGTTTAGCTTCCGGTTTCGCGCACCGCTACATTGTCCTCACCCCCATAGCTCGCCGACATCCTGCCAGCATTTGTAACACAATGGAGCCTGCCGGTAACTAGTTTCGGATCACGTAGCTTGTCCTAAAATATTGACGGGTTCGTCGCCACGGTAAATACAGGCCCGCGTCGAATTCAACGGGATACACGAGAATTTCCAGCGGTTATCCGAACACGTTTGCGAGCTTTCTTTTTCTCCTTTACGTTTCTTTCTGCCTTCTGTCCACCTTTGTTTCTCGTTTTTAGTTTTGTTTCGCGGGAACTTGTCCGTTCGCGGCCGGTACCGTTTGGTCGTGGCGGTTGTTTGTTGGTAGACCAATTGATACGGATGCGAACTCGTTCGGAATAACTCGCGAATATCCAGTAGTGGCGGAGATTAAATCGAGAATAATTGGGGACAAGCTCGATGGTAAAGAAGATCGACGGTGAAACTGATCTCGCGGAATTTTCCCGATCATTGAACGAATCGTTCGTGGTCTTGAAGAGATGTATTAATTTCTTTTTTTTTGGTACGATTATACAAATAGATATCGAAAAAGATAAACGAGACTTTGATCTCCAGCGGAAACCACGCCAGGATCCGATTCCGCGGTGAATAAACGAACGTTTTCACGGAAACCGGTCGAACTAAACGAGTAGTAGCTGTGGACGAAAAATTAATTAAAAAAAGGTAAACTTTGGCGCGAATTAAACCGAGATAATTAACTTCTTCGCGTCCCTCTGCTCTTTCTTCTATCTCTTTCCCTTCGTCGTTTCCCAAAGATCGTTTTCACCGGCGCTAGATTAAACAAACAGCCGGTACAGGTTACCCGCTAGCCTGCAGGTTTTTATTAAGTAACGCGACTGGAAATTACATACTCTCCGACCCCAGGTTGCTTTACGAGGCGACTACCAACTCTGTAAACTCGATTCTAAGCGGTCGAATCGCCTTCGTTTCGGCTCGTAAAAAACAGGAAACGGCCGAGATACGCGATTATGTGTCGCGTGTCGAAATCGTCGATGGAACGACCGCGACCGTCAGAAACGACTCGAGCCTGCCGATATCTTGGCGATTCGTCCGAGTCAAGGATCTGTCGATGTTGTTCGTAAAAATCGAGCGGACGAGTCAAGGCGAAAGTTGTCCGCCGAGTTAGGCGATATACGAACTGTTTTATCGTCTTTCCTCGACGTTCGCGCTCGAGATAAACGCGAGACAAGTGGCTGTAAACGATCGCGAAACGATCCTTGACAATTCAATCCGACGGTGTATATAATGGAGACAGAAAGATGGACCAACGATACGTTCGGCTTGAAATCTTCTCCCCTTACTTTTGGGCAATGCGGACAAATGGCGTGGCAGGAAAAATGTACGAAGCCGAGCACGCGCTGGATATACCTTTTCCCTTCTTTTCTCTTTTTCGTCTTCTTTTCTTTTCTTTCTATTTTTTTTCTTTTTTTTTTTTTGTCCCTCTGGATGGAAGCGCAGAGGAGTTTCGAGGTCACCCTCGTTTCTTAAAAATGTACCGCGCTATTTGAAGCCACGAAGCTTGGTCTTAAAATTTTTTCCACGTCTTCAACCGAGAAGGAACTGTCTCCGCCGAGAGCATCTTTTCCTGACAGAGCTCGTCGTCGTCGTATAAAAAGTTTCCCTCCATAAATGTTTCGGCCTCTTTTCATACGTTGGAGCGATAGTCTTGTTCTTAACGTGACATTCGGTAATTGGACAACGTAGATTTAATACCTGATACGTCTCCCGATACGGGACAGATCGGTAGCTGTCGCGTAACTTCTTTCTTTTTTTTTTTTCTTCTTCGTGAAATTTTTACCGGTGAAACGTACGAAATATTTCTAGGGTATCGTTTTATACGATTGTCAGGCGATATTATATCTTGTGATATATTGTTTGTTGAACGTAACGGAGTAGAATGGAGTAGAATGGCGAAGAATTAAGTAAACTCACATGCCAGTTTAATCTATCTTAGTCTATGTTTCGATATTGCTATCCGTAATCCATTTCCAAGTTTGAAAGTTCGAAAAGAACTCCTATGTTCTGGGATTGGTTAGAAGTTCTTGGCTTGGTAACCTTTTCCACGAAGTAATCTTTGGAAACCGAGCCCAATTGCCAGTTCTTACCAGACAGATAACCACGCAACAGACCATCTTGATTGCTTTCTAATTTAATCATCCTTTTGTCGCTCCGACTCTTTCGTTCCATAGTGTCGCGTCAGAAGATATAGCCTACGAAACGTCGGTCTCTCTACGATGGCTCTGTAAACGCGGATCTTTCGCGATCCGGTGGCAGAATTCCGCTAGAGATTTAGTATTACGCAGCGAAAACCGTTTCCTTTTTCGTGTATCGGTACAGCGAGAGACACGAGTGTTTCGTCATACAGACGGGTACATCGCACAAATCTCGACGCGACCCTGTTACTCGAATCTTGACGCGACTTTGACAAATATGAAACGAGACGAGGGATTATCGTAACGTCTCGCGAAATTGTTGTTACATTTTGCTTCGGTAAAATTTCGTCGGATTTCCAACATTTAAATAGCCGTAGCGAATCTAATATTCGAGCAGTTCGGTTTTAGCGTGTCCTCTATCGGAATTTCGTTGGAAGGCGAGATTTTTGCGCGGAATCGAGCACAGACACGGGGTGAAAGTTTAAACAGTCCTTCTAAAGCGGAAGTCCCCCGTGGTTTCGACGAGTGTTGTTCCGTACACACAGCAGCCATTCGGACTGAAGCAGCCCTTGGGGCACTTAAACCACTCGACGGAAAATGCAAAAGAATCACGCGCCAACGCTCACCCCTTCGGACAGGATTACGTTAATCTGCTCGGCCATGCATTCGGAATTATCCGACGCGTGTGTGCGTACGCGATAAATTTATCGACCTCGATAAAATTTCGGGGCTAAACATTGCCTCGTGAATGTCCACGCAACGCGAACGATCGTTCGGAATGCGAAAAGGAGGAGGGTGGAACGCGATATCTCTCTCCGCTGTGAATTGAATTTCATTTTCTTCGCTTCGGTTACACTTGCGCTCAGGGTCTTTAAAATATGCACGCAGGCTATGAAAAATTTTATGGAACGGAAGAATAATTAACGCGTTGCCAATTTTTTTCGCTTTGTACTTGGCGGTAATTTTATTACACGATATCGCTAGACGGACGTAATAAAGCTTGTTCTTCGTGTGCACAGAACGCTTTGCTAATTCTTCTACGGACGCTTATCCGAGCGTGAATCGTTTAACTTTGGCAACGTCCAACGTTTCTTTCGCTTTGCAAGTTAATAATTGACGCACCGTATTCTCTGTTTTACATTATTTTTGTCGAATCGTGTACGATCGTAACAATAGAAATAGAACAAAATAGATCGTACACGATTCGATAAAATAATATAAAACGAGAAGAGGTTGTACATCTGTGATTTCCTTACGATAGGAAAGAAACTTTCGGGACAACCTAATAGTTACGAGTTTATATTAAACAGTTGCGAGTGAAAGAGAGGCAATAGAAACGTACTTTGCCGTTCAATCGCTAAACGTACTGTTGTATGATCGCTGTTCGGAAGTAACAACGTATTCTTCGAGGTGCCTGAAGCACCCGCCTAAGAGGAAATCGTAACGGACGGCACGTATTAATGTAATTACATCGACAAACTGGAATTTGTCCCTTGTCGAACACGTGTTCTTCTCGTAATTGCAAATACTTAGCCGTATGCAAGAGAAATTAATCCATCCTCCATATTTTAAACGGAATAACGAGAGAGTGCGGCGCAATTTATTCCACGATTCGCGTATAAATTGTGCACGAGCCAGGGCTACCGTCGCACCGGCAAGAAATTCCGAGGATCGTTCGAAAGAGCCACAGCTATATAACGAACATGTAAAATTATGATGGGACAATCGTTACAATACGCGAACGAGCACGAGAATATCGTAGATATCTCGCGTTCTCAGATAATAAACCGGACTTATCGCGTAGAAGTCGAGGCCGCTCGTTATGGCCGTTGTTTTTTATGCCTTTTCTTTTCCTATTTTTTCCTTTCTTTCTTCCTTTCTTTCTTTCTTTCTTGAAGCATATATACATTTACGAGCCGACCATAAAGTTATTAAAGCGCAGGATGCGTTTCTCATTTCGTCATCGTCTGGAAACACGATACGCGGCCCGAAGCTCGATAAGAACAAGCGATACGAAAATCGTAAAGTCGATGTCATCGTCGTTACGGTCATCTTACGGTCATCGTGATTATCATCGGCTCGAGAAAACGTAAAAATAGCGCTCTGCGAAGAATCTGATTCGAGTGTATCGAATTATAGCTAGCGGTGAAGTATTCGCTTAAACCGGCTGGTCGTGTCTCTTTCTTTATCCGACACTTATTACACGTGCGTACGCGATAAATCTGTAGAGCCAGCGGAAAGTTCGGCTCGTAACTTAGCAAGTAAGTTGAGGGCGTTATGCGAGTCCTCAAAGGTGGAATCGAGAAGCCAGGGGAGCGGCAACGGGGACGAAAGTTCAGGGATCTCATGCAAATTTCATCTTCTTCTGCTAATAAAATACAGCGCCGTCTTACGGTCGGTGTAAAGCTTTCCAGATTCTGCGGTTGCTCGCACCGCCCCCACCTTCCCCCTCCACTACGTACATTTTTTTTTACGCGCCATCGCGTCTGTTAATTCAAACCGAATATTCCGTAGGTTGTATCCTCTTATTACTTTCTTTCTTTTCTTTTATATCTCGTTGCATAAAGTTGAAGTTACTCGAATCTTCCACGACCGGAGCTACGATACGCGCGCGTGGTATCCAGAGGGATTTTTCCTTTTAGTGCTCAGCGGGACTTCAATTTTGACACGGTAAAGTTTAACGAATCGAAGTGAAATTTTCGCGACGTGGCGAGTCTCTGGTCGTTTGTCGTTCGTACCTATAGCTTCGAAGATTCTTCGCGTGAAACCGAAATTCACGGACAGTTGTCGTAAAACGCGAGCATAAAACGAATGGCATGCTCGTAATGGAATTCCTAAAAGATCTTGCGAAATCAATTTCACGCTGTCGATGACACGTCCCAGGAAGAATTAGCGGGCAATTGGTGTCGGCGGGAAACGCGAGCGGCCGATCAATTTTTAGGGCTATCGTAAAAGTTAGGCAGCAAGCACGATTCAGTTGCTAATTTCTCCCGCGAATGGCCGATAAAACTCCAACAATTGGCCGTAAATCGCAAAATTTTGGCCAGACCGATGCATGCGTCTGATAAATTCGCTTGGATATATCAGCAGAAAGGATCGGTTTGTGGGGTGGATCCGCCCGCGATCCGGTTTGTCGGCCGGGCCGAGTATATCTGGAATAACAAAAAGACGAGAGGATTTCAGCATCTGATGCAAATTGTCTGCTCACTTCCAGCTAATAAAATTCCGGAAGCGATGACTGCCGGAGCCAACGAGTGCTTAGTCGTTCGCGGTACTTTCGTCGACCATAGGGGTGCGTTTTCCAGCTGCGTAAACAGATTTTACGCGAGACGTATCCGCGAGATGCGCGCGGAACGTCGTTCATTGTCTGTTCGGAAAGTTACGCACACCCTCGACGACTCTTCTCGCCTAATCTCAATTCGAAAACTTGCTTTCCGCCTTGAAACGATTTAACGAGAATAAACGTATCGCGTCGAACGACGTTTTCTTCGTTCGATTTTTACGGACCTTTCTAGAGATATAGGCATCGATGGAAATATCAACGTTACATCGGTTTCATCCTCTTATGGAAGCTACGTGCATGCACGACCAGAACCACTTAGAGGAAATGATACGCGCGAACGTCACGAAGAACAAACTTATCGACAGCGTTTGGCGCGTTTGAAAATATCCGGCGAGTCATCGGTGTGCTCGCGTGCACGCAAATCGTTGATTAATCTCCTCCGCCGATCGTCCAACGAGGGAGAGAAAGAGAGAGAGAGCAATTCGTCTTCGGTGTCAACGTGACGAACGATTAATTGCGATTGCTAAGCGAACAGGTCTACCGAATAACGATTGTCCAACTAATAGAATCAACCATTAGACTGTTTCGTAACGTAAAAAGGCTATAAATACGATTCTTACGATTGGAAGATCATCCTCGAGAAAAACATCGATGGCCATCGATTAAATAGAATGTAATTAACCAGGCTGTTTTTTTCTCTTGCGTTATAAAGATTCGAATCGGCCAGCTTTAGCGTAAGCACGCAAAGTAAGTACGCAAAGTAAGTACGCAAGTACGAGCATTAATTAAAGCCAATAGGAGAAGCTACGTTTCGTTCGAACGAAACCTTTCAACGAACCCTGGAAAAACCCTGCTCGATCTTACTCTGCCTCGATTCACCCTCACCACCAGCCACGCAAATAATACCGGCTGCGAAAGAAACAGACGAACGGAGGCAAAAAGCGAGAAGCATCGCGTCCCTGTTATCCCTGTGGCAGGCCTCGCAACCGAGTTATCGCGCGTACTGTACTCGCTCCGTTCCCCTTGAAATCCTGTACGCACCGTAGATCTAAAAGAACGCGCGACAGACGTCGAGTGGACCGTCACGGAGAATTCACAGAGCGCTTGCCACGCAACGATAGCTACGGCGATTGTACGCGCTTAACTATGGAATCGCGCGGCAGCTGACGCGTGCTACAGTTATCGATATCTGTGTAACGCAGCCTTTAGATCTGCCTTACGACGTATCTTTCGGTTGCCAACGCCCTCCTATTCCGTTGGACACGACGTGTGACACCGGTAGCTTAAAAATCCGCGTAATTTACGAGACTGACAATACCGTGTCAACGCTTAGACAGACTCGGCGAAACGACGCCGGTAATAGTCGGTCTGCTATTAAATTAATCGACGTAATATCTGTTTGCCGGCGACGGGGGTTGCGCGTTTTCCGTAGTGCCGGTGTCGCGGTTTAATTGCTAACAACGGATAGAGAACGCGGATAATGCTCGGGGAAATTCTCCGCGGCGTTATGCTCGCCGATAATCGAGGCGAATTGTAATTCCGCTCTGTTGCAATTACAATCGGGTTCCGCGAGCGAGAGGTCGTACCATCGAACGGACATTTAAAATATAGAGATTATACCCCAAACAAAGGTATTTCGCTTGAGTAATTAGTAGCGTTGATATCGTACTTGTGACGACGGCTGCGAGCGTTACCGCTGGCGTTGATAATCCACTCACGTTTGTGTATCGCGTTAAATGTTTAGGATATAAAGCCGACATTAGCCGGATTAGATTCGTTTTGCTTGTTTGTAGCTATTAGAAGGTAAGCGTGGTTTTTAAAGCGGGACAATCGCGAACCAACGCGCAGGCAATTTTCATTACACTGCACGCGGAGAATATGAAGTGGCATTAATCTCGAACTAGAATTATCGCGACAACACGCCTCTGACGTACCGATGGACTCGATTTTTATTTCCCGGCAATTCTTTAAACAAGCGTTCCATTTTCATCGTGGCAGACCAGCGGAGCTTTTAATCAACCGAGCGAAAATACGATAATTCCCAACATCGAAGCAACGTTTTATCAAAAAGAAAAAAAAAAAAAGGAAAAAAAAAGAAAGAGAAAGAACACGGTCTCTTATCGCAGCAGAACGTGTTATGAAATTCGCCATTGGTCGGGAAACGATATTGTTTCGTTAACGCGTATACGAAAACATTTAGAGATTCATCTCGTGTACAGAAACAGATGGAATTTTTAGTAAGGTTTTCGTTCATTATAATGGGTTTTCGGTTGATTCGTAAGCGTTTACAATGGCTATTGAAACAGTGCACGACGATTCAGTTACCGCGAATACACGTTTCTGCAATTTTTTTAACGAATACCCACTAACGGTAAACGATCGTGCCAACAGTAAAAACTTGATAACATCGAGTAATATTACAGACATAACACGCTTTGTTAGGTATCGAATTTCCCAACTCGTTGCACTTCCGAACAATTTTTTCTCGTTCTAGTTTAATTATATCTTTAGAGAGCTTTTTCGTACGACAAGATAGTTGCTACGCTAGTAAATCACGCAATTGTCTTTCTCGTCCTCTAATCCGATTGTCAACGTGCCTTTACGATTCCTTTTACGGTCGTAAAACTCGCAAACGATGCGTGTCCATTCACGAGCGATGTACCGTGCTTTAACATCAAGTGTTTATGCATTATACACCGTCCATCAAAGGGCTAGGAAGCACGACGAAGGATCGAACCGCTTTACGACCTATCGATTTGCGTAATAAAAACCATGACGCGACCTAAGGTCCCCTGTTTTCCGTTCGCAATGAAAGAGATCGTTCTTATAGCCTTTTCATCGTACAATCACAGTCCAGTTGTTTCTCTGCTCTTATTCTTTAAAACATCGGCGATTCGCGTTATCGTTGGTACGAAGAAAAGTATGCGGTCGAAAGAAGGGAAAAGGACACGAGAAATCAGCGTAATACCGACACTGGAATCCGGTTTATTTGGAGAATGGTTCGGCTCGTTTTGTTATTTCAATGAAAACGCGGGGATTTCAGAATCTGCACGGCGAGATTCCACGGTATGCGGATTGCAAAAACACGGAAATCAGAAAATAAACTTCCGTGCTTTGAGTCTAAATAAACACGGACGTCGTTTGGAATTCGTTTCGAAAAGTTCCTGTGTTTTCCGGATTCGATGGGTACCTGGCCTACGGATAATATTCAGCTGCGATTTAATCGGTATCGCGGCATAATCGAGCCAGTTGACAAGCGAAAAAATAATTCTTTCATGAATTACAGAGATTTTGCGATTCGCTACCGTTATCTGTCTCCTTTGTTTTTTTCCCTTCCTAATGGGAGAGGGAGTTTTAGATCGTTCCTATCGGAAGAATTTCGTCGGAACGCGCGATAAAACAACGAGAATGTAGTAGGTGTTTCTATCGTTCTAACGATATCGTATTTCAACACCTATTTTCGTAACGATTAATTCGTTTATCGTATCGTCGAATTATCTCAGGTTGAAAAGATATTTTTCCGCTAATTCGTTATCTGTTCTTTGCCACAACGATATGCTGCAAAACGGCATCAAACTTTAAGAAACTTTGCGCTTAAAAACGCTTATTCCGTCGTTGTTGTTAGCCGTTTCGCAAGTTAATTCGCCGCTCGGGCGATCGCCGTTTAATTTTTTCACGAAGATCGAAAAGCACTCGCACGGTTTAAGAACGATACACCAACCGGGTTATTTCTTTGATCGCGCTCTAAATAATCTGTAAAGTAAAACGGCGATTCCAGTCTCTAATAAATTTCATTAAATCCTCTATTAAGATCCCGGGGCGAAGATATCCGCGAATAACACGCGACCTTTCTCCGACCGAAACCAGCGAGCTCCCGCTAAATACGATTCAACCGGAGGGGTGCATTCGTCTCGCATTAGAACCGAGAGATGCAAACCTTTGTTTTCATTTGCATCGGGCACCAACAGTTTTAAACGAGAGCCCGGTGTATCGGTCGGCGACGATCTTATCGCTTGGCCCCTTGATAACCGCCTTTTACCACTCGCAAATCTCGGAAACGTTTAACGCTTTTTCACTGTCGTCGGCCACGGAACCTCGGCCAGGAAATTCAGCTCCGAATTCAAGTGGACTCCGCATTCGACGATTTACGGCAGCTCGCAGCCGGCTAGCTCTTTCTGCTCCTCGAGCCTGTTCCTCGTTCCTCGAACCTGATGCTCTTTATCGGATAAAAGGCATTAGGGCCAGAGCGCCGCTTAGATGCAACCCATAAAAGATAATATATTTCGCGTGAAATACAGCACCTTCGTTCTCCTCGTCCTCTACGCTCTCATATCCCTTTTGCGGGAGAAATCTGGAAGGTCGACGCAGATTTCGTCGAGGAAATGTACCAGATCCAGGAAATGTAGATATTTATATATTCTACGGATATCTCGGATACTCGAATATCGTTCTTCGTGGGCTGTATACGCTGGCCGAGGAAAGCATTTGAACGCTTGTAAACAACATTTGCGAACATCGTAGATCGCTTCTAACGCTCTGGCGATAATAATTTTTACCTTTGTGACGCGAAGAAACGAACTTTGGCTCGATGGTAACTATATCAGCCCGTGCGATCGTCATTTTCGTTTTGCTAAATCGTAGAACGAAGGCAAGCAATTCCAACGAACGAACAACTATCCTCGATGTTTGCGAACGTGGCTTGACTTATTTTAGGGTGATAACTCGAGAATCGCGTGACCACGCATAAGAATTTCTTCGCTCGCTCATCCAGACGTACCATTTTCACCAAGGAGTGAAAAGCGTGTTCATAGCTTGCGAGGAATACGAGAATTACGTGCGCGATTGAAGCTTCTGATTAAAGTCTCGCGAGCAAGATGTTCGATAAGCGGATACTCGCCATAAACGTCATTTTACGGCGTTCCAATCTGCGTATCGATCGAAAAATGTTCCCGGCAACGGTGACGCCGTTGTTCGGGATCTAGGATATTTGCTCGCGAAAAGCAAACGGTACTGCGATACATGCACGCGCGTCACGTGTCTTATCCCTGGACACACGTCCGACCTAACGATCTCTTGGAACATGGAACATTTTTTTAAACGCAGATTGAAATTAACTCGTTATTGGATAACTTTTGATTCGTAGCCTAAATCGATTTAACTTCTTCGTTATTATTCTGTTCTTCGGTAATTGCAGTAAATTTAGAAACTGTGACGATTCGATAATAGGATTCCGCGTATAAACTGGTATTTTACGTGGAAAACTAATTTATATAAACGATATTACGTTTCTTCCAGCTATTTTCTCTTCGTATCTCTCTGAATTACTTATGTAATTAATATTCGAAGCAGCCAAATCGCAATACCTGATAGAATCGAAGATTAATCAATCGTTTCGACTTCGAAGTTTTAATAATTCCCGACATATCGCAGATTCAACGATCCAATTACACGCGTATCTCCTTCGGACAGGATTTTCAGCAACGCGCCAACTGTCTGAGAAAATCGATCGCGCCTAGCTAGCTCGAACATCAGCTTTATATCAGGAACAAACTATCTACGTCTTTCTTTCGTGGTTTCGTCGCGTCAATCGCACTTCCGTTGGGATGGGACGCGCGAAGTTTCCGAATAGTTCATAAAATCGGAGAGTTTCCTAATTCCTACGAGTATATGTACAGAGTCGTGAGTTAATCGTTATCGTTAGCGGAATCTTAAATCACGGATTATTCGCGAGATAAGGAGCCAGATGCAGTGAATCCTTCCGGTACGTGCGCCTCGAATAGACACGTTTCGACTCTTCTCGCTTACCAGATGTTACCCACAGATTCGTTCTCAGGGAGGAAGTCCTCCTCTTCCTTCGAAGAGGACCGAGCCGGTGGAAAAGGGAGGCGAGAAACGAGCGCGCCAGACGGAGAACAACGGGCACAGAAGTTTCTTCCAGTCGAAAGCTGGGGAAAGAGTCGGAGTGGCGGAAGTGGGATAAATTCGCCGAAGCCGAGCCGAACTGGGCTGAATCCTAATTACGACAATCCAGAGAAATAGCGGCGAACGTGACCCACGACTGAACTCCATTTCCGGAAACGAGTTAAGAGGTAACAGCGAATGAGAGGGAGGGAGAGAGCGAGAGACGAAGAGGAGGCGAAGAACGAAGAAGAAGGTTTAGAGAAATGGCAGGTTAAATGTTGCTGCCAGCAACGACTTCGTTGCAGATGGATGAAGGTTACGCGTCCATTTCGTCCCCGGCTACGTCCCCAGGGTTGGTATCGTGCTGACAGCCTTCCTTTCTAGATAAAATTAACGCTTCACCTCGCTGCAGTACACCGCACGAATTTCAGCGCACGGAGCATTGTCGAACTTTTGCGAGGAAAATCTTTGTCGAATATTCGCATGTAACGAGGTATAACGAAAGACAGAAATATCGTACGGATACGATTCGTCTGCTCTGGTACGATACCAGTCGAATCGTTTCGCGATATCGATCGCTTATTTTGAAATTAATTAAGAAAGAAGAGACGTTTGCCGTAAATGCCAGAACGTAGGAAAGCGACGACGAAAATCGTGAATGAGGAAACGAACCGGTCGTGCCTAGAGCGACGACATCGATATCGTCGTCGTTCGTCGCGTCGATTCGTTTCGGTGTGTCGCGCTCGTCCCGTTGAATTTTCCTTGCGCGGCGAACCTCGCGCTTCAAGAGGTCAAAATTTGCATCGACCACTCATCGTCGAAATACATCCCCGCGGAGACCTTGAAACTTTGAACACGCCCTACCGGCACGTCGTACTCTCCCTGTCGAAATTAGCGCGCTTTCGCTTAACGTAGCTCGAGCTCGCGGCCCTCGTCAGACCATCCAGATTGCATCCGATGTCGTCGTCGGTGCTGCTCTCGCGACCCGTAGACCTCGAGCTGAACGAGGAGAGCCTAACGCCAAGAAACATCCATTTTCTTGGTCGCCCTCAGACACCCTCCCGGAAGACGTTTCCGAATTAAGCACGATTCTCCGGGACGAGGAATTGCGCGGCCTGCTTACAAACAGATTAATACCTCGGTTCCCCGTCGGGATTTTACCAGGCAAACCCGTTACGACGGAAATGTTTCCGAGTTCCGAGATGTCTTCGATGTTTGATTGGACTCGCATCTGCAGTTTCATTTGAGAGAGAAATATACGTATATATTGACAAGAACGCGCAACAGCGAGTTTAACGGTCTTTGTTTATTCGCGATCTGTCGTTTAATTTTAGGATTAAACGTATTACGCTACCAATTTCTGTTAATTTCTATAAGCTCGAATCTTTATGTAGCCTGGAAAATTTTCCTTTAAGTTATTACGCGACTGTAAGTTGTTGGGAGAATCGAAAGAGGAAAAAGGCTCGATGGTACTGTTGTCGTTCGAATAACGTTTCACGGATATATCGGCGACGATGATGTTTCTTCGTCGGCATTTCCTGTAATCTGCGCGTGCAACGAGAATCGATGATCCCGTTGCTGTAAAATGGAACCGCGTTAATAGGTTTTCTTAGGAGAATCAGGCGGCCTCGTCGTTGTTTCTCGACGCTGTGATAGTCTACGTGCTTCGTACAGCGTCATCGAACCGAAACGATAATCGTAAACTTACTGAAACGCGGCTATTCCGTGTAAATAGCCGGCGGTCTTCCGCGTAAAAAGCGATTATCGCGCAGTTTCGTGTGTGTTGGTCTATCGTATTACGGGCGAGGGTAAATAACGCATTGTCACGAGAACGTGCGTCTGCTACTGCAATATCTCGATAAAGAGATATTTATGGCTCTGTAGATGTTGAAAAATTACGCGGAACTCGTTTAATGTTTGTAAATTTCAATACTATAATTGTCAAGACTCGAAGATTTGTTATCTCGCACCGGACAACGGAACATTTAGAACCGCCGCTAAATATCGTTTTTAATTTCAAAAGACAAAGTGGGATATGTAAGATAGACGTAACGTTCGGTATACTTTATCTCGACGTTATCTTCTTCGCGCGAAAGACGTAAAAGGAACTCGTTTCCATTAGAAAGGAACATTAAATAACCCTCATAATCTTGAAATAGATGAGACGAGAAGATTACGTCTACGGCATACGTGTATCTTTTAAAGTCATCTGACCTATGTTCTCCACTTCGTGCGCCTCGAAACCTACATTTCGCGAATTATTAAAAATACAATATTCCACGAATGTACTATAAATCGTCTATTTTATTTCAACGCGTCAGAGACGAAATACGCGCTTATTTCGTCGTTATTATATCGTTACTTATAGAGTCGTTGATCAATTTTACGTTCGAATCTTTCCCTGTGAAGCGTGGATCGGGTGCTTAACTAAATTTACGACCCTAGAATCGCCAAAAGCCCCAAATTGGGAAACTCCGCCCTACGGCTGTCGAGCACAGTGGTGTGCCGTTTTAGGAACATTCCAAGCGAGGTTACAGGAGTCAATAAGAACATTTAACAGCGATAACTAATCCAGTTTAGTCTGGGCTGTTTATCGTTAGTCCGCGCTGCCACGACTCGTAATTCTTCGATATTGCGCACAAGATTCTCTCGTTTTTTCTCACGTATACAGCATATATCCTCACCACGCGGTAGCCAAATTTTCACGCAACGTCCTGTATCCATCCGCGTTCTCTTAATCGCTATCGACGTCCATACCGTAAACATTCGCTCGATTTTCGATCGTTTCTAATCGTATCGTCTAGACTACTCATCCTCGTGAGCGCATACGAGCAAACGAACTTGCCGGATGACCTGACAGACGATACTCGTAATAGCAATGGCGCACGCAAAAATCAATTTTTGCCCGGCAGAAGATACCTCGACCCGTTGAAAATTCTTCCGGATGAGAGATACGCTCATGAAGCGTGTGATGGATCGTTGGAAAGAACATAACTTGGTGCCAACCAAGCGGTAGTTGCGGCGAAACGAACGATCGTACGTACACGTACACACGTTCCCGTTATTCGAAGTATTCTTCGTGCTGGAAAAGCAACACGTACTCGCAGGCCTTGTACGGCGTTCCACATAGCGATAATGGGATCACGCGAAGATAAACTCGGGGATTAGAGGATTATCGAGTATCCCGAGTGCGTGCAGCCTAGCGTTAATGGTATGCTAATTTACTGCTAATTCTGAAGGGAAACAGCTAATAACTCAGCAACGGTGCCGACCGCGAAGATTCTCCGCAGCGACTTGATATAATTCTGTTAACGGCCAATCTCGCCACATACGAAACGTTAACACGTGCTATCGCGCCGCGTATCTGCGATACTATTATTGCCGAGACGGCCATATGCCGGCCGTGAAACGCCGCGAAATATCGCGGGCCGGTGGCCACCCAGTTACTTTCACGTGTTAACGCGAACAACACGGGGCTGGCCACGCTTCGTTCGTTCATTATGCGATCGCGTGTCTCCGGGACTCGCCCGATGCCAGAGATTTTCGTTTGCTCGTTCGGCAACACCTCGCGATCCCGTAACCCTTTCTTAGCGTGGTTGCCAGGAGAAAGGGGCAGGGCTAATTGCGGTTAATTGTGGCGTGCCTCGGGTCACGCTTGCGAAACTGTGACGAATTAATCGAACGTAATGGTTCGTGAAACGCGCGTTTGCACTTTGTATAAATATACTGGCGCTAAAATATGGGTCTTGGATCAAATTTCTGGGCACGTAGGATTCCGACGCAAGCAAATTTTGGGTTACGTGTGACGAAAATAGCAGGGTCGACCGTTTAAACACGCACGAGGACGGAAATGTCGTGTGCTTGTCAGAAATAGGATTTCGATATGCTTCGACTATATCAGAGCAGCGTGGTATGTCTCCGACAAGCTCATGCGCATACGTACGTAAACAGCATCTCGTATGTTGGACGACGAGTACGCGCGAGAAAAATTTCGCGAAATATAATTCATCTAAATATTTGTCTCTTTGTTTGTTTCTTGCCGGCTCTGTTCGCGAGCTCGTCTGACGAAAACGATCGAACTATGTAATATACTCTGTGAGAGATACGCGTGGTATCTGTAGCGTACGCAGCCGCGTTAATATTTACTACTGCAGAGAGTGTTTCGAGGAGAAACGCGTAACCGTGTAGGGGTATCGGATGTAATTCCGTCGGAGCTTTCTTTTCGCGATAGACAAGGAAGGGATGGAAAATCGAAGAGAATCGAGTAGAGGGGAGAAAGGAAGAAGAGCGGGGCAGAATGGGCGCGAAGGGGTTGCAGCCCGCGAACAACCGTTTAATCTGCGATCTACGGATCGGCTTCGCCGGCAATAGTTTCACACTTTACGGGGCTTTGGTATGCAAATGCGGCCGAAGAAACATGTGCAATATCTCGAAGGCTGGCCACCTGCCAGGTCTTATCCGTGTCGGTGTAGCTGCGCCGGTGCTAGCTTTCGAGCCATCCGGACATGATCTAACGCCACCGACTCGTTACCTGCTGCGCGTCCTGCATCGGTTTTCCAGTTATGCTAAACGCGCGAAAACATTTCCACCCTGTCGATGCCTTTTTACTCGCGAAAATTTCCGCATAGCTTATCCGATATCCTTCGACTGACAAATCCGAAAGCAAGAGCGTAATCGTGATTTTATCTCTCGATCGAGAGCATTGTATTTTATTCGCCTTACGTTGTCGATTCAGCGATGGGGCGAAGGATACGGGAGTTTTTTTTTTTTTTTGTTTTTTATTGGAAAAGTTGCTAAAGTTGCAAACTCTTGTCGAAAGAAATATTTCGACAAATGTTTTTCAATATCATGGTATGTAGCTCTTCGAAGCAAATAACATATATTCTCTTCCATCGCCAAAAAACGAAACGCTCAAGGCATTCGAATTAGACGAAACACCGCGTATATTTAATCTACTTTGCCCAGAAACAGCGTATCAGTTTATCGTGTTAATTAATCAAATGGAACTTTCGTTTTGTGTTACAGGTAAGGCAAGGCAAACGAAGTGAACGAATCAAATTACGGAAATAAACTGGCGGACAATGATTTCCACACGGTCGAACGTGATCACCTACTCGGTTGTTTTCTATGCGGCTAATTATTTAATGAAATGCATCGTCCTTGTGCGTCACCCGCGCAAGGCTGAATACGCAACGCGTTATAATTTATGATCAGGCCGTTTAACGATGCCCAGGAAATCAGAATGCATTTCCTGTAAATGTTTACGCGTACGTTGAAAGCGTCCATTAACGCCGGGATCCATTGGACGGCGCAAAGTCACTGTCCGGTGTTTCGTCAATCGATATGTCCCTCTTGACTGCGGATGGAACACGGCCCAACACTCGTAATTTCGGCCGGACAAACTGTTCGTCGTAGTCAGCGAAATCCGAACATCGCGTTTCGTCGATGCGACAACGAAAGAAAAAGAGAAAGAGAGAGAGAGAGAGAGAGAGACGGAGAGAAAGGATTTCGTTTCATCGACGTTCATTCGGTGAACTTGCACGAATTTCGACGTCTTCTCCTCTTCTTTGTCACGATGGCGCGACCGAACGAACGATTCAATTTAACCCTATTCAAACAGTGGACGTCGCGGATGTTCCTCGGGCGCAGTTCACGATCGCCGGTTGCATGGAAATCGTGGTTTGCATCCTGTAACTGTTTTCACCCGTACCGGGGCAATTATTAAAGCGCTTGATCAGCGAGGGTCCCGCGCTACCAGAAGCACTACAAGTTCGTAGAATTGTCGCGAAAGTTCGATGGGTACGTTTAATTGGGGCTGGTGCCGTGGCAATCCTGTGGAACTCGATAATGGTAGGAAGATTTTGAGAATATCGTTCATGGTTGATTCATTTAACAAGAGAAAACGGTCGTCCAATCGATTCGACGAGATTAATATTAATATAATATCTAAACGGGTAAGAAGATTGCCAATTAAATAGCAGGGATAAAAATTTCCGTCGTAAAAAAATTCCATTATTCCGAGTCCATTTGTTTATTTCCATTAATTTCCAACTATCGCGCAAACTCTTGTTTCTTAACGCTATTAGCACAATTAGACGGTCGCTGTTTCTCGGCCTCTTTCTCCTTCGAAGTTAAACAATGCTTCGGATACGCGGCTGAAATTCTAGCCAGCTAACCTTTAATGACTGTACTACTGTGCGAAGAGACATGTTCCACGGGCATTTGCGAAATCAATTTTACAGTGGCTCGTGCCGCTCGTAAACGGTTGCGAAATTGTGATGCGCGCACGGTGTCTCTGATTGCCATGGATAATGTCAGGCTGACCTATACCCGGGAATTCATGCTCTGTCATTGCCGAACGGGATTTCGATTATCTTACGGCCCCAATATCGCGTTACCGCTGCACATTTTCGTCGTAAATTTGCAAACTGAATCGATAGAAAATTGACGGTGCTCGTCGTACGAAGAAACTGTCCCCCCCCCCCCCCGAAATTTTCCTGTCTTCTTGAGAATCTCGAAATCGGTCGACGATCAACACGTACGGTCATCGAAATAAAACTGGTCGAATTTTCTTTGCTATTTATTTCATCTTGCCTTTTCCCAGCTTATTGCTTATTTGCGGTATTCCAGAGGCATTTTATATTTCGAGGAAGATTAGGAGTAATTATGGATACGTGGATGAGGCGAGAGTAATACGTGGATATAAATGTCGACCGAGTAATTATTAGACGCTTCCACGGTTAGATCTCGATTAACCACGGAATGACAGTGATCATCGATGATTCAGAGCGTGTAATTGCGGTTGTTTTGTCTCGTGATCGCTGAGCTCGTGAATAATCCTAGCGATTTACGGCGATAAGGTGAATTCTCGTGTAACGTCGATAGAACGACAGTTCTATTCGTGCGTTCGTACGCTATTAATACGTTTTCTAGCTTCCGACGCGTTTCATTTTGTTTCTCGAATTCTTAATGGCGGCGATTTTCTCTGGCGTATCGTTGATCGAGGAAAAGAAACATCCGGGATATTCGTGAAACGTGAGACGTATTTCCTGTCTCGGAGATTCCGATTGAACGTTGAAGAAAAATAAAACGTAATACTCTAGACGAGTGATCGTTTCTAGTTCGTTAAAAGTTCGTCATTGTATGCTGTTAATAATTACGATTACGTTGAAAGTCGATGTCACCCGAAACACCGAATCAATCCCTAATCGATTTATCATTTATCCGCTCGTTGCAAAACTTTCTTCGCCGGATACTTGGATCGTCGGATAATAAAATTGAATTATTAATTACGCGAATGATGGGTAAAACTACGAGGAGAAAGCTTCTTACCGTAAGAAGATCTGATTCCGCGAAAGCGGTTGGCAAACGGAAACGTTGAAACATTAAAGAAAACTCGTAAACTCTTTTACGAATAAAAGATGTATATTCTTTCTTTTCCTGTCGTTTAGTTTTACACGATGACTCGAATTATCGAGCAACCGGTATGATTATTTAAGCAGCCCAACGCGAAATTCTTACGCGCGACTGCGTAGCCGAGTTGATTCGTTAATGGTAGAAATTTAATAGAAAGTGCGGCCAATTCTGGTTGAAACTTACGAAAAAAAATAAAAAGAAAAAAAGAGAGAAAAAGAACGAAATGGCAATGGAAAGGAAGCAGACTTTCGAGTGCTTTCAGTCGTTAACGAGATACACTACGCAGAAGCATTATCGCGAACGTGATGTCAATCGAACGGTCGGCAAAAGTTACCTGCTACGTGTGAAGTGAAACGAGTACAAGTGGAAAAGTGGCAGAACGAAACTCGTGGACGCAGCCAAAGTCTATGCCGCGATTCGATACTTTTTTCCTCGTCTGACCAGTCGCGCACGTATCTACTGTTGGACGAAGTTCTCGCTTCTCGCGAGCCTAGGACCTTTTAATCGCATCGATTTCGACCTTTGAAACGATAAAAGAACCGGCGAAAGAATCAGCCGTCGAAAATTCGCCGGAAGCTTTAATTTTAATCGGTAGCCAGGCGGACTTCTCCCGCGGCTCTAAACGAGTTTCGTTAATTGCGGCGATTCTGAAAAGTTTCCCACGTGAAATTGCGTCCCTCGCGACTGAGTGCTTCAACGAACCTGTTTTTACTGCGATATTTGTACACGAAATTTGCGACGCGGAGGAAGGGAAGGGAGAGAAAAAAAAATTAGAAACGAGAAGAAAAGATAAAAAGAGGAAAAACGTTCCCTGGACAATCCCAGAGATGAGAAAGTTCTCGCGAAAAATTTTGCGTACCGGCGGCTATTTCGCATACCTCGTCTGCGAGCCTTGTCGACAAATTAAACGGTGAGTTGGTTGAAAGTTGCTCGCACGAACTTATAACGATAATTGTCGTTATTATGTCGTCGAGTTGCCTCGAAGGATTTCGAAGTGCTCGAAACAGGGAAGCAGTTAAGACGCACGGGCGTGGGTCGGCCGGTGACAAGTCGTTTTAAACTTTTCTGACAATCGAATGAATTTTCCCGGTGAGCGGCTGCGCCCGAGTCTCGTTTCACCGACGTTAACGACCAGAGGAAACTCGCTGGATTGTTTTTCCGTCGGGTGCGCCGATCGGTCGATCTTCGCGGATGGAAAAGAAACGGAAAGCTGGTCGTGGCACGTGTTCTCGATACCTACGGACGTGATTATTCTCCGAACGAAAGAAGGCGACAGGATCGACGTGCCTTAATAGGATTAATTAGTCCGGCTGGCCCGTAAATACATTACGTTCTCGCCGTTAATTCTTTTCGCTGGGGACATTTTTTTTTTTTTTTTTTTAGAGCAATGGGAGATAACGAGAAATACGAAGCTAGATAGATACCAGAAGTCGGCATTCTCTCTCGGTCAGCTAATCGGTCTTGTAGATTAGTAAATTCTGGATCGTTTCTCTTTCTTTATTCCTTTCGTTGCTCGAACATGTACGAACGAAACGATCGCTTAAATCTGGGTCACCGACATCTTTGCCTGACGCTGCTCCTTACTTTGTTCGTTCTTAAGTTTGACAAAAAAAAAAAAAAAAAGAAAAAATCAGAGAAGGAAAGAGAAAAATACGAAATGTGCAAAGAGTAAGTTACGTAGAAATTGCTAACACACAAACATCGTTAAGAAGAAACATAGTCATCGTCGAGCGTACAAAGGAGAAAAAGTTCGACGAACTCGAGACGCACGCTCGGGCTACGTACGTTGCATATGAAATTGGATTAGGTTTCAAATGCGTCGAGGGAAGCCCTAGAATCGGTGGTAATAGAATATCTGTTCTAGTTAGTCGGCAAATACTCGTCGAGCGTGTCGGTGTGCGTCTTCGAACCGTCTTTATGGACCTTCCTCGATTGCCGTGGATTCCGATCAATTATAATTAATTCCGAGCATCGGCATCGTTCCTCGATCACGTGCGTTAATCGGAACAGTTTCATAGAATCACGAGCGGTACCTGTTTATCAGCGTACATAGAGATTTGAAAGTGTAAAGATGTACAGTACGCGCAAAGTATGTAAAAGTAGATAAAATATTTAAATTAATTAGTGGATTGTCAATTATCAGTCGATTGTCAATATATCGTTTAGTTAAGTATATCGATCTTAAACAGTCGAAATATTCGATATCGTTCGTCTTTGGTTACAACGAAGCGTTAATTTCCCCGGGAGCGTTCTATTTTCAAGCGACATCGGTCCGAACAGCGACATAAATTGGATAATAAATCTCAATGGTCCTGCCGGTGTTAGACGCAGCCGCCCCACGAAACTGCATTCATCCTGCGCGTTGGTCGACGCTCAGAAATCGCATCCACTCGATGCATAGGTCTGCAGTTTCGCGAAGTGGCGCGATCGAGGCAAGGTCCGTTCTCTGTGCACGATATTTCGAAGGTTCTGTGGCCTAAAGTGGTCAGAGACCGCGACGTCTTGGTCCGTCAGAGATTGCTCTTCGTCTCTCTGGCCTGCTACCTCTTTCACACCATTTCGCTCCTCCTACACAGCTTGCATACGCATACATACAGGTTCAGGTAGGGAAACGTCGAGAGAGATCGTTATAACGATTCCGCCACCAAACTACCTGTCTTGCGGTGTAAACGAGTTTCAGCAATTACAGGATCAACTGTACGAGGAAGTTTCTCGAATACGGATACTCATAGACGATCTACGAGCTGTTTTCGGATCACTTGGAAAATTGATTACCGAGAGAGAGAGAGAGAGAGAGAGAGAGAGGGGGAGAGAAGGATCGACGTGCTGCTTGATGCGTACTCGTGATCTTCTGGACAATTGCGAAACCTTATTCGTATGTCACTCGACGATCTCTTTGTGCGAATATCTCGAAAAAGGTGGAGAAGATGGGGAAACGAGGTTGCTGCTGAACCGTTTGATCTATTAGTTAATAAAGGGGTGGAAAAAGTTATGTCTGCGAAAGCGGCGACAAAGAATGGTTTAGAAGAAAAGATATAGTTCGAACGAAGAGGCTGTTCGACGCTTGAAGCTGTAAATTCTAGGAGAGCGTTTCATCGAAAATCTGGTCCGCGCCGGTATTGCGACTATTTCATAATCTATTTGCATAATTCGATCGATCAGAAGCTATTCGTAATATTTGATTCGCATTGATCTCCATTTCGCTTCACCAAGTAGTGGACCATCAACGAGCCGTTAGGTTGGTAGACGTGTTCGCGCCGAATGATCGACACTCCGCGGCGAGATGCATTATGCAATTGCAATCCCAGGAATCCGAGCGGTTACGTCCCTTGTTTAGCACCCGCATCCATCGTGTAATTCAACCGGCAACGTCTAAGCGCGCTGTATTTACGAGTAAGCCAGCGAAACGGAGGAGCGTGGCAACCGCTGGATCGGATTTGTCGTAAAGACAGGAAAAGCCTGTCATTCGGCCGACATCCTGGTGTCAGCAACCGCTCGAATACACGAGAGTTAGCTCTCGGCGTAAAATTACTATTTTATGCCAATTTCGGTACATGAAACTTTTCCGAACGAAATTTTCTGTTTCGCTTGGAGCTCGTCGATCATTCGAAATTAATACGGTATATACGTGTTTTATTCAGATTCCGTCCATTTTTTATCACGCAAACGAATTAAATAGTTTATAAGTTAACATTCCAGACACTTACACCTCTGCTCAAAATTCTTACGGCATCCATCTCTGTTAAAACTTGGGCAAGAACTTGGTGAGAGAGACAGAAATTTTTAATTAAATCGGTGATATATCAGAATAGAATTCTCTTTTTTCCTCTGCATTTCAGCTTCGCGCCGATTTCTCTTTACGATGTTCTTACTTTCGTCCAATTTTACAACTGTTAAAGCTAAACTAAAGTTAATTTTATAACCGGCCGACCGAAACTTTCAGAGCGGACGTATTTTAACGACGAAATGAAATTCGAATCCGAAAAGTTTTCTATTCTCGCGTTTCAATCTCCATTCCCGAAAACGTGCTGCAGAAACAACGCTACCATTTCTCTCGTTTCTTCCCGCGATTCAAATGGAACGCTCGCTACGAAAACAAAAAGCTAATGGGTATCGAGAAGACGTAGAAGGCCAAACGCGACCGCGATGTAGTACGGCGATGGTTTCCTCGCGCAAGAGGCCTCGATACGTCGTAAGAATCTATTTCGTTGCGAGTCTTCGTGCTCGAACGAAGCCTGAACCATGCACGTCGTTAATTGGGTCAATTGTTATCCACTGAAGGTTCGAGTAGACAAACTCGCGACACTTTTTACGAGCGATCGCGAGACAACTATCGATCCGTGCCGGTAGTTTGCTAGTTATTAACCTGGCATTCAAACGTTTTGAGGATTTATTGATCCGGACAGCGGTGGCCGGCAGTAAATTTACGTTAGCGCTGCGAAAAAGCTGCGAACGTTTTTAAAGTTGGTTCAGGACGAAATAAAAATCCGGCATGGCGAATAGAGACGAGCGAGCTCAATAATAGCGAAATAAAAATTTCCAACGGATTATATGGATTCTTTGCTGGACCGTCGTTTTATATAAGAATCGTCCAGAGGCTTTAGACGAATCAATATTTATGACACGTTTTATTACCATCGAAATTGGCTGGACGGTTGTTAAAGCATCCACGTCGTAAAATTCGACGCGCAATTATTCCACGAAGAAACGACACCTTTTATGCAGCGCTGTCACGAGTCGCCAATTTTCCAAGACTTGCATGTTCCAGCCTTCTTTCAACTATTTTATCGCTCTCGCTAATTACGAGTGTCGCGATGTTTAATCCTCGATGTTCGAACAAACGAAGACGATAGGTTATACGATAAGTGATACATGTGTTAGGTAATTGTACTCGACGCACCTTTCCATTTCATATCTTTATCGTAGTTTTTTCGAACAAAGATTCTATGGACTTTTCGTTGCGCGATATTTCGGTCTTACTGTTGTTCGTAGACGAGACAGGGACGAGCTTTGGACAGTAAAGTGTGAAACGCGTCGTATAAATTGGCGATAAACATTTACACTACGGTGCGGAGAAATGATAAAATTTTACGTTGCAGGAAGAGCGAATCGAAGCCGATTGATAGGGAACAGACCCATCGGGAACCTGGGCAAATTAAACACGGTCACGTAAACGCGTTTATATGTAGATGCATGGTGCTTTCGCGGAAAATTTCACCGCCGAGGGTATCGTCGTTCGGGGCGACCGGTAATTGTTTTCGAAGAAAGTTTGCATAATGCTTCTTCGATAATGCGTGCACACGTGCCACGTACGCCAAACTGCAGCTGTATAATTTTACAGGGCCGTAAGGAAGCGACTATATCGACAATGTCGCGAAAAAAAGCGAGCTAATGACTGCCATAAGACTGCACGATCTTTTATGGGGTTAAAGGAAATCTTGCTTGGCTTTATTGCGCGCCATCGCGGCAAATCCCCGTTTGTATCTCGATACTGTTTATACTTTGAATTTGTTCCGAATGGAGCGTAATAAGGTTCGAGTGGTTAATAATTTAGAAACGAAATTACATCGATCTCGAAGAAAATTGTAACGTGACCGTTGATGCGAGCCAGAGAAATTTTATTGGCTTTGTCGTAGGTCAGGGTAAATTTCTATCTTCCTATCAACTGAGTTTTTGGAAATGCGAACTCTAACGGGGTCAAAAGTGGGTTAAAATTTTTCACAAGGTATACCAATATCCTACGAGTTGCTAAAGTTGAGAACGTGAAATTTCGCGTACGAACTTCTCATGAAGAATAAACGCTCCTTATGGAGATAAAAAGGAAGCAAGTTGTTTACTCAAAGGATAACCGTATCTTCGTAACCGCTGAAGCTGGAGCTTTGGGGTTCGGCAAAGAAACTTCACATTGAAGGTAAATAAACTCGTGTTTGAGCGCTTTTTCGAAATTCAATTCGCAGATGGTGCTCGAACAGAGGATAACAAACAAAAATTGTCATAGAAACAAATACGGTGCGGACGAGTCAGTCTGCTGATTAAACATAAAGAGAATGACGTTGACATCAATTAATCTTTCTCAAGCGCGATGTAGATCCTCGCGCTGGCAAAAGGAAATATCTCAAAGAACAAAATCAAAATTAATTGAAAAAAAAAAAGAAAAAAGAATATAGGTATCGTTGATCGTCATATGCAAAAGATACGTAGATTCTACATATGGATTCTAGAAAATATCTCGCCAGTCTCGGAAACGAACGTCAAAGATAATTTTCTCGCGAACGACCGCGAATATCAGAAATATCCAAAAAGCGGAAGCCTCTAGTTGGTAATTAGACGCGGCGGAAGTCATTTTCTAGGTATAATTGGGCTTAAAAGCGATTCGGTGAAGCTCTTTTTGGTTGGCCGGATAATCCGCCGGCCGGGCTAAGAGGGAGAGAAGAAAAAAGAGAACGAACGATTTAGATCCACTTGAACGAGAATTCTAGTTAGCCGAGCTGTAGATAACCGGCGAACCGAAAACTGAAAATGACACGTGGAAAGAGATTCTCTCGCTCGGTTCCTCGTTCGAGATCACGCGCCAGCACGGCCTATTTCAATACGATCTTCCCCTTTACGAGCCGTTGCGTCGCGCCGCGTCTCGTCATTTTAATTTTACCATCTAATTTACGCCCGAAAAACCGACGATCGGAAAACAGAAGCGTCTTTTATCGCGCGATTTTTATTGCGCGCTTTAATTGCAGCAAAAGCTTAAAGGATATCGCAGGAAAAAGTTTTCGTTCGTAGTAGTTTAACTTTGACGAGTACGAAGTTGATAAAAAGATTACTATCTTTTAAAAACTTGGCGTGACTGATCTTTGATAAAAAAAAAAAGAAGTATTCGGCATTTGATCGCGTTGCGTTTGTCGCTTAAAATATTCTATATCCAGCGGAGAAATCCTCTGAAAATTGTAACGGTTTAAAGCGTTTATCGTTATCGGGAATTCTACGAAGCGACAGTCAGCAGCAAAAAATCCTGAAATCTACCGGAAGAAAGATCGTTTTCGACAAATCTTCGTTATTATTCTGTCAATTTTCTAAAACCACGTATAAATCCAGGGGATTCGTTTCTCGACGAAGAAATCGCAGATATATTTGCAACGGAGTAATGATACAGACGTTATCATTATTTCAAGGGATTTATACGATGAAGAACACCGGCAGATCACGCACGGTGCTCGTTAGTTTCATGCAGCTAGATATATTTCTATAAACACCGCGTTCAATACCGTGGAAACCGGTGCGCGTGAATTAATATCTGCCGCGATATCGTTGAATCCCATCGAAGCGGTCGATCGAAGAATCATTGTCGGATTATTCGAGGAAACATACTACCACGCGGAGATCTCGTCCGGAATCGAACAGCAATTAGTCGATCCGCCTTAACCGCGCTCCCAATTAGTGGAAATTTAAATTCATGACACCATCTCGAACGGGCTTTGCACACACACACACACACACAAAAACATACACACACACACCGATGTATGGTCGTTCTCTAAATATTATTCGTAGCTGAATTCCGTTCACGATGTTTCAGATTTCTACGATTCGTGATACGTTTAGGATGCGTTAATGAGTTTCAGTTTAGTAGAAAGAGTAAATCGCGGAATCGAGGGATCAAGAAGATTTTTGGAAGTGGAATTTTCAATCGACGATTTACGATGGACTTTTTCAAATTATTTCATCCGATGTTACGAAGAAAATTCGTTTTAATTAGTAAACTCATAGGAAGAGTACAATTACCGCTGAAGAAAGGGTTTCGAAATTATTCTGAGACAGAAAACATTGTAAAACGTATTCAGTCCCGTTAATTTCAATGGAAAATACAAAGGATGTAATAAAATAATTTGAAATTAACCTGGCCTCTCTGGAATTATTTCATTCAATTATTTAAATTACATCTTTCGCAGAACTTTGTTATAACAACGTTCTGCAGCAACGTTTGAAAGTTTCTGAGGAAACAACCGTTTCGTTTGATTTATTAAATTATGAGTCCGTATGATCTACAAAAGCGTAGCGTAAACGTTTTGTTAAGAAGCATTTCCATTCAAATTTTTCCTGCTTGCGAGCGCGCAACCTTTAATTACGAATTTGTAATTCGCTGCTAAATAAATCCCAAAGGATCGGTTATTTCGAACATAAATTTCAACCCGTTATTTTCCCTCCTGTTTGTTTAACTAGCCTTCGCGCTTTGTGCCAGAAAATGCATTCCCTCTTTTGATTGGAACTTGTCAAGGATCGTTCTTCGTATTTTTCAGCCTGCGGCCCTCTTTTATTTTATCGAATTTTATCTTTTCTCTCATTAACACGAGGTTACGCGCGCGCTTTATCCAGGATCGACGATACAATAGATACTCCTTTCTTTTTTTTTTTTTTCTTCATACAGATTCTGGTAAATACACGCGAGCCATTCCGCGAAAAATTCTATTCGTTCTAATGGATAAATTCGGTAGATTGAATGGCAAACAGCGCATGTATTAATCAGAATTCACGCATAATGTATGATAACGGGCCCTCGTGCTTCAATCAGCGTACGTACTCGAAATATCGGTATATTGGCAGTTTGCCAACAATTCGATTCGATCGTTTCCTACTTTTTTCTCAATTTCTCTCCTCTACAGTTGCCCCTGTTCCTACCTCGCGTCGTAAAACCTTTAATACCGCTTTGACGATCGTAATAACGTTGCCGGCTAAGGTAACGCGAAAATAAAATCCGTCGGCTAAAAGTCTGTGTGCTGTAGATTACGCGAAATACCCTGAATATTTGGCGATAATCGATTGATTATGTCGCGTTTTACGCGAGAACGATATTTCACGGTTCTGTTTAGCGTTTAAAGCTAACTCGGCGGATTCAGGATTTCGAGCTTGGCTGTTTCTAAAATAAATTGTTGAAACAACATCGGTCGTTTAATCATTCGCGAAGAAATGTAGTTTGTAACGAATCGAAAGCCTAGTTTCTCCGTTTTATTTTATAACATTTCTCATCGCTCTTTTACAGTTTCGAATCAACATAACCTCAATCCCTGCCACAACGATGAGCGAAGACTGTTCAATGCAGCATAGTGAATAATATTTAGAATTGCAATAAAAAGACACCGTTCGATCCGCACTAAAAAGGAATCGTGACGACGAGCAATATTTGTTCGAGAGACACGGAGAAACACATTCGTAAGAACGCAGATCGAGAGCGCAAAATGTTCCGCGCCATTTTTCCGTTCGGTAAGAGTAAAATGGTGGCGAACGCTGGAAATCGACCGTCTCACGGATCGGGCGCGAGGAAACTCATTTCCTTGATGTGAAATCGAGCGGTGGCCGGGTCCAAAAACGATCAACGATAGATTTTCCGAACGCTTTGGCCTCTGTCGGCGATCGAATGATCCCCCGGGCTTGGAAACACCGAGAATAGGGGCAGTGGCGTGAATCGAGCTAAGGGCGGCTGGCAAACATCGCATCTGCTTGGGCCATTTCCTTTCGCCATTACGATCTCGTTCCGCTGTCCGTCTCGACGAGCTCTCTTCGTTCGATCCGCTTTCTCTTCCACGTATCGATTTGCATTCGATGCACGCCTACACCTAACACACGTACGCGTGGTTAGAGCACCACGGCCGGACCAATCTCTTTTCGCACGCTCCAAGGGCTTCCTTTCACGACGATGATATTTCAGGAAGACGGAGCAGCGACTAGACATCGTTCCGTTATAAAAATGTCCACGTGGACGTACGACATTGTTCGACACTGTTACCAGAAGCACGACGTTGGTGTCGCATTAACTGGCTGGCATTTTGATAGTCAAGTAGCATCGCTATCTTTGCCGATTCTTAGAGCTAATTTCTTGAAGCGAATCACTATCACGAAGAATTTTATGTTTCACGAAGCGAGTTACGTAGGCGAAACGTAAAATCCTGACGAACGCTTAACCAGATAGCGAAGCATTGTCGCAATAAGACTCGTTGCCAAAACGAGAATGCGCTCCTGGATCATCTTCTTTTAATTTTTTCGTCGTTAGATGGGAAAGGCAAAACGTCACGCGACAGCGTGGGACGAAGTTGTGCAATCTTTTGAATGGGAGATTCTTTTTTCTCACCGAACGTGATTGATTACGTGTCGTTCGACTTGTCTAATGCAATGCGGGTCAGCCAGCGAGTCACAGTTACGGGATATTCTGTGGCAAGCTGCCGTGAGTCATCTGGTTTTTGAATGGTTGGTTTAAAAGCGACGCTGTCTGAAGTTTTACCCCGTATTAGAAAAATTAGTCGCGTCTTCTGAATTTCGAGAATAACGCACCCAGACACGTTTTCAATCAAATCGATATCTCTAAAATATCCTTCAAATCCGTTCATCCGCTATCAAGCTGAGAAACGGAGTTCTCGAAGACGAACATAATCCAGAGGAACTCTCCACGGTCTGACAACGCTGTTCCATTTCCACTGTCAATGACATCCATCAGCCCAACAGCTCTTTTGTCGCGCGGTGTCCTTTAACAGTATTGCCTTCGCTCTCTGGAAAAATTCTAACGGATACTGATTTAATCCTTTCCTTTGCTCGCGGAGAAACGGTCGGCTCATCGATTCGATCTATGGCGTCATCACCAGACTGCGGATATTTATTCACATTTTTACGGATATCGAACATTCGACCTTAAGCGTTTTGTACATTTCTGTATATCGTATATATTATCTAAGTTGTTACATATTTAAGATCCTCGCGAATGAACGAATATCATTCTCAGCTCGATTATTACGAACGTTTCACACGCGATAAGATCGGTGTATTTTCACGATCGAGTATATACGAGTATATATCGAGTTTATACTCTGGTTGCATAGTTGGCGTCGTAAAAGTAGAGGTATGCATAGAAATGGTAGAGCGTTCTTCCGTTGGCCCTCCACTATTTCTCATTTCCCGCTGTCGTCAAGGTAAAAATACAATCCTCCCGCTGCTACCATCGAGACTTGCTCTCCATCAATATCGTCGTTCTTCTCTTTCTATTTTCTCAGCAATTTCTTCGCGACCGTCATCTCGGCGCCTGCCGATTCCGATCACGGAATCGCGGTATCCTTCGTTCGCGCGCGTCTGCCATTCGTCGACTGCGAGGCTGCAAGTTCGCGCAAAAGATTACAGGATGAAGAAAAATAAGCAGCATTCTCTATTTTATCTGGCATTATGACGAATACGGGAAGAGAAATCCTCCTGATCTTCCAATCAAATTCCTTCGTCGAGATGGTCGAAAGAATGTCGTGTATTTTTCCGAATTTTTCATTCTGTTATCTGTATTCGGCCGTAATGCGTGACATTCGAGACAAAGGTTATTATAGAGTCTTTCGTTGGCCCAGGTAATTGGAGGAAATAAACGTTTCTCGTCGACGAAGTTGTTAGCGAAAGTTCGATGGCCGGTAAAGTTTCCTTAGAAAATATAAATATTGTACTCGAAGCTCGTCGTTAACAAAATCTACTTAACTTACTTTTATCACTGTTCTCCGATACTCTGCTGCGGATTCTTCTATACGAAGTTTTATCATCGCGGCTCGCATCAAACTAAGTACCCGTCATAAAATTATACAAATACCTCGTAGCTAGCACGCTATCCATTATGTTCAAAATTTTTATCGACTCGACAAAGGTGAAATGCGCGATAATTTTCGACGAGACAGGAAGTTTATCGCGTGGGATCTGCCAAGAAAATTACCGCGGTCCATATCTTGCGACATCGATTCGCAATACCGTATCCCGTATAGCTCTGCATTCATCATGTACCGATGGCATCCATTATCTCTCGCGTACTGTCTTATTTACAGAATCCTGTCAGTGCGGCTCTTCTGGAGCCCTCCGTGCTCACCCTTCCCACATACGTCATCCTCCCTCTTAGATATGTCCGACATATCCTAGCGTTGACGGCAGGTAATGACGTGCATTCGAATCCCTGCTAAGGAGAGCCGGATGACAGAGACGAATAATGGTATAATAATTAGATCGTGGCACGATAGTGTCTACGTTGGCATAGATAAAGAACCGTTGCATTGGAAACGGTGAGATATAAATCGAACGTTACGAACGCTTTGTCAATTAAATCTATAAAACCTCGTACTTTTGCATCGTTGTGTCAGAGAAATATCTAGATCAATCGCCAAGATTATATTTTAGAAAGAGAGACCTACGGTTCGCAATGAAATCCCAACCCCTTGGCTCGCGATCGTAGTTCTAATAATTATTCGACAAAGGCAGGTCGTATTTTTGTATAGAAAAGAAGAAAGCATCGTTTCGACTGTGGCATTAGCTTCCACTCTCCACGCACAAGATTTCTAATTAAAAATTACACTCGACTTTTCGATATTTCGCGTCAGCCACGACGATACGATAGCGAATATCCAACAATCGTTAAGCTAGGCTAGCGGAAAAGTCAAACTGCGAGGTGTAAAAGAATTTATGCGTATCCTGGTTTAAATCGAAGCAATGAACGATATTTACGATACTTACGAGTGAGTAACCCTTAAGAGCCGCGTCGTGCCACGTCGAAAGTAGCACAGTAAGACAGAGGGGACTCGAAGAAGCGAAGATCATGGGCTGAACGAGCACGTCGTAAATTGAAGGATGTCGTCCCGTCGTCCGTCGTGGGATTCTCTGGATCGACGCGTCTCGAGAAGGTTCTCTCCAGTTTTCTCCATGCCCGTTGCTCCTTATCAGAGACATCGACGGTATCCCGGCGTTGACAGGTAATGACGTGCATTCGAACGTCGGTAGACGCGTTCAAACGACAAAGACGGACAGGGAACTGGGGCCGGCGGACGCTAGGGCGGGCAAAGGGGGAGCCTCGTTACCGGAACAACAGACGTAACCGCAATCCATCGTAGGACAGAACCATGCTTCCTAGCCTGGTCGATAAGTCAATGCACCCACAATACCCATCGACAGGGAGAAGCCACCTAACTGCAGGACTACCGACCGATCCTTGTCTCACGAACTCGGTTTCACCTAGTCCCCAACTACGTGACTGCCTCACGCAGTCCTCGCTCCACTGCGCGCCAGACACGAGCCGCACCTGTACATTCGTGTTCAGCCGTCGAGCTGCTGCTGCACAGAACGAAGATACTTGGCGCGGATCAACGAAATTCAATAGCGAATGGCATAAATGCGGTGCTCTTTGTGCGACGATACGTTTGAGCAAAATGTCGCTAATTGGATGGCATTTCGCCGCTGTGAGTTTTTGTCTCTTTCATACGGATAAATATTCACGATTTTTGAGCTTAGAAAGGAATTTAGTAGAAATATTCTGGGATATAGTATTTCAAGCGATCCAATTTGTCGTTCAAAGGTACGAAATTCGCCCGAATATTTCTATTACCTTTTCACATTTCTGGCCAATTTTCATCCTTTCAACGTGGAAACTCATTGATAAATACCTTTACGAAGAATATCTTCAGAGAACATCGAGAACTTTCGTCGAAATTATCACCACGATGGTTACCAGTTCGGCGTGTTTCTTCGTAAGACAGTTTCTAAATGGAATTGTATTTTATACCGCGCGATTTCGACCTGATTTGGTGAGAAAGGTATTTTCCTCGGTATTGTTAGAAGAATTTGTCGAAACTCGGAACACAGCGAGTCTTTTTCCAGTTGAATGGCTTCGATGTAAGCTTTCGCAGGCTCCGAGAGGTAGGTTCGTCTATTGGACATATAATTTCGATGTCTTCCACGATGTCTCTCAACCCAATTTGGTAAAACGTTTCACGAATGTAGCCGATCGACGGTGAATCGAGTATTCGAGGGTGAGTGAACCACGACAATAGGGCCATGTTCGATGAACTTGGACGACCACGTCGGATCGTACAAGAGCGTCGCTGAAATGGAATACATCGCACTTTTTCATCTTTTTATTATTTTCTTTTCTTTCTTCGCCGCTTGCGTACCATAGGAACTTACAATTGCTCGTTGAAAATAAATCTTACAAACGTAATAGACAACTTTCGAGGCCTATTCCGAGCATTTCGAAACTGATATCGAAACTGGACGTTTCAATGTTCTGACGCAAGAGCGTGTCTTCGACCAGACAGTTTCATTTTACTTGCTTGATCAAGGATGGGACCTGTTCTACTTGTTCGATCAGGAATGGTCTACATTCTACTTGTCTAACTACGAATAATACCTGTCTGGGCGGCCACTGATAGTCCTTGTTCTACTTGCGTGGTCTAGAATGCTCTCTATTCTGCTTGTTTAGTTAGGGGTGGTTACGTTTGTCCGATCGTGGATGATATATTCTACTTACGAAACCATGAATATTAATTCCAACGTATTCCGTATCATTAACGACCGAAATATTTCCTACGCTACCGAAACAACAAAGTTCCTAATCTACCGATTATCGTAAAATTAAAAATCTCAACGTATCGCAAATTTATCTGCCAGAATTCTGAAATGTCTGGCAATTTTCCAAGCGTAATGCGGATTCCAGAATCTGAAATTAGTATTCTAAAACGCTCCAGATAATTTCTTGCGGCAAGATACCAAATCCGAATGAAAAATAAATCTTCCTTTAAAGCAGACGAACGTGGTCGGCTAATTAAATTACGAAATTTAATTAATGTTTGCGTTTTGATTAATTAAACGACAAAATCGACGGGCGCACCCAGTAAAAGACAGGAACGACGACTACGTAGTTACGCAAGCAGAGAGAACGACAATTATTGCGGCAAACGTCATCTCGACATGCCGCTTAAATACGTAATGGTAGCGGGGCCAAGGTTCAGGAGCAGCCTTATTACTTCATATGGATTAATTTGTCGTATCTAAGAATGCGAGTGCCTATGTACGAGTGGGAATCTTTTTCCCGCCTCTTTACTAGCTGGACGACCTTAATTAGTCTTAATAGTTCACGGTGAAACACGAGACGTGGGTGGATGTATCGTAATCAATTTCATTTATGGCAAAATTTCATCCATGTCACCGAAGCGAACATAACCAGAGGGCATTGATATGCAATATTCGCAATGAAATATCATGGCATGCTGTTACAATACAGTAACATTTATTGTGATAAATTGTTATACCGTTGTTATGCAACAACAAATCATTACCGTAGTAAAAGCTATACCAAATTCGTAATTTATCTCTACTTCGTTACGTACGTACGACAGTCGTATCGATTGTATGAAAATCAACAATAATAAATAAGGAGCGTTAACGATCCAGCTTTCGTTCTTGAAAGAACTATTTTAACCGAGTTAAAATTTACCGAAGAAATAACCGAAACGCGGAGAACAAGGATTTATTGAAAATTTGTCAAACTTACGAATCTAAGATCTATCGAGGATTTCCGAGACGTAAACATTTTTAGATTTTCGGTAGAACGCGGGGTCAAAAATCTACGGAAAGGTTCGATTATCGGGTCCGATCGTTTGCGAGATGTTTCGAAAGATAAGTCGAGAACGATGCGTCCAAGAACGTTGGAGGAAGGCTGCAAGGAAAAGGATATCGTTTGGACGACGTGGGGGCAGTCGTTCCGTAGGTATCTCTCGCGTTCGCGCTCGGTAAAAAGATCTTTTTTGTGTTTGGCCGTCTCATTTCCGGTTGGTTGATCCTTCGCCCCGCATTTGAATGACATCTAAAGAATGGAATCCACGAGCATCGTCGGTTGCCACCATGGCAACGAATCGTACGGACTACGAGCAGAACGATATCGATACGCTTGGACAGCTTCGCGAAGGAGAACTCCCTATCGAGAAAGATCGACGAGAAAATAAGAGATCCGGTGTTCTGGTAAGTTTCAAGGTTACGTAGTGCCTGCTACCGTCCTTCGTGTTACCGCAAGTTGCAAGTAAAATAACGTTTCAAGTAGAGCAATCGATAATTGGCATCGAGAATGCAGTCTATGGTCTACTTTTAAATCTTATATTTGTAGAAGCATAATTAATTCGGTAAGGAAAGAAAAGGGAGGAAGAAGGACTATTGATTACGATATTCCAGTCGAATCGTTGATTAACTCGCTATTGGGCTACAGACTTTTATGCAAATTCATAAATTTCCACCGACAGCTGAGAGATGGAATTTAAATAACAGGTTTTTTTTCCGTCCGTAAGTGCTTCGTTTTGTGTATTTCGTACGTATTTTCATATTAAGTATTACGTGGCTGCGTATTTAAAATCTGAAACAAATGCATTTGCGATCCATCGACTATTAATCCGCGAATTACCACGTTGCGACCTCGCAACTTCCACCAAGTCGCAACAGCGCACGGTATTCCGTGACACAGCGAGCAAAGTTCGAACGCTGAAAGTCGGTCGAGTAATAGAAGCCGAGTTCGGACCTTATTGCACGAGGAGAGTAACACTTTGCCTGTAAGACAGCCGATAATTCGAAACGCGGTTACAGGATCGAAACTTCGAAGGAGATTTCTCTGCATTGCAGAACAATTCCTCGTGACCGTTGAGGGGGCTTCACGTGGCGCCGCGCCGCGCCTGCCACGTCTCTGCGTCGGCTGCTAAATCGTGATATACATGCAAATTTCGACGATGCATGGGACTACGAAACGGAACTTTGACCGCAATTACGACGTCGGATATTGAATATCGTAATGCGCCACCTCCTCCACGCTCGTGTAGAAACTGGTCGGATCGGTTACGCCCACGAAGAAATTCTGGCGAACTTTATAGAACGTGCCGCGTCCCGGGGCATCCAAACCGCTATGATTCACGGGACAGCGGGGACTAAAGTCCGCCTTGGAAAAACCGCCACGAGTCTGGTCAAGATACCAGAGCCATTCTCTCGCACCCGTCGAGACCGGGCTGAAAATAGGTTTCGCAAATTTGTGACGGAGCCGCGAGACTCGTTTATAGAATGGAAGATCGAACCGCGCCCCCCCCCCCTCCCCGTAAAGCCCAGATTTCATCGTAAACGCGGACGTGTTGTTTCAATGGGTTCGCGATGGAGTTGTTTCGTTGGTCTGGAAGACGCGAATGTTTGTGTTCTCTAGAGAAACTTGATGGTTCTCGGTTTAAGATCAATGAATTTTTTTGAAGACCACGGAAAGAGAGTCGAGAAGGAAGAGAGACCGAGAAACTCCCCTACGAGTGTTTTTTCGACGTTTGTTTACGGGACAACTTTCCGTTGCTTACATTTCGCACCACTTTTTTTATCCTTGCTTTCTTACGTTGTTTTATTTGTCTGCCTTCCGCTTCTTTCCTGTCTGTTTCTTAATAGCGAAGCACTAGAAAGCCCGCGGTGGAATTTTATCGAAAGGCCAGAAGTGTTTTTCAATGACTCGCTAAAGTTTTTCACCGAGTAAAACGTCAGTTTTCCAACAGGCCGAATGGAACAGCAATAGAACGGCAATTTCGCCGGAACGAGTTGAAAGTGCGTGAAGGCGCCGTGCAAGCTTCAGCTTCGGGAAAGCTCTCGTTCAAACTTCCGGCGAGTTTCAACGTCGCAGAAATTGAAGTTGGAGTGTGTCTCGTTCGACGTCACGACGATCATTTTCGGAAATCCTAATGGCAGGACCTATCGACTCCTGATACGCGAACATAGCGCTGTGTCGTTTCCCGTGAAGTAACGACCCATATACATTATAATATAATAATACCATGTCCAAGGGAACACGTAGAAATTTGATCGATTTCTGATAATTGCTCGACAACTACGCAGAACAAAAATGTTTTTCGACGTAGCACTTTTTGGGAATCGCGCGATATCAAATTCGAGACTCGTCAGCGGAAACGTAATTTGGATGACGCGTAATGTCGCGGGATATTGCAGCGAAATTGCGTTGATTGCTACAAACCATGGTATATTTATGTGTCCTCGGATTGGCCCGGTCAGAAGCAATTGAACTCGCTCTAATCGGACTATACCTAGAAGCAATGGGATTCCTATGATCGATAGGAGTCGTGTGAAAATGCACTTAGAACACCCAGAGGGCACGGCTACCTAATCGGATCATACAGAGGATGTAGGATTACAGTTAGATTAACAGATTATTATAGAACCTCGGTCGTATCAGCTATATGGAATAGGTAGTCTGTAATATAGTCAAACCTTCGCTTATCCTATATTTCCCACTGTTACGTTTCTGACCGTTCTGACCGCAGTAACTTTCTAAAAGCCGTGGCTAAACATTCGGGCAGATCCGACGTATCAGATTCTGACGTTATTATTCGAACACCTCGGTATTCAACGAAAATGTGAAATAATTGAAAGTAATTGCATCGTGAACAATTATAATCCCAGTGGCGCCAACACAGTAGGCTTCATTTTTATTCCTAGATCGCCCCTCCCTGTTTTTCGCTGTCAGAGCGTCATTTATCGCGGCCCGGCCCCAGAATTTCTATCCGTTTGTCTCTCATAGCTCGTTCCTTCCTTTTTTCTGTCCATCAAGTTCTCCGAAACGCGCATGGACGGAAACAAAGCGATCCGGCTGCTGTTTCGTCGCACGCGAGACGCAATCGGTAGGATGAGTTTCGGGCTTCGCATTTATCAACTCTTGAAGCTGCTCCACCCATTTCTGCCTCGAGACAAATGAAAGAGGGAAGAGAATAGAAGAGGGACCGGGAGAGAGTGAGAGTGAGAGAGAGAGGGAGAGGGAGAGAGCGGTTGCAGGTGTCGGCACTGTCGGGAATATAAATTCATTTTTCTAGGAATAACGCGACCCTATCCAGACCTCGACCAACCTGAGCGATGTTAAACGATGCATTCGCCGATTCGAAGTATGTATCGTTTCTAGTGTCGGAGCTCACCAACGCCAGGCGAGAGAATCGCCTTTGAAATTGTCTGCCCGTGAACGATGCTTCCCTCCGGGTACTATATTTTTCTTTCGAGTTTCATTCCATCGACACTGTGTTTCTATCGTGGATTTCGTGTCCCTGTCGTAATTCGATTGGAAACACCTGGATTAAATTTATCGGACGATCCTCCGTCTCGCTTCTGACTTTGCTAAATGATCGATGATCGGTCGAATTTGATGTTACCGTGATTGCATTACGAGTGATCAGTGTATCTGGATGATGTAAGAGGATTATAGAACTGGAATAAATAGAATTTCGAATTGACGTCTGTCAGGCACTGCAGAGTGACCAATTGTATCCTCTAATTCGTACTCGAAAACGGACGTAGAAATTGAATGCTGCAGTAAAATTATCGCATGCTTTATTATCGTCTGGAATTAACTCGGTTCGCGTTTCGCTTCGAAGAATCGGTCTGAAGATTAATTTCGTCGCAGGAAATGTGTCGATATAAATCGGAATAGATAATCGGAGATGGAATTAATAGAGTCCTTTTGACGATGGTTACCGGTTGAACGGTTTTCTCATCGATCAGTGGCGCGAAGCACGGATACGAATACGTCGCCAATGATCTTTAAAGCGGACTGCCACTTAGATAATTGCCCCTCTGTGTGGTCGTGACGTTCCAGGCTCTGATCGATATCCTCGGTCGGCATCTAATAACCAATTATATCGGTTCAAAGGTAGGGGCAACTTCTGGACGATAATGTCGGATAAAGCACTGTCGTTGGTCCGTGGGTCATCGTCGTTCGTCTCCCGTTCTTGAATAAAACGTGCAAACGAAAAGTCGGTTAATTAAGAAGATTAAATAGAGGAATTAAGGAATTATTCCTCGGGGAATCCCAGCTTTTAGTCCGCGTCCCGTAGAACAAGGGTATTCGAGATAGATTGCTCCGAGCGTTCGTTCTTATTCTTGCTTGGCCTTCTTGAAACGTTTTAAATACTTAACTTTCAACATCTTTGAGATGTTAAGCAATGTTTCGTCAAAAGTTTCGTTCTTAACATTTTGATACACCGTCGGGATTCTCGGGTTCTGAAATTTTCAACATCCCTTGCCTGTCGATACCTTGAACAAAGATATCCAACTTGTTTGGCCAAGATCAAATTTCAATCTCTGTGTTCTTGTCGTGCGAACAGTTTCCCTACAACGTTCTTCCACTTTGTATAAATCCAATATTTTCTTTTTTCTTCTTTTTCTTCGTACAAATTCTTCCGAACGATCTTAACGCGAAATACGAAGATGCAACTACGCTAGAATCCTTCTAGTCTAGAATACACTTCCTAAACTAATAAGATCAAGTCGCTATATTGCTGCTTCTCAATGATACGCGTGCCGTTCCTCTCGATCCTGACCTACGATAAGCTTCCAAATTCCATTACCCGAGAGACTGTCTACGGATGCTCGTACCACCCTATTCTCGCTCATAACCAGCGAATCACGCGATCTACGCAAACTCGCTTCTCCTGACAGACCATTCCGACTCGGCGCCATTTCGACTTTGACGGATCAACGTTTCCCTCCCTGTCTCTCCCTCCGGTTCGATCCTGGAAAACGGAGACGGCGACTTATAATGTCACAACGTTCACGGATACGAGGGCACGAATGCCGTTTTCCGTTTGTGTTTGCAACGCGATCACCGTGCCGCGTTCTCCGTACTCCCCAACAGCCAACGTATACGCTCGAAAATCTGAGGATATTAAATATTTGAGATTTAATACCTTCAACAGGAACGCATACGTAAGTGAGTAGTCTGGCTGGTACTCGGCCGGCTGACAGATCGGGCAAACCCCTTTTCCACTGGAATACCTGCTATTCGTCTTTCGATTCCATCCACGAGAGTTCCCCTCGAAGGAGCGTCGCTCTGTGTTTCCGGATTTCCCGTGGAATAACACCGTGGAGACTGGTGAAATTCTCCGGGAAGAATGGAAAACACGCTGCGGGTCGACGTGCATTTTTGATGGGTCCGGGTAAGAGAGTCGTGCAAGCTGTTTCTGAGATGAGTTTGTTGGTTTACTGGCGGTTGGAACGCGAGAGGAGGATGGATATGGGAGTCTTGATGCATTCAAGTTGTAAATGCAGCTTTACAAGGAGATTCTGTCAGGGCGATTCGCTAAAATTCCAAGGAATTAGATCCTCGTATTGGTGCCTTACGTTTCAGGAAACGTTTTTCCACGGGAAAGTTCAGCTTGAATCTTCTTACGATTCCGTTTCTTCGTTCCGTGGATTCGTTTATTGTCCGATATACTTTACGTACAAACTTACGCTAACTTGTGGACAAACATTCGTAACAAATATACCCAACGTTAAAAAAGAAAGGTAAGATCGGGCCATGAATTATTCCAATGAAAACGCGCATTGGAAAGAGCGTACTTCCAAAACGTTTGCGACTTCTTCGTTTCTTTTAAAGGTCGCGCGCAATGCGAACGTTACAGTCGTTCTCGCGCGTTCAAGCTGTTGCATAGAAGACAAAAATCGTTACGAGAAACCTGTACAATTCGCTGGTACGTGGTCGATGGGCAGGTTACCCAAGAAACGGGAACACAATAAGCCAAGATAAATTTCGGGGGGATGGAAAACAGTGGGCGGAGGGCCGGTTTTATGGGTAGCTGTGGTATCACGATTTTCCGTCCAGCGGCGTCATCGCTGTGTATGCGCGCCAGGTGAATTATTCACCGACGTGTCATCTGACAAAAGCACCCCAGGGCGTCGCGCAGAATGCGGTTTAAGGCCCGTGCCCACGAGCGTGTGCTTGGAATAATGCCACTCCCGGCTTGTATGAAGAACTTTAAGGATCGACCCCGTAGCCTGGAAGCGGTTCCTCCGTGCCCGGCCGGTCGTTCATTTTCGCCCCAAAGAAAACACCGAAATCCTTTCGTTTCCCTTGCATCATTCATTCTCCATGGAATTGTACAAGTTGCTCTCTTCGGGATGAGATTTCGCGATGAAAAAACGATTGGCAAGAAGAAAACGCCAAAATGACCGAAAGAAATAAGTTGTATTGGTTTTAAGTATAGTCTGTCTGTGTGAAATTTTATATTTCTTTTTTTTTTTTTTATCAGAAATTAGAAGAAAGTCAGATTGAAAGACTCGGTGATTTCGTTGAAAGGTAAATATAATTCGGTAGTAAAACGTTGGCAAACACGGTGGATATTTTTTTAGAGCTTCCAAAATAAAATACGCTATCGAAAAACGAGAGTTTTATAGATAGGAATTTGATCTATGAAAGCGAGCTTAGTTTTTACTACGGTCTCGTGAAGTTTGTGAAATTTACAGCTTGTCGTATGTTTAGTCGACAGTATGATGGAAGGGCTCTGCGTTTCGTCGTAAAAACCGACAGGAGCCAACGTAAGTCGTAAATGTTGCATGACGCAGGACATCATCCGCATCTGCAACGAGACTCTGCGTACAAAAGAGGTCTGGATTTATCAGCGCAGACTCGATCGACGAAAGTAATATTACTTCGGGAGGTCGTTAACCTTACTTGCGTAACAACAACAGGATTGTGAGTTTCCTAAAACGAGAATGTTGTAAAGCTCGTTGCACGGAGTATGTGCATCTGTTATGTCGACGCGAGACTCTTTATTACGTGTCACTGATGACCTCCTTCGTATTATGGCACGCGGTGCATTGTTCTGCATTCGGCGTTGCGCATGGTTATAGAGTAGTGTATGGTCAGGGATGTTACTAGTTCCTTAGCATGGAACAATGGAGCCAATAGAAAGAGAAATAATTCACGTTGCTTCGAAGTGTTCAATAATTGACAGAGACAATCGAAACGTACTTTGTATCGAGGTTTCGTCGAATGCTTTATAACCTTCAAACCGTTTCAAATAGCGTTATAGTTACTTGAAAATTATTCCGACACGTATCTCGATTAAAGTGGTACTTGCGCGTTTCACATACTATAGCCAGATCCATTCATTAGCCCGATCACGTACAACCATTTATTTATTTCGTTTATCGGAATTATTCTCGTCGTAAATTCAATGTACTCCAACCCTGTATCCAACTCACGAAATTGAATCTTCGTAATATTCCTGATATTAAATATCCCCATCAGGAACCCTTCGTCTTAAACGCAGCTTTCACCCGCAAGAAGCTACGTGCTGCAAACTGATAATGCAAGAGCTAGGACGAGGTCGCGTATCGCGATGTCAGGCTGAAAATTTACATGACGTATTCCACGGGCAATTTCATTGTGTCTCGTCAACGCGTATCATTCTCCCCGACAGCAGAGACACGGCGGAAGCTTGTTCCAGGGTGTTACAGGAGCAAGAGGTGTTCGGTTACACAGGACAGATTTTATTGCTCCTTCGCGGCGTACGAACTCCTCGCGCGTCATATTTCATCCGTGTATCAGGCCGATTCTCGCAGCCTAGTCGGCCTCGGGCTTCGCTTGAAATTCCAATGGAATAAAACACACCTTTCGATTCCCCTTTGGCAGCAACCCCGCGAAATCTCGTTGTCACGTACCGTTCGACTCGCTCCAGATCCATAGTCTCTAAGTGGCCACCAAGAGGGAATGATTTGTGCTCGAGTTCATCCGTTCCCGATCCACAGGCTAAACTCGTAGAAGAACACTTTCGTTCGTGACTTCCTTTAAGCGCGAGAAAATCAACGCGAACGGGAACACGAGATTATTGGTCATGCGAAAATTCGATCGTGATTCGTCGCGATCGATTTACGAGACCGGAGCCAATGAAACGCTGACCTACGGTTCGGTTATGGCGAATGATTCTCTCTCGCTTTTCATCTTGGTCGAATACCACAGCTAATCCAACTGACAAACGTTTCTGTTTTACCTCATTTTATTATTAACGATATAAAAACTCGAAACTGTTTCATTTATTCCGCCATAGATCCTGTCGAAATATTTGAACGAAAGTTAATAAATTTCCAAACAATGTCTACCTAGGGCAAACAGCTAGCAGCGTAACAATTATTCTGTCTGTCAATCAATCCTATTCGATTCATTCACCCTTCGTATCCATAATACCCCGATACCACCGAATCTCACGTAACTTCATTGAATCACTGTCACAAATCCATCAAACCCTCAAATCCACCGAGTCAAACTTTTCAATAATTAAAAAACCCAATGAAATTCTCGTTTCGAGTAACCTCCCCTACCCCCGCCTCCCGCCTACCCCCCCTGCATTCCATCCTATTTTATATTTCGACGTCGATCAAGTTTCATTTTAATTGTACACCAGCGTCGTTCTCTGAATAGAGAAAGCGAGAATATTCAAAATGTAGATTTTCCTTTTTCTCACAGCGTTGTAACTTCCAGTTATCGTGGAAAAACAACGAAACTCGAGTCGTGTGTGCAGGTTGGCGAATCGCGGTGGCGACTGCGCACACGGGCAAAAACGACGCAATTACGTAATACCGGAAAGATATGCTCGGCATGCGACCGATTCTAATCCCGTTAAGCGTTCTCCTTTCGTTCTCACATTCCTTACGTACTTCCGTTATCTCACCTTTCTCGGAGAATACCTCAGTTGGAAAGGGCGTGTCGCCAGAAGAGTCGCATAAGCGCGCGCGCGGTCGGGCACACGCGTGCACCGTTCGGCGCTGGCTGAAATAGGGAAACAATGAAAATTCCACCGATATCTGCATATCTCGGGATCCGTTCGTCCTCCCATTTTTATAAACGAACTCGGCTATTGCGCGGCCAGGAATTTCTCGATCTGTCCCGTCCACGATCCCGGAAATTCATTCGGTGTTAATACTTGGAAAAGGTGAAAAACCTTGGTCCGGTGAATCTGTCATTGTCTTTGATTGACGTTGGTTTTTAAGGATTGACAAATGAATCGGACGTGAATTTTTCAAAATGAAATGGGACAGGTTGTACGGGTACTTTTGCAGGCAAGGTACTCGGCGAAACGATCGTTTTCAGGAATATGTTACGCGCGAAGGAGAAATGTTTAATTAATGCGCGGACCAGGAAATCTTTAGAATATACGCCTGCCGTTGTATTTTTTAAAGTGTATAAAATGTTTGAATGGATGTAATCCTAGACACGTAAAATTGTTTTGTCCGGAAACTTCATAGCGAAATTTCGGGAAATTTTAAAGATATTACATATTCGCGCAATATTTTATCGCCAGTGTGAAAAGTATTAAGTTACTTACCGGTTACTTGGTCATAGGAGACAAAACAGTCCGAGCTGTACAGGAAACAAACCCGAAAGTAACCAGCGGGAGTTCATTAGCGTAGCATTACTAATCACGAAAGGAACGGTCGTTTAATTAGAGAAGTTCCCGGAGAAGTTCCTTTCACGTACGGACACGTATCTCCGAGTTGGCCGGTTAGACGGTGGTTGACCATTGCACTTACCCGCCGTGACCGCAAAGCACATTCTATTTCATCCTCTCTTCGTTACCCTCGTCTTTCAGCCATCTTTTACGCAACAACGGTACGAAGCGCAGGATTTCTGCGAGAATCTGGAAGAACCTCGGTTTGGATTGGCCGCGAGATAATAAGTTATTAACTATTCATTTCGTAGAGCGTACGTTTACGAACGTAATTTAAAGTCGAATCTAATCGAGACGGAAACATAGTAACCGCGTTCTATCAACGCGAGCAGAAAATGGAACCTAACCTTAAAATAAAATGGAGATTTTCCAGTATCGATTCGCTCATCGATTTAAGACACACTAACCAACGTATAGATGCTGCGAAAGTTGCTTCCAGGCATAAAATAACATCTTTTTTTATTCGGTCTTAAATCTATTCTATTCTACTCAAATTAATGATAACGATAATAAAGTAATTAGCTTACTTGATTTACCAACTACCAAAGTACAGTTATCAGAATAGCATCAAATTGGAATTAACGATTCAATTAAACGTGTATTTAACTGAAACGGTCCAAAATCACCACCATATTGAGCGAACATCGGGGAGACATCGACTTCCACGTTAAATACCGTGTCTCGGTTGATCGGAGACAAATAATTGGCAGAGGGTCGTAGGTAGGGTGAGAGAATCCCTTTGGCTCGGATATTATCGTGGTTGTTCCTCCTTCGAGACCGCGACGACAAAGAGAAAAAAAGCCACGTAGTTGAAATCGCGTCGCTCGACTCCCGGGCAAGGAAGTCGCTGAACCAACAAATTATCTCCTCTCGTCGGCACAGTGCGAACGGTTCCTTGCGGTTCAATGATTCCTTGCCGCGTCGCCGAGCTTACGCCCCTTACTTATCGCCGCGATTCCGATCGTATTCCACCGTCGACCAATTTTTATATTTGCTACCGGTTTGTGTTCGAGCTTGCGACGTGTACCGTCGAATTAACTCGGCAAGTGGTAACACGATATTAGCAAGTATCATGGGCCACGACACGTTATTGTCGAGTGTAGAGACAACGTTCGTTGTCGCCTGTATAACGAAATTCTATCCGAAAGCTAAACTTATTCGAGAGAATATAATATTTGCGAGTTTTGTATCGGATTTTGCCGTGAGTTTTGTATCGGATTTTGTATTCGCGTTATTATAGAGACGGTAGAATTGTAAATTCGAGAGTCATCGTTATTGGAAGTGTTGGAGAAAGGATCGTTAGTTAGAAAAATTGTGCTATTTTAATTTTTCTTTTTTTTTATGTTTAACGCCAACGAGTATAACTTTTCCCATTCAAACGACCGGGAAAGTAGTTCGACGAACTTTCGGCAACACGATCGTTAATTGTATAACTTTGCCGTTACGAACGGTGTAGGACGGGTATGCGATACAGAATTAATAAACGTTTGTTAGCAGGGAATCAGTATCAAAATTGATTGTTCATAACGAGTTCCGACGCGAACGATACACCAGGAAATAAATATCTGTGTTTTTGTTCACTCTGCGTAAGATATACTATACGCGTTTGTACGGGAAAACATGATTTTTATTTCTCGGTCGGGATTTGATTTCCGCGAATGTTTACGTTCGTGTCGTATTTTCTTTTCGTCTACTTTGTTTTAATAAATATCGATTTCCCTTGTTTCAGGTAAATATCCATTCAATGTTGATATCGATCGTAAAGCCGATTTCTGGATGGACGAGCCGATGAACTTTAAAAGTACGTATATACCTCGTTTGATACAATGAAGCTTCTTTCAATTTCGTTCGTTCCTTCTCCCCCATACATTTTTTTTTTTTTTGTTTGCCTTTCTACTTTTTATATTTTTTCCCTCGATACGGAAACGTGGAATCAATCGACAAAGTTTGTCCGCTAGCACTTCGATCGTGTTACTAGCGACCAACTTCTTACAGGATTAGCGTCGCTATCAGGGCACAAGCTAGATACTCTAGCTTGTGACTCACCGAATGAAACTTATTCGTCTGGATTTTCAGTTCGAGCTTTTCTCTCGCAACGGGAAAGTTGCAACGAACTCGTTATCGACGTTAACGAGATCTGGTGTATCGAAACACTTTCGATTTATTTGGAAGGCAGCCCATTTATAAAATCACGCAGAGACCTATCCGATCCACCCCCTTTGCGCGAATCTGTTTAAAGAATACACAAAATTATCGTCTCGTCGATATAATACCCGCCGATAATCAGTTTTATCGAGGTACCGAGCGTATCGTTGCGGGGTCGCATTTAAAATTAAATACCTTTCGCCAAACTATCACGTACCACAGCTTAATACACAATTCATCGCGTTAAACAGCCTACAAACGCGATTACCTAACAACATCAAACAGTCTATTATCGTATCAGCATCGACCCATTACCTCTCATCGTTTTGTCTAATAATTATCAGAGATTGAAATCTATCGGTAGAGATCATCCGATTTGTATCCTAATTAGCGACTAATGTCCGCTTTGGTCCGTATGTTAACAAGATATCTCGCGGTTGAAACGTTCAATCGTCGAACCCTACCATTGGGCATCGTTCTCTCTTTCGTCTAGTTCTCGATGAATCGTTTCTCCATTCACCGATATCTATCGATAACCGCGCGTTCGTCCGCGTTCTGTTATAACACTGCCCGTCATGTTGGCTCGCCTGTACGCGACTACACGCGATTTTGACACAGCCAGGCAAGTGTTCTGCAATCTATCGATCGCCGGTCTAGTCAGTCAGTCAATATTAGGCGTACAAGCGGACAGAACTCTGGCACGAAGGTTTAACTCCATGTTAACGCTTTCACTACCGTGGAAGAGTTTCTGTGGCGGAGTTGAGCGAGCAAAGTTCGACCACGACGTGGTTAAGGGAATTATCATGTCTGAAGTTCGCCGGAGGAGTTGTTATTTTTATGAGATACGAGTAAAAGTTAAAGTTGCTCGATAGCGGTGCTCGTGGCATCCCTTTTCACTCCCGAAACTGGAATTACCGTGTCATTATGGAAGAAGTTGCCTGTAGACGTTGTTGGTAGTGGCTGGTCGAACATTTAGATATATCGCTGTCATAGATTATCAGATTGCGGGATACCGTAACACGCTGTAATTCCACGATGTCGATAATTTCACTGGTAGACAGAAAGGGAACAAGAAGATTAAAAGGTAGAGGATCGATGTATCGCCGTAAGGAAGCATTAGCTGCTAGGTATCGGTATCTTATAATACGCACAAATGTAGAACATTCTATACTCGTTGCCTTGACATGTGTGCTATCGACTGAAACTTTTACTTCCAATGTTACTACGTATAACTGGGACGTTTTAATGATTAAAAGGTTTTGATCTACCCGTTACACGAACGAAGACTGACTCGAAGCTCCTCTTTGATCGAAGGGCGTAACGTTGAAGATCAAACGATACGATATATCGTAAAGCAAGACGGTATAAGACGGTACGAAAGAAAGTATTTGCAAATGCTCAAGGGACAGAGACATAGATTAAAAAGTGGCACAAGACCTATCGAAACACGGCAACGCGCACGAGAACGGACTGTAAAGTCGTCGTAGGACCGAACGAGTTTCAAACCGTTTAAATTCATCGATTTATCGGCGTCGGTCCACATAAAAGAGACTTGCATGCATTGTTAAGGACGTTGGTAAAACGCGTGGCGAAACGCGAACGTTTCATCCTGCGTCTCTGTTGCATCTTCTCTTTTGAAACGCGGTATACGTCACCCGAGGGATGCAGGCGCTTCTTGCACACGTGAATTCAGAAAACGTTTATTCGGGGTCGTTTTGCACGGCGTAACGATCTCCGAGTGAACTTTCACCCCGGTACTCTCAGATGACAATGGAAAGAAATTGAATGTACAGCGTAGGAGAACTATTTTCCCCCATTTTCGACTGTAGTCGCGTGGCGGATCCGGTGACATCAGGAAATGAAGTTGTTTGTTACGGCATGGAAGCTGGATCGGCAGCTTCCAGTGTATGGTCGCATTGTTGGTCTCTAATATATATTGTTATGCCAATTTATGCGCGTACACTCTGTATCTTTATGTTTCTTTGGGTGGTGAAACGAAATTTTCCGAGTCGATAGTCTACGTTGCTTTCTCGTCGACTCAAGCACCAGCCCTAGCATCGCGTGCGTTTAATCCGTGAATACCATCAACGACAGAAGTTCCGTTAAAAAGAAATTTCAACGATTTGCTCGACACTCGTTCACTTCGCTATTTCCTTCGTCCAGATTCAACGACTTTACGAAATTAAGAAAGAAAATCGTATTCGCAACATTCTAACGAACCATTTGCGTTAAACGCACGAACGAACGAACGATAGAAAGATTTCACGAATACAGTGTCAGAATCTTGCTGTGGTAGAAATCCTTTTTCTCGGTACAAGCGAGTTCTTTCGAAGCGGTCGGTTAATCGAGACTTTTCTCCCTCCTGTGTTTCACGAATTTCCTCAGGAAACGATCTTAATTGCGTATCGCGTTACTCCGCGAAGTCGGCGAGCGCGGCGCGGTGGAACGATAAGAGGATTACCAACGCGCAGAATACAGCCATAGGAATTATCGGCCCTTGCCGAAAACGATAATCGCGAGCGTGGCATCACCGCGCGACCCTTGCGAACCCGTGAGTCGCGATCAATCTTCATCGTTTGACGATCGGGTCACGACGAGGCGGGCCGATTCGATCAGCGAAACGATCAGTCATTGATTCTTGTCCTTTGGGGATACATTATTGACGCAACGAGACGGGGCTACGTGCCGAGGATTACGTCGACCTGTGTTACAGCGGCTGAAACACAGACGGCGCCTGTAGGGCGGAGAAAAAAAAAATAAATGAATGCCACCCTGTCGAGACGTCCAAACAATTTCCACACGCCCACGCGCAGTTCGTGATGGCAAGGGACGTTGGGCGTGCGATGAATCGTGGCTGATTTGGGTCGAGGGTGATTTAGCTGAAGATTGCGTCATATGTTTCCTGATATCGTTATCTTTCGACGGTGTCTTTGTATATTAGGGTAAGAAATTGAGGTTCGAGAATTTCATAATTCGAGTTCAAACATTATAGGTGTAACGTAACAGGTTAGACAGGGTAAGGCGAGCAGGGTTACTTAAGTCAGCTAAGGGTCAACAGTTTAAGATTCAATGTTGAACTTTGCACGAAACACTATTAGTCTTTAATAGGAAAACAAACTGAGCAAGTCAACTTTTCGCCGTCTTTTAGTTTCATTATCTAACTATACTTAACTAGGCAATGGAAATGATTCGATGTAATGCAACGACTCGACACGTTTCGATTCTCTTCAACCCTGTTTCTCCGAGCTTTTTATCGTTTGCCGAATTTCAGGCTAATTTCAGTACGCGCAAGTGCGCTAGAAAATTGCAGTTATCGTCGCAATTACAGATAGCAGGATCAACTATTAGCAGCCAGCTGTACGATGTAAATCTCGGGACACGTCCCGACCGCATTGATTCATTTTTTATCCCGTAATTGGCGCTGATTCGGAACCAACGAACCGATGAACGAGGCCACGGGACAAATCAGCCAAATCGCAATTACCAATACCCCGCATTATTGCGACTGTGTATTATAATCTATGGAATTCGCCAATCGGATCGACGTGACTCGATTATTGCTTTTACAATATCATCCGGTTTAGTCTCAGCTCTTTTTCACCGAGCTGAACAATTTCAGCTTGATCGTTACTGGAAATAGAATTGGACAAATTGCATTTCTACATTTCCCGTTCAAATCGCTTTTTAACGGATTACGGATTATACATATGTATATACCCGTAAGTGATCGATTGTTTTGCATCTGTAAACAAATATCTGTAAGAAAGTAACATTTTTATTTTTTAACTGATCGTATAATCTCCGTCGTTATCGACAACAGTTTGACGTCTCTTCCGCAGAAGTTCAATATCCCTCTTGTAGAAATCTGATGTCACTGACGCAAAATAAGATTCGATGCGACTTCTTATATCGGCTGCAAAATCGAAGGCTATAGATTAGACGGTGCAACGTGTCTAGTCAGTGTGTCGGGTACGATGGAACTTCCCGCTCTTTAATTTTTTCCTGGGTGTTGTGGCTTTTATCCTGCTGGAGTATCGCGCATTTTCTATTGACTAAGAGTGCCCGCTTTTCCAGCAATTTGTAACCGTTGTAATTGTTGGCAATTCGAATTAGCAGTAACCGTTTCTGCGGTTTTCAATAACTCGAAGCGAATTGTATACCATTACGATCCCATCTAACTCACGATAAAACCTGTCCTTGGTTTAGGGGTTGACTTTGGTGTCTTATTCGAAGATAGCCATTGTTTGGAACGCCTCGTGTTATCGCAGAGGATTCATTTTTCCTCTTCGATGACGAGCCTGGATAGAAATGGATCTCCGCGTAATCTGGTGAGCAATGAAGAGCAAACTGTTCGTCGAAGATCTTTGTTGGCATCGGATAATTGATGTGGAGCCCATATTCCTTGTCTATGTATCTTGCCAATTTCACGTGGCTGCCTTTGTACAGTTGGCCATGTGAACCTAAGGCTTCTTGATAATTCCTGTATACTTAACCTCGGATCAGACACCGCTAGAGATTTTAAAGCGTCAACATCAAATTCAACCGGTCGTCCACTTCGAGGCCTGTCAGACAGGTCGCAATCGCCGGCACGGTAAATCTCTTGATCCAACGCTGACATTTCGTGACTTTCAATACATTTGCGTAAGTATGGCAAATTTTCCTTCTTGTTTCTGTTGCAGTAAGTCCCGCGTGAGAATGAAAGAGTACACAATTACTCTCAGAAGGTACGAGATCCAGCATTTTATTATTGTAGAGCAATAAAAAAGTCTTTAACTTTTCGAAATAATTAACTAACAGTGTCGGGAGAAAACTGCAAAGAAAAATGTGCTTCTGCTCGTATTCCAACTAATGATTAATAACCTCTTCGAATGTAATTGATTACTTACGGGTAACGAGAAAACAGGAAGCGTCTGTCTCGTCGAATAACGATCGAGTCAGCGTTAATTATGCTTCGAACGATGCGTTTCCTTCGTGGAACCTGTCCTCGACCAATCGACGTAAAATCATCTATTCGAAGAAACGCTAGAAAGTCCTTCGCAATGCGATTCTTAAGCTTAATTTGACTGCAGTCACGCGGAAATATTTATACGCGTCCCGTGTAAAGCCGCGAGACTCGATCGTTCTGTTTCGTAGCTCGTTCTAATAGTTCTGTTCGCGATCGGGGATATCAAACTCTCGCGCAACTCTATCGTAAACGCGGCTCGATCTTTTTGGTCGAGTCCAGGTCTTTCGGGAAACTCGAAGAATATTCGTATACGTGGAAAACGGAAAATTGGAAATTATATTCGACTATCGGGAAACTTGAACAAAAATGTGGTTCAGGCTGGTTCATCTTTGTTCGCGTTCTCAGCTTCCAAGAGATTGTATCCGCGATGCGGGTCACGAGCGTGAAACGGACAGGAAAAGTGTAAAGGGTCGAGTATAAATTCAAATTAGCTGAAGATTGTGCGCGAACGTGAGATCGGGTAACCTCATTTAGTTGCATTTACTTCGTTAATCCTGAGAGATCGTAAGACTTAAATGTAATTAGAAACCTATAAATGGGCGGCGGTTTCCTGCCGCACCAACGCCACGACAAATTGGTTTAATTTCGTGCTACGCTGGCTACGCCATTTTCGAAGAATAAGGGCTCGTTTGCGGCGCCCGCTAGACAGATTGCACTGTATCATATGCGAGCCTCGATATTACTCAACCAGACTGACTTCTCGTTTCCACTGCGAACATATTTCAACCGGTTGGAACGACATTTTCGATTAACAAATGAAATCGACGAAGACACAAGGGAGGAACAGAAACACCGAGCGTACATACGTACATCGGAATTCATTTTTCGAATTCATTTTTTGCTTCCTATTCGCAATTCAGTTACTTGCTATATCTTAGTACGATAAAGAAATCGCCGAGAACACATTTACTCATAGAGCGAACTTTTACAAATCGAAGAACTTCGAAGATCGCGTTAAATACATCGCTAAGTATTTAGAGCTTCGAAACGTTTTAAAGTTTTAACGAAAGTACGTATTTTGCGTGCTTCAAGCTGCTCGAACCATATAATCGAATAACGTACCGTGAAACTATGGCGAGGAACAAACGCGCGGAATTATCATTAGCGTTGAAAACCGATTAATGAAAGACTATAATAACCCTCTACAAACTGCCGGAGAGGATTAGGTAGAGCGCATTTAAATCCGAAATCAAAGGAACTCTTGCGACGCTGGTGCACGGAGGTGCAAAATGGAACACACATAGCCGGTTTCCATATATTTGCCGATCGAATGTATAATCAGAAGGCATAATGTGCTTACAATCTCGTAAAGGGCGCAGCCGTTGGGCAGAAGGAAGACGGTAAGAGGATTTCGCGAGCATTGCGCGAAACTCAACCATGTGTGGAACCAAGATTTATCGTGAATAGAGCGTGCAATCTTGCGCCACTAGGAGACGCGTTCTGCGAACTCCGCAGACTTCTCTTTAAATCTCTACCCGTATCTGTCTTACTGCGACGCGTGCGAGTTAATTCGTCAGTGATTCGTCATTCGATGGATGATTTTTCAATGTCTGTCGATAATTCTTCCCCTCGAAAGAACGTACTCTGTTAGTCCCATCGATTTTGAATTCTCGTACTAAGCCGGTATTAAGTAGAATTCGTAATAGGATAAGTGAAGTCAAACGATTCGTTAAATTCGACGATGAACGATGTTTGAGCGACCTATCGATTCGTTAGTAGTAACGCGATAAGCGGCCAAGTAAACCGCGTTTGCACCTACATTGTCATAGTTTTTTTTTTTTTTTTTTTTTTTGTTTCTTTTACAAAGATTGAGTTCCATTTATCGAAAGAAACGAAGCTTGTCCAATGTAAATATCCTCAGTCGTAATTATCACGATCCAACGGCCTGCGTATATTACTTTATATCTGCGAGTTATTTTAACCTTTATTTTACCAGTTCTTGCGTAATATCTGCTGACTCAAATTCGGGATTGAAAGGTGGACGAAATCACGAAACACGTGTAGAAATCGCGGAAAGTCGCGTTAATCGACGATAGGTAGTAGACGGAGCCCAAGATCGCGACTAGTAATAAATGGAATGGTGGCTGCGATATCGAAAATCCGGTGTTAGCGACTTCCATTTCGTTCCTGTTGCTCGAATGTTTCCCGATATCCAGCAGCGGTTCTCGCCAGCTACGAACTAAAAAGCATCGCATTGTTCGTGGCAGAGCGCGCGCTCCGGAGGGTGGCAACAGCCTTCGAGTGGCTGGCCGTCGATCGACAGGGCCCCCGCCCTTGCTTCCACCCCATCGCGGTATACTTTTTATTAGCTCCTCGAGGTGGCAATTAAGTGACCGTGGTTCTGGCACACGTTTCTCTTTCGATACGCCTCTCACTTTCTCCACGGTCGTCGCTTTTTGTCCGCCGGCTTCCCTTATCGGCGAGACGTTCCACTTTTTCTCGTTCAATTAGTCGACTTGTTGTTTTTCGACGGTAAATCGATCATTATCGATTCATCGGTGCCACACCATCGCGCTGGCCACGACTACGGTCGAAGGAAAAACGAGCAAGTAACATGCTGGAAAGGGTGGACCGTGTGAAAATGGAAAAATAGAAAGGCGTCGTTGGATGGTGGTGATTGGAAATGGAATTTCGGGATGTGCTCGCTGGATGGTTATAATAGGATCGCCGTCGATACGCGTAATCTTGTTATACCGAGTGTTTTGAGGAAATGAGTTTTTCCTGCCGGGAAAGTATTTTAAAGTATCGTAAATAATTGGAGAATAAATAGCTCGAGGTACGGAGATTTACGAATAGATCTGTATTTAGTCGCATATTACCTCAACTACGAGGATTTACGTATGCCTACATTCGATTGAATGAAAGAATATGTTCGTCACTCTACGTAAAGCGAAATGTTTAATCCGTTCAGTTAATTCGTTAATTAGTTTAACACGAACTATTCGTTCGATCGTTCGTTCCTTTTTCGTTACGCGATTCTTTATACGTTCAATATGTAAACGATTGACGATCTTAATTTCCACTTCATTAGCGTAAATAATTTTCGATCATTTTGCTCGACGTTGTGTCATCCTGTTGATTCGGTATCGGTCGATGAAACGGCTGATCTTTGTGTAATCATTAAATCTTTAACGAATCTCTACTTTAATGAAGTCTTTCGCTCCGCCGTAGAAAATGCAATTGCGAGAAAAGAATCCACGGGAAATCTTGAGATTCCCTTTTCGTCGCCTCGGACTACTATCCTCGCTCGCCGCGACGAATTAATAATCCTCATTATTATAGAAGGGTAAAAGTAAATGGCATCATTAATGAATACACTCGGTGAAACAGAATTTTCATTAAATCGCTTGCTATTCGCGTATTAATCTTTCAATCTCTCTGTCTCTCTTTTATTCGTATTATTAAACAACTTGCCGCAACGAATGTCAATTACACATACGCAAAAATGCTCCGCTCGTCCAGTTTATTTCGTCGTTTACATTTCCATTTAGTCGGCGTACAAGTTTTTCAAATTTAGTAGGATATAAAAGTTTACCGCGCATTAAAATCTTTTAAATCGTGAAAAAAAATATCGCAAACATTTATACGATGCTGCGATAACTTCTGCATTGTTTTTACACTGTTAAATTGCCCGAAAAAATCCATAACTCGCTGTGGCTCTCTGTTTTTCAATATTTCGTTTTATTACTATTTATTTGAATTTTATTCGACGTCATTCGTTCGACGATAGATCTCATCGATCTAAAGAATGAAACGAGCACGCGTGACGTTTAAACGTTACATTAAAGCGGAATAAATTCTTCCATGAAATGAGAATTAAGCTCGTCGCGAAAAGTTTCTCCACGCATTCTAAAATAGAGAAATGCATCGCGATCGCAAAACTGTCGATCGATCGCGACGATATTTCGCCATGGCCAAAGAAACCAGGCTCGTTACGCGTTACGAGTATTCTCAGGATAGCGTCGTTATCACAGTTGTAAAAAATTACGATAAGGCCGTCCTATCGATCGACCACGGCAATCTTTCTGCACCGTGAAATCGTTGGTGTCTTCGGTGCGCATTAAATCGTTTTACGCAAATTGCCCTCGTAAATTCGTTGAACTTGCGAGCGACTTTCAGTCGCGTAACACCGTGTAAACGGACGCGTGCGGTTTCATAGAGAATCCCCCTCGTTTCTCGTCGTTTACAATAACTCTTTTTGAGCGGCGTACATTTTTCACCGTTTCCGGAATAAATTGCGACGTTGGTCGGTCAGTCGCTAAAAAGATATGACGCATACGACGAGAAAGTGAAATTGCAATGGAAATGAATCTTTCATCGGTCGTTTTTCTCCAAGATCAACGGTACATTGTTGAAACGCATATATAATTGGGTTACGTGAAAATAAGCATTTAGGCAGACTGTTTAGGAAAACTTTATTTTTTACTTACTATTTATTGAATACTCGTCGTTATCGTCGGTTTAGTCGGACCATATGACAAATATTACAAGCGGTACGAATCATGTAGGTCTCTTGATATAATCGAGCGGCGTCACGAGTTCCGATAAAACGCGATGAATCGATCGTTTCTCGATTCATCGCACGATCCGAGGGTTGCAGGAAATACTATTGAGGAAATAGTACGTGCTATCGGTTGTAAGATTGCGCGGCGAATTTGCATCGAATTGCAATACAATCAGCAGAACTGACGTCCCAAGGACCTTATGCGGTCGTTTTGGTAGTTGAACGGCGACGCGCGTGCAATATTCATAGCAATCGAATTTGGTAATGCGATGAACGTTCGCTGATAGAAGTTCTTCGGCAGCCTTTATTTCCATCGTATCTTCTGTCATCGGTAAAACGGTAAACGTACCGTATCGCTAATTTAAAGAAAGAGAACCCTTCGTAATTGAAATCGTCCAACGAACGGATCATCGAACGAAAGTGATTTCTTCGTCTCTAGATGCACACTATTTATTATTGGAATTACAGGAAATTTTACGATACGCTCGGAATACAATTTCTCAAGTTTTCACACGATGTACGTCTACGGGTTACAAAGAAATTTATTGGATCGGATATAACTACGTACGTACGTACCTATATACGTACATCGATCGATATTATCACCTTAATTTATGGCCTGCTAAGTATGCGTTATATAGTCGATCAATTAGGACGATAGTCTTGCCAATCGATCGATATCCGTTATCATAGAACGGATCAAACCATTTGGACGATGTCTTTATCACGGCAGAACGGAACGAGCTTAACCGTGAAATTCAAGAATATGTGCGCGACGGTAAGAAAAGATTGACCTTCTACCGGATCGTTGTCGACACACACCGGTGGAAAATATCGAAAAATTCTCTGTGAATGCGGTCGATTTTCTCTGTGGGGCCATTCGATGAGGCGGATGTAGGTCAGGACGTTTCTGTGCGGCTCACAATGGGAACAACAACGGCATTGTCTACGCAAGCGGTGATAAACGGCGCCGTGATAAAACCGGCCAAGCACGAAGCTGATGGGTTTCGCTGGCTTGAGGGATGACTGTCCCGTTGTTTCGGCAAAACCACCCTCACCCCCTCCCCTTTGACCCCGTTGGCTACCCCTTCAAACTCGTCGTGCCATCCGGCTGCATTTTTCCACTTTATCAAGCCACCGCACCCAACGCCACCCTTCGCCCAGTAAATATCTTTTATTCTCTATTTTGACACACCGGCTCCATTCACTTTTGCCGTTGGCTGGACGCGCGAAATGTTCGCGAATAAACGGCAACGTTACACCGGCCGATCGTTCGAGATGGAATTATTTTTTTCTCTCTCGTAGGAGGACCAGTCGTCGTCGCGGGGATATTTATTGTTGGCCAGCCTGTACCGATGCCGGTGGAACGATGCTTTTAACTGCAGCCGAGTGAAATTTAATTGGGAGCTTGGCCAGCAAAAATTTCGGCCGATTAAATCGAGGAGCGCCTCGTGAAATCCGAGATATTTTTATTCGAAGGTCGAGATGCCAATTTCAAAAAGCTACAATTCTACCGTCCTTTTTTTCTTTTTACGCGTGAAAATTTATCGACCGATTTCCATCGTTTTCCTTTCTGACGTCGATTATCGCAGGGAAATTTCTTCGTTCGGGACGATGTTGTTCGCTATGATTTTATCGGAATCGGAAATCGAAGCTCGAAAGAATTCGTCCGATGTGATAATCTGCTCACGTTTGACGATAAACAGATCGTTCATCTTACATCGTCTTGTACGTATTATCGGGTCTTTTATATTCGCATCGTTGTACCTCTATGCGTTGTTTCATTTTCTCTTTGCCGGCTTAATAAAACGGCTCGTTTACCGAGACGTCACGAGATCGTTTCGTTCGTATTCTTTTCAAACCAACTACCATCCTAGCAACGCGCGCTTCCTTTCACAGTGGTTTGGATTACGTCGCTGCGGATACTGTGGTGGCATCCGCGATGTTGAGAAATTTTCGTTCTTGTTCTCGAACAATTTGCGTTATTTCGCGATAGTCCGCGGACTTAATTAATCGTTCGACCACCAAAACGCGCACCCTGCGCTCCTTCGGTCTCTCTATACGAAATAGACGTGCCATAATTTTTCAACGTAACGAACGCTATACCGTGGAAAGTAATTTCACGCGATGCCGTACTTATAATTACTTTGGAAATTTCTTTGATAGGATCGAACAGCCTGGCACTAGCGTAAATACTTTGCTCGACGCCTTCACGGTGTGATTCTTAATTAAGCGAAAGGTTTAATTCAGCGTGTTGGAGTTTGGTTGATTGTATTACTAATTTTTACCTTAAAACGCGTTTATGTAAGAAAACGAAGAAAATCTGAAGCAAAGTCGGAACGTAGAGTGTACGTAGAATCGCTGTAAAAACTCTGTAAAATTTAACAGCGAAAACACAGTTTGTTTTTGTTACGTTCAGCTAAATTACTTTTCTCTTTTCGGTGACAAGTTTTTTGGTTTAATTATTTACGTAACGCGGCGGGGGTTATATATAGGCCGGATTAGAAGTAAAATTTTCTGACTAAATAATCTGTGCACCGCGAAAGAAACGCGCAACGTACCCGCGCGTTTAATAAAAACAAGCGTTCTGTATTTTTCACTTTAAACGCAACAGCGTAATCGCACAATAGAATTTTTAAAATATCTATTTGTACGGTTCCAAGCTTGCGTTCCATTCTTCTAGAATCTAGAGCCATACTTTGACCCGTGTTCGTATAATGCAAACTAAAATTTCATTCATCTCGTGGACGGAGCCTCGGACTGCCTTTATGATTCGCACGCGAAAGGACCAAAGTAATACAACGAATGGTAAGCACAGTTGAAACGATAGTATACGTAAGGATCGTTTGCACGTGTTTCGTCCGTTTGGATTCGCTTTTCTTCTGCCTTTGCGTCGCGTTGCACGAAACGTTCAAAGATTCGATTGTTACGTCCTATGAATTTATTGCCATTGCCGTTGATATTGCAAGGAAACTGAAAAGTATCTGTTCTGTACCGCGGCAAAGGGTAAAGATGGAGTTTTAAAACTTTCGCCTAAGAAGCTTTTAATCACCTTGTTGCGACTTGCAACGAGCGAAAGGAAAAGGAGAGAAGCGAGAGAGGGAGGGGGGGAGGAGGAAAAACGCCGCGCAGGAAAAGAACTCGAGGCCGTCATATTGCGTCGCCTTTCCGCTTACGTCGAGCAGTTTTACAAAGGAAAGTGATTACGGAATTTATGGACGGTAGAAGTTATAAAGAATTACAGAAGCGAAGGGAGAACGAGAACGGAGAGGAAGAGAAAGCTTAGTTCAGTTCGTCCAATAATATCTTAGAGCGCTGCGTTTCCAATTAACCCTCATAAATGTTGCATCTCGTGTTCCACCGGAAAGGAATACCATGAAGTTTAAGCTATTATTAATAACTTCTCTTGAAATTAATAAGCAATTTCTACGTCTCTGTGAGAGTGTCTCGTCTGCGCGTCGTCGTCGTCGCAACGTAAAATTTCCTTCCGGAAGATGAAGACCGAAGTTAAGCAAGAATTTGCATGAAGAATGTCCGTACACTATCGAACCACTTCGCATAAAGAACCGCTCTAAACAGTTCGTCTTGCAGTAACTCGCCATCTTTTGGGCAGCCGTTGGCCGGAAACTCGTCAGACGCCTCGAACAACGATTCCCCACGCGAGTGTTCTCAAGTCGGGTTCTCGAGCCTCGAGCCATTCAGTCGAGACAAAGGGTTAACGTCGACGAGCTGGCTATATTATCGTAGTCCGTGAAAACGTGCTGGGAACGAGGTCAGCTTGTTTCTTCGATAAAACAGAGGAACGTGACCATTGGACGAGAAACTGGTCGGAAATTAGACTGCGAACTATCCGCGTAGTTTACGACGTTGACGTGACTAGTTTTGTTTACTCGAACGCTTCGGCACCGAGTAATAATACACGGGATTCGACGTATCCGTGGTGCAAGTTTTGCGGAGAGCGAGCTGCCCTTCTTGGTCCAGTCGAATTGTTGTTGAGGATATTAGTAAACAGCTTCCGGAAGTTAATACAGAGCGTGGTTGTTTTGGGGTAGTAAACAACCTCGAGGATAATTTCCCAGCCCTTTCTGTTTCACGAGAGTTCGGTCGAGGGTTTGATCAGGGAGGTCTGTAGAAGACAGAGGTTTGCGCGTTTGTAGGCTGCAGTGTTTGTTTGATTTCTTTCATACGTTGGATGTTTAGCAAAGTAATAGTCTTCCTCGAGGACGATGGAACGTCGCGATTCGCGGTTGAGAAAGAAGAGAGCTCTTAATAATTATTAAGGAAAAGCAAATGGTAATAATAAAACGATAAAAGATCGCCGTTGCTACCGCGAATATAAACCAATAACCAGTTAAGATTCGAACTAGAAATTCGTTTAGGATATGCTTCGGCTAATCCCTGTGTCTCTGGTAAGACAACGTATTCGAAGTAACGCAAAAAAAAAAAAGAAAGAAAGAAGAAAGAAATGGAAGAAGAAGAATTTCACGCATGAAAAGGGAAAATCGTAAAGAGAAATTGTTCAACATTGAAATACTCGTATCGTCTTCCCCGAGGACGTCTGTCTGACCACGATAGTGAAAACAAATGAGAGCGGTTTTTCTTGTCTGTTCTCCGCCTTATTCTCCTGGGTATTATCCAACTAGAAATCCCATGGTATAAGTTACGTTTTTCTGAACGAATTGCTGCAACCATCGTTTTCCCATTTTACCCCGACGATGAACTTATTTCGCTTGGATATCAAAATCACGCTGTTAATTTTTTTTTACTCTAGTACCACATAATTTCGTACGAAAGGTTATTTTATTCCGTCTGCGCAATTTCCTGCCGTTCCCTCGCTATCGCAGGAAGTTGATTCTCGTCATTTGCTCCCTTTTCTCTTTCGAACAGTTCTAAAATCTTCTGATTTATTTCATGCACGTTCTACGACATTACGATCGCAGTTATGGTTTTTGCACGACTTTTAAAAGACTTGGCCGTGAAATCGATCGCGAATGAAGCGAATGAAGCAAAGTGAAGTGCGGTGATTTATCGCCAACTCGCGTTTCCGATGAATCGTCGGGACGTCGTCGTCGGCGTCGTTTCTCGGCGTCGTCGTATCGACGTTTCCTGGCCATATAGACGAGCATTCGCGTAGAAGAGAGCCCGGTGTATATCCGACGCTGTCTATCGGCAAACATTGCGACGTGTCAGAGTAAATCTTGCGCGGTGTATACGAGGCGGAAATTGCCGGGGTACCGACGGTTGCGCGGCCGTGTCTTCGTAGAGAGCTAGAAATCCGTATATTTACGGTGGAAGAACAGGCCTGTCGGAAATGTCGCGCTGCAGCTCGACGGATTAAGCTGACTTCCAATTTGTCCCGCTACTTGATATAATTACGACCGTGATAGATCCGATAGATTAGATAGTTTGATGTTTTTATTATCTCGCGCGTTTCGTACGATTGAAATTGGAAAAACCGGCCGAGCGTGTAGAATGGTTGGAGGCTTTCTCGAATTCGATAGGTCGTTGTTCCCTTCGTAACACGCGTGCGATTTCTTTGTTCAGAAAATCCTATTCGTTTAGCCAGATTCCTTCTTCGTTTAGAAAGAAAACGATAATTAGAAAATTGATAATTAGATACGCACAGTTCGTCGAAGATCGAGAAATGCTTCCCTGTTAAAATGCCTAGGAAATCGACGTCGTCGAATGGAAATTGAAACTTTAAACTCAAAGGTTCCGAATTGAAACTTAAGTATTCATAGTATAAACTTAAACTCCCAAGCAAAAAAAAAAAAAAAAAAAGGAAAGAGAAAAAAGGAAGGAACCGAGTATCTTCGGATGAAAAAATCGAACGATGGCGAACGTTGAGACATAATTTCTCAAACTCCGGCGATTTATTTCTGCTCGACCACTCTAACTGGTTACAAACAGCGAACGTTAAAGCGCCTATAATTCTCCGGATAGAGTCAAGCATCTGTATCGACCTTTCGAGCAAAGAGTTTCCCTTTAAGGACACCGAGAAACCGCGGCACCGAAGAGAAAAAGAACGACGCCGACCAAACCGATACGAAGAACGTAACCTCGTCCACGAACGGCGGGTTTGCTTTATTATCAAGGATAATACGATTTGCCGGAACACGGAAGACCTTCCACGGCCCGCATCTCTACAAATCGTTTTACAGAATCCATTCAATTTTGCTCTCTTGTCTGTTCACCTTCTCCTCCCTTGACCCTTCGATGTTATCGATTAGACGTTCTTTGATTAATTGTTCCGCGAATATCGTTCTTTCGTGGGACATTGTTCGATAGAATTCGAAGTGGGAAGGATGTTAAAAGCGTCGAAATTACTGATAATTTTGTTGATTCGTTGGTAAAAGAATCATATAGACTCGGAAACGTATTCTATAAAAGTTTGAAATTATGAATTACGAAGCGATCTTGCGATATTACCCTACTTCTGCCTCGACGGTGAATTGTAACGAACGAAACGAACGGCTCTGTTTAATTTTACATAATTCAAGACTGGACGATCGTCGTCTATAAATTTTCCAAATGCACGTTACGCGGACGAGAAAATATTTACGATTACGTATATACTATATTCCACTTAAACCGCGAGTCCTTTGTCAACATCGTCCATCTGCGTCCCTCAACCTGCTGAATCGCCGCAATTTCCCATATGTGTGTGACAAATAATATTATTTACTCGACGCGCCACCGTTTCGAGCGATAAATTACGTACGTGTGCTATTTATCTCTTTAATCTGCGTTGGAAATAAAGGTGCGGTTGAAGGGGTGTCTCTGATGGACACACGTACGAATTAAGATGGGCGTTAACCATAGGGTGAGGAAATACCAGCGTCATAGGTGTGCCACCGTTCAACGAGGTAAAGAGCGATAAAATAAATGGCAGAGAAACGCCTGTATAAAAGAAACCCGCAGCGGGCTCCTTTGAGAACCGGCAGTCCTACTTTTCGTTCCACATGCAAACGGGAATAATTAATTGCTAGAAAATGCGAACGTCGATTAGATGTGTCCCGTTTCTGTCGCGACTAATTTGTTAGCTTCGCGAAAACGGAGGAAAAATTACCGACGAGGTTTATATATAAATAGGACGTTTATACGTAGAGATGTAGTGGTGAGAACGATGATGTGGATTCCGAAGACTGTTTTTATCGTGTTGTTTATTTTATCGGTATAAATTAGAATAAAATTTTCAAGCGGAACGAGGGTATAAAGTCGTTTATGTCGTCGTAGTTTACGTTAATCTTACAATTTAAATTACTTATTATACTTTACGTGAAACGCTTGCAGACATCGACAACTATCTTTCGTAATGTAAAGACGAGCGCGAAAGTTAAACATCAACTTCATTCGTCGTAGTGTCCTTAATGCATATTAAGTTAAGTTAAGTATAAAGGAAACTCCTAAGATATAGAATAAATTGCATATACCTTAAACTTTGCGCGGTTCTTAGCTCGGTATCGTTCTCCGAAGATTAATTTTTCTTTGGCGAACGATATCAGTTATCAGATTTCAGCTGGAGAAGATGCCTATTATGCGAGAGAGACGCTCTAATCTTTTCATTACACGAGTCTCCGCGTTCTTTCGCGTATTATTCTACCGCATTGGTAAATTAAATTGGAAAGGGCGATTAATTTAATAAGAGTCTTATTTTGCATACCGAATTGTCTAAAGGAGCAAACCTTCGAGTGGGTATTTTATACGATACGTAAAAAGGCCTCTACGAATTCTGATAGCGAATTTGTTGAATTATTCATAATGCGTAGAATTGTAAATATTCATTCTACGTAGGCTAGTAATCCCCGAGATCGTTATGCCGGAGAAAAGCTTACTCTAAAATTAAAATTAGAAATAAAGCTTCGAGCGTCTTAAGAAATCGATACAAAGCGTTCCGTAGCTGGCAAGAGTAAAGCCTCCAAAGCATGTAAAATAAAGCCTCTTACAAGATTAAACCTTATAAACTTGTCATCGTTAAGTTTCTTTAGCTCCTTTCCTTTTACGCTGCTAAAATAAAGCCGTAGCATTGAAATCAATAAAGCGGACGAAGGACAGGGAACGATAATTCGCGCTACCGTTAGCTTAATTGAACGTACTTAAAGTGTTAAAAAACTTGGCAAACAAAACGCTATCAACTTTATTATTTCGTTTAATCTCTCAAACTCTATACAATTTTACATCAATAACAACGATAAGTTAGTTAATCGCCGTTCAAACTATCGTCGTTCACTTTTCTCTTATATTATTCATTCGTGGTTTCTCGTTCAAATTCAGAACAGGGATACAGAAGGGACAAGTTCGACCATTGTTTTGAACATCGGCGCGGTCCGTAGAATTATGTACAAATTGTTTCACGTTGATGCCATTATCGAAAACCGTTTAACGTATGGAGACACAGAAAATACGCGGCGGTTAATTTGTAACGCCGCGGGACACGGGCGTTATTTGATTTTTCGCTATCGGCAATTTCGAAGTACCAACGGACGCTGGTGTGCAAATCGCGCGTCATGTGTACGAGTTAATCGGAATTGCGCGTCGTTAACGCGCTGGCCGCATTTCCGCCACCAGCCGGCCATCTTAAAAATGGATCGACCGCGTTTCACATTGGGAATCGAACGACGTATTGCTAGTTAAATCTCTGCTCGGCCGTAATTGAAAAGCTAATCGAACGATGGCAATGCTCGTTACGAAACGACGCAGCAAGTGTTTTTACCGAGTTTCGCCAGGAAATTGTTTGAAATTATACCCGTTGATCGGGAGGGAAGGGTGCGGGTGGGGATGGTAGTTAAATAGGAACGGTAGAACGAAATTGTTTCGCGCGTCATTCGATCGATTATCCAATTTGAATTAAAAAATTTCCATACATTTTAATCATACCTAGTTAGAGAGGACGGGCAGGCCTTTGAAACTTAATTTATTAGATTCAAGGAACTGCGGCATAATCTAGTTAACCGCGTGAAATCAGTGTCGCGATCTAGCTGCTTTAACACATTCAATTTACCGGGTCACGGTGGTAAATGATGTCAGAGCAAGAAACGAGCGTCTCGAAATTACAGGACAATGAAAGTTTCTATCAAGATCCCTCGAAGTCTCTGACGCTCTTGTCACAGTTAATAACTTCGTTATCGTTACACAACGGAGGTTCCGTTCTTCTACCAAAAAGTAACGATCTCGTTGTATTTCTTCGCTGTAGTTCTTCCCAGACTTATCGTTAAATTTTGTTTCCTCTATTGAAAGCCGAAAGAGTATGCAAATCTACGAGAAGATCGTACGATATCGTTACGAAGCTCGTTCGCAGAAGCGGCGGAAGTTACAGGCGGCTGCTGTGGTTTTCAGGAAAACCACTCGCTCGTAGTTGAGTGTCGCGAGTTTAATTTCATTCGCTGCCGGCAAGCGTTAAGTAACAGGTGCGCCGACTGCATAAGTATCCATTTTAGATAATATAATAACAAAGAAGCTGCACGTTCGGTTTAACTACGAACACGTAGAAACGCGACGAGAGACGCGCTGAGTAGTAGGTACGTGTTAACATTCGGTCAAGAAATTTCAGGAACCACGCACGGATGTGCGCCCGTGTCTGTGTCAAATACGGTGAAGCGTCTGTTAACGTGGCTGATCCTTGTCGAAAGTTTATCAGATCGACGAGCGAAACGTACCACCCGCGGAGTATTTTCTCGTGGTGCGCTTTCGAGCCTGACATTCGCGCTAGAGAAATTAGCCAGGCTAATCGAAACCTTGTCGTTCTTCGTCAACGGCGCTACTTTAACGTCGTTTAATAATAAATCAAATTGAACAGCGCCGGCGGAACGAGAATGGAAGCGACGGAGATGGACAAGTCGGATAATCAAATTGAGACGATTTGGAAACAAACCGGACGGTCGACGGGACCAACGCAACGTAAAGAGTGATTTTGCTCTCGGTTTTCTGTCCTTGCGCCCTGCAATTAGTTAGGCGAAAGCTTTTCATAAACTGAGGAATTTTCTTGAATCAACAGGTTGCTTGTAAATGTTTAATTCGAAATTTTCTATCTGAAAAATTTTCCAAGAGAAGCGGAGGTAACCGGCTTTCTGTTGGCAGACTCAATTTCAGAGACGACGAGAGAAGAAGTCGGCAATTGATTTCGAGAAACGGATTTAATGACGCGTGCAAACGGAAGTTTCACCTTTCTGCTACAACGCACTCGTTCGGTTTTCTCGTTTTATTCGCCGCGCGGCTGCGAACGGTTCATTAGAAAATCGAGCGCAGAAGTGTTTCCTCATCGGCGCGATTAGATGAATTAGAGAACGGGATCTTGATCGACTCGATTCAATTCCACGGGCATTAAACCTTGATTTTAACGACCGACCTGGCATCGTGAATTACCACCTTTAAATCAATTTAATTTATCGCCGAAAATTGCATTATCTCCGCTTCTTAAATTACCTTCCACGACATCGTTTCATACACCGATACGCTTTTAACGGACGAAACTAGGGAGACGTAAAATCGAGAGGCAAAACGCATTTTCGCCGTTTAAAAAACATATGCCGTGCTCGTAGAAGCGACAAGGTAAATGGAGTGTTTAACGCGCCGCGACGAAGCTGGTCCGCTAGTAGGACTGAGTCAACGAACGTTGTAAATCTCCGTTACGATTTTTATCGACGCCACGGTGAGCGCGTTACAGTTTCCTACGATTCTTTACGGCGATAGAGCAATATGTTGAAATTATCGAAACTCGTATCGTTCAACGAAACAGTTAAAGTTTCATTTTTTTTATTAACAATTAGACAAGATACGCTGCATGTGCGTACGACTGCAAGAACGAAGAAAAGAATGTCCAAACTATGTTCGAACATTGGACGAAGTTAATTGTCTGATAGTAGCGACGCGAACAATTCGCGATTGAGAAGCGAGTTGTTTGCTTGTTGAAACGCGAGTGAAACGACTCGTCCAGGGAAAATGTCTTGAGACGTTCTGGACGGAGACGCGTTGGCGGGAATAAGCATTTCGAATTTGCAACGGTAGTGGTCAATTTGCTGCGATTGTGTAACCCCTTTTTCGAAGAGTGGCCACAACTAACTAGCTGCCACTCTCAAGTATGACACGTACCGAGATTCCTGAATAACGTACGCGGGAATTCCGCGAATCTTAGCCAGCGATCGTAGCAAGCAATAAACCCTTATGAAGCACTCTGACTCGCGAGAATGCATACCGGGAATACAAAGCTAGAAGAAACACCCCAAGTCCCTCTCTATAACAGGGGAACGTTTGTCTCTCGACCGATGATATACGTGTTCACTGGCTTCGCAAAGTTATTGTCATTGTAAAAGAGTGAGAATTTATATTATATTATATTAATATAAAAGCGCGAAGGTATAAAGACATAAAAGCGTAAAGATGTAAAAGCGAAAGCAAGGATGAAAATCCGAGTCGACATGTGGAGCGTGGTGTACCGTAAAATCGTTTTTTCTCTTTTCACGAAAAAGGATTTAGTTGCCTTAATCGATGGGGCAGCGCGGAACACGAAGAAAGCTCCGATAGAATAATATAAAATTGCCAAACGAGCGGATAAGTAGTTGATCGAAGCTTTCAATCGTTTCGAGTAAGTAAGTTGATGTCGAACGAACCGATTCTATGAAATCGGATTGACGGTAATATCGATCGCGAGACGATCGATCTAAATAGAGCGATGACAAAAACTGGAGAAGAAAGGATCGAAAGCTGGTCGATTGGTTTCGCCTTAATGGCATATATCGATGACGAAGGAATTGGGAACAATGCCGAGCGATCTGGTAGCAGTCAACTGAACTCGATCATCCTCTTAACCGTTATTGACACTGTAGGGAACATCGATGCGAATGCCCGACAGCGAAACATTCCTGGAGCGAAGGAAAACGAGAAACGCTAGGGAGCAACTCCGGCTGTCGACGCATTGCTCGAGAAATTTCAGCCGCAACTGCATCAATTTCGCATCGGCTCTGTTCAAATACTTACTTTGGAGGCTTAACGTCGCGTCGGTACACTTTAACACAGTAACGGAACATCGCCTCGTGGAAATATGTTTTCCCACGGCTGAGCAGGCACCGATCAAATTGGCGTAATTAGCGGTTCAAAAGATCCGGACGTGCAAGACCGCGGATACTTTGAATTCGAAACTAATATTCCTATACGGCGCGCAACGTACGGCAGGGAATGAAATTCATCGAGAAACGAAATGATCTTCAGTCGCGTTAATTATACCTCGGAAAGGAATATTAATTTCGCGAAACGTTCGCCGTCTAACGAATCGCAAACCAATTAATTTTGTCATCCGTCCATACGATCTATCGCGAGATTATGAGAAAAAAAGATTCGGATTAATAGGCACGTACATCTCCTCGATATTCGACGTTATTGCTATTATTATTAATTACACCCCACGAATGACCTTTCGAATTAGCGATTCGTCGGTAGCTCCGTTCCAACGTTCTTTCCAGTAATAAAACCATTCGCTAGCGCGGCAAGTATTTGCGCGAAAGTAATAAACGAGGACGACGAATGTCTCTCTGGAAATCAGATTGCGGTGCTTACCGTACAACGTAAACCGCGACGCATTCACGCGGCCTAGTCCCATCGGTCGGGGTACCCTCCGCCTCGCAACCGTTCCCTTCTTCGCTTCCGGTGTATTTAATACTCTAAATTAACCCAGTTCCGACCCCCATTGGCCATATACTGGTCGTTGCTCAACGGGCAATGTCGGTAACACGGTTAAGTCGAACAGTTGGCAAGTCACCGTTTCAGCTGTCAGTTTCGCGTAGCGTGTAATATTCCAACGTTTGATTACCTCGGCTCGCACTTCCGCCTCTGTTAACCCTCGACCGCGGAACGAAACAACGAAACGACCGCCGAAATGGATTATCGTTCTTTGTCCTTCGCCGTGGCTTCTACACCGTTTTCGGCGACTTCGTGGTACGAGGAGGAAGATTTTATCTGGCCACGGCGCGAGAAAATACGCGTGCCGCTAGAAGTTATTGGGGAAAGTAGGAAGGGACGATACGATGATGTAATATTATTAATTCTTGGGTAGATTAAAGTTGTAATTATAGCGCCGTGAATTTATCGCCAGAGACAGAGGCAGCCGGTTGCTTCTGGCCGAGTCGGCATGCGAGATAGAATGTAATTTCGAAATGGAACACTAATCCTGGAATGGAATGTAACGCGCGGAATGAGACTCTCGGGGCAATTATAAATGGATTCTTTTCCCGGTGCAACGAAACTTTTCTTTTTTTTCCCTTTTTTTTTTTTGTTTCTCTGCCGATTGTTGAACGCTTCTCCGGTGTTTCGAACAGTAATTTCAGCTTTCGACGCAGTAGGATATGTTAAATTAATTCTTATTAATCTCAGGTATTTAATTTTAAAGCTTATTACTTTCTCTCCGCTCGGCTCGTATTTCATTATAGTATATTATATATACTTACGGGATGGAGATATTAAAATGGAAAGATATTCATCGCGGAATATTACGTTTTTAACTTCTTTTGTGCGAATCTTTGCGGATTAAAGTAGTCAAGAACCCACCTCATCTTGCGTATAAAGTAACGATATATCTTCTCAATAACGATATACCACGAGTCGTATCAACCATCGAGAACCTTCACGATTCAGTCGCAACACGAGGGAAATTCTTATTGCGGGACTCTCATTTTTCTACCAACCCCTTCCCAGATAGACTTACGTCTCCGATGCTTCCTCTCGGTCGTCTTAACTCGTCAGTCTGTTCCTGAGATCCGGATCTCGAGTTATCTGTTACTCGAACAACCCCCGCGAGAAAGAAAGAGATCGTTGCCACCTCATTCGCCAACCAATGCCCCACACCTTCCTATTTACATACGCCATCTTTTCAACCCTCCAGTCTCGGATACCATCGGCGCCACTCCGTCGTATCGTTCCACGACTATCGAACCTTTCCTTCTGAGCGACATCATCGAGAGACCATTATGTTTGCTGATTTGGTTCATCGATAGGAGAGAACCTCGAGGCAACGAAATAGGGGTTGAGAAGCGGCGCCCAGGGGTGCTTCGTTGCAACGACCGCGTAACAAGATCACGGACGATGTTTTCTATTTACAAACATTGCTAGCTACTGAATTCCTGTTGTAGCGGCCGAGTGGGAGTAAACTGGATGGCTCGAGAAGACATTGTATTTTCGTATTTCCTTCAAGGACTGCGTTATGCAAGGCGGACTAAATTAGATCGCTACGCGAAACTGTAACCTGGTAGATGATTTGTCTTCGTACGACTTTCGATTCGAAATATAATATCAGAATATCAGAAATATAATAAAATAACAAGTGGAATATAATTATTCGGATATTATAGATGGAATATTGCAGAGTAAGAAGTTGGTAGATGCAGGTAGAGGGATGAATCGAAATAAGAGCAGGGTTTGGTACAAGCTGTACTTCTTCGTCCTTGGTGGCAGGCTTTTCTTTATCTTTGGGCTTAAACGGGACGACTAAGATCGTAGATTCGTTTTTATCCACGATCGCAACGATTAAAACAATTTTTTTTTACGATTTTCCGCGAGAGCAACGAAGATTGGTCGTAAAGTCTGCGACAATTTTTAAGCGGGTTGTTGGCGCAGGTTTTCCCGAAGAATTCGAAATTCTCGCACTCGACGAGATAGCCATTCCGAAAGTTCCAAAGTTTATGGTCCGAAAGTTCTTGCGAAATCTGGCGAACTGAACGAGGAGATTTTTCGTTTCGTCGCAACCAGCACGGAAAGGAAAATTCATAGAATTCATAGAATTGTGTAAAATTTCAAACAATGAAATTTTCTATTTCGAATCTGCTTCTCCGTCTTCGTTTAAGTAAAAATAAAGCTGACAGTTCTCATTCCTTACGCTCGAAACTATTTTCACAGGTAAAATTCGGTAAAATGAAATTTCCAGAAATGCTCAGGTAACAGCGTATAATTAAATTTATTTCCTTTCAAGCCACGACGATAAAAATTATGCACGACGACATGAATAACGTTTTACGAGAAATCGTGCTACCGACGGAGATAAAGGTCCTAAAGTATTTCCTACTTACGATTTCAAATCCTGCTGTTTGTCTTTACGATCCCCCTTCCCGATACCACAGAGCTCGAAACCTTTCTGACCAATCTCACCGGCATTGTATGCATTTAAATGTAGCGTGCAAAGAGCGCAGCGTGGAAGAGAAATATGGAAGCCGGTGAATAAATATACCGCTGAAGTCGTGGAATTTGGTTAAGAAAATTTCAGAGGCTCGAGAGCCTTTTATCGAAGTCGGCAGAGTCCGAAAGTATAAGCAGCTATTGGAAAATCTGATAGCTTCGAATAAAATTCTTTACGAAACGTAAGGTTCGTAGAATTCCATTCGCGAGGTTCAGTCTCGTTCCATTTTCGGTTCTCCTCGCTAGTCTATTGCTTTTCGAGACCCCTTTCGTGTCGCACGTGTACCGTGAATGTTAATCAGCACATAAACACGTACCGCTGATGGTAGCTTAACGTCACATCAAAGAGAAAACCCTTTTAGAACGGGGCTGTAATCTATAATCCTCGCGAGGCCTCGATGGCACGTTTCGTTATGCGTGTTTTTAAAGATGACGACCCTCCGGTTGTCAATTGCGAAGTCTAACGAGTCCCCGTGTGCTGGATGAAACGAGAAACGCGATTTATTTTAAGCAGCTGATTGTACTTTTGAATTATACGTTTTGAACGTTCTGCTATCCTTAGAAGTTCGATAATCCTATAAATACAGAGGTGGTTTGATAAAACTTTTTTCAGAAGGGGATTTAATATCGCCGAAGTAATTTTAACGGCGCTGAAAAACCGTGTCGTTAGACGCGCGCTATGAAATCTAAATTTCCGTCGGGTGCGATTCGAAAGTTATTCGGTGTCGCGATACTAATGAATACAAACGAGCAATTTTTACGAAGAAAAAAAAAATTGCAAGCGTTATTATAAATACACCAGTGACAAACGACGAGTAAACTTTTTTAGTAGCGACAACTATCCGAAATATTGTGGAATACGCCATGTATAGAACGGATAAAATACGACGATGATCAACTTATTTGCATTTAAAACGTTGTACGATCCGAAATTGCAAATCTTTTTTACGTATTTGTGAACAACGTGTTGCTCGATAGCGGGATCTCATCGCTGACAGAAAAGAATCGAGAAAGAGAAAGGGAAGACGGAGTATCGTTTTTGTTCCGACGCTATCGCTCATCCCCGCTATTCAACAATTTATATTCATGAGAATGATTTTCAGGAGGGAACTGGCCCGCTTTTATAACGGTGTTTGTAATTTGGTCGCGGCCGATAATAAACCCTTATGAAGAAGAAAGAAATGAAACTTAATGGAGTGTCGGCGCAAAAGTGATCATGATGGATGCTGCACACACGATCCAGCCTTTATTAAGATCCAACCGAACAACAACCACCGGCAAGATATCACTGTACTTTTTGATGTTACATTTTTAACGTCCGACTATTAATCCAACGAGCGTGTTCTTAAGAACGAATCGAATAAGCTGGACATTCGGATTACATCGTAATTCGCGGTATGAAATTTCGACTAACGATAAGCGGATTAAGATCGTTCGTTTTCCTCTGTGACTTTATCGATTCGATCTATCGCGATACGACGTTGAAACACGAAACATTTTTCAACGAATCCAGCAGCAAAGAAAATTTCCTGAAAAAAATTCGCGACAAAACGATCATCCACAGCAAACAGCGAAGATTTTTACGAAACAACTTCGGTCTTATCGCTCGACAGGAAACATCAAGTAGCGCTAACAAGACTCAGGATTGGCCACACAGACGTCACGCGTTCTTCCTTCCTTAAGACGGATGTCCATTGTCCGATAAATACAGGACGACTTCTAACGCAAAAATCTCGATCGAACGCGTCATCCTGCCGAAAATATCAACGCGAGAGAAGCTTGTGAACAGAATTCAATTACACGTATAACCTAATATGTGTCGGAAAATTAAGTTACGTTGAAAAGGACGACTCGGTTTCGTCGATGCAGTTTCTATTTAAGATCAACCGAGTGGAAAGCATTCCTATTGCAATTTTCATCTCTGCTGCAACCATTCCATTTACGGAATCTCCGTTATATTCTACTCTCGTCGTCGAGCCGTTAATTCTTCTCGATTTATCGAGGCAAATATGATTGCGAGGGAAAAGGAAAATCGGCGAGATGCGCGGGCCAACGACGAGAAGGAAGGATATGCCGAACGGAACGGGCGAGCAAGTTGCTTCCGGTGAATCTCGACGGCCTCGTGAAGCGTCGCGGTGGAGAGGGCAAGCAGGACGAAGGGTGGAAGAGGGTGAAACTTCGTTATCGGGAAATTCGGTCTTGAAGAAAGTCGTTAACTTTCACGGAGAGTCAGTTATTCCCCGGGACGGATTCGTCTGGTGTCGGCCAAGTCGAACAAAGTCGATTGATTCGCGGGTGAAACTCGATATTCCACGAATGGAACTTTCCCGACGCCATTAACCAGTGTTCTTTGCGGTGAAGCCCTTCCAAGTTCCTTTTGATTTACGCGGAAAACATTGTTCCCGGGAGCTGGTTCTGTCTCTTCGACGATCCGGAGAAAGGTTGCACGGGACGGAGGACGAGTCGCGAGACACTACATGGGCGCGGTCGTTTTATTCTCCGCGAGAAGCGGCCAACGCATGCGTTCGATCCGGTTAATTAATTCCTTTTTAATGGCCGTCAGGGAGTGAAACGAAATCCGGGCGACTGGAATTTCAATTTGGGCTGCAAATTCAGTCGTAATCGCAGCCAGTTGCGTTCTTCTTCGCTTAGCTTTCGTTTTCAGGCTGGCCACAATTCCTTTTTCATTTTTCTCGTTGCCATCGATTACTTCGAAAGCTGGTCCTGGCGAACTGTCACTGACACGCGTACTGACACGCATGAAACGTTCGAAGATCGAAATGCGCGTAATTTAGTAAATTAATGTCCTCAGGATCGCGTGATTGAAACGGGAATGTCTTTACGTCGGATTTTTTCCTCCTTGATACACGGAAACGAAGGAAATGGAAGGGAAATCTAGTTGCGCATTCGTTGAAGCGACAGCGTGATTACGTTTGTTCGTGGGATTAGCTTTTTTGAAGCTCCTGCACTTGCCGGTTGGTTCTGTCGGAGTCTTTTTCACGGTCGTGGGATTTCTTTGCGTTCGTAGTTTCCTTGCCACGGCGTAAAGTAGGACGAGTGTCTCAAGACTAAATTGACTCGACGAATTTTCAAGGGACACTGAGTTCCGCGGGAAACTTGCGAAAAACGGTCTGAGAACAGAATTACGAGTCTCGTCGAATGTTAAACTCTCGGTTAAACAACTTCGCAATTCGCGATTAATCGAGGAAATTAATTCATCGCGAATTTAATAAAAATTTCGCTTAACTTATCCTCGCAATGGCACGCGACTTTAACAGCGAGATTTCGCACAACACGCAGTTGCAACGTTATCGAATCGCACGGCAAGGCTGCAAATTCGGACTCCGTGAGAGGAAATTCGGCTCTTGCTCGTCACGAGAGCGCGGTCGTTTCATTTTTAAGCGAGAATTACACGTCGCGAGCAATTAGCGACATTCGTTTGTTGGGCGTCAAAGAGTAATTTTACTTAATATCTCGAAACACTGGATGAGCTTGACAGAGACACTCGCTTGAAAGATATAATCCTCGTGGAAGGAGCGGAAATTAGATAGGAAATGAAGCGGATTACTGAAACTGAGAACACTCGTAGTTCCTCTTAACGCTTCGGAAAGAGTCCTACAGCTGGAGTGTACTCGGTGCGAAATTGAAAAGAAAGAAGCGCTTGTAGCGCGTTGATTATCATCGTCCTCGCGAAACATCGATTTACCATTCAATTTCATCCCCACTCTGTTACATCTGTTTTCTCTCCTAACGGAATATCAAGGGCTCGTTTCGACTAATAAATCTCCCGTTAAAGCGCTTCAGGTTAAACACAGTTTAAGTTCGTCGATCACGATGTCTAGTAAAATATAGATATCGGAATTTTTAGTTGTAGAGGCACGATGACGTATAAGATATCGTGTATGCGATATCTCCGCACTTTCTGACCGTCTGTACAGCAAAAATATAGTATACGAATTAAGAAGAAAAAACCAAGCAATTTTCATGTTCGAATTTTCCTAGGGATAGAAATTATAGGATGGGCGATAAACCGAAATGAGAAATCAAGGTGGAACGAAGATTAAAAGGCGGCGAAACGCGGAAGATCGCGTGAAATAACTCAGGCTAAAAAGATTTTATCATAGCGCAATATGTGAACCCTCTGCGGACTCTCGGTAGATGGAAGATGAAAAACCTTTCAAGGATACAGCACGATTTTTCAAGTTGCCACGCCGGTCGGACGTAATGTGAATTTATGGGATTATTTTATCGCGGTGTCTAGCCGCGCATTATCGAGCCACGCTTCGCTTGTAAACGCCGTTTCAACGTGCGGGCGCTCTCTCGATTGTTTCTCGTGAAATCGCGCGACAGATTTTTTACGATAATCGCGGTACTACCGCGAAGAACGACGTTGAAAGAGTTTTCACGTTGGTTCTGGCGGGTTCGCGTGTATTTCATTCGCTAGGAAGATATTTACGAAGTGCAAAATAATTTGTTACGACTGGCTTGTTTCCGCTTAGCAAGTTCCGCACGATGTAATCGCGGGTTTCGCTGTGAATTTCCGCCGCCTTGTTAAGTATTGAAATATAATCGCGTTCTCGCGGGGCCGCCTGGTATGAAGTGGACGCTACAGGCACCTTGAAGTTAGGGATGGCGATTTGTTTGTCGAGCGACGCGAACGGCACGAAATTTATTAAGCAACAACGACGTTAATCCAAGCTCTGGAGCTGAAATATCTGTTTCCCGTGGAATTATGGCGCCGGGGGAGAACCGAGCTTCGTTTTCACGCGTTAGCTTCTAACAATGTCACTGTGAAATAAACTACCTTCGAATTATACCGAAGTCGAATTTCGCGCGAATTTACATAGCAGGAATTCTTCTTCTCTCTCGTTCAATACGCCTTCCATCTTATCTTGCATTGGATTTTCCATTGTAAAGTAATTTGCTGTTCCACTCTGGACTTGACTTGTTACTAATACAAGGCGATCAACAGCGATGTTACATATTATAAGATCCGATAACAAGGTACATTTTCACGTATCCGAATCTCTGCTCGTTTCGCGTATCGCGTACATTTTTGCATCTTCCAATTTTCCCACCAACGACTAAGCGTTCGCAACGCTACGATTAGCTTGCGGAATATCTATGCTAGATTGTCGGTTCGTGCGAATGGATTGGCGTATGCGAGGAGTCTTTCAGATTCACGACAAAGCCTCCTCGGAGGAAATCTCGTAGAAACTCCACGTGTCGTCGATCTCGGAGGAGGCGAGAAGAAACTCGCGCTTTGCAGTCGCGTGCTGACACAAGACTCGCAAGCTCGCCTCGAGCGGTTCCGCTCGCAATATCGATCACCGGCTCGGAGAACTTGTCTACGGATAAGCCTGCCTACGAGCAAGAAGAAAAGGGCTCCGTGAAAAGGGGTAAAAGGGGTGAAAGGCTGGAGGAAGGAGTAGAAGGCTGTGAACGTAGCTTGCGTTGAAAAAAAAAACGGCGGGGTAGAGGAGAGGAGTCGGACTGAAAGCACGCGAACAACACAAACTGCCAGAATAACAAATGAGCCATGAGAATGAAAAAAAAGAAAAGCGGGGAGCAGTCGACAACCGGGACGATGGGGATGAGAAAAACGGGTCGGAGAAACGGAACAGAAGCGATAGAAAGGAAAAGTGCTCTGAATCGAGGAGCGTTGGCATGGATGACGAGAATAAAAGTCGATCGATGGAAGATTCTGTCGAAAATACCGGGGCGATGAACAAATCGAAGTTAATTTCGTTTCATGGCCGATTTGCGACGCTTGCGGCGAATGACAAATGGAAAAACGTTCAAACGGAAGTTAGCTAGACAGCTTGGCTTTATGAACGTCCTCGTAGAAGAGAGTCTCGTGGCTAAAGGATTTTTGTTTCGTGTTGTGACGAGCAACGCGCGGAATATGCCAACGGCGCGCTGCTCTTAATGCTTGGTCGTTTAGGATTGCTCGTCCTTACGGTTTAATTACGCGAGGCAAAGCTGAGGTGCGCTGCACTCGATGGCTTTCTCTGGTCGAGTAGATTCGAGAAATCGTGGCTTCGCGACAGGAATCGAGAATGATCGAAGTTCACCAGATCGCTTCGGTAACACAGTGTTTCAAATTTAAATCCGTAATGCCAAGGTGTATTTTTACGTTCGATCGTCTTCGAGTAGATAGGTCTTTTAATGGAGCTCGAGATCGCTGGAAGCTTGAGATCATTCGAGATGAGAGCATTTTATCGCTCCAAGTATCCGTGGTTTGTTTATACGTTATATCTTATAAATCACTATATACTCTGTAACTTCGACAAGCGCGAAAGAACTCTCTAAACTCTTTTCTAAACTTACTCGGATGATTGTAAAACCCGTGATTGGTCGATTGGACCGGAACCGGGAGCCGAGGTAGCAGCGCGTGTCACGCGCGTCAATATAAAAGTCGTTTCACGAAGGTGTGGATTTTACAGCGAAGCGCGATTGCTTGTAACCGTGGCTGTTTGAAGAGCTTAATGAGGTCTTTAATCTGTGATCATTCCTCGACTTACCGACTGTTTAATATCTACTTAACGTTTTACGAGCATTTAAGGATATCGACGCCTCGCCAGCATGCGACTGTCGCTTACGTACGCTCGTATAAACTTAACTGGCGGCATTTTAAAAGCCTTCGCCGCCATTCTGATGCCTCTCGATTCTTCGTTTCGCATCGTGAAACGTACCGGATCAGCCGGATAGAACGAGATCGTTCTGGAAATTGCCTGACAACTTTCCCCGAGCGTGATACGAAATATGAGCGAGCGTTTACTCGGAATTGTCTCGTCAGTATCGTCGGTCCAAATATTATACGTATTCTGGTCGTTTTTAGCTAGAAAAAATCCTTGCTGTCTAACGCAACGTAACCCAAGCTGCGTTTCCAAATGACGCGTTCCATAAAATTATACCGAAACTTCAGCAGCGAAACGATTTACGGTCGAAATCTTTTTGAAATCTTTTTCAAAGAAAATTTGTAAGATGGAATGGCAGAAAAAGAAATATTTCACGAAGCCAATGAGCACAGCGGAGGACAATGGTGTATCTGGTGGAATATTTTTCTGGGTCAAAAACTGAATCAAGCGGGTCGCATCGTTGAAAAGGGCTGATGCGCGTGGCTCAAAGCATTTTGTAAAAGACAGGGAGTTTCAAAGGCGCTTCGAAAAGTTTCACGGAGGTATTCCCTCAAAAGTGTGGCACTTCGAAGATTAACGTGTCACCGTGATAGTGTTGATACTCTTTCACGCTGAAAGCTTCGGTGAAGGAAAAGGTAACGCGGTACCGTCGACTAGAAAATAAGAGATAAGGGGTGGGGAAAAAAAAGATGCTCTCGAGCTAGCGCAAACAAAATTTTAACGTTTAGCTCCTCGGGCTTTCTATCTCATCTTGGAAAATTTGCCATCATTTGATGTCTTCGTATAAAAAATTTAGTCGAATATATTATCATGGGATATTCATATATCCCACGAATTTTAAATGGTTTGTTTACTTTACCGTGCAACGAGCAAATACAAAATTATACTCCCTTTCCTTTATGAAAAGTATCATCTTAAGTTCGATATTGGCGGAACATTTTTTACCACTCTTCTACCTGTTCTTAACGAGTACTATAAGTTCTTAACCTTTGAAAACCTTATTCCCCGACAACAGAATGTTTTATTATAAATTTATTAAAAAGTGGAACATCTTTCAACTTCGTGACTAATTTTTCCCATCAATCACGCAACACGGCCCGATATCGAAACCGTAATTCTCGAAACTTTTCCATCCACCGTTCGCCATTTTTCACAAACTCGTCGAAGCTAGCTCGAATCCGCTTCTCGGCTCCTTTGAAAACTCACCTTCGTCCAGCCACGAAAGACGATCCCGAGTTCGTACGTTGTACGAATCGCCGACGGCCTGATGAGACACCGTATCTCGTTTCTACATGTAACGATCTAATTATTATTAGATTCCTTATGCGAAAGGGAGCGTGGCGAGCGGATATGAAGGTTTCTGCGGCTTGGTCGCCGGCAACGAGCGCAATTTAACCTCGCGGCTTAATCCGGTCGTAAGATTAAATTGAATCTACAGGGAGGTTCGACAATCAAGTAGAGTGCAGCGGAACGGTATGCGTGCTGGTAGGAGTGAGAAACACGCTTTGCCATTCGGGGGATCGCAGGGGGAAGGTGGTTGCCACATAGTTGGCCATTAGTATTAAAAGCTGCACCAAAGGCAGAGTTTCGGCACCGGGCCTCTCTTTATCGTGAACTAACTGCACGGCAACTAACTGTTCGTGGTTCCGCCACAATAAATCTGCTGTTTTATCAGATGGCTGCGTGAGCTTCAAATAGCCCGTATCGATCAGTCCGTGCGCGTCAAAGGACGAAAAGTTTCACCGGTGCGGCGTGTGGCTAGCACGCGTTTCGCGCGTAATACACGAACCCCTGAGCAAATTACTTTCTGTCCCGTTTGGGAAGCCACGACGTACCTCTACGAAATTTCATTACGAAATATAGTTCCTTTTGAATCCTTTAACGCATAAATCTTTTTTTTTTTATTATTATTTTCGACGCGGTTTGAAGAGAGAGAAAGGGAGAAAAGGAGAGAAGGAAAAATAAGGAACTATCGAGTTGTCGAAGAATATTTGTTTGTCGGATGTTTCGCGAAATAAAGAGATCGCGTAACCCGGCGTCGTATGCAAAATGTCAAGATTTCGTGGCGAATCAATCGCTGACACAAGCAAGAACAACGTCGGCTTCTTTGAAGAGAAAAGAGGGTATCGTGATAAATTTGCATGAATAAGATACTTCTGCCGTGCTGTTTACTCCGTTGAGTGAGTGAAAAGCTGCGAGTGTTTGCATCGAAGCTCAACGATACCCTCGATTTCCGTGTTGCTTATTCACTATCGACGCCGCGCGAAGAAAGCTCCTTCATTCTCGTCTCTGTCCGTTGAACCGTGCAAACTTGAGAAACGAGAAACTTGTAGTTTTCTGAAACTCGAGTCAACGATACCGTTTTCCTTTTCGATCGGTCTCTAGTTATCCGTTTGAAAGACGTTCGATCGCCGTAAAATCGGATGACTTTAAGAAAGTTTGTCGCCCACTACACCAATTAACGGACTATAATTACTCTGTTCGTTAAAAACAAACGTGGTCTTTTAACTTGCCTTTTAAATTCTTCCATTTGATCCATGTAATTAATGATAAAATCAATTAGATGGCGGGAAGCGTTGAAGTTTCTCGGTGAACGTTTACTCGTGAAAAGTTAGTTTAGTTTCTTTCCAACAAACTTGCCACTCTCGATCATTTTTCATGAATTCTTTATCAATGGATCTCAGTCAAGCTACTCTGATGAACTTTGTGCGTCCATTAACCCTTTAAATATTACGCAAAGGATTACTCGGTACAGTACGATTACACGACGTTTTCAATGTATTTCGTATCGTTTAACTACGAAAAAATTGCAACCTTTGTTGAAAATCTCCGTTGCGCCGTTCACCAAACGCACGGCGTATTACAATTATTTTTTAATATGCTTGGTGTGTGCGTGTATGTGTGTGAGTGTACGTTATGTTTTACCGTACTTTTATATCTAAATCAGAGCTGTATTAGTCGCGTTTAATTCGGCATTCACCGATAAAACGAACGTGCGCCGAGCTTTTTTTTTTTATCAAGCTTCCTCCTTTATTTCGTTGCAAAATGTACGAAATATAAAACTTTCAAAACACAAACTCAAAATAATCGAATCCTGTGACGATTGCAAATTCACTTCGCGACAATTTCCTGTAAAAAGAGTTCTTTCGTCGCCGTTACGTCTCCGATAATGCCAAACCAATCAACCCGATTTATCAAATATCCCCCTGCACCTCAATTTGTTTAATTCGACCGTTTTCTCCGGTTTTCCTCGTGGCGATTGTTATCTCCCCTTGGCCCGATTTTCCGCGTCAATTACTCCGATGTAACGTAGAAAAGACAGAGGCAGAGGAAGAAGTAACAACGGGGTCGCTTCTTGCCGTACGACCGCGCAATATGAAAGGGCGTGCGATAGATATTCACGCGGTGCGTGGCGCGTGATTCTTACCCCTATCCTCGTCGATTGTTCGCGAAACAGGGGGTTGCGTTACGTCGTGACCCGTCTGACACACATTGCCACGCACGTCACGTAACATCGAACCGTGCGAGCGCGTCAGTCAACTCTGTAATTATGCTCTCTCAATAAGCATTGTTACGTTTCGATAAGCAATCGCTTCGACCCGAGAAGACAATCGAACGGAATTCGATGGACCGTCTCTTCGTCATCGAGGTTGATGAAAGTTCGCCGCGGATTTCCAGCTTTTCACGACTCACTGAATACTCTGGCATTGGCATTGAATAATTAGTTCTTTTCTCCGACTGGCCAACTTTCAATTTCCTCTCTTCGTTTCTTTTTCGTCTTGAAAGTCGCTAGGCGTGGCTGCTATTGTTACAAGTATTCTGTGGAAGGTGATGTCGCCGATCGATGCGTCATCGTCATTAAAAACCACGCTGAATATTTATCGAAACCAATTTGTATTCCGTGCTCGCTACTGTCGCGCGATACGTTTCCTTAGAAACAGAATTTACCTTCGTTTGACATTTAACGTAACATTTAGCGTTATATAAATATATATTTCTGTATCTCACTTGTGTTAAGAGATTTGCAACAGTATTACTATTGCAAATTCTTGTTTTTATTCCTAGCGTGGAATTTCGTTCTGGCGATTTCTGAAGCCGTGGCGTTCGCGGCGAAGATTTGGGACAGTCGTGGTTGGTAAACGACTGCACAGCGACGAAGCGATAAAAGGATCGTAAAACTATTGTATAAAGACGGCAGTGAATGGAAACGACGATAGCAAACAAGGGGCGATAGTGACAATTGTAAAATGTAATAACCAATCTGTGAAATCACTTGAATCGCGAAATGCTGTATTATGTTTGCAACAGTCATTAAAAGAGTCATTAAACGGCGGAGGAATTAATCAGTTCGCGTTGAAGTTGTATGGCGAGCTGTTCGCGTTTTGTACACGGTCGCGTCAAATATCATTACGACTCTCGTTGAAATGTATTAATTTACAAAATATTCATTCACGGGTTACGGGGTGACGTTACCGGTAAACGTCTGTCGTAATCGGCATACAATGTAATTGATACACAAGTGGAGCTGACGTAGTCCTGGTTACTAATTGTGCCGCTTCAACAAGCATTGTCACGTTTTAACTATCATTGAACATCGTCGAAAGACAATGAGTCTGATTACAGCTCGACGAAATCGCGTTTCCGTCGTGACATGGACATTATCTAAACGCCCAGGAGAAAGAACGAACGTTCAAACGATCGACGATAATTTAAAAAAACTGTCGTTCTATCGATCTCTGATTTCCTTTCGATCGATAGCGACTTTCATAGACAAAAATAAGGAGGCTCATTGGTCGATTGAAACTGAGTTGTACTTGCATTTGATGCTTTTGATATCGATCAATCATCAGCAACGTAGTCGCCTCAAAATTTGACAACGTTGAATTTATTTATTTGTTTTCTTAAGAGAGAGAAAGAAAAAGTTTGGAGGATTTCAGACGATGCTCCTCGACGTTCGAGGACCCAACGTTTTAACGATTAACGTTTGAACGATTTTATGATCAGCGACACTACGTCTGTTCGTTCTTTGTCATGCGATTCCGCAACTTCCGGTTTCTGTTTTATTAACAAATTATTTGTCAACTTTCTATTTCGTAACAGCAATGGCATTCTTCTTCTATTTTGTATCAAACTCCGATATTATATTAACGAGGATTTCAATCATTTCGATTCGGTCAACGCTCACATCTTCTTTTTTGCCGCGCATTTAACTACGTGCACATATACAGCCATAAGAGTCGTCGACGCTCAACACATACGTACTACAGCGATAATAGCATTACAGACGTCCGTTATTCTAGTCAGTCTACATTCAAATACGCAACATGTATCACGTATTTTATTTGGTCAGTGTTGTTATTTGCATCAGTTTTGCGCCGTATTCTTCGGCATTGCCTTTATCTTTAAATAACGTACAGTATAGATTAAGAAATCTTGATTCGTGGCGAACTGTGACTGTTAACAAGGAACTGATGAACAAATTAGCGGATGAAAGTAGGAATCGATTGGATCGAGTTACTTATCGTGCGCCAGCCCGCGTACTTTTATTCCTGATAGCAAAATTATTGGCTTACTTGACGATAAGATTCCGAAGGATAATTTTTTGTTGCTGCTGCAGAAAATCGGAAACCGGCGATAATCATAACGAAAACAACGAAGAACGTACCAGTTTGGACGCATAAAGCTTCGCTTTAGGTGAGAAGTGATTATAGACACGTAACGATTTGAACGACTATTAAAAAGTGGAAAATGCAAAAGATTGTATTTTTTTTTGGGTGCAGATCGTTGAAGATTGGCAAAGGATTGGATCACGTTTGGGGTTTGAGTGCATTATTTATTGGCCACGATGATATTTGCATTATTTGTCGTATGTGTTTCGTTAATAAGAAAAATACAAACGGTTATCGTGATTTGCAATTACATTTATAATTACATTTATAATTGTAGTGCAACTAAAAACATTTACGCGTATTTTAATAATATCACATTTTATATGCGATGTTTCGTGCAGGATGTATAGAAACTTATATATAGTATACTATATATATATACTATATACTATAGTATACTATATATTCGATGTGTTATCAAAAACAGTCAAGGTCAAACAATGTGCTCATTTGTCCTCTATCATTCGCTTCCTCTGTGTAATTTTGTTATCTTACACGCATTAATTAGATCATGTTAATCAATTAGATGTATACACGTTACAACGGGCGGCCGTAAATGATCGGTTCTTTCTCCAATTACTTATGAGAAAAAAGAGATTTTGTAAACGAATAACATGTAATCGACAATAATTACTAATAAAAAAATTTTGCTAAAATTGTTGAAAAATCCTCCCCCCTGTCTTCGCCGAAGCAAAAGCAATACGATCGAATAAAGTTTAAAAAATGCCCGAAAGCCATTAGGAAGACGCAAACGTTATCGACAAGAACTGTATTTCAATTAAAAAATACCGTGAGATCTGATTTGTCAATCGTCAAATCTAAAAACGAAAATTCCAGATTAAATAAATCAACGAATTAATTATTGTCATTTATAACAATAATTAATAATCAATAATTAATCATTTGTCGCGCTGATAATATGCGAATGATCGATGTGATGCACGCGATAATCCTGACTATCGGCATACCTATATGCGCGATAAGCTCGAACATTGTAACATGTACATAGAAATATCAGGATACGGATGAAAGAATATCGCAGAATGAATTGAAGAGCGAATCTAATTTCTACCAAGATCTTTGTTTCTGTATGGAAAGACAAGTCTTGCGATTAGTCTAACGTGTTGCGCGCACTTAGAATAAAATACAGTGGAATCTCGATCAAGCGAATCGCGATTATTCACGATCGACTTGGATCACGGTCACCCAGAGTCTTCCATTTACCGATAACGAACGCTTCCATGTATATACCTTATGATTCCCTTCTGTTTTTAAACAAACGTAAGATCGAAGAAACAGATAAAATTTAGGTGGGTTTATATCGGCTATAGTTTGATTATGATTATATTATAAAGAGAAATAGATCTTCCAAAGACGAAGAGCTTATTTTGGTATGAAAAATACATCTTCGCTTATTTCCTTCCGGGCCTTGATTTCCATTGGGCTTTGATTCGCTACAAATTCAACGCAAACGAGACCGTCGACTCCTTGGCCGTCTTCATTTTTGCGATTCAACGGAATTCAGCTCGTGACATCGGCCGCGGGATGTTGTTACTCGGTTTATTAGTTACGTGCCTTATTTGAAATGTCTTATTCGCGCCATTTTATTACCACGCTAAAAGCGGCAGTTATGTACAATATGAATATGCAATTTTATGACCACTCGGGGGAAACTCGCGTTACCAACATAAGCGAGTTATGCATTTCGTCCCGCAGGGGGGACTCTCCGGCTTATTCGAGAGGAAAGTTGAGCTCGACGAGAGAGTGCAAAGTGTGTCTGTATGCCGTGTGCAGAGAATGAGAGGAAGACGGAGGGGAAGCGTAAAGTAGGGACTAAAGAGGAAGAGGAAAGTTTCATCTCGAGGTAAATTTCGAAATTCATTTCTATGAGCGGGTGGGACGGCTGTCTGTAAACTTATTTGCATACTGCGAGAACTGTTTGTCGAAAAACGGAAATGATTTCTATACGATATACAGTTCCTGCCAGGAAAATTTCCATTTCTCCGTGCGTCGCCTTTCACTCGTTCATTACCTTCTTTCATCGTGCACATCCTGTTTCAAGGATGACCGACCACAACGATCACCTGTCCAGATTGCCATCTTTAATAACGTTTAATCGCGTGCATCTCCAGTGCTCCTCGTTGACAGCCACGAAAGCCGTTAGTACGCTCTTACTAAGGACGACCGCGATCGAGCGATCGAACCATGAAACGATTAACAAAGAAGCGTAGCCAAGTGCTCGTAATCCTTGTTTCGTGGGCGTGTTCTGCGCTTTCTCATCACGCCGTGCGTGACGAATTGCCACGACGACGTTCCCCGATCTTTTCAAGCTTCTATCTTTCTTCTCGATAGGGTCGACGACCACCGACAACAGGGTTAACTCGTCGTCATTTTTCACGTGCCGGTAATCGACCGGTACCATCCTCCAGTCTATTGTTCGACGGACAACCGGCTGTACGTCGCGTCACGTTGGCTCGATCGAGTCGATTCAGTATTTCAAATGGATATAATCGAGTTGCGGTCTTGATTAAATCATGTCTCTGACCCAGAAGATTCCCCTCTCGAACCACGGACTCTCTGCTTGATCGGGCTGTTTCTTTCATCCAACTGCGCGCCTTTCACCGACTTGCACTTCCGATCTGAACACCGCTATCCACGACATAGTCGTGCCTCAAAACGGAACTGCATTTCTCATTGAATCTTGTTTCCTGTTAGAAACAGGTGGTTAGAGATGTGTGTGGTAACTTTGATTGAAATAGGTCCTCTTCCATCGTGTATATTCTCGTCTCAAGTTGGATTATCGATCGAGGGCTGGCCCTCGATGAACGTTCTGTCCGACTTTTATTTCTATTCATTATCGAATCGCGCTTTTATTCCATTTCCATCGAATCGAACGTCCATTGTTCCTATCGCATTGTATCGTTGCCTGAATTCTGATCGAGCCGTACTACTTATTTACGTAGCACGGTTATGTAGTACCGTTGTTTCTATTGAATCGTATCTTCGGGCGAATCGGCTGTTATTGGTCGAAATGTGTTATTCATTTACGCGTGAGTACTTAAGAACGAATATGGTCGAACGATAGGATAAGTACGTTCCTCGGATCGTAAGGTATGTTTCAAAACACGTATCCGACTATGACTCGACGCTTTTTACACAAATTGTTTCGTTCCTATCAAAAATTTTACCAGTCATATAACTGTTCCGTAGCATTCTGTAGTTGTATGAAAATTTAAGATATCTTTCGTCGTAATGTACATACGCCTGACGTGGCAACCGTTTATTACACTCGTCTTATTAGAGTTTATAAGAAGCATCGGCGAGACTGTTTTCGAGAAAACCACCGGAAAATCTGCCTTCTCTCTCACCGTTTATTCCAAGAAAGTGTCACGCCCTTCATGACAACGGGGTAATCCAATTTCTCGCGATATTGCGTAACAGCACGACAAAGTGGGTTATTTCTTCCTCCCTTTCCTCTTTCTTTTCTTTTTCTTTTTTTTTTTTGTTGCTTTTGTTTGGCAACCAACGTTCCGTCCAGAAGGGGCGCGTTCTCGTTAGGTAATTAATTTATCGATGCTCGTCTCGACCGGAACCGAGTTTACTCCTGTACGCCATTAAACGCGTGTACTAATAATGAAATTTCCCGACGTTGCGATGCTCCCTATATCAACCAGGCTGCTTTGCAGCATCGATAAAAAGTTTATGCTCGCGAGGGTTAAGCGAGTAACGGAATAAGGGAGACGCGTAAAGTGTCCGGTTATTCGACGAAACGCTCTCACGTTATGAAGTTTCATAAGCAGACGAAATGGTCGCGTGACCCGCTTACGAGCCCTCTGTAATGGAACCACTCCCGTATCGCGAACAGAGACGCAGGAATAATGGTGGAAAATTTGTAGACGAAACGTTCTTCGACTCTTTTTTCGTCGAAATTAGGCATTTCGTGTGGTCGTATTTGCTTATTGGATCGATCGTCGTGATTTAACGAAAGTAAGAAAAATCTCGCTTTTTCTTTCGGTTTCTCGTTTCTTTCTCTATAGAGCGTCCCGTAATGTGTGGCATCCGTTTCGGGAATTGATTTTACGCCTGAAGACAACGAAACGTCTGTCGAATATACCGAAATACCACATTATAAACAAACCCTAATAGAAGGAGGGTTTCGACAACGATATAACGAAAGTAAGAAAAATCTCGTTTCTAGCTTCAGTTTCTCGTTTCATCTTATAGAGGGTGTCCCGCATTATGTAAGTCTCTCTTTAGGAATTGATCGTACGGCAGAAGGCAATGGGACGTCTATTGAAAATGTTGAAGTATCACATTATGAAACGAAACGCGAAGTTCTCAACGATATTGGAAGACACCTGGAATGAGAAAGTAATCATATCGATAACAAACATATTCGATAGAACTCTCTTGAAAGGTTGAGCTAATGATATTTCCGGCACGATTGTAGAAATCACGAGGCGCAGGTTATTAGCATTAACAAATTCTCCTGCACAACGGTAACGAATTTGCTAATTAAGTTTCATTTTGACAGTGCTGATTACGCTCCATTTCTGTTTAATATCGAATTCGTTGATTTCTGGCACATCTGCTCTTCTTCCTCCGGTAGAGTATACGTACAACGACTGACGTAGAAAATGAGTTAATCCATCCAGAATACAACGTAAACAACTACTACGCGCAGCTTCCGAGCACAACTTAGGCTATCCGGTCCTTAGATCAACAAGCTGTTAATTATCCCTTTAAAACTTCGGCGTAAAGAGTAACCGCGATTTAACCGTCCTTGAAACTTCACAGGAGTGTCAGCTTGTTACGCTATTAACGAATCTCGCCAAATACTCGCGATGAATCGCAACCTTGCGGAATTATCCATAGAATCGTGCACGATCCTTTATACCGTAAACGATCTATAAGACGATAATTCGAAGGCGAAAGACATCGAAGAAAATGATAAAAAATGATAAATCTTAGGAAAGCATAGTACAAACAGATGTAAAACGCTGGAAGAAAAGATAGAAGGAAGTATTATCCTAGGAAAGGATATTAGTTCTTGGAACAGGAGAGCCAGGGGAGAAAGTATCGTAGAGTAAGGAAAGAAGTATCGCGGAGGAGGAAAACTCACGTTCAACGAATGTTCAAAAAGAAAAAGACACAAGAGATGTATTATATGGGCTACTTAAGAAGAAGAAAACCTTCGGAAAAGATTCTATAAAAATAGAATATTCGAAGGACAAGGAAAACGAAGCGAACGAGGATATCGGAGAAGGAAATAAAGCAGGGGATGAAACAGGGAAGAAGGATGGTGATCTATCATCGGTCTACGCAGTTTTAGCGCCAGTTTTCCGCCGAAACGTAATTTAAAAGTTGGCAAGTTCTGACAACGTACGATGCGACACCCTCTGCTGCTGTTAATGAAACTCCCCTCCGACTTGTATTTTCAATTTTACAGGGTGCACCAGTACACCGTCCTCTTCCTTCTCCCCGTTTGCCCCGCGTGCTTCTTTGTGCGGCTGCTTCGTTTCCCGTGGAAGCTACCAAGCTCGGTCTCCTCCTCCCCTTCTTTTTTTCATTCTTTTTTTCTTTCTTCTCCTTTTTTTTTTACCTTCTTAACGGCTGTTCACCCTGTATACAAGTTCACCGTCTTATAAGCTGCTGGGTTCATATTCTTTTAGTACCTAGCCCGTTGTGTGTTACTATCGTTTATTCCCTCGTCGCTTGCTACGCTTATCATTCGACGAGCGTTCTCCTCCGTGCTTTTCCACCAAGCCGCTTTCTACCGTGACCACAGGAAATATTGAAAACTCGCTCGCTTTCTTTGAACCTCGTTTATCTGGTGCTTCAAGTCCTTCGAGGGCAGATCCTTCAATTTTGCTGCTAGTTCAGCTCATTAGAAATCCCATTAGAAGTTTTCCTCCGGTTCTACGAACTATAACGTCATAGACGTACTTTCGTCATTTAAATGGCAGTGAAAAGACGTGGATTTCATAAAGTTTCATGTTAATCTTCCGTGAGTTTGTTTGTTCCGTAGAATGATTTACGAGTAGTAGCAGGAAAATGAAACTCGAGTACCGTCAAAAAGTTCACCGAATACTACGACACAATTAATTGAAAGAAGCAACGTCCCATTTACAGAGTTAGATTCCGTTGCAAAAACCCATTGTTTCTTTACTTACGGTACTTTGATCTTTGTCTCGCAAACATTTGCACGAGTCGTCGGCAGATATTATTTTCGAATAGTCCATTCGCAAAGATACGATTGCTCGATATACGTTCGAAAATGTATTTTCACGCGAAACTTTCCTCCCTCCTCTTTTCCCTTCTCTCTTCCTGCGAAACGATTTGGCGAATTTTTCACAGGTAAATTTCGCGAGTAAGAATCGGATAAAACCGTGGCAGCCGTCTTTTCTTGAGGCACATTTTCCAAAGCGTGCGAGCACGCGAACGACCAGGTACGCGGGAGGCGGGGGCGAGGTAACATCGCGGCGGAGTGTGCAAATAAGCGCAAAATGACTGTCGGCAGTTGGCCATATTGGCGTGAAGTTGGAAAACGTCGGGCGATACGCGACAGCTCGACACCGATCCTCTCGGAATTTATATCCGAGGGAAAAGTTTCACGTCGCCGACGACAGGCTTTCTCGAAGCTCGTGAAACTGAGTCGAAGGGCGAGGAAAAAAAATCATTTCGAGGCGACCCTAAACGATCTGAATTTTACGATCGTGTGCTGCGAATCGCGGCTGCCGCGTCTTTTACGCGCCGCAGGAAAACGTCCTGCCACGGTAAGAAACCGCGCAAAATTAGCTCTGCAGCTCGATCCTCACGATCTGGCTTGACGCACTTGTTGATTGGGGAGAAAGCGAATCCCGAGCGAATAATCTTGATTCTTCATTCAGAATTTGACGAGGTTTCAGAGGGCGGAAAATTTTCAAACATCGGCTACACGTTCAAAAATTTACCGCACTTTGTTCGCGGCTCCACCGAAGGGAAACGCCGCTCGAGTCGACAGGGTGATGTGTTCGACTTTCGGAGGAAATAATCCATAAACCGTATGAGAAACGATATGACCGATTTACAGAAGGAAATTTCGAGCGACGATTCTCGATCCGATCGATCGGAGAAGTTTCGAGAACGTTGAATTGCAACAGCCGTTGAACGAAAATCGAACGCAACGTGCGGATAAGTTGAAATATCTTATTAAACTGTCTTACCAGCGAAGGTACTTAAACGTTGGAGCTCATAAAAATGAAATAAAAATTCAGGCGTCTGTGAGAGACGAATGATCTGTAGATAAGATTTCCATCTTTTTTGGGCACTCTGTCGTACGTCGTCGAGATATAGGAACAACGATACACGATAATAGTAGGAAGTAACAACAACAAGAACGATAATGACGACAATTCTGATTTTTATCGTGCATACAGGAAGGTCGAGTAACGCGAGAATCTCAAATTGCATAGAAACTAGGTAGCCGCCCTTAATTTAGCGCCGAAGGAATCCAGGCTGCCGTTTCACGAGCTGACATTTATTGTGCCACTCTTTTCTCTTGATGCTAGGAGACAAATATCGGCAAAAATTTACGCTGGCCCATGGAACGAAATTGCGCGAAAGATGAACGCGCCTCGCGAGAATACAAATTCGTAGCGAAAGCGCTTTTCATTTTATTTTTTAGATATCGACCTTTTGTATTTGTTAGATATTGTCGAAACAAAGGTTTTTGGTCGCAAATTTGGCCGCATGATGGTTTCTGTATGAATGAAAATTTGTATTTCGTTTATGGTTTAATATGAGGATTGTTTGTTTAGAAAGTCACTTCTCTCTGTTTGCATCCCTTCCGGTGAAACGAATTTTGAAAATACAGTCATGTAGTTTGCTTTGAGATCCACGGCGTTTGATGTCTACATTTCTGGGTCTGAGTTCGCCGCTCGTGTTCATCGCTTTGAGGCATTTTGAACATACGTTAGTGACATTTTAAGTCAACCCTGTTTCGCCGTAATACCAGACGTTGAAGTGTCGTTTATTTCAAGCTTCAGCTCGTGCCATTCGCTTCGGGGCTTTGTCTCCGTTCTAAGTTTCGAGCTTTCGTCTTTATTTCCAATCGTCTCTCCTTCCATCGTGTATTATTCCTTAGTTCTGACTTTTCAGCTTCCAATTTCTTTTTCATACCTTCTTTACAATAAGATATTTATAAAATCGCACTGTTTCATAGTCCGTGCGCGGTCTAAGTTCAAATAAAATTACGTTGAATACATTACGATTACAAGAGTACAGCTACGACTAAAATCAGAAATTTGTCCAACGTGCCGAAGCACCGTCGAATTCATTTCCAAAATTCCGATGTCCAAACGCGAATTTGGATTATTTAAACGAAAGTATTGCGAATACTACCATCGTATATGCGAACGGTGCAAATTATTCAAACTGCTTTGCCCATATGAATATGCTGAGATAAATGGAATTCTATTGTACGAATAGTCGGTACAATTCGTCAAGCGGAAGGGACGTTAGGTGTGAACGTAGCTTAACGTAGTTGCAGGGTAAACGGGGCCGCTACTTGGAAAATTTATAGGCGAATTTGTGCATATGAGCTGCGCCTACTACCAACACGCTCCACGTAAAGCGCCCTTCAATGGAAATAACCGCGACGCCCATACCGTGTAATTAATGCCCGGCACTAAATTTATTTTAATCACCGAGATTACTAGGAATAATAACCGCTAAGTGGTGTTCGCAGTCTAATGTCTAGCAGGCAACGCTAGTACCGTTGTTTCGGCCGATTTTCGAATAATTCGCGGCCATGAACGACAGGCAAATTTCACGATCATCGTACGCGTATCGAGGACTCTTCCCGCGAGCGCGGCTAAACTATTCGTTTATTCGATAATTATAACTGAGCGGATTCAATATCGAAAACGCTTGATGCCAAATCAATTTGATGTTCTTTTTTTTCTCTCTCGTGCTACCAGCGAATTGTATTGGTAGAGAAATATTGCGATTCTCATCGAGGTAAATAAATCCTAGCCGGCCCACGAGAAAATATTCCCTCTTTTTTCTTTTTTTTTTTTTTTTGCACCAGGCTCAATTTTGGCCAGGAACAATTTCGCCGTTGTGCTTTGTTTTATTAGCGGATACGATATAGCGATGTCAATTTTCGCCTATATTTTTAATGGATTTGTCTACGGAAGCTTTAAACGCGCGTCGATTCCGATTTAATTTGAGAAGTATAGGTGTGCACCGGAATGAAGTGGAAAACAGTATTACATATCATTTTAATGATCGATCCGATAAAGAATATTCCGTCTTCATCCGACGCTCGACATTTTCAAGAATTACTTCGACCGGAGGAAACTCCGATCGTACCAGATCGTACGACTTCTGACGTCTGGGCGGTAATTTAGCAAAGGCGCGCTCTCGCGGATCGACTCGTTGCCCGAAAGATCGCTGTGAAAGGAAAAAAATGGATTCGTTCTTGGAAGTTACCCCGGTACAGCTGAACAGTCGGTATTCCCATGAACTTCGTCGGTCGCCAATAAAGCTGTCGAAGGAAATATTCCTCGGTTCCTGGTGGGTGGAAAGCATCCAGAGTCGCTTCGATCGGCCGAGACTCGGCCGGATGCAATTCGTCTGAATCTGCATTGAATCGGCCTTCGAGCCGCATTGTTCGATTCTGGACCGGTGTTACGGACAAACAAGAGGATTGATATTTTTCCGCCGCCCCGCATAGATAATACCTCCATTGAATTGCAGTCGTCGTGACCGACGGCTGAACGAACGACGGAAGAAAAAAGAGATGGAGAAAAAAGTGAGAGGAAGAAAGGGAAGGGAGGAAGATAAGGCGTAAAAGATGAAGCAAGAGGGTCAGACGATGATAGAGAAGCAAGGGAACAACCGGGAAAAGATAATAATAATTGGATCCTAGAAGGAGTCAACGGCCTCTAACAGGCTGGCCATTATTTCACGAAATATTACTTTCAATCTCTAACGAAGTACAAGCCGGTGCTTCGAACAATTTTCATTGTGCCCAGGCGCAACAAAAGAGTATCATTAAATGTGTCTGGCGGCACGTTGCTCGCACGAGCAAAGATTAGGCGGCGGCTGGTTTTAATTTAATTGTAATTAAACGTAAACGAGGCCACGCGTTCGCTGCTCCGCGCCGTACGAATCAACGACATTAGTACACAGACTGGGAAATCCATACACAAGCTCGAGACACCGAGCTCCCGATTGGGCCTCACAGTCGTTGGATCTGATGCCTTCGACGCTTGTTACTTTTCACGAACGAGCCACACGTTACGCTGTCTCGATTGTTCTTAAATTTTCGATCTCTGTTGCTCGACCAAGCTCCCTCGTTTTGCATTATATCGAATAACGTGAAAATTGTAAATGGATTTTCAGTGGAGATATTTTCACGAGAATTTATGAAAATTAGCTAACCGCACAATAGCAATAACTCTCTTTAACGATGTTACAACTTCAACCCCTTGGTGTTCCGTTTTAAGGTATAATGTATGTCCGCGAGTCTGTTCGCGTTCTACGAAAAGGAGCAAGCGCGATAGGAAATCCAAAGAACCTGGAAACTACTTCACACACAAACGTCCTCGACGAAAGTAGCCTCATTATCAGGTCTAATAACGTCGGCAGCTGTCGACTCGAATGGCAATTCGTTAAGAGGCAGCGCGAAAGTTTCGGGTGTGAATGGCGATCCCTTAAACAGGGCGCGTTCAACCACGAAATAAGACACTAAACAACGCCATCGCGAAACTTTTGTCCGTGGGAAACACGCTTGGCAAAATTCACCGGCTGTTAGTCTCGGGCCAATAATTATTCGCCGAGTTCCACGTAAGACGGACCGCCATTGTGAAAGCCGCCCTCGCCGCTTTCAATACGATTGTCCCTCGTGCCGCTTATTGTCGAAAGTTTCCATTGTCATTATTATTTCGCCGCATTATATCCAGAGATTTATGGCCTCGTGTAATTTCGTTCGGGCCGGCCTTGATCGCCCTCTACCGCGTCCCATCCGCGACCTGTTCGACGACGTATCGCGATCCGCCAACAAACTTTGCCAAACATCGCGATTTCTTCTCGACGGCGAATCGAAGAGGAATCGAGTTCCCGTAGAAACGCGTGCTACCACGCAAAAGAAATCGTTCGATCGGCCGTCGACGATGTAAAATTGCGGCGAAGCTCGCAAAATGGCACGAGTTCGATCAACTCGATTGTTTATTTAGGGAAAATTACGAGGAAATTGGTACGCAATTTAGTTTGGTATTCAGGACACGACGTAAGATCTTATCTTCCTTTTGGAGTATAGGTGCAGATATTTATCAATCTCTATTGGTGTCTTTTGACGTTAATCGGAATTAACGCATCTATTCAAATCAAGATCTTAATCGAAATAAATATGTATGTATCGCTTAAATATTCAAAGCTAACAAAAGAACCATTGGACACGAAAATTAACTTCTTAATAATGAAAGAAAGGGGGCATCGCTTGCTACGGGCACTCGTTCACAAAGCGACGTCGGTTCTTATTCGTATCCTTTCCTCGAAATCACGATCGTTCGAAGTCCTCTTGATTCGCCAACGCCCGGGGCTATAATCAAAATACAAGAAGGGAAAGCGGAAATGGTTGAAATGCTTCGTAGCTTGAAACTCGTCCGAGGCTTTCCTCGTCAGGGCGAACAGGCAAAAGAACGGAAACGGCAACAGACACAAAGTGGTACGCACGCTAATACTCGGCAACCCTCCATCTCTTTTTGAGGGTTGCAGATGTTCGCCACTCGGTTCTCGAAAGGGTGGAAAGGGTGGAAAGGGTGGAACGAGTTGAAGTGCTTTCGAGTTACGAAAAAACGAAGGTGCACCGCGTTAATAACGAGCCGAGGCAGAAGATAGCGAAGAGGAACGACTAGCTCTATGTTTTTCTGGTCAAATTGGTAGATGATACTCTTCGCTAGCGGGAACGGTCTTCCTTATAATTCTTATCCACTTGGAGCGTTCCTCGCCGTACCTTCTTCAATATTTGAGGCAATTTCCTCGAGACTTCTTCAGGCCGATAGTTCGTTGGTCTCGTCGGATACGTTGTTTTAAAAAATTCGCGAGAAATATCGCGCCACCGTCTATCGAAAAGTCTACGTCCAATTAGACTTCGCTACTACAATCGTATGAACGTGCGAAGGAATAAGAGATCCAAGATACATGGTATATATCGATATTAGCAAATTAACTTATTCGATGACAAGTGATTTTAATGACCGACTAATCGTTTAAAAGCGAGTTAAATCTTTTCTGTAAAATTACAAGCTACCAAGTCCAATATTAAAATCTATAGTTTCATATGTAATTATCGCGCATGTCGCTCCTAGAAAATGTAAATGTCGCGAGAAACGCGCAACCGAACAATGCCCTTCTGCTTAGAAGACATTAAGAATTTACTTTCACCGAGAACATCGATAATTGCGTCTGAAAGCAACCACGAGCCGAGTTCCGGGGTTAACGTTCGATTGGTTCGTGCACGAATTTGCAATTCTCGGACAGACGAGAGGAAGGAATCGCCGAGGGGTGTCCGCAATTTCGCGGTGCAACCTCTCCGTCTGACGATTTGCATTGCAAGACCACGTCCTCGCCGAGACTTCCTTCCTTCGACGAGCTCTAATTCTCGAGGACCAGCCGGACGTCCGATTTCCGATTTTCTAGCCCTTTCCTACGGTAACCGGAAGTCGAGCGTCAAGTGGTCCATTCCCTATCTCGATTCGCCACTCTATTTCCTCGATCCACATCGTTGATACTCGAATTCGATGCTTTGGCTGATTTGACAATTTTCGACCATCGAAGAAAGAGCGTTTAAAACGGTCCTCGCGTGTTTTTGAATAATATTCAGAATTTGGGCTTTGAATAATATTTAATATTCTGAATGCTACGCTCGAGTTGCTTCTCGAAGAAATTGCGAATTTGAGGTAACAAAATTTGAGCGTCGGAGCTTCGAGTCTGTAGTTAAGGTCTCGTGGAGTTAGTTTCACTTCGGTACCTTGCGGTATGCACTAGTTAACATTTGGTAAGACCAATTTAGTTGGCTCCAACGTTTATGATGTATCGATTGTTCTTGCAAGCGATCCTACAATCGAATTTATATCGATCTGGCCTTACGTATCGCGCAGAATGTTGTACCTTAACTTAAACATACGCGATAACTTGCAGACTACGCGTTACACAAACAATTATTATACACAGAAAGTTGCGTGTCTCGGTAAGGCACACCACGCGATATATGCCTCTGTATGTAAAGGCTTTTTAGAAACTTTATAAACTAACTTGGTCTACTTAAACGACGCGTTATACTTTTCACGTTACAACGATTAAAGCCAGATTCTATTGCTTCTGAATCTGATATTCAACTATGGAAATACCAATCGTCGTCTAAAAAAAAAAAAAACGACACCTCGCGCCAGATCATCTACGTACTTTTGCCCTCTCTGTGACTCGAGATACCTTGCTGCTCGCAGCTCGCATTGTACAATTTGTTCTTCGCATTATTACCCTTTGTTACCGAGCATCTTTTCCTTAATATTCACCGACAGAAACCTCGAAGTCGTTTAGGTTATACGACAAGCATAAAACGCGAGCGAACCACGATGCCGATTAGCATCCGGCCGGAACGAATTCGCAGTTACGCGACGCCGAGGATGAATATCACCCCGTAAAGCTCGACGACGTGCAATTAAGAACAATGCATTCGTTACGTCGACGCGATAGCCGTACGCGATACACCGTTTACCTCGAGTCGCGTCTCGTCGTCGTTGTCGAGGATCGTCGATGTTGATCTCGGCGTCGTGCCTTCCCCGTGGGTGCAAAGAGATTTATAAGGTCAAGTGGCGAGACACGCCGCGCTGTCGCTAACTTTTACGAGCGTCATTAATATTTCCTTCTCCTTTCTGTTTCAGGTAAGCTTTCGGCACGAAAGAGGAAACGGAGTAAAAAAGAAACGTCGTCGTCGTCGTCGTCGTCGTCGTTTTGCGAAGAACGTGACTGCAGGCGTTCAACTCGCGACTTCCCTTTCGCTTCCCTTCCGTAATCTCGTTTACTGTTGCTAGCGAATCTTCTTTGATGTCTCGGTCCACGGATTTGAGAGAGGCGCGTAAGTTGATGAGATCATTTGTCATTCGACGAAAGCCCTCGGGGATGGGATCGTGGGTTGGTTATCGGACCCGTGATTTGTTTTAATTTGGAGGAAAAAAATGCGGTTGAGGATAATCTGTGGTTTCGCCGCGTTGTATATTAAGGGTATTAATATACAACGTGGCAAGTATTTGATAACTTGTCGGAGATACCCTATACCGTACTACTTGTAATACTTTCGGTAATTAATATTGAAACTACATACGAAAGTAGTTAATGCAATCGTTATCAAATGTTTGGTTCTCGCGATTAATGAAATTACGCAAGTGTTTTTCGCGATATTAATGTTCACCATTATTAAGAGGAAACGATAGAAAGACTATTCCTTTTTAGTACAAAAAGTTCCAGTATATTAATTAGTCTAGTCGAACGGAAGGAAAGCGTAATACCAGGTGTAATATCCAAATACCCTTCCAAATACCTTTACGAATAAAAGCTATTAAGGGTGCCATTTGGGAGAGCTTAAATAGCTTGCTCGAGGACCAGATCTCTCGCCGCAGACGTTCTTCGTGAGCGAAAAAAGAGCGTGACTAAAGGGGCTGAAGCGAAACGGGGGTGTGAGAAAGGGTCACATAGGGAAAACAGTGGTCAAGGAAACGAACGAAAATTTCCTGAAGCATAAACACGAATACGAGAAACCGAGAGAGCACGAATGAGAATAAAGGGAGATGGGTGGTAAGGGTCGAAAGGGGTCGAAAGAGGTTAGAGCAAGAGAAATGGTCGGTGCGACGACAAAAACGGCGATTAGGGGAGGTGCTGACAGCGCTTGGGTGGGTAATGCTGACCGCACACCGCAGCGTACACCTGCAACCCCCTAGCCACCCTTTCCTCTCTCTCTTCTTCGTGCTTCCGCCTCTCGGAACTGGCTCGAGATATCTCTCGTAATTCCGATAAAATAATGAATGACCATCGACATCGTCGGTTAAATAAAACAATCGAACAGGCTTTTTATTCTACCCTTAATCGCGCGGGATGTTTTCGACTGATATTCGAGCGCGTGGGGTGCAAAAATGAAACGTAACAACTACAATCGATGTACTGATAATTACGATGACGTTAATAACTGCCTTGTTTTTCCCCCCCCCCCCTTTCCTATTGAAAGATATTTTTTAATGTATGGTTATTTAAGAGATCGTTTAACGATCTTTATCGAAAATATCTGTTTCAGTCGATGAACGAAGTTTTCGCTTCACTTTTGTATTTCGTCTATTCCGCGTGATATCTGATTCTACTTTTGTTAATCCTCGACCTTTGCAAAGGTCTCAAAAATCCGCCATATGTTCTCCAATAACAGCAAGCTACATTCAAATTAAATTCCACTTTTTACACGGATTGTCCGTCACGGAAGAGAAAGAGAGTACTTTGATCCATCACAGTTGTTCCACTTACAATTTCACCGAACGGCAGACAGAACGGACGTCGGATTCGAATTTTCAACTAATTTCAAATAAACCCACTGTCGAGGTATAGTCAATAAAAAATCAACCAAAAATCTCGCAGGGAACGGAATATTTCGGTCCGATGATAATTTCCAGCGACACTGAAAGATTCATTTTTCCATTCGTTTCGTTTCCTTCTTTACTTTTAACGTGTAGCTAGTCGCTGGCAGAGGATATACACTGTTCCGAGTTGTCAGAAACTACAACGTTCGAAACGTGTAATGACAGGGACATTGAACGGGAGGGACGAGTTTCTCGCGATCGTTAACGCGAGTGGATTTCGAGGCACGGCGAAGGATACCGTTTTATTAGATTTAAAGTCGGTTGAACGGCACCCGTTGTCACAGTCTGTCCGTTTATACACAGGATTTTCCGTATTGATTTTACTAATTAGCCGTCGCCGTGCACGTGCACGCGGTTCTGCGCGTAAGAATCCAACGGAGACCCGCCCCTTACGTTGACACTGCAATCCCTTTCCCATCCGTTGGGAATATTTCAAGCAGAGAAGAGCTCGCGTCGATGGCCACTTCTGTTGACGCCCTCGTTTGGAGATCTGGCTGCCGTTTCGCTTTCTTTTTATTCGACTTTAAGCCGAGTCTCTGCTTCCATCTCTATGTCGAAGCTTCGAAACATTGGCAATTTTGTGCGAAAGATTTTTACCTTCGTAGTGCGAAATTGAAACAAGCAAGACAGAAAATGTCTAAATAAATGTGTTGTTATGTGTAGTTTTGTGATATTTTTTCTTGTAAATAAATTCCTTTCTATTTTTATGTTAATTCCTCTCTATTTTACATTTAAACGTTTACGTTGTTAAACCTGCTTTCGTTCGCAACCGTAACTTCGTTCGATTTCCATATCAGTCTCTCTCGCCCCTTTCCCCCTGGCCGTATCGTTAAGTGGCTTACGTTTCGCGATAAGACGCGGAACTTATAGGACCTCCGGTTCTTCCGCCTTCGACCCTTCGCTCGAAGGGACCGTTGTGCACACTAGCTGCTCGTCGGTTCAAGAGAAATGGCCTGGCAGCGTGTAGTTTAACTACAAACACAAGCACGTTGTGTCAACGCTCGAATGTCGTCGAAGATACGTTCGGAGAAGCGACTTAATTGTCCGTATAAATATCGAACGGGACCGAAGATATCGGTTATTGTTTCAGAAAACTCTCATCACTGTGTGCCGCGTTTCAAAGGATAGAGAAGACTTAATATCGTGGAATGACTCGGAAGAGGTGTAAATATTTTTTATTGCCATTACATTTTCAACTTGGGCAACGTATATACGTGCATAAATATTTCATTATTAATCGGCAATTTTCAGGGTCGAATAAGTTTTTGTTTTGTACGAGTGATCAGAAGGGTTGAATGGGGGGGGGGGCGGAAGGCGGATAAAATGGTTCATTTTCGCCGAACAATACGCTGCCGTGTATAACAAGATACCGATTATTCGATCATAGGAGTATCACGGAGTATCTCGCACTGATCATCGTTTAAGAATAATTTCGCAGGTTCGCGCGTTCGTTTAAAAGAATGATATCTATGCAAATGACCGGGGAACGGAGCAACGTCGACGACGAACGCCGCGCCATTAATTACATTTTCATTAGTTTACTTGCCCGTTGCAAAAGCGACGTCGAATCCCCGACCTGTTTGCGAAACGCGCGACGAGTCGCGGCAAGAGCTTCGTTTTTCTGTTTACGCGCCATCTGCTTGGCGACCGTTGAATGCGAATTTCGCACGATCCTCGTTAAACCTGCACCTAGACTAACTGCGCCTGTGTGCGTCCCTGCAATTTGAACGGTTCGACACAGCGTGCCTGGGTTTCGAACGAAATTCGCATGGAACTGGTGTTTTTTTTTTTTTTTTCTTTCTGGCGATGTTTGTCCAATTGAGTCAAATTGATATGTGGAGTTTAGTTTAGTGAAACAGTACCATTGTGCAGATTTTTTCACGGGTTTAAAGATATCTATACGCAGGCAATTTAGAGATTAATTTACAGGTATGTCGGTTAAAGATCGAGTAAAAATGGATTAGCAAACCTTAACACGCTGTTTGATTTATCTTTAGTCCAGCCAGAATGACAGAATCATTATTAGAGCGTGTAACATCATATTCCGATTTTTCTCCAAAAGATGGAAATGGCCGCAAGGTAAACAGAAAGATGTAAGTCAAAGCAGGATGAAACGAGATAACGATAGAAACCAATCGTCTGCTTCCTCGATATAACGATTCTTGAACTACGACTTCGTTATTTCCGAAAGTTTACTTTATTTCCTGTACGAAGATTCGATATCAAAAGTAAACGCTAAACGAAACGAAACAAATCATTTCTCTCGTTGGCAAAAATAATTCTCATAGACGTTCACCGATGTGGAAAGGGCCAGGCACTTTTCCAGCAAGGGAAAAGAGTGTTGGCGTTTTTGTCCCGTTGATTTTTGGTGTAGCAAATTGCCCTCGTTATTGAGGCTATCGTTCAAAGGAGCCTTCGACCAGTAAAGAACCGGCTAGCAAAGTGGAAGGGATGGGAGGAAGACAAAGGAACGAGGTGGAAAAAGGAAAATCGGAAGCGAGACACGAGTCAGCAGAAACACGACGCATTTTGTTGCTCGGAGCCAGGGACAAAAAGCGAAGCTTACGAAACAAAGGGTTGAAGCGTCACATGTTTTTCCTCGTTAAGCTGGCCTCACTTAGGCAAATTGCTTAATTAACTCATTTAATTATACGGGAGCTCTGTCCTTAAGACCCAAACCGTTTTCGGGGGACGAGGAACTCGTGCAGAGCCGAGGACTCGTTGATTCTAATTTACCTCTGTGATAAGTCGTTCGTTCGTTCGTTCGTTCGACCTTTCGTCCCCTCCCTCCTCTTCATCAGCAATCTTCGTGTCGATGAAGCGTCATGGGACACGATTGATTGTAACTTCCATCCGTTGCTAACGAGTACTGGTTCAAGAATGAGCGGCGGATGAAATTGATTAGGGATTTGAAAGGAATCTTATTAGGAACGTACCTTCTTTCTTAATGAAATCATTTAAAAAGTAGTGAATTCATGAAATGATTAGGCGTACAATCTCGATCGGTTCGTAGGATTTCTCGAGCTAATTTTTACTTAAAAAAGTCTATCGGTAATTCCACGATGGATTAACCTTTACATTTTTGTACCATGATCCTAAAGAAGAAGAAGAAGAAGAAGAAGAAGAAGAAAGGAAAAGATGAAGCATAAGAGAAAATAACGCGATACTGATAATGCTGTTCTTTCTAAAAACAAGGAAAGGAAAAGATTGCTAATTCGTGGAGTATTAACGAAGTTTCAAGAACACAGCAGCCCTGTCTCGAAGAAATTCGCCAAGTGCGAGCCAGCGATCGTCGAAGCACGGTAGCATGGAATTCGAGCGTAGAAGGGTGCACACGGGCAAATTAGATTTCAGGCAGAGGAGGTAGAGGAGTAAAAAGCTACAGTCAAGAGACAGAGGCGCACGCACGCCAGACCGAGGCTTCTATTTTCCCAATTATTCGTCGACACTCGGGATTCGCTCGGGCGTGTGGAAAGATTTTTGGTCGAAATAACTATAAAGTCGCTCTGTCGAAATTCCAACGACTACCCTGACCGGATAGACAGGCGCAATTAAAACCAGCGAGGTAATTGAATCGTAGAACCGAAACTTCCGTTAATGAGCCACTATCAGCACGTAACGGTTGTTTTAATGAGCATTGCTTGGAATATAAGGCTTCCGTTGCGCTCATCCGCAGGCCACTCTAATTATCCTTACGTCCCCTCCGATGAGCCTTTTACCGTTAGATGCCTCTCGTTTTCGAATCTTCAGGTTTTTCCCTCTTTCTTTTTTGGTTCCTTTCATCCTCGTTTTTTTCTTCTTTTTTTTTTCGTTTTATAGCTTCTCGTCTTTCCCCGAATCTCGTGTTTAGTAAGTGTGGCTAATGTGGAGTCGTTATCAAAACTGTCCTACCTCGGTTTTGACGAAGCGTTATCTATGATCATTAAGGCTACTACTATACACCGTGGTTCTACATTCGTGGTACGATCGAAGTCCAGGAGATTCTACGATGAAAATAAGTCGAAAGTGGAGAACTAAGTTTTGGGTTTGAGTCCCCGTTCACGAGAAGATGGAGTTTGCGCGTGTTTGGTCGTTAAATTCGTAACGATTTGATTCTCCTTGACGTGGGTTCACAATTCGTTAATAAACCGATATTGAAAAACTCGACGTTCCAAGATTAGAAAAATACATCAATTTTCTTTTATTAACCATTATAGAAGAACATTCTCGTGAAAATAGCGACGTGGATGTTTTATTCGCGACGAAGGTTCGTTTCTGAGCTGCCTCAGCTGGCGGTTCTTGTAATTCCGGTCCCCGGGCGATATTACCGTACTCTCGAAACTCCTGGACACAGATTTATGATCTCGTACATGCCCGGAAGGTCCTGTATGGCGGTCTTTAGATATCGTCAAAGGTCTTTAAACGCCGCGGTAAAATGAATCGAACCATAGCTTCGTTCGAACGACGTTTATCTTCTTGCAGAATCTGGAAGTTGATTCGGTATTACGAACCGAAACAAGTGCAACGTTCCGCTAACATTCCACCAGCTTTCTGCAAGTGTTCTCTTCCAAACAAGTCGAGTGTTCTACAAATCTCGCGGAAGTGTTCTACAAGCGTCCTACGAGTGTTTTTCCGGATTCTTCAACGAGTCAACAATATTCTTCGCAAGTTCTTTTTCCATCAAAAGCTACGAGCATTTTTCTATTATTCGCGACAGTTTTATTTGTGGCTACAAATCTAATGGCGAAGCAAAAATAGAATTTCTGTTACGTCGCGTATTGTGATTATCAATATTTACCGAAAGCTTGTAACTTTAAGCTGTACCTTCGGGAAATCATGCGCGATATAAAGTGATTAACGTTTTTAGTTCATATATATATATATATATATATATATATATATGAATATATCAAAATATCTGCAAAAAATTTCTGGAATTAACTTTTAAATCTTCGTTATTAAATTCGTAGCAACGAAAAGTTATTATTTGCGTTAAAAATTCCTATTAAGCGAGGATGTCACATTGATTATAACTATAATTATCAATTAGAGTAAATTACAGATATTATTCGGTCATTTCCATTCGCAAGTTTTGTACAAATAACAGTTTTTACTTAACGCGACATCGAAATGTTGAAGTTTCTCTTATCGGATCTTACTCTCATTACTTCACATTTAATTACTTCGTAGACTCCCAGGAGGTCGAACATGATTAGGATACTAAGCAGACGGCAGGTTTCTCTCAAATTAGACGATCGCAAGTTTGCTATCAATTTCTCTGATGAACCATGACGACTCGTCTATTTATCGAAATTGCTTCATAGCAAGGTAGTAATCAGTCTGGATCCTTCCAACGTACGTTGTAACGCATATTGTACGTAATAACGTTTCACGAACGTCATGCGTGTTCTGACGATTGAAATTGCGACAGTTATTGCAACGACGTATTCATCGGCTAATACCAAAGATATTATCGTTATTCGCCGATAATTGAACTTCGTTTTCAACCTGTTTACCCTCCCTTGAATTTCATATTGTTAATCCGTTTGTTACAAAAGAAGCTTCTCGTTGTAATCTGAAGCAATCTTGTCCGATAAAATTAGAGCCTTCTATTTATGTTCTATTCACTTTACAACCGGCAAATGTCAATCATGATCGACGGAATAACACTACAATAGTATCTGATTAATTAGTCGCGAATATTCTCGAATGAACAGAACTACTATCGTCGAACATGAAGCCGCGTCTGTCTAGTATAAAACCGATCGTTATTAAACACTCGGAATACACTGTGTCGTTCTCTATCTCTTTCCTTTCTCTCTCTTTCTCTGTTACTACGACTGCGTCTTGATTACTTTGATCCAATTAAATAAGTTCCGGCGCGTAATTATTTTTATATTACACGAGGACAGTGGAATAACCACGAAACCGAATTCATCGAACAGCACAGCCGGACACTGGCAAATACCAGATGGAAGTTTTTTTTTAATATCTCATTACCGCGGTACATTTTGTTTCTTGCGATCTTTGCATTATCCGTAGAACATCATTTTCAACGCGCACGTTCATTAAAAATTCGCCACGACGATCTCGGCGGTCTACAAAGACTGACATTCGCTAAAATCCATTACAACTTCCGTCTGGTTTCATTGACTTGGTTCTCCGGGAAAACAACTGCACAGCATCGATCGATAAAAGTCGGCCATTTGTCCGAACGAATTCTCCTCAGCGACGTATAGAGCATTTTTCAAAAATCCAGGTGATCAATCGATAGAGCAACGCGTCCATCAATTGTTATTTCGAATTATTCCTTGGAAAAATAACATGGGACAACGATGGATCGAGACGAAAGTGGCCTGAGAGGCAACGCGATTTTAAGCTGAAACGAGATTACTCTTTTCAGCTAGAGCGAAACTTCGCGTGTCGTTACGTGGTAATTCTTGGCGACGCGCATGGCATTTTTGAGTCGAGACCAAACGATTTCGACACCGTGAAGTTCTTCAATTTCAATTTCTCTCGTTTCGTTCAAACAATTCGACGCGTGAAACGGATTAAATTGGACGAGTTTACCTTTTTCGTTTATTATCGGAAATTGACGTTTACTCGTTAGCACGCCGCGAAACTCTATCTTTCGTTTTTATTGCTTAATAATCGACTGGATACGTTTGTACGTCCTTTTTTTTTTTTTAATATTCGAACGCGGAATAATTAAACCTTGTTCTTTCGCTGTAATTCGCTTCAATGGCGATCGTCCAACATCGAACACAATTCGTTACGGAAAATTACAAAACAGCGGACATAAAGGAACATATACTAAGACGATACAGATATAGGTGGAAAAGAAGCGCGTTAATTTTTGTAAATGCCTACAGGATAGTACTACGGGATATCGTTCGTAGCGATCTACGACGACAGATATTTTATAATTAATTAATTATCTGCCGTGGAAGCGGCGGCTTTCCGCTAAATTACTGATCAGCCACTCGCCAGCCCATTACGATGTTTTATTTGCGGCTTCGCGACGCGTTCTAGCGATTATTTTAAAATACTTGCAGCCCCTGTGAATCATCGACACCCGGTTGTTTAACGATATGGATAATTGCATCCGGTGAAACGATAAATCTCGTTTAAGCCGATCGCACGGTTTTTTCAGTGAAAATTAGGGGCTGAGCTTGGGAATTTAATACGTATGAAATATGGACGATAATTGGAATTTTATTCTTCGCACCGAGCGTATTCTCGGATTTCCCTTATTTTGTTCCGAACTTTCGCGTTCCGACTAGTCGTCGTTTTTATGATACTTTAATGTACTCTCAGTCGATAACTAACTAATTCGTAAGAACTTTAATGGGGCACACGTTCGCGGATTCCAACATTTCTGTCGCGTCGATTCTTACAGGAATTCACTGATTTCGATCGGCGAAACGGAATACTCCATTTACTGGCTGCTGGAAAAACAAAAACTACGAGGAATGTATGTCCCCTTTCATCGAATCCCGGCTTTCTGACGAAAGTTTTGGGACAGTGTTCTGCAAGTGGAGTGTCCGGCGAAAACTTTTGCTCCATGGAGGATAGCTCGTCGTACCGTAACTTTTGATCGGTATCGGGTTTCAAGACCTGGACGAGCCACTGCAGTCGTTGACGTTCGCTGGCTCTTTCGTGTTATTGTCACCGGTTGTATAACGAGAATTCCTGTCAGATTTTCAAACAATACGTTTCCATTCGTTAGGTAGGAAACCGCCTCTGTGATTCGCATCGTATATGCGAAAATTAAGCGTAGATTAAAGACTAATCATCGGTATGAAATTTCGCAAGAAGATGTTTGATATTCTATCGGTTCTAATGCGTTAACAAATCAAAAATTCACCAGATCGTTCCATCGACGATGTTGACTCGACGACAGGTATGATTATCTATCTGAAACTCTTTATCAACGTTGTCTCTAAGCATTGAAAACCAACGTTGTCTGAAAATAATGTCACGAAACAACGTCATCGTGGGATCTCGTTCGTGCAAGTCTATAGTGTTTCCTAAACGCTTAATGAGATAGTCAGATACGCAACTGCTAATATGTATAATAGACTCTGGCTATTATCCTAAACAATCTGTGGCTTGTTTAACGGCCAGCTAACGATCTTGGCACGATCGAGCAAATAATTAATATTGGCGTACGAAGGAATTTATACGTTGGCGTACACAAATATGAATTTAATATCTTAGCATCGACCTGTTGGAATCTGGAAGATTGAATCCTCGCATCGATCGATTGTCTCGATTCTAAATATCCTACGATGTCACGTCGACGATTAAGTACACTTACCCTCGAATTCACGTTCGTGGTTATTTTTTAATTATATGTTTATTATCTCTCGTGCGCTTTTTTCTCGAAAATGCCATTTAATCGTCCAAAAATATCAAAATTTGTTCAAAAATTCGTCGTTATTCGGGAGATCAAAGAAATTCGCGAATAATCGAACATCGAAGAATAACGAAACAATTCGTCGAATACAGGTATTTCAGGACGATACTTTTGCGTTACGTCGGAAGCAAGATTTTATGGTGCGGTCGTAGCAAGGAAATCGGTGGAACCACGGGCTCGGAAGTCACCAGGAATTCCGACGATCTCGTTAGTGGATCGGCAAGTTTCTATTGGCCGTTAGAAACTCCATTGTTGTACTTTCGGCTCGGGGTTAGAGAGGAACAGAAGCGAAACGTTCTCCTGTTGATTCGTACACCGCGGCCAATGATTTCCACACCATCGAACTCGCGTTCTCTGCTCGACCGAAACACTGTGTCTACTCGTTGCTCCCTTATTCCGCTCTAATTGGCCGTGGACGATACACGAAATTGCCGTGCAGTGGCGTTCGAGGCTCGTGACTCTCCGAACAGAAAAGGAATTTCATTCTGAAGAGCGAGCCCGAACAGGAAACGATCAGGAAACGACGCGACGGAACGTTCCTCTTTTTTTTTTTGTCTCCTTTTTCTAAATTCGCGAGGATCCCTTCGTTACCAGCTCCCTTTCGTTCGCGCTTCCGCGATCGTTCACGGAATCGCGCAATCGAACGGAAAACCTACTTTCTCGATGAACAGTTTCAACTCTTTCAGATTTCAATCGGAATTTTTTAGTTGGCCGTTATCATCGTCGGTTGATTCTAGAATATTTGGTGGGTATTTGTAATTGGACGTGTACGCGTGGTGTAAGTCGATTCTCGCTGCTACTTTGCATAAAACGATAGCCTACGTTTATCGTTGCGAGAAATTCACCATCGCGTTCTTTCGAACCGTGCGTTTATGGGTAGACGCAAGAATGCACACAACGCGTAAGATATTCAGAAATACACGAAAATATGCAAAGTGCTGGTTGCAGAATTTAATAGACGAACGAAATCTCCGCTCGGGTTCTTAGCCTCTATTCATGAAAATAGACATTTACGCCAACGTCCACGGTTATCTATAACGATAAGTCCGATTTGAACTTCTACTCCGTGATCTCGCTAAATCACGGTCGGACTATTATCGGTAATATCGTTGAAATTCGCGATCTCGAAACCGACAATTCATCGTCGCGAGCTCTATCGACTTCCGAAGATTTAATCGTAATAAATGCGATTTTCGCCAATTTCCACTTACCATTATCTCCTTCTTTATCATTGTTGGAGACAATGGAGGTTCGAAAACCGGCAGATCGAAGCGATTTCTTCGATAGCAGAGACCGGAAGAGTCAGCAACGACGGAAGTTGCCGTGACCAGTCATTAATCGCGAAGATAGCGGATTGAGGATGGTTCAGCGGATGCGATGGAAGCGAAACGAAGCGGACGAGGTGACGGTGGGTGGTGAGACACGAGCCAGCCAGGGATTAAAGGACCTCGATGGCTGGTGTGCGGCTGTCATTGATAGTTGTGATTAATGTGCGATATGTCGCGACGATAACTTGATTATGCGGGTGGGTGGATTTATCCCTCTTTCTCTCTTGATCCTCGATTTCCTTTCTCGCTTTCGCTTCGGCTCGTATGTTCCCTTTTGTCATTGATGGACGATGTATTTTCGTTCTTCGTTTGTGTATCGACTCTTTATTACGTTTGCCAATCGCTGTTCGAACGTCAGCTTATTTTTACAATACGAAATGTCTGATTCTCCTTTCTTTTTTTCGATCTTTCTCTTGGTTTATTCCATTTCACTTTGATATCGACGATCTTGCACAAAATTAGCCGAGAAATTCTTTTAAGATAAATTAATTTCTATCGTCGACGTTTTACACCTCACGACCGTGTGAATTTGCTCGCGAGGTGTTCGTAAACGCTATCCACCTCTTTCCTCGAGAACGAGCTAACCCTGCTGTATCGGTTATGTGGCAAGTATTTCCACCCCGACAGGGTTAAAGAAATATTAACCTTCAAGCGGAGTGATGGATTGCAATCGCGGATGGTTTATTCAAGTGTCGAAGAGATACGATCCACCGGGTTATGCTTGAAGTTTAGTCGATTTAGAATTCTACGTATATTCGATAGATCTCTTCGATGCCCACCAAAATTTGCAATTAAATCAAAGACACGATCTTTCTCGTGCCCTGCTTTCCCGATTAATCATACATCCCCTAAAAAGCCAAGAGAATAAATTCCCTTCACCTTCGGTCTGAATCCATTTAATTACCAGCTGCATGATCGAAATACATAATTAATCATCAGGCATAATAAACAGGGACACGGCGTGATATAAAGCAAAGCACGATAAAAGAGTCTTAAAATATCATTATTACGTCGCGAGAAAAGAAAAATCGTTTCTATCGCGACGCAATCGGCGACTGCGCAGCTCTTTGAGTCGCTTTTGCAAACGACACGACTCAATTAGAATATGTTCATGGTGTGCTCGTCGAGATCGTAAAAAAGGCAGAAAAATATAATGGAAGGAGGAGAAGAAGCGAGGTGGAAGAAAGCAAGAAGCAGTTTTTTTTTTATCCTCTGAACGAAATACACACTCGTCACAGTGTTTTCACGTAGCTGACACAGTACGTTGTTTCGAAAGAAAAGGATAAAAGAAGAAAGTAGAATAGGAGGGTTGATCCTTCGAGCAATTAATTATTACCCTCTTTGTCCTTCTTTGGAAAGCATCCCCCGTCCACGCGGAGTAAAAGTACACGCGATGAATTACTCAGCAAACTCTTGGGCACCTGCTGATTCTCGGACGAAATCCGTCATCAATCATATCAGCACGCCTCGTTCGTCTACCGTGTTGCTCGCCTCGTCGTTCTTCTTTATCGTCTCGTGCTTCGAGTCCTCATGGAATACGGTAATGAATCAATTCAGGAACGGATTAGCCTGGTCCGACAATTAACGGTGGCTCGTTTCCAAAAAAACGAGAACACGGATTGAGAGATTCCTTCAGCCTTCGCGGAAATAATTCTCAACCACAGGTGTCTTGTATTTTTACCATTAACGCGGATGTATCGTCTCTCAGAAATATTTATTTGGTAATTTTCTCCATCGAGTCACTGTGATATCAAAATCAATTTAACGTAATCGAAACACTGAACTCTAAAATTCATTAATATTTCAACTCTTCTCGGACTGATATTCCAACGAATTTAACAACGAATCTCTTTCGAGTTTTGATCGATCCGACCTCAATTACAATCGATATTAGACACGTTAAATTTTCAATCGAGGCGCTCGGTGAAATTAACCTGCTTCTCTGCTCGACCTAAAATAATGTTCATACATTCACCGCATCGAGAAATTGAGCTTGCCCGTTATAGTTATAGTTAGATAGCAGGTGGTGAATTCGTTAAATCTCCGGAGAATATCCTGAAACTTCTTGCCGGGGATCATTGCGTTTCTGTTTCAATAACCCAGTCACGACTCATCGCTCGCGGCCACCAGCGCCGTTTAATTCTATTTCGCGTCGGATCCATTCCACGGAAGAATTACGAACCGCTTTTTTCATCCTTCATGGAACGAGAGCAGCTCCATCGTTCGTTATTCGTTTCTCTATCATCCGCCGGCTCCATTAGAACCACCGCGTTCTTCGTCAAAGATTGGCGTTCCATTATCGATCCTTAAAGTCAACGAAATTAATCATCCGGCTGGAAGATAGCGTACGAGCCTCTGTCTCTCCCTTCGTCGCTATATTTTCACAGTTACGTAGTTATTAACGGAGGGTGACGATGGATCTTTCGTTCGATGCTTTCAATATGTTTACGCCGCTAATCGGTAAAATGTGTGGATTCAGAAGATGACTCTTCTTTATCGAACCTTCCGTTGAAAGAAATATCTGTAATATACTTAGTGATATCTAAATATCGCTGTATCAGCGAGCAAAGTTAAACGTTCGATATTGTTCGATTATAAGGTAATTCGTTTGGATTTTAGTGAAATTTCCGCCGATGTGAAATTACATGATTTTATAAGACGATAGAATGAGTTTCTTTTCGCGGTTGCGTCCAAATCTGCCGCAATGTTATATCATTAGCGATTTATCGCGATAATTATGTTTTCACGGCTTTTGCAACCCTGTAAGTACAACCATAATGTAATTACGACATCGTAAAAAGAGACTAGGATATAATTATCAGCCACAAAGTTGAGAACCAGACGCGGCGATTCTTGCAACTCAGAATTTTTCAGTCGAGTTGTTTATTTAATTTACGCTCGTTCCGCGAAACAAACTCTGACCGTAAGAGAAAAAAGAATAGACGAGTAAAAATGAATATCCGTCTATATACAGTTGGAAAGTTCGTAGACGACGATCATACATAAGAAAAATTATGGTCCTGGCGTACTTTTCCATTAGTGGTTTAGGCTGAAAAACTTAGGCTGGCGGACTTTATCTGGTCGGATGGAAAAACTGTCCCAAGTTATTTCCTGTCAAATGTTATACTGCGCGATAAACCGTCGAACATCTTCGAATGTCCGGGCCGTACTATTGGAACTTTATGTCCATCCGGATGAAGTTTAGCGGCAGTCGACATCCGATCCGATCCACCGGATAATCCTTTAAAATGCTGCAAGACACTTCGGTAACGCAAGCCCTCAATTTCTATGTTACGACTTTCAGCCACAGTTCGAAGCTGACCGGACGATACTCCATTTACTCTAACCGCACGTAGCAATAGGATTACGAGGTAGTTACGATAAAATTATTATTGGATCGCCCTCGATCGTTGTATTACAATGTATTTAAAGGGACGAAATACCGTGGGACAAATGTAGCTTGCGTGGCGATGATCGTTCGACGTAGCACCTGGGCAAATGCAGTGTGTGAATTTTACTCTGCTTTAAGCATTGTTTTTTCTCGATAATATCATTAGGTCGTCTGATATTATGTATTTTATGAATACTAAACGTTAAGTAATCAAACGTTAGACAATCGTATAAAAAAGAAGAGGATGAAATCGAAGGCGACGATGCCTCAGTAATGGAAAAATGAACTGAACGAAGGAACGAGATGAATTCTGTTTATAGTTACAGCACTAAAAAAAAAAAAAAAAATAAAAAGGGACAAATAAATGTGTAAAACTATTGGATATCGTATGGAAAGTATCGCGTGTTTGTAGCACGTGAATGGCGATCGAAAAGATCAAAGGCGTCTTGTGTCACCTTTCTCTTTCTTCAAGATACGTACGCCGTATTGGTGATAGTAGGGAAAAGCCGCTGATTCAGCGTCTACCGTAGGCAATATCTAGACAAGAGCAAGATTGGGGTAGGTCAGCGACAATGTACGCGAGAAAGATCGAAGCGAACAAGTCTGAGAGCAGAGTAAATTAGTCAGGATTATCTCTCTTATATTATATTACACGATAATATACTTGAATTATATACGAGTCGAGACAGGTATCGAGACGAAATAAGAACGATATTAAAATGCAAAGTATCGCGCCATCGTATTAATACGGAGCCAATTTCCTCGTTGTTGTATTTAAAGTTTGCTACCTGAGCGAAGAACGAACGTGAATTATTAATAATTAAGAAAGAGAATCGTAAGGTTGATCTATCAGGAAGGAAAACAGATACGAGGAATTTAATTCGATACTGGATAGTTAATACGCAATGCGCACGGAAAAGATAATATTAATTTTCTCTTCGTGCGCAGGATGAAACCATCCATAGAGAGCTTGATATCTCACCTATTTCATGCGTATTTATTCGACCGTACCTTTCATCGTCAATATCACATCGAGGTATAATAATTCAAAACGCACATTGTACGTGGAAACGCTGCGAAACATCAAAAGAAGTTTCAAGGGTTGACGTTGTAAACACAGTACGCAGATATTTGTAAAGAGATGCAACGCGTACAATAATAATGTCACGAATAAATACGATCTCGATCAATTTTCCACGGGTTTCAATTATCCAATGAATTCAGAACGCCTCAAATGAACAAACATTTATCAAGATTATTACACAAACGCGACGCAATAAATAAGTATGCTATGTTTACACAGCTTCGCGCAAGTAGTGAAACGCTTATAGACAACTTTTATAAATATATTACGCGTACGATGCGAAACATTCCGAAATTTCATTAGCATCGTTATTAATTTCCTCTATCGCGAGTATATTGTACGAGTTTTTGGGGCAAATTAAAAAATATGTTTATTCAGAGATGGCAAAATATCTTACGCAACACGTCCAACATGGACGTAAAAGTTCTCTGTAAGTGTTCGAATACTTTCACGAGGCAGTATATTTATTGAGAAAAGAGCAATTAAAAAAGCGTCGTTTCTCGACACCTTAACGAAAGTTCTCGAAACACGCTCGCGTTTTTCTCACATCCTCGACTAGAAGGGAAAGAGTTCCTTGAAGAGGCTGCTGTTGCTTGTCTCTCGCCACTCTATCGACGCGTAACATAGGAATGCACTTAAAGAGCGCGTAAAAATCCGCGAACTTTAATCATAACAATATACGCGCGGAAAACTTTGATCATCCGATGAAAGCAGGCGTCCGCAATCTCGAGCGGCGGAAAAGACTAGGAAGCGCCGTGCCGCGACGTTGTCGACGATAAACGATAGGAAGGCGAAAAAAGACTCGTGGGAAGCAGGACGAGGAGAACGGTTGAACATAAGTGGGAAGCAAGCAAGTTACGCGAGTGGGCAAAACGCAAAAATAAATGGAAGAAAGCGAAACGCGTGAAACGGAATTATTTAAAATTAGCGCGTTCGCTTTAACAGCCGCCTAGCGGGATTCGTCGTGCTATCTATCCTCATCATTAAATTATTAAGTTGGAAGCTGTCGTACGCAAAGCTTCGATTTACAGAAGCTTCTACGATGCGTTGGAAAGAGTTAGAGACGTTGAACGTTGGAATGTATTTGTACAGGTACATCGTCGGTTTTACATTTCTTTCTGTCTTCTATCGCTTCAAAGTTATAGTAAACCGAACCAGTTGCATGAAACATCTCCTATACTATGGCAAAGAGAATATGATTTATTTATGAGTTTGAAGTCTTTCGAGGATTAATCCCGCTGTTCTCCGAACCTTGCATCTTCTTAGGTATCCTATCTTTCCAAATACTTCGTTTATGAAAAAGAGAAAAGAAAAAAAACGTGGAATAGACAAATCACAGAATCGCCTCATAACGAAACGACAAGTGGGTCAGAACATTTCATCGGATAAACTTTAGCGCACCGACCGTCAATAATATTTTTACAAGAGTATAAGTCCGGAAATTTGTGGCAGACTTTTACACCGGCACGATGAAGAAAGTGTCTATGAACATTTTCGTGTACGAGCAGCAGTTTCCCTGGAAGAATTCATTGGTCGTTTCTACGAAAGTCCACCTGCGTCCGTATCGTTTCGTTTATGCAACCCACGCCCCTTGAATACGTTCATAAAGTATACATGGTTTTTACAATAAGCTGAAAGAATCTGTCTGTACACGTTTCTCCCCAAGAGAGACTTGGGAAAAATGTCGGTTAAGTTTTGTGGTATAAAACGCTGGAATAACAGTGGATTCGTGAATAGAGAATTCAGGATATATTGTTGTTTAATATCTCTTATAACGGATCTGTTATACCATTACGTAAGAAATAAATATTAATTTAGGAAAAATATGGCTTTGTAAAATGCAATCTGACTGGTTCTATCATTTATTGTATCGAGTATTATTTTCGTAATAAGTGTATTTTTCATTCGTTCAAACCGCATCAATCTCCGTTTCATTTTTTAGTTTTTCGTTAAACGTCGTCATACGTTATACGCGATGGCGAAATATTTTTTCGTGGTAAATTTTCAACGAGGAGCATTCCGTGATAAAACGCATTTTGTTCTAGATCCACGCGTCGTAGATAAAACAGACAGTATTCTAGTAAAAGAATCTTTGCTACGGTTTGAATCTCGACTCTCGTTAGTTCGCGATAACGATCGAGAGGCTAATACTAATACATATATTGCGAATCGAGATCTCGCGATGAAAACACGCATTGTACTTCGATCAAATACTCCATCATAGTTGCTCCCGTTTCGTGGCTATTGGAAGAAGGAAAATTTATTGCACGCCTGTACCTGCTGCGTGCAGGCGCATCGCACATTTTTCACCCGGTTATGTCCATGTTGGAGAGAGAACAGTCGGATAATCCGGAACACTTTGTTGTAACGAAATCTCTTTGGGGAAAAATGGACCGAACGCATGACTAAATAATAGTTATCCCTCGAACATGTGCGTTCGAATTCACGGTTGTTTGAAAATCTTCCCGTGTATCCAGACTAATAGCTTTCAATTCAGTAACTTCGAAAGTATAGCGTTATTCGCGAAATAAAAATTCTAGTGGCTCACGAATCGATTTGAACAACTGTACGTAAGCTTTCAAGAATATACATATTGCGAATATTGTACGGATCTGTTGGAAATTTCAATAGCGTTGTAACGATACACGACTATCGCGATTATATTCGTCAAATTCGAAACTAGTTCGAAATCTAGCATCGAACGTAGGATGCTCGACAGTTCGATGTTAATTCAACGTCAAACATCGAAGAAACAAAGAATCGAGGACGAACATCGGGTAGGTTAGCGCCGAATCTCAAAAGTCGACGGTTCGGTCTCGCAAACGAAACGCCACGTTCCAGAAGGTCGGGCATTTGAAGCGCGAATCTGAAACGCCAAAAAGTAATTTAAAAGACAAAGGTTTTAATACGGCTATTGCGTGTTTCATATCGATCCTTGCAGGTTTAGCGGTTAGAACCGCTGCCGCGCGTTAAAAGTCAAATTACAGTAGAAATCTTCTTTGTTCTCGTTCAATATCGAAAATGAGATTGAATTCCAGCTGTTTAAATGAGTTTTAAATTGATTTTATACTCTCTTTAATTTGTTTCCGTGAGAGAAGAATGTCCAATTGTACGCGTGCTCGTATAATTAGATCCACGCGACAGTCATAATTTTACGATTAATTGAAATTCCAAGCGTCGTTAATCTTGTTTGAATTTATTATTAAATACTTCTAATTGACCCTATAATTGTTGGAACTTTTTAGCAAGTACAGCGTATAATTGTACTTCAAAAATGAGGATGTATTAAAAAGTACTCGATTTCATATGCAGATCCGAGAATCATAACGATCTGTATCGGTCTACTGCTATTTCTCGTAAAATTACGTTCTGCCTTCATTGTTATCAAAAATTCACCTTACCTTCCAAGTGAAAAGATGTATGCAGCGTTGAAATACGTGACTAAATTTCAGATCTCGAAATCTTGACACGTACCACTATGATTCACCATATTTCCACGCGAAAACGAATTCTGATATTACATTTTAAATCGGCTGCAATTTCTCCGTTTCAACTGCCTTAATCACAAACCTTTCGCTCGAAAGTATTTCGGATCGTCGTCGGCTATCTAAAATTGTTCAAACGACGAACTTCTTAACTCCGCGAAGAAATTAATCTCGAGGCAGAGACGACGCGTTAGAGACGACGATCCAGACGACGTATAATTCTCGAATAGGACAGAAACGTCGTTTCACCCCGGATGCTCGTGTCGCTAAAAAAAACGCGAAAACGAATTGACACGGCGACAGTCGGAGGAAGAGGGTTGAAAGCTTTTTTTCAGCGAGCTCCGTTCGCGAGGAACGGGTCGGCGAATAACGAGGTTGCTTCTATGCACAACAGGATCCCCTTACACGTCCATTCTCTTTGCGTTCCAAGCGACGGCCAATCCCTTTCGTTTCCCGATAATGAAATTGAAACTCAACGGGGAGATTTCTTCCCGACGAAATGTCGACGCCATATCCAGCGAAACACCGAGGGAACAGAAGGAAGATTGGATTATTTAAACTTTCGCGGCAACAGCCTGCTACGTGAAACTTGTTTTTCGATTCGATCGGAGCGCCGTGTACGGACCGACGTAAAGTCAACGATACGGTCCTCGAGAAAACTTCCGGCCCCGAATGATCCTCGCTGCCGTTTCGATTCTATGTCGTTGAGGATCGTCTCGATCCTCCGAGAGCGTGGCCACGCGCCAAATTCAGTTCGGACGACTTGCTTTAGATTGCCGTTGGTTTCTTAGCCGATTCCTGCGTTATGCGGCTATCGCTTCTTTTCGCAGTGAGTTCGTGTTATTCTTCTCTTATAACGCGAGCGCAGAATTCTTGGGGAACGAGAAGTCTTACTTTGTTGATCCGGTTGCGTTTCTAGGGGATATTCGGCGATCTACGGTGACCCGCAATAGCGTTCGAATATTTACCATCGAAAATGTTCGTGAATATGTTATTTGAACGAGACTCTTTGAAATTTAATTAACACTGCGACGTGACGCGACTATCGTGATTATGTTGGTAAAATCTGAAATCAAGCCGGAGATGTATATATGATCAGAGAAAGAGAGAGAGAGAGAGAGAGAGAGAGAGAAGTTGCTCCGCGTTAATATTACCATAGAATATATGGAACGATAGTGTATTTGCAAAAGAATGCATATTTAACGTGCAATTTCGTCACACTTTTTTTTAAACGATATGAATTTTAATTAGATTGGGGTTAGGCTGTGATTCAGATGGCCAAGGCCAAAAGAGTTTGCGAAAGCGCGTGGTAGTAAATAAGTGTTTTATAAGTATCAGGCTCAGAACGTAAGTAATGCCTGGTGTCTTGCTTGGGGATTCAGCGGAAGAGTCTGGGAGGAGAGAGCGTTAGGAAATAATGGAGGAAAGTGATTTCCGGAAAGTTAAAAGCCGCAGATCAAGGGTAGCGTTTGCTTGTAGCCACTCAGTCCCCTGAGCTTTTTCCTTGCATCACTGTTTCTCTTTTTTTTTTCTCTCTCTCTCTCCCGGCTGAAAAAAGAGAACGCGGAAAGCTACAGGCACTGCTCGTATATCCTGTTTTCTCCATCGAGGAATCGTTATTTCTCTGCCGGAAAATTAGAAAAGATTGCTGCATTCGAAATAATTCGATTAACTTACTTCTCTCTCTATTTAATTATTTAATTTTATTTTCCAGCTGTACCTACGTAAATCGATCGACTACCATTTTATGACCATTTCAAGAACTGAAAATCGATTCCAACTAATTTTTCATCCTTTTTATTTATTTTTATCAATTTTAACAATTGCTCCTTTTTTTTAGATTGAAGATCTCCCTCCAAATTTCTCGATTGTCTCTTCTCCGAGGCAAATTTAAAATTCCAAATGATCAAATTACGAAGCATCGAACAGTGCGAAATCGTTCACCTACTTTCGATCGATTAATCGGTCGCGTGTCGAACGGAAACGTTCAGTTTTTAATGGAACGAGTACGGGGCGAGGTACGCGTGAAATTATGAACTAATTGAGCGCGTTTGCGCTTTTCACTGGACATCGGTGACGCTCGAAATCGGTACCTACACCGCTCTGTCGGCTCGTTTGTCCATCCAACTGAACACGTCAGCCACCCTGCCTCCAACCCACTGTCGTTTGTTTTCAGTCAACAATCGAATCGTCATTGACGCCCAAATCGTTTTTCCCGGCTCGTTGAAATAATATTATCCGTGTCGGGAATTCGCTATCCGATTGGATGGAACACGGTCCTCTCTCGTGGAAGAAAACGGCGAAATAAAATAAAAAATAAAGTCAAAGGGAGAAAGAAAGAGAGAGAGAGAGAGAGAGAGAGAGAGAGAGAGAAATAGACCACGAAATAAAAACAACAGATCGTGTACGGGATGAACACGTAAAACGACATCGGACACGGATCGTTGTAACGGTTATTACGACGTTATAAAAGTTTTCGATCGTCGAGATTTCGCGTTTCATCGAGCTCAAATATTTTTTCGACGGATTCCGTTATTTTCATCTCACGCTCTGCTCCGCCTTTTTGTAAAATAAATAATCCACTCGAGTGATAAATTGCTTTCGCGCGTTAAGCTCTCACAAACGCTCTTTATTCCATTTTATGGCGCGAAATTAGTCATGTTCCCGGTCGTCAATTGAAACATTCCGATCGAATCGAACGTTATCGACAAGAAGTTTCCGCGTTCACGTTCAAACGACTCGTTTAAATCGTTGCCAGCTTGCGAGACACCCCCGCATCGGTTCGCGCAAACAACCAATCGATGTAATAGGTGATCGATGCTTTTAATACGTTCTGCTCTCTCGCGACGCTACCTCGATTTGTTTTTCGGGTATAATCGGATTCATTGAACGAGGAAACGTTTTTGGTGCGAGCCAACGCCTCGTGAATCAACACTCTCTTTTCTTTCTTTCTTTTTTTTTTTTGTTTTCTTTGAACGAAAATTCTATCGTCGAAAAATGCTTTATATTAATATCGTTTCAAATTCCAAGGAAAAAAAAAGGAAAAAAAGAAAACTGCTGGTTTAACTTGCCAGAGAAAGAAAGGGAAACGTTCGAAGGATATCTGGATCTCTGTTGCAACATGACAGAACGTGTGGACTGTTTCCCATTATTAAACGTTATTAAGTCTCATGAAATTTTAATGTCCGGAATATCGGACACGAATTCGCTGTGCTCGATTTTGAGTTAGCCAGCCAATTTTCAAACTACGTCGCGCCTACAATGTCGTCGAACGGCCCCTCATCGTGGACATTATACCGCTCATTAATATTCCTTATTGCGATTTTATACAGCGAACGCTCGCATATCCTGCCGCTCGGAGGCGAATTAAAGGAGCCACAACGTGTAATTGTTTTTCAATGCCGCATATTGAATCCGAAACGACGGCCACCGCTTTTCGTTCTGCTCAATAAAGACGTAGGTGAACCGTGAAATCGTGCCATCTACATACCCTGAAAGATGTCACGCGTTTCTTCTGAATTTTTTATTTCGTTTCTAGGTTCGACTCCATTATAAATTCATAGTGGATTGATAAATGTATAGAGAGCGGCGATATATGATCTATACCTTATGGTAGAATAAAGAGTATGAACATAATACGAACGATTATATATCAATTGCACCGCAAAAATATTAACTGAAATAGCGCGTCATAATATACGGCAAGTTGCATTATTTTGTTCAAAATTCAAGGCTGAACCTTAAAACGTTGAAGATGGCGATTCGAGTAACTCTACCTTCTTGTAACGTTACGTATAACGTTATTCGAATAATAAAAATTCAATAGTAAAAATGCAAGAAACTGGATCTCCGCGACTGCGTAGGAAGCTTAATATCGCATATAGGTAGATCTCGATAGAAACGCATCGCCGCCGGTACATATCTATCGCGGTAAATCGTTTTAAGTTTAAAAGCCGTAAGGCGAGCAATGCTGGCGCATTTTCGCGTGCTTTTACCGCGAGAAACGCGGTAGCGGCGGAGTCGATACGACGAAAGCTTTAGTGCACGAATGACTACACACGAACTAAACGCCATATCCAAAAAAAAAAAAAAGAAGAGAAACGTAGAAAAAGTTTCTCGAACCATATCGCTAGTAGCAGCGAGAAGGATGTTTGTTGTACGTTCTCTCGCGAGCGAATCTTTATACTTCCGAATCGGCAAACCGTTATCAATGATCGTCGATGAGAATGCCTCTTGGCAAGTTTGAATCGCGATTTCCTTTGAAATATGCCTGGCCGGCGTGTTTCCATGACCGTCAAAAGATTCCCTGACCTATCGTGTACTTGTGTAATTCCAAACCGTGCCAGAAGTACCTGGAAGATTCGCCATTGGACTTTGAAGCTGGTTCGACTAACTCGATATGTTAATAGAATGTGGTGCTTTGGCACTCGAAGCTATTTGGTTTATACTATGCGACCGCTAGAATTTCTGTGGAATTTTTGTAATTGTTGTTCGTCCCAGCTCTTTTCATTAATATTTAGCGAATAAAAGGAAGATAAATAAGAATCGGGTGAAATCTAGAAAACTAGCAAACTAGTGGAACTTGATTATGGTCAGACGTAGTGTACTTACGCTACTTGATTATGCCGACGTTGCTCTCCGTCTTTCTTATAAAAATACACGATCCTCTTGTTTGTTATTTTATAAGCTAGTTTAATCTCTTTCGTAAAATCGTATAACTCGGAGATCATCCTACTCTTTCATTAAAAAATTCGCTTTATAAAGAAACTTAAAGAAGCTCCTTTGAAGAATAACTTTCTTGCTTCTTTAAGGAGCATCGGAACTTTAGATTAAGGGACTGAAAATCAAATCGCTTTACAAGAAACTGCCGGAGCTACAAAGTCAGAACACCGTAGGTTTTTCACGAAATTATCGCCCTCGTAAATGCTCGAACCCACACGCATTCGAAACGTTGGTGGCGCGTTCACGTCCCTACCAGGAAACAGCTGAGTTTCCTTCGTTTCCTTCCCACCCATTTCCTCCCTTTTTTTTTATATCGACCATTATGCTGCTATTTCACGCGATATTGCCGATTCTCGTCAAAAATGTCCCAACTCCGGTAAATCGAGTATTTCACGGCTTGAAAGAAGGCGTGTTAAGCGATCGGCGCCGCGTCGACACAGAAAAATGGCAAACGCGCCACTTGCACGCGGAAATGCAGCGAAGAGACCCGCTCACGAACTTGCCAGACTTTGTAAGGTAGATTGGTTTTAAGGTTCTCGCGAAATAGAGGAAATCTTTCGAATACCGAATCAAAACCCTCTACTTGTAGCAGCGGTAAATAAATGCAGCTAGTTTTAGACCAGGCGAGCGGTCTGCGTTAACGAATGCTGAATTGAGTACTAGAAATCTGCCGAGCTCTATAATTAAGAGGATAAACTCTGTTAATTTCGTTATACAGTTTTAATAGCCATTAGTCTCCATAATCGATTTTATTTTTGTATCACGTAGTTAGTTCTCTCGGCGGAATTTCAGTTAAGTTAAAGAAGTTGGTTGAAAGATGTTCTAGAATCTCATAATTATATCAAAGTACGTTCTAACTCCGAGATATTAAAAATATGCCGTAAGATACGAAACTTTCGTTCCTAGTGTAAAATGAGAAAAAGATCGTCCACTGTTCTCAAGACCGATACTAAGAAGACTGAAACAGTTGCTGCACCGTGGAATATTCCAGGGATATGATCAAACTTGGAGTCACAATTTCCTTGGTGGCCGGTTCTTCCCGAAGCGGAAACGAGCTTCGCGATGAAATGTCGGTTTTTTTTACTTTGCTATTTACAGCCACGGTTGATGAATCTTTAAAAGGGCTCCTTACAGTATATCTCTTTGCTTCATCCCTCGTTTCCTTTCTCTCCTCCTCTCGGTGTCTCTCCTTCCTTTTCTCTTTCCTTTCTTCCTTTACTACCCGTAATCCCATGAATTCTGCAGATTCGCTTTCATAGCCGGCAATTTATGCGTTGTTGATCAAGACGATGGCCGAAATTTTATGGAAATTCACGTCCTCCACTCCACGTACCCGGAATTACTACGTGTACGTGTGCCACCGGTATTCTGTGTTGTTGTTACCGTTATGTTTTTTATTTCCACTCTTTTTCCTCTTCCTCTTTTTCCACTTCTCTCTCTCTCTCTCTCTCTCTCTCTCTCTCTGCCTTTTTTTACGAGGCAGTAAAGGGCGAATAAATTGCCAGTTCGCTCACGTGTCGTCCCGGCGTAAAAGCGACTCGTGTACATCCCGTGAAACCAGGCCAACGGGCTGCTATTAATTATTCACGTTGTGTTTAAATGGCGGACAGTTAGCGGTGCCTACGATTTTATAACGTCGTGTCCCACGGAATCGTGACGAGATTATACGTTGGCTGCACGCGTGCCATACGTAGCAAAAGCCTAGAAAAATTAAAAAAGCAGAAAAAGAACAGGAAAACATGGTAGAGAATAGTTACGTATACACGTGTAACGTAGGGAGATACGCAAGTGTCTCTTAGAACACGGTAGACGCGATATCGTCGACGAACGACGAATAACATTTTTCCTGTTCGCTCTGTCTCGCCTGTTTTTAGCGCAGTATAGGAAAAATACGTTAAATAAACACGAAGGAAAGTTCTAGCGTACAACGTATCGATATTTGTTGCGATTTTATGAGTGAATTCTCGTTTCCGCGACGGTAGACGTTGCGTGAACGAAAGTTAATGTCTGTCGCTGTTTGTGGCGATTTTACATTCGCAAATGATAAACAATAATTCAATTTAAGTTGAGCCAATAGTTAATAATGATGAGATTTTATGCATTTAAATTATTAATAATTCTTTACTAATTTATATTGTATAATGTATAAATGGAGTATTCCCAACAAGATTCACATCTCCGATATTAAATTATTCCGAAACTTGGTTGCTTCGGATACGCCATCTCTTTTTTCGCCATTTAAAATTGATTGCTCTGGAAATATTTCGTAATGGACGTTGCATACTATTGCTTATCACCTTCGTTTCACGATTTGTGGACACTTCTTCCGCGGTATAGAGTTAAATGTAGCGTAGCGACATCAGAGATTTCATCTGTCGCGAAATCCCGCTAGCCAAGAAGAGAGACAAATAGGATGGCATCGGTCCGAAAGGAGGCATCGATTCCTTTGGGATACGATACGAGGTCATTTGACTCTGGCAAAAGCCGCCATCCAAAATCCATAACGTTCATCTTTGTGTATTAAACCAATATCCTCGGGATCCGATATCTAGTGGCCCGTACCATCGAATAGTATCGTCGTCGCATTACCATTCGGTCACCGACCCGCTTCCTTCGATTTTCGTATAATAATGTTTCGACATTTCGAAACATACGAATTTCATTATTAAAATTTAACCTTAACCGTGTCGATTTAATTCTATCGAATATATCGGAAATATCGTCATTTGTATGACACTTTTTAATCTTTCAACGGGATGAAGCCAGTCAACTCGTCATTCGGATAATCATTTTTTTTTAAATGCCCTATCTTCTTATATACAGTCTCATTTTTGTCACAAGTTATATCAGGTTTATATCAAAATTGATTCGTCTTCGTTATCAATTTTTTTAATTGCACGATCATAGAAGTTTCTCGTTAGGATTCAACCTGGTTAACAAAGTAATATCTTTTTATTACACGAATAATTTTCTATCGTTCTGATAGAAACTTTTAGATGGAATTTCTTGAGCTGCGAAGCGACGATATCATTGTTGATCGTATAAAACGAGCTTCCTGTGTTAACGACAACGTACAGCGTCATTGCTTTGCTACGTTACTTGTGTGGATACGTGTATATATTTCATACTTTAGGATATATATTTTACTGTCTTATACTCCCATATGTATTTCTTCGTGTATTCTCCAAACTTTCAGGGTATTCTGGTATAATGCGATCGTACGATAAAGTATCGAACTAAGATTAGGAACGACTTTTGATCCCTCGGAATTCTATTTATTGAAATTTTGAATCCGATTTCGACGAGAGCAGGTGAAAACGAAAGGGTGGGCCGAGAGAAGTGTTTTCACAAAGTTTCAATAGTACTTTGGGCAGGACTAACGATTTCTCCGAGTACGAGATCGATGAACGCTACAATTACGCCCGGTAGGTCGAAGTTTACTTTGCTTTCAAGCTTAACGCTTTTGGCACGAGTATTAAAAGTTCCATAGCACGCGAGCACGTTGCTGGATTATAATCCGCGGTAATTTGACGTTTTCACGAATACGAGTAGCCTCGTTTGTTCGGTTAAATTGATTGAATCCAGTGGCTTTACAAAGTATACACTTGCAAACCGTCAAACCTTTTGTCAAACATTCTTCGTGCGTAAAATAATCCTTCCGTTATTAACATTAGTCTCAGAGGACGATAAATTACTCCCTCCGATGCTCTATTTCACTCATACACGAGACACACATACAGATATGTAGATAGGCACGAAGATTACAGCAGGAAAATAAGAAACGTTCAATTTCTTTGATTCTCCGAGTTTGATGTTATTTCATCTTCGAAAGGATATGCTTTGATATAAAAAGAGGAATAGCCTACTCGGTTCGAGGATCTCGATAATACGTCATTAGTACGTGATAAATATATTAAACTTATATTTTTCACTTTAATTTTAACTTGTCGCGTCTTCCCCTTTGTGATCTTCAAATCAATTAATTTAATTAGGTGAGGTAATCGCTCGATATTCTTGCCTCCGAAATTCATCTAAATTAGAAATGAAACGTACAAGTGCTCTAATAGTAAGCCATAAATGGTAAAAACAATTTCTCGCCTATATCGAATACCTCCGTTTACTCTGTCGCTTGCATCTGCACGAACTAGTATTTTCGAGCCGAGCGCAGTCTCGCAAAATCGAGTAGACGTCTGCGTAGTAGCAAACGGGAGGAATCCAAGTTGGGCACGTTGGCCAATGACGCGTCATCCTGTTTAACATTTAACAAAGCTCATTGCGAAAGCAATCAAAAGTTGCGCGAAACTTGGCCGTCTGTCGAAGTCTCGGATTACGCTCGGAATACTAAAGACATTAGCGTTTCTGCTTTCGCGTGTACTCCGAGCCTCGACCCGTTTCTTTACTCTCAGTTTTATCTATTTACACGTCTCACGTCGTTAAATACGTAAAGAAATGTCCCTTAAATTTATTACCTTCTTTTCTTTGTTTACTCTCGCTCGAGCCACGCGAGTAAGAAGTAAATCCGATTTTCATACGAAATAATCGAGAATTCGCTGAAATCCGTGAGAAATATCAAAATGGTCCCGTTCTTCTCGATAAGAGGAATGCGAGACAGGGTTTTTTTCTCCTTCCGCTGAAATTCTTCCGTCTGCAACTCGAAGCGAAAGTTCGACGCGGATTTAAGCCGGACAGATCGGAAGGATTCGGAAGGGTGGTAAAGAATCTTGGAGGATTCTTCGTGATATTCAGGTGGGATCAGCTCCATGAAAAATCGCCGTCGTAACAACAATTTCTAAGGGAAACGGAAAGTTTTGGTAACGGTGTTCCGTCGTGACGTCGTTGCTTTTAATTAAAAGTTCGCCGGAGTGAAACGCGTCTTCGTTGGTTATTTTATTTGAGGAGGCACCGCCGGAGAGTTGAACCGCATTTTTTTTCCAGATGAAACTGCATGCTTTAATTTTCTTTCTACCTCGTCGTCGATAACCGGACTGTCCACGACAGGAGCTTGTTTCTACATCTTCCATCTTCGTTTTTCTGTTCTTTCATTTCGTCAGATTTTATAATTTCTCAAGACTTCTTGCCCTTCTTGTACACACGATCCAACTAATACCATTAGCGAAACTTTCTACGAATTACAATTTATCCATTTCATTTTTCTGTAAAATTATGGCAAAGAATTCTACCACCCTACAACCTGTAACTTATAGTCTCTTTGATATTATCAGCTGGTAAATTATTTTTCAATTATAGAAACGATCGATCAGTAATGTTTTCCATTTGAATGTAATATATTCATTTTTCAATGAAATTGATCTTAGCGTTAAAGATATCTCGTTATTATCGCATAGATTTTATTCCATTAAATTTCTCAAAGGGAATTGGATCGTCGTCGTTCGACATCGATTTCATTTCACGCACTATTTGTAAAATGCGAATATGCCTGGTCTCGGAACGAAGTCGACTTTTTCGTCAACCGTATTCGATTCGAACATCGAAGCATTACATCTAACGATTCGCAAATATTTGTACGACACATTTGCACGCGCGCGTGGTTTATCTGGACGATCCAGATCGCGATTACGATAAAACAGACGAGATTTGCTTGTGTACATCAAAAAAAAAAAGGGAGGAGGGGAAGAATGAAAAGATAAAAAGTAAAACAAACGGAAAAAAATAGGAAATGTGAGAAATATACGATTAAAAGATATATGCGAGCTAACGTGCAAATATTTACGAATATTTGTTCCGTGTGTTTAACGGAGCAAATCGCGTTCCAGTTGCTCTTGACTTTTTTATCGAGTATTTCTCACGCCATGCGATACGGTAATAACAGTGTATCATAAAATAATACTATAGTTGGAGAACGATGGTTTTCATCGGATAATATCGAACTAGAAGTAGAATTCGTGTAAATGCGTAAAGTTCTGCAAATTGTCTGCGTTTTTTCCGTAAACGCGAGAGCGTTCTGTATGTCTCGTTCATTTCTCGGTATATATTTAGCGAAGCATACACGGAGGTTTCATTCTAGTTTCCGAATGAATGAAAGCCGACGAAAGAATCGAAAATGCAAATCACTAGGGAAGGAGACTCATATCAGTTTCAACGAATGTTCAATTTTATTTTAATTCATCCCGTTCGCTTGATTATATTCACTCGTCGAATACCTCTTGCGTTCCTACCATTCACTTCGTTATATTCGTTCACACTTCCATTCATTCTACAGGTTCGCAGACATAAAATATTAAACTTCCGTCATAACGTATATTTTTCATCCGTGTCGTATCAACGTTCGTATAACTTGCGAACAAGAAGGTGCACGACAGTTCGAAAGAAGAAAACGCGCGCGGTAGAAAGAGAGAGAGAGAGAGAAATAAAGGTAAAAATAGAGAAATGGAAGGAGAAACGAGGAAACGTTCATCGAAAATTGAAACACAGTTCCGTCGCCCTAAATCAGGCTGGCGCGTTTCAAGCGATAACAGGGCGGGAAAAAAAAAGGAGGATTTATAATCGATATAGCGTGGACAGGAGGAATGATAACGCTGGTGTGCCTCCGCAATTAAAAGCCGGACTGCGTCGGGGACAGGAGCCGAGTTCCGGCTTTTAAAATGCAAATAGAGATATAAATATTTTATTGCGATTCTCTTCGTGGTCAGTTCTCCCCGAGCTCTCTCTCTCTCTCTATTTCTCTCTCTCTTTCTATTTCTCTCTTTCTCTCTCTCGCCATCCTTCTCTTTCTCTCTTTCTCTCTCTGTTCTCGCTTTTACCAGGTCCCGTTCGTGGCTCGTCGACATGCGAATCGAATTTTCTTTGCGTTCGACTAGCACGGAAAAAAGAGAGAGAGAGAGAGACAGAGATACAGAGAGTAGAAAAAAGCTGAAAATTTCCTCGGTCTATGTAGGATCCGGTATTTCCCACGCGACCTTTTCCATTGTTCGCGTCGATCATGAGGACGACTGGTTCCGGAGAGACTAAGCCGATTGTTACGCGTTTTCGCTGGGCCGATTGATATAATAACGAGAACGGGATGTGGTCGTGAAATTGGATGAAACGTCGAGCAATCCGCGACGACGAACTTCACTTTGATCTCGATTGTGGCTCGTTTATAAGGTTTAACTTAAACGGCTGTTCAATCCACTGCTGATAATTTAATCCGAAAGTGTTTGATCCGGTATTTGTAAGATTGATAAGATAGACGAAATCGGTCCGATTGTACGAATCTGAGAGTAGCACGACGCGTTTAGAATAGAATTTGGTTGATCGTATCCTATCGTTGTCAGCATTTTTGCAAGTTTCGATAGATTTTTAGAGGACTGAACATTTTCACGATTCGTGTCGATGTAATCTCTTGTTCTTTTTGCGGATAGGAAACTGCCTAATGTATGGTAATTAGAAACAGGTTACAGTAGATTGAATATTAGTAATCGTGTTGCGAACTATGTTATAATTTCATCGTATTATCCTAATATAGACCGCCGAACAATATACAATCCGTTGGAAACTGTATTTCGTGCGTCCGATCACGCCCGTGCCTATTCTACTTGTTCTATTAGCCCACGGTAACCGCAACAGAAATTCGCTTCTCCCAAATTCTTCTTTTTAGTAGAATTCACTACGATCCAGGGTAACTATAGCAACAATTTCATGCAATATTTTCTAACACTCTCTTGAATAAAAAATACAAAAGTGCAGAAAGAACAAAGCCCACGAGTATATCTTTGAGCGCGAAGAAACGATGCGAATTATACGCGAGACCGCCACTCGATCAGTACCGATCTCGGTTTCTTCGTTCACGCTTATCCGATCCTTCATCGATGAAGATTCGATAAACCGATGAGCGAAAGCCAACGGCGTCAAATGAAATCGCTTTAATTACCGGCCACGTGACGAACACCCACGAGCGCGCGCGCGCGCGCTCGCACACGTGACATAGGAAACGAAGAAAAAAGAGATCCAGGCAAGGGGAAAGTCCAATTAACGAAAAACAATCGAAAGTTCACTTGGCGTTCGAGTAGGTTGACTGCCACTTGGTGTATCTTTGATGAAGCCTTCGACGAACTACGTACTTCCGTTCTCTCGTTATTCAAACGTTTTCCCTTTCTCCTTTTTTTTCTCTCTCTCTCTCCCTCGTCGTCGTTGTCGCATCTCGACGACCGAACAAATAAAAGGATCCAATTAAATTATCGCTAGAATAGAATCAGCTTAGCCGAGAGTCTAGTCGAGCGAGATCGCGCACGATCATCTGTTTACCCTTGCCCGTCCCACGTTGCAGTCTGCAACGATGATCGAGCAGACGAGAATCTCGTAATTACCGAGAAAATACAAATATGTTATACCAACCAGGGATCCCTAATGCGAATTCCCTGTACGTCTCGACATCACGGTATCTGGTACACCGTAGTCTGCGGATAACGTTCCTTCAAGATGAAGAGCGACGAGCGAGATTTTCTGGCGAAAGTTTCTACCCTGATGTAGGGCCAATTTCGTAGAACAAAGTGGCACAACTTTGACGTATATACGATACAAAATATGTATGTACGATGCTCGTCTTTGATATTCACGACCAAGTTCATCGGAGATAATTCTACCTTAATTTTTCTATAAACGCAGTTAACTGCTAATAAGGTGATTTCGTTTTGGAAATTTAGCGAAAAGAAGAACGATGTTTTACGCTATTTCTTCATAGCGTTTTGATAAATGTCGGATAAGCTGTTTTGTTTTTAGTAGCAGAGGTTCGCGCAAGAGTTGCTTGAAAGCGACAAAATTCTTACTTTGTATCCGGTAAAAAGCCCAGAGGCGACCTAATATAGTATGCATCCGCTGTCAAGGCAAGTTTTATAAGCCATTTCAAGACAGATTGAAGTAGGCAGCAATAAGAACCACACCACTCTCTATACAATAGGCAAAATGTCTGCAACCTGATGGAAAATCTACTCGCTTTAGATTTTCTCCAGGAAGATACTTTAAATATTGTCATAGCGAGAAAAACTTGTGGTATGCATTTGAGATTCGCACGATCATCTTATATTCTTCCTTCTCTTCGCATTTTATAATTACGTTTGCTTTCAATTTAAAAAACAATCTTCTCGTTTTAATTCAATCCTCCATTTAGAGTCCGGTATAGAAACCGTACAAGTGTCTGTTTCGCTTCGTTTCTGATATGCGTGCAGCTTTCATTTGTCTAATAAATTAGAGCAACTCGACGCTGTACATTCCATGTATTCTGTGTCATGTTTCGGGAAAGATTAAAATCTCCTTTTACTTTGATCTATTCTACACGTTGATGTTTGTCAGTTTGATTAAACGTACGTAATACCTGCATACGTACGCGCATTGACCTGTTTCCTTTTTTATAAACTTCCACTTGCATTTATCGCAAGTAACATTTTATTAACTCGTTGTTTCATTTCATTCCGTTATTCACGAATAATTTGTCACCGATTCTTTTTTATTGACAATTATATAATTAAACCTTTCTTGTTAACGATTATGCCGATGGAACGCATGCTACTGACATTATTAATTATCCATTTGCTGAAACAATCGACACCTTTGTCTGGAACGTATTAATTACCTCCGTGGGTTTCGTATAAAATAAAATTGATAAACGAGGCATCGTCGATCCTCACAGCTATCTATCGTTATTAGTATCGAATTTGTCACGAATTATACGATACGTTTGCTCTATACCATTCGAAATGACGAGAAGCATACTGCAACGTCGCCACAGAACACCTCTGACCGCGAAATTACACGCGAAATTACAATGCGATAGTGGTTCTAACATATCATACGTATACTTTAACTCGTCAAGAGATAAGAATTTTCTTGTATATTTCATTACTTTCCTCTTACGTATAGTATCATAACGATGTACGAGACATTTCTTTTTACGTTTCCTGTTGCACCCAAGATACACGATACTAACAGCTTCTCGTAACATACGTAATACACAAGCTTGATTATTCCATGTAAAGTTCAAGATTCAATATTAAGACGTCGAAGTTTAGCTGACTCAAATAGTTCTACCTTCTACCCTGTAGAGTCCGGTGGAAACCAACGGAAAGGACACAGCTGTTTAATTGTTTCCCACAGTTCATCAAACAAGACCATACTGCGACGTTTCTTGCTTTCGACGCTTACCCTGCCCCAGTGGGCAGGGTGTTTCTCTCGTCATCGAGCACTCACCTCCCCCGTACGCCCTGTGCAACGTTGAACGTATTAGACAGCTAGTTGGAACGGCACTTCCGGCGGGCATGGTAAATTAGAGGCGAAGTTGTCGCTAGGTGGTGGCGGGTCTACCTGACCAAATTAAAGTGTCCCCACCTAAGCGCAAATTAGACGAGATGAGAACACGGTAGCGCGCGCGTGCGACCTCGTCGTGTCGGTGCAGGTGTTTCCCCGTGGACAAGAACACCGTCTGCGACTTCGTCGAGGGCGTTTTGCTCTAACCTTCAACAGAAAGAGAGACAGAGAGAAGGGGAGAGAGAGGGAGAGAGAAGTTGGAGACAGGCTGCAATTCGACTGGTTCCGCAGTTTGCGAGTTTCACGGCTCTATCGAGTCGAATACCTGCGACGAAAGGGTAGAACGATTCGTTGCAAGAGGGCAGGGGATCCGTTTTACGTTCTTAGTATCTTGATTCTCGGCCTGGTTTTTGCGAGCTGTGCGAGGGACTGCGGGGGAATTCCTCGCATGGCCGTCATTGTCTCTTCGACGTGCCTGCACGAACGAACCGTTTGCGCGCGCTAAATTGGAAATTCTTACGTGTGAATTTTGATTGCATTCAATGGGAATACTCGGCTGGTGCTCGTTACGCCGACTCGGACTGAATACATATCGGCAGGGATATGGTTGCAGGGTTGTTTGTACTTCGTTAAACGTATCGGGTTAGGTGGGAAGGGTTTTCCGATGTTGGAGATACGTATTGGCAGAATTTGGCGATTAGGACGCAGAGTTTCCAGTGTCTCTGCGACGCGACAAGTTTCGAATTTAATTTTAAACAACTACCGTGCTGATCCTTGTCTCCAGGTAGGTATTCGTTATTAAAATTTATTAAGAATCTATGGTTTGCGGATGTTTTGAATTACTATTTACAGCGTTATACGCGTAGTTTGATTTCCGTCAACTCGCGTTCTGCTCTCACGGTCCCGTGCACGCGTATCCCCGATTTTCGGACCATTTGGGAAATTAACGTTCTATTTGGGAGCAATTCTGCGTCCTTTCGCGCCGTAGAACGAGCATGGAATCGGGTCCGGCAAGTTTTCATTTTAGATTGGCCAATTGCCAGATTGGATCGCAAAACTGCCCCTTGGAATTGAGTTTTCTCTCGTTTCAGTCTTCTATAATCTCTTCGCCCGCTGCAAACTCTCTCTCTCTCTCTCTCTTTCTCTTTCTCTTTCACTCTCAATCTCTCTGTATCTTTGCACTAGTCCTCCATGTGTGTATATACACGTACACACACGGACGAGATATTCGTGTATGGAAAGCCAGGCTCGGCCCATGCCGGTCCATCGGCGAGTCGCCGCTGTAAACGCTCGTAAAAGGAATATAATCAACGATATTTCTTCGAACTTTCTACTTAACTGACCGTTCTTTTCATAACTGCACTATCATACTAACTCGAGCGATTTCGCGAACTGAAACGCGAACTCGCACGAATTTATCGTATAGTACGACCGCGAGTACAGTTCCATTGACTCCATTCAATCGCATTAAAGAACTTTTATCCCGACTAAGCTGTCCTTTCTATCTGGTTTGATGACAGAGTTGGAAACGCAACAGGATCCTGGTGAATTCCACGTTGTCTCTTTTCCACGCTGAGCTATTACCGTTAAACAAAATATTACTCAAAGGGTTGTTTTCCCTATCAAAAACTTGGCTACGATTCCCTGATTCTTAGAAAGGGTTTGAACAGTGTGGATTACGGAATATCGAATCGCTCGTTCGGAAAACGATCGTTTGAGAAACTACTGGAATTTCTTTTACAGATTCTTCTCGAAGAAGCTTGTCGGAACTGTCCCGGATAAAAATTGTAGAATCGTTCGACGATAATTCCGTTAATCTCTTGAGAGATTACATTCGATATCTTTGTAAATCAAGCGTGATTCTAAGTGGATAAATATTTCCAAATCTACGAGACTCTTCAATAAGTTCGTCGCCGTGGAAGTTAAATCAAATCGCATACGTTAACATTGGAGAAATCGTAATGAGATTTTCATAGCGAACTCATGCAACGAGAAGAAGTCAATTAAAGATTCGTTTTGCGCAGAGCCCCGTTCGGAAGAGTATAAAAATCAAAGCAGCTTTGGAGGAACACAGGCGGAAAGATGTATTGTCGCTAGCGGGCCTGAAACTTCTCTCTCGTCTTTGTATTCAATTTTATCTCGCAGCCGTGTTCTCTCTTTTTCCTCTGCTTGTCGATGTATCTTGTGTTTAACGGAGAGTAAAGGGTAGGGGCAGAAGAAAAATGTTTATTTATTAAGGAAAGTTTCGCGTTTATCCCGGTTGGGACAAGGGCCGTCACCCGTGAAAATGAACAAAGGACGAAGAAATTTCTATTTCCGCCCCGGGGTCGTCCAACTTAAGTCCAACTTCCGTCATTGGAACTCGTCGAGGATCCTCCCCCCTCTCATCTCCTTCCCCCACGAAATCTCTCTTTCGTTCCCCTTGATCTTTCTGTTCGTTACTCTCCATCGGTTTGCACGTCGTTCCGGATCAAGTGGTGCTTTTATTTTTGGCCGATTCGAATGGCTAGCGCGAAATTGCCTCGCTTCGCGTACACTTGGGAAATTAGAAAGGTTCGTATTTATTGATTTTTCTTTTTTTTTCTATCCCCCCGCCCCACACACACACACAGATCACTGTATCTTCGTTTCGTGGTTGTTCATTCTTCCATTTGTGTTGCTGTTTTGCACGGGTTTCACTCTTCTCCACGACACGTTCGACCGACATCTGGGCAGAATAAAAAGCAATCGCCGGTTTAATATTGACGGTCCATCGAGCTTCAACTTCCGACCGGACGTACTCGTTTTCCTACGTATATTTTTGCGTGGATCGGATATGTTATGGAGTAATCGATTTCCCTTTTTCTTCTGTCCCCGGCAAAGGGAGATATTATTAACTGATATGTCTTTTCGGTCTCCTGTTTTTCTTCCTTTCCTTTTTCCTCTCGTTTCTGTTGTTCATCAAGGTGAAATTGATTTATAAACCTGGTGAAACGAAGCGGAAACAGAGCCGACATCGAGTGGCTTGAAAAAGTTTTCGTTTCGATGCGAACTTGATACGAAACACTATGAGATATTGGTTTTTAAACGGGCGATGTTTAAAATTTCAATAGTTTGATGGGATGTCGATAACTTGTTGATTGCTTCTTGATTCTTTTTGTCGTTCTCTATGGATCGTTCCTTTGTCGTTCGTCTCATTTATTCGAGTTTTATACGGATATCCTTTCCAACGTATAAAAGTGGAAAACTATACGCTTAATTATAAAAATTTTCGCTGCAAGAAACATACGGCAAACGAAACGTCAGATTTTTCGAAATTTAATATAAAATCGTTTCGTTGCGTTGCTTTCTCATTGAACGTATGCAATGAAACCCTCGTTAGAGGAACAGAGCAGGATTTTTCAGCACGGCATTATTTTTAATGCGAGATATAAGTCCCATTGCCGATTCATTATCTTCCCTTTATGGCTCTCTATTCGTTCGTAAAGTCAGGATTGTGTTAATCCCGAGCGTTTTTATTTTCGCGTATGCTCCATTACTCTTTCATTCGACGCATCCCCTAAAAGAAATTCGCTCGATAAAATGAATTTCTGCAGTAAATATATCTCGGTTAATCTAAACTCATAATTCGCCGTTATACGTTTATTCTTTAATTTCTGATATCGTGCGGTTTTGTATAACATTCCCATTTACCGAATGATATTAATTACAAACGCATGATATTACATTTTACAGCAAAATGTACATTGAAATATATAATATTCGATAAATCGAGTAATAATAGTAATAATATCGTACCATTTAGAACAGCACTTAGAAATCGCTGGCGCGAAACTTGGGTATAAAGCGTATTTTGTACTGAAACGGTGGTAGCTTTAATTTTATGTTACGTTAAAGAGCCCCTCCTTCGTATGAGAAAATGTAGCTATATGTACTTGAGATATACAAGAGTATATATTTGCACAAAGGAACGGTCGAAAGCGCACCGTAAAGGGGAAACCAGAGAAAATTGGACATACAAGATGCATTTCTGAAAACCGTGCAACCGATTCATCGAATATCGCTTACCCTGCATTTTATTTTTCCCTTCCACTGCTATCGTATTAAATAACTTTCCGTATGAACGAACATATGCAAAATACAAGGTTGCGGAAGCTATCGTACAATAAGCTCCATACATAAACGACACGCGAAGAAAATCTTTTACTCGCTCACTTTCAATTCCATGCCCTCGATTAAATCTTCAACAGCCATTTTCCCTCGCACGAATATTCTCTCTTGCTTCCTTTCTTTCTTTTTTCTTCTTTGCCTATTTCTCCGTCACTTCCGTTCATTGCAAATCATCGTAGAAAATAGATATTCGATGCTTTGCTTTACCATCATTTATTTTAATATTTGATTTAATATTTCATTTCGATTCTTCTCGCAATCTCCGCTTCCTCTATCGCTTTTATCCAATAGGAACTCTTCATTCGCGCATTCGTTTTTGTGGTCCAAATGCCGTTGAATTATCCAATGTAAATTCTGTCGCTTCTCTATCAAATCTCCGCTCATCGCGGTATCTTCGAAACAGAAACAACACTACGATTCAGTCGTCGAAGGCAACTGTCCCGCGAGTTCTAAACGCGGCTCGGTAATAACTGGATATCATCGCGGAAGTCGGCGACGTCTCCATGCAAGTTGCCCGTGCAATTACGCGATATCCGATTCTAAGCGTTCCGCCATAAATTACGCGAAATAATATCGTTGGCGATAATGGTTGATAATCGAGTTACCGCGTGCGCGGGGTACGATATTGAATCACAGCACCGTTATACGGAATAATGGACGTGGCCCGGGAAAAGCCTGCAGCCTCGACAGCCACTGAGCGTGACGAATCGAAAACTCTGACGACACAAACTCGTTATTGTGCACCTATGGTGTTCGCGTTTTCGATAAGCACGAGTCTGCCATATAACCGTAAGGGAGCCTGCTCGAGCAATCGATGCTGATTTCGCGCGAAACTGTTCGAAAAACCACCGTGTAAAGCACCGTCGACGATCGTTTGGTCGATCGAACAATATTTTTCTCTCGGTCATTCTCCATCTAATCTCTTAACGTTGGAAGCAATCTCCAGTTGACGAGAAATACGAAAGAAGCGTGTTACACCGATACACGTGGTTTCCCATTACGATCTTATACTAAACATCTTAAAGCATTGAGTCTTCTTATTCGTTGACATAAGAGCCAGATGATAATACGTGACTAAAAGTTGGAGATTCGCGGTAAGATTAAAAAGCTTCAACGGGTGTGTTCTCAACCGTAGCACACGAATTTCCTACAGTCGGCATAATATTTAGACAAGAAATTATACGAAAATTAGACAAATTTGCCAGCCCAAAATGATCGTTCCAGGCATAACGTGGAACGTTGCATTACGTACGTTCAACCGTTGAGAGACGCGATCGCGAAGAAGCGCGTCAGCGAGAGTCGATTTCGATAATCGACGCCACGAAACAGTCGATTCCCTATTTCGGTTAGGACAATAGGAGTGGTTAATTGATTATAACATTGATTCAACGGTGTTAACATACACTATATTTCTAACGATTTCTCGCACGAAGAATATAGACATTCAGAGACGTAACGTTACGAGGTGCGATATCGAATCGCGTAATGGTTAAGGAACGAACGATAAGTTCCGGTCGAATGAGTATAAAATAACGTGACTCGTAAGTCGTTATTCGGTCGAAGTACGTAAATATGACTCGAATATTTAAGATCATGACTAACACTTAATAATTGACTTGGCGAAGATACAATTAATTTCTCATTATCGTTCGATTCGATGTATAATATTTCTCGACGTTGCCATTTGATTGCCGGTACAAGACCGTGACTGAGCTTTTCGACGTTTGCTTTCTGACTGTTCGAAGAGAACCATTGGAATCCGTCAATCTTGGTTTCTAAGTCCCTTTGCCTTTTTCTCCTGCCCGTCTTGTTTGCATTCGTAACCATTGGTAACCGAATCACGCGATCCATCGTACGATCCAGGATCGAGAAGTTTCTATGATTCATCGGGCTTCTCGAACTGTATCGAACTCTCTCGAAACGCAACATCGGATACATCCCGCAACATTGTAGATTCACGATGGTCTTGTAAAGCGATGTTTCCTGTGACATTGTAGCACACAGGAACCGTTGAGAACAGACGTTGTACTGTGAGAGACGCGAAATATGTCGTATAACCAATTTGTTGTTAATCGTATACCTTGAAAGAAAGACGATTGGACGAAACGGTTTACGATAAGCCTTACGGCGTGACAACGTAAAAGCATTTTAAACGACAGAGATTCCGCAGAGGGTGGTCAATTTTATACCGGAACATACTCCGTTCGTCTGGCAAATTGGTTCTCAAAATATTCAACGAGTACAATCTGTTACCAGCGAGGAGCGAGTAGCCAACAAAAAGCTCGTTGAACGGTGTAATTATTCGCGGTGGTGCAGCGTGTGCCGTTCGCAGCAGGTAGTCACGCTTCTTTCCCCTTTGGTCGGTCTCTCTTGCTCCCCTGCTCTCGTGGAACGGTTCAGAATTTAAGTGACCGTATAACGAGCATGTGGCCCCGCACGACACACAAAGTTTCGCCATGTGTGCTGATTTAACGACTATGAGTGTCTTCCGTAGTCGGAAATCCAATCGTAACCCGGCCGATCTTACGACGTACCGACTTTTAGCTCGCCATCCCTTTCGCCCCTTTTTCCTGCAACTTATTTTATCCCGTAAGAGGGAAAAAAGAAACCGGAAGAAGGAGCAGTGTCCCTTGTCCCTGCCTCTTCCTCTCTTCCGCGATAAGATCGCTTTGAGACGATAATAAAGGAAAATGGAGTCCTCCAAGAATAAATCGAGTTACTTTACCCCTCGAACTGACTACCTTTTCGCTCGATTTTCTGTTCTCCGGTATCTCTTTGCCCGTGTCTCTTCGCGCGATCATCGACTTTCACCTGTCTTCTATTTATCGAACACTTTTAGCAGATCATATTAATATATATTAATATATATTAATATTAATTGAGAATAAAGTTTGTCCCTCGTCCTATCGCCATAAAACAATTATCCGAATCGTTCGAGGAACTGCTTCTTTCACGATGCCATCTGACCGGTCGACCGTGTCTCGTTAAATGACAAAACAATGACGTTTTATCGTGAAAATATAGAGAAACGCAGGCACGTGCACGTATTCGGACAACGTCTACCGTAATGGATATCGCAGGATATTCAAATTTTACCTTCAATTATCTTCCCTCGGAAAGTCAACAGAAATTTCTACGCTAAATCTGCGCTTCACGCTCTGACGGTACTCGACTCGTTTTACGTCGAGTCGGTTACCCGTCGATAAAGAAAGAGACAGAGCCAGCCCATACCGATAGCATCGACTAATAAAAGATTCGTCGATCCTCGAAACATCGGCGACGTTACCTTACGCGAGGCTTGAAAGGAGCACCAAGCTGCTTCGTATCAAGAATCGAGAGACAGTTGGTTTGCCCTCGCGGAACAGATTTCCCTTATCTACGTTGGCTCGTGTCGGAGCGACGCAAATGAGACGAAACCATGAAAGATAAAACTAAGAAGCGAGGAGGAAGGATTCTTTCTTTCCTCTTCCTGGCGGAATCGCGCGATGCCAAGAAAGCAGACTGTCGGCCGGCTTGCGACGGTTGACGTGACGAAGATAGAGCAACGACTTCCGGCCCGACGTAGAAAAGTCTCAGGCAGACGCGGGCCGCTGTTAGCGTTCGCTGCGAGCACTATCTAGCATCTTCCACTTTGTGCTCGCGCCGGTAAAGAGCGGGCTTCCTCATAAAGGAAATGCTCTCCTCCACTCTCTTCCGTTTCCCCGTCTCCTCACCCTTTCCCTACTTTGTTCAGCAGCCTCTTTCTCTTTCTCTACTCGCAGCAAACCACTTCGACGACGCCAAGCGAGAATTGTCGTTCCACGGACACGGAAATGCGTGCGAATGAGCGTACGTTTCCTTCTATGGTTTCCATCCCTCCACTATCTTCCCCCATTTTTTTTTTCTACACGGAGAAACGACGATATCAAGCGTGTCTCGCCCCGTGCATTTCCAAGTGTTTTCGAAGAGTATTGTTCGTCGCTGTCATTTCAAATACGACGTTCGAAAAATAGGGGGAAACGAGGCGGATTTGTTTTTGGTTCGAAGAGGTTAATTTTCAAGGAAAAGTTTCTTTCGAAGATCGTTCCAGCCAGTAATCCACGATAGATTGGAAAAGATTTTCTTGATTTCGCTGCTTACGCGTAAGTACACGATTGATATCCGTACGATTTACTTGCACGGGTTCGTTCGACTTTGTAAAAAAGATGAAATTTAGCGGAAAGAATAGAAAGGTCGAATTTCTTCTCGACTCGATCGCGAAAGTAGAAACGCACGAAACGCTGGCACGGCGGGAGAAACGATTGCAACGTTAAAACGAAACCACGTAGTTTCTTCGCGTCGCGGCTGTCGGACCTCGTTCATCGTGGCCGTAGTGATGGCGCAATAAGTGGATAAGAACATTAGCGTAACATCCAGAGTAGATCTGCAGGAAGCTTAATGGCCAGTTTAAGAAAAAGCTTTTAAAGGAGAGGCAGAAACGTTACCGCTCATAAAATTTTTAAGCGATTTGTTCCTGTTCTACGCCCCGCTGCGGCGCTGTTTTATGTCGCGGCCTGCAAGCTCCATTCCGCCTCAGTATTTCCGCTTACATCGTGCGAATTCTAATGGGCCATCGGGCCACCCTCTCTGTCTCACTCCTTTTTTTTTCTTTCTAACTCTCTCCCTTTAACGTTTCCACTCGTGTTGTCTTTTCGTCTTTTCTCGTCGTCTTCCTTTTTCTCCGCGCATGAATTAATATACTCCGCGGACCATAAAATATCGCGAGAATTGCGATCGTCGGACGTTTTAACTTTGGCGCGTCGTAAAACGAATTAATTGCGCGTAATTTGGAAACCGGGATAATTAAGAATATAACAGAGGCTGGTTCGACTCGTTCGAACTACCGAGCGATCATGATTTTTAACGGCGTTCGTTGTATGGCCAAATAAACTTTGATTTTCTGTCCAGACATAAAACGAAGAGAATTCGTTTTACTGTTTAACCGTCAGCATATTTCCCGCCAACCTTTTTACAGGTGGAGCATTCGCGTTTCTTCGCCGTTTCTGTGATTCGGATCGGTTTATGTCCAACCTTTTCGCCCGGGAATATTTCCCGTATAGACAGATTTTTAGAATCCGTTCGTCTCGTTGGCAGAAAATTCTACCGAAAGAATTCCACGGTCCAGATAAGTCCCCGAGATCGATACTACGAGAGAACAGGAAACAGAAGGCATCAAAATCTTAGCATCTGTTTAATAATTAATTCGCGCGAAAGCTCGGCGGATGCTAATTTTTCCGTCGTTCGTGTTTGAAACCTACAAACACCGAATATAGGTCGAAAAGTTAACAAAAGGATCGAACGAAGGAAAAGAGAAGCAGAGTGTCCCCGATAGATGCATTATACGCGCGTACTTACTATTCGATTCTTCCAAACTTCCTCCGCTCAACACGCCATTCGTACGCCAGCAAATGGCCATTGAATGTGAATCTTAGTGCCTCTACGGAATCCAACAACGGGATCCAAACTATTTCCTGTAGCGACCTATTACCAGAACGAGTGGAGGGGACGGTTTGTCCAAAATGTCGATGAAAATTTCCTTGGAGAATGCTGCTGTTATTGAGATAGTTGTCGCGGCAAACTCGAGACGTAGAACGAACGCGTCTACAAAGTGTTTTTCGTTCAAATTCAATCCATAATAGCCAGCCGTGCGTCGGTATATACAGCGTAGTTTCGAAACTAGTTCCTCGAGGTGCTATAGTTATGTAGCTGGAGAACCATTACTATTTCCAGGTTGTTTCGGTAATTTCAGTCGAGTGGCTACTTACCTGACGGCGAAGTTGAGCGTGGAGTACCCGGCGTTTCAGTGATAAATTCCACGCGGGCTGAGTAGCAGTGAGAACTCAGCTGGTTTTAATTAGCGCGATCAGTCTGAGTGCGTGATCTCGCAGTTCGAACGTTCGGTCGCTATTCCGGACTCGTTATGTCGATAATTCCCGTACGATTGCATCGACGCTCACCTCGCGACGAGCCGATTACATTTATTAGGTGCTACGCGTTCCTCGCAAACCGACGAGCTGCTTATGACTTGATCACGCGGAAAATATCAGCCGCCGCTGCTGCAGTATTGTTAAAAATGGATGTTCGGTTCGCGTAATTTCGATGTCTAATGACGTCTTCTGTCCAATTTTCTGTCTAAACGAATATTGAAATATGGTAGAATCGCAGGTAGACGGAGAAAATGACGGTCGGGCACAATTACAAATTTCGTGATATATCGTAGATTCGAAGAATTTCGCGTTCACAACTTTCCTGAAACTCGACACGCGAACGATCGGCGCGTAACGAATTGATGGATTTCTGAAACCATATATTCGAAATGTATATTACCGAAATAATTATAAAGCGAGCAAAAAGCACCGTATGGCCTCTTTCGCTTGATCAATACTGTGATAATTTTGAAATATCTATCCTTGCCACCGCTGTGCAAATATATTCCTAACGTAGGAATCGTCTTTGTGTTTCGTGCTTGCAGAAAACAAAATCCATCTTTACATCGTGATGAACAGTTACGAAACAACTACGACTTAATGAATAAAACTTTCAACGGTATTACACTTCTATTGTTGCGCAATTTCCGCGTGCACGTGAGTCTAATTCCGCCGTTTGATCCATGACAAGTAACATATGACAGGTCGCTCGTTTTTGAAAGCATCGCGCACGCGAGCCTCGTGTATTAGACCGCCTTTCACGTAACCGCGACTCTCGACTCAAAGGATAAATGTCGGTCGGATACAAGCGGCGTTCATTAGCACTTATGAGGACATTAGACGGCAGCCAGTTTAAAGTCGAGTCTCGTCGTCCATTAGCAGCCCCATCTTTTGCATGTTACGAACGTGTACTAAGCCTCCGGCACTGTCCTCCATGTATGCCAGCTTTAACGCGGAAAATGTGTCGCGTCTGCTGTAACGCGATTTGCCTAATTAGCCAATGTTTCATATCTTAACACCACGTACTCCACTCTTCAGTTCCTGGCTAATTCCCCCCCGAGGATGACTTTATTTTTCGCGCCGCGTACGGACGCCCGACTATAGCGAGCCTATACTACTGAACCTGCGACGAAACGCGACGAATCGTTCGAACATCAGTTTTCGCGGGACAATTGCGAGGCTACGCACGATAATCCGAGTGAGAAAAAATTTTCTGCAACGTGGCAAACACTCGGCAGACAGAAATAATTATAATTACGTAGGCGTTGGGCAAATCGAAAATTTGAAAGCTGCATCGAGGTCTGATATCGCAGCGGAAGTTGCCGATATTCGAGGGATAATTTTGTATTAATTATTACACGATATTACAGGAATTATTGCATGAATTTGTTATGAGTCGTCATTAAGCGGCGCGGCTCGATTAAATTGTTTTCCAGCTGTTGATTGCGGAGCAACGAGAATCTTTTTCGTCGACGGGAACATGATAAACTGGGATCCGTATTAATTGAGGCGTGTTTCAATTAAATAGCAATGAAACCACGTGTGTTTGCCAATTATTTACAGAGGGCACGGATGGACCAACGAAGTAGCAACAACATTTCCCTAAATATTGAATTTGACGGTTAAAAACAGTTCCAGCGAAAATTTATATTTCATGGAGAAACATGTAGCGATGGCGGTTTCGTCTCTACCGCGCACGACCAGCATGTTCTCTGTATTCATTATTCGAGTGAAATTTTGATGTAAACCAGCGAGTAAAAGTGCACTGCACGAATACTGAATATTACGAGAATGGAAACACCGTTTGAAGTTTCCACGTTGGGAAATAAATGGATGAATTTTGTTACACGCGAAGAACACGGCATAGTTACTCGTCTAGAAAGGCTTTTCCAGAGGATTTGCTCTGAAATATTCAGTAGCTCTGCCCGACCGAACTTTTCCACCACTATCGTTGCTCATAGTTAGCATTAATTACGTTATAGTTAACGCGAGGTTTCATTAATTAGTCTTGTGCCTATTCATCTCCTAACGATATATCGTAAACTCGACAGAACGAGAAATAATTCGCTAAATCTCGACGTTATGGCGCATTAACAAGAAACATTTTAATTATATAGGTACTATTCGTATGATAATTCCAGAAGCTTTCCCTCATTAATCCCTCTTCGTTGCTTTATTTCTATTTAACGAGAAACTTTAGCTAAAATACACGGCATTGCGATATCGTGATAACACTAGTATATATATATGTATAAAAAATGTTAATAATAACGCATAAAAAATCGTATCATAATGTAGCTAATTAAGCGGTTCAAACGGCCTTCCATTATCTACACTTAAAATTCTTCGGATCTAACAAGTTTCGCTGCCAAGAAAACCAGCCTTTCGCAATAAACTCATTATCAACCCTCGAACTACACAACCGTTTTTTTCTTTCCCCTAATCAATCTTCAAACAACTACCATCTGAGAAAAACGAACAGTGCCGGCCAAGTTCTCTCCACGTGAAAACTAAGCGTAAATGTAAGCACGCTACTTTCTCGGCAGGACTCGTCACGACCTATAAAACGACTGTTGAAAAATGTCCAACGCGTCACGAACCGCCAGTTACATGCATTATATTGTTTGCTCACCCTCTAAGTATTTTAACAGGTTCTCTAATTTGAATATTTCGTGTATCTTTGCATGTTACTTTGTATATATTTGCATGTATAGTGGCTGAGGAAATTGCTCCGACACTTATCACTGGATGTGTTATATAAAACAACTTGAAATTCCATTAGCATCGTAACGAGACACGGCTGTTGTGATTATACGCGAGCAACCGTACGTTTGCAGCGGCTTGATCATCAGATCGCCGAATAATTCGCTAAAAGAGCCATTATTTTGCATGCTAAAGCACGAGATTTGATCTCGACGACCAAGAGCAACGCCTTTGTTACGGGCGAACGTTGGTTTAATTAGGCGAAAGTGGCGGGCAAACGTTTGCCCAGGATTTAATTGACAATGGGACTCTGTTGTTTGAGAATATCGAAATGCGCGGCGCGATGGACCGGTGGAATACGCGTAATACGCCGGATGTTTGCTTTCTCGTGTTATTATGGAACCTGCAAAGGCGGAACACGGTCGTTGGAGAACGAATGTTCAGCGGATGAACGCGAGAGAAGCAATGCACGGTAATGGAGGTAATTATTCCGATGTTAAATGATTTCATTTGCGAAGAAGAAAATCATGGATCGCGGTAGTAATCGTTTTAATCGATTTGTCAATTTTTTAAATCGTTAAGTTTCCTTCCTAGCTATGGAATATGATCGGATTTTGGATAGATGAATAATTTATTCTGTAGGATTTCAGTATTTTTGTAAATTTTTTCGCACAACGTTATTACGCGTCTTGGTAAGTATCATCCTCTGTTCGTGCAGGAAATGTTCTTAATAGCGGACCAAGGTGTCGCGATAAATCGTCCGCCTGTATCTATCAAAAACCTGCGAGGACGCGTTTTGATAAAGGCTCGTAGCGACAAGCCATTATACCGTTCTCCATAAACTGCGGCGTGGATGCACTTGAGTTAAGCGTTAGGCGTCATTAGTGCCATTATCTCACTTTATGGAAGCGAAATCGACGATGTGGGACGATTTGCTTCGCTTGATTATCTAAACGATCACGTGGAATCGATCGATATATACAGGGATATTTTCAAGAAGCTTGGGCGTGCTTCTGATTTAAACTTACGGATTTAAGAAATTTCGTATGATTCCTAGATTTAGAAAGTTGTTATACTCCTTCCTCGTTCTAGGTTATAAATTTCCCCCATAAATATTAAATCAATATTATCGATGATTGACAATCAAATTGAACATCGTCTAGTTCCTAAATCGAATCTCATAAATATAATTTCGGCTTTGATATTTCCACAACTGATTTATTTCTTAAAATAAGTTTTAATCTCGAATCGAAGCGTTATCTTGATGCTGAAATAACTTGGGATGGATTTATATTTAAATGGGCGACTATATGCGATCAAAAAGTATCGAAATTCGTCCGAGCGAAGGAATTCGTCGTCGTGGAATTGAAAAATGGACGGAACGTGTTACAGAGCAGTAAACACGAGAATGAAAGTCGGCTTCCTTTTTCACCTTGTCTCTCGACGTCGAACGTACTCACCATGGCTGACCATCGTGCTTTTTTGCGCTTCCCCGAGCTTTCCGGGGATCCTTTCTAACGTGAAAAATGAAGCTAAGTGCGATGTCGAGTAACAGGACCGTTGGGAAAATGTTTAGGTTCCTGCTGGCCTATCATTTTCGTGGATCGAAGGTGTTTCTTGTCTCTCGGTCGCGCTCCATAGCAATTGTGGTCCAAAGACTACTCTTATCTTGATAGAAATCAACGTTCGTTTTATTAAGAGCAGTTTTATGGATACCAATAATATGCAACGATTGAAACAAGTTTTGATACTATGGCGAGCGATATTTCGAGAACGTTGAATGAGATAAAAAAACGTACTAATTAACTGCAGAACCAAATATAAAGCCAATTTTAGTAATATGAGATTGTTCGAATAGGTAATGTGAGATTGGCAAAATAGCAGGTTGTCTGTAAAATTAAAGCTGTATTGATTTACCTCGTTGCTTTAATTAAAATCTATTGTGTTAAATTATCAGGATAGCTGCGAACGGATTGACGGCAATGGAAGTCGAATTTCACATCGAAATTTAGCCGCTAAACAAACTCGATGGATTAATTATCCTGCATCCGTTGATCTTTCCTCTTTCTATTTCACGCTCCTCTCTTCTTCCAATTCTCCTTTTTTCGCGTGTGTCTCGAAGAAAATTTTCCGCTCGCGTTAATTCGGTTTCACGACTGGTGGGTGAATGTATCGGTTTTAACGACGCGGCAGAAAAGAAGATTTTCATAAATTAAAAACTCATTTACGTTAACCTTCCGGCGTATATAATCCCGGAAAATGGGTAATACGGTCGCGGCGTATAAAACCGCTCGATCGTAGCCGCATTAGCATTTTTATGGCCGACTTAATACGTGGATTTTGTAGTCCTTCCGATTATGATCCTTCGAAACTAATTTGAACGTGACGGCCAGCTTTATGCAATGCCGCCAGTTACGAAACGCCGTTCTAACGCCATTCTACTACTCAACCTAAGCACGTGTTTTTACAGACCGTCTGCATTGTTCTCACGAATAAGTGCTTTGAGAAAAAAATACCGTTCCTTGGGCAGCTGTCGCCCGATATACACATATAGAGCACTGGAAATCATAGCGGTGTATATCGACTATTAAAGGCATCATCCCTTCGATTTTAGAAATAATCAAGTTATAACTTTATTCGCGATTCGAGGAAATTATAACAAATCTTCGTAACAACAAACGTAGAACGACATTTTATTAGAAATAGTCACACCACACGGTTCGTTCGCTCCTGCTTTTCGAAGTCTATCTTTCCCTCGTACTTTCATATATCTATCGATATTGTTTTCAAATAATTGTATAATTCCAATAATTGATTCGTCGCTCGAGGCAAATCGAATCGACTCTCTAATCTCCCAAGCACACTTGCATCCTTCCGCTCATTCCCAATCAAATACAGGGACACAGTCACTCGCTGTAAACATTCACACGAAATTTCCACTGCCACAAATATATGGAACGCAGTGATGTATTCGGTGCATTGGTGCGGCAAGTTCTGGCACGATGACGCGAACGTGGCCCTTTACTCGCATACGTACGCGTTACCAGCTAGGTACACAGACTGTAATTAATCCAAGGTGTTAAATCAAGACCCGTGAATGCCTCCATCTCGTCTGCAGCCGTGACGCCTTCTCTAGCCGAGTGGCTCGCCCCTCGAGACCACCTGCCACGTCTTACAAGCTCGAGTGCAAGCCCGAATTCCACTTTGCGCCCTTCTATTCTGTGCCAAGGCCTCGCCCATCGGTTTTTCAACGAATTTAAATCTGACCAAAGACACTTGCCACGCTTCTTTCTTTTTTTCGAAGTGGAAAACCGAGCCGAGAGGATGGATAGCCAGAACGTGAATTTCGTACGCACAATGAGCTTTGGATGACTGCATGGAGAGTGCATGAATGGTAGACGAAAGGCGGCCGAAAGTTTGGAATCTACGCGTGTTCCGTACAATCCAGGAATTTAAAAAAAATAGTCGATCTTGTGTCGATGCAAGAATGGATAATTCGTTATATGCATGTTATATGTATAGCGAGGTACGTCTATTTTGGACGATAGCTGAGAGACGATCGAAAGTCTGATATCACCGTCTGTTCCGCAGAGTCGAAAATTTGAGAGGAAGTCCGCTTAGAACGTTGCGTTGCCTTTAATAAATGTATCTACTGAAAATCAATCTAAAATCAAAATCTACAAATGTTTTTTAAATTTAGAGGAAGGTAGTGTTAGATGTGAGATAAAATATGAAAGTTATCGATAAGGTAGAGCTTGATATTTTATGGATGATCGAGATTAGTAATATTTTATGAATATTTTAACATTATCCGAGTATGATACTCATCGATCTATGGCACAGTGTTGCGAATGATTATAGATTCATGCACGGTTTCTGTATTATTTCTTCGATGACTGCAAGAAGTGATTGACCATGTTAAGTGAAATTATTTTTGTAAAGGGTAAATTGAACGTCACAGGATATCAGGAGATGTTACATGGCGAAATTTTAGCAGGAGTTTGCGATCAAGAGGAGCCGCCGATAGAAAATATCGTTGAACTTAGAAGAAGAAATAAAACCCGTACAGGCGGATATTCGAAACGAAACTTTAGATGAGTTAGTTGATAGCGTATCTAACAGATTAATAAAAGTGATCAAAAGTAAAAAGAAACCCGCTAAATATCGAGCGAGAACGTAACAAAATTGACATTAGGTTTATATTTCTTTACAGTGAAAAATATAATTTCGAGAGAAAGTTAAATTTTTCCCTTAAAAAAAAAAAAACTCGAAAAGAAGAATACTTTGTTTCTTGAATCTTTCGTTTTGTTTTATATCATAATATGTAATTATACGAAGGACTTTGTCGATTTTCTCGATATCATAGTAAATAAAATAGTGGGATCGAATTTATAATTATTCACGGCGTTGCACCTTTCGAGTGATGCTGAAATTGGATATCGTAAAAATAATTTGATGTAATTTGAATTGATAATGTCTGCAACTAATATTTCATTGAAAGGTCTATCTATAACTCACCGATGTTAAACGTCGTTTAATAATGTCATATGTAAGAGAATTGATCAATTAATTATCGAGTTAAAACAGAAAGAAAGATTAAATTTGTTTAAGGGTCGCTATAAGATTTTAATAAGACACGTTTCAAATATCGTCCAAGCAATAACTACTAATAAATATTCGGGTTAACATCCAACTGACATAGACGGAAAGCTGTTAGTGATATTTAAAAATATGCATGTATATACTATAATTCTATATTTATAGTGCTGTCCATGCAATATTTGTGCTGCTGTCCAAGTCGTTATGAAATTTAATCAGACTCGTATAACATCTGACCCATTTTATGAAACATCGCGCATCCTCTTGGATATACGTACGCTGCGATACGTTATAAAAGATTGCCTATAAAAATATACAGCTTGAGCTTTCAGTTTTAGTTGAAATTGGCCTCGTGTTCTTTAATGCCCTATTTGCTTTTCGTCAACGCGGAAACCCTGCACAGAATTTATATCTTGCTGTAGACAATTTTAATCCTCGTTTTAAATAAAATAAACATAATATAGGAAATGCAAAAAATGTACCGTCCTATATTAATCTGCCTGTTTCGTGCATACGCGAATCTGAATCCTCGTTTAATAATTTCATTTAATATCCTGCCATGTCATATATATAACTTTAACTCCAGGCATCAGGCTTTTTTCTTTTCGTTCATATCGATCTGTTCATATGCACCAAGAGGTCGGCTATCATTTACATCGCGCAAGATGCTCCACGTAAATGAGAGACGATGATCGTCCCGGCGAGCACCGTAAAAGGAAATATATGGTGGAAATAACATTCGTCCGGAGCGACTTTATCAGCCGTGCCATCTCATTTCCAAAGTAATTCCGTTGTCGTAGCCATAACTCGTGTCGTCCGGCATCGAGGCCGCCCAAGCTCAGCGTATATATGTGTCTGTACGTCAAGTGGAAGCAGACAGGTTCCTGAAGCCGGACGGCACTTTGTCACACTTGCACCATCCGCATTCGGATAAGATACGGTTCTCATATGGGCCGGCGTGTTCTCCAGGCAGGCCGATCGTGCTTTTTGCACACGCTGCACCCACCAGCCATGAGAAAGTTTCGTCGTGAATGAGCGAAAAATTTCAACGATAAGAAACCGACGTGATAACTGGCAGACGAGGATTTCAAGGCTACTCTTTCCTCTTTTTTTACCCCCTTTCTTTTTTCTCTATTTTGCTCCATTTGAAACGCAAGTGATATATATATATATATATATATATATATATATATATATATATATATATATAGGTTATTAAATGATTATTGTGTAATTTCTAAATATCGAATTTGCATTCGTATATCAGAAGCTTCACGAACGATCGAAATTCATGAAATTGATACATATTTTCATATACGTACGTATCGAAACGAGTCGATTAAAGAACGTTTCGTCGAGTTAATATTAAAGAATTAAAGGTGAAGGCAAATTTTGCAGGTGTCGATTGTTGTAAGCTCTTCCGTAAATGATCATCGACTTATTCCCTTGCGTTTGAGGGTCGAACGAGAATCGAATCTCGTGATAAGGCAAAATATATCGTAGTACTATGGAAAGAAACGTACACCATTCCGAAAAAAAATTGAGCTCGATTTAATGTTTGCCAGCTACCCGCGACATTATACATTATTTAAATACGTTAATTTATATAGACATTATAAATAAATATAATTTAATGTAAATAAATATAAAGACGTAATAAATTTATTTATTATAAAACGTCGCGCAATGAACGAGGCGGTTATTGGAAATTCAACGTTTCGGAAAACTGTACTTGCCCACAATGGCCAAATCAATTGACAATATCGATTGTTTACTGGATATTTATGGTGAATTTAAGTACTTAAACGGTTGTTGTAAAGTCATTCATCATCGTTACGTTTCAATTAATAGTGTAAACTTTTCTGTTGCAGGTACGTGCCCATTGTACCACTCGACAAATAATTAATAAACTTCTCGACGAACATATAGCATTCGATATTCGATCAAAAAGTAAGTATTTTTTGAATATGTGATTTTGAATCTTTAAACGACGATACGAATTAATTATTATACTTTCTTTATACTCTCCGTGTTGAAAACTGAACTCGATTTTAAGAGAAATGTTTCTTGTGCTCGCTTCGTATTCCGATTTACATCTCTAAGATTAATTATTGCAAGAAACGGATGTTAAAATATTGGCAGATTTCTAATCACAGGCGTTCAGGACTGTTAAGATAATGTTACAGCGTGAGCAATTTAATATTGCGGCATTAATACCTACCAGCCGTCAATATTGTATCGATTGGGAGCTCAATTTAATCGAAACAGTTTCGTGACCACTGCATAGTAAATGTTAAACCACTATTAATAATTGTTGCATCGATACGTACGATGCAATATTGCGTTATTTACGATCGCGCGGATAAATCGCTCCGTATATAATCGAACAAATTAGACTTTTAAATGAAATAATATATTATCCCTAGCTCTACGTGTGTGTGTGTGTGTATGTGCGTTCGCGTGTGTGCGCATCTCTAATTAATAGTTCATATTTACGCGAGTATCGAATCGACAGCTTTTAATTTACGGTTTATAATAATTTTTCCCGATCGAATTTTAAAATGGACGTAAAGGTATTATACATTTCCCGGCAACGTCGAAATTTATGTATTCATTCAACGTGACTGTATTTTATTAATGCTGCAATTTTTTTTCTTTCTCTTTGGTATTAATATATTTCGAGGGTGATTTCTTTTAACGATTTACCATATAAAATGTAACATCTAGCAGAAATACAGAATCCTTAACGTTTAAAGTCCACCTACGAAGGATTGATAAAAATGTATATATCGACCAATGTAAAGTAGCTCACGAAAGTATTCGAACAATTGTAGAAATCTTTCATAATAATATAGTGGCGGCATGCAAATGTCGGAAGTCGATGAAATCGCATAATGGCGTCATTTTTTCCCGATAGCCGACCAAAACAGATTGGCAATATCGTCGTCTCTCAGGCGGAAGGTTTTATCGATCGCCAACAATAAATACCGGTCGATGGGTATTGCCAGCTTGCACGTTCTCCATTAATTTACGACACCATGGTATTAGGTCATTATTGAATTCTATCGGAAGACGCAGAAGAGCGAAACGGCGTCAGCTGAGAAGTCGTTGTTCCACTTTGCCTGGAAAATTACCGGAGCGTTCTGTACACGAATCAAACGCTCGTAGAATCACTGATTTTTCGTTTAAATTTTGAGTATCGCATATAACATTTAAAATAACCGAGTTTTATCGTATTTATTCTATCTACGTTAAACAATTTGTAATTTTACGAAAAAAAAAAAAACGAAATAATTTTGGAACAAACAATTTCATTTGATAATGATCGAACGACGATTGCCTTTTTCATTGATATCTCTTATTTAAACGTCGAGTATGTCGCTGATTTCTAGAATAATTTCTATTATATTCGGTTCAGTTATATATCGACGAATTCGTTGTTTTATTTTTGCGAACGGAACGATTTAGGATCCTAATAAAGATTTGGGTCGCGATTGACTTTTTCGATTGGTATGTCTCGTCGCTCTGTATTTCTCGTTTAATCGACGAACATGACATTGACTTTCTGAATAATCGGATTCTCTCTGCTCCATATTACAGGACTTCTAATTTTCTCAAATTTCCGCTGTTAAATGCGATGAATTCTTCTGCATTAATTTTATATGTTTCGAAACTCTGCAAATTATATTACATTAGATTAGTAATACTGCTTGATAAATACTGACAGTAAATTGGCTTTTCAGTTGATATTATGTCGGGAGTTGCTGGATTTCTGTTATTTTAAACGGTACTTTATCGAGAAGGGAAACGATATCTTTCCGTCTCCAAGAAGTTCTCTTCCAAAGCTAACACGTAACAACATACGTAGTCGTAACCTGAAACTCGTAGTCCTGTTTGGAAGCTGTAGAGAATTGAATTAAATTCTCAGGTAAATTATTTGTCTTCCTGTAACAAGAAACTGCAATGAATTCGGTTTACTTAGGGAATGAACTCGGGGAACTCCGTTCGCAGAACGCGTAGAATAGCGTATAGAAGACGCGTGTCAAGAAACGTGCAGTTTTTTGCACGAAGCTTTCGTGCTATTTGTCCTTAGATTCGCCAGACGTAAATCGTATTTGAAATTAATACTATGATACACAGTCGCATTCTGGTATCAAATGAATTAAATGTACAAATTGAAACCTTTCGCGCTAAAGTAGCGCTGCTCTTGAACATTTAATCTCCAAACAGTGAGGGATATTTAATTGCTATAACAATCTAGAAGACGTAACAATTATTCAACAGTCGTAACTATTTATCCGAAGAATCGTTTGCGATTTAATAAAACTTATCTTCTGACGGTGCAGCAGTGCTACTACTGTCAAAGAGAAACGAATTAAGTAAATTATCATTGAATGCATTCCTATCGACCGTTCTATATATATATATATATATATATATAACAATCGATGAAGCGCGCATCAAAGAGAAGAGAGAAGAGAGAAAACGTTATTACACCCCCTTATTCATTCATTCGAGAAATCCGCGAGCAAGTTTCGTCGTCTTACGAAAGGAAAATAGCCACCATGAAACTAGCGGAGATACATCGTCGAACACGGGATGGGAGGACGTTAAGCGACCGTGTTCGTCTAATTCCACTGTGAAAGAGCCCGTTTTATAACGTTGCGGAAAAAAAGAGACACAGGTTGCATAAAAAAAAAGATAGAGACTGAGCAAATACAAAACAGATAGGACCGTGACGGAGCTTACGTCCCGATGCAGGGGGTCGCGTAGCAGCTGCGCTCTTAAAGCGAGTCGACTTAATTTAGCAAAATAAAACAACAGGGGAATCGCAGCGGGAACGGTTTAATTCACCGAATAAAACGAAGCCAAACTGAAAGTTACTATGGCGACGGTCGGTCGCGGACGAACGAACGAACGAACAAAGACAAAATAGAGCGATGGGGGACGAAGAGAAAAAAAGAAACGATAATAAAAGAAAGGAAGAAAGGAGGAGGAGGGAGAGGGAAGAAGGTCAGGAAGGGTGGAAGAAACAGCGAAGACGAAAGTCGAGGGTAGAAGGGGGTTGTTGGATAACGATTCGACCACTCGAATCTTAGTCGAGGCGAGGAGACATTTCTCGTTGAAAACAAAATACCAAGAGGATTGGCGAAGAGGGAGTAGAAGGGGGTAAAGAAATAGGTGGTGGAGGAGATAGGCTGTGCACCGGGAAAGGGTGACAGGGAGGCTGTAGGTGGTGGCAGAAAGAGAACGGGAAAGACGACAGGCGAAGGAAGAAGCGGGATGAGTGGAAACGTCGGTGCCTCGATGGAATTTACTGCTCGCGTCGGAAGTATTCTAAGAGGGTTGCTTCCACACTGCTGGATAACAGAAAGTGGAAGCCAGCGCCTAGATGGTTTATTTGAATGCCTACTTCAGAAGGCTGCTGTGCCGACACCGACTTTTTACAACGCGACCCTCTCGTGTGTTCTGGAAATCGTTTCGCGTCGCCTGTGCATACATATTGCGTTTGAAATCGGTTCGTGGCCTCCACACCCAGCCACTAACCCCTTTTACCCGTGACCGGGTATCGGCCAAACACTATTTCTATCGTTGTTTCGCTACTCGGAAGATTTCATAGTGAACGTCGTCGTGACTCGTATCGTCTTTGGTTACCGGCCTTCGCACACAATTTTACGTTTCCTTTCGGGTACTTGGAAAAATGGAGATTTCGTGATTTGAATGTATAGAAATTATCCGTGAGATAGTGTGTTTATTGGGGGAAGGGGCGAACGTTTTGCTGTATCGAGTTGAGATCTTCTGCTACTATACAGAATGGCACCTGAATGAAATACTTTTCTATTTATCTCCAGATGGAATGATTCGAGACCAATAAAATGGACTATAGCTGAAGATCATTGATCGTTGTTCAAAGTCAATTGCGATGGAAATTCTCGTCGTTAGTCTCGACTTGTATACCAGTAAATTTACCAGTAGATTTTCGTGTTCCATCCATTAAACCAACATCTCGGTAAAATTCCCGAGGGAAACGCCATTGAAAAAACATTGACCTCGTTATCAAAAATCAACGAATCTGACGATCGAAATTCCCAAAGAAATTAGAACAGAACCGGGTAAACTTAAAAGGAATGGACTTCCAAAAATTCGTCGAGTCACGCTAAACACCGGAGTTGTGGGAAGTCCTGGGTGTCTTATCAGAAATTCCAGACCCGACTTGGTGACTACGCGGTTCAACCCAAGGGGGATAAAATCGAACCGGACCGGGCGTAACGAGGATCTCGGGGGCCGCAAAACGGGAGTGATCTAGACAAACGACCGTGCGGTCAAGGAGTGACAGCTTCGAGCTATCTGCCATGACAGAGAACTTGCCGGTCCATGCGCGTTCCTGCGGGACTTCTCTCGCTTCCGGTACGCGATGGATCGTACACGTTATTATCCTTGCGTTCCAGAACGCGTCCTCCTGGAATTTCTCTCGTGAACCTCGAGCTAGTTGTTTGATTATCCTCTGGAAAGGATACAGAGGGGAATGTGTAATAGAGATAACATTTTCTTCGGTGTAGATAACACGTACGCGGTCAGTGTTTCTTCAGCGATTTTCAGCCAACCTTTTAAATTCATCTCGCGATCTCAGTGGAATTGTTAAGGTAAAATTTCTCGTTTTAGGAAATTTAGATCTACGTTTTTGGATTTCGAGCGTAAGACGTTCAATCGAAGAATCTGAACAAGCTTGTTTTAAAACGCGCAACAGTTATTCAACACGTAGGAAACGATAATTTGTCGTAAAGTTAGAAATGAATTTAGGTGAAAGAAACAACGATCGTTGTTGCTAATGAAGTTGCGAGTTTACAGAAATTCCGCAAGCATTATTAATTGGCATATGATATAACTTATTTATGCAGTGGAGCGTAACGAATAATGAATTACACTGTTAGTACGAATTAATTCACTCGCGACAATTAAACGAATAGAGGGCAAAACTGTAAATCGGTTCAGTGATTTGCGTAATATTATTTCTGCCTATAGTACGAACTTTGTTTACTAGGAATTCTGTGAACCGTTCTTCCTACCAATTCTAGTCTCCGTCAATTTACCGAAAACAAAATTATAATCTGTCATATCGACAAAATCATTCCTAGGATTTAAGAAAGTTGACAAAATTTCATTTTTTTCTCATCGGTCATCGAATATTATTTCCTGGAACGAGTTCGCTCGACTACGATCGATGAATTTAGCACTCGTGGAATTTATGGTCACCGCAAGAAGAGACAGATGGATATTTCCAATTCTTTCGAGGGATGAGCGAGGGATTGACAATTGGTATCGAAGCGTGCGTATGTAAATTCATGAATAACAAAAAAAAAAAGAGAGGAAGAAAAGAACGACGACAGGGTGGCAAGGGGGTGAGGAGAAAAAGAGGGAACGCGGTGGTGGATCGACGGTATTTATATTCATGTGACTGCTCGCGACAGTGTCCTAGAAAAAAAAGGGCTAGTTCGTTACAGCATTACCTCGTTCCGATCAATTTCCAAAGTCAATTGAAGCGTGGCCGGGAGATCACCCTTGGGAAAGCGAAATTTAAAGGGGACCAAGCCACACCGCGTTTCGAAACACTCGATAAGAGATCCATAGTCCCGACAGGATCGTACATTTTAATTCCATCGTGTTCTTTCCTAAATAATATATGTACAGATGTTTCTCTGGGCTTTTTATTTGATGGAATTTCACGTTTGTATATTGGTTACAATTTTGGGGGGAAGATTCTTGGAGCGTTTTGCCGGCGCTTGAAAGACAAGTTGTACGAACTTTTCTCCCCGTTGACACGTGACATTTATACTGAAAATTTTTAGGCAAGAACTTTAATGCCTTATATATCAACGATGTATATCGTTACATTGTATATTATTTATTTATTGGCAAGAAGATACCATACCAGCAAAATAGAATTATACGCGTACCAGACAGAGTAATCTATACATGCGGCAGAAATGCTTGATTGCAAGTTTGTATAAATTTGAATTATTAATTTGATTTATTATATTCGTGTATCGCACTGGATAAACAATTAATAATATTCGCACGTTACGGTTGAATTTGTCATTGGAAATTAAATTTGATACGATGAGACAATTATTACGTGATTCTGACGATTCGTTACGTAAACGGCAGGTTATTTTCATCTAATAGACTCACCGATGATTCGCTATTTGCTTCTTCGCGATTGCCTTTTCGCTCAATTTCAAACGTTTGCAATATGGAAATTCGCGACACACGCACCCACAAAAATCGATGTGTAAAAGGTCCCATGTTTTGCCGGTGAAAGAACGGCCCGTGAAATTGGACCGAATGAAATTAGACGAGAGACAGACAGAGACAGAGACAAAGAGAGAGTGGGAAAACAGGCAGCATAGAGTAGAAGTTGCAAGCGGAATGGTGATGTCAGTCGATGAAAGGCTCAAAGGAAGCCGTCGATAGTGGAAGCACGAAATTAGGGTAGGCGTGGTCGTTCTCGAGTATCCTTCATCTTTCCGCAAGAAGGACTTTGATCTGGCCTGAAACATCGTCCGTTCTCAACGGAACGAATTGCATCCGCGATTGCATCGCACTTAAGGCGCTCCTTTGCGTCGTTTAAAAGTCCTTTGCCCGGCGTTTCTTTCGTTCCTATTCGAATCGAGACAGATAGAGAGAGAGAGAGAGAGAGAGAGAGAAAGGGGAAAGAAAGCCAGGAATATTCGGAGAGAATCCTTTCCATCGTGTCTGGGTTATTTATTTTTTGCTAATTACGGTTCGATCGTAACGGAAACGGTCGATCGACCGGAGAATCGATGAAAAGTTTCCCATCGTCGGTGAAACTTTGACCAGACTTCGATAAATAAATTAACTATTAGCGATATTACGATTCCCTGTAATTAATTGAACTGTTACGTAGCCTCGGCGAGTCTTTTTCCTTGTCTGGCCATTATTCACGGATCGCTGTCTCCGACTTTTAACCGGGCTGCCTTTCAGACACAGGCGAATCTTTGTTGCGGTCATTTTCTTTTGATTGTCCCTCCATCATACTCGAGAGAATTTAGTCTTCAAAAGAGAATTAAGGGAACAAATCGGCTTGCCGGGTTCCTTTATTCGTCGAATAAATCGCAATCGTTTTAAATGTAACAACGTTGTTACAACGAATCAAAGGAGGATATTAGCATCTCGTTAATCAGACTGTAGCAGGTTAGTTAGAAAAACGAAGATTCAAGGAACGTGTCGATTTTTAAACCGCCTCGTAACGAATAAAGAACCAGAGTACGCGATTATCGAATAATTCGCGTACAGGATCGAATAATTATTACTACGGCTATTATCGCGAATTATATACGATTCGATGCGAACGAATTATACAAATCCCGTTTTCGTCGTCCGTTCCCCGATTTCTATAATATTTGCCGTGGACAATGAAAACCCTATGAATATCCTGTTCCTCTAAATTTCGAATCGCGAATAACTATTCGCGCGCGTAAATTGTTTCATGGTCGTAATGTCCGCTTAATATCTGACGATAACGAGCGTAACGGAGAGTGAAACGAGATCGTTATCATTTTCAAATAAACTGGAAACCTATCTTTGTACGCCGCTCGTGCGCAGAGAGAGGCTTGCAGGAATTGAATAGGAAGAATAATAATACATTTAACGAGAAGACGTCTTGTCGGTCGAGAGTATTGCTTATTCAAAAGCTTTCGTCCGTATGCTGGAACCGATGTTTCATTCTTCTTCTGTCGCGAATTTTTCTTCGAACGAACGAAACGCGCGACATTGACGTTCCATCATCTCCGGCGTCGGATGGAAGAAGGAAAAGGTTGTCGAAGGAGATGTTCCGGGTTTCTTGCGAGAAGAGCCTCTCCCCGCGACGTCGTTTCTTATCGATCGAGCATTCTGTTCGTTTCAGCGATGCGGATGCAAGAGACCGTGAGTAATTCGCCGAATAAAGGCTTCGTATCCCTTATAGATGTTTACTCTTGTTGTTATTGCAGACGGAATCGAGATTACGTCGAATAACATGGAGTCTTCGTTTCGCTCTTTGCACATATAATTACTTAACGTATTCCATCCCTAGGGCTTTCTCCTCGAAGAAGGCCGGATCAGAGTTTGCTGACTTTGTCGTTTTCAAATGTTTTCGAATATCATTTTTTCTTTTTTTTTTTTTGGCGAGGAAAACAAACGAGCATCGACTTTGCACGTTCGTTCGATTCCCTTGAAAACGATGCTCTTTTAACGAAATTCCCTTTTGAGAATTATCGCGCCGTCAGAATTATTATATTGGAGCAATAATGACGATCAACGATAGGATTTTATTTACGATCGATAAATTATAATAGCATATTGTAGTAAAATAATTATCTGAACGCGAAGGCGTGATTTTGTAAAAGGCTTTATGATCATATTATAATATCCATTTCATGGTATCAAGTATCACATAGATGAATCGCACGAAGCTTTGTTTCTACAAAGATTGGTCGATTTCAAAGAAATCGAGTTCGTATTAAATTCGACTCCGCCCCGTTCTTTGACGGATTTCCGCCCGATCCATTATCAGAACGTGTGTGGCTCGCTGAAATAAACTCGTGCCGATTGTAAAGCGATTCCTACAAGCACGAGGTAATACATTCGTCACGTAAATCAGCGATTACCTGCGCCGATTATTCACCTGTCCGCTTCGTAACGCTTTGTTGTGCCGGGGGATTGTTCCACGAACGATCCGAAACCTTTACCGGCAGCTAGTAATTTCTTGGATCGATGAATCAATCTCGCAGGAAAGTAAAAAGGTCATTTAATACGAAATAATCGGTAAACCACAGTCGCCTTTATTTTTCCTTCGATTCTATCGAATATCACAAGCAAGAAAAGTGGTACTATATGGAAGTGGAAAAATACTTTGACGTCTAAAATGTTTCCGATACGAGAGTCGAAAATCGAGAGTCAGTCACGGTGGTTTTACGAGAATTAGGGAAATACGCGTGACAAAGATGTAGCGAACGTATTCGCTTTTATAGGATTATTTAAAGAGCTCGAAGAGATTTTTGGAAAAATTCAATTTCGTATCGACACGTAAAATACAGAGTACCGCTTGTTCTACTTAGTTTTCACGTACATACATACGAAATTCAGAATAGCGGAAAGGATCGACTTATTGAGCGAGAAGGGTACGCAGTCTCATCAGGGAGGAAAGTGCAGGAGCGTGTTTCGCTTGCGGTCCTAACACCGAAGAAAAAGAATTTCATCGCGGAGAGATAATCCCTAGCCATTCAATATTTTTCCACGAAAACACTCTCCTCCAAAGCGACGTTCATCTCGTCGGTTTTTGCCACCAAATCCCATGATTGAAATTATGAAAGTAAAAACAGAAAGAAAATAATTTTCGATAGCTATAAACTCAGAGGTCAAATTGATCGCTTTCGTGCTCTACAGTGTTCTCGGTTTTCGTAGTCAAAATACGCGATCAATTTTAATAATGGTTCCACTCTTTAAAAATCAAACGATCAACCTCGATGGAGTTGATCAGTTTTGCTTCTAAATAGTTCAAATGCTTCGAGTAATGCTTCGTTATCAAAATCTCTCTCAAAATCTCCGACCACCGTTTTATTCGCAAACGAGCGAGCCAGACAATTTCTATTCTTAAAAGTTCCTTGCGAGAAGCTGCTTGAAAAACGTTTTCAACGTAGAGATTTACCGTAAATTGACGAAAACTGTGCTAGAACTATCTCGGAATGAACTAGAGGACGAAGCAGCGCGAGGATGGGGGGACAGGAAACAAATTTGCCGTGGAAGCTTGGTAAGCGATAACGAGGAGTTGCCTTCTTCCGGTCGGTTCCTTTTTCATTTTCATATTAACCGCGTGCACCTAGCACGGAAGAGCAGGGCTCGGTCTTTTTCCGCGAGGAAGCAAGACTGTGTCCGACTAATTCGAGCAGGAGGAACCCAGCCAAATCCTGCTTAAAGTGTCTTTGAGATATTATCCCGGCTCTAGCTGAGAAGAAGAAGCTGGCTCTGGGCGAACGATCCAGCGCTAGTCGGCTGATGTACCAATTTCGGGGTAAATATTTCTTTCTTCCAATTTCGCTGGCTCTCGAACCCTTGGAACGCTGGCCACGCTCTCCACCAACTTTGTATTCATTACGGAATCTCGTCAACCTTAACCTAAACAAATTACGCCGCGTCTTAGACCGAGCGACGTCGATTTCTCGGCTGTGAGTTTCGACCGTCTCTACGTTTCCTGTTCTGTTTCCCGCGTTTTTTATATCAATTATCCTCATTCTGACGAGAGAAAGATGGAAATTGGCGAGAAATATCTATAGACGAAGAATATGAACTGTAACGAAGGTAGGAAGAATTTTATTAAAACAACTTCGTTAGAAGGGTGGAAAATATAGAAAATTTGGAGCGTCCCTTAGTCGGACTGCGGTAGTAGCAGTAGTTTGTGGTCATTTAAATTTTGTCGTTCGAATATCGAATAAGAGGGATTACATGGTCGAGACTAAGACGACTTCAATAACGCTCGCTTGAATGTGGTACCAAGAGAATTTCTTTAAGCGCTTAAGAAAGCGCAGAAGCGAAGTGCATCAAGAACACCGTTATCTTTCCACGTAGTTTACCATTCTGTTTTCCAATGTCTCCGTTTCCACGTAAATAACCTTCGTTCTCTCCTCGGGGCCGATTTAAAATTTACATTTCAGTTGCATTCGAGCACCATCGGATATCGCATTCATAAAGTTGTTGCCCTGCTGTTTTCTTCAAGAATTAATGCTAAATCATTCACAGGCCGTCATTGTGTCTCGTATAAAAGAAGTTATTGCGCTGCCGCTTAAGAATTACCACTTACATAACGAGTAGAGCGGTGGATATTCTTACGTTGTACGGTAGAACGTTTCATCAAATATACTTATTTATTCGCATGTTTTTATAATAGTGCCAAGTTCTTGCGTACGTTTCTCGAATACATTTTCTTCTCGAGTACATTCATTTACTGCTTGATAATTCAATCGTTTCTACGTTCGTACTACGCTTACAGGCCAAACAAAAAGGAGGGACATTAGTAATTTCCATTTTTTTTTTTTTTTTCTTACTATAGTCACGATGACGATAATTAACGGCGACATTTGTGCGCTTTCGTAAGTAGTTTCTTGACGCGTATAATCGTTCATTATCAAGGGTACAAGGACTGCACAAAGTAGCGACACGTATCCTTATTTTCCAATGGAACGTCGTTCTATCAGATTCTATATTCGAGTTTCGTAACACGGTAGAAAGTTGCGCGCAGAAAGCCCCAGAGAATCATTATCCGGTTTCTCCGCGTCATGTACAGGGCGCTTCTAAATGGAGGGGAGGATGGCGGAAACGATGTTCCTTAAAACAGGCAACAAAGTACCGGCTAATCTAGTCGGGACAGGTGGAAACGCGTCTGTGTGCTTTGCTTTGCAAATGCGATGCAACGTGCATGATGCACTCGCGGCCGACTTATAACGTTTCCGAAATCAACCCTGCTGGGTGCAACAACAACGCGAGCCACACCTTCCTCATGCATATTCGCGGTCCGGTTTATGGAGCAACTTAGTTTATAGCCGCTTGGCCGCGTTCGTGTGCGTATGGTGTACACGCACTATTAATTCTACGGCTGCGACGTCTACGTGCACCTACGCGTTCTGACATAAATACCACGCGAGACCTTGTTATCATTGTAATTCGTCTAATTAGCGATCTCTGCCGTTTTAATTTTATGCCTGCCTTTCGTCGGTCGTGAATCGAGTACGAGCCGTTGAAAAAGACCGTAAAAGAAAGAGGGAGATTACACGTACGCGTAGAAACGAGAAACAGCGATTATCCTCTGCTTTGAGAAGCTTCGTTTTCCACGAAAAATTTTATACAAACGCTGATAATGCCGTGAAATGTGTATGATGATGTTCGGATAAGTTTAATAAATTGTGGAGAATCCGACGTGTTTGATCGAATGTTTGTATAAAGTTGAAGGACTTCGAAATTTACTAAAGCGAATGGTAATCATTTGAAATTTTGCAACTGCGGATGTTGTTTTATTAAGAGGATTACGCGTGAGTAGAAAATTTGAATTTACAATGTTTTCTGCCTGCAAGGTTAATTCCATTCGAGTACGCGGTACTCGTATATTCGTATCCCAAATTTCTGATACCCGAGTCCATAAAGAACGTGGTGCCTTACAATAACGTCCATAATTTGTAACGTCTATAATTGTATGCCTATATTTTATCACATTTTTTATAAATAACAACGTCGTCGACGATAAAACCCTATAATTTGCCGTTCGCAGCGCAACACGAGCGTTCCAATTACGATGCATTCGAGTCACACACGCACATACGCGTACCTGTGCTTAACAAGATATATCGCGCGAAATCCCAAGGAGGAGAGATAAATACACTGTTAGGATGTACGTTAACCAACCGAGCAAATTATTCGATAGACTTTCAATATAGGTTAGCTGATAGAAGGAGATGGCCGCTCGTACATATTCAAAGCTCGTGGAAACGTTTCGTCCAACAGAGCGGCAGTAGTATAGGCTGGCGCTAGGTCCGGCGCATCGAACGGTAACAGTGATATAAGCCAAGCGCAGGCCGGCCGGACCATCGGGACCATGTACATGGGTTTCATGTATGCAAACGCGTATATAATCTGTGTACGGTACGTTGTTGCATCCGTCCACCCTCCTCCGTCCTACTATCGGTCAACGTGCACCCCAGTGTACTCGCGCCTGGCCTTTTCCACCCCAACGATGGCCGATGGCCACCGACCGCCCGTGTGCGCGTATATCTGCTCATCTGCGCTGATTTACCGCATATGCATTGCGGTAAACCCGCACCATCTACCTTCTATCCGTTTTTCGCTTCGTTTTTCCCTTCTTTTAATTCTTCTTCAATTTCTTTGACGTTCAAATCACTTACAATTGAAGACTATAGGGAGAGATCGCGACTAGTCATATTTATTACTTTATATTAGATTGTCCGAAAAGTTTCTTTCGTTTAGTAAGGAAATAATGGATGTGTCACTTTCTCTGTTTTATTTTTGTTTTATTTTATTTATTTTTGTCGAATCGTGTACGATCGTAATAATAGAAATAGAACAAAATGGATCGTACGTGATTCGATGAAATAATATAAAACGAGAAGAGAGAGGTTGTGCATCTGTTATTTCCTTAGAAAAGGAAAGAAACTTTCGGGACAACCTAATACATGGAAGTAGTTTTAAGATCTATCATGTTGTCGATCAATATCACGTTGCCAAATTTGTTTGTGTATTTGATTTGGTCTTAACAATTATATCTTTAGCTTTCACAAAACTTGCTCGGCTTATCGAGTATCTTTACGTGAACTATAGTTACATCGTTGGTATCTAATTTTCATTTTCGATTACGTCATATCGGAATGCTTCTACTCAGTCATAAAGCGACATTAAAACGAGAGAATCTTCAATTACGTGGTTATCGAGCGACAGTTTGTTCGTCAGATCAGAATCGCGCGAACTCCTTTAACAAAATTTAAAGCCGCGAGCAAAGCCTAATAGCAAACTTTGCTAATCGCTAAGACAGAATCATAGCTAGAAAGGGGAATTTTTCTTTTTTTCTTTCGCGAGCTTAATTCTCAATTCACCCTAGAATCCTACTTAGAATGATTCTAAAGCTTCTGAGGGATTTACGCGAAGGAGAGAAATAAATATGTCGAGTGGTTGTGGATTATTTGTGTTTTAACGCGACAACAGAAGGAAATAATGTTAATTTTAAATTATATTGCGTAGAATACTTGCAACGTAGTACAAAAGTGAATAATGTTCGCGCACAGGAGACCGGGTATTCTTTCGTTCTTGTACCACGAGTTTGAGGAGTTTTTCCGCTTGTGTTGCGAGGAAAAAAAATGGAAGAATAGTTTCATGAAAACGTAGGCAGTCTTTTTTACAGGAAGGAAGAATTGCGCTTCCCGGCTTCGTGTAAAAAATTCCACCAAGCACACCGGCCAAGAATTCACGATTCCCTTTGTAAACAAAACCCTAAAAAGTCTCCTAAAAATTAGGAACACCTTTATTCAACTCTGTCAAAAAAAGACATAAATATACGAATTAAAGTCGAAATGTAGCACGAATACCGGAATAAATCTGTCTATCGATCCACGAATAAAGGAACAAAATTTACGCCATTGAAAGTATCAATCATTTACGATCTCGTGTCTATTTGTAATCGTTAAAACGAAGATAGATGGAATTTTTCATAAAACTTTACCAACTTTGGGCAAGTTAAACATCTTTGCTTCTTAAAATATTCAATAAGGGATACTTTACAATGACGAACGAAAGAAGAAAATAATCCAACATTTTCTTCGATTATGTTATTATCCAAGCAGAGATTTGTATCCTTTTATGCATCTTCGTGCCCTTAAAATTCATAATTATTACTGTTCGTTCAATGCAAGTGTTCGTTTATAGCAAACTTTGTAACTTGTTCTTTAATCGGAGCTCGTTGAAGGCGAAGAGAAGAGGTCGCCGGAAGTTCGATTGCCTGTTGCGACGCTCGATACCGGAGTTTCGGTGAGGCGACAAATTACCGCGAAGAATCGCGATCGTCTGCGTGTCGACTATTACCGCACGCGGCTAGATTTATGGGAAGGAAATGAGCGCTCGGAGCGACGCGGCGCCATCATCCCGTTCGTCGACGAAAAAGAAGAGCAGAGTGGAGACGAGGGAGGGGGAAGAATGGAGGGTGAGTTGGGAAGGAACCTAGGAGGCCGCCGGGCCATGGAAATAAAACGGGGGAAAAAAGGAAATCCACAATACGCGCGTAACAAACTATAGCTGGGCGCCGGCTCATCTTGGCTGCACCAACCGGCCTCGCATGAAAACGTTCTATGGGCCGGCAGGGTCGTCGTTTTCAGGCCTAGCTTCTCCTTCGAGCTCGCGAAAAGAGGTGGAAAAAAAGAAAGGAAGGAATACATTCATGGTTTCCCTGGCCTGACTGCCAGCAAGAAAGCGAGCGCCTCGAATTCGCCGCGAAATCCTCGAACGAAACCACCCTCTTCCCTCGGCTTCTCCTCGCAATTACTTTGCCCGGGTTCGTCCGTAAATCTCGAGATCACGCGTTATTGGGGTTTTCGTTGTAACGCGGCCCATAACTATACGAACGTGTTCCTTAAAATATATCTACGGCGTAGAGACATGGTTGGGTGTATTTGAAAATAATCTGTAAATTAACGAGCAAATTTGATACGCGTTGGGAGTGATACGCGGTGTAGAAAAATTTTAATCGAAACATATGGATAAATTTTGTTCTCGCGTTTCCGAAAGAGAAAAGAAAAAAAAAGAAAAAGAACGAATAATTTCATCTTTTAGCCGAGACGTCGTCTATTTTCACAAAAATTGTAGAACGCGATATGAAACGAAACGTGCAAACTCTGATTAAAATTATTATTTAACTTTGAATCGATAAAGCTGAAATTTCTTTTTTTTTTTTTTAATATTTGATAAACCACGTTCCACAAAAGACACGTCGAGTACCTGCATACGTGTCAGTGGTATGTACAATTTTCGACGTACTAGCCGCGATACAATTCGCGATTCATTCTGATTCGATGAAGCGAAGTAGAAGCGGATACGATCAATTTTTAATTCACCGAGAAATCGCGCGAGGATTAACTTAAATTTCGTCGGTGGAAATTAGAGTTTGCCGAGCAATGTGTACACGTTTAATAACTAAAAATGTTCGACAGGGAGGACGAGTGGCTAGAAAAAAGTATTTTATTCCCGCCATAGGATTTGCCTTTGCGCGCGTTATTTCCACGTAACGGAAACTCCATTACCCAACAACTTTTCACCGAATCCGTATATTTCTCTGGCACGCTTCGAAATTTCATTCTTGTCAAATTTATCCGGCATGTTGGGAAAGGAGAAACGTTACACGCGTTACCGACGAGCCATTGTTATTCCGCCAGGTAGGAAAAAGAGAAAAGAGAAAACTTGTTGGTGAATGAGCGATACGAAGCAAAACGTAGATTAAACAAAATTTCGCGATAATTGTTGGTTGGTTGAATTGATCAAAACGTTGTTTGTTAATTATGTGCGTATACGTTGCATACAACAGTTTGAATGTTTTAATTTAGTTCTATTAGGCGCGCGATTAAACAGTCGGTTTTTCTTTATTCAAATTGAAAATACACGTTGATTAAAACCTAATATTATTTCAAGTTACGTGTACATCGGAAGGATTAAACGTGAAATCGAAGAGCAGAATTAACGCTGTTCTGACATATTTATTGTACACTTGTAACGATCGTACGTGGCTTTTGTTAACTGCAATAGACGCGCAACATTTTTGTTTACGAGAGTACCAAGTTATCCATATCCGATATTATTTGACGATCAACTTTTCAGCTTGAAGGTGGCGAAAAAAACGTTCAATCGCGTCCGTTCGATGAAATCCGGCAAGCAGGACAAAAGTGGAAATAATTTTCGATAACGTTTCGAACAGTTGGCTCGCGGCACTCAATGACAGAAAGCTGAATATCTAAGCTCGGAATTAGACGCGACTAATTCCTGTGGAGCATTTGATTTAGCTTTTGCATGAGAGATGCGCAAAGTTGAATAGCGGCAAAAAGCGATGAATCGCATCACGGGAGAGAGACGAGCAAAGGCTGGGAACGTGCGTGTGCACACTGCCCACTCATGGGAATATCAGCAGCACGGCGCACGATGCAGTCTGTACGCCGACCGCTTCCTATCGCGTGCAGAATCGGATGAAGCGGAAAACTCGGCGGCAAGTGCCTCGGATACACGGTCCAGCTCTGTATCCGCGGTTTTCGGATCATTTGCGCGATGGTGCCCAATGAATTTGTACTAATGATGCACATCCCGATAGATTATCCTTCTCCTTTATGGCCGTTCTCTCAGTATGTTTATTTTCATTTCAATGTTTTTGCCGGTAGGTAGATCCGATCTTTAGGTAGTTGTACGATTCATCGTCATATCGTAGTGAAATTATTGGTGATGATATACGATTGCAATTTCGAAGAAACAGGGTCGACGTTAACGATAAGTTTGTCGTATTTTGAGGAAAAAATTGACAAAAATATCCGGTACAGTTGAGTCATCGCTTGACGATGAAATACAGTGGTTCGTGAAACTATTTGGATGAAGCATAGGATTTAGAGTAAGAAATTGCAAGGGTACGACACGTTATTTATTATATTTCTGTAACTCTTGCAAGTAATTTTACTAAACTACCGCTATACGTACTGGATCTCGGTTCTACGATTCAAGCACAAAATTCTGTTCGACCAGTCGTATGTCGTTTGCTCGATGATGTAGATTTATCGCGTTTTATGCAATGTCAGGAGACGTCCAGACACTTGCAAACGGCATTGCGTGCAACGAGAAAAACCGGCAATTGCTTTCTTCACACCCACGTACGTCGGTCGCCGACGAAAAAATTTGCGGTGCTAAGCCATTGTAGTTTACAAACTTCCGCCCAACAGAAAAAAAGCCCATTCGATCCAATCCCTACGATCTAACGCAGCCAAACAAACGAGCGTTTTCCACAAAAGATTCACCGTCGAAACGGGACAGTTTGAAGCGAGTTTACAGCTCTAAACCGAGGCTCTCGCCGTTAGTATGTACACGTAGCAATTTGTTAGCGGCGAAATCGAAGAATATCGCGACACGTTTACGGAATCGTAAAACGGCGGATCGCGCGGATTGCGCCGTTTATAGAGGCACTAAAAGGGCGAACATCGCCACATAGCATAACCGGTAACGACGTCGGGCGTAACAGAAAATATTTATTTTATCGTTAGCTCGTAACTTTCCTCGCTTTTCTATCCCATTTTTCCACTCTCCATTCTGTTTTTGCTCTTTCACGTTCCACTCCTGGTAGTGGAATTTTCTCACGGTCGGCGCCCACATCTCCGAATATCAGAGCCTATATCGGTATCGGCGGTTTTCCTGCCACTTACGCTGCGACAACCGATGAATCTGTACCGGTGGTAGCCGACTAACCGCTCGACGACCCGCAGTTTCCTCAATTTCAATCCGCGCCGCTGTCCAACGTACCCCCATCGTTTTTCAAGAGAAGCCGGCTGACGTTAACGCGCCTCGTCCATAACGATACCGACCATACGAAGGCGCGTACATAACCGTAAAAAAAGCAGATTGGTGTTGACCAACGCGCGGGTAAAACCAGCTTTATGACGCTTCCTACTACGTGTCGATTGCGGCTATCGATGTCGAGGAAGACGCATCAGGTGCGTCGACGATGTGAATTTTTTAGGATATCGGCGGTGTGTAGCGAGTTTTTAGGTACTTTCAGGAAATACGAAAATGGAAACGCACGTAATGCACTTAATACGCAATAATATAGAAAATAGCCGGAGCGTAGTACTCTGTAATATTCGATTTCCATCTTTTTGATAACGATATTTGCCTCGAATAATACTTTGGTAATATTTACGTAAATATTCGCGATTTAATAATGCGAGTATGCGCGATGTATATTTCCATAGGAAGAAAAATTCTTTCCATCGATGGAATGGGAATTGAATGGTTTCCAAAGTTAGAATTACACGCTGGCTTTTTTTGGTATTAGTATAACGACGATTATTGAAGTTGATAATTGAAATTTTCATAGTGTACGTGGATGGCATAGGTAGCATGGTAAATTGCTGGTACACACAGAGACGTTGTATCGAGTTGCCAAAGTTTCAGACCAACTTCTCCCAACAGTTGTAGTGTCACGATGAACAGTGACTGAAGCATGCCTTGGCTTTATAATACATTAATTAATACTGCGAATAAATAGTATTTACAAGTGTATAAATCCAGCGAAACACAATTATTCTTGATCGGTTACTAAATTTCACACGAGTAAGCTATAAGTTTAACACTGTGAAAATAAAATATAAAATCTAACAATCATGATCAATACTTTTCCAGCCAGTGTACATCTTTTTTCGCTAAAGAAACTCTTTTATTTAATTTTTTCCATTTGCTATTTCAGCTCCTCGATTTTAATTTTCGTTGGCACGTAATTCGTGCTCTGAAGAGCCTCGCAGCTCGGATTCGTTTGCCGATCGATAGTCGCGGTGTACCGCGATCGGCGACGCTGATTATTTTTGTAAAGTCCGCGCTCGACCATATTGTAATTACAGTCTGGTCATTCTTTATTAACCGGTCCGGCGGCCAGTCGAAGTTAATTATTCCACGGAAGTTTGTTAAAATTTAAACAAGATCGGCGCAACGTCGGTATAGAGAGGGAGATCGTTCCAAAAATTTCAACAACACATCGCCTGGTATCGCTGTTAAATTAACTGCCTTTTGTACCGCGCATGCAATCGATTGCGTGCTATGTATTATCACGAGCGCCACCGCGTAGATATTTCAATCGTGCCGTTGCGCCGTTCAATAATAAATTATCCTAGATACGTTTACGATTTAATTGGGCTTGTAACCGTCCGGTGAAATCGCGTCCTCAAATATTCGATCGCCCCTGTTTTCTTTCCGGCTTGCGTGCGATTCGTAGACGACATCTTTCGTTGATTGAACATTTGTCCATCTTTGGAAGAAAGAAATTTTAAGCGCGATATTCTCTTTCGTAATTATTCGTTGCAATTTCGTCGTTAATTGACACAGAAAAAGATATAACGTTTCGCTACTCTCTATGCTGCATCAGTATATTATTTATCGATATTATATTATACGAGGACCAAGGAGAAAAGACACGACGAGCTATATTTTTTATTTCTCGTACGAGAACAATTTTTAAATTCAATACCTTGTCAACCAGTTACAGACTAATAAAACTGCCACTTTATTACATTTTTTTACGCAGAAGCATCTATATGACAAATATTAATTTCTCAAGTTACGATATCTCTTCTTCTATGATCTTCGAAACCTATTGACGATAGCTCCTAATTAATTTCCCAATAAGTTTACATTATCTTCGGGGATAATATTAGTCGATACCGCGGAGGAGGTTTCCAATAACCAAATACACGTTGAAATCCAGTTTCCGGGCATTGTCGACTAACCTAGATTTCACCGCAATTCTGTCGCTTTATTGCAAACCGTGATTCACATAATACAGTTATGTGTCATCGCACACCGGGTCGCTACGTCGGAAGAAGTACAAACTTGGACATCCGTCGGCATAATGGCATAGATCACGAATAGAGCTCGTCCCTGGCGTCACGAATAAATCGACGAAAACCTTATTCAGATCCGATTCCTCTTACATTGCCGAGCAGAGAATTTTTCTCGTCGCCGGCCGTGGCGAAAGCACGTCCCTTCTAAAATCTGCGAATCTTTCTGGGCGAAACGTGGAAAATCTTGCCGAAACACGAATGGAAAGAGCACGGAACAGCTCGAATAACGCACTGTAATTATTCGTTCGAGGACCATCTATTTTGTCGGTCGGAGACCATCATGGAGAATATTCCAGAAAATTTCAGGCGAATCGATCGATGAGAGCGGTCCTTTCACGAGCAAGGGAACTGTTTTTACGCGATTCTAGCTCGGTATTCATCGGAGTTTTGAAAAATTCCACAAAGTCCTGCACCACTGCACAGGTTCGTTCGAACGCCATTGTCGAGGTTGGTTTTAGGCCAGCCTTGAAACTCGAACTCTCCGCGGTAAAAGAAATCGGGGTTTCTCGATGTTTTTAGTGGACGTGGTTTCGTTCTTCTTCTCCTCATTGCAGTCGCGTCGCAGCTTTTCCACCCGTAAACAAATCATCGTCCTTTCCTTTTTCTTCCGTTCTTTCTTTCTTTGTGCTTTTCTCCCTCGTTCCTTTTTTTTTCTGTCTCGTTTCATTTAACTCCCTGGCTATCAACGATATCAAGATTCGTTTCGAGGGAACGACGTCCGTCTGCCCGTATTGACCATAAAAATAAAAAACGGACACCGCGGTCGATCAAATCCCGACGTTTCGCAGATAACTGTTTTTTATTGCGCACCGATTGCACGTCACTGGTCGAATTATCGTCGAGGAAAAAGACGCGTTACGATCACACGTCCGATTAGTTCTTTTACGTTTTCTCTAACGTTGTCGTCGTTCCCTACACTTTTCGCCTAATTCTGTTACCCCCTTTCGACTTTCGTTCGTGGCTGTCCGACGTGATCGTTTCTGAATTCTCAATTATCGATAATATTCGAAATTGAAATTTTCCGTGTTTCCAGCATGGCGCGTATCTTCAGGATGGATGTAATTATGGGCGAGACCATGCCGGAATATTGAATTTCAGAAAGGCGAATGATTCGATAACGAGGGAAACTTTTTTTAAGGAGATTACCTATAGAAAGATTAAAAATGAAATCCCCTTCGATTTCATTTAGACGAAACACGACGCAAAGCGAAAGTACCTGACGGTGCAAGAAGACGATGAAATTTCACGAATGAGTAATACGGATCTCGTACAAAAGTCGTTAAAACGCGTAATCTATGAAACAGCGAGTATTTTACATCATGTATTTTATACATAACATTCTATAGCGGATTTTCTTATTTTTTTTTTTTTTTTTTATTTCCAAATGAGAATTTATGTAACTAGGTAAATGTAACCTTACGGCGGAATCGAATCAGCAGGTTCAACGAAACGTTTGAAACCGTTAAAGGGAAATAGACGAACGTGGACGAACGGGCGACGTTTAAAAATGGCAACATTTTGCATTAGAATGGCAATTCGGGCGCGACGTCGCGCCGCATCGGACAGATGAAAACATTTTCCAAATTTCAGTTAACATTCGAGTCATGCATCGATCATACTCGTCGTTGTTTGAGCTAACTACGCGCTCATTTCGTCCGTTTGTCCGCGTATCTCGAATTTGACTAGCGCTAATTTCGTCCGGGCAAATTTGTCCCTGGTTTCAACGTAATTAATAAATTATGTGGACGGCACCGTTGCATCCGCAAATCCGCCGGCAGTTTGTCGCCCGAATTCGTGTTACGATACACCACGACATTTTTGTTTTACCCTGCAGTCGACGAGTTCGTTGGGAATTAACGCTTGACGCGGCAAAACTCGCTGAATTATCGGCCAAGTATTTTCGTTCATAGAAAAGACGGAATAATTAACGGAGTACTAAATATTTTTCAATAAAAGAGAGAGGATGGAGTCTCGTTCCTGCTTCGCGTTTCCATCTCTTCAGATATCTCCTGCTTTTTTTTTCTTATTAAAACACCTTTTTACGTTATTCGTTAAGAACACGGAATATAAAAGAGACGGTAAAATTTCATACTAACATCGAATATTTAAGAAACGTGTGTACCGTTTAATAGCATCTATTGAAATACAACACCCATTTCGGATCATATAGACACGAGAAACATCCTCGTTGAACGTGAAATACGTTTCGTAAGACAGAAATAAATATACGGATTGCCGAATTACTTCTGATTTCCATATCGATGTTTTTCTTTCCTTTTCCCTTAAAAAACAAAAAGAAAGTGACCACACAGAAGGGATTAAACGTGAAACGACTCACTCGAAACCTGAAGAATCTCTTACCGCTCTTCGCCCTATTCTCCAAAGCTCTCTAGGAACGCTCCAACCATACGCTTCACGTGCATAATGTGATTAAAAGAAAGAAAAGAGCGAGAGAGAAAGAGAAAAAAATTATTTTCCTACTAATGACGGGGCAAAATATAATCACGGAACGGGGGATGACGTCGCTGTCGCTAGGTAGAAACGCGTCGAGGGTCGCTTTCATCCCTTTCTGCGCGTCGCTATCAGTATTTTTTCTTAACCGATGAAAAGGAGTGAATTTCATTCACGTGGGGCCCATTCGGCTTTCTCTCTCTTTGCTTTCATCGATACTCGTTTCGAGACGAGTTGCGTGTGCGCCACGTTTGCGTACCACGCAACGTATTCGCGTACACAGGAGGTGGAACGAGTCACGAGATTAATGCAATCGTACGTCACCGGCCGGGGGTTTTATTCGTCGCGTCTCGTCGTTACGTTGGAAGTATGTCAGTGTGAAATATTCGTGCCATTCGTTTACGCGACATCCGACTCATTATCCACGGTCGAAGAACGGGAGAGAAAAAGGATCGGACGACACGCGTCGTTGTCGCCCTGCGTTTCATTCACGCCTCTAAACACCGACCTACGTAATAACACGGATAGCGAACGCGTATCATCACGATTAAAGGGATAATAACGCTTCAACGTTTCACGCGTTGTCGTTCTATATCATCTTTTCTTCGCCTTTTTCTCTTTCCTCGCATCCGCGTTTCCGTCCATTCCTTCTTCTTTTTCAATATAATCGCCGCGCACGTATAGAAAAAGAAATACACGATTTCATTTCCCTTTTGAAGATTTATATTCGAAGAACAAGCCGCTACAGGGTGTATCTAACCCCTTTCTCCTGCATCATGATCAAAGGTTTAAATTTGTACAGAAACGTACATTTTTTTCGCGACATATCCTGGAAATTATAGTAAAACGTAAAAAGAAAAAAAAAAAAGAAAATGAATCGTTTAACGATGCACCTATTCGAACAACGACTCTTTACTACAGCTTTCGTGCATTTTGTAATCAAACGCGTGCCTCGGCGTACAGTCACAAAGTAAGAACGCAATGCCCCGCCGAGAAGAGTTGAAATTGTAAACAGACACAAGACCCGTATCTTGTTTACATTGAATCAAGTTGTTAATTAGCTTTTCCCTGTACAAATTTCGTTCGCCTCTCTAATACCGGGAGTAATTCGAACGGAACGGAAGATTGCGGGGAATTCAAAGGAATTTCGCGTGCGTGATAAAATCCGGTTTAATTCGATGATCACCTCCCCGCGTTCCCGTGAGATCTGTTGCCTGGTGGAAATTAATAATAAAACGGAGTACTACCGACAAGAAGTGCTTTTCGCTCTCTCTCTCTCTCTCTCTCGCCCTTTGTCCGTTTCTACACCGTTTCCACGACAAATTGAGTGCCTCGTAGGAATTCTTTTAATTCCCGCTTCAGTTCGCTCGCAAGCGTATTATTTAATTTTTAAACGTTTGCGAGGAAAGTTTCGCCCGGTCGTGTCCGGTGTTGTACACGTTACCGAAAAATAAAACCGTAATCACGACCAAATGGAAACGGAAATTCGAATCTTACTCCTCTTTGCGCGATAAGTATAATTGCACAAGTCGAAATTGCTACCGGGTTTCCCCGGTAATTCGAAGCGAACGAATTAATTCGACGATAAAATGTAATTGTGCCGAGCCCGGTTCTCATTGTTGATCGTAACGGCGAGAGAATGTTACGTTAATGAATAAATAGTTGTTCGTTCGGCCATTCAACTCTTTACGGTTATCTTTCGTCGTAATTTAACCGTTAGGAATTGAAATTGACGTCGTCAAAATTACGACGAGCACAATCGGAAATCAATTTATATTGGATTGACGCACAGAAAATGTTCTGCTTCCAAATAAAAGTTTAAAGCGCACGTAAGCAAAATGGCAACTGACCTATCTAGTTACTTTCTCTCAGATTTACAGAAATCTAGTCCAAGAGTTCAACAATTTTTGGAACGATATCGTTCAAGTTACTTCGTTTACAATTTCGTCTAAAATATTTTATATATTGAGAAATTGCCTGGATGAACGCGAGATGTCTCCGAACTTCCCCAATTGCCAATAACGATTTCACGTTTTTAACAAACTTCTTCTTCTTTCGTGCGCTCGACGATTAGGAACGAGACATAATTCGATTGCATATGTACGTTGACCCGTTAAGATCAAGTTTCAAAGAGACAACCTTTCGTGCGTACCAACCTAACAACAAGGGTTTTATTCGAATCCTAAACTTTAACGACAGTGCCTACCAATTCGGCGCAGAAAAAGAAATAACAATTCTCATCGGGACGTTCGAGATTCTCGCCGGATACGATAGTTCGATCGTTGGATGCGGCGATTTTCGATCGCATGGCCCGCGGCGTTCGTTTCCAGGCGGAATCTCGTTTACAGCGGGGGATCTAATCGTCCGCGAAATTTCTTTTTCCCGCGGCAATCTCGTGGTCCGCCTTTTGTAACCAATGACTCGAACGTACACCACCGTGCCAGTTCGTTTCATAGCGAACTATAACGCGCCACTTATTGGCACTGAAGGCATCGTCGGTCGAACTGCAAGGAGAAAGGTAACTTGCCTACTGGTAACGCGTTGAATTTGCGTCATCGGTGACGCACGTTTCGCAGAAGGAACACGGCGCCTCGTTTCCCTATCGATCGAAATTGAAAATTACCCTTATACCGATACGATTCGCAGGCGTCCTTTGCGCCATCTTCTTCGTATGCCTCTATGTATTTCTCAGATCCTCTATGTATTTCTCAGATAGAAACGCGAATCTGTGCGTATATACAAGATGAGAAACGTTAATTATTACTCGAATACTATCGTTATACGAAAATCATAATCAGACATGCTTCCAAATCGATACCATTTTCCATCGGAGCCATTAAGAGCTACGCTTGATTCAACCGTTAAGGTATACCCTCGAGCTAAGAGAAATATCTAAACGAACGAGTCTCTTTGAAAGCAAAGAACACGATATTAGAAATTGGGAACGAAGAATTGGCGATTATTCGTGCTCGACTGGGAACTTTATCGTCTTGGCGATCAAATTAGGCAATTATCACGAACGAACCAAGAGAACTTGGTAGTTACGATGTTCATTAACAATAAGTACCTATTCTCCATTTTCGGCGTTCCAGGCGAAACTTCCTGCGCGTAGCCCGCGGTGGCCTGGCATTCCGTTTAAATCCACTTAATTCTTCGTTTTCTTTCCCGTCTCAGATTCCATCTTTCAACGACCATCCAGCGTTTTCCATTTCTTCTCGAGACGTTGCTCGGCGAGCCCGCAGGCTCGCTCCGGTAACGAGCCCTCCACGAAAAAGGGACCGCGAATCTCGTGATAAGGCGAACTTTCGTTGACGTTTCGGGCGATAACGGGCCGCGAGAACGGTTCCGAGGGAACGGACGCTTATCGTCCCTTTCCCACGACTTCGCGCCGCTGTTTTGCGACTTTACCTTATCCTCGCCGATCTCTCGCCTCTCCGGTTCAATTAACCGCGATGTTATACGGCCTGGCCCGCGAATATCTTCCCCCTTCCACAAACTTTCGACGAATCCGTCCTTCGATTTCTCAACGTTTATCGCGTCGTCACGGGATTCTCCTATTGCGAATGCGTATGATACGCGATCGAGAAATTTAAGGGGCAATGTCAGAGAGGAAAATTCATTGCGTCCACGTTACGCTGGCTGGTGATAATGTTAATCAGGGCAGAGGAATTTTCTAATACGATTGGTTTATATGATACGCGGTAATATATCAGGCGATATTGTTCTTCGATAAAAATTCAATGTTCGTCAAATGACCGGTTTGAAAATTTCATTGAAATCGTACACGTTCGTCGTTATTTCTTTCGTTCGTCTAACTGTATGTAAATTCTTGTCGTTATCCGATCGATCGATTTGTCGATTTATGTTGGTAGAAGAATTTACATAAAGTTAAACGAACGAAAGGAATAACAGCGAATGTAGGATATTAAATGACGTTCTGAAATCTTTTCGACTTTCGTGCCCTGTGTTGTAATAAATTTGCATTCGATCGGTTAGGCGAATTCCGCTGTCTTCCTCGGTTCTTCGCGTTTATATCTCTTCGAATATCTTCCTCGTTTTGCGAATACAAAAATTCGATACAGATATCGAGTACCGAAACCGGATTATTTAAAAGCCATTTGCATTTAGAATAATATTTATCGAAACGTGATATACATTTTGGGTCGTACGAGATCGAGAAGAAGAGCGGCGTTAAAATATCGATTACTGTTTCAATTAGAAGAAAAACACGCAACGCAGGAAAGATAACGAAAGAGAAAATACCTGCTTGTTCTCAAACCAATAACAACTCTGACGAACAGCACCTTAACTCGAGCCACAACTTACAGGAAATAGATCGATTCCCTCGTCTCGGCGTTTATCTTCTACTTAGGATGTTCTCGAAGTGAAATCCTAGTTAAACATGGCTACCATCGAAAGCAATCTGTCATATCGTTCTCTCACGCACAGTCCAAACAAACCCCGGAGCTGATTCTTCGACGGTTCCGCTGTCTTGTCGCACGGTTCTCGCTCTTTCAACCAATATTTATCCCCCGTCCGTCATCGCATTGTTACATCTTTGTGTTTGTGGTTCGTAGAAACACGGACGAAAGCAAACGAAAAGTTAGAGGAACAGAGTAAACCTGTGCGAAAATCGTTCACCGAGATGTAACCGCGGGCGGACAATCGGACAAACGAATAGCGAAAAAGAGAGACAAACTAGGAATACAAAACAAAAAACGAAAAAAAAAACAAAAAAGAAAAAACACGTAAGTGAAGGAAAAGAGGAATGAACTAAGAAACAAGAAATGTGTATAGTCTCAAATGGAAAAAGAAGAGGAGGAGGGAGGCGAGAAAAAGGAGAGAAGCAGTCACGAACACTGTCGAGATACGCTTAGAAAAGGCTTGAAAGAATAAGACGGAGACGAAGGCAGAGCGACAGAAAGTTGGCAAGTGAGATAATGGCGAAGTTATGGCTGCAACTCGAACCTCCATCCTTGTATACTATCTTGGTATACGACAACGCTAACGATGCTTTAAGCCGTAGCTACTACGGCTTGTCAGTTTTACGTTTCGACAACCTTACACCGTCTGAATTTTCTTCGTTCGCTGTTCATATCCAAAGGTGCTTCCCTCGCCTGTGACGGAGAACTTGACGCTCCGACGAAGAAAGACGTGGACACTGGAGATACTTAATCTCGCCATTTCCCGAGATTCTTTCGTGGATCGTACACGAAACGGATATAGGAATGGCTACGTGGAAACAAAAGCTTTTGGCACGTACGTTGGCGAATGCTCGATGTTGCTAACAAAATAGTACAGTGACGAGTAAATAGAAGAAAAAGTTTCAAGAATCTTCGTTAGTTTGCTCAGAGTAGTAGATTTTTCATTTAACGAAATACGTCTCCGCACACTTTCGTCGAGAAACGTCTATGAAAAATAGATTAATTATCATCCGCATGGTTTCTTGCACGAAATCATTGTTCGTAGACGACGGTGTGATATATCGATCGGCTGTCGAGAGAATGCAAGAAACGACAGTCCTTGCTCCAATTTATAACGATTGGATAGATAGGTCAACGATTTCCGGGCTAAAGTGCAAGTGGAACGGGAATAATGGACTGGAAGCGTTGCTTTATTTGATTAGCTGCTCGTGCCGCTTACGCGTCGTTGGCTCCCGTCCTCGCTGAATCGTCCATTTTACGTTTCGGAAGAAGCCAACGCGCGCGAGGTCCTCCGAAAACTTACATGGTCGTCCTGTCACGCGCTTGTCGCATTTTCGGGACATTCATACGTATTTACATACAGTCGCTTTCAGTTAAACTGCGAGCATCAACTCGACGTTGATTAAGCTATGAAATAGTTACGACGATGATTGAAATCGCGATTCAACTGCTTCGCCAACCTACACGATCTTTCGACTCGTCTCTAACTCGATACTTTTTATTTTTTCTTGATTCGAATGATTTCTTACGAAGTACGGTACTACGTATTTTTTCATATACCTTCCATTTCGATCTCTTTGGTGCAACGTTAGATTCTTGTTGCCAAATATTACTCTACGTTTTCTATATTCCGTCTTATTGCTCGTATATCCTGTGATAATAAGAACCGAGAAGATAAAAGTCTAAAGTGTCAGATATCCCTTAGCACCGAGTCAATCTCTACTGACAAAGACGAAATACCACAGTGACCCAAGACGTTGCTGCGTCAATCGGAACAGCTACTTGATTTATACTCCAGCCATATCACGAAGACTACATCTTGCCCGATCAGATACCCGAAGAAAGAATCGTAAAACTGCATTTCACGGTTGACGCCGGGCTCGATGGTCCGCTATCAAACCGCGATATTAAGTTTTGACCGACCCTTCAAGGGAGAAACGTTCATAGAGTTTACACTGAGCGCCGGCGAAAATTTCCCGCGGGAAATGGAACGAAGTAGGAAATATCGGCGTTTCCATATGCGCGCCACGTACGATGGCGTGCACGTACACGCGAAAAGCCAGCTAATTCACGTGCTGAAGTATAATGTACGTAGGTTTGATCGTGCGTTCTGCCGGAAGTTGGCCGATCATCGATGCAATCCATTAACAAGTTATTGCCCAATGATCGCGTATGTAATTACCAGTATGGCATAATTAAACGACGAAAACAACAAAGCAACCTCTACGAGGATAACACGAGAGATGTTATCCGCGCCAGTTGAATTAACCATTTAATCGTCTCGATTGGTTCAATGAATTTATGAATTTATTAGCGTCGAGGATTCTCGAATCGGAAAGTTTTTAATCAGTGTCCCTTCGCCCAATAATTTACCAATCGACAGCGTTAGCGAGGGGTTAGGTCGAGTTTCAAATTGCAGGTCACGCTAAACTTTGAAAATTTTATAATTTCGTGCTCGAACAGAATGCTCGGTTAATCTGTACTTTGTAACGTTTACACGTGCGCCTTTGTACTTGTTTTCTTACCACGCTTATTTTATAAGCTGCGTTTCAAGGCAGATAATAATCATTAAAGGCTTTAACAATTTCCTAAACGTTCCTGACGCCAGACCTCGCTTCCCGCGCGTGTTTTGATACTTACGAACGATTGCATCGTCGAAATCATCCACCTGTAACCACCCAGGGTTCCCGACTGCTAAGAATCCACAACTATCCGTCAGAATCGAACCGCATAATAGCTAAACAACGTATTTAAACCGCGTATCGACTATGCAAACTTGGCTGATCACGTTGGACCGGTTACCTGGAGCAACGATCGAGTTATCGTGATTTGCATCGGGTCGATAAACAGCGGAACAATTTCGTAGCGTGGCAAGGATCGTTCTCCATCGTTCGTGGAAAGTATCGCCGGGAAACATTGAGCCGGCCGTTCTGTCGCCGGCTGAAAGTTGCTGTCATTTCGGGACCCGTGGCAACGTCTAGCTGGTTATCAACGTGTTAAACTAGGTAATTCTGCGCGAGGCATAAACTTAATGCCGTAGTCCCCCGACTCCGGTTCTCTCTCCTTCGGCGCACCCATAACCGAGCTATGACTGGTTATGCACCAGTGTACGTACGTGTATCTCCATACGGTTGCCACAATCGGAGCGAACAGGCTGGATAATCGCGCGTGCTCGCTCGCGTAACTTCTCGTGGGAAATTGTCGAGAGGCGAGCGTATCGCGCGGATACGAAATCTCGTTTGTGTTGTTGGGCAAAGTGGTAGAGCGCGCGCGAGCGCGTGCATCTCACAGGGCGAACGTTGGTAGAGTAAAGGAACATTTGTGGGAAAAAAAAACGACGATGTAATCGTATGCAATGAGTCGACGAAGAACTATTTTTGTTGATTTTGCAATTTTCATGCCACTTAATGATCAGAGGACAGTATCTTAACATTAGCCTTACCAGGTCCGGTCAAATGGCCGGTTTGAAAGATGAATTTAAAATTCGTACGTTCGTTGTTATCTCTCTCGTTCGTCCAACTATGTGTAAATTCGTATATCGATAAAAATTGAGAAATTTTTAATTTCAACGATTTTAATTAAATTTTCAAACCGGTCATTTGACCGGGCCTGGTAAAGTTAATGTTAGTTAACAATTGGGAAATACAAACCTTTCAGAAATAGCTGATAGATCCACATAGTTGATATTTTTGAAACGTTCAGGGAACTGACAAAACTGTGTGTACGTACGTTTAATACCAAAGTGAAATGACAGAAGAGAAATTGGTAATATATAATTGATCGACGATATATTACGATTTAAAACTGTTCTTCTGTAAAACACGAAAGATGTGATTTATTACTCTCTCGTCCTGTGATCTATAAATAGAAAAGAAAAAGAAAAGTTGTAAATAATATGATAGCGGGAAGAATAGCGGAAAACTTATATGAACTGGTGGAAAGAAACGGATATTTCGCACGGTGGCTGGCGGCTTGTAAATTCGTGGAAGAGAATTATTGCGGTTGACGATATTTTTACGAAGGTCTGGAGCTGCAAGGCGGCGACACATAGTTCACAAGGGCGATAAAGTTTCAATTGCAAAAACGGCAAGTCGTTCGCGATGTTGAAACGTCAACTCGAGAAAAAGCTTATGAATATTTAACAAACAGCTTGGAGCACGAAGTTATCCCGCGTACTTTTCGACGTCCCGTGGCTCTCAGGCCCTGTTGAATCTTTTAATTATTCTCGCCTAACTTCTACGAGCAATTGACCAGTTTGCGGCTGGTCGAAACTTTTTGCGAGAATAAGAATGAAGCCCGTTAGAGCGCGGGAACGTGGTCCTTAACCTGAAAATTCTATCATTGTCGTCGGTTTTCCCGCGCGGCGAGAGAAGAATTCTATAATTTCAAGAAATACTTCTTCCTCCCTTTTGTTTCCACTGAATGCGCAACTTGAGTTTAGAATTTTAATGAAATTTCATTTCTCCCGTAATAACGTAACTGGTATTGTTTTGAGTTTGCGTTAATTGTTAGCGAAAATTGCTCTTTCGATTCATTGGCCCATTAATTAATAAAATAAATAATCGTGAAATTTTTATATAACGCTGGCTAACGATAAAAGATATCTCGTTTCCGTAATTAATTAACTCTTTTCGTTTCAGGTAATCGAGTTCGTTTTATAATTACTACAACGAAGTTACACGTATCAGGGGACAGAATGCACGTGAACAACGTAAGTGAATCTAAAACCGGAATACCCGTCATGAACTCGTAGCATTCGCTATTACAGTGATATACAATACTCTTAAAACAGTCTACGTTTCGTTACGTGACACGGAGCATAAAGTAGATCATTCGTCTGTATTTCGAAATGCTCGTAACTCCGTTGTGTTTCAGCTTGATAATAAAGCTGAAAGGTAACACACGCGAGCTTTATCCTATCCTATACGCGTTGCGACGAAACGTAGTTCATTCCGAATACAGAGGCAGCGATAGAATATTCACGGTAATATTAGCGATAAGCGCGCAAAGATTTTTACCTGGCATATTAATTGTCAAACCGCGTTGTAATATTAATCTTCATCCTCAAAAAGCCACTCTTATCGCACCGTATCTTCTCTGTCATTTCTTTATCGCCGATCACCGCTTCTACCGCAAAGATTCCAATTTCTATCGTCGTTACGTCCACGTTGTGACGCGTAAGCGCTACGATAAACGCGTCCATGTACTTTGAGATACTTCTCGCAGCTCTGGTATATAACGAGAATTCCGATCGAGAGAAAATCATTCGGAACGTTTCGTGAATCGATCGCGCACGTTTATGGGGTGTCCGAAAAGTCCTCCCATGAGAGACGATATCTTCCGATACTCGGTAATTCACGGACAGAGCAAGAACCCGGTTCCAATTCCCGTTAATTCTCCGCACGGCGATGAAACCGGCGCACGATCGTGCGGACCGCGTTTGATCAGGTATCCGGGCGTTGTTTTTCCACGCGGGAGATTTCCCCGTGTATCGAGTTGGATTGCTCTCCGTTGGAATTCCCTTGGGCGGCTTCTGCCGCCGTGAAAAACACCGTGGAGGAAAAACGGCCAGAGTTTGCGAGCAACTTGATACCAACCACCGTGTTGGAAAAACTAATTCCACCGATACGGCGCGTGGAATTTTGCGACGAAACGAAACCGATCGCGCGACGATATCGAAAACAGAAGCGCTCGCCGATGCTCGAGGTAGTCGAGATGTTTCATTGTCCAGGGAAAAAGCAGAGGAGTGGAATCTCAGACTCCTTGGGAGTTCGCTTGTTTTACCTGCGAATTAATAATGCGAGCCGTTGTCGGTTGTATGGCCAAGGTAAACCTGACTCTCGCCTTTATTGAAAACGAAACTTATCGAGGGCGACCGAACTTCCGGCCTGTTTACCTCGCCTTCTACCATCGCCGTGGAACTGTCGAGTGGATTTTGTGACGATGCTTCGCGAAACTTTGCCACCGGGATTGCCGACTTTAATTTCTCGTTGGAAACCTGATAATTGAAATTTAGAAGGTGAAGGGTGGCGAGGTGGTGGCAAGGCCTCGAGAATCATAAACGTGTTTCGTACCTTTAAGAAGTAACGGAGTTGCGTCGATGCTTGAGAGCGTGCTTTTTCGCATATTCGCGCGCGATCTTCGTCATAGTCTTTCGTATCGATTGTATCGAGATACGAGTATAGCGAAACTTCGTTTATATGTTTTTAGAAATTCGTTTAGAAATTTTAGTTTCTAGCGGACGACTAAGCGAACTGTTGCGATCGAATCCTCGTATCAACTATTGGTATATAAATGAAGAGACACAAGTGGTTGCATGATTTATATTTCCATCTTACTTGAGATTAATATACCGATATAACTGGTTCGGTATCATATATAGAAATGCTGGATCGCCATTAGCAGCGTTCTATATTAGGTAGCTTTGAAGGTAAACAGGATCGATCCAATATAAGCGGCGGCGTATGCTCAGCAGACTGAACAAACATATCTAGAATCGATTAAACATACTTAATGCTTCGGATTCAAAGACGTGGTAATGATAACGTATGTTAATACGTGTACTCGGCTACCTTGATCGTATTTCCACGAAGACTAGCTATTTAACAAATGTATTTAATTACTTATCAAAGTCTAGAACTATGTATGTGCCTGACGAGATATAATCAGACACCGCTGTACTAAATTATATTCAGTAACTCGGCAAAAACAACGCAATAACAATTCGCATTCTTTCGACGTTCAGAATCTATTTTTGATCGAAATTTACACCGCAATGTTACAAGTCACCCCATAAATCAGCCCCCCCCCCTCCAACAGGTATGTTGCATCATCACTCTCTGTAATAGAACCCTTTGCTAAGCGATAGTTGAGCTATTAGTTGGGCAAACTACGGGTTCTGATCGCGTAATTACTTCTTACGGTACCTGCAAAAACATGACCAATCGCCCAATAACCATATCGCGTCGATTATACAAAAATAATCCGCCAATTTATTTCGCCTCAGAAAGGAGTTCAACACTGGGACACGAGAGATATTAAAATCTTCACTGGCGATACTCGTACAAACATCGTCGAAGAAACGCGAAGACTAGTTTTCTGAATCAAACATTCCTTCCTATTCGAACCTATTCGAACAATTCAAACGTCATCGAAAACTTTCACTGGGAGAGTTTCTCGTATGCTTCTAAGCTTTAGTCAAGACCTGTTCGAAAAAGAAAAAAAAGAACGCGCGAAATTCAGGTGCACACGAGTATCGAGGACGCTAAGAAGTATTCGCTAGGCGTTTCAGCGCGAACAGAGAGCGTAACCGTAAGCGAGGACCGCCGTTCTAACCGAACTTTCCAACAGATCAAACATCTGTCGCCAGGTCGATGCCAGCGGAATTCATTTATCCTTCTCTGGCTTGGCCAGCGAATAATTATATTCAGCAGGGATCGGTTTTAAGAGGCGCATGCCTCTCTCTCTCTCTCCTTCTCTCCTTTTATTTCTCCTTTCTCTGCCTTTGTCGCCGACCCGCGAAATCAAAACTTTCTGACCTAATAAGGTATTCGTGGTGTGGCACGGTATTTGTTCTTCGAGGTTCCCGCCGGTACGGCGGCTTATGCAAATCCGTGAAAACGGCCAGAGACCTGCGAGGCGTCAAAGAGAAACGGAGATCACTAGAAGAGAAGTGTAGCATCTTGTAAGGATCGGAAGTTTGCTGTATTAATTGCTCTTGACGGGAATGAACGTCGGCGATCGTAGTTTGATACGATCGTTGTTGTTGATCGAAATATAATCGCGGTTGTGAAAGCAATGGATAACCATGAAAAAGAAAATAAATCGCACGATGATATATCAGAGAATGGAATTTTCATTTCGTTTGTAATTTCAGTTTAGTTAATTCGCGTAGGATTGAATTGATACTGTGATCGTGAAAATAAATTGCACGAGTTTGTTCGATAACTTTCTCCTTACTGTTTCTTATTCTATATAGTTTCCACAATCTTACGAAGTTCGAAGAAGTTGTGGTATTCTTACGTGTCACCGTGATAAAATTGTTCTCCTCGGATTATAGAAATTCTCGTTGTGCCTCCGGTTCGTGTTGTCGCCCTCTTTAACGTATCTGTTGTTACGATACAAGTTCTACAGATTATTTCTCTGCTCGTTTCTTTCTATCTCGCCTTTTGACCCATTTTAAGGCAAACGTGTCTCGTATAATCGAAGAAGAATCTGCATAATAATTTAATGTTTTTGTTTTAATCTTAATAATTTTCTGTTTTAATCTTTCATCGCTCTTTTTCAATTTGAAACGGTTACTTGGTCTCGCCACTGCGCCCAGCGGGGGAGATAAATTTTGTCAGAGCACAAAGAGGAAAAGATGTCCATCGATGATATTTTCTAGGAGTTATGCAAATCAGGAAGTAGGATCAACGGATGAGAAACGAAAGCAGTAAAAGTGTTATAGAGATGTTATATTGCCGTGAGATAGGAAAGCACTCGTGCTTAATTGCGCACACGCGACACCGACGTTATGATAATAACGACGATAAGAATGCGCAAGTTCTGTGACCTAATGAGATATTCATTTGGTTGGAAATTATGCCCCGTTTGCACATACAAGCGACCCGCGAAATATCTGCCTGTTCCGGGAATGAATTTCAAATGTAAACTTGAAAACAAAAGAAAGTTCATTGAAAAACATAGAATCTATTGATACGGTGAAACAGAAAAAAAAAATTACAAATTACACACGTTGAAAATTAAACGCATTTACGTTGAATGGCTAAACATACGATACAATAGGTGAAATTCTGCTATATTCCGGCATTCACTTCGTATCAAAAAGTACTTAATTACCGTGTAATTATTAAATTTTCCGAATAATACAGGCTGCAACTATTATTCTATGGTTGGTAAAATAAATTGTTAGAATTAACAAGCTCGCGAATTTATATATAAAAGAAAGGTATACCACTCGTATAAGAACTTGCACGCAATTCTCGTTCTATTTCGTAATCCTTACTGTACAAACACGGTTTTGCTATGAGCAATGGCTACGCTACAAGATATATAAATTATGTTTTAGCAGTAATCGTATCGCTTTGACGAAACAAACCCTCGTTTCCCATTAACTTTAATAATGTTGGCGATCAAAAAAGAAAAAGAAAGAAATTCTATCCATTCATTTAGATTGTATACACTAGTGAAACTCGGACGGATAAATTAGACTTTAATACGACATAAAATCATTATGCGTCGCAAGCATGCTATCCATTTATCGTTCTCGGATCATTTTCCACCACGTAATCGTGACTAATCTTTATGAAACACGCGGTAAAGGAAAAAAAAAAAAACGGGGCAAATGCGTGACACGAGTCAACCCCTACGAGAAAACAGAAAGAAAGTATTATTTAATTATATTGTATTTAATTTAATTATATGATACACGGTGTAACGAACGAATTACAACGTAGCGTAAAGGATAAAGATCCAAAATAACAATAATCATTTTAAATATTTGTTTGGAAGGAGGTCAGTGTTTGAGCAAACATTAATTTTTATTTATATGGAAGCCAGTTGGCGATAAATTTTGAGGAAATTTCTCAAAAACAGAAACGATTAAAAAGTATTGATGTTTGATCGCTCTGATTACGAATAATCGTTATGAATGATTTCAATTTTTTTTTTTTTTTTTTTTTGATTACCGCTAGCAATTATCGAAGATGCGAATTTTATTTTGGTCACCGATAACCATCGTCGACGAGAAAAATTTTGTCCGATTGTATTTGGCCATCGTCGATTGTTATTAACATTACTGATAATTGGTATTCATTGGGACGATATAAAAAAAGCTTAATTATAAGACGTATATCATATTTTATTAAACAAAAAAAGAAATCAAAACAGTAGGGAAATATATGAAACGAAGAATAGAATAAAACTCACTGTTGTACAATATTTCTATTAACATTTGTATTAATGCTCCGCTTCCATGTCTTATATCCTATTCTTTCGTTTCGTACATTCTCATACCGTATGTTTTTTGCTTTTGAAAAATATGTACGTTCATAATGAAAGTTTTAAAGTTTAATTTGTAAGTTTTAAAAGAAACTAAAATATAGAACCTGATGAAAAAAAAAAGGAGAAATTTTTGGGAATTTGTAAATTGAGAAATATGGTTATGTGCGAATACTTTTTGACGCCGCTGTATTTCCAGAAATGCGATATACAGGGAAGTTAAATTAATCAGCAATGAATGTAAAACAGTCGGATCGATTGCGTTTCAGCAAGAACAATTCTTCCACGTGTTTCGTATCGTAACGAGGGGAACGTTCGCGACCTGATAAGATATTCCTGTCGGTATACGGTATTTGACGCTTTCGTGGACTTATGCAAATCCACGGAAACCGGGACGTCACGTCGGTCAGAGAAGGCAGAGGGGGAAAAAAAGAAGAGGAAGAGAAACGAGAAGATGAAAAGACGAACGACACGCGCGGCCACAAAAGGCCGCATGATAATTTCAAGTTGGTGTACGAGTTACACACGCGTGTAAATATTTTATCGCGCAGATGTCGTCTGATATTGTGAAATATTCCGTAGCCACGTATGATTTCGAGAAGGCCAAACGGTATATACCGTTTTTCATATTTAATTTTCCGGCCTACTTTGGAACAAATGAAAACGACCTGCAATTTCAGGATACACGCGTAAAATCGCGATGATAATCTTGGACTTTAGTAGGCAGGCCTTTTTTGTGAATTAAAAAAACATCAACTTTTCATCGCGTTGTTTTGACAAGAAAAAATAGAACGGAGCAGTAAAACGACCTGAATCTTCTCAACGTTGATTAAATTTTTTATTTCCGTGTCTCGGTTTAAATTTCTATTTTTGTGCCACTCGGTATTTAAACAAGCTACGAAACGCGTGTAAATTCAGGAATAACGATGATCTCGAAATCGTTCGAGAAACGTGTATTTTGTTGACTATAAAACCTTGGTAAAAACATGAATCGTTTATTAACGTTGTTGCGTTAAAAAAAAAAAAAAGAAAAAATGTTAAAACGATTCGACGATCGTAAAACATAAAAATCTTGCTGAATCGGTAAATTATTCTTGGATAAACGGATGTTAAGCAACAAGAGGCAGTAGTAATATCCCGAATGGATCGGACGAAACATCTCGGCAGTCGTTTCGAGACGCGAATGTAATCCGCAAGATTCAAGTACCTACAAGTTTAAGAACGAATGGGGACGCGTAATAACGAAAGTGGCGATAAAATGCGAAACGATATCGGTGAATCGGTGAATCGGCGGAAGAGAGACCCGGTTGATTTACAAGAAGGATTATTAAGTCAGCACGTAAGCTCCTTGAGTTAGCACATAATCCGTCCGATGGATATAGTCAGTTTACAAGGCGCAATATCTCGATTTTAGTACTACAGAGCTTGAACTGGTTGGTGGCTGAGTCGGGAATAACAATCCGAGAATAGATAGGCAGTGGATATATGGATTATACGGAGAGAATTATACGACTTGGGCCGTAACGTCTTCGAATTTAATGCAGAAGCGACGAGGCCTGCCATAGCCGCCAGCCATTCCCCATGAAACCCGATCGATGTTTAATTTCCTACGATCGTCCTTGTCGGAATAAAAGCTTTGCTCGTTGCCTCTCCGCTTAATTCACTGCCGAGTGGTTCGGTTATATCGCCGTTGAATTTCTTACACAACCGATCTCCTTTCGTCCATCCTTCTCCGTTTAATTCCCGCGACACGATCAAAACGTTTTAACTTGGAATTTTATATTCTGCGCGTTTATACTTGGAAATTAACCCTTTGTGGCCCAATGACATTTTGTTCCGAACTGATTTATACTCGGCGAACGCGGTGGCTCGCGAAAGTAACTTTTACGTCCAATAATTTTATTACGTTCGTTTCCCGTTAAATCAATTTGTTTATTGCAAGCGAAAATCCTGCGATAGAATGGAATATCGAGTCTACGTAGGACCGTAAAAAGTATTTATCTGGAAATTTTTGCAATCTGAACGTAAAAATACATTTTTCACTACGAATAAAGAGAAAATATTCGAATAAAATTCTCTCGTGAATTATAAATTCGTCGACTAACAATTTTTACAAAATTGCTCGTCTACGTTTCATCTAAAAATTCCATAGTCGAATTAGTTTCTAACATATTGAAAAGCCCGAAGGGTAGAGGTGAGGGGAGTTCTGAAGCTGAAACGCAGCAACGTTTCGAGCACAGAAACGAGCCAGGTTGTCAAAGTGCGATACTCGACCCGTGCGAGTAAACAAGACGCGTACCTCGTATCCTCGGGACTGCTTCGCGACATTCAACAGCTAATTACTCGGCTTCTCGTCAAACCGAATTCCAAATTTGCCATGATATCAGCACGGAAATTAGAGAAACTCGCGAGATTCGCCCCTGGACATTCGTTTGATTCGATCGCACCTCGCAAACCTATTCCTCCCCCCACCCCTCCGTCCCCACTTCACCTCGTTAATTAGCGACGATACCGAGAGAGAAGGATTTGGAGAATTTTTTGTAGTTCGCTTTGTCTCTTCCTTATACGCATCGTGGATGGAAGTGCATGCAATCCTTGAACGGAAATGCATCCTTGATCGGAAATGCATCCGTGATCGTTGGAAAATAGAATTTATGATCGATCACGTGGAAGCCGAAGCAGCACTTACGTGCTTGTACGATTGCCATTTTAACTTGTCGATTATGAAAAATTACACGAAACGAGGTCAATCCGGAAACCGCTAAAAAGCAAATACGCGAGTTGAATAGGTAGCGATCTGTGAGCGAGTAACGCGACTGCATCAACATACGATATTATCGTAGCGTTTGGTGGTACACCGTGTGAATATGCAATCTATTTCGCGGCATTTATATAGAAATGTTGTGTGAAATTTAATTAAACGTAAACATCAGTTTGTTGAAGTAATAGATGAGAAAATGTTGATCTTGTGGTGTACCTGTGGAGCAGGAAGAACGTGAAACGCGTGTGAAACTTACATAAGCGATATTTATATCGTCGTAAAGTAACGCGTTGGAATAATTTATCAAGATGAATAATAAAAATCGCAATATCCAGTTACCACAGAGCAGTCGAAAATCCCGCAACTCGGCTAAAATACACGACCAGAAGCTTCTACTTCCGTCGTAAAACAATCGTGCTACGTTTCTCATTTTCCCTAGACCGCGAAACATTGCCACGGGATCACGTACGGTAACATACGGTGTATACCTTCGACAAAATATCCGAACGTTCAGCGGCGAGCAAATAGCGTCTGTGTCAAAGCCGATCATTTCGTGGCGTGCGTCACGCGAGATGAATATATCTCGTTCGGACACAAACAGCGTAAAAACCGATATCTAATAAACAAAAAGAGCAATTGAAGCGACGGCGAAATGAAAGTACGAAAATATCTATATATCTAAAAAAAGAAAAAAAAATAAAACGTAAAGGGAAACAAAAATAAAAAATAAAGGGAAACAAAAATAAACCGAACGACAACGACGACAACAATAACAACAAAATCGTTCGATGTATATAAAAATCACGCTCAAATTTGGAACTATCAAATTGTTATCTGGTCGGTACTCCATGACGATAGCGTGCAAAACCGAACAGCGAAAAAGCGTGGAAAATTCGGCGAGATGAATGTTGAGAATGAAAGGGAGACGGGGTGCGAGTGTCGAAAGCCGAGGCGCGCACTGGTTCGAACATCGGAACGGTATAGTCGGTGAAAAACTCATCGTTTACACGTTTCCAGGAACGTGGAGAGGCGATCGGTATGCGCGACAGCATCCAAGAGGCGTCGTCGTGCATATAAAACGCTCCTCTCTCGCATTATACCTGTTTGTTCGTTTCCACGCTCTCTGTCTCCGTTTTCGTTCTCTTCGTTTCTCTCGCCGCTCCTCTGTGTGTCGCGGCTTGCGTTCGCGTGCAGCGGTTGCACATTCCGTTCACGACGCGGCCCCTCTTACTCCCGTGATAGAATTACCTGCACCAACCGCAATAACAACGTTGCTGCTTAGTCGGTATTACTTATGTCAGGTCGGCGAGTTACGAACGCGTCGGAGGCGTTCTAACAAACTCCGCGACTTCTATCGTATTTTCCTTCTCATCCACGTGCCACGTATAGTTTGCATCTTGACGTCGGGACGCGTTTCTTTTTTCTTTTCTTTCTTCTTTTTTCTACCGACGAGGCAGTTCGGCGCGTACGTATCGGCGAATTATCTAGGGCACCGTAGCGGACTTGGTGCGAGAGAAACGGAGGGAAGAAAATAGCTGGCGTGGTTTGCGAGATATTAGGATATACGCTCCGTTAATACGTTTGCTTCTCTCTCGCAAAGAACGCGATAATTGAGTTGTTGAGAAGCCACATGGATCAACCGCGTAAGTAGAAAAGTAGAGAAATCGATGACGTTGCGAGTGCAGCGTGGTTTTACGTATATCGGAGAATTTATTTTCCAACGAGAACCGATACGACCGTGGCAGAAAAACAGAAATAGGTCGTAACCAGCGTCGAGTATCCGAAATCTAAAACCCGTTCCCATAAAGTCGAAACAACCAGAACACGCGTTTCCTTATCTCCGGAACCTCAACGTCGAAATACACCGAGACGCTCTACGAAAAGTTTTTCTCCCGTTCAATCCGGCAAAGTACATACATACGAGGAGACAGAAAAGTAGAGCGTCTTCGGGGGCCGAAAGTTCGCCGAGTCCTTTCGCATAAAAATCGCGCAGCTACGTACGAAGATACGTGGCCGTATCGCGATGCATCACCCACGCAGACAAGTTGCCTTTCTGGCTGGCAATAGATGGGCTCGGAAGTTTCCCGTGGAAAATCGTGTCTCCCCGTTGAAAGTCACAGGATGGAAACAGCTGTACGCTTCTCGTCGTCTTCTCTGGCGAGAAACGGTCGTTAAGACGAAACCATCGACCGATAAGCAGACCGAAATACCGTTACGTTCACGGTAATATCTGTTGATGTGCACGCATCATGGTATCTCGGGCTTGTTATTAGCCGTACCTGTGAGATTAGGTCGGTTTGTGCCCGAGATACGCCGGCATGGCTGCCGCTCGATCGTTAGGAACGGAGAGAACGGAGACAGGAAGATTACGCGCCAACTATAATTGCAGTTACGTCGCCGGAATTATACATTACCAAAATGATTGCTAGCTAACGGTTACTCTCCCGAGTCTGCTAGACGGATATTAATCATTTCGACGAGACATTAATTACTCCCGTGTTCCAGCGCGCGTCTTATTCCATTGTTCGTTCGTTCGTTCGTTCGTTCGTTCGTTCGTTCGATTAAATATATCCTTTACGCGGATTCGCCACGTTTCGTTTCGTCGCGATCTACGATTGCAGAAGGCAGGGACGAACGCGTGAAATTGGAAACGCATCGCTCCTCGTTATACGTGATACAGAGCTTGAAATACACAGACTTTACGGGGCAAGCACGAATCATCGTTATCGGCGATGTTTCATCAGAGAGATAAATATAATATTCGCTGTATAAAATAATATACGCCGATATAGAGATATATACAAAGCTTCGCGTCGATTCGCTTTTTCGACGTAGAAAAATACCATCGAGCCAAGTTTATCGACGATTCGCTCGCTCTTTCGAGAACACAGTAGTAAGAGTCCAGCGTAGAATCGCGAAAGTTGCTGAGGACGAACGTAACAGCGAATCGATACTCCATGTTGTAACAGAATTCCCTGCTCCGGGCGCACGAAGCTTCATGGGTCAAACTCCATTGTTCTCGGGAGAAGTGCGTAAAGCTCGTTAAAGCAGCGTCAACGAAATCTGCACACGTAGCCAGCACTGTCTCATAACTCGCGTATTGTCGCTTCGGCTCCTCCGTGAAGCGACTGAACGTAGGTGTAACAAGGTTGACCGGTCGCGTATCTCGTTTGCGTATGGCGCATAGAAAAGCCAAATCCTGAGTACCCGGTTGGCGATGCGTCGACATACACGAGAATCGCATCCAACCGGCAGCGCCGGCTGAGGGTCCAAAGCACTCTAAAAAATCCAATTTCCCGTGACGCCGTGGTCGCGCGCTGCAACAGGTTCCGTTCCATTCCGTGCTCGAGCAAGTTCACAGGCGGCATTGTTTCAACGCACAGCGCAGGGGATTGCTTTGAGAGGAGCAGAAAGCACCCCTTTCCCGGTTGGCGTCGCCGTATTACCAACGTTGCCACACGCTGTCCTTGTCTTCTGTTACTCTTCACAGGCCAACGATTTCGTCCATCCCGAAAAAGAGATTAATTCTAGTTGGAGTGAGCGCTGTCGTTGAAAAAAGGAACAAGGAAGAAGGCCCGAATTTTCCCGATAATCGACGTATGCTCGCGCTAGGATGGTTCCTTTCTCTCTGTCGTAGCGATCGCGTCGACTACGTTTCGTTCGTCGCGGTCGTCTCTGGCCATCGAACGAGAATGAAATATCGCCTGTTGGCTGCAGCCTTCGTCGCGTTAACGAGTAGCCGCGGGGGAGAACTTTGGAGATCGTCGAGGTGCTTTTTTTATTTTTTCATTTATTTTACTCTGTGCGTTTTACAATTTGTCCAACGGGACATTTGGTAAATTTGTATAACTTTGTCGCAACGTAACGCGTGGATGGTTAGCCCCAACGGGATACCATCGTCCAGATTGTCTATTTTATTTCTTTAGCGAGGTCAATGGGATGGTTTTTTCTTAGTCTTCTTCCTGTACGAGTTTCGCTCGTTTCAGCAGCCAGCTGGTTTGATCGTCGACGCGCGAAAGGGAAACGCGAGTAAATTTCTAAACTGAGCTGTAAAACGCGAAGCTAATTGCAAGAGAAAATAGATAAACGCGTATGATATGCAAAACCAGCGAGGAAGCGAACTGGTCGGTCTAACCTTGGGGAACGAGGACGGATAAAAAATTTGCATCGTCGTTCGCACGAAGGTCTAAAAGTGGTCGTTCTTTAACATACTCCTTTGTAGCTTTGGTAGTCGAACGTAAACTGGTCAAAAGTCGCATAAACTGCATCGGTTGAAACGTACAGTAAAGAGTGTCGAAGGTTACAATTTTCTAAGAATTTCTAATTATAATGACTTCGAGACATCTCTGAATTTTAACTAACGTTGCAACGTCCCTCGATCGAACGAGCCACCGAACAAAAGCTAAGCGAATACCTGTAAATCTTGCGACGACATTCTCGATACAGCTCGATTGGCTAATCTGCATTAAATAAACCGAGTAGGAAGAAGTAATTGGTTCGTTTTACTCCGAAAGGGTTGGTTAGGAAGTTGAAGAGAGCTCGACGTATAAGGGATCGATAAGCGATTTTCTGCGTTTGATACGATAATTCATTTGCCTGCCGAATCCTGGCGGAGGCTGTCGTCCAGATATCGTCGTCTCTGGCGGGCGCAGCCCCTTTATTATGGTAATTTCATTCAGGTTCCTGACGTTGATATCCACAATCCGTTCTCGATTCGTATTGAAATAAGCTCCGATCTGTTTTGCGAGTGGAAAAAGAGAAGACGAAGGTGCAACGACATCCGTCGACATTACGGCCCCTTAGACTTTCTGCTTTCGCCACGACCACGACCACGACCACGATCACGACCACGACCAAGCCGATGCCGCGTCGAGGAAACGCGATTGTCGCGGAACGACATGCTTGAAAACGTCTACGAGGAATCGATTTTCAAACTGTCGTGGCCACTGATACGACAATGGACCCGAGTCAATTCGTATCGCGTAAATACGGAAATACGTTTCGAACCACTGTCACGGACAAAAATTTGAATTTTTATTTCAATCGAACAGATCCCTGCTTTACGCCTGGTAGCAGAGACATCGAACGTTAAATGAATCGATAAGAAATATTTTACGATTCAAGGAAATCTCGTCAAATTGCGAGAGATTCGTTTTCGCGGTGAAATAAACGAAACGTTCGACCGTAGGAGAATCCGTGGGTAGACGAGCAATTCGTATATCCAATTATTCGTTATAATTTCCATTCAAAATTCATATGATTTCATTATAACGGGAAGAAACGACCACAAACGATAGTGAAGGCAACATCACTATCGCTTGTGAATTGTGGTGAAACCGGTGCGTCACGCGTGACCTAGAAAGCGTGTCGTTTAAGCGAGGAAATATATTATATAAAGAGGTGTGGGGAGGACGAAAGTTAATTGCATTTTGGCCCGAAAAGTCCGAGCGAGCGTACGAACGTGCTAATTCTCCATGTTAAAAGCACGACGAACGTGCGATACGGGTCGACGTGCCGCTGATAAATGTGTTTGTTCGTCCCCGGCTAACCCAGAAAACGTACCGATGAACAAGCAGATATCAATTAAAACAAGAAGAAAACCACCGTCCAGATTGGTGAAACGTAGTACGTCCTGTTTTCTCTTTGATAATCTCAATTTCTAATGGAGATTCGGCGTTAATCGTTTAAAACTGAAAAATACACTGGACTACGCGCTGTATGTTTGTGTGTAAAAGGCTAGAACTTTTTCGATCTAAGTTTTATACCGATGCCACTCTGGTAGGAAAGTTCAGTGAGTTTGAGGATCCATTGATGGCGAAGTTTACTCTTTTTTGTTCATACTACGTGTAAACATAGTAGCTTGTGATCACAGCATGGATGAATGAACGCTGATGGATTAATTGATCGATCGATTCGTACGTGGATAGAGGAAAATCTGCGACATAAAAGACAGCACGGTTCACCAAACTAATGTTTCGAATCAGAATTTTTGGTACCTCGAGACCAATGAATAAAGCTATTTAATTGTCAGATCACAATTAGCTGAAATATTTCAACTAATTAACGAACATTCGATTGTGATCCGCGAATAGATCCCTCAATAATCATTTGTCCATCTCTGCGTATTACGCGCGTCCTGTACATATTTGCACGCTCAAATTTTCCGTTAATGATCGCGGTTAATCAACGCTATTGACACGAATCAGCGCCGTGCACAAGGAACAGCAGTCGCGTTTCCGTCAGCTATTATCCGCTGAACAACGAAAAATGAAGATAAGACGCCAGGAAAACAAAGAACACGATAGCTGTGCTCGTTAATGCAAGCTTTCTTGGACAACAAAATTTATTCCAGTCTCTATTCCTGTTTTATCTCTTCTTCGCTCGTCATTAGACACGGAAAATAAATAAGCAACAAATATATAATTCATTTCATAGACCGGTATTATCCTTTGGTGTTTTCGTTTCAGCTTCTAGCGTTATCCTGCTTTTACCTGACAATGCTCGCCACTTTCCCTATTCGCCACTCCCTTACGTTGCGAAATGTCATTAGCGCAACCGGCCAGTTCCTTTTATACTTTAAATTTAACGAAGGACCTGTCCGACTGTAATTGAACGTCGTTTACTTGCGTTATCCTTTCACAATTTCGCCAGAGTTTCGTACTTTATTTTTATTCCATTATTATAGAAACGTTTAATCCTGGTCGAACCTTCCTTAAACCTCGCTACGAATACAATAGAATAGAAAGCAAGTACTATTTTAGAAAATTAAATAACCATTTAATTAAAGACACGAGCGCCTTAACTCTTCGAGATTTCGAGCGGTCATTATTTTATGATCCGGACAGCACATGTGCCTTGTCCGGGGAAGTTGGAATTTTCTACCTCCCAAGTTGCAGACTTTACAACGCGGACCTTCGCCAAGAGGCGACATGGCACTCTAAGTGCGCGATGGACCCGCTCTAAGGAGAGATTAATCAGCAATACCAGATGAGATACGCCCACGAGGTTCATCAGTTACAAGATTGGAAGGAATAGATCCCCACCTCACGGACACCATGAGGAAAAGGACAGCCTTGGACGGCAGTTAGGATAGAGCCCACGCGCTCCAAGAAAAGTCGTCGTCAAACAGTCTTCGCTCAGTCTTCCAATAGTTTTAGCTACACACGGTCTTCAAATAATCCTTTACACAGTCAGTTCACACGCTCGGTTCACAATCAGGCTACACGCAGTCCACGCACAGTCTTAACACAGTGTTCAAACAGTTCATTGCACAGTTATATTCTTTGTGGTTATACTAAAATAGTGCGAATAAATCGACTAAATATTACATTACCGTGAATCTTTAATCTACCTCCACCTTGAGCGTCAATAGCGTTCACGGTTGGCGATATCAACCGATCAGTTGCAATCTAACTGGTCGCCACCTAGTTGAGAATTCGCAACACTAACGTTATTTTATAATGGATCAAAAGTTCAAATATCGTATGAAACTTAGGGGACAAAAAGAAAATACTTCGACCGATGTTATACGCGTATGTGAGATTATTTAATTAATAAGGAAACTTGGGAGTATAAAGTCAGCGAATGTACATGAGACGCGATAGCGATTTCTGGATGAATAACGTAGCGAGTTTCACACCAGAGACGATACTTTGTCATTCCATTTAAATTATGGACGATTTTATGCGATAGCTAATCCGTCGTTAGTGAATGCAATAAATTATTGAAGATTCCTCCGGTACGTAAAGGAACAGGCTGCAGCCGTTTAAGTTGCGCGTAATTTTAAATATTGAAAATTAACTCCGGCTTATATAGCGAGACGCACCTGCCGCTGTTATAATTAACTTATCTCGGTCGACGTACGCCGATACGAGCTTAAAAGCTGTTTCGCGTTAAGCCGATGGGAACTTACCGCAGGAATCTTAGAGCGACATGATTCTTAAAACAATAGCAGCGATCGCGCCACGAGTGAATCATCGGAATACAAAATCCACTACCGCAATGTTTTGTCAAATTTCCTAATTTTCAGAAATAGGAGACGAACGTCGCAAAAGTTGCAAATATCCTTCTCTCGCGAAAGATCCCTCGTTCCTTGTGTTCTACTGTGCGTTAGTTTCTATCATTTTTCAATTTAACGCCAGCCTTTCTTCCCACGAAATAACGAGATATTTTTTACATTTCACGTTTCTCCCACTTTCGTTTAAACCGCTCGATGTTAATGTCAAGATTGGAAAAACATGGCATAATGGCCAATGAACATTTCCGTGATTCAAATACAACGTTCGTTAAAGATCGTGTTTTTGCAAAGAATTCTAGTATTTTAACGTAATCAGGGCGCTAATGAAATATCAGAGAGGTACTGAACCTTCTTCTCTCTAATTTCCGCGTAAATCAGAAGCGTCGGTTTAATACGAAACCAGTACGTCTCAACGAAGCTACAACAAAATATCGAGGGTGCCATACACTGGCCAAACCCCTACGCGAATTCGTTAGCTGGAAATATGGCTGGCTGCACCCTTCGCTCGAAAGTTACGAACCTCCTCCCCGAGGGCGGGCGAGGTAGCGTTTCTATTTACATCGCACTTGTCTTGCTTAAGTAGCTGTTGCCTGTGAACACAAACACGAGAGCTTCGTACTCTAGAGGTTCGTATAAACTTTATTAAGATTACCGAAACAGCTTACTATATGGAATCGACGCGGTGAAAGTCGTCTAATAGTTTATTGTCGTAGCGCGAGAACGTCGTTTATGCGAAAACAAACGACAAACAGAGTTAATTAGACGGTAATTATGCGTGCGTGTTGGTGGATTTGCTTTTCAACTGGAGCGGCAAGCTCTGAAGCTGGTACTGCTAACTATACGAATTTTATAAATTACCGTAGAAAAAAAGGAAAAAATAATATATGTATACGTAGAGCGTTTAAAACTGAAATTTCGTGACAAATTAATGCACGTAGAAATCCTTCTCGAATACGCTATGTGCTTTGGACAGAAGATTTTCAAGCGTCACTTAAAACTGCAATTATCGTGATTGTGTGCGTAATGTATACACACATATATATATGTATGTGTGTATACATTATACGCGCAAAGTGTTCAAATATCTCCTTTAATGTATCGTGTGAATTAGTGCGACGTATAATGTTGCTATTTTACCAACGACTCGTAACTTTCGATGAAATTGGACCATTTCGAAAATCGATTCTAACAAACGACTTTGAATGCACGGGAATCATCGATTCTGTGCCAGCTAAATGAGATTGACTCGTCGATTTAGGGTGAATCGAGTGGAATTGAATTAGCAACGTCGAATAAAGATCTCATCGCACGTGGTTTAATCGTGAAAGTATTTAGCCGAATATCTAATCGGAGGATGAATTAATTAAACGGCGTAACGTTTCGTATGGAATTTTAGGATCGGAACGTCGAAGGTGTTAATCAATAAATCGCGACGGTGCGAGTAAACAGGTGCGCGAAACGGCGCGATGAAATCGGACATTCGAATCGAAAATCGCATTGGCTCGTTCCTGCACAGCAAAATACGAAACAAGTACGCGTCGCTTTTAAATGAATATTTCACGGTTTGTTCTTTCCCGGATGGATGTGCCGTCTCTGTATAACACGAACGGATACACGCGCTACCTTTGAGCATTTTCACGCGGCTCTGAACATATTATTTTCATCTATAATTTACCAAACTGCCGATGCTGCGCGTCAATCACGAGGCGTCATCTCCGCCAGCACTTCCCCATGGACAGCGCTGCAATTATAAAACCGAAACGCGATGTCGAACAAAAAAAAAAAAAGAGAGAGAGAGAGAGGAAAAAATGAATCCTCTTCGCGATGGCGAGAAATATAAAATGATTTTTAACACGTAAAATCGCGCAATGAATTTCGATGCGTATCGACAGGGAACATCGAATTTTCCGAACACCTCTTGCAACAGGAGGCCGTCACAATACCGTGTTGATTTCCAGCTTCGCGAAGCAACAAACGCGCACAGACCGCCCTTCCACAAAGATCGTACATTCGTAGATTCGATCGACAGCACCGCGAAACCGCTATTACGGTCAACGCGTCCGTAACGACGACCGACGTCCGTGCTCGGTGGCAAAGCCACGCGAAGTTAATTTACTGCGTAGCTACCGGCATCATCGGCGAGGTACGTTCGATTTCGACGAGCCGCCTTATTCACCAAGCAAACGGCAGGTTGCGTATTTGTTCACGTGCGTTCACGTGTTCGCGGTACGAGGTAACGATAATGCCTGACGCGTAAACACAGGCAATGGTTATAGGGGTTTCGAGCCTGTGTACGTATTCACAAAAGACGCGTATTCCTAACCTTCGAGACGCTACCGGGGCGGTACAAGTTTTAATTATGCCGGGGTGTAGTCTGGCTGGCGTATCCTCTCGTTGCCATTTCAGACTGCATCTGGCGGCGCGATGATAACATTCAGCCGCTCCGGGTTTCTCCTCGTGCCACCTCCGCCTCATTCAAACGGCGCGCGAGGGGGATTAAAAAAAAAGGAGAGAGAGAAAAAAGGATGAAGAAAGAAAGAGAAAGAAAGGGCGAGGGGAGAGAGATAGAGAGGGAAAGAGAGAAAAAAAGGAACGAGTGCCAGGGCCACGAGGACCGGGTAGGGGCGAAGAGAGGGAAAGGGCGAAAAGTCCGGACGAGGGTTAGAGGAACGAACGGAGGAAAGAAAAAGCCGGTCTCATTAGGAGAGACCAGACTGCAAGAGCGCCGAGGTGCGCTTCGTTCAAATGGGATCCAACGACGCCGGTAATGGCGTACGTCGAGATTTTTGAGGTCTCGTCCTTTCTGCAAGGACGCTCGGGGTCTTCCTATCCCTGTTCGTCTCTTTTCGATCCTAACCTCTTCGTCTTTATCCGCGCCGTTATTTCCCGATCCTCCTTTCTTGTTGGACGACTTTCGTCGATATCGGCAGTCGATGTAAATTTATGAGAGGCAGAGACGAACGAAGAAAAAGATTTAATCCGATCGATCGTAAAAACGTAGCCGACCTCGTTGCCACCCTTTGACGCTTCCGCTGTCGCTATATAGAGGTTAGGTTGGCGGTGACGATGATTGAATAAAAGAAGATTCGGTTTGCAAATAACGGCTGAATACTCTTTTTAACCGGATGAATTGTCGTCCTTGAAAAGAGACACGGATCGTGGAAGAAATTATAAAGTTGAAAGTTCGGTCGCTGGTTTATTCTTCTCTTCTCGCGCTTCGGTTATACTCGTTTCGTAACGAGACTTCGCCATGATTTCTCGTACAATTTCCGTTGTAAAATTGATACCCCCGCTACCCGTGGAAATTTATGCGATGGGTGCTGCCTACTCGCAGGGAAATCCGCGGGAAAAGCCGTGATCCAATCAACCGCGAAGTAATCCCCTTTGATCCCTTTTGACGCCCGCCGATGGAAATGAGACTGACGTGGTTTTATCGAATTCTCGAGGAAATCGTCGGGCGACCGGGTTTCCTTTTCTCTTTCGCCTAGGAAAAGTTTATCGTAACCTCCGGCCTGGATTAACGCTTAGATACTGATACTTCCTTCACGCCAGGCATCCACGGAAATTACTTTCTCGTTGGAAAAATTGCGTTTCGGTATCTATGGGTTCTATTTTTGACCTAGTGACGCGTGAGTGGTAATCCGAGCGTTTAATACACTGGAAGATGATGTTGGAAAAGAAAAAAAAAAAGAAAAAGAAAGAAAAGAGTTCTTGGCCGGGCAAAAACTTTCCTATCGTGTACGATTTGTTGCAATTTAAACGTTCCATCGTTCGTCAGCGGTAAGATCGAAATATTTACTTAGACGGCCGACGATCGTTCGTTCACCCTTACTATATCAATTATAATTCTTTGACAACTCACGCGAACGACGGATCAACTTGACGGCTTGATTTTACCTTGCTGCCTTACCTCACCGCCCTCGACTTAACACGTTATCGTAACGCTAACACGCGGTAATCGAACACTCGAGCGACAGACGGAATATCAAAGGATACGAAAGAGAATAAAGGGTATGGAAACATTGGGAACAAAGCGAGTTAAAAGTCAAGAGAGTGAGAGATGAAAGAGGAAACGGAAGAAAAACAGGAAACGCGCGATAAGGTGGTAGGTGGAACGACTGGCTGCACTTGCCTCGCTGGCATTCATACATCCATTTTCCTCTATTTCACAAGGGCTTTTGAAGAGTACTCCGTGGCCGGTCGCGAAACAGTTTGTAATGGTAATTTAATTCGCAGCTTCCTCTGGGAGGATTTACGAAGAGTCGTGAGCCCGAACTACCACCGATAGTTGGTCGAAAAACGAAAACACCTGGTTGGAAATGGAGAAACAGGCGGAAGGGAGATTAAAAACACGGAGAGATCGCGGCAGACGAGAAGAGACGAGAATGGAGGCGGATCGGTCGCTTCTGGCGGTGATTTAATTAACATTCGTTGGCACATGTGTTTCGGACTGTTGAACTCTCTGGACCCGGAAGCGGATTTTCAGCGATATTTTCGAGAACGATTCATTTTACGTGTCCGCCTCGTCTCGCCGTAGCTACTAATTAATATAACGTTTTCCTCGTGGCTGATTGTTAGTCGCGCGGCCATTGAGCCGGTAATTTGTGATAGCTTCGCGCGACTACAAAGGTATAAATATTCGTTTGCTTGCTTCGCTCTTGCATCGCGCGGATGTAGCTCGTGAGCCGTCACGTGAGATGTCATCGCGAGATAGCAGATACACGACCCTCTAATAAATTACAGTTGTTTTTCCTTGAAAATCGTTTTCGATCCATAGTCTACCGATAATTAAACTCGCGAACAGAGATTGATCGCCGTCCGATCGATGATTTGAAAAATAATTCAGAGTGGTTGACATCTAAAAAAAGAAAAAAAGAATGCAGGATTTCATATTGTCAGAACATGGTATAATTTACTAGGGGAGTAGATTCCACGGTTCTCTTCTTTTTTCGATAATTCGATAAAAGCAATTAGAAATTATTATTAGACCGGTATTGTTAAAAGGATAGGTTTGGAATACTATTCGTGGATTTATAGAAAGGAATCGGAAGAGCAGCGCGATAACGTTCGGATGAAGGGAGGAAAGGGGAGAAACGGGACTTAAACGAGGACAAAACGAAGGAATGAGGAGTCGAGGTTGTAAAGCGACGGAGACCGCGTGCAACCGCGGCGCACGGAGCAATTTAAAGAGGATTCCTCTTGGACTAAAGTGGCCACAGCACATCGATACAGTCGCTGAATCCAATATCTCGCAGCGGTTACCAAGAAACTCGTGCTCTAGATCACTGTTCTTCCAGATCCCTACCTTCGAGCGTGTGGTCTTCCCTTGCTGGACTCATAATCGATCGTTGCTGCAATTTCACGTGATCAATCGAATAATAATATCTGAAACTGGTGTATCAATTTTCTTTCGATTCGAACGCGATACCATTTCATCGAATTATTTTCTTCCGATGGAAAATAAATTTCCTTATCGCGGGTGTATTCGTTCTTGGAAATTTCAGAATATCCCGAATACGCGTGTGATGTTTAAAATTTGGGAAAGAATGACTAAAATCACGGGGACTGATGTAACGATACTTTGGCTGAATCTTTCAAATGCTTTGAAGTGAAAGATTTCTAAACTACCGCGTTCCTTATAAATTATCTTACGAATTCGCTATCGAGCGAACGATTCAATTTATTGTGTCTCGAGTTAGCGTACGATTATTATTATAAAATACAGCCCGATATCGTCGAATTTATATTCGATGGACAGCGCGCAACAGATGTAGTCAAATGTCTGTGCGAGAAACGTACACGAATATGAAAAGCCACATCGCTGGTTCGACCTCGAAACTTTTTATAATCCCGTAAGGCTCTCGTAATTTCGGGCATGCAAATAATTCTGTAGCACGGCCGCAAACGCAAAACCCGTACTCCGACGATGATAAAACAAGTCCGGTTACTTTGCACTTTTCTTACGGAAAGAGCTACGAGATCAAACGAACTGTACTTCCTCAAAGTATCGCATTAATTACACCAACTTCTGAAAGCGTTGCTGCTTCTATCCTTGGAAAAAATGATACGAATACGCCTGGCGAACGCTTTTCGGCCCGTCTACGATGCTTTCGAGGAAATATTTCATCGAGCCAACGCTCGAAACGAATAGAATAAATAAAGGAGCGATAGCAGAGTATTTGATGAAGAAAAAAAAAAAGAAAAAGAATTATTCTTCGTGAGATATTCTTTTATCGCGGAATATTATTATTGAGAATCGATTTTAATATTTCGCCGATGTTAGACGTAATTTCATTCCTATGGATTATAAATATTATGATATCACGGAGTGGAATATCGTAGGATAATTCCTACGTGTACTCGCTGTATTAAAGTAGAACTTGCATTAAAGGCTCTTCCACTGTTTCCAACATATCGCCATGTGTAACAAAGGCACGTATTCAAACGCGATTCGCTCCAAATACGAAAACTAATCCGTCGCTTGCAGAATTTAGGTTTCAATCGCAACTGGATTCCATTGATCTACGCTAGTCGAATATACTACGCTGCAAACAAAAACCGTATGGACGGTTCAACGAGCGAAAAAAATTCAGGGGGAAAAAGAGGAAATCTTGGAACAAATAGGACTTCGTTATGCGGCGCAATGGAAAAGATTCTCGGTTTGTCGCAGCCGATATTGAGTCGGTGTTCGGACTATAGACACGGTCGAAAGGTTTTGGCGTTGGCAGCAGCATTAGGAAGGCGTGGTTGGTGCGAGGGTGGCTTTCTGGCCAACCGATGGATGCGGCACCTCCTGCGAGAACATGGCTTGATGCAGTTTTAACTACCTACGCCGACATCGTCATAGGGATCCAATATTCTCCACGATTTCGCCATCGCTGTCCTGCACGTGTCACTTTTTGGCCGGTATCGATGGAATTTTAATGAACCATCCTAAGACGTTCACTTCTTGCTGATCGTGAATTAATCCGCTCAGGTAAAAGCGATGCGCTTGGCTGTCGGTTAAGCGATCCGTGGATTTCCACGGATAAAATTTCTTCGACGTATTTCAGCGTTTAATGAATCACGGAGGTCGGACTCGTGAATCGACGTGTAAGCTTCGGACGATTAAAGGTGTATACAAGGTTCGTTTGAACTTTCAACGCGTTTCATCAGCCACGTGGAAGCGTTTAAATATTCGTTCGATCCTCCAAGTATTTCTCATCAATTCTGAGGCGCTACGTCTCCTGTTCTTTCTTTAAATCTGTTCTTCTCGCTTCGATGTATCGGATCAGGAATCGATGTTGCATTCGGTAGTAGGTTGATAGTTTTCAAATATTAGATAGTCCCGAAAGTTTCTTTCCTTTTGTAAGGAAATAATAGATGCACAATTTTTTTTCCTTTTATATTATTTAATTGAATCGTGTACGATCCATTTTTGTGCTATTTCTATTGTTACGATCATACGCGATTCGATAAGAATAATAAAAAAACAGAGAACGTGGTGCATCCGTTATTTCCCTACAAGACGAAAGAAACTTTTCAGACAACTTAATATTTCATGATATTTGGTATAATTCTCTATCTTCCGTGTTCCACGCTACTTACGATTAAACGTTGTAGGAGTATAAGGTGAAGTATAAAGAGATAGTAGAGAATTAAGAACGAAGCTTTCGTCGTGTCGCGATTTATGATAGGCCGGTATTAGAAGAATTAGGCCGAAGTTAGAAAGTATTAAAACGAGCATCGTGATCGCTCTTGACTAGAGCGGTTCGCATGAAATTCGACTGCGTTTTAAGCAGCTAGCAAGCAGGCATTAACTTAGCTCCATCTGATTATCAACAACGAGGTTGAGGCGCGTTTTCGGAAAATCCGCCAGCTAATCCAAAGCGTTTCCGCGGATTACGAATGTCTTACACAACTCTCGACTATACAGCTCCTCTCCCTTTGAAGCCGAAGGGAACGTGTTCTCTGTTCTTCGATGATTCCGAGCCGTGTAACTGCAAGCGCAGTTTCGAACTCCGGCATTCTCTTGCGAGTTTGTGCATCTCCGCGGGGAAGTTTCGAATTAATGTCCAACTGTTCCCTTGGAAACCGGTATTCTTCCCGATTTCGCGAGCGAAAGCCGTTTTCACCAGCTTGAGAGATGGACGGCTCGAAACCCGTGCTAAACTAACTTCGAAATTTATGGAAAAGCACGAGAGATTGTTTATCGAGTTTCGATTCTGTCTGTGGACGTGGCTCGTTAAAAGTAATTTCGCGCAAAAAGCACATTGAAACAAATTTGATCTCTAGTCTACGCTGCTTTCTACTACGCCGTCTTATTTTATGGAGTTGTGGAATGGTGGAAATTTTGCGACGAACGTATGGACGTTTAAAGCCTCGCGAAGGTTTACGATATTCGATTAATTTATGTCGAACTTATATCCCGAATCCTAAACGCAAGTTTCGATCATTTCGAAATTGTTGGAGTTTCGACTCCGATTTAATACGCGCCTGAATTAATAACGAGACAGGACGGTTCGGTTGAAGATTTTTGCGTAGCAATTACTCGTCTTTACCTTTGTATATTTTGCACTTCAGAAATAGAAACGCTAGCGACAGTTAGAAGGAATAAACTGTAAGACGATTTCATACGTTTTGTCCTGTTATACAGTATTTCCACGCCGGTATTCTAATGCGTTGAGTCGCGTTGGATCGTACGTTTGCACCTTAAACCATCTAAACGTCACTTTCCTAATATCCTAAATGCTTGAAAGTGAAAAAGCTTTCAACGTTCTGCACTCGTGCGATTTTCCTTGCCCTTTTATCGCTTCTCAGTTTCTAAAATATCTCCTGTTTCGTTTCAACAAGTTTCCTCTCCGCTGCTGTTACGCGCAAGGTGTAACGACGTACAATCGATATATAATATCAAAAAATATATTATTCGGATATTTACTAATTAATACGGAGAGGCCAATTTTTTCATTTAGAAATTTCATCGATAAATCAACGGTCTTGCTTTAAAGTCGCAAACGAAACCGTTAAGTTCTACGTTCTACAAATTCTACACCGATTAAAATCCCAAATGAAATGAAAGTTTTTGAGAAACTTCCCTTCAACTTCCCTTCGATCGTCTCGTTAAATTAAATCCAACGTATCCTCCCCGGAGAATCTTCTCGACGCGAGAATCGCGACGAAACTGCGAAATTTCGTAGCCTAAAATTGTTCACACCTCGAAGGGGACTGTCGTCGTATAATTCATCGCCAAGAGAGAAGAAAGAAGAAGAAAACGAAAGAGGGAAAGGGTCACTTCTGTCTTATTCGTGCGCGTTACTTCGGCTACGTTCATCTTTCGTTCGACAGCGCGCCATTTTCTTCTTGTTTTCACCATTTTCTCCTCGTTGTCCTCGTTCAATGATTTTTTCATTTCCTGGCCACGGAGATACTCGAGCCAAGCACACTCGACAAACCCCTTTTTCCGGTATAAGAGCCATCCATTAAAACCAAAGAATATCGAGGGGAAAAAATCGCAGTCAGATTACCTCCTCGCTGGTTTCTCTCCATTGACTTTCGCCTCGAGTGGTTTCTTCGGGAATCGAAGTATCGCGGTGACCGCCTGTACCTCTTGTGCTTTACACCGATACTTGCTTCTATAATTGATTACAGGGATTGTCGTATAATCCACTGAAATCATGGAAAATACCGAAGAATTGTTAGCAGCGTTGAAGATTAATGGCACTTGGCCGCAGCTCTTACGTTCTTATACAGCACGCTTGCGTTATTAAGACGCCAAGTATCCTTGATGTCGGCTGGTTCATGTAAAATAAGGCAAAGATTAATTCCGATACTCTTGGCGAGTTATTTGTAGAAAAACGAAAATATTGGAAAATGTCGTAGAGCAACGGCGAATCTTAAAATATCCTCTGTAGAAAAAGCTTTCAGCGAGAAATTCAATTATAATGTTCAAACATTTTAATAAAAATCGTACATTCGTATTCGTTGTCTGATTCATCGTTTTCGATACTCTTTCCGGTAAGAAAGAAATTGTAAAGTTATAAGAGCAGAAATATCGCGAAAAGAATTTTCTCTCCTATCCTTCGTTCTCCGATTAATTTTAACTTACATCTCGTGACTCTGTTGCACATAAAAGCAGCAATATCGGGAAACATCTTTTTTCCCGTTTTGTATTCTTTGTTCGTGCGATTAGTTTTATCTTGTTCATGGCGGTTCTTGTACAGGAAGCGATGGTGTAAAGATTAGCCGCGCTTGCCTTGGACTTCAATCAGCGAACACGCCAATATCCGATGCAAATACGGGGCTATTGTTTTTACAGAATCCATTCACTGTCTTTGTATTAGCAGCCGTGGCAATTTATCAGCGGCGTAATATAACCTGCGAGCTTTTGTTATTCTATGGTGAAAGAGAAGCCTCATTTCCCGCAACAAATTCTTTATTAAAAAAGTTTGGGAACAAACGTACGAGCGGACAATTTCCCCTCGTCAGAAAGGTAATACACCATGGATTCATGGATGGCGTCGCGTCGCAACTCTTGATTATACCTGTCTTTTGTGCGTACTTTAATGTTTATGCACGTTGTATACCGACTAATTTTACTCTGTCCAATTTTACGTTCCCAGCCACGCTATTAGGAACACGTCGAGTCGAAAATGAAATAGCTTCTGTCATTTGAGTAAATATCACGATGAAACATGTTCGCGAAAGAGTAGAACAGAGTTTGTTCTTTAAAACGTATGTGAAATAGACAGGCGCGCTGTACGAACGTGCGTGTATCTTTATTATTAATTAATTTCGACGGTGTCAACAAAATTCCACTTCCACTATACGTCTTCCTTTTTACGTTTCTCGTATTTTATTTTTTCTCCGTGTTGTCTTTCGCCATGTACTCTTTTTCGCGTATTTCGCGTATACCTCTCGCTTGTTATTCTTTAAAAATCATTTCTCACGATAGTATTTCGTATCGACGATGTTTAATTTTTGAAATTTCATTTCCATAAATTATTTTTAATAAAACGCGCGTCAGATGCTAGGCATTTCACGTTTTATAGTTATCGAACGAAACATTGAATCGAAATTCTCTTTGTTTCGGTAACGTACGTGTTTTGACTTGTTGCCTGTCGATGGTATAAACAAGCTTTAAATAATTAATTCGTGAAATTCGCCGGGTTACAAAATATAATATTGGAATCATAATTTTCACGGCATTAATCGAGATTTTCGTCGAAATTTTCCAAAATTCCATTACCGATAAAGCATGCAAATATCAAGCTACAGCTCGGTGTAACAGGTAATTACGCACAATACGTGTATTGCTTGAGCAAATGTTATTCTTCTGTCTAGGGAGTTTAATTTATAGCGGATGTTCATTCACGATTCGTTGTTGGAAAACGAAAGCTCGATAAATAGGATTCTACATCAATTAGGCGGATGCAAATTTTGCATTCGAAATACATATTGACAAATACGAGCGTTTCTCGTTAACTGTTTCCTTCTGAAGGAAAATAACGCCCGTGTGTAAGCATTTTGTCAGTCAAACAACTATTTTTCACTTTGATTTGCCAAAATTTCGTATGCTCGTAAGCGCCTCTGCGCGCGTAGAATAACGCGTCGTACAAACGAGCGAAATTCTATGGTCGTTATAAATTAAATAAATTTGAAGAGTTAGAAAAGGAAACGAATAAAGAAGGAATAAGAAAGAATCAAAAGATAGAAAAGAATAATAAAGGAGATAGACAAATTGGCAATTGGATAAATTAAAAAAAGAAAGGAACGAGGATATATAAAAACGCAAACGAAAGATCTGGAAATTGTATCTCGTCATTATTTCGAGGACTATCTGGCTTTCGTTTGGTTAAACAGAGATTAATCTAGCGCCAAGTCTAACGCAGTTCTGGCTAATGTCCAATTGAGTTTATTGGCTTAACCGAAAGCTCGAGCAGATTTTAGTTAGATTTACCTTAAGCTTGAACGAGAATCGTGTTGGATCTATTAATTGTGAATTAGAATACGAGTTTATGTAAACATGGAATTTGCTCGACGCGGTATTCCAGCTACAATTAACGAGGATTTTTTGCAACTCTCGAACAGAGGTTTCGGATTTGCTTCGGCAGAAATTTTGTAACAATGTTGAATTACGGACGATGTTGAAATTTACACGGTTGACATCCGACACGTTTGTGTAATTTAAATATTCTTCGCAGAAAAATACTTCAACGAAACAAAGTGTTCGGAGAACGCTTTGATTCGCAGAATCGTACTCGTGGCACAACCGTACTTTTTCCCACCCAAAAGAGGAGAAAATACGCGGCTATTGAAAATCGAACCGAACGCGAGGCTAACGTCGAGTTTCGACCCGCTTAAAGAAACATCGTGGAGGAACTGACGCGGTTATTACGAGAAAACACAGGCTTTCCAACAGCGCAAAATGATGCTACAACGGGCGTCATCAGCTCCAATTGCGTGCAATTTCGTATCCCTAGCTGTTGTTGCGTGGGCTTAACGATAATGTTTAGGGTTGTGTTTACATCTTTGACTCCGGCATCGTGCTCTCGCGGACAGTCGTAATTTCATATTCGAGCCGAGATCGCGTTCGCAGATAAATGCCTGCAATGACCATGCCTGTATATCGCGAGTTGGACGTCTCAATTTTGTCCTACAGTATCTACGTGATAAGTATCCGGTGAAATGTACTGTTCGCGTGTCTTCGTCGTATGCGAGCAATGTCGAAAAAGTCGGCCAGTTGCCTCTCATCCGACGATACGGTTCGTCTGCGATAAATATCTATCAACGTCCTATATACATTTGTCTCGTTGCAGTGACAATGAAATTTCTCTAAATGTTTCATACAACACGCGTCATACATATTCGTCGAGTGTTTCTACAGGCGTTCGAATACTTTCGTCGGTATATTGCAACGAGATATTAAAAAGTTGTACGTCTATAGAAATCTCTCTCTGTCTAAATAATTGTACAATTTCTCTCATTTCCCAATTTCTTTTTACTCTCCGATTCGTTCGATCTTTCCCGTTTCTCCATTATATCGTCGCACGCATTGAGAGACACACGACGAGTCTGTCGATTGGTATCGACGAAATAACCCGTCTACGCTTATCGATGCAAAATTCGCTGGTTTGTGAACGCCTCGTTTAACAAAACCTCCGTTGTTGCTACGAGAGAGAGAAAGAGAGAGAGACCGGGTATATTTTCTTCGATCAATTTCGGTGCACCCTCGCGAAACTGCATCACCGTTTCGTCCCCACTCCCCCATTTAAAGTGTTCCATTTACGCGCAACGGGGAAAACAAGGGGAGCAAATATTAGAGTAAATTGAAAATTCTGTCGGCGTCCGGACGACAGGGGGACGAGAGAGAGAGAGAGAGAGGCTCTTTTCGTCCGGGATCGTTAATAATCAGCAACAGAAAGCCCGAAGACTCCGTTCCCCTGTTTAATTGTTACAGTTTAACGAACCGTGCGACCGGTTGCTTTTGCAACAGAAATACTGTCGGCTTGTAGCGTCGCTGCCAGCGAGGCTACAACAACGTAGAAACCGGCGAAACTTGGCGAATAAGTGGAAGGAAGCGCAGCTACGAGAGAGAACTGTTACGAACCGATCCATTGTAAGGTGACAAGAGATCCGCGATAACTGCCGCTCAACAATCATCTTTGCGGCGAGGTACGTCTGCTCGATCGGTCGACTTTCGAACGTGTCAAACGTATCTCTTACCCCATTATCGAACGTTCGACGCACCTTTTGCGAGTTTCGTTGTTATTACTCGGCGCGCGTTCAACGTTGCATCTTCTCTTGTAAATTTTAGTTTCCGAGAATATTAAATTAAATTAAATTATTAATATTAAATTAGATATTAAATTAAATAATCTCGTGGCTAATATTCTATCAACGTTCCAACGTAGATCATGTCCAGTAGGAATTACAATTTTGCCTATATTCGTTAATTACAAATCGTCGTACGATCCGCAAAGGAAGTGGAATTTAACAGAATTGCTCGACGATTTCGCGCCGTTTGAACGCCGTTTAAAAAATTCGATCGATCTTACCGGAGAAACCAACAAATTTAGAAATATTCCACTTTCAATACCAATCGCCTAACTGGCAGTTTGTTCTTGCTCCAAAAAAAAAAGAAAAAAAAGTTTCAAGGCTGATGTACATCGATCCAAACTAAATTTCCATTTACAGCAGTTCGCGGACGGTGTTCTTACCTCCGTCGAACGAAGTCGGCGTAGATCTAATTAAACAAACTACGAACTCGCATTGCCGAACGAATTCGGATTCTCCACCCCTGTTTTCTCTTATTTCGCGGTCGATCCACCCGACGGTATTAAATTTCGCTGGAATACACGGAGATACGCAACCTTTGTTCCAATTTCGCTTCTCTATCGATCGTCCTATAAAAATATGAATTGGCATAAATATCCGCGGTCAAGCAACGAACAAGTATAAGGTAGGAAATGCAAAGATCGCGACCGTGTCGTGTCCAACGAGGAGAAACGCGATAGTTATTTAACGCGAAATCCATTTTGCGTAACTCGATTCCGACGCCATCATCGGCTGAGCAAAACCGATTTGCCAAGTTTCGCGAAGGGTAGAGAAGCTTCGTGCCGTGCTTGAGACGAGCTTCTCCTCCTGCGTTCGCGAACTACCTGGAAAAAGGGGTGAATCGAGGCTGACGATGCCCTCGGACCGGACGAACGACGATGAGTTGATTTACCGTCGTGTAAACCAACCTTAATCGCCGTCAAGATTTGTGGCCATTTCACCAAAATTACTGCTTCGAGCAACTCCATCGACTACCACATTCACACGACAGACCTTCCAAACGATCCAAGTTTTTCCCCCTGTATCATTTCTTTCGCCGCTTTTCCGCTATCGTTATTGATCGTACGTTGCGTCAGAGATTGATATTTTTTCGAGATGAGAGGATCGATGGATTAATTTTTATTCGTCATGGCGAAATTTCATTGGCACTTGTAACGAGATCGAACTATGATCCACGATTATGTTTGGAAGAAATGTGAAAATGTGTAATATACGTAGAAGCTGGAGGACATTTAGCGCGCGTACGTACGAAAAATGTTCGTAAATCGCTATGTATCGATTATATGCTTTAAATGCAAAGATTAATTTATTTCTGTGTGATTATCGTATCACGCTGGCATTTTTCGTAGTAACGACAATTTCCCAATTGTTTTCAATTAAAATCGTTTTTTAATTCGAAACTGACATTCTCGCCGATCTTTTAATAAAAGTGTAGGTAATCACCAATTGCAAAGCGTTTCGTTTAAAACCTTCGTTCGGAACGGGACGTGAAATTAATTATTTTACTTGTCGTTTTCGGATCTATCGCGCGATATCAACGTTAAAACTCGTCGGCCGTGTAAAACAACGGCGTGTAAGAGGAACAGAGAGATTTCCGTCGAGTTACAGGAATTTATTAAAATCACTGTGATCGAGATACCGGCGCTATTACGCCTCCCGTGGCACGCTCGAATTTCAATTTTTTATTATTCATGAACAAAAATCGAGGTGTTTCGCGCGATTAATTATAGAAAAAAAAAGAAAAAAGATCACGTGATCCCTCATACGACCCGTCGGACGCAATGTATTTACATCGGATTTCGCGTTTATCGCGTTTCGTCGCTGCGACAGGCTAACGAGGATGGGCAATTAAAATTAAAAATCAATAAAATGGTGGCGCGCGCGACTGTTCACGTTGGTTATTTCGTCGACGCGACGAAACGGGTGAATCGAGGAAATATTTATCAATTTTTGTCGATAGAGAACACTCGATTGTTCTTTTACGGTCGCGTTAATCCGTATGATTATACACGATACTCGTCGCTGTTCGATAATGACTAATTATTTGCATACACGCGGTGATGTAATGCAGTTTCTGACTCTGTTCCTCCCCCCCCCCCTGTGTAGAGAATAATTTATGCGGTTAATGCTCGAGGTACGATTTACAAGGCGATGATAATTATGGTTGGATCCGTGCGATCGTGGGCCCGCCAAAAATTTATACACGACGGTTTTGCTTTAATATCGTGTAACGTACGCGTAATTAACTTGCGAACGGGCATCAAATGTTTATTTATTTATTAACTTAACTGACGGTAAAATATATTAATAAATAAATATCATGCATATAAAATAATCTGTAAAATGCGAATTACATGGCGGATATTTATCTAACGAATATAAAGAATAAGACAGCGTTTACTATAAAGTCACGTTCGATTAAATTGAAAAAACGATGTTCGTCGAAGTACTTTCAAAATATTCCGATTGTATCGTCGAACCACTTATACGATCCACTTATACCTTCAAAATATAATTTTTCTCTCGTCTTTCCGACCACCTGTGATTAATTCGCGCCGATCACACGACGTCCGACGAAAAACCATTTTCCCTCTTTCTTTTATCAATCATTCGCCGAATACAGTTCTTTTTTGGCAGCGGCCACTTTTCGAATATTTCACAGGTTACTAATTGCTAAAACGTCGAATGGGCCTTTTAAACTCTGGACGTTCGTCATTAAACCATCAAATACACGGCCGCGATGAATGGCCAAATGGATCCATTTGGTGATCGCGGGGCGGCGAGACTCTTTCACCAAGCGAAGTCACGCTAGCCGCTTCGCTACGCACCATACAAAAATGCAATACGTTCGAGAGCAACTGCTCCATCGGTACAAGTAATGCATGGATTTCCCATGTGTCACGAGATTGCTCTATTTTCCCCGGGCTTGAATGATGTACCCTTTTCCTTGCTCGGTTGGTCTGGAAAAAGCTTTAGGGATTTGAAACATAGAGAACTACTCTGCCGTCGTACTCGATAGTCGTGTTTCTCCCTTCCATAAAGCGTCAACTTTTTTCGCTGGATCCTCTTTTTGCATATACTTGTCTATCCGTGCAATACTTTTCCATGCAGCTTATCAGCAAGGAAACGAGACCAGCGATTTTTCCACTGGAATTAAGATCGTTCTTATCGAGCAACGGCGGAGACGAACAGTCTTCGGCAAGGATCTTTAATCCCTCCGTTTGTCGATCTTCGACGATATCGTAATCGCTGAGAGACAGAGAAGAAGAACTTTACCTTCCCTTGGTAGGATCAATTGATAGGATAGGACGAGTCAGAAGAGACAAGGCACCTAGATATCTGTATCGCTTACTGTTTCACGAGTGAACTCGTCAAAATTACGTTGGCCAGTTTCAACGGGCACGCGTAACGACAGATTTAGAATCGAAAGACGATCTTGAGAAACGATTTCAATGTATAACGTATTGAATGATAATACTTCAATATGTATAGAATAAGAAACAGCGTAACTTTGTCCCGGACAAGTTTCATCGCGCGACAATGAATAAAACACCCCGTGTATACGAGCCCAATACGAGAACATTTAATGAAAAGTTTAATAACAAAAGAAAAATAATAAGATTGATAAGAAGTGGCTCGAAAATTGCGCACGAACAGTCGGGAATTATTTCGTTATACCCGGTAGAAAGCAAAAGAAGAAGTCGAACAAGTTCGACCGATATAAAAATTAGAAACGCGTAGCTGCAGTCCGAAAATTATGGCTCTTTCTCGGGGGGCGGCATCCACGTTGTAACGGATTGCCAGCAGTTAATATCCACGTCAGCGTGTCCCTTAAATACATCCTTGCCCTGAATTTTAACATACGAGCCGCGTACAGCGCCTGCACTTCGGTCTGATTACGACGAAAATCGAGTTTCGTCCTCTCGTCTGCAACTATGGGGTGAACCAGGCACAGGGAACAGGAACAGGAACACGAAGCACGGGATACTGGGTAGCTTCGCATATTTTGTAGCGACACACCGAGAGCGAAATTAGCAATGTTAGAGAATATCATCTAATACGAGAAGTGCCGGCTGGGATTAGTTCCACCCCTTGCAGCTTGCATATACTAGCTGGCCGCAGCGGTTTGCTCCGACACTGTCCTCGTGCAACCGTTTCATTCCCCTTTCCTTCATCCGTTTCTACTTTGTCCTATCTTCGCCTCGTACGGGTTACTTTATTCCTTCCTCTTCTTTTTGCATGCTCTGCGTTCCTTTCCTCGCTTTCGTCTTTCCACGTTTCTCGCTCTTTGTCGTCTTTTATTTTTTCTTTTTATCCCTTGCGCCAGACAATTAAGAAAATAACATTTCCGAAAGGAGATATCGCGTTATATGTTTTTCTTCGAAAACGAGATACTTTTATTAAACGTACGATTCTCTTAATCTTCCTGCTTTCTCGGTTTCTTCTTCGCTGTAATTCTGCCTTGGTATTTACAATTGGAGCACTTTACGCGTATCCTCGTTTTTACGAATGGAGCTAAAAAGACGTAACATGAACACAGATTACTTTCGTACGCTAAATAATACTTATAACGAGTACTACACGTTAGTCATTTCACGTATTCCGTAATACATCGCGCATTTTACGCATTCCTTCGTTTCTCAATTTTCCATGAACTTAAAGTCTACTATTTGCTACTGCTAACCGCCTGTAGATCGAAACTGCGTGTCATCGTGCTCTAGAATTCGTTAGAAGTTACCAACCGAGACGAACAGAGAGCAACTTCCTCTAACGTCCAACTATTCTCATTCTTATCTTCCTCGCTGCAGACTTGTCCAGCATTGTTCTCGCGCTTTTACTTTTGTCCCAGTATGTTCGTTCAACTCGTTCCGTCGTTCCCTACCGCGACCCTGATTCAATGAGGCGAAAATACACAGCGAAGAAAATTGGAAATCAGTGGGAAATTTTGTACAAGCGAAACGGGTGCGGCGCGTCGCATTTCCATATAACCGAGATTATCTCGCCGCGTTATTATGTCGACCGAGAAAGTAGAATTTAAGAGTCGTGGTTCGCGATCGGATCGCCGATGCCGACGATATTCCCGAACGGGTGTCGCGTACCACGTCCTCGTCTAAAAAAATTTATGCTACACTCAGGAAAGATGTTAGCGCGGATATGGCAATGATAAGAAAAAATGAATTTTTTAGTGGAATATAAATCTTCGTGAATCCGTGTCGCGGCGACGTGCTCGCCAAAGACGAGGAAGATGTTCTAGGTTAAAAAATATCGCGGTTAAACAATATTTACGACGTCGGGACTGGATGGCCTTATAAATTATTTCACCGAGAAAAATCACTTTTACTGCTTCTCTCGTGGAATTGTCCATTTTTCTTTTTTTTTTTTTTTTTTTTTTTTTTTTTTTTTTTTTTTTTTTTTTTTTTTTTTTTTTTTTTTTTGGAACTTTGGTTATTCATCATTGCGCTTGTCGCCGTATTTTTCAATTAATTATTCGACCAGACGACTGAAAATTAATGGCTCAGCGTGTGCACGCTGCAAATTGCTGGTTTGTATTAAATTTATATTTGAATTAGTCAGCCGACTGTTTCATCGTATCGAACTTTTATCGATCGTGTCATTACGTATCGTAATAACGTCAAATAAAGTGTTTATAATTTACAGAAAACGATTACTTTTATCCTTCTGTTATTTGCATCTTTTCCCATATCTGTTCCTATATATATATATATTTTATATATTTTATATTATTTTATATATAATATTATTTTATATATATATTATTATATTATATTATATTATTATATATATTATATATTATATTATATTATATTATTATATATATTATATATTATATTATATTATTATATTATATTATGTATATATATAATTTCGAATCCTTGGCCAGATATCGACGCTATCTATCATTCGTGTCACTCGCAATCGTTTGCAAAAGTCTATGCTCGCTTCTTATTAAAATACACTTTCCGGAATTCTTCTAAATTTCCACGTGTCTGGAGAGAAATTTTAATTCCTTCGCAAATTAGCAAGAATTATATTTCTACGACCTGTTTTCGGCGCTTCAAGTTCTCCTTCCTATTTCATATCTCTGTGCCCTCCTCCGTTTCCCTTCCTTTTACGTCTCATTTTGTTCCTTCTTGCGGTTCCCAAACAGGGCTCGCGATTCCCTGCTGTAACGCGACAAAGATAGACGGCAATGAGAATTCAGTATTCAAAGGCCGTGTTTACCAGCCATTTTTGGAAGAGTTGAAACTGTCATCGACACGCAAATTCAAGCTGGCAGCGATTCATCCCGTCCATTTGTTCCCTCCGCCCTTTGTCCGCCACGAGCATTTTCTTCGCGACGAAAACTGTAGCTCGAAAGGAAGTATCTCGTGGGAACGAGCGAGCATGATTATTGGTGGATCGCTTTGTGTTCTTTCTTTCTTCGCGGTTCAACGTGTCTTGCTACGAGGGAACTTTAAACAGAAACGCGGCCCAACCTTGCGGGCATACTTCAGAATCGTTCGTGTCGCTTCGACAAAGAAACTCTCTCACGATTCTGCTACGCTACCGGTATCTTGTCCTGTCATCGTTTCTTTCTCCTCTGTATGGATCGACATTGGTCTTTCGAAGAATTTGAACGTTCGAGGTATAGAAGAGGAAATTAATCGCAAAATGAGCATCGAAGGATAGTACTTACGTTGCAATCCTAGAAAAGAATTTTCAGAAAACCTTATAGGACAAATTAGAAATTTTTGACGATGTTGAATACGTTTATCGTCCGTAATAATTTTCGAAATGAGACGAATATCTAAAGAGACGATAAAATACACAAATATACTTGCACTTAGGATACGTATTAGGTTGTCCGAAAAGTTTCTTTCCTCTTGTAAGGAAATAACGGATGCACCATATTCTCTGTTTTATATTATTTTCATCGAATCGTGTACGATCGTAATAATAGAAATAGAACAAAATGGATCGTAAATGATCGAATAAAATAATATAAAAAGAAAAGTAGTTGTGCATCTATTTATTATTTCTTTACAAAAGGAAAGAAACTTTCGGGACAGCCTAATATAAGCTGCCAAGTAGAAGCAGACTGCGAATGGTCAGACGTACTTTGCAGCTACCGCGGAAGCATCGTTTTCGCCGATTTTCTAAGTTCTATGTCGCTTGACTAAAGAGATATGCTTTGACACGAAATAACGAAAGTTTTAACGTGGAATTGCTCGATGATACGTTGAATGTTGACAGGAAATCGATATTCGATAAACTTTCCTAAACGAAGCATCGCATAAGAAACTCTAAAAAGTTAGAGCAGGATTTCATTGAATTTAATTTATGGACGAGTACAGTGCCGATTCATTATGCAGGGCTGCAAAGTGCATCAGCCTCGTAGGTGCACTGATGCACGCCACTGTCCACAAATCATCACATCTGTTGCTGCGGTTTTCGGACCTCCGCGGCAAATGTAGGGGCACGGGACGGTGAAATGGAGGTGTTTCAAATTAGATTGCGACGTCAGCCGTATAACAAATTGATGGCCGGAAAATCAAATTGGATTTATGTGCTTACGATAGTCGAACAACGGTGTCCTAATCTAACGAGAACATCGAACGAGTGCGTTTACAGCGTGTACTTTCGATCTGAGGAAGAATCAAGGAGATAATCTCGTGAATTGGCGAGCTGTAAAAGAAATTACCTTACGATAAGCCAATCCTCGAATCGTAACGAGATAAATCTTATTTTAATATCGTTTCTTTGTTTAATCGATCGGTAGCATCGCGATATCGCTTCCGTTGATTGAAAGAGCTACTTTGCGAACTCTCTCTGTTTTAAGAAAGATTCTCAGAAAGGAAAACACAACGACTCTTTAATTTATTTAAACGACAATTTCTTTTGAAATCGCCTACTACTTTCCTCCTCCTTCTTCTTCTTCTTCTTCTTCTTCTTCTTCTTCTTTTTCTTTTACTTTCTTCTTGCATGGGACAGTACATCTCGAGGAAGAATACGAAAATCTGGGAAAGATAATAAACGCTAAGAATTAATTTCACGCGAAAGATTGACACCGCGGTGTCAAGAGGAAAATGAAAAACGATGGAACATGCCGATGCTCGGAGGAGAGAAAATTAAAGAAAGAAACGAGATTAAAAGATGTTCGTTTTAAAGGTACATATCAAGTTCCTGATGGAACAATGGACGTTGAAAGGGGTTTTTTTTTCTCTTAAGGAAATCGCTTAGCGAGTTCTTTCGTTGGACGAAATAAAAGCTCCTTCTTGTTCGTCAAAGTAAAAAGAGAGATTACAATCGTGAATGAATAGAGACGGGATTTAATTAAGTGGCCCAAATAAATCAAAGCAGAGAAACAAAGTCGTTTCTACAGTACGCGTTTCTGTACATTTTTTCAACACCCCGGGGAAAATGTTGCGCGATGATTTTCCATCGGTTTGCGAGAATGCCTCTGTTTCAAGCCCCACCGTATGTAATTTACCGTATTAATGCGTTTTACACGCTATATGTTAATCGCCACGTAACTTTTCCTACGTGGACGTGAGTTACGTTTATGCACGAGAGAACACTTGTATGCAAAACTCCACCGTAATCTTCAAAGGATACGGCAAACGCGAACGTAAACGTAATTTACGGAACGCTAACCATAGAACATTTTTGTGTTATGTATGGCGCACTATACGTAACTTGAGAAAATTCCATTAGCATTGTAACGAGGCACGACTATTCGCGATTATATCGATGAAATCGGAAAATATCCACCTCCTCTTGCGACAAATTTTTTGTCCTCGTTACATTCCGATTTATTGCTCTCTTGCCTGTAACAACTCAATCGGAAAGAAGAACTCCGATCTTGTTCGATTAGCAACCCTCGATTCCCTTTTTCCCCTCTCGCGATTAACACGTCAATGGGAGGCACGATGATTGTATCAAGAGAACAAATTAACCTTACGCGTTACCAGTTGCTTTACTACAAAAGAAAATTCTAAACGCGTATCTCGTGGCCGATGACATACGAATTGGCTAGATGGCAATGCGTTTAGGAAGAAACGAGCTGAAATTTCGTTCGAGGGATCGTAAGCTGCATCAATCTGGCGAGTTAGGAACAAGGGCTGTCTCACATCGAGCCGAACGTGGCCGATCTCGTGCACGATGCCATTATGATAATGCGGCCGAAGAAATATGATAAACCGGGCGTGGCGCGAATAACGATTATCATATTTCATCTCGCCTTGACGCATCGAATAATAACTACCCACGAATTGTATCAGCCGTTCTTCTTACAGGCATCTTTCGTCATCCCTTGTCGCGCGCGAGACTTTGTTTTGCCGACAAATCAGATGCCCGTTAGTTTTTCTTTATGCAACGATAATACCAGCCGTGGTATAATTTTCAAGGCGATAAAGAAACGGAAGATCGTGTTTTCGCGCGCTTTACGGAAAAGTGCTTGCTAGAAATATTGGAAAATACTTTAATTAAATGGCTGATAATTTGCATTCGTGTTTCCTGTAAGAATGGCGTTCGAGTGAGTTTAAATTTCGTAAATCGCAGTAAGCAGACAGTGTTTCATGAAGAGAGAAGTAATAAGAGAAAAAAAACTTGGAAAATAATCTTTAAGGGGAGAGGATAAATTTTCTTCGAGTATAAAGAAGAATATAAAATTTAGATCTGTCTCTGTACAATAAATTCGCAAGGCAACGGTGCTACCGCCCGGTTCGAGATTCAATTATAGCAACAAACTGCATTACACTGTGAAACGTTCGCGCGGATAATGAACCAATTTTCTCTAAAATGTAATTTGTTGCACAACAGTCGCTCGTAAGCCTGTTTGTCGTTTTTCGTTGCGGCGTTGCTCGCGAGCATCGCGCAGAAGAGCACGCGTGACTGCTTATAACGAACTAAGCCGAAAACCGAGGGAAATCCGGTTTTCTTTTAACGTGCAAGCGCTTTTACACGCTGCGCTGTCGAGAACGTGATACAGCTTACGTTTAAACAAGTATGAACGATGACCAGTTGAAAAAGGAACATTGGAACAAAAACTGAAAGCCCGCCTTTTAATCCAACCATTATTGGATTACCTTTTCCGCCAATTTCAAACGTACCACGAGCATTCTGCTTCGATTTAATTATATCAAATGGTATCGGAACGAAAAACTTTAATATTCTCGAGGTAAACGACGCATACGCTTGCACTCGGAATTATCACTTTCAGCCATATTACTATTACTTGTTCCATACTCTGTAACAAACGGTCTCTTCATTCTCAATTAGCCGTCATCCGCACAAATTCTTATTCCTACAGACAGCGCAGTTGCAAACGTATATTAGGTTGTCCCGAGAGTCTCTTCCTTTTACAAACGTGTATTTTACAACGATGCATCTTTATGCAAACATGAAAGCTAATCTGTCAAACGTTGTGCTCTTTATCTTATCTAGAACAAAACGGATCGTACGTAATTCGATAAAATAACGTAAAACAAAATATGTCGTGCATCTATTGTTGCTTTATAAAACGAAAGAAACGGTTGTTTTGGGACAACCTAATATGTGTATAGAGGATTGAAACTCTCGATGATACTTTGATCCATAACGCGACACAGTGTTATAACGCAAACTACATCTACTGTAACATCGGACATCGGTTTAGCGACGCAATTACTAATGGAACGTGGCAGTTACACGTTCTCTTTCTCTCGTCCATTTCCTAGACATTCGAGCTGGCTCAGGTACAGCTCGATACTTTCGAAGCTTTTTGCGCCGAAACTTTTGTTCATTTGCGATACAAGCGGACTGTCGGCCGGTAGGTAGTTCTCGTTATCCATTACATACCAGTACAATTACGGAAAGTTTCAGGAAAGCGATGGGGATGGGGCGCGCTGGTTCGAAAGGAAATTCCTTCGAAGCTCGGCCTTCTTTTTTTTCCGCGTTGTTTTAGACGAACGATCTCGCTGCAAGTTCCAGCCACGTTGCGGGTAGCAAATAGGGAAAACCGATTGGAAAAGAGGTAGCCGTGCAAAATGGGAAACGTAATCTCGCGTCGTTTCGTTACTCGATAAAAACGATACGACAATGCACAGATATCGCTATCTGCGTCTGTCGCTCGAAGGAATCTGAAATCTTATTTATACTTGACAGAATGTAATGCCGTTGTTATATTCGAAGAATATGAAACGACCGGAAGTACTATTTACAGAAGTAAAGGAAAGTAAGAAACGCTTCCGTCAGTTTATTGTAAAAGTGTACGGAACGATCGCCGGGGGATTAAGAATTTGAAATAAGAAACCGTGGAACTGGAATTAAGGTATAAAAAGTGTAATGTAAAAGGAGCTTTTAGGAATTAAGATTAAAGAAATCAATTTCACAAAGTTGGAAAGCAGGACGAGCGAAATCACGAAAGAAGTACAAAGAATATAAAAAGTATGAAATCGTATAAAATGTTTTCATACAGTGCGAGTTTCATTCTTCGAAGTGAAACGTCTTGTACGAGTTTTACGATTTTCTACGAATAGTCGAAAGCACCGGGCGACGAAAGTATAAAAGCACAGCCGAAAAACCACGGTTACGCCTCTCCGCGGCCGTAATGACGATTATTATCCCGTGCAACGAATCGGCTGGAAATTAAAATTAACGTCGTGGGATGACGCGCAATATCAAGGTGACGCTGGTGTTAAATCTTCGTCGCCCACGTAGTCGATGAAGGCTGGCTTTTATCGCGCGTCTTCTTGATTATTATAAGTTACGAGCCATTGAAAGCGGACACGTATCCATAAATTTAACACCTCCCTTCGCTCTCCTCGCAAGAACTCCATTCGCGTATAAATAGGCGCGATATCCTCCGCTGGAAACGACTACGCTTATTACCACTTTCTCGCTAAAACATCTTCGTTATGTATCTTCGTTACTTTGCCGATTACACGCGCCGCGAATCTCCGCGCGTTCCAATGAAATTATAACGAATTGTCTCGAAAGCGAGTGCCACGAAACGCGGAGAATTCGCGGTAAGAGGTAACGTGTAACGCGGAGATTAAGAAAAATTATGGAGCTTCAGCCCTCTTCCTTCGCGCGATAATTCAATTGCTTGGCAGGTTACAAGAAAAAAAAAAAAAAAGAAAAATTAACTGCCGAGAGAAAAAGTCAGGGAGACTTTGAAACAACGTCTGACGAAACTAACAGAATTTTAATCTCTTTAAATTCATCGCGTTTCGCATACACGTTTTTGTATAACAGTACAGTGTGCGTTTTCGCCATATAATGTAATATATTCACAACGTCCTAGTGTCCGTCGAGACCATCACGGTCGCAATTCTTTTAAATTCACACCGTTTCGTGCGCAAATTTTCACACGATATAATATAGTATGCCTTTGAGATTATTCTCATCGGAGAATCTGATTATTCTTTCTCTTGGTTCCAGCGTCAAAACCGAACCTAGTCGTGGACATCGAGCCAAAACATCAGACTGCCGTACGACTTGGCGAGAGTTTGCAAATCTTGTGCAGAGTGGGTAGACCACTTCGAGTCTGCCGTGTCGAAATACCCGGCGAAGAAGGTGGTATGGTGTTATCCAAGGGACAACCGTCCGAAGATGGCATCGAGTACTATGGAGAAGGCACGGAGGCCGGCCAATGCGGCGTTCACATCGCCAAGATCAAGGAAAGTCACGATGGAATTTTCAAGTGCACCCTGACGACCACTGAACGTCGAGCGGAGGCACAGGCATCTATGAGAATCATCGTAGCTAGTATGTATTATTATTTTCTATCCATTTCGCTCTTCGTAGTCTGATTTTAATTTGACAACTCGCGTTAAGATTAATAACGAGACCAAAAGAAAAGTACCAGTTCCCTTCTCCTCGTATCTTTCCTCGGCTGTGGTTACAGTTGATACACGAGTCCTGGCGAACGAAACGATAACAAGGATCTGTACGTCGATTAGTTCATCGGAAAAATACATTCGCTCTTATCGTAGCCATTGTACGGATGGCAGTTAAAACCAGTGGAATGCGGTGTATGTCGCACGTCACGTTAGATAGCAATTTTAAAATGCAAAGGAGTCGAAGCGTAATTAAAAGAGCGCGCCTAAGACGTTAAGCCCATCGGTACACTGGTACACGTAATTAATCGTCGTGGTTTTTACGCGTAGCGTCGAAATTAATGAGAAAATCGTTGTAAAACTTCGTGACGTTAGTTGTCCGAGAAAAGTATTCCCCCGTACAGGGAAAAATATTACGGTGTGGAATATACGTGTGGGGGAATTCGAGAGCTAATTAATCTTCGTTAAGAGAATTGCTTACGCGACGGGTTTGTGGAAGGAGGGGATGGTAGCGCGAAAGGAAATTACTGTTTTCAGATAAAGTCGATAAAGATAAATGAGGAAAACGGGTCATGATCGAGAGTTGGAGATGTTTCGAGCGAATTTAAATAAAGATCTGCAAGCTTTCTCCTCCTTGAACCGTGGAAAATTAACGAGCATCGACGTAGCCGGCCAATTTTAACGCTTGACTTTCAATAGAAAACTCAACGTCGCTCTTGCGTCTAAGGTATAATTAATGCTTGCAACTGGATTTTCAGAACCGCCGAACAATCCAGAGCTTCACGCTAGTCCTGGATCCGATGGAAGAAATATATATAGAAAAGGAGAAAAATTGGAAGTGAGTTGCAGCGCACCAGCCGGACGACCAGCAGCCAATGTTTCTTTGTTCCTTGGTAATTAGTCGGCGAGATAGAGGGATTTTTAATTAACTTTTTGTAACATGTTATATCGTACTCACTTCTGTGTCCTTTTTACGATAACTAGACGACGAACCTATCGGCAACGAAGAAAGACCTACGATTTACGACTCGAACCTGGACGATAACTCACTGGCCGTGCAAAATGCATCGCGTAGTTTGGATTGGACGGACAATGGAAAAATCCTTCGATGCGTCGCCAGCCACATTGCACTCGACCGGCCTAAGGAAACTACCATGCAACTGCAGGTTTTTTGTAAGTGATCGACCGTTCGAACGATATATGTTTAACGAAATTGCAAATCTTAACGCGAAACGTAAGAAGAAACTCCTTCGTTGCTAATAAAAATACAAACAACTTTTTCAACGCAAGGAGCTTAAAAAGGGAAAGAATAAAGGTTCTAATTGAAAATATAAAATAACTTCTAATTACTCAACCTCGACAAGCTCGCTAGCGATTTATTTTTATTTTTCCAAATTAAAAATCTTTCATGGCCACGTGCCGATGTTTCGAAATATTTTATTTTCAACATGGAATTTCTATTAACGACGCGAATTACGACGGAATACTCTAATCCGTGGAAGATTCGCAGCAATTAAAAGCGGAAATTTTCTTTTTAGATCCTCCTCAACCGCAACCAACCATCGAGCGTTTTGGATACGTAGTTGGACGCCAGGGTATCGTGAACGTGACCGTTTACGCGAATCCTAGGCCGCATTTCAAATGGCGAGTGAACAACGAAATGATCACCGAGGGTAACCCAGACGAAAGCAATCGACTCGAAACCTCGACCGCTGTGGATCTGGTAAATTAACGATATATACATATATCTTCTTATTATTATTGTGATCCATATCGATTTGAAACGAAACTTTATATATATTTAAAAAAAAATGTAACATCGAACATACAACGAGATGGAATATATGATATTGTAATTATCGTAACAGACGTTTAAAAAATCGAGGAATCGCGTTATTCTAAATGATAAATACTATCAAAAGTCAGAGATACGTATAATTCGATACGAAGAATCGCGCGTTAATTCGAGGCCAGAAACGTATCGAAAGAAATTCGCACGAAATCGTCTTAAAAGTTTCTCCACGCGAACGAGTTTCTATTATCAGATAAATAAAATATTCTTCCGTTTGGAAAGTCTGATAGACTTTGCTAGTAAAAGGTTCGCGTCGATCGTGTTCTCTCAATTCGCTCGGTCGAACGAACACAGCATGACAATTCTAGCTATACAAATGTTGAATATTTTTTCGAACGTTCCTCGAGATGTTTGAATAGTAGTGCACATTGAATTCTGAGAGGCAAAAGATAGACTTATACATGAGAGCGAAGTATGCAAAGATTAATTCGTGGAAAGAGATACGAATTGAATTATCAACGAAGAAAATGATGGAATAAATACTGAAGCTGGTAGAATTTGAGTAGCCAAGGGAGCTTTCTCGTAGAAAAACAACGAAAGAGTAAATTGAGGAACGAACGAGAAATGGAGGAGAATACGAGCGAAGGTAATGGAACAAAGATTCTGCATTCCAGAGCATCGATTTTCACGGTGCACTTAGCGCTTTTTATACATTTGCGTGACTCGCAAAGTTTCTCGCTAATCAAAGAGCTTTAATGAAATTCCGCCCGATTCGGATGCTACAGTTCGTGCAATGAAATCGTCCGAAATAATTCGACTATCGGTATCAAAAACTGTCTTATTTTGTATAAAAGAGGCAGCGGGAAAAAATAACTAAAACTGTTGAATTATTCATCTCGTTCGAAGAAAGGCGGATTAAACTGATTTTCTGTTTTTATTCTTGAAGTAATTAAAAGCAAAAGCCTTGGAAATTTTATATATAAAACACCATTAAGAAGATTTTTTCGGGGACTCTTTAGCCAGCGAAAAGTTTAACATAATAATGCCGCTTACGAAATTAAACATTCAGCAATGAATTCGTAATGTTAATACGATCGAATTAAAATTCATCGAAATACGCGTAATATCAGTTGGTGGAATTTGTTCGGTCCGTAGGATGTCGGAGATTGAAATTACAGCGTCGTTTAAATGCAAAAGTGATCCTGGCCTCTGCTCGTTAGATAAATAAATTCGAAAACATTGCCAAAGTAAAAATGAAAATATCGATATCTTTGTATTTAGTTTTATGACAGTAAAAATTAATCGCCTTTAAGATTAGAGAACGATTCGTTGGTGAGAGATCGAATAGTTAACTGACCAAAGAATTTGATTTTTACAGGGAAGAGGAGCGTGGAGCGTGATCCTGACGATCGACAGCGTGCAAAAATCCGACACGGAGAAGGACTATATCCTGGAAGCCCGTAACGACGAAGGGGCTTACGAATATCGTATCATTTTGTCGACAGCCACAGAACCCGCAGGTAAAAACCACCGAAACGCTCAGAATTCAATTATCGTGGAAGAAATCACCTAATCTCACTGTGCACCAAAGTAGCGCGCAAATCACGACGAACTTTTATCTGCGTCATAGTGGAAAACGGAAAATCAAAAGACGAAGAGAGAGAGAGAAAAAATGTCAAGCATTAATCGCGCAATCGTAATATTGAAATAGTTTGTTTTTAAAAAGCAATCGTGCAAGCGTAAAACAGGAAAAATGCACTATCAACGATATCGAAGGGAGAAAAATTATTAAATAGCAACAGAATTAATTTTCATTCATATCGTCGGGTGAATATTGATTGATTATTCGATATCGCTGTAGACAAAAATAATATAGAATAAAACTGATTTGAAATTCGTCGGTAGCTGTCGATCACGCTGTTAGTTTCCACATTTCGTGTTTGTCACCATCATTTCATCCGATCAAGCATACTCACCATCTGTCTACCGATTCACGTCATATTCGTTGTCACTTTCACGCGCTAGCCAACGGCCGTCATTACGTTTTCAATTACACCGAATATGTACGAATTAGAATATTTTTGCGTATTTTTTCTCTATTGTGTCCGTATGCGCTATGTGTTTCTAACCATATCGATCCTTCACCGCATGCTTTCACGCAGGGCCGTTCGGTCACTTCTATGGTAAGCTCTCCGAACACATGCACGCACTAGGTAATGTCATTCTTTCAAATTATTATACGTAGTAAGTAGTCGATGTAGCTCCGTACGCGTGTAGTTCCATGAAAATGGTCGATTACGATACATTTCGTAATCGATATAATACGCCCAATGTCGAAACTTTTATCGCCGTATTTTTATTACTACGTTACGTCGATTCACGATATTTTTCATTTTGTCAAATCTATTTTATCGGTCTGTGTATATCCTCGAACGAAGGGAATTCGATGAAAAATTAGAAAAAGAAATGCCAAAGGACAACATCGATATTTTTCGAAGCGGCAGAATCGAAACTATTTTTATTAATCTACCAAACGTTGTTTGTCTTCGAGTACTATTTCTCTGTTTGTTTAAAGATCGTGCGAAAACTGTAGTTGTAACATCTTGTTTTTTTTTTTCTTCTTTCTTTTTTCTCGTCGCGATTTTTCAAACCGTGTCATCAATTCGTGCGAAAGTCACACGATAGATTCACAGAGGGATCACGTAAATGGAACTCCGTGCTACGGGATACGGTTATATATACAACGTTACGTTTGTTATTGATACCACTGCAAACATGAATGGCAAATCTGTATTTTTCAAATAAACGTGACTAAATTTTTGTGCGATCGCCTTTACACGAATCAACGCTTTTTTTCGATATCGAACACAGATTTCGCGTCACCGACGTCTCTTGCACATTTCTGCATTAGAATTATAAGTTTCATAGACATTAAATGTACCAAAGGCTTCAGAGTGCTTGTTGACTCTTGTTACATTACGTATATATGTATATTTTTACTATATATATATATATATGTATGTATATTTTTTTTATCCGACACAAACATGTTTACGCTCTGCTTTGTACATTCATTATCGATGAAACGCATCTTTTAACACGAGTATATACAAGACACAATGACACTTTGATTTTTATTCTAACAGATATTCAAGTTCGATCGACTGTGTCTTGGAAATGTTAAAGCTTCGTTAAGCTGGCTTTTCTTGATTTTTCAACGATAGAGGTGCATTCGTATTCAATTATTGGCGCATGATCTCTAATCCGATATTTTCTCATTCAATTTTCGATACCTTTTTAATATTTTTATATACGTGTGTCCTCTGCATTTGATCTTATTCATATTCGAATTCGAAACTTTGCGCGCCACGATCGCGACGAAGATATTAAAAGTGGCGGAAATTTATCTCATGTGAAATGATCGACGATAAGATTAGTTTAATTTGTTTGTATGGATAAAAGGAAGTTGAACAACCAACGTCATCTTGACTTTCTACAAAATTTCAGGCGTCGATTTAGATGCTGGTTCTATCATTGGCATCGTCGTTGGAGCCCTGGTGCTACTTCTCATCGTTTTCATACTAATCTTTGCCCGTGCGACCGGACGCTGGTGCTTCGCAGGTGAGTATCTATTTTTTCAGTAATTCATACGAACTACTCTTCGTTCGTACCGCGCGATTCCCCATCCCTTTTGGCGATTTTTCGTGTACTTTTGTCACCTCGATTTGACACGGATAACAACGAACATAATAAACGATGAATGAAAAGTAAATAAACGAGCGATGCATAGACTCGAAGAAAGATAAGAGTTAATTAGCTAGAGTCAATTGGTCGCGAGCTACGGATAACGCGATAAGATAAAATCGATCTTATATTATTTTTGTATCGATGGATAGGATATATTACCGATATCTTTTATCAATAACGACTGTGTTATTCACATACTACGTCAATTTTTTTTTTTCAGCTGTCCTCTATATATCTAATTTTTCTTACTTGTGTTCCATCTCCTTTATCAAAATGATACACATTTACGTAATACTAGATTGTAAAGGAATTTAGTTGCTCAAATTGTCTGTTAGAGAACTCGTGCAAAACGATTTATGAAACTCTACAAAAATTCAGACAAGGTTTCTTAACAAGGAAACTACGATAATTCCAATGAAATCACGAGTGGCTGTACGTGTGTAGGAAGCAAACGACCTTTGCTAGCTGTACTCCATCGTAAAACTGTACATGTTTCTTAATTTATATCTCTATATTTGTATGTATACAAATGTCTTGTGTGTTGTGCCGCTACCGATAGGACAGCATGCAAGTCGGGCCAAGTAAAGAATAAGGAGAAACAGCAACAATTACCTTGCGATTCCGTACTCTAGGCATGACACTGTCCAGGGGTAAGTCACCTCAGGCAGCAAAACACCCGTTTTTTTAAAAGTATTGCTCGTTCCTCGTTCATCATCAGCTCGTCTGCCCGCCACTTTTCTCATGTTCGTGTCAGACCATTTTTAATCAACTCTCCTGACACATTCACATTGTCGTCGTTACCTGGTCTCGAATTATCGTGGAAATACTCGATCGCTGCAACAGATTCCTATACGTGGCTGAATTAATGTAAAGCGATGTCACGAGATGATTTGCCTTGGATATACGCGCGAAACGAAGGTTACATGCGATTAAGTAATTGACATTGAATTTAATACGGCACAAATTTGGAGAATTTAGTAATTCAGAAATTTAGAAACGAATAGTATGTTAATTACAATTAAGTTGTTCGTTTTCTGATTAAGAGTCAAACGATTATGTTACGCTGGTAATCGTTAAGGCTGTTTCATTCGAAACTATTGGGATAAAAACGAAAGTATGTAACTTCAAAATGCGTTTAAAGCAAACACGAACGAACTTCAACGGCGACTTGATTCTTACAATTTTGTCGATTCCCATTTATTTTTAAATTCTGTTCGAGCGTCACGGTGAACTAGAAAAGCAAAAAAAAAAAAAAGGAAAGGGTTAAACTTGCGATAGTACGTAGAAGAGAATAAACACAGTTAAAGTTCGATTATTCATGCCAGAAATCTGGCGCGTAATCGATACTCGCGTGACGAATGGACAAATCAGAATTTCATTGTTCGTTATGATCCATTTATCGGTTTGTGGGTCGACAAACACAATTCTGGCAAAGAAATTTTTCCTTAAAAATTACTATATTCCCGATCGATCGTTAAACACGATTTGATTAAAAAGATTCTAATATAAATCGAATTTCTATACTTTTTTACAATAGTAACGCAATGCCTCTGTATCTGACAGGGATTAGAACAGATCTGAATACGATTCTTCGTTAAAAATTTCAAACGTTATCCGGAGCAATAAGAAGACCCCGAAACTACACAGAATTACGAATATTGTCGAGTCAATCTCATTGAATCATAAACATACATATTTCTGTCATTCGTGCATGCACATCGTGCTTACGACTTTCACAGCATGTACTACTAATACGATGCCTAATTTATGCTCCGTTCGTTATTATTCGCGCAGTGTTTTTCAAATTCCTCCCCTTCCGACCACCTCTCAAAACACAAAGATCATAAATTCTTTTCGAGACATGTACAAAGAAAAAAGAAAAGAACAGAAAGATCTTCGAAGATAAAAAATTCCTTTTCAACGGATATTTGGCGCAACTTCGCGACAAAAGTATTCCTGTAGCATTTAATTCGACACTTTGAAGGGAAAAAGCGTTCATTCGCGATCGAATAACGACTCGCAAGGGGGAAGAAAGCTATTTGAAAAACACCGACTCAGGGCACGATTGTCTGTTGCGACACGTTGTTCAAGAAATCCCCGGCGAGATTCCTCTAAATTCAAGGCCCGCTGGGTCGAATGAAACAGGAGCGAGTTTCTTTTTGCGACAAGCAACGACGAACAATCGGCGAAGGCAAGTGCGGTGACATTTGTTCGAAGTGAAACCAGACCAGACCCTTTATCGATGTTACCTTTCTTTCAATCTGCTTCTCCGTCGTGACTATATTTTTTTCTTTTTGCCCAATTAGAACACAATAATTATTAATTATATTATTGATTCTATAATCTGTTCCTAGATTATGATCGTACAAGCATGCTCGTATCAGCTGTCCCCTTTTTTTTACAATCCAACCCCCTTTCGAACCTTTCACGATTCTCGATGTTTTTACTATTTATCTTAGCTGATAATTAGCTGGTTACGTGTTGAAATTTGACCACGTTCACGTTCATTCACATTTACCTTGCTTGGATTGGAATATACATTAGTGCGATGACTTGCCTGTGAATGTTTATGATTATTAACCGCTCTAACGATCGATTAAATCGCGCTCGATTGCAAACGCCTGAGCAACGCGGCCACGCGACCATGTAAATAGACGATGCCAATGAAAATAGATAATTCGATCGACGATTAATTCATCCTTTGGATTAAACTAACGTTTGATATCGAGCAATTGTCATACCCTCTCATATGTAACACTGAGATGGATAGAAAAACAAAATTATTATCGATACCATTTCTTGGAGGTACGTATGACAAACGTCGAATCACATTATAGAAACACGGTAGAAAACTAATCGCTTGAAAATTATCTAAACAAGATGAAAAGCTTCTATCGTGATGTTAAAGCGCGAACGGAAAGGAAATCTCTTACCTCGGCGTATAGCTCGCGCGTTTGCAAATTCCTCGAAAAAAGAAAAAAAAAAGACAGTCTCCCCTGCACGACGAGAATCGATCGGGAAGTAGAGTAACCGCGAAACGACAGAAACGGCACTAACTAACCCCGTGACAATCGTTCAGAGCGCAAAAATAGAACGTCGATAAAAGCAAAGAAAATACGCCATCCTTGAATAATCGAGTCAAACAAAACCGAAATAAAAAAAAAAGATACAAAAGAATTAAAAAAAAAAAAAACAGATAATAGAGAGAACAGAACAAAAATAAAAAAAATGAAAGAGGGATCCACACACGCACTTTTGCCTTGACCGATCGTGGCGTTGCTTGTTGCAGCGAGGCGTCGGGGCGACGAGGAAGCTGCGAGCGGTGTCGGCGCCGGAAGCGAGGCGCACATCACCCCCGGGGACGAAGATGAAGAGGATCACGAGGACCCGCGTATCATCGATGAAAAAATACCGCAGGGTGGCCAGGAGAATCCAATACACGCGAGCACGGAATACGTGAACGGCCGCACGGACATCAAGGAGCCGAAAAAGGACGAGAAGACGGACACGCCTGTTTAAAGACCGATCATTCGTTTGACGGTCGATTCGACGGTCGTTCCTTCTTCAGCGGCGGAAATAACCTGCCACCCCTCGTTTCGGTTCGATAACCCTTTGCAAATCGACCTCCAGCCACGTGAAAAATAACATCTTTGGGATATATCTTGTTGCACGATACTCGATGCGTTTAGGTCGAGGTAATTGGATCGAGTTATCCTAGGGTCAGATCGATATTTATCATCGACTGAAATCACGCAGATTATCGAGGACCGCGGAAGCGATCATTAAAGTATACGATAATTTATGATATTACGAGTTTAATAGTCGACCGGTAGCTTTTATTTCGAAGAAACTAGAATCTCTTGACTGACGTCAATTCGATCCAACGTACCTTGGGAGCTCCCTGGAACACGCTATGTTTTTCAGCTGTTCTGAAACTGATTATTAAATGACACAGTAACATCGGATTAAATTCGCAGAAATTGCAAACACACGCGGAAAGTGCAAAGGGTTTGAAATTCACAGCGGAGAGGTGCGCCTGTCGTGTCTTCGTTCAAACAAGTGCGTACACGTGTTCCTCCCTGTGTCTCGTCGCACTAGAATCTCATTTTAGTTTATCGAAACGACCAATCCCTTTCGTTTTTTTTTCTTCACACGATTATTGCCTATTTATTTTACGCGACATAGTATTACTGTTTCGTCGGGGAAACTCCGTTCGCGTGGCAGAGTATAAAGAAAAAAATAAGTATTTCACGTTAGATTTGATCCACTTTTCCGTTTGCTTCCTTATTTTTCTACGATTTCCGTCTCTTCGATGGCAGCTCTGTTCGTAGCCGGAAAAACGACCGTGCGCGAATCGCGATCAACCACGATTCTCCGCTCGTCAACGATCGGGAACGATCCCTCGATGCCTCGATATGCAATCGCGAAAGCGAACATTCATTCGGTCTCCTCAGTCGCCGTGTATCTTTTGTAAATAGGATTTCGCGACGCGATCCACCGTCGTCCAATTGGCGGTTTTTACGCCGTCTTTTCTTTCTTCTCGACAACACACACACACACACACACACATTCACATACACGTCACATTGAGAAAAATTCGCTTGGATCGAGTTACTCACACGTTACTACTTGTACAACTACACGCGTCGCCGTACGATCGTTAGCTTTTCGAGGATCGATTTTTCAACGAAGGGGAAAGAAATACGAAACGAATCTCAAATGCTTATCTTAAGAATTTACTTGAAAGAAAGAAATGGACGATTGATTCGTTCGTTCTGTATCCTCGAGAAGTTGAAAGATCGAAGTATCGCTAAAATATCATTGTTAGATGACGCGCGTTTGCGAGCTGTCCTCAGATTATACCACTCTATTCTAAGTAAAATCTTCGTAATCGAGTTTCCCGCGTGAGAGAAGGAGAACGCCGATATCCGGAGATCCGAGCTTGAGAAAGTAAGAGAGAGAGAGTGGGAGCTGTGTCTTTGCGGTTCGTCGTCTCGCTCTAACGCGAACGAAACGTGTCGTATACTTGAACGCGATGTCTAGCAATTATTTAAACGAAGTGATCAAGCGTATGAAGAGAAAAAAAAAGAAGAGAGGACGAGTCGAGTTCTCCGAGTAGTGAAAAATGTCTCATATGCTAGCGCGAACAAATCAAATTTTGTAGTCCAAGTTTTTTTCTAAAAGGCGCATCGATATTGAAAGAAGAAACGGGGTGGGAGGGGGTTATAGGAAAATCTAGAGCAAAAAGAAAACGTAAAGAAAAGAAGAGAAAAGAAAAAGAAAGGAAGCTGGGAGAAAAAGTATCGTAGGTATGAATTGCGCGTGCACGACAAACACAGATTTTCCACGGCTGGTAATTCACAATTTTCCTTTCGCCATTCGTTTTCCGCGAGTTTGTTTAAACATATGCAACGTCGAACGTTGTAACGAATTACACGACGTCGTAACAAACTTTTACGGAAACGAATGAAAATTTCCCTGTTTCCAACGCGTTAAACTTCCGACTGAATTTTTCCAAAGCTTCGGGAACGTGTCCCTTTCAACAACTCGACGCGGTCGACGCGGCAGAATGAATTATCGCTGTGAGAAGAAATGCTTTACATGCACGAGCAACGGAATCTATTAAAAATAACGCCGTTACCACGTTCAAACAGCAGAAACAAAGATAAGAGGAGACGAACACATTCCACAATGTAGCTTTCGTTCTTAGACGCGCCCACCCTTTTAATCCAGGACGTGCACGTGCTGACTGACGCGTGTGGATCGTATCTCGCGTTTTATAATTTAGATATACTTTTAGTGGAAACAGTATTATTTGTACGTTTCGAAACGATTCACTGACCCGAAACGGGGCGTGTTCTACCACGATTTTTTTCACAGATAGGTACACGCCCTTATAACGCGATAGTTTTTTCTATGTATAAACGCGGTATCGATATTGCACGCTCGATCGACCATATCAACGACTGTTCGGAAGGAACAATCTTTATAATACTCTGAAAATACTCGGATATACCGCGTTTCGAAAGAGAATTTTTATTTAACAATTGTTAACTCCTCGAAAATGTATCGTTTCTTTTTAATCCTTTTTTTTTTTTTACTGAAACTTTTTTACCAGGATTTTATAACGAGATTTCACGTCAAAAGTATCTTTTACGAATGGGACAAATATGTTTTCTAAGAAAAAAAAAAGAAAAAGAGCACAAAAATTCCTATAAAAATATGTCTAATTTAAAACATGCGCCGGAAAAATGAAACAGAACTTGATAAATTATCCGAAGGGTTAACGCGATAAATAAATCACGCGAACGCTGCCACGTTTTCAGTTCAACCGGAAGTGCATCCATTTATCGCGCGTCTTCGTATCTCAAGATCGCGACATTGACTGGAAATATTCCTCGGCTATCGTACTTTTCTACAGAAGACACTTTTTCCACCAGAATTTTATATCGCGCAGTCACGTTGTCGATTCACCGACGACAAAAGCCCACGATCAGACGATCAAACGACTTTTGATACGAATCTTCCGATCATTGGATGTACTCGCGATCATGATAAAAACGTTCGACAAGCTCAACCAGATTCGTTAGCGTCGCAATGTTCTCTGAAGGCGAGGGCAGACCTCGTTGGTTCTTTTTCGTTCGCCTCTAAAACAACATTTGCAAGTATTTTTCGCTTTAACGAGATTGCAATGGACGCTGTCCGTTTTTTTCTTTTCTCCATCGTGACGTACTTCGTCCCGACGTCGGTTCTCGCGCGTCACCGAACTCTCTACTTCGATAATCCATTCCTTTCCTTTAGATGTTTGTAACAGGTTCGATCATTTAACACTTCTACACCTTCGCCTCTGTTCGAATAGGATTCAGGAAAAGAAGGAAATTTCTATTCGACGACAGTCTTGACGGAATATTCATCGCGCATCAGTCGTTCTTGTAGACGAATCGCGTAAACTATCGGCCGCGAGTTTCTCGATTATAAGAGTACGTACGATTCATCGAGTGTTAGTCCGCTGTCAAAGTGTCGTTTCTGGTTGAAAAATACGAAAAAGAACATTGAAAATTGATGGTACGATATACATATAACATAGAAGTAATTACAGGAAATCATCAACCGCGACTGGGATACTTTTCGACTAGTGAGTTTTGTGACTTCATTATCCATTCCCGTCGACAATAAGTGTTCTTTGTACTTTTGTACGGATAATCTTTGCTTAGCTCAATCGTCATCGAAAAAGGGGAGGGGAGAAAAAGAAAATGAAAGAATACACGCGCGAGAAGAAAGGAACGAACTTATGATTCTACGCTCGTAATCACATACACGTGCACACAATCATACACATATATTATACGACACTCGCAGACAGGAAGAAAAAAGTTCACGAACGTAGGTGTCCACGGCGTCGTAAACATGAATTATTAAATTAAGAATAGTAGGGGGAAAAAAAGAAAATAGAGAAAAAACGCAAAAAAAAAGAAAGAGGAGGGAAAGAGAAGAGAGGGTGAGAAGAAGCGAGAGTATCGAACCCTGTGTCTGTCACTCGTTGACGAAACATTTCCGAATTCTGCACATACACTCCTTCACTTTTTCCATATGCGATCGTGTTTTCACTTACAAAGAGGGATCGTCTCGTCCAACGAGTTCTCGTCGATCTAATTTACATATAAGAGGAATTAACGCCAATTGGAACAGCGGGCGTAAAGTAATAAAGCTAATAGACAAAAATTAAAGGAAAAGAAAAAGGAAAGAATCTACCGAAGAAACTGGTCGGGCGAAGACGATCGAAAAAAAAATTACATGTTGTATATATTAAATATATATATATATAAAATAAATAAATATATATATATAAATATATTATAAATATTATGATACGAGATTGAATATAATAGTAATGAATATATTATATATTCTGTGTCGAGGGCACTTGGCTTGCAACTCGTAAATATTAACTGAATACTTATTTATCCACTTGCACTCCAATTGCCGAGCGACCTGTCGTTATCCGTGAATTTTTTGAGAGGAAGACTATTATCGGGCAAAGTAATAAGGTTATATACAACTTAAGCGTGAGTTTTAACGCGAAAGAGAAGATCGTCGTCCGGTCGTGAATAGAGGAACGCGATCGGATGAGAAACAGTGCGGGGGAAAGAAACTAGAGCGTTGGATTGTTTAAGAGGTAAATCGATTAAACGTGGATGTACGTTGCCAATTAAGTACTATTCTGTATCGTATTCGCGATGTCGAAGCGTTGTTTGTGCCGTTAAAGAGGCTGAGCCGCATCCGTATGTCAATGTGCCGTGAGCAACGCACGTTCCGACACCTTTTGTTCCGCTAAGTCTGAGAAGAAATTTAAAGGGAGGAAGGAGAAACCTGATACATCTGTTTAAATTGAGTTTTCGTACGCGTTCTTTCCCTTGGTTATTGTACAAAGAGGTCGCGTTATACTGCCAATTAATTTATAAAAGTCTCGTTTAGTAGAGCAAACGGGCGTCCTCGTGCGTTCTCAGCGAATCACATGTAACTATTGTGGTATATATTATGTGTACGAACGATTAAACGTATTAGTGTATGTAATAGAGCCTAACGCAAAGGAAAGAAACGCGCGTCTAGTTAATCTAAACTCGTAATAGACACGCGAGGGGATGATTCGATAATACGTTCGAACGATTAACGAGACCAGGGCCGCCCGAATTTTTTTATACACACATACAGCGTAGGTTATACACGATTTTGAAGCATTTTACCATATTCATATCCGAGGAAACTATCTTTCCCTTGTGATTCGTTGTAACGAAGGCAACCATTTCTCACAAGAGGGCAAAGAACGTTTGAACTGTTCGAACACGGCGATATTTCCTATACTTTATGAAGCATATCTCTGACGATCTCTTCTGACCTTAAGAATCTTTAAAAATGTCTGCAAGGTATAAATTCCTCCATACACGTGACGATACCGTTGAATAAAAAGGAAATATCTCGTTTGAACCGAAATGGACGTCTTGTGATTTTGCAACGAATCGTACCAGAACGATATTACGGGATTAAGAAAGGATCAGCACAAAGCGGATTGCAAAGGGCGGAAAGCCGAGTCGAAAATAATCACTGCCAAAATATACACTGAAAATCTCTGGAATCTTTTTCACGATAATTCGAGGCACGGAGGATTTCTCCGTTTCGCTCGAATCCCCTCTCGGTCTTATTGTTAGTTCTATGCGCGTGAAACGAATTTGTCGAAGAACTTGCTGCCGTATGTGCAGAAGATAGAGAAAGAGAGAGAGAGAGAGAGAATAATAGCAGAGGAGAAAAGAAAAAAAGAAAGAAATAGACGGTCATTCGTTGCCGTCTGTGGTACAACCTGTGTTCGACCTGTTCGGCCCGTGTACAACGCGACTACGACAATGAAAGCACGTGGAAAACGATAATCGATTAACGCGAGAACGATGGAAAAAGGGAAATAGGGAGTTTTAAGGTATAGAGGAGGAAGTTTTAAGGGATATTACGCGCGGATATACGTTGATGTACAAAAAATTCCTTGCGGTACATTTTAAACGATATTAAGCCACTTATTTTGTAATTCATTTCTATTGTTCATTATTTGTAATGGTTAATTATTTAAATGCAACGATGATCATGCTGCGATTACACTCGTATACATACGTGTATTAAGATACATATAAGTATGCTGCCGTTAGATTATTGATATTGGATCATTTTTGTTCTTTCTCTTCGTAGAATTTAAATAAGATACGACCGATGAACGAGACAAAATGGCGAGGTTGAAAATTTGTAAAACTTCTAATAAATTAACGACGAAGATTTTAGTGTAATATTAATATGAGAAAGCATGATCGTTGGCCATACAATGGAGTATATATATATTATATATATATACATATATTTATGTTAAGTCTAGCTATTAAATATGATTATAAAGATCACGGGATATTAACGACCGCGAATACCTGAGTATGGTGTTCTCTGAAACATTTTTAGAATGTGAATTCATCGATAGGACGAGCACAAGCATACATTATAATATAGAATTGAAAAGGACCGATTACGCTCGGAAATATCAGTTTTTTTCTAAATTCCATGTAATTTGACGTAATAACGCTGATTTTATCCAGATCTTTTCGTGACCAGGGCCCAATATGCAAACAGCATCACAAAAGGTGGAAACGTTTTAAGAATACTTCAGAGATCGCTGATTTAAACGTTAAAGTTTAAAAACGAGAAGAGAGAAGGAGAAAGAGAAACAATTTAAAAAATCGCTGTTTAACAAAACGAACAAAAAAAAAACGAAAAAGAAGTAACAGATAAAAGACAATGAGATTTTGAATGTTATACGGTCGATAAATAAAATAACGACACACAAATCTACACCAACACAGCCGCATGTACACACTTACACTGCGACCATATAAGAAACGAATACGAGAAAAGAATATGAACATTTTGTATCTGTACTTGTAGATACAACGCAATAGGCAAAAGTAAATCTAATTAAGAATTCAAATGAAATTAATATATAGAAGAGCTGTATGTAATTAATTGTAAGTTCATTCATCGCTATGATATTATACTTAGGTATTATATGATTTTTGAAATAAAACATTTGTTTTAAATACACACGAACGTACACGAGAATATGCCATCCCGTCATCGCATCGCAAATAATTTTCCAATTGACGTTTCAATTTCGGTAAACCTCCATCGGTTTCACGATGAAATTGTAACATCGATCGATGATTCGATTGAATTTATTTCAAGTTCATTCATATTTTGAATGCTCTTCCATCCCATTAGTTTGTCCATCGACCAATTAGACTTTATTAATCAGGCCAAGTAAAGCTATTTAATATTTGAAATTAGAAATTCTAATCCGTGCTGTTGTTCCGATAATATCAAAATTCTAATTAAGCGAGATCTGAATTTTGGCCGATTATTATTTACAGGTAACACGACATCTAGGAACCTTGGCGAGTCGTGAGTATAATTTTCTACAGATTTTGTAATGGTTTCCCTCTAGTAGCACAACGCACTTCCAGTGTTCCAATATTCTGCACCAAATTTCGTAACTAATATTCTTTTTTCCGCTGGTGCTTCCTTATAGTAGAGATACTTTGATCGTTTACTTGACACTGATACGAAACTTTATTCAGATAAACAAGATAGACGAAAGAAATTGTTTAACTAAGCCGTTCAAACGTAGTTACGTATAATTATATCTCCTGCTTCTTTAAACAAATAAAAACGGCTGGAAAACGATCGAATAAAAATTGGACGCGTTTGATTATCCGTTTAAATCCATTTATCTGTCGGTATTTACCATATTAGGAGGAAATCGCACAGAATCCAAGACTTCGCGGATCCGGCAGCAAGCGTTAATCTACTTCGTTTTGAGAAATCGATAAGCGCAGACGAAACCGATAGGCGAAGGCAAGCTTTTTTTCTACTTCTTTCATGGAAAAAAAAAATATGGAATTTCGAGCTTACGCCAATGTCAAACGTGGAATCATCATTTTATAGAAAATACCGAGATAATTTTCATTGAATTCGTATGTAACAAATGCCTCGTATATAACACATGTCACGTGTAGTAACAACGATTATAATGAGGAGAAAAAAATTATTTTATTGAAACGATAATTACATATAAATATATATTCCGATAAATTTACTAGGTATAATCGCTTATTTTCATGAATTATAAGAAACAGGTCTTGGAAAAAACATAATATAAACAATTATAAACTCTACATGGAAATTGACATTAAATCACTTGTTTCTTTCTTTCTTTAAACTTAATATTCAAGAAAATAAAAAATTGCTCTATACTAGTACTGGTTCTGAAGTAATTATAAGTTTTTCAAGGAAATTATATCGGAATAATTACAATTGTCGCCTATTATCATACAATTTGCGTGTCTGCTTAATCATTTCTCTTTTCTCCCCTTCCCCCATATGCATGCTTATTACTAATCAGCTTTAACTGCGCCCTCCTACTTACATTTAATTCTTTCAAGCCAAACATTTCCTAATACACGACGTTTATATACAGCAAAAACTGAAAGTTACTTGTTTAGACTGTGCCTGCCTGTATTACGCAATAATGAATAAGATGGAAATCATTTTTGAACAAGTGAATTTTGAACGTATTGGTTAATAGTCGATCTGTTCGAGATCTTTAACACGTACATAATACGTACGATTTTTCATCTTTGTTCATTTGTTTTCATCAACATTTTCTAAAGAAAACATGATTGAACGTGATCAATTGGCTCGTTATGTCTTGAGATATAAACGTTCTAAGGGACGCTATTTCGAAATAACATTATTATTATATTAACGATTATTATAAATTTAAATCTAATTAATTTCCACGTAACTCATTTTTATTTATAATTATGAACTAAACAAATTAAAGATGTTTCATGCTCCTAAGTGATTCTTCAAAGCTTCATTAGCAGTTCATAAATCATCTGAATTCAAAGAATACGTGTGCATTATTCAACATGTAATGCTTCCTTTCGACTCGATTATGTTCTTGCGATATGTAGGTCGTGTTGACCAGATTCGTTTCGCTCAATTAATAACGCCGCTTTATAATTCCACGAGCCAACCGTTCATCGTTATTCATTTTCGAGCCGATTCTTTTCGAACGAAATATAAATAAGTGAAATAAATTTATAACTTTCTAAAAATTACACTGTAGCTTGTTGGAATTTTACGCGGTTATAGAATAATCACTTCGAGTATTTGTTTTCGTGTATTTATTTCTCTGTCTACTGTCTACGTAATTATCGTCTCACAAAATGTCTTTCGTTGCTAAAGAAAAAAGGCAATATAAAACTGTAACAATTGAACAAATTTTAAAAGGGAATAAATTGTATTGATTAGAAGTGATACGGAGAGTGCCGGCCGCTACTCCAGAACAGAAGTCGATGGATCTCGAGGTGAACGGAAATCGAGAATCAGCTTGTCCCGCCTCTTTAGACGCAACAAGGACAAAGTGTCTGGCGCAGACACAGACACCGTGAGAACTGTCGTTACAGTCGATGATGAAAAGGTGACTTCATTCTCGAATATTCTTGTTTCAAAACAATCATGACATGTATTCATTCGATCGTTACGTCTATCTTAATCGTTTCTATAAATTTGACCTCTTTTACGTTTTTTTTTCTAAGTAACGGCAGAGACAATGCGATAGAAACGGTGCAAGAATTTCTATGACATCGATTCTTTCTTTCATTTTATATTCAAATTTAATATAACAGATGGCAAACAGATTAAGAAATCATCGACATTCGATTAATTCTATTATGTCAGAATCTAATTTTAAGAACGAGTCGATTTCTTATGGAATTTTTAAAAATTCTCATGCTCATTGATCATATTACGTATGCATATATGTATAATTATTTTAACAAGTTTAATAATTTACCACGTTTAAAGTTAATTTATTGCCGCAAAACAGGTTCCTCACACTGAAAGTAAATCTTCCTATAAAATTTTCGAAATTTTCCAAGCAACTACGAAGCAAGTTTTTGACGAAATTGATAAAATTGTTTAAATTCCATAGCTACAGCATGGGACGTCGGCTGCACAGGAAACTAAACTCAATCCTACCACGGGCGAAGGAGGAATAGTTTATGCAGAATTGGACTTGACGCAGCAACAACAAAGCGTTCCACGTCGTCTAAACGAGGACAAAACGGAGTACGCCGAAATCTTATACACGAAACCAGCGACAGAAGAACAGCAACAGACACCCAACGAGTAAAATCTTCGTTCGTTCGTACAAGAAGATGCAACTTCTTACAAAACAATCAAACGTTTACGTTTCTTTTATTTTACCCACTATTAAACGTGTTATTTCGATCCTTTTCAGCTTACGATCTAATAACAAGGATATGAAACCGTTCTATCATTTAGAATTTATACGTTCTAATTTATTTACAATACGATGTAAGAACATACGCTGCGAATTTTTTAGTACGAGAAACGATAATGGAAAGTGATAATTATTATACTACTTAACAATCGCATAGCGTTAATGAACGTCAGAAATGAGTCTCGCCGTGCGATTATATTCGGCTGAAAAGGATCCAACCATTTACTTATTATTTTAGCATTTCCTCTCTTTTTTAACGAATTATTTCGTAGATTACATTAGATAAATGTCAATTCGTACGCGCATAAGATTATCAAAATTGAAAAGGATTTAACGCGTAATTGTCTATCCGAGGAATGTTGTTCTACGGTTAACAAAGAAAGATTCGATTTTTCATCAATATTGCGAATATGAAAATGAAACTACGTTTCTTGCGGTGGCATCGAGGAGAATTCCGAAGACCATTGATAATTTCTACAAATCAAGAGAACAATCGAAATCGTAACTTTCTCGTTCGTACTTGCTTCCAGTTACGTTAACGAGTTATTGCATTTGTAGAATCGTTTAAATCTTTTTACTTTCGAGGCCACGAGTTCACCTGCAGTTAATTTACCATAATTTTGCGAAACAAAGAACCGGTCCTCAACCGGTAACATACTGCAATCGTTTGTTACCATAGCCATTAGTGTTAAACCGTTTGCCTTCTGATACTCGTCCATTTCCCGTACAAGGTTGAGAAAGGTCTAACGTCCAAAGTTGAGCAAGCAAAATGAAATACCTCGTGTGCAAAAATAAAATGGTCGTCGTAAAAATGTATTATGGATACAACGATAACGTCTGATTACGTGTTTCTTTCGTATTGTATATCTACCGACATGAAAGTAAGAGAACGTCAGGATTTATAGAACTTGATTAAAACGAGTACGAGAGCAATCGATCGATCGAAAATTCTACTTATTAATAAAAATCGATGGAACGTTAAACGTTCGTCGTAAAATAAACGACGATAATTTTCCATTGTTATCGACTGAAAGGTAGAAAAATGGAAAAACTTTACGCTTGCAACCGCTAGAATTAAGAAGCGAAAGCAACGATTTACTTGCAAATTAGAACACGTTTCATCGGAATATGTAAAATTTCGTGAATGCCTGTTCATACGTTCGGTCGATATTTTCCATGACAAAGAAAAGGTCTTCGATGATTGCACCAAGCTCTCAAAAATCAAGTGCATTAAACGCGAAAGAAAGTCAGAGATTCCACGTACTTAAATCTTCTTGTTAATATTGTTATCGCGCATTTAAATGTAATCTAAATGTAATATTTGTATCGTACGTGCTGTTCGTTTGAAAGTCGCTTGAAAAGTTCGCTTCCTATAAACTGCTGTGAATACGTGCAAGATGCTAACGAACTATCGAATCTATGGAATTTTACGAAAGTTGAAACAGAGTAAAATATATAAAAGTAAATGTTGATAGCTGAAATAAATGACAAATTTTGACTCTATACATGTTTTGATTGATTTAGGATGCACAATATATTTTACATTTTATATATGAAATATAATTGCAAGTAAAATAGTAATTTTGATGCGTCCGTGTCGTTTTGAATCATATCAAACAGAGAACGAACCAAGCAGCTTTAAAACGGTGTATACTGCGTTTGTATATTGTGAATTTTTGTATGCTTGAATGATATATTATATATTATATAAATTGTTCTAATTTCATTTTGTACCGATAACAAATATGTATTAATGATCATTATATGCGACAAATCATTATACCAATTGCGTCGCATACTTCTACGTTGATTAACATTACAAATATTTGTATAATTTCTTATGAAAATTAGTTGTATTTTATCATAACTAAAAGAAACCCTTGATATTTGTGTCATCTTAAGCTTAAAGCCTGTGTCATTATCATCGTAGATAGAATAAATTTTTTTTTAATAATATTCGTTACTTATGTATCATTATGTTGTAAAGTTGTAATTTTAATGTTAATTGCCGTCCACCATCGAATTTTCTTACTGATTTGTACCTTTTTTGTCAAATAAATTACGACTTGGTCAATGCAGCTCTCTATCTAGTCTTTAAATAATATGTTTTGAAGAATATGCTTCTATCCATATAATAAATATTTCTCTTCATTTTCTTGAATATTTATTTCACAGTGACTTTGACATGCAGAATTTTGAAATTTTAAAAGGTTCCACATCGCGAAACCCAAGGTAAACTACCTTCAACTTTTGGATTCCAAATTGGGAGATTGCGAAATTACGAAGGACAATATTTAATAACTGTCGAGAAGTCATAAAAAACTAGATGTATATCTAAATTCAGTATCAAGCTTGTTTGCATAACATCGCTATATTACGTTCCAAACTGCATGAACGAACAAATATATCTAGAGGCAAACATGCGACGTTAAGCAACATGGAATACGAGATTAAATCGTACCAAATTGTTTACCATATCTCTTTATACATATTTTATTGGTCGCAAGTACCTACATCGAGACGTTTTTTCTAAAGTTTAGAATCCATATGATTTATTAAATCAAAATCACGCCTAACAACAAAATACTCGTTTACTTACAAGAATTTAAAGACGTCTCATTAAAAAATCATTAGCCACAAAATAATACCGACTACATTTAGATATCACGTAATAAAATAACAGACCTTATAAAATACAAGAGATTAATCACTAACCTGGCTCCCTCCAAAATTCTTGACGAAGCGAATAAAATAAATTATCCAAATACAATAATTCAGAATTTTTTACAATTATTAACGTATTAGTCGTCTTCCGCGGTTTCAGTAGCTTCCGTCTCCGTAAACGTTTCATCCTCCGTGCCCTCCGTCTCTGCCTCGGTGTCAGGAGAATTCTGCTTCACTTCCATCTCCTCCTCGGTAATGGGATGAATGTCTTCGACGGGTATTCCGCTATCACCGGCGGCTGATCGTTTCTTTGTTATCTTGGGAAGTCGGTGTTTGTAAGTTTTATAAACTTCGCTGGCCATGTCTGCGGTATGAGCACGAAATTCTCGACGAGTCGTGTCGCTAAGAAAACTACGCGCGGCGGCGCATTCCAGCGGTCTTAGCTGTGGAGCAGGCTCGCCGGTGAAGTCTACCACTCTCGGATAATCGTCACAAGCTGCCAACAGGTCGACGATAGACATTTGCACGTGACGAGTTGGCTCGAACGAATCAACGACCCGTGCCTCGCACTCTTCCGGCACATGTTGGATCAGCCCAGGTTCGAACACAGGCGTAGATTTCTCCAAAGGAGCGGCCTGACCGAGATTCAGATGCCAGGTGGTACTAATGAGCGTGCTGGTCATGTTATCCTTCTTCAACACTGGCTCTACCGAAGGCAACTCAGGATTCTCCAGTTCGTGACCTCTGTTTATGCCCATTCCAAGATTCTTGCGATACGTGAGATAAGAAACCCCGTCTGGGGCCGTGTGAGCGCCTGGTATAGGCATACCAGGATCAGTGACTTTCCCCGGAGCAGTTCTAATAGGATCCAAGAATACCTTCCTCTTCGCTTCGCGTTTCCTTCCTTCAACAAAGTTAAAGTCCTCCTGTTCAAACGTGAACATGATAGGAGTCAAACGGAAGTCGAGTCTCTGGTTGGTGTTCAGCATCTTGATCACCGCGTACACCAGGGAGTTCATGTTCTTACAACGAAGGACGTAGATCGCTCCATGGTCCCTGTTGAAGAGGGGTGGTCCGACCCAACAGGGATCAGCCACGTAGTATCCATCTTTGGCAGCGAGGGCTGCTAACGTGATTTTGTTACACTCGATGAGAACGTTCGGTGAGTCTTCGAAAGCTTTCATCAGTGCAGTGGCGAGAGTCATCCTATTTCGAGCACCGTATAAAATTCCACAAATACCGTCTCTAAAGTCAATAGTCCACAAGTGGGGAAAGATCTTGAAGGAGGTTTGTAAATTGAACCTGTTGAAATGCTTGGCACATTTTTGGATGGAGCTTCTTAAGCTTTCCGTGTAATAAGAGTCTCCGCAGATCACGGCTGAATCCAAAATGGCCGGACCCCATCTCGACGGATGACTGAGATACTGCATGGCCAAGACAGCCACGCAAATTGCTGCCTGATTCTTTCCGCCCCGATCACCGAACCGGGAATCGTAAGAGCCAATGGTGCCCCAAACCGAATAGATGAGATTAGACACCTCGACAGCGTAATTGTTCCAGAATTGCTTGACATTTTTCTTTTCCGGTTCTTCCACTTGTTTTTTCTTCTTGCTAGTTGATTTTACGATATCCGGAGCGTGTCTGAAGTTCCAATGATAATCCAGGTATAACCACATAGGATCTTCCTTGAACGTTTTGAACGATGGCACGTTTACCGAGTCCACGTGCAGACGATGGATGAAGAAACCCGAGGTGTCTTCGAACTGATTAAAGCACATATTCCTCACCATTTGACAAATACTGGGGAAGATACAGAGGCAAGCTTTACCACCGTTTGAAACTTTCCTCCCTTTCTCATTACACTGGTAAGGATCTAAATAGTAATACGCGTTCGTGGCTCTCGAATACCAGAAACCGTAACAGCAGTTGGTGAAATGCAGAATTCCACTTCCGTACGTTTTAAAATATTTTCGCAAATGCTTTCTTACCTGTGATTAATGCGAATAAAAGCGATTTTTATTGTGTGCCTTAATTAACACGTTAGATCAGTACGTACACTGATTGACAAAAGTATTTGAACACTTGTCGTAGGAAACTTTTATATACATCGTATGCGTTGTGTAAATTATTTTGAAATTCCATTATAAAATTCAGACACGCGTAATATACTTATTCGTAAAAAGTTTTTACAAGTTCGAATACTTTCGTAAGCCACTATATGCAATGTTTTTTCAACATTGAATATTTGAAAAATAGGACAAAATTGCAGGAAAATCTCGGAAAAACTACGCTTCATAGGTGCTGATCTAACATAAAAGGTAAAACGTAAATCTGCTAACCTGAACGTAAAAGTCGGTTCTCAAAGTTCGAGGGTTTACCGTAAGCGTTACCAAAGGAGATGCACAATCGCGAAAATCGAAGATTCTGTTCATCACAGTAACATTACGCAAAATGTGTTCCGTATGGAACTTGGGCTCCGAAAATTCTCTATAAACTGATTCAGCAACCTCGATCACTTTATCTATCATTCCTGGCATGGGACTTTGAATGATATCTCTTTTCACCATCACCGTTAAAGCAGCGACAAAGTAACATCTTTTAACCCTCGGTTCAGTGACAGTATCTCTATTGTTCAGGGCAACCGTTCCCTGTATAAAGATCGGTTTATTCGATTCTGGCACGGTAGGCCTGAATATTGCCTCGAGATCGTAAGGTTTAGCTGGCATTCTATGGATTTCCGCCAGTGAGCTGATTGGTATCACTGGCTCGTGAAGACCTTTCGTATCGTTACAGTCAGGATCAACTTTCTGGGCATAAGAAACCGTAATTACTCTCATCATGAAAACCGTCTCCTCGGGTTGATCGATTTCCTGAACGATCAACTTCAAAAATTCCTTCATATCTATAGAAGTAACGATCCTCAGTTTTTTCGTTCTTCTAATCGTCCACCAGGCAAAATGATTTCCATCCTTCTTCAAAACACCCATATGAGAATCACCGCAAATTATAATAGCGCCCGTGTAGCTGAATGTGTCGAACACTTTCTGCAAGGACATCGAGAGATTCCAACCTTCGATACTGTACAAGGTTCCATAGTGCAGAGGCACGAACACCACTCGAAACACGTAATTGGCTATCTCAAACTCAGGTAATAGACCATCAGTCATTTCGCTGACCGTAGAATCTTCCGCGGCCAACATGCTGTCGAAAGTATAGTCGGCACTTGCCTCGAACAGTCCCTTTACCGTCCTAACTGACCAGGTAATTGGATCGTGAATCAACGACCAAGCCATGATGCAAAGATCCAAAGGAGTAGTGATTGCTGTGTGCGGCTTGAACCTTTTGTCATAAACTTTCCTCCTTACCAACAGTTTCACCGCCTCGAACTCGTCCTCCACCTTCTCCGATTCCCTTACGGAAGATTTTTTAAAAGGTGCCAATTGTGGGGTGGTGATTTCGTTTTCCAGAACGTCCACGTCGAACATCGAGGCGTTGTAATGTTTAATAGGAGCGAAACCAGGAATCGTCATATCGTATACGAGACTAGTTTTCGATTCTTGTTTCACCCAGTCGGCCGACTCGATTAGAGATGCTTCTGATGCGTTAATGGATACTTCCATTTCCGGAGGCTCCTCGGTGCGAACTTCTTCGATCTGCTTCTCCACGCAATGATCCCATTTTCTTCTTCGTTTCTTCTTCGCTCTCTTCCTCGTCTCCATGTGAGCTATACATATCGTGTATATTCGATAAGGTTTTTTAATATTTTCACCGACGTTAGCCTCGATCTTATCGATCATCGCGTTCATGTTGCAAAATTCCATAAGACAGGAGTAACCTTCCTCCGAAACATTCCCTTTCTCGTCGCAGGGATAAGCATCGTACAAATAATATCGATCGTTCGCATTCCAAAAGGCGTACGAGCAATTGACGAACACGATGATTCCGGTCTTATTTTTCTCGAAGAAATTGTCCAGCACGAATTCCAGCTCGTCGTTCTCGCAGTTTTCAGGATCCGCGTAAACAGCCTGCTTCGTGATCACGTTGTAGATCGTGTCGAGAATTTCCATATGGTGGAACCATCGATATGGTTTATACCGTAGTTTTCCGGTTTGTTGATAGATCTTGTCTCCGAGAATTACGAGTTGATCTAGGATCTTGCCGCAGAAACGATCCGGATCCAGTTTGATCTTCGCCAGAATACACAGCAGAGCGGTAAAGAAGCAAGATTTGAAGTGACAGGCTTGAATTTCGTCGCGATTGTTGAAGCATATGTTACCATGAAGTATTCGGATTCCATCTTGCATCAGCTTAGAATGAAAATAGGTAATATTCATACGATAGTTTATAATAATTATTTCCTATTCGATATTTAATTTAAACGAATCATCATTCCATTTAACGACTAGAGCTTACTTTCAAACCACGCGAATCTTGCACAGACTTTTTCTTTTGATCAGCCACTGTGCTCCTTTTAATCGTCGTTGCTTCAGATTCCATCGGCTTAGTAAGTTCAGAAATTTTCGCCTCCGCAACTTTTGGTTCTATCTGCTATCACGGTGACGAAAACATCGTAAATAAACGTATCAATTTCCATCCTATAATAGCTATTCTAAAACGAACCTGATCCTTCGTTTTAAAGTCAGGGAAGAACAGTTCTAACAATAGATCCTCCGTATTGCAGAGAACCTTCTCCATCAAAGCGTCACCTTCGTCAGCTTTGTTCAACAAACATTTACGTTTCTTCTTTTCAATACAAGTAATCGTCCTCTTTTCAGGAATCGGCGTTTTAATAATCGGTCCGAGTGGTATCAACGTTGGTCGTATACGAACTCCCACAGGTACTTCCGGTACAGGCTCTCGAACATATTCTTCAGCCCTCCTCTGTTTTTCCTCCAACCTCCGTAGATCTTCCAATCGCATAGCCTTGGCAAGATCTTCATCTTGTATATACATGTCGTTAATAGCTCTCAGAGGCATCAGACAGATTGGTAAAATTCTAGAGTATAAATATTTTTTCGGCGACAGTTTAATCATTTTTGAAGGTTTCGTTTCTTCCAATACCCCCGACGGTACGATCATCGTCGACCTAGCCAAGATAATCGTAGAAATTCCGCCTTTCCTTTTTACGTCTAATCTGGAGTCTATGGAGAATCTCGATACTAAAGATGGAATGGATCTTTTGGCTCGTTTCGCCTCCAAAAGTTTCAACAATGTTTTACTAGATGGCATAACGTAAGGAGGAGGATGATTGTACTTTAACTTCTCTAAGGCTATCTGTTCGTGCACCTGGTCGATGGTTTCTTCGTTGTCGTCAAAGACCTTCATGTTGGACGTAAGTAAAATTAGGTTCAAACGATAGGGCGCGTCAGGTTGATCTTGTTCCTGAGCCTCTAGCAATGGATCGATTAGAGGCTTTTCCTCTTCCTCCTGTAACCTTCTCACAGGTTTCCTACCTTCTTCCTCTTCCTCCTCCTCTGCCTCTTCTTCGCCCATAACTTCCACGTCTACGACATCTGGTTCTTCCTCGACTTCCTCTGCCTCCCTTAATTCAGCCTGTAACTTTTCCAGATCGTCGTCCGTGATCGGTAAAAATCTCGTTTTGAATTGCTCGACCACGGTATCTTCTGGAACTATTATTTCCTCGTCGGCAGTATAAAGGCCAGGTTGTATCGAGTCCAGTCCGACGAAGTGAATTATAAAGAAAGGATCGTTGAATTCCAACACGCCGTAAAGGAGATCGGTCAGTTCGTTCAAACTAGCTACTACTGCAAACGAAGCCGGATAGTCGCGAAGACGCCAACCCTCTGCGTCGCTTCCGTATGGATTGAACACGAAGAAGTTCGGACCCTCTTTCCAAATACCGTACATCAATCTCTTGTTCTCCAGAATTAATTCTGGATATCGGTTGAAGTAACATTCGAGAGCCTCTGCAAGATTTGCCAAAGGACTCGCTTCACCTTGAATAATTTTCATCTTCGTCTTAAAGAACACGTCGTTCTCTCCCATCTTCATTCTGTGGGGTAACATCGTCATGTCCAAGTGACTTGGTTTAGGTAACAATTTCTCTTCAGTTTCACCTTCTTCCTCTTCTTCCTCTTCCTCTTCTTCCGCCTCTTCTCCAGCTATTTCTTCGGGATCTCTTGCCTTAGGACGCCCCTTTCTAATCCAATCTATAATCTCGTCGAAAATTTTGTTGCTGACGTCGACCAGTTGATCGATATCCATGTTTCGCCACTTGGTGGGATCCTTCAATCTTCTGTAAGCCAAGACCGCGAGAGCTGCTATCAGTCCTTGCTTTCCCCTCGACCATTCGTCAAAATTTTCGTCCAGACAGTTCTTCGACCCCTGAAGGATCAAACGATTAGGATTTATCACTCTGTAACCCTTGACTAACTTGACGACTGGTTCTTCGACAGGCTCTTTTTCTTCGATTACTTCAAGACCTTCTTCCTCCTCTTCTTCTTCTGTAATGTCGCCAGCTTCCGCCCGCAATCTCTCCATATCTTCTTCTTCTTCTTCCTCTTCCTCTTCTTCCAGTCCTTCCTCTGGCTCCTTCTTCTCTTCAGGTGGCACGATTACATAAGTCGTAGGCTCGTCGTCCACCATCATATAATTCTCCGCGTCTCTTAGCAGATCTGGAACCTGGACCTCCACGTCCCGCATTTTATCCATTTCCGGTCGTATTCTCGGTTTCATATCGACCATTTCGCTCAGCTTTAACGAGTCGTCCCTTACCGTCGGTGATGGCGCTAATGGCTGTGGTCTGCGGTTCGTACCTTTCTCTCGATAGATCACCTTCTCCAAGGGACCGCCAGGTGTGGTTCCAGTCTTCACGTACAGAACTCGGACTCCGTGGATCACGAAAGGATCTCTGTCCCTACTACCCGTGTTCTCCATAATGGTCTCCACCACTTGATTGATCGAGCTGTTCATCGTCACACAGGCAGCTTCCCCAGGATTCGCTGAACCATCTATCTCAGCCGAACCACTTCGGAACCCTTCTTCGTCACAGGCAAAGGGATCCATGAAATAGTACGTATCGTCGTGTCTCCAAATTGCATAGAAGAAATTCTTTATCTCGAGCAGACCGGTCACTTGAGTCTGAAAGAACTCGCGTATACCATCGTCAATCCCGAGTTTACCCTTTTTCTGTCCGTGACCTGGCACGACGTTCGTCCGAATCTTCACTTTCGCGGAGTATGCTCCGAGAATAATGTCACCCATGATATCGTCCAAACGAAGCTCGAACTCTTTATCATTCAAATCTTTATCGAGAACGCGTACCAGATCGACGAAGTATATGTTGGATTGATTAAAAATTAGATCGATCAGAGCGCTGGTCCACTTATTGGCGTTCACCAGTCGCGAATACACCAGAGCTGCCAGAGCTATAATCAGGAATGTTCGACTACGAAGTGGGGCTGGAATTACAGGATGTGTAACGTGATAAGAGCCTTGGACCACTGCTCGATACTTCTCCTGCATTTTATAACCACTCGGTCGTCTTTGTGCTCTGTGATTGACTCTTTCGTGCTTCTCAGAATCCACCGGCTGAGTGTAGTGATCCACGCCACTAATCGCTATCGCGTAGAGAACGAAAGGCTCGTTCTTCACGTTGCTCTTCTCGAGGATAATAAAAAGAAGTCCGATCAGATCCTTGACCAAAAACAATTTGGCTGTTCCACTGACTCCATCGTCTGCCGGTTCGCAATTCTCTTTCCTTGGCTGGCCATCGAACAGATTGTAATACTTCGAGTCTTTCCAAATCGCCACGTTCAACACCGATGACGCCAAAATACCAGCGTTGTAGCGCTTGAAGAATAAATCCAAGGCTTTGACCAGATGCAATTCCGTCACCTCTGTAGAGCGAAATTTGCCAGCGTATGCAGCTTCCTCGATGCTGACGTTAACGGTCAGCTTGCCTTGCACGCATAGAGTCCTCGTTAAATCGAGGATCGACAGCATTCGTCGATCGTCCGTGTTTATATCTTTATATGATTCACAATAAAACGTATCTCCATCTTCGATAATCTGATCGATAACCGCCTCGTTCCAACAACGGGACTTATAAACTGTTGTTGTCGCGAACGCCGCGATCGCTGTTGCTCCGCCCTAATATCGAAATAATGGGTAGCAGCGATAAATTGCAACACAAACACTCTTGCATCGATCATGATTGCATCTTTGCAGGTATGTTAAGTAGATAATTACAGAAACCCTGTGATTTCGTTGAGTTTGATCGAAAGAAAACTCTTTCAAGCGGCAACCATTAAATGAATAGACGAAGTTAACGATAATTTGTTTTAAGTTGTGCAAGTTTAATATTATAACTGCACAGTACGTAATACTTTGATGGTGAAATATTTAATAATGGTAGAGCCTAATAGTTAAAATGATTATCTTAAATTACAGATTTTATTGTGATATTTATAAAATTATTTTAATTACAGATATATTATCAGATGAACATGACAAGACAATTTTTAGTTGCTTTCTTGATTTTCACGTCATTTGATTGCAAGTTTCCTAAGAAAAACGAGTAGTGAATTATTTTAATGTTTGACAGGCTGCAGAGAGACGTGTTTCATTCTATGATCAAATAAATGAATAATTTTGGTTACGTGAAATTGATCATCGAATCTTTTAATTGCTTGTCATGCTCTTTTTTCGTAGTCCTCGTGTGCTACCAATATTTTGTCAAAAGAGTTTATAGACCTGCAAAGACAATCCTTTCAACGAAATGCGACTTTGCTGAATTTTCAAATTTCTCAATTGCGATACAGTTAAGTTTACGATGGCCCCTAAAATTTGATTTACCTGATGACCCCTGGACAATGGTGAAAACTTCGGCATGTTAATATGAGTCAACCCTTCACGAACACCATATCTAACGCAGGTTGGAAGCTCTGGCCTGATCGCGGTCAGGGAATACGTATCACTTGGCAAATCGAGATACAAATTTAGATCTTTGTGCTGCTCTTCGAGATCTTCGTCGAGCTCATCGCTGCTCGGTGCATTGTCATCAGCGGCTCGAACAACATCTGTAACTCGACCGATAGCGTTCACAGTTTCCGAAGAAACAATCTCGTCACATTCTGCGAGTTGCTTCAGTTTGTGTTTTTGTACTTGCTTCCTTCGGTTTACGTCGTGTCCTGATTTTGATTTCAAATCTTTATGAGTCATTGCGCTTAATTACTAAGTTACTCGCTTATACAATGAAATTTGAACGATCCCAAGACAGTAGGAATCATGAAAGAAAGGTTGTAGCATTTTAAGTTCGCGCTTGATTTAGCATATAATCTACATTTTCTTGAAAAAATTGTATCAAATAATTTTCTACGTTCGCACGATTATTTCTAGTAGGTAGTGATAATATTTTTACATTTTCAGGTACTTTCTACGTTACTTAAAATTTTGCCATGCTTGGTAAATTATCTGTCAAAAATTATACAAGACATAGTATGAAGTTTACTGCGTACGGAGATTGCATACAATGTTACATCTATCTCAGGCGATAAACAAGCGAGAAAGTTTAACGTGGTTCTTCTAATAAATTCATAGACCTGACAAAATGCATCCACGTAAAATCCACGCCAGAGGAACCTCTTAAAACTCAACATGGATTTACCGTAGCCAGTGAATTATGATTGTCAAAAATCAATCAGAATATTCCCGTACAAAGATGTGAAAAGCCGCATCCACCTATCAGCCCGCTTCTCAATACAACACACATTGAACACGCCACCTCTTGTAAAGATTGGTATTATTATATTAATTTACCGTCATGTAAAGCATGGATCTTCGCCGTAAAGCCGATTGTCGAAAATACAAAAAATGGAAAGCGGAACGAGCAAAAGAATCGAAGGAAACGAAGAAAGAAATCAAAAAACGAAGACGCAGAAAACTAGTAACCGATTGTATCAATGAGGGCGAGACAGAAGAAGTTATGCCTAAAACCGTGCTAAAAGTGAAATGTCGAAAATGCAGAAAGAAGAGGAAGAGAAAGACGTCAAAGAAAATGATTAGGAAACTTGTTAAGCGAGTTTCGTTCGCAGAGCTAGTGCTGGGCTGTATAAAACCCTCGATAGAAGAGAGAAAATACTTTTTGAATCCACGTCATATTGGCTGCTTAGGACTTAGTGTATCTAAAGTGAATATTGCATCGGAAACCCCAGGTAAGATAAAGATAACGTTCTTTTGAATCTAAACGTCGGTAATGAAATTAAGTTACAAAGGTACTTTCATAGTAATTTCATAAATAGAGGCGAATTCTTCTTTTAAATGACACGCGCTCTTTTCTAATTTTTAAAGCATTCGTTTCTGTTAAAGATATTTCGCACATTCGTTCAACTGCTAGCCGTGCTAATGCAAATCATTTTTGCAGTGAACTTACTTTATTAATGCTTTATGCATTTTACATAAGACTATTTACATTTAATCGTTCCTTTGCAAGCTAGCGCAATTACGTCAATAATATTAATTAAAGGAATAGAAATAATTTGAATTCTCGTTCATATTACGCATTTCTGTGGTAGCAACAAGCCAAACTTACACGAGCCAGCGGAAATACCGCAGAAGAAAAAGAATCTGTACAAAACCCTGTACGGAAAGGTCGTCTCGTAAAGACTTAGGAGAATCAGAATCGGAAGACGGTGAATGCTACAGCGTTTGTTCTTGCGATAATTACATATATCTTGCAGGTATCGTTGATATCATTAAAAAGAATAATATGAACATCAACAACACACTAAAAATCAGTATTTATTTGCGAAAAATGTATTATGCTCATTAGGTGTAAAGTTAACAGCAAAGGATAAAGAGGAGATTAAAAAGTATCAACGCGAAGCTCGTCAAGCCAGTCCTAAAACAGGGAATTAATTTCCTTCTTCCAATTGCAGCCATAGAAACGTAACAAATCAGGCAAAAATAAAACGCTCAAGGCACAAAGATGGTAAATTAGAAAAAAATTGACAAATCATAGAGAAACTAATTAAGCGGATTGAAAAAATGTTTACCAGAATACATTGGCAAACACAAATAACGAAATGAATGTAATGTTCAAAAATACAATTTGATGATACAATAGTCGTCCTTTACACATCTTACATACGCGTAACGAGACAACCCTAGTCGATGATCCGGAAGTATATCACACGCGATACACGTGAAGGGGAAACGAGTTTCCACTAGCTTCTACTGAGCAGAAGATCCTTCCATGAACCGTTTAATCCGGCTATACGATGAAAGGTACGAACGACCGAGTAATTAGGCGATTTGCACGACTTGTTCGCGACAAAAGAATGTTGATTATAATCGACATCAATAGTCGATAATTATCGACTATTAATAATAAGCGGACGAGGCTGATACATTCTAACAAAATTGAAAGCAGTTCCAGAACTATAGAAACGTGTCCGCTACTACTGTTTCGATCAATAATAAGATTGCAAGAAATTTTTTTTAAAATTGACAGAACAAACAAATTGAAATATCTAATGGAGAAATGTTACCGATACCAATACTCTAAAGTTACCAATACTCGTTATAAATATTATAGTATCGAGAAAAATATAATGTAAATAGAGTTTTCCTTTCCAGAAAGTTTGTAAATAAAGAAAACAAATTTATTATCTTCAATTAAAAGTTAGAGATATTGTATTTAACAAGAAAGAAGATTTAGAATTGAAACCTTTATCTCTCTTTATTATTTATCTCTCGAAGCATTGAATAGGATTATATATCGACTTATTATCGCATTCTTGTTATATTATTTTATATTTATTATTTTATTATTATATTATTATATATTTATCCGCGCAGCGTATGCACTACACATGTGGCCAAATTCAAAGAAAATACTAGCAAATCGTAAACCGGTTGAGGATTAGCACAGTATAAATACATGAGGAATTTCTAATTAGTCCACTAATCGGCGTATAAAACGGCGTGGTTATTCATGCTACTAACAAAATTAAGTTGCTAACAGGCTTGGAAACAAGTTTGTTGCAGCGAATCACCCTAAGTCAAATGACAGACCATATGTGTCTTCACACAAACCATCTTATCTGTTAGTAGAAGCAACCTGCAGTAGTTATCATTCGATGATTTCAAAACGATTCGAAAAGAGCCTCCGATAAATTGCTGTTAGTGCGCGAACGTTTGTCGACGAAGACGCCCGGGATGGCACTGAATCTAAATATTTAGAAATTTCCGAAATTCGATGGTGATCGGGCTTAGTGTGATGACAGGAACAAGATTAGAAAGATCAAAATGATCTGCTACACCAAGATGCCAAGGTCAATTTGTAAGTAGGAAAATTATAACGTTTTGTACGATCGAATTTCTGCAGTAAAAATGAAATAATTATTGAAACGCGACGTTATTGATGTTACGCTGATATCTTTTACTAAAATTAGTAAGTGGACAGAAGTTAGTGCAGAACATTAGCAGGCGTACAGATTTATTATATTTCTCCCTTATTGTATGGTAATACACGTATCCCGAAAGGCGCTTATTTATATATTCAGTGCTCTAATTATTTATGATAATTGCGAATATAATTACCACGAAGCCAAGAAACATATTACTTTTAATCGTCGCTGGATGACAGAGCATTTAATTTAAGCAAGCATAAAGTCCAATAAAACAATATCGCACAACTTCGTTTTTATAGAGAATATATAGATTTCTCGAATAAAATTGCAGACATTACTTCCACAGAAATTTTATAAATAGTGTTGCTCTCTTTCTTTAAATGATTTAACGTTGTCTTCCTGTCACCGGATCGAGACAAATACCAGACGCGTCGCGACATAATTGGGTTCGTAGAGTTCCTTTGGAATCCTGTAACAAGGGAAGAGCTCCTTTTTCCTACAGGTTCTCAACCTGTTTCACGACTGCCGCGCGATCGTAACACATTTTGGATGATCATGATTCATTGCTATTTATTTCGATTTATCGCTATCGCCCAATCTTGTATTAATATCGTTTCTGATTTCTCAAATTACTTTCTATAGATTTGGACAATTACCCGAGGAAGAACACGATAAGTTACATCTCCTATCGTTTTGCAAACAGTTTAAAAATTCGGTATGTTATTTTGACGAATTTAGGAGTTCTAGCGTCGACCGAACGCGAACGAAACAGCGATTATGCTAAACGCGATTTACGCGTACCGCCAGTTCACGAGTAACGATTTATTAAAATCACATTGTTAAGCAACTTCCGTGTAGATATAACAGTCTTACGAGTAAACGTTGCGCATTACGCCCGAAAGCAATCGCGTTTCTTTTGCAACGTTCCACCTTACACTTCCACGTAAGTATATACCATGATCTTGCCTCGAGAGAATATAACACCATAACGAACACACGGGCAAATGTCGTAAACCTTTCCGTGTATCTCGTGGTCCAACATACTTTCGTTCTTGCGCATTGAATTCCATGGTGTATCGCGTTGAATCTCGGATCCAACCGGCCTTTAAGCTTCGAGAGATCACGGAAATATACCTTGCCCGCGTCGATATATCGAAGAAAAAAAAATAACCAGGAAATGTAATAACGTAATTGCAACAAATAATTAATAGGTTTATTAGCGTCAGTAACGAACGTGAAAAACAAACTTGTACAAAGAAGGTGCAAACGAACAGTGTGATTTATCTATATATCTTATAATACGTAATGTTTTCACGCCACGATTAATGGTAATTCGATCTAGCGAGAATGGAAAAAATGTCTCGCTAAGTAACTTCTGATATTAATCGGTTTGATGGAACGAAATTTTCTTTCGGAGAACGAGTTGTTGTAATTCGATGTTTATGAAATATTAGAGACGTATTAGAGATTTGTTATTGAGATGTAACAAAAATAAAGTGTAAATAGTATAGTGGATGGCATAATGTAACATATGTGTATATAAATCACTGACAACTGTTCAGGCAGTACACAAAAAGTATAAGATTCTTCGTGCTTTAACGTAAAAATATTCTTGGCATCAACGATTAATAATTATTATTAAACGTCGAACTTGCGAAAACAATCAATAAAGATATGTCGCGAAAAACAATGGATCAATTAAACACGAAAATAGACGTAGTGTGATACACGTTCAATGTACAATATAATCTCGATATTTCTTGCTGTAGAACACACGCATAATGAATCAAACACGCACTTGTTCACAGAGTTGCGTATAGGTTGTTAAACGCGATACAACAGTGTGCTTTCTTTATAGGGAAATTGATCGCTCTCACACAATACAGAATAAAACGTATATAAATTTCTTGTAAATGAAGTAAAGTGCGCACATCTTTACAGCGTCCTGCCATTAGGTTTCTATAAACACCCTCGTTTCATAAATTATTCTAGCACAGTTCGATTGTTTTATAAAACAAACTTGCATACTCAAGAATTTCCATAAAATATACTTGCATGCGTACAGTTATATAATTTATATCCGTCTACATTGAAGAAGAGAATAAAGTACAAATAGTATAATTTCATGAAACTTGTGTTGTGATCGGTTGTGATAGGATGAGGAGTAATTAAAATGTACTTTATGGATATACTAGCAAACAGGTATTTCCACAAAACGTCAGAATCGAATATGTATTATGTAAATCGTACATGATATGAATACTAATTTATTGTATAACATATCAGTTAATTATTGCCCCACGTGATCGTCCGCGGTGACAATCTCGTATGTAGTGTCGTGCATTTTGATCTAGATCACGAAACGAACGATCTCGACGCGAGCTAATTTTCCATCCACAGAATAAAAACAATATTTTCATACATCGCGTAATCCCTAAATTACGCAAATTCGTTCTATGGAAAGAAATAACTGAAAGAGGAATAATTGCGTATATCAAATACCTTTGTTCAAAGTACAAACTCTTTCTCGTTCATCATTATCACTAATGAGAGATAACAATACGGCTGACAATACTGACTGACAAAAATAAGAACATATTTTTATTAAATTATGTGATATCGTCCAACGTGTAAAATTATCATACTATTAACAGGTGGAAAAAATAGATGAAATGGTTGATCGGTTGGTAGAATAGTACAAAACCTGCCTAATTTTCATTCTCTTTTTTTTCTAAAATGTATTATATGCAGTTACGTTATTATCCTAGAACGAACATGATTCGCAATTTTACACAAACTGCGAAACGATTGTTTGTCATTAAGATGCACCTTGAACGACATTTTCTAGATCTCGTTAGGTTTGTGTATAATGGATGTTGTAGATATTTGTAATAAAAAAAAAAAAACTGACGGCAAACTAATTATGTGTTTCGCAGAATCTATATGGATTAGCATTAAATGCGTCTGTGATCAGATTCCTTGACTAATTAGAACTTGATCGCGTTTATTACATACTTGGATACGCTATATTGATTAAAGTAGACAACGTAACAACCTATTTATAAAGTACAAATATCATGCTACTGTACTCTATAAACTTTCGTAAAGATTAGACTCGGACCAAATTATACACGATCATGTATAAGTTCTCATATTCACTGTATTTATTTAATTAGATATATACCGCGATATCAACTGAACATACGTTTGTATTGTACGAATCATCAACTTCATTCTCCTCGGCGAGTCCCTAAAAAATATTCAATCTATTACATAGAACATCCATCGAGGACCGATCACCGTAATAAAAATTGTGAATCAATATAAAAATAGGGTAGTTTCATAGAATAAGTAGGATACGATACTCCGTATATTTCCAAAAAAAAAAAAAAAATCCATCGATCAAAATGTTCCAATTAATTTAGTTGATTGTATCATGTTTTTAAACAGATTCACGCTGATGTCATGGACATATTGTTTTATATTTTATATTTTATATTATATAATGTATCCACCAAAAAATAATTATCCCAGAACATGATATATTCAAATAGTTCAACAGTAAAATATATGTTTATATATTCAGCAGATTTTTTTTACACGACAGATATTTTTAATTAATTTTAAAAAATTCCATTAATCCTATTTGACCTGCTATTATTTAAATTTATCCTCAAGTTATTCAATATATTCAACTCTTTTATGATCCATTGAGGTTTACAAAATTATAACCGACTATTCATATATTCCCAAAGGATAAGCGCCTCTAAAAAAAATACTGCAATTTACGACTCTTTTAGAACCTACCGGTTCTTATAGTGAGAAACTGGTTGAGGACCAATCAAGATGCATACATAAATAAGCGCCAAAACTACCAGTTCAGCTCCTTTCTTTTTCTTTTTTAACCACTAACGTTGCGAGCAAAACCCTTTTCTCCCGCTAAACTTGATGTTTGCATCGCGATCTTGCCTGGCAACCAAACTGGACACGAGCAAACTTCGAATATGCAAATGGTAATCAATCGCGATTTTTTACTCCAGGAATGCAAAAGAAAGGTCGGTTTTAGAAACAAAGAGCTGCGACGAGTTGTTAAGTTAGTTTATCTTTTGGGATACTTGACATATCAACAAAATTTTTGGATTCTTCGAGTAAAACGTGTAAACATCTTAACATTATTAATTGTGCTATATACCTGGACATGTTTATCTGCATAGTGAAATTTATTATTTCGTTCGCTGGAACATTGATTAATTTACAAAATTATTTCGAAATTATCAGGAATAGTGCATAAAAAAACAAAAGCAGATGAAAAATAAAGATACATATGAAGTTTCTGTGTCTCTTATATCGACCTAAACGTTTGGTAAAAGTGGTTGGCAATTAAATGGTATCAGGTTCAGCCCTGTATATGGTCTGCACCGCATTGCACTTGCGAGATCTTGTTACATAATAACGTTGTACGTGCAAGAATATGTGAAAACCTGCCACTACTATTCCAGACAGTATGAAATACGCAACATAAAGATACGTAAACTGTTCAATCTAATCTACGATGTAACCTAGACCCGACCTAATTTTCGCTATAAATAAAAATAACATACATTCAAGGTATGAAATCGTGTTATCTATAGCTGTTTATATTATCTAGCTATATTATGTAAATAGCACAAATGAGCAAAAAAGTTCGGCTACGACGGAGATTCGATCGAATTATCCCAGTTTTTCGTTCAAGGATGCTTGAAAAATTGATAACTTATGCTCCTGCCTAAGTAGCAAACGTGTTATTACACACTACGTATACAAACAATTAATTGCGCCGCGTAACTATTCAAAGAATGGAAGATCGCGATCGTTTAAAGTCTTGAAAACCTATTAATCACGATTTCACGCTGTTTAATGAAACCACAGGTTGCGAAATTATTTTCTTCCTTTTTATTGAATAAGTTACGTTATATTTATAAGAACTGCGATGGATGCGCTTTATAATTAAATTATTTAATTAATTTAATAATTAATTACAATTAAATTAATTATTCGGAATTTGTGGGATTTTCTGAACGAGACATTGTTTGGTGACAGGTAATTAAAAGTCGGTGATTAAACTATCTCTGTACGATCGTTTCACTTAAAAGCTTTTAAGACAATTCTGTTTTTACAGTATTTGTATTAAGATCGCGTACAAATGTAAAATATTACTAATACTTTTATCCGCTTTTTTTTCACTCGTTTATTTTATCGTGTTACGAGTGGAAAACTTGAAAGATAGCCCACAAAACGAATAATCACAGTTTCTAAGTAATCAGTCGTATGCTGGCATATTTCTTGTCCATAACATGCAATTATTTATTGCGTCTATCTATCTTGTAGTTGTTTCCTTGATTGAAGAAAAAATTGGTAGTAATTAAAGGAAAATGTAACAAACATTGCTTTTTTTCGCACTACAATTAGCAATAAACGTCAAATGAACGTGTTTCATATTAAATTCGTGGATCATACGATTTGCGTTACGTCTATCGCCGGAATAACTTTCAAGATTTCCGGACCTAATATGCAAATTACAAAAGCAATTTGATATACAAGAAATATTAAGAGAAACATTTTGCGTAGGACTGTAATTTAATAAGTAACACACTAAATATATTATAAGTATTTGACGACACAAAGTCAAATCTTATCGAGCTATCAATCTCTTCAGTAAAACAAATATCCGTTCTGTATTTTCATCAAAAGATATCGGAAATTCAAATCACTGGATTATTCATTATTCATAGTAAATATTTGCAAAAATCGACAATTATTAAGTAAGTTATATTTCTGATTCTATCCGATAAGACTCTATTCAAAACTCATGATTCCGTATGAAAATTCTCGTTGAAAGATCCAAAGTAAATAAATCATTTGTTATCTTGTGAGGACCTAACACAAAAATTAAACTGATTATGGAAGTTGTAAAATATCAATTTCTCCTCTAATACATGTACGTAATACGTAAATTTTAATGTTACGTTAACGATGTTAAGATAAAAATACTCCAATAATTCATTAAAATAATAAAGTGTACTGATTTATAGATCTTCCTTCGTAGATATGGCTATCAATTTTTCATTTTTGTAACGACAGAGCGTTTGCTTCGTCAGAAAATTTCTGGGGTTATTGTCCGCCAGTTAGAATCCACCGTTTTAAAAGACAAAAGGCTGCAAGATAGGATCAATATCGAAGATGTATAACAGAATGCAGTCCTTTGTTATTTGCTTCTATTATCGTTGCAGTTCTGGAATATCGGTAGAATTCGAGCTCTGCTAGCCGTTAATGCTCGATTAATGAAACAATACGCAGAATTATATACGTACCAAAACAATCCCGCTATCTATTTCGTTTATTCGCGGGAATGTACCTTGATAACCGTAATAATTTCTGTTGCCAGAGAATACAGACAAACATATGGTGAATCGGTGTTATTCGCGTTACTACTATCTGCATTGTTAATTTTTTTTAGCCGAAATCGATAGTTACTTCTAAATTTAGAATGTTTTATATAATTGGACGATGTTTGATTAGGAATGTATTATTTGAGCATGGTATTTTCGCTCGTCGTTAAAGAGAACTATAAATCACGTATACATTAGCGGATAATATTAAACTGCGTTAATCACACGTCATACAAGTTTTGCAAATAAAGGTAAACAGGTAAGATGTAAGGACACCAGTCATTAAACTTGATCAAAGAAAAAGTAACTGTACAAAATGAAATGGAATAATCATGAGTAGATAATGGAACATTGTTGTCCTCCGTGAACAATTTGCAATCTGAACGATGGTTGTAGAAGGTCTCAATCACACTACGACTAAAAGAAAATAATAACACATTGAAAGCGGAAAAATACAGAAAAATATCAAGGAAACGGAAACGAATTAATTTGATCGATCTCCCATTCCTTCATATTAATTTGATTCATAGTTGAATGATGAAAACAGCCCGTTGCTTCTAGTTAGAATTAATTTCATCTCGGACGAAAAGAAAACGAACTAATGTAACAGGGTAGAAACAAAGAAGAACGTTGGTATCTAAAATTTTCGGTACATACAGTAAACGTATGGAAATTTTTATTGAAACAGTTCATTCGAAAAAAGCGCGCTTGCTCGTGAATAAATATTCGTCAAACGACGTTGGCTACTTTAATTCTTCGTTTTTTCTTTGATTACGATATATATCTATAACAAGTGAATGTACGCCACAAAGCTCCTATTGATCATCTTCTCAAATCAAAAAGTTTTGTAGATAAATCGCATCGAAACAGACCGAAATAAACGACAGTGACGGTGCACGACATTTCAGATATTCTTATTTCAATAACTTCATGTTTGCCGAGATTTATGGCATACATTAGCATTGATCCAAAGATTTCAAACAATTAACCTTTGATACTGATTTTGCTTTGATAAATTGATAAATGATGCAATAAATTTAATTATTGAATAAACGTCGAATATATGTGTTATTAGGGTATCGAAGACTTAAAATTAAGCTATTTTTCTCAAGCATTGGCGTGCCAGTTTATCTTCATTTTCTTATTAACGATGCTATTGTTTTATCTGACGCGTGAAAACTTCTTTAGTGCTGAACTTGCAGTCTGCGCAATTTCGCTATCTGAAGCATAGATAGAAACTCTGACCCCAACCTGTATCGAAGAGGTGGAAACGCGACGATCACAAAAGTATCTCCGCCGAGTTCACGCATAGCCCATCGTCGATTTATTTTTAGCTTATAATCATCGACGATTCTTGACTACTATTTCTTCCTCTTGTTATTCTCCTTTAATTTGTAGCTAACTCTTTTACTTTGTCTAATTTTAGCCTTTATCATTCACCGTTGCATAATGTGTTTATATCTGTTAAAGTAAGCAAATGGATGAATTACTTTCGACGGACATCAACGTAAAAGAATTACACTCACTCTTGAACCATTAGTAGAGTCGGTTTCGTAATCTATACCTTTCTACTAAGATTAAGATTGTTCCTTATGTACGAACATTCGTGCAATGATTAACCTTGAAGTGCACAATATACTAGAGGTCCTTGACTCGAGGCATATATAAACTTGTTCGATCATCTATTTAAAAATTTATCCATCGTGAAATACGTATCCTACCATCTTTGTTTTAATCCTATCTTTTATTTATATACATAATATATATACAACGAAACGATATTTAATTCCTACTGTATCCTTGAAATGTAATTTTTGCTGATCATGCGTAAAGGACGCAAAAGATCTTCAAGTGCCACGTATTATTAATCATGTTTTACTTCCTTCACTGTAGGTGATATTTAAATGTAATAATATACGAACAAAAACTTGTGACTTTCACGCTGATTAATGTAATAATATAAAATAAATTGTATATCGCGTGGAAATTGCTATAGTAAAGGCAGATAGAACAATGACAGAATTCACGGAACTTTGAGTGGCACGTACAAGGATACACAGCATTAAACGCTGTTATAACCAGTTATAAGAGTGATTTATCTCTTTCGTCGAGGAATTTAGATATTCCGGCGTTTGTGCGTGCTGTAGCGAAATATTTTTGAAACTGGATCTTTGCAAATTAGTTAAACGTTAAACGAGTAACAAACTTGGATTGAAAATCGTATAATTCACAAGAGATCGTAATCACAAACGATGCGTATAATTGTAATCGTCTATTCATTCGATCGAGATATGTGAGTATGATTAATCAACTTGATAAACTGAAGTGCATATACATGCATAAGTGGACACAACATACAACAACATAGATACGACAGGCCATTCCTTTCGAAAACAACCAGGCACAATCTCATAGAGAATTTAATATAAAGTTTGCCTGAATTTCTATTTCACCTGAATTTTTTTTTTTTTACAGTAAAAAATCCTTGTAGTTTATTATTTTTACTTTCAATACTTCATTCCAAGTAACTGAATAAACAATGAAGCCACAAAACAGTGTTACGACTTATTTATGTAAATAGAAATTCCTTTATTCCGTTACAACGTGTGGTAGTACTTGAAACTAGATTATAAAAAAGATATATCCACAGTAGATTATTGACGTATACATATAGATATTTACATGTGACAGCGTGAATTTGCAGAAATCTGATCAATAAAAACTTTTACTGTGACGCTATGCGTCATTATATGCCCTGTAAACATATTAATCAATCGATTGAGAAAATTTCCTATACGAAACGTTTGATATCATTTAAAAATCCGACGCGCAGAAAAATTCTTTCGAATCTCATTTTTAGGCATCCGTAATCGAGAATCCCAATCGAGAAAACCAATGAAATTCGCGGTGATGTTTCCGCTGGTCGAAAATCGTCCGAGGCGTCAAGTAAATTTCTTTCGAAACCAGGGTTAACTGCGTTCGGCTTGATTCGCAATATCCTTTTCTGTTATTTTTAGGACATTATGTACCGCCATGAAGGAGGGAACGGTTCGTTTTGCTTTATCGTTTTTGTAACGTATACGAGGAACTCGGAGAAGTAATGGAGCAAGGACGGAGAAAATTGTTGAGTTGAGAAAATTGCGTTAAATTTTAAGAAAATAATCCTTATGTTCGTTAAATAAAACAAATCCTACTATCTTTCCTCGTCTCGTATCTGTAAATTATATCATTCTTCGCTAAGTTCCACGTACGATATCGACTGCTAAACAAACATTCCCCTAGCGACGCCATCGTTCCTCGAATAAGTGAAACAATAATTTTCTAGCTCCAATTTCCTCGATTGTTTTTACCGTTCATACTAGATCTGGTATATACACTAACAGAAGCCTAACCGACACAAGAAAATCAATTTGTAATCTTTTCAGAAGCGAGACGCGGGAAAACGACCCCGGCATACAAATTGCCTACTTTTCGAACTATAGAATCTCGAACAAATCGCGCGTCGAATAGCTTTCCCCGTGTTACGAACCTGCCCTGAACGATAAAGAAACGGCCGGACATCCCCTGACTGGCATATACGATCGATCGCAACAATATTCCATTGACCTTTGATCGGTGCAACCGAGTGGCGCGTTGCAAGTGTCGCGCTGCATTATCCTTCACCTGATCTTTCTCAAGCAACAACTGATCTTTCCTACCTGGTGGTGGGGCACCTATACCACTTGCTGACTGGTCAGTACTCCACGTGCTACGAACCACGAGTAGCAGGTTGAAAGGCAAGTGGGGGTCGAGAATGACTTTAATACATTTTTTGAACTCTGCTGTTCCATGGTTTCGTCACTTTTGTAGAGAAGCGCACACGGTTCGCACCGAGACCGAGAGAACAGTTGATTGTCGACCGGGAACGATCGAACGCACGATCCTTCCGACCATTTATGTAGCGTGACGAGTTAGAATCGTTCAGTGATCAATCAACGATCGTCCAAATCGAGCCATTCGCTGGTACAACTTTCACGAATTCCAATCGTCGACGAATTTCACGAAGAAGAATCCTTAATCGACTCGAGAATTGTCCACGATCGACAGCCGGACACCGTGGTATCGTTAAAGTTATCACACAGTGTGACAGAAGAAACCGTTACATAGTGTATTGAGCTTGAACTTTAAGGAAATATCAGTCATTTGGGAATTTTTACGAGAGCTCGTTACGTGGATGTCGATTCGCTTCTACGTTGATTTGTTCGAATTTTCTTCCGTGACTTCTCTGTCAAAGAACTGAAATTATTATCGTGCAATTTTCGTAACACGCCGAGTGAATTATACGTAATAGGAAATCCCTGACGCGGGTGCGTTTTGTTATGGACTTTATTTGCTAACATAAAAGAGATTGTGCCTACTGTTTATACCATGAAGGACATTACGATGATATGGACCAGAATCACCGGTAGACGCTACTCGAACGTCAACGTGAATCAAAGCCAGAGCGACTCCAGCGAGTCCGAGGAGATGGCGATGAGTCGGAGGGCAAGCGATTTAAGAAGAAAGTCTTCGATTGTTATGAATCATTTCATTAATACGGCTCTCTCGGTGCATACGCATAAAAGGCCAAGTCGATGGAGAAGTAAGTAATTGCTTTTAAATGCGGAAATTGTAAATTCAAAAGCTGCACGGTGAATTCGTAATAGCCTCTTTGTTAAGTTTCCATTCGACGGGACGAATTTATAAATGTTCGTGTACTATAGTTTGAATTGCTGGTTGGAAAATTAATTTACGTCACACTGAATTTTTCAGTGAAAAATTTATAAGATAAGATGAAAAAAGAAAAAGTATTAAGATAAAATTCTTATTACTCTCCATTCGATCGATTCAATTTCGTGCAATAAATACGTTTATATCGTTGATAACGACGGCGTCGAATCGAAGCTACAACAAATCGAGCATTTGTGTGTACAAATCCATCATAAAGTACTAATTTATAAAACTTCCTGAAATTATCGAGAGTATATAACTAAAAGTACGATCGCGGTGCAAATGATACGTATTTCTAACAAATACCAGCGAATTCACGCATTCGCGGTAAATTATGCATTATCATGGTTTTATTCGGCAAGTGGACGCAACATCAGACAATGCAAGAAAATGGAATGATATGACACGACTCTTTTTTATAGAATAATCATTAATTACTTCCTAGTATAAATCTATAATCGTGCAACATTTTTGTGCCAACGTTTCAGTTATCGCCTAAAACGATCGAATTACCATATCTGATACAATAACACGTGAGATTCGTGAGATAGAATTCACGCCGTGCTATCTATGCTTCGATTATTCTTTGTTCACTTTTATTCGACGTTTTATTCGTTACGCAAAGTCACGTCAATTCAAATCCTTCGCTTCAGATAGTTCTAAATAATCGTTGCTAACAAGAAAGGAAGCTGTTTATTGAAGAAACGATTATGTTAATATCGTGGAGGTAATTAATTGACAGAAGAATTAAGAGATCATAGAAAACAGTGCTTTTTATGCTTCGTATTGCTTTTTGTCAATTATATGCCTATATTATATTATATTATATATATATTATATTATATTATATTATATGCCTAATTATATAGCTTTTAAAAATTTCCGCCACTCATTCGTAAATTGCATTATAATTATTCCGGACGTTACTTTCTCGCGTAGCTTCTGGCTCCAAAGATTTCCGGTATCTATTCGTGGATTATATTTATCTAGAGGAACGATAAAATTGAATTTAGGATATTACAAAGTCTGACAATCCCGTTTCGACATTTTCTAACATGAGATTAAATGACATTCGGACTGTGGAATATAAAAAAGAAGTTATGAAAATTTGTCTACGAAGCGAGATACATCACCGGGGCAGTTTATCAACGAATTTACTTTTGACATCGCTATCGCTTTTCATATCATTTCTGTGTCAAATGTCAATAAAATATTTTATGTTTATTAGTAAATTGATAATTTTGTAAATAGATTACATGTTTGAAACTTTGCACGATCTATTTTCGCCATCAATATTCATCGTTTATCTATGCTCTATTAATATTGTACAGCTACGTAACTTTGTATCATTCGTTTATTAGAAATGAACGCAGTCTATTGCTGTCGATTATCGTAAAATTACTATTATTGCTCAAAAAATTAGTGGTTCCTGTTTAAAAGAGTGAAAATAGCGAATAGTGTAGAAATAGTGAAGGTATTAAACCAGTTTTATGAAAAGTTTTCAAAAGTCTTAATAACTAGAATAAGAAAGATCAATTAAAGATAGCAAAATTTCCATAACGAGTTACAGCTAATACAGGTTACAAGTTTTAATTTGGAAAATGAGCGGTTCTCATTCGTAGCTCTTTATTCGTTTACGATAGACCGTGGTACGTGCGACAAAGCAATCGCGATTCTTGCTCACTGAGAACAAAGGAAAAAGAAAGGAGAATGCCCGTCTCCATATGAAGATTTCAATGAAGCAATAAAAAAACGGCACGCGTACTTTATGCTAATAATGATTATCCTTCCTGGACACACGCGTCGGAGAATCACAAGAACGCCATAGAATCCTCGAATATGAAAAGCTTCCTTCTTCGTTCAATGCCATATAAAGTGGTGTTTTAACAATACAAATTAAAGTAATCTTCTAATCGGAATCTTAACTGAATGCATATTCTAAGTAACAAGATAATCTAGCTTTTCCTCGAGAGAATAAACCTTCTGATGAGTTACTGCAATGAATCACTAATGAAATTACTAACGACTCTATGTAGCTTATTGTCAGTTGCAAATTGAGCTGTAAAAAATTAATAAATCGAAGGCTATTATAAAGTAATTTAATACTTATAATAATTCAGAAGAAAAAAAAAATTGCAAGCAAAATGAGGTCAGTAAAAACTAATCAGGCCAGTAATAATAGGATGACTCGAACTTCTTCGAAATAAAGTTTTTTTGAATGACAGAACGTACAAATTTTTGTATTACGAGTTCTCGAAGATATGAACGGACAATCTGTTCGCGTTAAAATCGATGAAAACATTCAGAGTGCACTGAACGACGATAAAATACATATCTGATAAAAAAAAACAAGAACATCGAACGGGTCTTGATTTCGAATTCAAAACATTTACCCGTCACTCGTAATAGCTAGATCTTCGATATACGGCTCGATACACTACAAGAATCTATTAACATATATTTTTGCAACAATATTCAACGTGACTCATTTCTTCGAAATCAAACAGTATAAGTAGTAATGCAACCAATATGTACGAAAATATTGACCACTCTCATCAGGGTATTAACATTTTGCTCGCGAACGGTAAAAGTATGGAATATCATAATACATTGAAGTAATCGAGTTATCGAATATTTATCACATTCCCATGTAATATGTATTATCAGAAACTTGCAAATACGGCTGTGTTATTCAAGAAATGCATCATAGCTTCATTGGTATTAGTGTACATTCTTATCTTATCAATTTGCCCTTAGACCTTTGATAAAGTTATCTGTAACGTTACTGAATGATACATTTTTCCTGTGTATGGCTTCATTATAGTTAAGATTACTTGTTAAATATTACTTATTCAAACTTGATAGTTGAAATATCAAAAAATTCTTAATCACTCGAGTTGAATTATAAACAATTCTTTGAGTGATTAACGATACCTATAATGGCACATCTTGTACATTGTATTCGAGCGGCATATAAAATGGCATTCCAAAATTGTTTTCCTGCCAAACTTTTAGAAAATTCTTTCTTTCTTTAAGAAATAAAAGGTACAAAATGCTGGAAAAATTTGCAGAGGATAAATTTAACAGTTCTTGCCAAGCACAAAGGATCAAAGATCTCTAAAGAAGCTGTTGGCAGCTTGCTTGTCTTCCATCGAAACAAAAACTAATTTATACATACTTCAAACGCCTCGTTTCCGAGTTTTTATAAAACTTGGCAATGGTATTGAAATCGTATATAAAAGAACAACCGGATACTTCCACCAAAACCGGTTCATCGGAACGAAAAGGGACAAAAACAAAGTATCAGAAACTTCCAGAGTCGTCGCACGTATTTATCTAACAGCACTAACATACATTAACAATGCTTGCGGAATTCTTCAATGGTATAATCTATTATTAAATCTATCAGCATCCATTTGTGTATTATAAAAAATGAAAAAAGGATGGATGAATAGAAGTAAAGCCGATCAAAGCCGATACTATATTACGATAACAGAATTAATTGAATGAACGTTTGATTTGTAGGATTGTCAACACGTTCTAAAATAACGGTTACTACGGTGGTTGCTTCTCTGATTTGGTATTTTAATGTAGTAGGCAGTCTCCTATCGAACGCAAGGTTATTCTTTCGTATCGCTTTAGCTTCGATAAACCTGTTCCTGTAACCGGTGCAACACAGCATTGCCATCCACCATTTTCCTGATGCGGTTTAGCAAGGTAGATAGTAAAAAGAGTATCTGCCAGTGACCAATTTGCTTGGTATGCAGGAAACTATACGAGTAGGCGAAAAGATGAAAGCAAAATCTAAGAACGAAAAACTATTAACATCGAACAGTATTCTCTCCTTGGATCGGATTTTGCTCCTTGACGAATTATTTTACAGAAAAAAAATTCATTTCGATCGTCCTTATCAATCGTTTCTTTTTTCTTTCTTTCTTGAACCGGGTCTGTTGAACCAACGGGCAATAACAATCGTATCGTCGTAAATAAGAACGGATTTTTTTACGATCTTTTATGAAAATGTACGATCTGTGACAGGTTATTTTATTCTGATACATTTGAATACGCATAAGTGTATTAATTATGTCAGGAATTCTTATCGCAATGTAAAGTAGTCCACATAAGTCGGAACGTATAGTAAAAGCATTCACTTGAAATTCAAGAAATATCAAAACAAGAAACAAGCAAATTTAATAATGCTCACATTTAGAAGCCAAATTTCAACGCGTATCTATGAGAAAGGTCGATACGACGTTAATAAGTCGTTGATAAATCGAAATAACACGAAGCTAGACACCAAATTGTTTTCCCATATCCGCTATTTATAATGACCACTACGCTGTTTTTCGCACTTTCCATATCCTTTTCTGTCTGCTATTGATCATTTTAAACCCACCTTCGACCCACTCACCCCTCCGGTTTTGTTTAGCACATTACTACGGAGGAGTGCCCGGATTTCTCAACCTGTTCGCTCAAGTGTTCGCTTTGATATTCAATTAATATTCAATAAATCTTGCATACATCACAATAGTATAAAATTGAACTCCGATAAAATCAAACAAATAAGTGAATGCATAAATATAATAAATAAATAGATGAAGTCAAAGAATATCTGTTAGTCACCACTTGATAATTGCATTACGAATACATGCTGTACTATCTCTATCTCATAAATTTATCGCATTGCAAAGTACGTCCTATTCATTCACATGGCCTTTGCGCAAGATGGTTCCACTCAAAAATACCAACGCGAGACTTCGTAATTTGGTCGTTCGTTGCTGGCATTTGATGCACCCATCGGAATGTTAATTCAACGCGTGAGAATTGACAATTTTTACTCGCTGAAAAGAGTCAGCTCCTAAATTAAGCGAACGAAACGTGTCTTGCTAAATCTCCCACCTAATGTCACACGATGCACCTGCCGAAGGCACGAGAAAAGAATAGGAATGATGAATGATGGGAAGCATCAAATAGGGGATCTGTAGGACTTTTCAATTGATCGGACGCTTGTGAAATAATAGAAAGGGGAAAGATCACGGTAAATGAATTCTCGTAATCTGTCATTACGTGAATATTTCAAAACTACGAAACAACGCCGTTACGCATGCAGATGAATTACCACTTTCTAGAATTTTACGATCTCCTCTGATATAGTGAAAACAATATCCTCAACATTCCTCTGCAAAGTGCTTGTTTTTATCTAGCTGTTTTATCTAGTATTTTAACTTAGCTCTTAGACAAGATTGCCAAGTAGTACCTGCTGCACATTTTACGAGAATTCCTGCATAAGAATAGAGGAGAATGAAGAATATAAAAATACGCAGTATGAAAGATCAAAATATCGAGTACACGCGCTAGCGAATGCTGCAATCTGAATGAAAATTATGAACTTACGAATATATTTAAAAATCTCTTGCGCGAGTGCGCAACTATAGAAGAAAATAAAAAATAAAAGAAGACGAAAGTTATAAAGACGTACGATGCATTCGGAATCGCGATCTTGATCTTTCATTCAAGTGGCGATTGCATAAATAAAATGGAGAAGAAAGATGGCAATAAAAGTATCTGCAGTAGTCGAAACCTAAGAAAGATAGGCTCTGCACACAACTAAAACGTTTCATTATTAGTCAAGTAGTCGTTGGGATTAAATTGACATTCCGCGGATAATACTCCTAAAAGAGCGCGTCACGTTGCGAACAAGGTTTTGCAAAAAAAGAAAAATACGCACGTGCCATACCTTCGTTGGATTTATTTACATTACACAACTTCGCGAGTCGCGGCCGGTATAGAAAGATCCATAAACTATTAAACGAACGATGCTTTAGGTTCCTTTTGTCTCAAAGTGCATTGTTCGTTGCAAGCAAATCATCGTATGGAAGTCATCAACCAGCTAATCTGGCAATAAATTGTGTGCAGTCACACGTGCAGGCGTCGGTTAACCGATAATGCTATGTATCTAGTTAATGAACACGAGCTCGCATTTCGCATTGACAATAAGTACCGTAATTACGTATTAATCAATGTACAAAGAGCTAATTCGAAAATAAGATCAAATCGAATATTAATATAACTTTTAAATAACAGATAACAGAATGTTCGTTGATTCCAGTAATATAGTAGTATGGTATTTAATTTTTACATCAATTTTAACACTAAATCAGTAAAAATGACTGCTATTAAATTTTCTGTTTTTGCAGTTACTAAAAACATGCGAGCATGTGTTAATTATCTGGAGATCGAAGCATGATTACATACATGTGCTTATTAATTTTTGTCATATTGCTTAATGTATACCTTGCTAAAGAACAACTACATTTTTTTTTATAAAACCAACATGTAAGATATAACAGTAAGTGGAAGCTTGAGATTAATAATCTATAATTTATGTGATGATTTGTAAAATTCTGTTGGAAGATTGCTATAAGGCGAACACACGGCGTCGTTGTCCGCGAATAGATATGTATTTTGTAATTTCCTGTTCCGTGTATGGAAGCTAGATGTTTCGTCAAAGTGAACATCCACAAAAGAGTCGTGATTCCCTGGATGTAAAATATAACGAGACACGGGGCAAATATGCACTTTCTATTGGATGGCGCATTTGCAGTCGCGTCCCGATTACCGCCGGAAAATTATTACCACATCGTGCCGCACTGCCAGCGATCTTGCAATAGTCGAGAGCAAAACGATTCTTTCTACGAAACCTATAGACCTATAGAGTGTTTGCTAATCTTCGATCACTCGCCGGAATTTTAGCATTCATATATCGAACTTAACGGTCTTCGTTGCTTTGAAATGTCAGAAATAATTTCCGATCATCAACGAACTCGATGACATGAAATAATCGTTCTTCTACGTAAAATCATTTTAGGAAATCATTCTCATTTCATTATGATGTTCTCGTGCACACGCTTATAATTAAGTATTTATCGTTAGCTGTCTTTTTCTAGCTTACCATCTAACGCGAGGCGTTGATACTCGAAACGTCTCATTAAATTTTCATCTGCCGAGGAAATGACGTATGATAAATCCGCATCTCGCTACTTTTAGTTTTACATTTCCTCTCTTATCACGTACTACGTGACAATTGCACAGCGTGTTACCGGAGATAACATCGTACGATGTATTAATTGAGCGATTATCTTACGAGTTCAAGCTATTTATGTCGATCGATTATTTATAACGATCGATTTCTAAGTCTAATCTGTCTAATTACCACAATTAGCTGAAGTCTTAAGTACGCTGTCGAACGATTAAAAAACAGCATCTAATTTCGTAATAATTTACGAATAATATTAGAAAAGTCTTACACCTAAATCATATTCAAAAAATTGAAGACAACGTATGTCGATCGACAGGTGTCCGCGTCCTTCGAAGGAACGTACGGAGATCGATATTTGCGGTTGTATTTCCGCGACACATTAGTATTCCTCGTGATCTACGAGAAGATTACTTAACGGTTACCAAAGCAATCGGTTACACGTTCATCGTTTTTTGATGAATACCATGGGTGTGTTACGCACAGGCAGTAATAATAAATACAATTACGTATATCAGGTGGTTCAACTAAGTCTGCCTCGTGATCAATATCAGAAAAGAAACAGGAAACAGAAAATGCGTAGAAATTAAACGTAATCGAAGATCTAGACGATCTTTATCCATAGGATTTTACATACATGCGGTATATTACACGTGGCTGCCGAGCTTTAAATTAGCATGTCACTTGCACGGCTAAATCATCGTCTGATTGTTTTCATCGTTTTCTACTGCACCTACTTTTCCATCGTCGTGTGATTTGAAGATATGAAAGAAATCAAAGCCGTGAAAACGTAATCGAACAGAAATAAAGATTTATGCAAAATCCAGAACCATAAAGTCATTCGTTCCTAATCTCGTAAACGATCCAAGCTTTACGTAAGTTTGTTTTTTTCACTTGATAAATTACATGTCTGCAAATTCCTGATATATCACAATATATCGTCTAAATAAATTTATTCAGCCAAGGATTCCGACAATGTCGCGCTAACACGTAAATACTTGACAAATAAATCAAGCTCGATGGATCGTTGATCATCGTGCATCGATATTTTGATCTTTGTTTCCTTCCGTGTGAGAACGAACTTTTTAAAGTGTCCCTTTCAATATCAATCCATTGCTTTTTTATACGAACGATTAACATCTTAATTTAAATGATTTCGCTTTAGAGCATAAGGAAAATTATTTTTGATCGGAAATTACCATTATCGAGGGGCAAAAGAAAATATACAGAGTAGCTTTTAATTATTCGTTTATCAAATTTGTCAAATTGCTATTTATAATCGAGCGTTTAAAACATCGACCCAAAACTAACTAAAAGTATCGTTAGAAACCATCGAAATCAAGTACATGTTACAACCTGAATTGCATCAGCAGATGCACTTTAACCACTTCGTAAGACCGAATAGGTGAACATTTGCGTAATGTACATACATATTTTCCAATTGACATTAAAAATATCCACAATCGAAATAAACGTCAGTTTATGAAAAAAAATGTATAATACGAAGGTTCATGACTCTAAAGTAGACACAAAGCCTCGAATATTTTCTTCGATGTCTGATGCATATTCACTTAAAATTCATCGAACAGTTCCAACAGCATAAACGAAAAATTTTAGAATGAATCGCAATTCCCGGATATTCCAAGTACACGTATTTCATGTAAATTCGACAAGTCACCGTCCGTTCGCGACACGTAATATTTTGAAACAAGTCGGAAGTTCTGGTCCTGGACTGCATAATTCGCAACTGTTGAAATATATGATTACTCTAAAAATGGAAGGATTCACACCACGACATTTATCCGCTTTTATTGGCTTCGCCAAGCGAGCAAGGGAATACACGATACTTTCAAATTCTAGACAGACAATACATTTAGGCAATATTCATTATATAATTTAAAATTTATAAGTAAAAAGATAATGAAATTAGTAAGAAACATAATTTAAAAAATAGTTACATAATTCTCACAAGCATAATTTTCATTCGACCATAAATCAAGACGTAGATCATTTTTTGTAGCATCGATTCCAACATGCGAATCTAGCTAATGAATGCGTTATTGCCTTAAAAATAAAAAAATTTAACATGAATCATTTTTGTTGTAAATTCCCCAATTAAAATATTACACTGGGACTCGAAGCCCGATCCAAAAGATATTTTTCATAATGTGACACAAAATAGGAAAAGAGCGTTACTGGGAAACTACGTAATACGATCTAGAAAAAAAAAGTTAGATGATCGTACTTTATCCAAAAGAGTCACGTTGACGCAATTGATTACCAAACAGGGGAAAAAAGTCTTGTTCCAGCCGCAAATGATGTATTTATGTACAAACCGAAAGTTCGCTTTCTATATCCGACAGGCATTTGCAATTACAAGTATCTAAATTAAAAAAAGTCACAAAAGAGTCTGTCAAAAATTTTCCGTCAAATTTTACTGTTATTTTAATTTAAGTTATACGTTAACGACGAATATAATGCAATATTTTACAAATCATGATACTGTACTTGTTCAGTAGATCTTTATTTTCAAAAATTCATTATGAAAACAATATAATGATCGAGAAATTTTCACACCTACTGTGTATCCCATGTCGATGAATGGCATTGTAAAACGATTCCACCAACAATCTTATCATCCGATGGGATCGAATATTAATTGTCACGAATCGAACATACATTTATGCTCTGTGCATCTAAAATTCTCACTCCGTTAATTTTTCGAAATCGTGCAGATATTCTCATACCAATGGTTTTGGGATTCTTTGGCATTACCATCGGCTGTGTTCTTTTGGCGCTCGATCCGTACGAGTTAATTTTCCGCGCGAAGGTGATATTCAGCCCTGGCGGCGAAATATTCGAAATATGGCGAAGACCGGATATCGAACTCTATCTGAAAGTCTATCTCTTTAACGTGACAAACCACGAGGAATATTTATCTGGCAAGGAAAGCAAGCTACGATTCCAGGAAATTGGACCCTACGTTTACCGGTAAGTGTATTAAGTTGTTATACCGAAATAAAACTTAAGTGATTTAGAGGAATATTATATCGAGCACGTTAAGTATATATAATTATTTAATTCTATAATTTAATCATGACCAGTATTGTTGCAAGCAAATTAAAATTGCAATTGGAAGGTTAAAAAGCTGTAACACGATCATGTTTAATTAGATCAAATTTCCGTCGGATTATTTTTTAGAGGTGTTACATGTAAAAATGAAAATTCTCAGTCGTACACAGACATTTAATTTCAATTTGAAAGCCTCAATATCTTTCTTTAATTTCGTAAAATAATTGATTTTTAGGGAGTCGTTAGAGCACAAAGACATTCAGTTCAATGACAATGGCACGGTGCTGGCGTATCTGCATCACCCGTTGCAATATATACCACACATGAGCAATGGAACAGAAGAAGATATAATGATATTACCGAATATCGCCTTATTGGTAAGCGAAACCGTTTAATTATATACTTTTGTGGGAAAGGGAATTAACTACCAAGACAGTCCTATTTGGTCAATCTAACGTTGATCAGTCTACATGTATGCACGTTAAATCATAACGAGAAAAATCTCATGAGTGAACAACTTTGGTGGTTTTATTGATCGATGTAAGAATTTCTATAAACCTATATAACCGCATATAACCGACGCACATACTAAATCATACGATAACCTTTACCAGGCTCAAAGGAATCGACTGCAATTAATTGTGCACATTTCAACACAATTAAACTCCAAGGTTTACGAGTTTACTTAATTACACTGTACTTCAGCATATTTATTCAGCACCGCCTTATTGATATATTTGCTTGAAATAAATTCATCGCTAACAGAGCATAAATGTATAAACCTTACGAACCTTTGTGTGCCTTCCTTTGTTCTAATAATCGCATAGTCATAGTTTAAAATGTTAAGAAACAAGTAAGTCATCCATCGTTGATAATTCAATCGAACATTATTAATTAAATTGAATCGAAGTATTATCGTGTTATATATATATATATATTTTTGTATTGTATCAGCAAGTTCTGGGCAAATCTCGCGCAAATATCAAAGTTGGAGAAAAATCTTTCAAATAAAACCATTTGATTACACTCGTTCTCTCTATTATGAAACGACAGTTTTATTACAACGTAATTGTGCAGAGACAAATTATTATTTGTCAACATAGAACAATATTTAATAAGGAGATATTTAATAGTACTGACAATCAGTAAAATTTCAAGAGCAAGAAACAATGTATTGATAGCTTGTGTCCAACCATTGAACAGCTGCCAATAAGGTCAACGATTCATCAAGCACGATTCTTTCGCGAGTATCGCGGTCAAACTTCCGTTTTCTCTTCTTTAAGGACTTCGTTGAAACTAAAAAGAGTATTTTCTTCTTAAAGCAAATTTTTCATTAAATGAAAGAAATACCATATCTTACGATATTAAGGATAAGAAAAGAAGCACGGAATAGATTAATGTAAATAATTGATTTAAATTGGAGATATATTCCGTCCCAAACGAGTCTTTGTCACAGAAATTGAATAAGATATTCATTAGAAGCAGAAAGCTCAAGGTCTATCGTTAAAACAGGTTACAGGTCATCGTGACAAAAAAGGCGGAAGTATTATATAAAATTATGTATGAATTCTGCATACAAAAAGAAAGCTAATAATGAAAATTGCATGTTGTTCAATAACGAACGATTAATTGAATCCAGAGTACCTGGTATTATTCGTTGATATCTCCACTTCTATAAAAACATGCACAGATACTCTGTCAAGGTTAAGGCGCAAAGGAGTACATTCCGTATTTAATGTAATTGATAAATAAAACTTTGGTTAAGTAAAGTAGTCCAAGGTAGTTTACCAGGAATAGAGAATATTCGAACCTATTCGTTTGCTTTAAAAGAATGTCCTATTAAAGACACGAAAGCTAAAGGTAGAGAGGTTGAATAATACCGTAGGATGAAATACACTCGGACGGAATTTTAACTGCAAAAGAAGTCTATTCTCTCGGTAAGATAAATTTCAAATTTCAATTAACAACGACATCGTAAAATTTTACAGCTATAGCATGTGCTATTGCAATGAATACTAAGATCCAACGTGTTGTTTATAAAAGAAAATTTCCTTGAAACACAGAAAAATACCGGTTGAACGAAATATTCCACGTGACACATCTCTGTTTCCCTAGAATTGTATTGTATTCGAAAAAAAAAAAAACCGCGATCGCCGACGCATACGCGGTAAATTTCCATTCGACGCACGAAGACATTCTTGACGAATGCATCATATTTAAAGCAAGAAAGCATCAAATACTCGAATCAAGAGAATATTTCACCGTACATTTAGGGTACTCTTTTTAAAACAATATTTACACAAATTGTATAGGAGAATTAAACATTTAATCAATAGATCTCTTAGCTTTACGCAACATAATAACGTACTTCGTTCGATTACTTGCATATTGACAATGACTTTATAAAAAGTGAAGTAATTCTAAAACATCAAATGTACCATTGGTGGACTGGTAATAATCAAAAGAGGCTAAAACGTTCAATTAAAAACTTATGCATATTGCATGGTCATTAAAACTAAACAAACATTACGATCAGTCTAACGTCAGTTATTATCTTTTTGCATAATTTTTATCTTCTATAAACTTCTTATCGGCTAATTTGTATCAAAGAAAAAATGAACGGTATTTATAATAAGATCCAAAGAATCCAAGAAATACAATATTCTCGTCGTATACAACGTGTTTTATGACCAGTCTTCTCCAATGACTTAATCATCGATTTCCGTTATTGCAAGTACGTCTATATCAATGAACGCGGATAACCACATCATCTATAGTGTCCAGTTCTAAATTGCGTCATTTATTTATTAATTACGTTACAACAACGAAGAGGGAAAGTAAATGTGAAACCAAAAGTGCAATTTCCTATTCAGAACATTTTAATAATTATTCACAGCAGTCGAAGTATAAAGAAAAATTTATCGATATGTATTCGTGTGTAGCACATGTACCGATGCACACAAATACATACAGATGTACGTATGTAGTGAAAAATAGTTGATGCAAAGCGAGATCTTCTAGTCGTATACATAGATCGGTAAATGCATGTAATTAAATACAGCCACGCGAATGAACTTTCAGACAGAAATTGAGGATGAGAAAGACCCTAGTTCGGTACGAGCATAAAACGAAACGGCATAATTAAGTCGCCTAACAGAAGATACGGGAATGAATAATGTTCTCTTTAACATTTTCCGACAACAAATCATCGCTAATTAACTGTAGAATACGTCGACCATGAAAAATCACGTTTCATACTAAAGAAGATTAATTATATCCCGACACAAAAATTGATGAACTTACAAATGGAAGAAAAGGAAATAAATAGCTAATTAATAGCGAGACTTAGACTGCTTCATCGCGAACATTTACAGATGTTTATACGAGCGTCAAATTTATTTATTAGAATCCGATTATATGTATATCTCGGTAATATAGCCGGGAAACTATTTTATTCGACTCTTCGAATCTTTATAAAACGATTCAAGTGCAAAATAATTTTTCAAATTTTTATGAGATAATTCTCTTTTCTCGTTGCAGAGTATCACAAACGTAATGAGGAATTCTGCCTACCTAACCAGATTAGCATTAAATCTGCTGATCGTTAACACGAATTCGTACCCTCTTGTACGAATGACTGCCAAGGAATTTATGTTTGGCTACAGATCCACCCTTGTTACACTTGGCAATAAGATGATGCCATCGTGGATCAAATTTGATAAACTAGGTCTCATTGACAGAGTGAGTTTCAAATCCTTAACAACCTTGTCTGTTCAATTCTTTTGAGAACTTTCTTAATTCGCAAACGATTATTACTTTAAATTTGAATCAGATCCTCTCGAAAAATATTAACTAACAATTTTATGAGCTTCTGGAAAATCGCTACCCTTTTGCTAGGTATGATTTCGAATCTCGAGTGTACGTCTGTATTTTGCAGAGATTTTAGTGTTTCCTTTTTACTACAGATGTACGATTTTGAGGGCGATTACATAAACGTTTATACCGGCGAGAAGGATATACGGCGGACAGGTCTGATTGAAAAGTATAACGGCGATGTAAATTTACCTCAATGGACAGGAAAATGTGCAAATGTGAAGGGGGCCAGCGATGGATCAAAGTATGCAAATTACATCGAGCCGAACGATACCGTATTATTCTTTAGAAAAAGCCTCTGTCGCAGTGCCACGTTGGTAAGTTGTATCTCTTGTAATATATTTTCGAAAGATCCACGTGCTACTTTGAATTACCATTGACTTATGAAAAGAAACTTATTATCAAAAATATAGTAAATAGTATCTAAAATATTAGAAGTTAAGCGAATGTTTGCTATCGAAGAGTATAATAAGTAAGATTAAAACATGATCTTACAGACACGAATTGGAGAAAAAACGGTAAAGAGTTTGCATACATATAAATATACATTCGTCGAGAATATATTGGATAATGGTGCTTACATTCCGGAGAACAAATGTTTCTGCCGCCATGGATATTGTTTAAAACCTGGCTTGATCGATGTCACCGACTGTTATTACGGTAAAATGATTTAAATGATTATAAAAATAGCATTAAAATATATATATTTTACATTGACGAATATTAAAAATGTCTCAAAGTATGAATCGTATTAACATTAAATGAGAATATGTTGTTCAATTTTGTTCCCATCGCGCGTACTAATAACACGTAATATTGTATCAATTAATATAGTCGAAACAGACAGATTGATAGTTATAGTTTGATAGAAAAAAGATCCGTTTAGAGAGATAAATACCTATATCGATCGTAGATATACTCTAATTGCTTTAATTACCAATGAAGAATGAATAATTCATTCATACTAGTAAATATTAAAAAATTAGTAGATACGCAAGTAAATACACTGTGTAATAATAAAAAGTCGATAACATTTTCATACAACCATTAACATTAAGAATATGGAGTTAAAAGAACAAAAAACAGAAAGGAAACTAATTTATATATTCATGTTGATCACTTATCTTTACAATGATGCAGGATTTCCAATTGCTCTCTCGTATCCACACTTCTACAAGGCCGATCCAAGCATCTTGGAATCTGTCGAAGGGTTAACTCCAAACCGTGATGCTCACGAATCTTTCGTATATATTCAACCACAGTCAGGTCTTCCGGTAGAGTTTGCTTTCCGTTTTCAAATCAACATGGCTTTGCAAAATATCGGACATATGGCCAGAGTAGAAAAATTCGAAAACTTCGTTTTACCGTTGCTGTGGTTCGAAATCGTAAGTACTGAAAAATATCGAATTGCAAGTATCGAACATATACCTTCGATATCGAATATATCAATAGCATCGATATCTCGACATTCAGATTTACCAAATGACTTTAAATAATTCATGATATTATCAATATAATATAATAAATACATTATAAATATGAATTTTGTAAAATTTCCCGTAAAAAAAATATCTAATGTTCAAAATATTTTTTCTAGGGAATGACCAAATTGCCAACATCGATGCTTATTCGTTTTTGGTTCTACTTAAATTTCTTACCGGTTTTTCAAAGTATAATGATTTATTCTTCGTTGCTCATTGGCCCTATACTTATAGCTCTCGGTGTTCGCAAAATCTTCGTATATCCGAAGGAATCAACATTGACTACCCAATGGTTCGGTTCTCAAATGAGAAGCAAAAAGTTACAATTTTTTAACAGTAGGCGAATGTCGTGTAAGATCGACGAAATGGACACTTATTACAGTTCGTTAATTGAATCGAAAGAAGAAAACAAAGAATCCGAACCAACAACGGACTTACCAACTTTGAAAGAAGATATCGTGTGACCATCAGCATCTGGGAAAACTATAGAAAGAGGGAGGTTATTTCCCGCGTAAAATTGACGTTCGAAACCAACGGAACGCATACAGATTGTTTTGAATCTCGAGATGCTGCAGCCGATACAAACGAAATATCGAATTCCACATCGATAAGTAAGAAAATATGTTTATCTTCGACATTTTTTAAACTGGTTATAGTATCGTAAAATTGAAATTTTATTTATCTATTAATGCACTGTGATCATAGAATGAAAATATAGTTGCATAGTGTATAAAACATGAGATAATTGATAACCTTGTTCAAATGGAATCGCAATGCGGTAAACAGTGACATCTTGTTAAACGATTGTAATTTCACTGATTAAACGGCACAATACAAACGATGCTAATTCAGAAATTATTAGTTTCTACTTTTACGTATAATTAACATCTTTCGTTATTGGAAAATTTTTGATGGATGCAGAAATTTTTATTATTAATATTTTGGTGATGGTGTTTTATATTTATAATAAATTTCTCAAAGACCGGCGCACTTACAGATAAAGAAGCACAAGAGGATACAATAATAATTTGCACAAGGAGTTTTGTAATTTTATATAAATAATTAAGCGCATTAAGACTGATATTATAGACTGGTATAGTGATTAAGTGATTTATAATGCATATAAATATTAAAACGAAAACATGGGGTAGTTGGTACTTCATTAACATATTCAATCATGTTATCACATGTAATATAATATACAAAAAATATCAAGTTTGAATAGCATCGTTTGTAATTAAAATTAAAACAGATTTAGGAAACGGGGATTGGTAAAGTGGATTGTGGATTACTTGATTTTATACATTTAAAACATATTTATTGATAGCATAGTAATAGAATTTTATTATTAATTGCGTATACTAAGTAAATACATGTTGCTCTTTTGTTAAGAGCTGTTGAAAGTATTATATTAATCATAAAAAGTGTTAAAATATACATATGATCGTAGATTCTTTTTTATCGATAGCAAAAGAGATCCTTACTTTTTTATTATTAAGTGTAAATTCCGTCATTGAACTTCAATACAATCAGACGATATCATATCCAGATGATAATATCAGATTATTTCATTGCAAGGCATAATTTACTTACTATATTCGTATTTAGCATAGCAATGTTATCACACGTTCATTTATTTCGTAATTTTACGTATCTACGATTAAATTTGTGATAGTCTTCTGTTAGTTTTAAGTAATTATTAAGACATTTCTAACACTAAGATTTGAGTTTTCTAAAGAAAATTTATAATTCTGAGATTAGGACTAAATTATTTTTAAAATATATCTAAATATACTATTTCCCTTTTTATATCAGAGTATTTCAGTTAATTCTCTATTTGTAAATATTGTTCATACAACATTAATTACGAATTTTCGACATATATAGTATTCACATTGTGTATAAATTTTTCAAGTCTCCATAACATAAGTATGAATATTTCTTTAAATATTTCATCACTCTTGCCTCATTTATAGGTCTAAATAATAGTTGTAGCGAACTAAGGAAAATAGTATTCTTATAGTATGCAAATAAATGTATTCCTATAAATCATATTTAGCTTTAGAACAATAACAACTTTTTGTATACATAAATCCTATTTTCTTGAGTTATATATTCTGCACAATTTAATGGGAATAATGTTATGTTCTTTACAAAAATATTGAATTCTTGCCAGTGAAATGTTTATGATATATGTATTTGTAAGAATTGCTCAATAAATAATGTTTTTAACAAAAATACAAATAGGGTTTGTAGTATACAGAGCCCCAAATTTTTTTTTGTAATACAATGTCAACATATTCTATAAGCAGAAATAAGAAACTGTAAGTATAGGTTCATAAATACTTTATTAAAGACAACTGCAGTTCGATTTTACAAATACAAAAGTTTCAATAAAAAGATACATTTAATGATACGCTTAGGAAATTCCAGCTTTAATTTACAAGTACAAGACTGATATAAATATATATAATGAATAAAAAATTTTTCTTAAATCAAATAATGATTTCATATCTATACAGGTATATATACAAAATTTGTGTAGTTGTTTACCTATAATATTCGAATGGACACTTGTGACAAAGACTATTAATTCTGTGTCATATATTTTGCAACAAATTGTTGTATTCCCTCTTTATCTGAAACATTTACCATCAATTCAAAATAACTGAATAACATAAAAAGATGCAAAGTTTTTAAAATTATACATTACCAAATATTTTTTGTCCAAGCAGACTATAATGCATATCTCTACATATTTTTGAAAATGCCGTTCGATCAGGAATACGTTCAGATGGGTAATACTTCATTAAATATGATTTTAAAATTTTTACAGTTTTAAATTGTGTAGCTTTATCTGCAGGTACAAGTTCCTTTTTATCTTTATCTGTGTTGTATTGCTTTAAATGGTTTTTTTTATCAAGTTTCTCTTGCAAACATTTTTTTATTTCTACATGTTTAACTATTATGCTTTCCTGTTCTGACGTTTCTTTTCTTTCTATATCTTCTATTGTCGTAAATATTCTTTTGTCTTTAACATCTTCGGTTTCAGTTTTTTCATGATCAGTTTTATTATTTTTATCGATAAAGATTTCATTTACTTCAATGTCATCAGTATTAGTAATCTTTTCTTTGTTAATTACAGAACATCTTTTTTCTTCAAACTTCATCTTTTTATTCGATTTTGTACTTACATTACTTTCAAATAAATTTGCATTTTTACGTTTCTTTTTATTTTGATATTTTGATTCTTTTTCATTCTCGATATTTGCACTACCCTTACTCTCATTATCTTCTATAACTACAACAGAATTTGATTTTGTAGATTGCAAAATTTGTTCATAAACTGATTTACTTGCGGGAGACACTTTTTTAGTTTTGGGACTTCCCTTTGCAGGTTCTTTCGAAAATTTTCGTGACTTTTTATTGTGATCTTTTAATAACATTTCTTCGTGAAGCTTTCGAGCACATGTGAAACCACTTGATGCTTGCAAGTCAGTAGTCTTATGTTGTGTTATAGCTTTTCCACTGCCTTTTTTTGTGTGATAACTATTTTTGGCAACCACATCTTCATTAAAAAGGAAGCAATTTTTACTAACATTATCTTTTGATTCTATCATGTTGATATCTTTATTATCATCTTGCAAAATATTTGCCTCAAATATATTTTTCTCATTAATGCTAGGCTTGTTTTCCAATATTTTTTCGCTTTTTCTTAGTTCTAGAGCAGTCTTAAATGTAGGGCATAAAATATTTTTATTTGCCTGTTTACTTAACTTATCTTCTATGGCATGTTTTAAATGACTATTATTTCTTTCTTTACCATATTCATTAAAATATTCTGATCGCACATTTTGTTTACTGTTTGCGTTAAAATCACGTAAATGTTCATGTAACGTATTAGAACTGGTACATTTCCGTATCGAAGAAATCTGCAATTATCAAAAGCTCAAGTTATTAAGCACTATGAGCAAACTATGGATATAAAATGCCAAATTACATACCAATTTAGACATATCAAATTTATATTTATTTGCAATTTTACTGCTGCATAATTCTTTATATTCATGATCATATGCTAAATCATGCATATCAGTCTCTTGAATTTGTCCTTTAGATTCAGGAAAAACCGCTACATAATTATCTAGTAAGGCTGATCTCAATTGATTGTAGAAATGTTCACGAATTTGCACAGCTAAACCTTTTATTTTTATATCAGTACTTTCAGGTGCCCGTACACGAGATTGTTTAGCATCTTCACGATTTTGTTTCTTTAACTAAAGTAGTAAGAAGATATATAAGAAAAAAGATAAAAAAGATATAAATATATCCTTTAGATATATTTACCTCGTCGCTTTTATTATTATTTCTCCGGATAGCAAACTGTTTTTCAATTAATTCTTTAGCTTCCCGTTTACTTTCAGCTAATAATTTTTCCCTTGAATCTATCCTCCCTCCATATTCATTTTCACTACAGATAAAAATAATTAAGTCTGAGATAATTACAATTTAGTAAAAAATATATATAATCGTAATATTTTTGAAATATATTACTTACTCAACGTCATACTTTGGTAAAGCAATACCATCTAAATTGCTACTAGACTTAGGTTGAGATTGTGATCTAGTTTGACACATTTCAAACTGTGATATTCTTGCTTGAACAGCATCTTTTTTTTTACATACATCGCACCTATCTTTACATGGAGGTGGACTATCTCCAAAATATTTAGAGAACACTGCGTGTCTACATCTGTAGAATCCATTAAACTGTACTTAAATACTTGTACGTAAAAAAGATATTTATAGATAACGTAATGATTCTTACTTTGCTTCAAGACAGTAAGAAACAGTTTTTTCAAAATTTTTCCAATTTAATTTTACAAGCTCGGACTTTTTTCGTGTAATTTCTTCTTTAATAAGAAATGCAATAGCTGAATATTCCTTATTACTAAAATAAATCCTACAAAATGCTGGTTTACCATCCCTGCCAGCTCTACCAGATTCTTGGTAATATGCTGCTATATTTTGAGGAACTGTCCAATGCACTACAAATCTGCACGTAAAATTACAATATTAGTATTAAATGTCAGTAAAAGTGATATAAGCTTCCTATGAAATAAAATAATTTACCTAACAGAGCCCTTATCTACACCCATCCCAAAACTACATGTTGCTGCAATAATAGGTACTTCACCAGATGTCCATTTATTTTGAACCTCATTACGTTCTTGATTTTTTAAACCTGTGGAAATAATTATTAGATATTACTAGTTGTTTTATCATTGTTGGTTTCATGAGTATTAGAGATAATAATAACATTTACCTGCATGATACGCTAGAGTAGGTATACCAGAACTGGATAATTTATGTGCAATTACTTCGGTTGCTTCTTTTTTTCTACAATAAATAATACCACAATTCTTTTTGGCCTACAATTAATTTTTTTATATATGTTACATATTATATACTTATATATGTTACATATTATATACTTATATATGTTACATATTATATACTTATATATGTTACCTAACATATGTCACATATATTATAGGTTTATCATGCACAATAACTTACTTTTGGAATAGATTTGTCTTGGGAATCAAGAGCTTCTATAACAAAATTTTTTAAATGTTCAAAAGGCTTGTCTAATATTTCTACAAACCATACATCATAATAAAGATTAGGTCGAAATACAGGAACTGAGAATATGGCAGGGTTTTTCATATTTAAGCACTGAAGTATATCATCTTTCACCTATAATAATATATTTCATACTATTTAAATTTTAAACCTTTGTTAATACCTTAAATTTGTAAAGTATACATACTTACCTCTTTTGCAGCAGTAGCTGTTAATGCAATTATAGGAATATTGGGACATAATTTTTTAAATTTTCCTAGTTCTCTATAACTAGGTCTAAAATCATGACCCCACTGACTCAAACAGTGAGCTTCATCAACAACAAAATAAGATAATGCTTTTATTTTGTTCAATCTTGTTATTGTGGCCTGTAGAACGGTAATTTGAATGATCAATTAACATGCATAAAACCATTAGAAATTCTATCACAATTGTAAATTAGTCATTTACTTGAAAATGTTGCTGTGCACCCATTTCAGGAGTAACATATAATAATTTGATTTTTGGAGAGTTAGATGCCAAATCTTTCATTATTGCATTTCTTTCTTTAGTGGATGTATTTGAATTCAATGAGTTTGCATTAACTTTTTTACTTATTAAAAAATCAACTTGATTCTACAATAAGAAAATATTATATGACAGATTTGGTTTGTCTTTGGATATTCCACATGTCTAAATGATACTCATGTATGATACATATCTTGATGTAACATATATATATATACCTTTATTAAAGCTAGTAATGGTGAAAAAACAATTGTGATTTTATCTTCTTTCATTAAAGCTGGCAATTGAAAACAAAGTGATTTACCAGATCCAGTTGGCATACACACAAATACATCTTGTTTGGCTAAAAATATTTAATTTATTGTAGTTGATTTATTCAGAAATATTAAGAATAACAAAAAATTTTAATACCGATAAAAAATAAGTAAATTCCACATATTTATTATTTATAAATGACATCAACCTTTATAAACAGCAGTAGTTGCTTGTTTCTGAATATCACTTTTAAAATCATCATAACCAAATACAGACTTCAGGACAACTGACAGCATTTTATCCCACAATAAATTAAATTCTTTAATTATAAAATTATAGAGGTACAATTATTGTTTGTACATTATACAAAATAATTCTTTTTAGTTTTTATTCTTGTAGATTAAACTTATAAACACGCTGCTTACAAAACCCGCCATGATTATGAGTATTGACAGTCACTATAAGTAGTACGATACTATAGTCAATTCAACGAGACGAGAGTTAACGTAAACAAAATATGATGCTGTGAGAGCAATTATTGGCTGTCGACTAGTGAAACTTTGTCAGTACTAGTCACCAATTACTGGTCGGCAGCCAATTGCAGTTGTAGCAATCAAATTTTAAGTTTATTGCCTCGTCTCGTTGAACAGACTATATACGCATACGTTAGAGGATTCATGTTTTTTATGATGATAAATAATAACTACATTTTTAATGTTACAAAATTTAATACCAAAATATATAAATTACTCTATTATACATATGTAGTTCTATGTCATAAAAATTTTAGATCATAAAAAATAGCATACATTTATATACATAACTATGTAGGATTTTGTAACCTATATAATAATAAATCATAAAATTCGATCCACTCTGGGAAGGTTGCACTATCTACAGTTTTTTCAATAACTTCCATTACTTTTTGTACCGGTTGATTCACCCTATTAGTAATAATATAAACGTTAATATCCATCCACAGCCAAAATATTAATTGTAATTGATACACTTACCAATCATTTAGGATTTCATTAAATTCATCAATTTCTGCCCTCGTTTTCGTATTAATACTTTGTGATAATTTCAAAAGTTCCACTGTATTATAATTATTCTCCTCACATGTTATTGATGGTAAATGAAATGTATTTAGATTTTCTTCAATTTCTAAGGATTCTAATTTTTTATACATAAACATTGAAATTAGATTTTTATAACATTCTATTAAAGAATATATAGGAATTTGAATCAATGGAAAATATGATGCAAGATTTGAAATTTGGGAGTTAGTAATTGAAACAGACGCTTCACTGAAACAACTTTTCGTATGCCTAAAACAATCGCATAATATACAAATTAATTTAAAATTCTTATTTTAGATTTAGAAATAGAAAGTAATAAATTTTTACAATATGGAAGAAGTCTAACCTGTAAACTCCAATTTCTCCTTTTAACATGACTTTCTTTAAAGCATTAAGATCTAAAACATCATGAAATATATGCAATTCAGTAGATAAATCATTTTTTAACATTGTACAGTCATAACCATCATTTCGCATTGTTATTATTTTTTGTAACTCTGCATTTATTTTTTCCTCTGTTTTCATGAGAAACATTGGTGCAGATTTCAAAAGGTTTAACGATTGCTGTATATCTTGTATATATGTTGCCTAAAATTAACTTAAAATTAATGCAAAAATAATCATGTATATACACTACAATAATTATAAAATGTTAACATACAATTTCAGCACTAGTATTTTGAATTTCTAGAACTAGTTGTGTTAAATCAAATGAGAATGTGTTACTTTCATATAAATCATCCCGAATTTTATCAATTTCTCTTTGTAAACTTCTTTGCTCACTTTCTAATTTATGCACTTCTAATGCTAATGCTAACCACTCACTTATATCTGTAGAATTATTTGAAGCTGCCTAAAATTAGAATTAAGATTAACAAAGTTAATATTTAATATTTAATTTTTTATATTTAACTAATATTTAACATACCTCAATTTTTTCTATATATTCCAAAACATTTTGTTGGTGATTACTTGTTCTTGCATTGTATAATAATCGTTTGGAGACTATAGAAATATGCTGTCCATATGTTTTAGCAATACCAATATTTATGTGTTTTCCATCTGGCTCCATTGATTTCATATTTTCTGATTTAATTAATATATCCAGATCTTCAGTTAAGCTTTGATATAAATAATGCCATAATGTAGGTACTTCAATGTGACTAAGATTACTTGATACTATATCCCACACCTATAAGTATAATCTAAATAATATAGATATAATTATCATTGTCTTAATGATATATAAACACATACTTGTCTTTTATTTGCTCCAGTCCAAAGACTCGTCACTACATCTGACATTTCCATTAGTACTTTACGATCTAAATCTTTGCAAGTTTGTGGCATTAAATGTTGACAAACTAATCTCATGTTATTACAATCATGAAGTTGTGTATTAGTTTGATCATGTTTCATCTGAAGTAAATTTCTTCTTGCTCTTATGACAGAACGCTTAGATGAAATATCTCTTAGTTTCTGGACTAAATAAAAATATTTGTTAAATATATATTCATTGTCATATTTTTATTAATAACATACCTTTCTGCTTAACTTTAAAATCTTGTTGCTCATATTCTTTCTCTAACTTAGATATTTGATCCCTTAAATTAGTTTTTTCTGATTTTAATTGTAATAAATTTTTCATACATTGAACAGTTTTATTAGATGTTTTCTGTTTTAAATGATACAATAAGACATTTTTTCTTATTGTTTTTGCTTCTTTAGCATTAAATATAACCTCAGCTAAATCATCCCACATCAACCCAGCAAGGCCTGAGTACAACCTATCACAAATAATAGATAACTTAAAATTGAAATATGTATATAATCATAATTTAAGTAATATCATACATGATCAAGAATAAAGTTATAAAACACATTATATGTAAGTAAAAATAAATTAATGGAATTTTATACAAACATTTGTTTTATTGAATCGTTGAATATTGTAGGTGGGCATTCTAATCGATCAATCCATGTAAATACATCCATAGATTTTTCCATAATTATAAAACGTTAATTATATCCACAATAAGATATATTATAAATATAACCAAAAGAAATTTAATTGAAACTACACCTGTACGTCGAGCTGAAAATTTAATATAAATATAATTTTAAACTGAATCTTGAAATAGATACAATAAAAATAAAAAATGAAGTATATATTATTTAATATACAAAACCTAATAGAATTGTAAAAATGATTTCTAATTATTTTCATTGTTATATAAAAATAAAAAATTTGTTAAAACTGAATGAGATTTAGGTTATTTAAACCGTTGCCCGTAAGATATTTACCAAACATTTAATTGATCATACATTATTTTGTGAGTATAGAACAAGTTATATGAATGAAATAAGTCTGAAGTACTTCACAAATCACTAAAATAACGTGTAAACAAAAATGTGTAGAAAAATTAATTCTTTTTTTAATTCAAATCTAGTTAACAACGCACTATTAGGCCTAATTTTCACGCCCATAGACAAAATGTAAGATAGAAAATCATCTTGCTACTTTTATGCAGTTTCCAACGTTATCGATTCACCATACAAAAAAATTATTTATTTCACTTATTTTACTATAAAAATGAATAAAAATGATTTAATATATCTAAATATTGGAAGAACGTAAGAATCACTTTTAGTTTTTGACTTAACAATAAAAAAGACACCCTTAATGAAATACTCCACTAGATTAGGTGATCATCTGGGCAGGAAAAAATTCATAAACAAGAATGCAGCTAGAAACAGTAAAAGGAGACAACTGTAATGTTTCGAATGGATCCTCGAACTTTATAAACTTTGTAATCCTCTTAATCGGGGACAGCGAAAAGAATAGGATCTCTTGACAAGATTCTTCTCGATAGCGCCTCCTCGATCGGACCACAAATCTGAGAACGTCACTCTCTATTGGAATCTCTAGAAGGCGCCTCTTTGAATGAGGAAACTATCCTTCAAATTGAACCTCGTGAATTTCATATTTTACTAAATCAAGGATTGTAATGAAGAAACAGAGAGAGTCCTCACAATCACTTTAGCTTCGATACCGTTAAAATATAGATCAATCTCTAAATCCATTTAACTCTTACTTATTTCGATGAAAATCCTGATCCTTGTTTCGCGCATTCGGGAGTTTAATACTACAGTATTTTAAAGCGTCTATCTCTTCCCGCGAACTTTTGTCATTAGGACAGCTCGTGCCATCTAAAGGACAACTAGAAGAATTACTAACCGAACGTAACGAACGTGATAGATATTTCAGAATGTTATCTGAAATTTCATAGGATGTGAATTCTATCTTGCGCCTTATCTATGGTGTCGCTACCAAATCTATAGTTAGTGCTGGTAATCAACTGGTTATGTGTGGTTATGTGTGTCGCTGTCTATCGATGACAGTTTTGTGACATCTATTAAAACTGATGTACCGATAAACACAAAATCATGAGTGACACAACAGAAATTGAATGTAATTCTTATATAAGTATCGAATAAAGGTAAATTAGTAGAATAAATTAATTTGTCCTGGTATTTATTCATAAAGTACTCTTTAAAATATGTAGTTTGTATTATATATACACACACACACACACACACAACACACTCTCACACACACACACATACACACACACTAGATATTTTGCTTTCATTGATAAGTAGATAATCATTTAAATAACCCGAAGTATCAATAAATGTATAACGAAGTACATATTTTATCTTTTACCTTTTGTGATAGTCAATATTTTATGTTGATAACAAATCTTTAAACGACCCTTATTGCTTTATTACTCATTAGTAGATAACATTTTGTTAACTGCTAACAGTATCATATATAAAGAGCAAAATACTAAATTATTAAAATAATATGTTTACAGAGATTATTGAATAAATCATTAAATTCTTTTTTAATTATTGTCAGTTGATTAGGTTATGTTTACAAACTTTTTTTTTTTTAGTTTTTAATTTCAATTATATACATAATTACTTTTGAATATATATAAAAATTGAACAACGTTATAATGAAAGAAATTAATACTAAAAGTAGTAAGTTGTGATAAATATAGATTATATTTTTTAAATTTCAATCAAAGCATTTTAAGCATATTAAACAGAAATATTTATATTTTCACTATTTTTATAAATATGTTTGTTTTATGGTTTCAGTGATTAATTACAAAATGACTAATATTTCTTGATTCTGTAACAAAGAAACAATATCACCATGGAGGAGAATGAACTGTATAATGTTACAGTTCCATCTTTCTCTGGAATTGAACCAGCTTTTTGGAACTATTCTGATCATGTCATCCTTGATGACCTTAAGATGGATAGCAGTTTTATATATTTACTTTGCTCATTAGTATCTGCTATTTCATGGATTATTTATATAGCTTACTATAATAGCAGAGTCATTGGTTATATATTAACAAAATTATTAAATCGATTTGTTATTAGTGATGGGTATGTTAAAGTAGGTAAGTTTCTAAAAAATACTATAAGAATAATTTATTTTATATTAATACACATACCACTATAAACTGTAATATGTATTGTTTATTTTTAGGTTCTTTTACTTTAAGTGCACTAAGTGGAAAAATAATGTTTCGAGATATAGTTTACATCACAACAGATTATAGTATCAGAGTACAGGATGGATGGCTTATATTTCGATGGTGGCGAAGTTATGTTCCCAAAGATGTATCTGAAGGTATTTTATATATAAACAATTGTATTATGTTTGATTAAAATTATAATGTATAAATTTGTGTTAAAGTTTTTAATAAATTTTCTTCTAGATCTTTCACATTCTGATACGCGACTTTCTGTTATGTTAAATGGCTTTGAATTGCATGTTTATAATCGCTGTCAATTATATGCACAATTAGAAAAAACATTTGGTCTTACACCACAAATGTTTCCTGATGAGGAAAATCACAATGTTAATAGTGATGATCATGATGCAGAATCATTTAGTAATACTACTCATGAAACACGTCAACAAATAAATGCAATGGATGTTTCACGTCACGTTGATAATATTAGGAAAAAAGAAGCTCATGTTATAGCTCGAACATGGAGAGATTTAATACCTGTTATTAAATTAGATGTTTGCACAGTTAGTACATAAATTAATTGACATTTTTCAATATATCTCCGGTTGCCATTATTTAGAGTGTTCTGTTATTTTAGGGCAGATTAGTATTTGGTAATCGGTTAATACCAACAACCTTATCAATAACTGTGGAAGAAGCGCATTTTGTATATTCTACGAAACCGGCAGCATCTCGATACGATCATTTCATGCATTTTACAAAATGTAAAGCAGAGAATTTCAAAGTTATTCTAGCACCTAGTCCAAAGTATACAGGGATGGTAGATGATCCACCTAGATATATGGGTGAAGGGTTTGTTATATTAAGTTCAAACAACATAGAAGTTTATTACTACATGGATGAACCTGGATTTGTTCCTGAACAGCCACAAATGATTCAATTAGTGAATGGAGACATGGTTGAAGCTATGCCACCAATTTGGGGTATTGATATTAAATGTGGAAAGGGCACTGATTTCAGTTATGGACCATGGGCTGATAGACAAAGAGAGCATTTATTTAAATTCTTTTTCCCTAACGATTACCAACCATTGAAAGTTACAAAAACCCCTGTTACTGGGGAGAAAAGACAAGTTCAATCATTTGATATAAGATTATCAACATTAAATGAAGCTACAATCGATATACTTTTTAGTAAAAACAGGGAAACAAATGCAGTTCATATAAATGTAGGACCTGGATCATATCTGGAGATTACTATGCCATGGATAGTTTTACAAGATGGATACACTACAAAAATAACAGGTCAACTGTTACACTTAGAAGCCACTACAAGTTTGCAATATCGAAGTTTAGTTGAAAGTGAAACACTAGAGTTTGGTGTTAAGTGTCATTACCCAATAAAGTGGAACGATCATCAAGAATGGATGTTAAATTTAACTGGATGTAAAGCCACAGCTAACTTAGTTTATTCGCACAAAGAATTTTTTCAAGATATGATTAATGATTGGGCCAGTAAAGCCAGACCTGACATTTTACATTTTGTACCTTATACGTGGAAGTTCAATTTATTATTAAAAGAATTTGAATTAATTACATTATGTAATGAATATAATTGGATTGATTGTTCATCACAGAATCAAGAAAATGCGCACATTGCTTTTTGTGGGGAATTTTTTGAACTATCATTTGATCTTCCATTTGTGGATTATTTACCCATTACAATACCTTTGCGTTTCTGGATTCAAGGTGAAAGTGTTGATCTTTCGTTTTATCTACCTGAAGTCAATACAAGTCGTACAATTTTGTTAGCTTTGAATAAAAATGCAAAGATTATGACACGTGATGGATCACATATATATTTGTCAGAATTGAACAAAAACAAAAAGTGGAGAAATGTTTGTCAGAAAGGAGCAGGCTGGGTTGACTGTTGGTCTGTACCAATTGTGGCATTAAGTATCAATTATACATATCATCCATGTCCACCATTGGGACCTACGCCACAAGCAAATATAACAACACCAGAGAAAGAAGAAATTCTTTTATCTCCAATGAGAATTCCTAGATGTAGGAAATCACCAGGTCTTCATTGGACAAGAAACGGTAATCAGAAATTTGATCCACAGTCTATAGCTCCTGATAAAGTTAGTTTAGATCTTGAGATTGGCCCATCTATATTAATTTTATATGGATCACTTTTAAAAAATTGTATGCACTTAAAAGAAAACTTGTTCGGCGATTATCAAACGTTTACCGACATGCAGCAAAGTCGAACAAATCCTACATCGATAAGTACAGAAAGAAGTAAAGACAGAGATGTGCAAAATAGTAGTGTTGAATCTGTAGAAGATGAGGATGCAAAATCAAAACCATTTGATCCAAGAGATTATCGACCATTAGAAGTAACTGTTGGAATTACTATGCATGATATTCAAGCTCATTTAGTAAAAAATTGTGGAGAAAATGATCCTCCTTGTCCAGTTATACTTTTGGAACGATTTGGATTTGAAATGAAAAAGAAATATAAAGAAACAGAGCTTCAGCTGCTCCTATCACCAGCGATTGCATTAGTCACTGATAACGTCGTTCGTTCGAATAAAGAACGTCATTTAAATCAGGGACATTTAATGTTAAGTGCATTGCAAGTTAGGGGACATGCAATGTTCAGTAACGAAGGAAGAAGTTTAGATCAAGAGACTTTGGAGTATGCATGGTTAATCGAAATACAATTAGGAAAATTGACTGGGAAAATGAGTTCTCCCCAATTGCATCACCTTATTATATCTTTGGAAACATTTTTATTAATGGTAAAAAATAATGAAAACAGCTTACGTCCTCCAGATCTACCACATCATTGTCATCATGGTATTCCACCTTTACAATGTCCTGATAGTGATGTTGACAAACATTACAGGTATGCAATAATTTTCAATGCTTGTAAACTTAAAGACAATAATATTATAATATCGTTACAGATGTCCTAGTTCAGAAGATATAAAATATAGAATGACTAGAGTAGCAATAGATGCAATTGATTTATATTTTCAAGAAGTAGGAACTACTATCCATACTTGGATATCTCCAATTCGCATGTCAACCTGTAATCTTCATGGTCAACAAGTAAAATCTGGGGTAACTGGTGTATTACCAAGAATATTAATAAGACAATTTGTATCAGCAGCTGATCATTTTGCAAATACAAGTAATACCAATACAGCTGGTAGTGGCAGATCACATAATAATGCAAGCAGTCGTATGTCAGGTATGACAAATATATGTAACTTCAGAAATACAAAATTAAAGATAATGTTATTTGTTTTATATATCTTAGGTGATGGATCTGACATTTGGTTAGAAGTAGGATCTGTAGCTTTAGGACCAGTAATCTTAGAAGCTGCTATTTCACTTCCAACTCCTGAACATAATTTACATTTAATACAAAATAAATATTTAAAACTACATGATGAGGCCACAAAACGTTTGTGGTTTTTATGGCCTCGAGAAAGTGGTGTGAAAGCAACAAGATGTGGTTGTATAGGCGGCTGTGCATTTTTTGGAAATAATCGAAATGGGTTAAGATTTTTTAAACCAAGCTACCATGATTTTCAAGATGGCATAAATGTTGCAGCATACAGGTACAAATCTATTAATTATTCTAATAATTATTAACTTATCAGCAAATTACTTGTTACTTTTTTTTATATATTATTGTAGAATTAACGAATCCGGAAAAGAAAAAGGATTTGGACAATCTATATTGCACAATGGTCAACTGGTATTTCATACATCACCTTATAATTTACAAGATGTGTCTTTACAAGATTATCCTGTTACTGGAGTAAAAATGACTGCCACACAGGATGGATCACAAACTTCGAAAAAGGGTGTCGAACGACCAAGGTCTGTGACAGATCATAATAAAGATTCTGGTATCGAAGAAACTAGTAGTACAAAATTAATTACTGCATCAGCAAGTCCATTCGCATGCAGTGGGGAACGGAAACTACTGGGCAGAAGATTTTCTTATACATCGATGCGGTAATCTTTGGAATAGCTTTGAGGCAGCTTTTTAATAATTTGATTAATTTCTTTAAATATTGCATGATTGCACAAATATGCTAAATTTTGAATTTATAATATGCTCATTTATATTTAGAATAACTATAAAAATAATAAAAATTCAAATAAAAATTTTGTGTAATAATAAACAAAAATATAAAAATTATGTATCATTTATGCTGCTATTTGTCAATGTAATTTTTTAATGTATCTTATGTTTCAGTGGGTTCTGTCTCCATAAAAATTTTCTGCTTCGTGCAAGCTTATCTTTTTAACATAGAAAATATCTTATTTTTGAATATTTATTTCTAATATGCTATATTTGATAATATATTAGTAAAAATAAATATAAAAATTGCTACCAAATTTCACAGATTAAACATTTAATTTTTATTTTATTATATATTAATAAATTTTAACTTTTAATTTTTTATTGCAGTGGAAGCAGTGTAAAAGATGTTCCATATTCTAGATTAGTAGACGCGAGTCCTGTTGTGCAGCTACCACAAAAATTAGATTCAGATTCAAAATTGCATACAGAACGCAGCAAATCAATCTTAAGTGTTCCTGAAATCGAAACTGCTCCAAAAAGTAGTGTGTCTGATTCTAAATTAGCGGTTGACTATTTCAATGCATCGGACGTAGAACCATTTGAATCAAATAGTCCACAATCACTACCAGTAGTATCTACAGAAATAAATTTCTCTGAATCGATGCAAACAAGCATAAAAACTGTTGATAGTATCAACATTTCTGATTCTCACCACTCATTATATGTAAAATCAGAGTCTGAAGAAAAATTAAAACAAGAAGTGAGATTAATGAATTAATATAATTAAATAATGTTTTTAATTATATTTTAAATCTTCTATAAGTTTACCGGTTCAATTCACAGGTTCAACGGACAATATCTATGTCTTCAGAAAATCATTCAGAAGCTTTTTATTCTGCTGATGAGGACACAAGTCACGGGTTGAGCGGAAGTCGCACATCAAGTTTACGTCAATCTATTGTTGGATCTGGCTCAGTATTAAATCGTAATGATAGCATGAAAAAAAAGTTTTCATCAGACTTGTCTATTGTAGAAAGTTCAACAAATGTGAATGTTTCCGTATCGGAAAAAGCACATACTTTAGAGAGAGCAAAACCACAGGCAATAAGTGGGAAAAGAAGTCCTAGAGTAAATCGAAATACTAGCTTTCAAAACGAAACTGATTCAAACAGTGGAAATGGTGGATTACGTGATTCATCTGATAGCCACTCTGTTTCTTCTACTAGTTTCATATCGGCTGTATCTTCGCAAGAAGATGTTACCCTTGTTAATTTACATATGCAAGTAAATAAGCCAATTGTTGATTCTCCACTTCTCATGTCAAGCTACGTTAGCCACTTAACTCAGGTAGTTTGAAACTCGTGAATCTTAAATTTTCAATGTGTCTGAGAGATGCAATTTATATGGGATATACAATCAATTTTAGATACGTTGTTCAAATTGGAGTCAATCATCAATACCAGCAGGAAGTGCTGCATTTACTACACCACTTTTTCAACGTACTGATGATGGTAGGCTAGTTTACGTTGGTGGCAGATATGTACCGAAATTTGAAACTGTTACTGAAGGATTTACTTCACTAAAAATGATTACAAGGTCTGATGGTTCACCTGTAGCCAACTCATCTAATAAAACTCCTACACATCCATACCTTTGGGATAATACAACTATTAATCATATGGAAGGTAATAAACAGTACCTTTATGTTATTAATTATCTTAAATAAATATATGTATATCTGAAGATTGTATTGTTACATTAAGGAGAAGGAGATCATACAACCCATAACAAGGAAGAATTATTAACTGTGCAACATGAAAATGGATCACGAACGACGGTTATCGTAAAGTTTAAGGGAGATGTAGATATCATGTTAAGCCCTATGATACTAGAATCGTTACAACGTTTCATTGATGCTATTATACCAACATTAGCTACTTTACACCCATTAACTATTCTAAACCATCTTCATCATGAATGCATTGGAAAGGTTGAAGATGCTAATATTTTGAAACAAGACCAAAGTTTATCTTATTGGAGTCAAGTACAAACAAGTTCAAAACGATCCACTGCTGAAAGAAATATAAAAAATGGTCAAGGTGACGATAAACGTTAGTTTTATTACATTCAGTTCCTTTTGTAATGCGTAAATGTGTATTTTTTAACATTCATACTGTTTAATAACAGGTAAAATTGCATTGCAAACAAACGTATATGAAGAAAGTATTATGACACAAGTACAGGGCAGTATTATTTTACCAAAGGTAATTAATAATTTACGATATATAATTTTTTATGAAATATTTTATATGTATATTAATGTTTAATTTTAGATGAGCATAACTTTGTTGCAAGCCTCGGTTGTTGAAGAAATTATATCTTTCTCTGCTCTTGAAAACATTCGTGATTTAACATGTGTATCGTTATTCGCCATCTGTTTTGATGATGTGACAGCAAGATTCTATATTGGAAAACAAGCCCGAGAAGTAGTTCAAACATTTCATAAACCAGCTGTATTGCCGAATCAAAAGAAAGTTAATAAAATTAGCAAGGCATTTTTACCTGGGCACCAAACTGCTGCTGTGGTTGCAGATATTGGAAGTGGAGAAACAGTATATATAGAAACCTCTGAGAAACAGCAAGAAGAAATTGTAGTTACATTAAATATAGGTAAATTGCATAAGATATTACTGTAATAACTGTAAATTATCATATAACACTAATTTAAATAATTGATACAATAGGCAAAGCTCATTCACAATTACGTAGGCTTAGAAATGAATCCTCAATATTAAAAGATGCTGTTATAACAGCAATTCCTGCTCATTATTCAAGAGTGTTATTCACATGTACTAGAATAACTTCTCCACTAAAGTGTGTTGATTATTATTTACATCATTTTACAGATGACAAAGAAAAAAGTGTATGTTTTTTATCTTTTCTAATTTATTCTTAGTACTATATATTGTCTAAAACTCATCAGAAGTGTATTTATTGCAGAAACAATCTGGATCTCCACAAGCAACAGAAGAATTTACCCTCGGTAGCGGAGAAGATAGATTGGGTTTTATAATGTTTGAATGTGGTTTAGAAGGTGTCAAATTGAAAGTAGTAAAAAGATCTCAATTCGAGAAAGGAGAAAACGGAAACGATAGTAAAAAGGTTGATGCCGAAATATTTTATACGGATAGTGTAAAGAGTCAAGAAGAATTAGACAACGCAGCTGGTATATTTAGTTTTGTAAATGAAATGATTCTTAATAAATATTATATATCTACATTATTTACTATATTACAGCTTCTACTGCACCTATAGCTGAGCCAGAAACAGCTTCGACAAACTTGCATAATGGAGCACAAATAAATACTAGTGCAACATGTGCTAGTCTTGCCTCAAAAGCAGGAAATGGAAATACTGTTTCTTGTATTATAGAATTAAAAACGGTATGGTTTAATTTTGCAGCACCACCCCGTACACCCATAACAAGAAAAATTGATTATACTCGATTAGATTGGAATCTACTAAGTACTGCATCACCTGCTATAAATGCTTGGATGAATCCTAGCAATAAGTTCGCAATTCGAATTGTACACATGTTTAGAACTATGTATAGAAGATCAACTGCTACAGTTGCTTGTCTCATGGCAGAAGCATTAGATGTTCAAGCGACACACATGCCCACTAAAGTATGTATTTATGTATGTGTTGTATGTTTAACGAAATTTATTATATTCAGCAAAATTGTTATTATTTGTTTTATAGAGTCGTTACGGAAGATTAACCCCATTAGCAAAAACACTACAAGAAGATCCATCTTGTCAATTATGTACAATTTTACAAAATTATGTTTTATTAAATGAATTAAAAAGCATTGAAGCTAACTTAAAGGAATCAGATTTACCTTTATTATCAACACTTCGACAAGTAAGTTTTTTTTATAAATATACTTTAATCTTTTTTGAGCTATATTCATATATGCATTCATCTATATATTATTAGGGAGTTATAGTACTGAGCAGACAATGGAAGAATGTTCTCTATACTCCACTATTATTGGAACATAATTACAAAACCAAACACGTTAAACCATTGAATGTCACATTTGCAGTCTCAGACCCAGATGAGGTATGGACATTACTTGTTTTTATATTTAAATGTCCTTATTAAAAATTAAATTAGAATGGGAATGGAATTTCATATAACTTTGTTCCTTTTATATTCCTTACATTAATATTTTTCTTTAAACAATTATTAACATTTTACTTTTCTAATATGTAATATTTCTCATTTATCCTTTATTAGGCAATAATTTAAAAATACAATTGTTCTTATATTAATAGCATTATAGTACATTAAAAAGGAAGCTTTCTATTTCATTCAGAAGTTCATAATATATTTTATGGGGAACATAATTTGGTAGAGAATTTTTTTTTTCAGCAAATAAACACGGATGTACAGGATGATGATTGCAATGTAAAATTCAGTAAGAATTTTCAAAATATATTCAAAGAAGTAGCTCTAACACAGTATCTTTGCAAACCATTTTCATATAAAAATTTATTTTCACTTTAGTAAATTTATACTTACATGCTTTGTCTAATAACTATTAACTCTATTTTAATGTAATATAATGTGCTAATACTTTGTAATGATGCATATGTGTTTATTAACAGAACTTATGTATGTATGCCATGGACATATGTATTTTATTTAATTTATTTTGCGTTTAAATAAGATAATGTTTATCTTGCCTTGTAAGTAAAAATTAGTAGTATTTGTCAGTATGAATCTTAAGTGGTGGAGGTTTCTTCAGGGCTTATGCAATATTTAACTGAAAATATTATATATATATATATATATGTAAAAATCATGTTATAATTTTAAGACTTCCTGTGAAATTCAAAACTTCTGAAACCAAAATCTTCTGAAAACTATTCTCACAATTTTTTATCCATTAACTATTTTATATTATGATTTATTGAAAATTAAAACTTTGATATTTATTTCGTTTATCATTGATTATGATCAAATAAATTATTTTGACTTTCATTATTGAAGATATTAAATAAACATTTTGGACTTGACTTATTCATGTACAGGAAAATTTGCTGACTGATGGTGAGGGTAGCGCAGGAGAAGTTGATGATCAGGAAGTCACAGATGAATGTGCTATGTTAATTCACACAGACCATATGCACAAGCATACTCATGCCAAGACTGGACAAGATAAAAGTACAGGTACTATAAGTTGAATTAAAACAAGGTTCTAATCATATAATCTATGAAGATAATTGGTATAGTATCTTTTTATTGATATAACTTTATTAAATTATTTGATATTTTGTAAAACTTCAATTTAATACACCTGCAGCTTTTAGCATCTGCTTTAAATCATAATTTTAATAATTGCTTAATATCTTAATCTGCATTCTCATATAGACACATTATAGTATGTGTCTTTAGCATTAGTGATTGTGAAGTATTCACATAACAGCATTAATCTTCTATTAAATGCTTTTATGATATTTACATATAAATTATGTATACATGTATAATACATATAACATGTGCTTGCTTATACTACTTTTGTCCAATTTTCTCTCTTCATTATTATTAATATCAAAATTCATAATTTACATGTAGGACAAGTTATCTATTTTATAATTGTTATTTAGATATTTGATATAAAAAAAATCTTAAAGTCAAAGATTTGTCAAATTTTTAAACATACTAGTCCTTATTAGTCTTTGCATATAAGACATTTTTTCTACATAAATTTCAAATATAGTCTTCAAAATACTTCAAAATAGAAACTAAACTACCAAATACATCTGGTAAATAATATAGCACTATATGTTATTAAAGTTACAATATGTTTCTTCAAACATATATTAATAGTATAGTCATCAGCTTTCTAAACAAAAATCATAGCTTGATATGGAATGACCAGGTATTTGTGGTGATGGTTTGACGGTTCCTGTAAGTTCTCCTCGGGGAAAAGATACAACCCCCATAGCAACACCGGTTCCAGGCCCAGATTCACTAACCTCCCCTTCTCCACCAGTAGTTCGTCTAAAGAAAGGAAAATCACTACAACCCACGCAAATGCCTGCTAGTACACGAGCAAGTATTGTTTTTCCATTGCTTGCAAGTGGTGGGTTATTCAATCAAACTCGGGAACCAAATAATATAAGTAAGTGCAAGACGATAAAATGACTATGTACAAACAGTCTATGCATTAGTATGATATAAGTGAATTGGAAGTTTATTCAATTTATTGATGAAAGGTTTATCTAGACAAAGAAAGTAAAAGATTGAAATGGTTGTAATGTATATTCTAGTGAATAGACTGTTTCATTTGCAATGAATATATATCATTAATTTTCTTTGTAGTTTATATTGCCTTGCTCTTCAACTTTAGCACTATATGACTAGCACTATCAAATATCAGTTTGTTTGTTTCTCACGTGTATTGCTTTTTACTTCATTGTAGCGCTTATCAAGTATCTATCTTATATTTGTTTCTGTTTATCTAACTCTGTACTTCTATTCCCCTAACAGTATTTTGTGCTTTATTTTCTCAGTTAATGTATTGTATTTTTTTGATAGCATAAAAATGATGTATATACAAGTAGAGTTTTGCATTAGGTTATGGCACATTGCGAGAAGAGAAGACACCGCAAATTCACATTTCCCATTCTCATCAATTGGGTTCTAATCCAAGTATCTATTCTGGAGGTGGACATGGTAGTCAACATAGTACTGGAAGCTTAGACCAAGTTACATCTCCTACAAGTCATCATTCCAATAAACCTTTAAATACTGGTGAAGATCTATATAGCTGGATGGCTAAACAACAAGAATTTATAAAGGATAATGATAAAAGCAATTTAAAAGGAAATTGGGTAAGCAAAATCTCCTATTACACATAAAAAGGTTCAAGAAAAGATATTTATAATACAATACATTTTCATTACTCCTATTATCTTAGGTCTTTCGTGCAGAGCAAAAGTCTTTAAAGGTACTTCAAATTTATTGTAGAATTGAATGTATTGCCTTTGACAAGCTCTATTTTATATATTACTATATGAATTATTTTAAGAATTTTTATTCTACTTTTAGGGTGTACTTGTTTGTTTCTATCTTTATTTAATATAATGGTTATATGTTTTCAGGATTCTAAGATCAACACAATGACAACAGATGATACAGAAGATTCTGATGTTCATAGTGGTACTCTTCTTTATCCTATGAAAGATTCACTTAGACTTCTAGATGCACATTTAATTTTTGAACCACTTCTATCTTCCTTATCTGTTATGCCACAACAAATGTTATCTGCTATTGGGTCAGGAAATATAAACAATGTATCTTCCTTAGACTCATTAGGATCAAATTTATCTCTAGTAGGGAATATGGAAACTATGCGTATTGATATAGTTGTCAGTGAATTTGGAAAAGTAACAGATAAAAGAAAGGGTATGTAAAAAAGAATATTTACTTGAGAATCAATTTCAAATATTGTTCAAAATGAGAATGATCGCGAATTTAAATCATTGTATTAGGTAACAAATACCAAACAAAGAAAGGAAATTCGAAATTTCATTTGGATATACCACCAGAGACACCGGCATTTTTGTGCGAGAAAATCGGCATTGATATTGATGTTAAGAAAATGGCTGATATGGCGGTAGATGATATGATTCAAAAGCAAACTGTATTATACATATCTCGGGGCCAATTGAAGAAACATACAAGTACAGTTGTGAATTTTAGTTTAAATATACGATACATTAGTCAACAAGTAAACATGCCTCTTCTCAGATTATTGCATCAAATTAGTAATATGTATCAAAATGTTAAAGAAACACAAATGGAACTAAAAGAACAACAACCAGAAAGTAAACGAAACAATAATTTAATCGTTAATGATACAGTAGTAAAAAATGGATCATCTTCAAGTAAACATTATTTTGTTTATTTTTTATTACTTATATGCTTAAATATGAATTTAACAGATTCTTATTTTTCCAACAGCATCTGATTTACAAGAGCAACTTTTGTTAGAAGGTAAAAAGATAGATGTCCCATTACTTCGTAATAGTTTTGAACCCAATCTTCCGAAAGTTATATCACCCGGTGCGAGTATTCGATCTCGGCCGCAAAGTTTTGCTCAAAAACTACGTAGTACAGGAAAAAGCGTAAAAGGATACATTAATTTGAGCGAAGGAGTAATAACTCCCAATTTTGGAGCGAGTCCAAGTGGATCTGGTTTAGACAAATTTTGTGTACTTCCCGATAAATGTAAAGATACAACACATTTAACGCCACGATGTTGGAAAACGATCTACTATTTATTGGATTTATATGCTACTCGGCCAGAAACTAAGACTATTACACATCGTTTTTCCATACCAGCGGACGCTTCAGAACATTATAAAAGCGGTCGAAAATATGAATTATTAAATGAAACGAAAGATGCAGATATTGAGAAAGGACTAAATGCTGAGAATAGTTCAACGCCTGTGCCACTTCCGCGAGAATTAAGTTAATACTAATTTAATTTATTTAATACTTTCCTTAAGATTAAATCTTATCATTAATTGTATATAACTCATACATAACAATATATCGTAGATATTGTTACGGGAGAACGGACAAGATTAGTTATTTTTGGAGTTGCTCGAATACACAGGACCAGATTATTAGCTACTCTCAGTGGATTGAAACTTGAAGCAGAAATAACGAGTCTTCATGCAAGTTTTACATGTCGCAAGAAATCAAGGCCAGCCAGCTTAGAATGTAGCTTGACTGGTCAAATTGGCAGAACAATGATTGTTTTATTAGAAGGTGTTGCACCTAATCAACAAACAGTTGTTAGAGTAACTGTGGGCAAATCGCAAGCTTTGTATTCGAGTATTAGCAGGCGGCAAAAAGATAAGAATAGTGGATTACTGACTGTCGGCGCCGTCAATATAGATATTCCACAACATCCAGTAGCTTTACATGGTATGATGACCAGAGGCAGTAAACAATTATCATCGACTTTACAAGTAAATATATAATTTCATCTTTTATAGTGATAATGATGGTAATTAAATTCGTTATAATTTTAAATAATAAAAAATGTTTAGGAACTTAGGGTAACAAGAACATCCTCAAGAATGTCCAGAGGTCAACAACAGGACGAGGTGGATACTGGAGTACCTGGTAGTCCGCATCATTATGCACCAGCACCATCAGTTGATTTAGAAAAACCACAAGTTGTATCTAGTTTGTTAGAACCAATTGTAATGCAATTTCACATAATATTTCAAAGTTTGAGTATAACAGCAGCGCTGTTACCATCTCTACAAGCACAATACAAAATGGATCAGGTGACTAGTTCCGGCATAACTGGCAGTAAAGCTAAGTTCACGATAGATCTGCCTCACCATACCTTGAGTTTTACAACAAAACTTCAAGTGACGGAAGCAAATTTACCTTCCGAAGCTAGCATTGAACTTCCTAAAGTACATGTATCTGCAGAATATATTCAAGATGGTAACAGTAACATGAATGATAGTAAATTAGCTGGTTAGTAATCTAATATTGTACAGATTTGTGTAACATACTTTACGACACAGATATATTGAATTAGCCTTCTTGTAATTTGTAGATGGTGTTGTATTAAGACAAGGCAGTTATCTTAGTGCAACAGCAGATATTGGTGTTTTTGAACATTCATTGACTACAGATCTTCTTAATCATTTAGTATTCGTACAAAAAGTGTTCATGAAAGAAGTAAATGAAGTTGTACAAAAAGTTTATGGCGGAGAGAAACCAGTTCCTTTGTGGTTAGAAGATGAAGAGCCAAGTAACACGACTGTAAAAAGGATATTATTCACTTTAATTATTCGCATTAAGGTCAGTGTTATATTAATATCAATAATTTGAAATTTTTAATATTTAATATTCTTTGTATTATATATAGAGGATACAATTGACGGCAACAACCCCAACGAATTCGGCAGTTCGACTGGAAACTGGAGCTGTTGAACTTCAATTATCTAATAGAGTACAAAATGTTTCTGGTGCTACTCAACCAAATCCATACATGAAGCTATTTGGGAAAGCACAAGTTGACATTAATTTAAGTCTCGGACAATTATTAAAGAATGTTTTATTTGAAGAAGCAGAACCAGAATTTCAGCAATTTGCCTTTTTTAATACCAGAGTAGGATTAAGAAACGCTTTTCAAGAAGAAACGGCACAAGGTGAAGATAAGGAAGTAGTATTAATTACGCTAAAGCGTCCATTAATATATATTCAGCCAATGGCTATTGATAAAGCTATACTTGTTTGGCTAAATTATAAAAACGCGTACGAATATTGGAACGAGAAGAGAGCTAACTTAAATAAAGAGGTTTTAACCGCCACACAGCAAGTATTTGAAAAAGTTCCATTTGGTCAAATAACGAGTCAATTAAGCGCTCCTCATTTGGGGACATTGTTTTTGCAATTGACTGTAGATGATATGGGTATTTGTTTACCACTTAATCCCTTACCACCCACTTGGGGTATGAACAGAGGATTGTATGATGGTGAATCAAGGGGTGCTGTAGTTGTGACATTAGAAAATACAAGCATATCAGCATGTAGCAGTGGTAGCTTAGTTAGTAAAGCAAGGTATAATGTTATTATTAATTATTCAATTCTTAATAAACGTTATGAGCGAATTGATAATACGTTATCATTTTACAGATTTATGGGTTTGTGCTTAAGATTTGCTGATGACTTTGAAACTTCTCTGGATGATTGGAAACCAGATGTGACTGATAGTAGTATAATGAATTTATGTATGGTATCTGAAGGCACTTATGAAGTATGTAGTAGAACAATTGCACAAAAACAAGATAAGTCTGGTAATAAGAATAAAACTTTATTTAAACAATCTTATGTTGGGAATGAATAATGCAATGTAATTATTTTCAGATAATGCCAAATGGATCTTAAATGTACAATGGCAAATGGAAGGTGTCGATATTCATTTAGATGTTAATGTAGGACAACAACTATCAGCACTTGGGCATACACTAACAATGTTGACTGGTTCTGAAGAAGATGATATTCATGTACCTGCAGATTATGATAGCGATGATGCAGATCAGCCAGATAATAGTACTAGCCAGGTTAAGAAAAAAGTATGGTTTAATTATATTTATTTTATCCTATAGTACCTTTTTCGGTCATTTTATTGGGTAAGGTATTAGAAATTAGATATCAATTATGAAGACTATTTTCACAGAATACATGATTTTTTAATTTTCTTATACCCATAATTTATTTTTATTTAAAGCTGCATAATGATATGTGTATTGTTCACTAATCGAATTTTGAATGTTTGTAGGAGAGTATACTAATGAAGAAATCTAAAAATTGGACAGACAGTCTACCAGCGTTTGTTTTCGATCCTACACTTGATGCGAAGAAGAGATCGAAATTAATAGAAAAAGAGATGAATGAACAGGCAAAAATTATAAACGATTTACGGTCACTTGGTGCTTCTCATGGAACAATAGAACAAGAAATGAAGCGTTTACATGAGTTGGAAGCTATGGTTTTCAAAGATTTTAGAAGGTATAAACTTATGAAACGCATTTTAGATTGCTATGTATAATGTAATACATTATTAAGTACGTGAAAATAAAATTTCCATATAAATTTTACAGAGATATGATCCAGAAGTTAAGGAGACAGTCGGTTAAAGCTTCAGGAATAAAAGGAAAATTAGGATTGGGTGGGAAACCGAATACGTATCGATCGCGTTCCTTTATTGTACCTTCACCAACACTTGAAAATCAGCTAGAAAGTCCTGAAGATATGAATCTAGAAATCAATTCAGCAAATTCCGCTAGTTATGAAAGTAGTCCTAGAAGCGGCCCAAGCCGGTATCGTATATTTTCACTTATAAAAGCTTTATTTTATCTTTGTCTTCAGAAAATTTTATCTGGCAATATATATTAATTTAAAGATCTGCCTCCCTACGTGTGAGAGGACTAGGCGGACCACGTGTTACTTTTAGTGACACACATACAATGGGCAGGTATGTTTATCAAATAATTCTAATATATTTATTACCGTTATTTTTTAAATAATGATGTTATGTAGACAATCGTCGCTTCCAAGTGCTGGTTCCGAGTTAAGTTTACCAGAAGGAGAATTAGAGTGGCCAGAAACTATTGAAATAGACGGAGAACGAGTTGAATTAAGAAAAAAAAGCAGAGATATTAGTTACACATCGAGTTATGATAGTATGGAAGGAAAGTATGTATGAGCATGTGGTATATACAAAATATGAATACAATATATTACGTTTGCTAAGTTTTAATTTTCATAGCGCACCACTACTTGATTCGTTTGGAAAAGAACAATCCTCATCAACTTCGTCACCGTACATAACACCTCAGAAAACTCAAGAACCTAACATAGACTTTGAACTTGATGTAAAAGTTCTAATTAATAGTGGTAAATGCGTACTCCACACAAAAGATCCAGGAAAAGAAGATGAAATTAAAATGTATATATATCTATTAACTAACTTAATATTTATTGCGCGTGTATTATGCATTTAATAAAAATGAATATTTTTTTACAGTATGAGTAGAATGAAGAAGGAGCGATCGTGTTCTGGAGGTACATTTGAATTTCAACCAAGCAGTCCTAGTAGTAGTAGGAAACATTTAAGTAGCAAAGAAAAATCATCCACTGCAAGTACATCTCGACTACGATATTTACAACACACAAATGTACCTTTAGTAGATTTAACAATTTTTCATATTCCTGGCTTAGATGTAAAGGTAAAAATATGTTATTGCATGTATATAAGATGTTACAGGTACATATATATACACATATGTACATGTGCTCTTGTATTTACGTGCTTTAAATTAATTTTTTTTTAATTAATTTCATTACAGGTACATTATGAATCTAAAACGCTTCCAGAAGAATCTGTGTCTCCACGTGTATCATCAGACAATAGCTTGCTTAATCCTTCATCAGTAACTGCGTTTAAAAAATCTAGTACTAAGAAGGCTAGTTTATTTGCTTGGATGACTCTTCAAAGTATACCAGAAGAAACTATAATAAGTCCACATATCCTTGAATTTTTGGAACAAACGTTAGAACCGATTCCAAGTAAAACCCATTTTCATAGTAATGCACAAACAAATACAGTATTTCCATTGGAAAATGCGGAAAGCACATCTTGGGCTGCCACTGCAGCAAACAGCAATTATGTTTATGCGAGTTTTCCTGTTGATGTGATAGTATATTTTCATATGCAACCTTCTACGTTTAGGTAATTTTCAAATAATTTTATTAGTTTATTTATAATTATTAGCCGCTATAATTTTTCATCATTTCAGATTCTCTTGTTTACCGGTTTCTCGGGTGGAATGTATTTTGCAATTGCCGTCCCTTGATATAGTGTTTTCGTCCAAGCGAGCAGAAGAAGAACTCATAGAGTTTCGAGAGTACAAATCTCCAAGTACACAACCTACTGGAAAAGAAGCTGGTTCAGCAATTGGTGGATTATCAGTTACCGGGTGTCTTGCTGATTTTTCTGTTTATATTTTTCATCCTTATGGCGGTGGGAAGAAAACTGGGTTGAAAGAAGCACAATGGTCACCTTTATCGGATAGCGAAAGAAAAGATTCTTTAAGTATTAATGTCGCATTTGTAAAATTTCATATGTCAAGAAGTCGTAAATTAAATTTTCAAAGTGAACAGTTGAAGAAGATGTCAGATACTAGTCGTGCAGTTATTCGGTTTTCTAGTATGTATAATTTCTTCTTATATTCAAATGTTATTTAACACATGCCGATTAATGAAATATTTCTATACAACCTTTCAGCAATTATTGACATTGGATCCGCTTCGTTTAAATATGATATGCGAAGATTAAGCGAAATATTGGCTTTCCCAAAAGCGTGGTATAGACGTAGTATAGTACGTCGATTATTTTTAGGAGATTTAAGTTCAGGTACGGCATATTCTGAGGGTGATGGTAGTCCTTCTTTGAATCAAGAAGAGGCAGTTATGGGTAGCTCTTTATTAAAACACTATGATCGACACGGCACTGATGGACTATCAAAAAGTGCTCCAGAACGAAGTCCAACTTTGAATAGGGACAAATTAAGATTGAGCTTAGAAAGTGATATACCGAAACATGCACGATTAAAAGGTACTTTATAAAATCTTTAACAATCATCTCAAATAATTTTTAATACCAATATACATGTGTTAATACCAGATATCGGTAGAGGATGGAGTTTTACTTCTGATAAACAAACGTCAGAACTTAAATTAAGAGAATCTGCATGGGAAACATTAGTACTATTCGCCATAAATTTTACACGTTTGAATGTTCACATGAACATGGGTAATGTCATGGGCAATGTTACATGGATGACAAAGGATTTTAGATCTGATGGAAGACTGTCTATAGGTAGCACTGGACATAAGAATTTATATATAGGCATTGGATTAGGAGGTTCTAGTTTGGATGCAAAGGGTGGTATTGTTGGTGGTGTCATTGAATTGAGTGAAATTGATACATACAGTAAGTTATTGATATTCAAATTTATACTAAAAAATATATTAGTTTTACTAATTTAATTGTATTACTTATGTATGTATATACTTGTAGTACACATTCGAGAAGAACCTGGTATAGAACCTGATCATACTGTAGGTTTAAAACTGTTTGCATTAGAGTTGCGATTGGATTATATGGGAACAAGTGTGTTGATGTCTAGAGTATCTTCACTGGATGTTACATTAAGGGATGAATGGAAAATTAATCGTAACAATAATGGAGATGCCTTTATGCCAACGAGAAGGTTACTTTATATCTACATTTTTATAATTACTAGATAATAATTAGACAAATCTTTATATAATCTTTTATTTAAATACCAATCCTGACAGACCTGCGGTAATTTTTATGCACGGAGACTTGGGGTGGGATCAATTGCAGATTATGATTAGTAAATCTACAACAGCAGATTTATTAAAAATGTATTATAAGTTAGATGAGTTTTTCAGTCAACAATTTAAAAGTAGTAAACGAGTGTTTAGTTCTTTACAACCAAGACATCAAAGAGTAAATAATAGTAGCTTTAGAAAAAGAACTCAGAGAAAGAAAATTACTAATGAAGGTAAACCTACATATTTAATATAGTTGAGCTATGTGTATTTCATATCAATATAATGAAATTATTTCTAAAATCATATATTACAGGCCCATGGAACACAAATCAAACAACTACAGTGACGGATGCTCGTCATCACAGACATTGGCAAGGTGTATTAGCCCAAGTAGCTGGCCTGCAGTTAGGTAGTTTAAGCTTTTCTTTACCATCAACAGGAACTGTACTTGGAGGAACAATGGAACTTCATGGTTGCAACATTAGTTTAGCTTGTTTCCATGGAATTAATTTCAAAAGTAAAAGTTGGGCACTATTTTCACTAAAAGAACCATGTATTAGTTTCACTACTGAAGCTCAAGAAATTCCAAGTGTTGAATGTAAGGAATATCATATAGTATCATATAAGTATAACTGATTGAAATTTGTGTTTTGTTCAAAATGGTTTAATAATGATATTTTTGACAGCCCCAAATACACGCGATGTTCATGTTGTGCAAACATTGACCATCAGTTTAGGCCAACAACAAGAACAACATGCAAGACACCACTCTATGGCTACTGTTTGCAGATTCAGTCGTAGTGTATTATTTCCGCCACAATTCAAATCATTGCAAGAATGGTTTCATTATGCGTTTGCTAGTAGTGAAATAGACGGTACGCTATAAATGTATTGAAAATGAATTTATTTTGGTAATAGTAGAATATAAATGAAAGTACCTTAATGTCTGTCACTTTAATGCACAGCTGTAGATCGGTTTCCGTGTGTTGAAAGAGAACGAACAGACAGTACGTCTGATAGTAGTAATGTAACTCGTGGGAGAAGTACATCAACAACTTCTGGAAAATTACAAGAACATTCTCATGGAAGAGAAGTCATATTTGCTCTACCATCATTGCAGTTACATCTAAAAACTGAACATCTGCAAACTGCAAAAACTCCAGTTGTTGTCGGTATGTAACGTCTCTATTTACTATTATACAACTTAAGTCAAAGTATTTAAGAATTCTAATGATATGACAGAATATGTGCCTGATGACACATGTTTAATATATAATACAATTGTATTTATAAATATGAAAGCTCCGGTAGGAACTTTTTCTCTTTAAATTATGTGTTGCAACTGTTTTCTTTGTATATTTTTAGGAGCTCCTAAACATATATTATATAGTAAGTATAAAAAGAGAATTGATTTATATAAAACTTGGTAAGAAGCATTCCTAATTTGGAATTAATAACATAGGTTGATTTGTACACTGTACCAGGTTATTGAATGCTTTATAACATATAGAGTACTATATTAAAAATTATTTTGCATGAAACGTTCAATAAGTGCTAAAGACTAGATTTAAATTTTTGTAATTGCTAATCTATATAATCAAATTCATATTCAGTATGCATGATCTGCACAAAATAAAATTATTAACGCGGTACTAATGTTCAAAATATACATTTCTTAAAATAATAAAGTTGTAGTATATAGTTTTTATTAATATAAAAGAATAAGACTAATGATGTTCAATAACAGATTATAATTCTATAAATATTTTTATTGTGAAATATTATATTTCAGTATTATATTAGAAAAGCATAAAGGTTACAATCATGTAATGTAGTATAGAATTCATTACATAAATTAGACGACTTTGTAATTGATGAATTTGTATTGACACATAGATACGTAGTTTTGGGACTATTTAAGAAGTTATATGTATATCATCATGGAAGTATTAATTCATATTTTAAAATGCAATGTTAAAATTAGTACAAGATGAATATTCTATAAAATTTATTGTATAATAATCGCTTTTTAACAGGTGAAAAACCAGTAGTTGAATGTAGTTTCATAACGGAATTTGAGGACCACATTTTCGTTACGGTAGACGCAGAGGCCTTTTTCTTCCTTCATGATTTAATTACTTCGTATGTAAAAGAAAAAGAGAAAGTGGTAAATATATTTTATATCTTTTCGAAGCAATTACATGTTATGAAATTTTATTTTCTCAATCGTATTTGTTGTGTAACTACTTATAGAATATGGGCGCACGGGCGCACAGTCCAGATCCTCAAGAAAAGAAAGGCGGAACTACAAATACTGGCAGTACTTCCGCTACAACAACGATTACTTCCGAAGACGAGAAGAAACGTAAGCAGTTTGATCCAGCAGAAATGTTCATAAAAGATTGGCGATCGTACAGGTGTAAAACGTGGCATGTTGAACCAACTGTAAGGTAATGATGACATTTGTCATTATTTTACTATTAAGTTATGTATGACGTAATCTTTATTCTTGATACCAAAGGTTACTTTCGTGGGCTGGTAAAAGCATTGAGCCTTATGGAATAGATTACATTTTGCAAAAGTTAGGATTTTCTCATGCTCGTACAACGATACCAAAATGGATTCAACGAGGTTTTATGGATCCTTTAGACAAATTATTGGCCATTCTAATGTTAAGGATGGTTTCCGCCGTTCGGGAAGAATCGTCGGAAGAACAAAAAGAACATAAACGAGAAAAATAATTACCACAAATGAAAGGTGGAACCGTACAATAATCGTCCAACTTATCTGCAATCTTTTTGTGCAAATTGGTGAGCGGTAATACCAATAAAATCACTGTTTCTTTATATTATATAAAGTGAACGTTGAATAATATGAATTTGATAATAAAAGGATAAACTGTAGTGATCAGATCAGATCAATTCAAAGTAGGAATCGAAAAAACTCTTACTCGTGAAATCGATATTTTGAGAGTGTATGATTAAAAGGACATTTGTAAGAAGTGTGTTAATAAGGTGCAACATGTAATCAAGCAATTGTATATTAAAGTATCTAGATAAAGGTTTATCATCATCGATATTTTGTTCGAACGTGTTAAATATTGCACAGAACGCCAAGGGCACAGCAACGAGCGTTAGGAAACATATGTGTATTAACGGCGTTCAACAACGCTTCGTTATATTTTCATAAAGTAATACAAAAGAATTTTTGTTCGAGAAAATAGAGATTTTTCTCAAAAGCCGTTCACAATCGTAATCTATATATATCATCGTATCGATATGCGTTTCGAGTACGACGTTTAATATATCGGAAACATTTAACGAGTTTTCAGCTTTAGAATTTTATAAATTACGTATTATGTGTAGATATTAACGTTTTAAGCAGACTTACGAGCCTAGATAAAAATTGAAACGATTGTACGTGTTAGAAATATCGAAATCTATGCATGGAAGCAGAATGTTTTCCTAGCTTGAAACTTTGCAGCTTTATTAGCACGTACTACTTTCAAAAGAATTGTCTTTCTACAAACTGCTCACTGGATTACGCTTAGATTCTTAAAATTATTTTTTTGTAGTTATACTCTGTCTTCTCTTTTCCTGTTCTTCTTTCTTTGGAATGGGAGGGGGGGGATGTTAAAACTTATATATAGTTAATCGATACCAGTCGCGGCATTTTTGCTCATTTTTGAGGATAATTTGCGCGAATCCTATGCATAAAGATAATTTATCTTTTAATGTACGGCGGAATAAGGTCTTTGTTTAATTCTACAATCTACGAACCGCTTTTGTGCATATTAAACTATTACTGTAATGTAATGTAATATATTTTTGTGTATACATCGCCCGATTTTTTTTGCATAAGTACATATTGATATATACATATATATATACATATTGATGCCAAGTTGCAATTGCAATGTACACTTTCAAAACGATAAAATAACAAAAGTGGTACATATTAGACTTAAGTTGTTACTATAGGATAATGAATTTCAATGTATACATATACTGTATTCTAAATGAAATGTAAAAATCGGTTAGAAATGTAACGTAGAGGGTATGCAAAGAGACAAACAATCGCTGTATCGTCGTTCAAGCGTTTTTTTTCATTCGAGAGCGTGTACACGTTATAGACCCACCGATGTAATCACAAAGATCAGTTTCTTCGGTTGTCTTCCTACAGAACTACTTAATTTTAAGTGTAAATTACTGCAATTTAATCATTTACAATAATTCAGTTGATTAGCGGAATTTTTCTATACATGAAATTAAATGCATATTTAGCATATGTCGGTATATCTCTATAAAACGTGGAAGAAAACAAAACGTTTTTCCTAGATTGCAAATACTGATTCTGAGCTTGTTATTGTTCACGACCGTTGATATCGCAATAATATCTATTTACAACAGAAAATTTGTCGATTATGAATTTTGAATTTTGTAATGATATGTATACGTATATTATGTAAGTATTGAATTCGTATCGTAATATATGTATAACTTTATATGCAAGTTCCGGGAATAACGTAATTCTATTGAAAGTATTGACTTCTTATATTGATATTATAAGACTTTGAAATTTACAATGTTAATAGGAACTTTCTACATAGTTAATAGATTTAAGTAAGATTATCGTGTATATTTACACCTGAAATATTATATAGCTGAATTGATTTAATTAAAAAAATGTTCGAGTAACGAAAAATATGTTCCTTTAAATGTAATATATAGAAGAAATTTAGCAAATTTAATAATCTCTTTAGTTAACGCAACGTGTCGAACGTTGCTCGTTAATTTATTTAAAAGACATCAATTTTTACCGGAACTTGTATCGCGTGCGTGTATATTTGCTCACAGTTACGACCTTCTCGCGCGTGACGTTCTCTATTTAATGAAAAAGATATATATATACATATATGTATAAAGACTTGGTAGATCCAGCCAGTACAAGAATAGCGGATTTTACATTGTAATACTAGTATTATTTACGAAAACAGATGGTGTATTTGTATAAATATTTTTTATTTATTTCTATACTCGAATGATAAAAATTCGCTTCGAGTAAAGGGTATCGAAAGTTACAAAGCAACTGAATCAACAGTTAATTTTTCAGTGTACTAGAAATGTTTCCGTTCATTAGCCAAATGTGTCAGCGCGTAAAATAATGTATCTATAGATGTGAAACTGGTACATGTCCAACTTAGAAGAAATATATTAATGTGCCTGAGACACGATATGTTTAACATCTCTCCCCGTAGCATTTATGGCGTATAGGCTTTGTTCATTTCGACATACAATTGCTTTTACTGAATTGTCAACTGTTGTTCTATTTTCTTTGTACATTTGTTATTCTATTTGAACAAATCAATAAAAGTATAAAAAGAAAAAAATATATCGTACATGGATTGAAGTTATCGAGTTTGCAGTTCCTCGATCATGGGAGTATTTCAATTATTTCTACGCTTTTTACACGAAACCTACGTTTGTTAATTCTGTTTAATTACACATCGTCCGTTTCTTTTTACCTTTTTTTTTTTTAACTTTACGGACCTTTTCAGCTTTTATGCACATCTAAATAAAATAGAATAAAACGTGCTTGACTCGCCTCAACGGATTAAGAAGTCATTAGAGACTATTTAGTCGCAATATATCGTTTGATGTTATAAATATTCCGTATCGAGATAAAGGTCCAGATAAAGTAAGCGCATTCTGAAATTGCGCAATCGGTGGAGGAGACTTCACGACCGGTTCCCGACCGGGGAATGTGCACGCGGCTTTTTCTCAATACTGCAGTCTGTTCGATCATATCTATTTTGTCCAAAGATGTCAAGGATGACGTTTAACAGACATCGTGAATCGATTTTTTCGTCCCGACGACATTAGATTATATTATCCTCAAAGTTTTTCCAAGTTTCACGTTTCAAAAAATAAATTCTACGCGTGTACTCGGAACCGTGCTAGAATATTCGTCAATTATTTTAGCGAAGTAAAATTTGAAACGTTAGCGTCGATGAACTTTTAAACCATGAGAACTGTACGATTAAATTTCTCGGTTTTTTTCATCAAAAGGTTACGCATAATAGGCAGTCATTCATTGGTAAATTATTCAAAAGTACGTTAGCAAAGAATCATCTGCATCCAAAGCACTCGGAGAATTTTCTACTTAGCCTCATTTCCTGTCAGATATCCGTTGAAACAACTAATTCGCTTAAAATCTAATTCGAATTGCAAAGGTACGCGAGCATTCCGCAAATTGAATAAAGTAGCATTCTACCGCAGGGCGAGAAAAATAGCCCGATAAAAATTTCTCCCTCCGCGAAATCGATCTCCGATAAATCGGTCGGTCGCGTAATTAAGAAATAAAGGCACTCGAGGGAACAAGGATTCTCGTGGCCGTATAATAATCGTGAAATCAGTGGAAATAAGTAGGCGAGGCAGCTGGTTACATGTTCTTAACGCCGATTAATCAGCGTTCTCTCTGATAAGATCAATTTTCGTGTCACAGCCGGTTGTTTAACCCGGAACACATTTACGTTCCAGGTGTTGGACGCTGCGCGATATAATCGTGTGTAGTCGTTAATTTTTGCCATGGTAAATCGTACCGTTGCGTGGCGCAACGAAAGCTTCGTTACGCGTTTCACAGCGCGGGAATCCTTATCCGCGGGCGAAATTAAGGCCAGCCGCTCCTCCTCGAAATTCATGATGAACGCGAGGAACGCGTCGTTACACGCGTTACAAGGCGATCCCACCGAATGATCGATCGAGACGGCCGGCGATTTCCGATATCTCGCGTGACGTCCGGGAGAAATTTCGAAACAATAAACGGACCTCGTTGCGAAACCGGCCGAATTATAATTTGACCGGTTACCGACGTGTGCGCGACGTACAAATTTATATCGTCAGCCCGTTGCTTTAATGTTATGCTCGATCATTTTTCATTCCTCCTGGAAAGTTTATGGTGCTTTTAATTTACAGGCAATTGCCTTCTTCTGCGGATTATCTTTTTCTTGCGTATTCAGATTGCGAGTCATTGGGTATTAAAAAGAGGATGCTTCTTGGAAGAATCCTCTGCCATTCGAGTTTCGTAATTTTATCGCGATGAATAGCCACTACAGGCGCGATAGAGGTATACAAATTTTAAACCGAGATTACGTTTGGTACGATTTTTCCAATGTTCTTATCGTCGTCTCGTTTCTTCCGACGATCCTCCGGAGAGACTTAACTTCCGAAGTTTTTCGCTATTTCACGTTCACCGACGCTTTCGCGGAGCTCGCGGAAATGATGCTACGGGAGGAAAAGAGGAAAGTAATTCCTTGGAGAATGTTGCTGGCAGGTGCATTTATACACGCTGCGCCTCTTATTACACAAATACATTTATTCCAAGATGCGATCTTGCTTTTACATATTTCATGGCGTTAAATTTAAATAGGTAGGAGTACATAGAATGTTTGAAGATGAGACAAGGAACGATATCGTCCTTTAATTATTTCAAACGATACCGAAGAGTAAGAGCATTCGGTTGAAATGTGAACAACCGTGTCAAGGTGGTCTCAGAGTTAGTAGAACGCACTTTTATGGATAATCGTTCTTCGCCATTCTCTTGTCACGATGGATGGATCACAAAAAGGTTGCCTCGAGTTTCTACAAACGAGCTCATTTATTCCGCCATGATTTCAATGTTCGTTTGATTTTTATCACGTGCAAAATCTTTCAGGTTTCGCCCGTATAAACTGAGCCTTCTTAATCCTATTCTCGAGATCGTAAGTCAGTTAATCAACCAAGCTACCTTAGCCTGTATCGTTAACTATGTTGTCAGATAAATTTTGGATGATACGACAGAAATCGTGAGAAAGTTCTAAGAAATTGTATTAATACACAAGAACGTCCACGTAATAAATCATTTATGTTTTATAAACGAAGGAAACTTTTAGTCTGTCAGCTGATAAAGTCTCAAAGTTGCGGCGTTTTAAGACGAGTTCTTCGATTCTTGTTTCAGAGAGAGAGAGAGAGAGAGAGAGAGAGAAGGATTTCTGTTATAGATCCACGAAGAAACTAACAAAAGGCGAGACTCGAGGGTCTCGTCGTTAAAAATATTGATTCAACGAGTTCTAAACTCTGACCATTTTCCAATCGATTCGTTGAAGATGCAAAATCTTAAAACGTTTATTCCTTTGTTTATATAATAAAATTTAATCCGGCACGTTACAATAAAAAAAAAAGACAGCAAAATACGACTTATAAAAGTCGTTACATACCTAAAATTTTCTCAGTCAAAAATTTCCCCTAAACATTATTACAAGTTACAAATATCCTAATAACGAATTCTTTATATTATACCGAAAATAGGATGCTGGGAATCGCAAAAGATGCTTAGACGAAGGACTTTGAGATTCGATCACCGGTAAGAAGGATAATGAAGATAAATTCCAAGTCACAAAATGAAACGACAGAGTTAAACATAGCGAATAACTATACTAAGTGTAAAGGCATTTATACGTTCCTTGATAACACACCTCGTGATTAATTCGATCTCAAGCAGTCGTGAATCTTCATCGAATCCGACGATCTCCATCACGAAGATGATATTAACGATGACGTGCTCCGTGTCCCTAAACGATTTTGCAATAGTTCACGTTGTAACGAAGCCGGTGGGCGGTCCATTCTTTCGTGACATTAATGTACTTGATTCTTGGTACTATCACTGCCTAATACCTTAATGCCATTTCACGGAGTTCGCGATTAATCGTAACGGCGTTTTTCAGTTCGTTTAACGCGTACCTAAAATTTCCAATTTGCTATTGACGAAACATGACCTCGCGAATACCCTTTGTAGCCGTTCGTTCCAGTCCCTAAAACTTTAATGGACATTTTGTCGTTGTACCGTGACACTGAGCATGGGAAATTGGCGCGTAATTAAATTATAGATGGAAATATGAACAGAAGCGAAGAAGACAGGGTGGAGCGCTTAAAACAATTAGGAAGCGATGTTGGGAAACGTTTTGAAAGATGGAACTTTTCAATTTTTAAGATTGTAAAGGATAAAGCGTTGAACAGCCTTGACACGCATAAAGCATCGTTCTATAATCTGTATATTAATTTTTCAGTGAAATTCAACTGTTCGAAATTATGTTTTCTTTCATAAGTTACCGATAGTACCTTATGGTAGAGGCGTGAAATCGATTTCGAAAGAAAAAGTCGAGACACCCACGATAGTACATTCGATTTACGCGAAAAGAACGGACGTATGCGACTTTGTGAAATAAATTATTTTCGATTTCAACCCACGCGGAAGAGTCAACCAAGTTTCTACTATTTGCATAACACGGTTTTTCACGGAAGAGGACAAGGCGTTAAAAATTCCAGAAATATAATACAACTTCGTGATTTCTATCGTACGAATAATAGAATTTGGTCAAACTTTCGACGAGATCGAATCTTTGACCAAATCCATAAAATCAGAAGCGATATTGTGGCTCTCTTTTTAAGTAAATTTAAAAATGTTAAAAGTTCGGATTTTTATTTTATACAATGCACATATTTCTTTTCCTGACATTGTGACCCCCGTGAATTTTACGGGTTAATGCCTTTCATAGTTGAATATTTTCATAGAGAAAATCGTTAAGATCTGCCCATTTTTTACACGTAATTGCAGAGATTAAAGGGCGGAAGTGAGCAATATCGATCAACGCTCGACGTTGATCAGGATCTAGAAAGATTTATAGCTTTCTTTTTTTTTGCATCTCATTCGCGCAGCTGCACGATCAACAACTCGCTTCTTTTGTGATGTAATCGTCAGACTACAAAAAGTCAGGATGAAATCCTCGAGGGATCTGTAGACTTTTATCTACGTGCACTGGGAAGACTCCTGTTTCAAATTGCCCGTTACGTAATCTCTCGGTTCCTGTTCGATATAAAAATACACGGGTGCGGTACTGTAAGAAAACAGCGAGTATTTTTGTTAATTTAAAGTGCGAATAAATTACAAGTAACAATTCCTTATTATCTGCCTAATTATCATTAAAAGAGAACGTTTTTCACTGTCCTCGACAGTATCCTAGAAACCGATAAACGTAAATGTACGTCTTAATAAACGTAAATCCACTTTAAAATGCTTGCAAGAAAAATATTAAATTCTACTACCGAAGATCCAATTCGATTTTTGAAATTCCACGCCTCTCTTGTTCTCAAAATAATACAAAGGTATAAACACCGCAAAAGTAGTTCCTCGAACCTGAAGCGGGGGAAGGAGATTCGTTAAAACAATTTGCATCTTGCGGTTCTTGATGGCTCCTTGAAATTCGAATGCGAGCGAGGCGAAAGAGCGAGCTTTAACCGGTTTCGCGGCAGGAATCGTAAGATTTCGTTCGAATTCATGGGTCACCGGCCAGTGACCAACACCGTGCACTGTTTTGTGTTTCCATTTTTACAACAGGAGCCAGCAGGAAACGACGAGAAAGAATTTGTTCGCGGATTTTCCTGGACCAAACTGGTTTCGAGGGCAAGATTCTTTTTACGATCCTGCCACGGCGTGGTTTTTTGGAACCAGTACCAGGGACTTATCGTAGGACATGGAATGAGAATAAGTAACCCTTCTGCTCCCCCTCCATCTGTTTTTTATGGAACTTCTTCCGACTGGGTAGAAAGCTTTCAAGTGCTCGGGATTCTTTCGAAGATAAATCGAAAGTGCTGTGTATCGCAACCTATTAAGTACGGTTGCAACACAAATAAATCCCTTTTGATACGTAAAGTGGTTTGATAATCAAAACGTTCGTAGAATAGTAAGAAGATTTAATTAAGAAATATCTCTATTTATCTCTTCATGTTTGATAAAATATAATAACATTTGTATTTGTGTTATCGAGTTAACTCGATGGTTGGCTCGATGGTAAAATTAGTAATAGCGTAGAGACGAATCTTGTTTATGAAACCGCATTAAGCTGAAACTTGCAAACTCTGTTTAATATTACCAACGACCAGCTTTATGAGCAAACGCGAGAGTTTCAAATTGACGCTATAAATTGTTACTTGATTCTGACGTTAGATTTTTTACTACGTCGTTGCATGAATGTTCAGCGATCGAAAGGTGAAATAAAATGATTTGCAATATTCGATGTTTTCAAACTATAAAATAAAAGAGCAACGACTCTTCAATTCGCAAACAATCGATACAAATTAAACACGATGCGAAAGAAATTCGTGCCGTTAAATTCTATTTATTTAATATTTAATCACTAATATCAAATCTTTAACGTTTATAGAGAAAAATATCAGAAAGGGTGGCTAAACGAATAGATTTGCAATAAAAATATGCAACTTTCTCCGACTGAGGAAACGGTCTCTGCGCATCAATGTCAAGGTTGGTTTCTGCTCTTGATCTTCGGATAAAACGTGACGTAACGTGTCTATAGACAAAGAAGAACAGCATCATAAATTTTCCATCCCCGAGTACCATCGCCAGAGATACGTAATAGAGACGATAATTAAGACAATCCAGATGCATAACGAAGAAACAGCACAATAGCAATGCTAGATGTATCAGTAACAGGTTGATCATTGAAATATTCTTGCCACGCGAATGATCGTTGATATCGTGTTTCTCCGACCAACATATATGATCTATTAGCGTTGTTAAGAACGAATACGTGATCAAATCGAACGATCATGGAATTCGTCGATTTGTTCGTTATCGACCGTGTAATCTAACTGTTATGTTTGCTCGTTTCGTAAAATTACCTTCACAGTGGTGTTTCTTTCGTCATTATCGTTATCATCGTCTCTCATCGCTAATCTTTGATCAAAATACATGTTCACAGTAAATATCTTGGAATTTCTATATACATTTCTCGGTTGATTTCAAATTTTATCAGCAGAATCATGCCAGTCGTGTCTCATCGCAGTGCTAATGAGATTTCAGGATCATGTGTATTTAACATACGATACGTAAAAGTTTCTCCATGGCGAGTGTCCAAATATTTTCCATAAACCAACATATATCGGGACTACAAACGTATATGCACGTGTCTGTGAAAGGAAATAGATCGAACATACAAATATGACCTAAATTTCAATTATCGTCGAAGCTCGTATGTTATCAGCCCCCAAGAGACACGGATTGCAGAGCGCCCGTATTCGAGAACAAGCAACCTGTCCAATAGTGTCCAATCTGCCGCTGATTTCGAAGTAATCGTTCCTCGACTATCCCACACGCTCGTGAATAACAGGAAAATGAAATTCAACGATTCCAATTTTAATCGATTCTTCGACGTTTGGGCGACCCGACCTCACCTCGTGGATCGCTTAAACACAGCCTTCCGTTGCCATAAAGATCGGTTTCGCGTATCCATGCAATCGGACAATAGGCAATTAATATCCGCAAGGGGATCACGAGCGATGCGCACGAAGGTCTGACACCATTTCAATCTGCTGGCAATTATTCGCGCGTCTTCGAGTGTCTTTGCGATCGTTTTCGAAACCGGCCACGAATGTCACGAGACCACGACGAAGACGATCATGAAGATGACGACGAAGATGAAGAAGATCCGGCTGGATCTAATCTCGCCGTAACAATCGACCGAATCACCGATTTCGATAGCGAAACACGACCGATTACGAAAGGTTGATGACACCGTGATTCTGCCCGGAGCGTTTCTTGATCTTTAACCGTAAATCTTCGGTTTAATGACGCGCAGTGTCGTGCGTACGCGATGCCTGGAATTATAATCAGATTCGAGGGCGTAATGTAGGGTGCGCCGTAGCGTTAAACAGTTTCGGTGTTTTCGTAACTGGGCGAACAGTTCGATTAACCCTATAACCTTCGGAACGTTTTTCAATAAAATTACACACGCGTAAGCGTATTCTCGAAGTTATTAGAAATCTTCGTTCGAAATTTTCGTTTCGTAAAGTACGAAGGAATGAACGAGAAGAACAGTTAGGAGCTGTTGATTTTTCTTAAGTTGGGAGGTGCTTTTTAAAAGGACGATTTTTAGCAGTTAAAATATCACTTTTGCAGGTAGTTTAAATCTCATGGTTATCGCAAACTCAAACGTGCTTCGTAAATCTTATGCAAGTTGTATATTGGTTCGTCGGATCCTTTCTTCGGGCGTTTCGCTTTTTAAAATTATTCTTTGCGCGTAATTAGTACGAAAGGATCATTGATTGCATTTAATTTGCATCTGCAGAAATTGGCGATCACGAGCTGTTAACTCTGACAAAGTCCGTGCCGCTATATTCCTTTTTTAAATCGTTACGTCATTTCTACGGATATTTAATAGCCGCGCTGTGTTCGTGAAGGGAAAGCTCAATTTGTTCTCAGCACAAAAAGATTACACCGAGTTTTACAGTCGGTTTACCTTGTACGGTTCTCTAACGGATCGTTTGTATAAACGACAAAATTTACGATATCCTTCTTCTTCTTTTTTCTTTTTTATTAAATTTTCAGCGAGTCGTGTTTCGCGTCGGTCGGATTCGCGACGATTTAACCTTTAACATTTTAAATTCTGCAATGGTGATTTTACACGGAACTATTGGTTGGCATTAGAGCTAACAATTAACAGTGAAAATCTGACTGTCATATTTCTTGTCTTAAAATATAACATAAGATATTTCAATCAATCCCTCACTCGGTGGTCATCTAAGCAATAAATATTTTAGCAATCCAATCGAGGCTTAATTTCGCGTGATCGTGATCTCCGTGGATCGATAAATACGTCGAATCGTGAACGCTTACAATAACAACAGGTGCAGAAAGGTACGCCTGTACATAAATTAAGGTATACGTGAGCCCCATCGACAGACTAACAAATTAAAATGCTGTACACCGTTCCTCGATACATGTGTTAATGACTTGGCGACTGCGAAGTTCAATGTTGTATATCGATGTTGCTCGTACTATTAGTTGTACCTGACCAACGAGCGAAGAATTAGAAAGTGACTATTATTCATTGATGTTCTCACAATGTAGTAGTTTCAACTCATAGATTTCATTCCAATTTATCACCAGTGTTTAGCCCGATAATCATTGTAAATCACTGTACGTCAACGATAATACAACGTTCTACTGTTTTGTAATTTGCATACGTTCAAGTCGTATATTAGCGGTACTGAATATAATTTCAAGGGATTTATGAAACAAATTCTAAATATATCATTATGTTAATGCAAGATTTAGAAAAGAATAGAATTTGGCGAGAGACTAATTGATTAATCAATAGCTCCGATCAACACGGATCGATAATCTTCTCCGTTCCGAACACAGCCATTCCTATCATATACACGTAATATTTACGTACTTTTTATATACTCGAAAAAGAACTCGAGTTTCTTTCAACTTTCCTTAATTTACTCTTCCCCTAAATAAATGCACCATCGAATTTAAGTACTTCCAATTTACCTTGCTTTCCACCCTGAGCGCGTAACGCTAATGGACGTCGAAGATGAAGAGAAACTTCGCAGTGAATATTTGTTATTCAATCTGCTCCACATAAAAGTCGTAATAAAAAAAGTCATAAAATCAAGCAGATGGGCCAAGTTTCGATTTAACCAAGTTCGTTCTCCGCATTTCGTTAAAGTAACTTCCGAGCAACGCCTGATCAAGATAACCAGCTAGAACTAATTAAGATTTCGCAGAAACGCAGTGACAGCGAGGTCGTGCGTAACAATTTCACGGTACCATAGTACGCGAACAAACAGTTCACTGGCTTTCACCCTAATATGGAGATGTTCTTGAAAGGAAGGACGTGCAGGGACACTTTGTAGAAAAGCATTTGGCGAGGTCGAGCGTTTAACGCACATCACGACCGTGATTTGTCGTTACTATAATCAGCCGAGGAGTGTATCATCGTCACGGCAAAAAAATCAACTATCATTTCGGAATGGAATACTAGATCCACGTTATGCCGTGTCTCTGTTATGCCTGTTATATCGTTCCCTCGTTATGCCGTGCACGCGTTTCTTTGACGGCGATTCAGAGGAAAACACTTTGTTCTCTACGTTGCTGATTCGCAGCATCTGAATGAAACTTTGTCTAGAGCGGTCTCGTGAAACTAATATTAAACTTTCATGTAAAGTACGTACTTGGTACAGTGGCTGACGACAGTATTTCAATGCATAACGTAGAACAGTCTTACGTATATATTGTGCATGTTATGTAAAACATTTTGAAATTTCGTTAGCGCTATAATGAAGCACGATCGTCGTGATGATGTTGGTAAGAATTGAAATCAGGTTGAAAATGTATAATATGTTGCAAGATATTTATTACAAACATATATTTAGCAAGAAATTAATATTTAGCATAAGGATGACTCTGAGGACGATGAATTGCAAAATACGCCACGAATCGTATAAAAAACGCATTCCAGAAATATCGGATAATCTTAGATCAGGTCGAAATCGTACAACTCAAAATCCTTGAAACCCAAAGTGCCTCTGAGTGTCAGGGACGAATCTTGGATTATTCAAAAGACAGGAAATTGTGACATTCAAGATAACAAGGACATTGAACCAGTTACGAACTAGTTTAAAACCGAAACTCTTTGTAATCGTCGACCCTGACATCGTGAACTCGTCACAGACCAACCACCTAAAAGTTGTGGAATTATGGCTACCTTGACTGACATCGTGCATTACAGATTAATCAAAAGTCCATGGTTCTGATTCATGATTTTCAAGATAAGATCGGTTATGGAATAGTCCAAAACGAAGGGACGTCGAAACGTTCGACTGTAATAATAAAAAATTGAGATTTATCTGGGAAACTACCTTAGAACTGTGGGGGGAACCATCAGGGGGTCATTGTTTCAAGGTTCCTGAATTGTGAGGGTCTGTGCAACTTGCAGAGCTTCGAAGTTTCTAAATTCTCATGCAACTTGTAGTCTCCAGGTCCAAAACATCAAGATCTCCTAATTTATGGATAATCGATACTGAACTCCAAAATTACAGGGCCAAGCATTTTGAAATTGCTTATGCAATTGAGACCTCCGATGCTTTTCAACTCTTGGGTGGTTCATAGAGATTATGTCGTGGATTTGGAGATTTCCTGACCTCGGGCAGGCTCGTGATTGGATCCACTTGTCTTCAAATTATAGGTTTCGTTCCCTAAGCTTTGGTGGTCTCACGGTCAGAAAGTTGGGAACGGCACAATAAGATCGTTTGACTTCCGAATGATCCATGGTAGGTTTCGCGCTCTCAAGCCTATGAAAGTCGACGTCCTTCGGTTCCTGGATTGTCCTTGACAGATCTTATAGAGTTGTATGCAGGGAGTTCAAGGTTCTTTAACTCCTCTGTGACCCCTAGCAGGCTTCTCGACAACGAGGTCGGGGTAAATCCACTAGATTCTAGATGGTCTATTTTGAGTTCCAGGTTCCGCTAATTTCCCACTATGCCGTTTGTACAATGCGAAAGTCGAACGTCTTATATCTGAATGTCGATACTGACAAAAATTTTCAGACCCAATGCTTACTCGATCCGAATATAAATTATTACAAACCAAATTATTATGTAACTCGCAGCTTTTAAAAACAAATTTGCAATTACTGTCACCGAATATTACACTAAAGTTGAGCGAATCTGTGATTCTAATTTACAGCCTGCTTTCTTTATATCTTGCACATTCACCATTATACCTCATTTCTATTTTCTCTCATTTAAATTATGTATGTATAACTTAATTGTCCGTATTAATTCGCCTCTTATTGTTAGTGTTAGCAGACTAATGAAATTAATCATGTCCTTCGCGTTATGCACGTCAACCGTCATCGCATATACTATTTTATCTGCATACCGACGTTCACAAACAGTCGACATTTTGCTTTATCTCTTCTTGGTTCGAGCAACATTCTTCTAACGTTTCGCTTAAATCTATCTTCGTATATTTCACGTTTGAATTAATTTCCCCTCAAATTCTTCTAAATGCTACATGCCTCGAGCTACTTGTATTTTAAAGCAGCTTTCTCGAGAATCTGTTTCTCACGAAGATACGGAAAAACACCGGCTACTTATCTTGATTAATTTTAGAATCTCTCGGGTACCATGTTCTCGGCTTCATTATACTTTCAACGCATTTATAACACCTTCCGATGTTTCGTATATACCGCGGCTCGTTACCGTCGTGCTCATCCAACAAGTTACATTACTTCAGCTTCGTATACCGATACGGGTGCATTCTTAACATTCTTGAGATACCAAAAACAACCGGTCTCGGAATTCTGCGAATGTCGCGGATTGGAGTCGAAAGAGACAGAGAAGTAACGAACGAAAAATATAAAAAGACACGAAGCTTAACTTGTTCGGAATTTGATTTTTCAATCTAGATAGAGACAGGTATTTGGGAATACCGTGAATTGGAATTATTAAGTCGCTCCAAATTTGATTTTCTTCTAAACGAGTCCTTAAGCGAAAAAGTTCAATTCTACGTTTTAGACTTATTGCCGCATACAGAATAATATCCTGTCGATTGTTCACACCTGTCTCATCAGGATCACCGAAATTCGCATACACTTGACAAGCCTCCAACGTAATTCCATTATTCTTGATTTCTGCCTTATTCCGAGCCACAGAATCCCTCTGACTACGATGGTATTATGAATTTAGGACCACGGTGTATACCGATTACATATAAAAATCGACTTTAATCGTGTCGAACAAAGTCGAACGTGGAAGGTAAAAGAGCGATCGTCTGGATTCACGAAACGAAGCAAACGAGCGATTCTCGTGGCACGTATCGAGGTCGTTAAAGGTTCTAGGGGAAAAGGTTAATTGTCTCGAGCCACCGCGAAGAATTCCGGAAGATGTTTGGCAACTGTGCCTGCCGAGGAAGCGAAAGTCTTATTCCTATTGGCCTGCACGAATCGGGGTTACTGGTGAACCCGCGAAACAACCGTTCGATGGCTCCAAAGCTGACCTTACGGCGTGATATTGAATAATACTGGCGTCAAATGTTCACGAGTTTAATCGTCGCTAATGACCGTATTACGACAGCTTCCGCCTTCTACGGTGCATGTTCTTTCCACGCCCTGTATTTTCCCTCCTTGCGCACTCCCGCTTTTTCTTTTTCCTTTTTCCTGTTTCACGAAATTGCTACAGAAAGATATATATCATCCTTCGTTCGAGTGGCTGTGCAAATTTGACGAAAAAATTTGCGAATCACGTATTTCTAGAAAAATGCGTTTGTTCAAATTACCTGCCAGATAACCAGGAAAGTTTCGCCGTTTGTTCTTTTCGTTCATTACGAATTGCTGCCTTGTAGACAAACCGTTACTGCAGATATTTATTGCGTGTAACTGCAACGAGTCCAAGAAGCACTTGCCAAAAGCATTGAATAGCAGCGAACCGAATACATAAACGATCCTCCGCGTTATTTGTATATTTTTCTTCGTTGCCCGATGGTAAAATTATCCAAAGATCGAGAGACGTTAGAGCTAACGGATTAAAAAAGTCTGATAGCCAATTTTCTGAATTTGAAATTAATTGTCACGAAAGAAGGAACAGAACGAAGCAAGATAACGGTCGTTTCTTAGAATCTTTAATGTATGACGCAAAGCGAAGCGCTATTTTCTCGCCAAGACGAAACAATTTATCAAGCATCGTCGTGCTTCACCTATCGATTTCATCGTGATCCTATGTTCATCAATTCCTCGCTTCGTAATAATTTAGCCTCGACATTGACATTTTCAGGATAGGTGTAGGCCAACGTACGAAAGAGCAGCCATCAGGTTCACCGGTCTGTAACCGCGAGGTCAATAAACCGCGCGCGTTCTTGCGGACGTAGACGCGGCGGCGAATCGGGGAATCTGCTTAAGTTTGTTAAAAATTCACGCACGGGGGTCAAACGTGTACGGCATATATCGCGGCCTGCTAGGAAGAGTATGTTTTCCGGTACGAAGTATTCAAACACCGTATCTCGTGCGATCCGGCAATGCGCCCCGCCATTCGAAACGAACGTGTTCCACTACGCTTCCAGAGCCATCCACGATGATCGACGATGAATAGACGAGATTTTCGTAAAGTAGAAATTTATTCTGCGATCGATCGTATAGACAAGGGGTTGGTATCAAATTTCGTTGGAGGAGATCGATATAGCGATGTGGGATGGGTCGTTGGCAGAGAAGCAACATTGGTGGAGTTTAATATCTTGTTTGTAAGATAGTGAGTAGGTAGATGCTTTAAATCAACAAGATAGATACATATACATGCAACTTGAGATAGCCTTGATCGATAAACTTTCTTTTTTTTTTTTTAATGAAGAGAGACACGATGAATTATTTTAGTTTAACGACGCGTGTAGTATCGATTGTAACGATTCCTTTCTTTGTCAAGCGGTGGGTTTCTACGTGTGCCTTGACGCGTTAACGCAATAGTGGGCGTGTATGTTGAATCGATACTCGACCCGCTAATGATTTCTCCTTATTAGATTCGTTCGCTGATTTTTCTCTTCTTCCCGATCAAGAATCTTGTTACGTGATAATGAAAAGAGGTTCGTAAAAGTTCGAACAATATTTGCCCGTGACAATATCTGAGGTGTGAAATCACGGACGAATCGAAAATATAAATTTGTTAGAGGACTTTCTATTTCTCATCGAATAGAGTTAAGTATTTCTTTCTTTTGAAAAGTGTCGCGTCATGACTTTCACGAAGTTCGCTCAAGTTTCTGTAACTCCGACGCCGTTGAAACTTTTCAATTCACTCTTTTAAGCTTCCCCGTTTGAAAACTTTGTTGAAACTGCGTTGTGCGAATTTTGATACCAGCTTTAACCTTCTACCGACGTCTTTTCATTTCTCTGTGAAACCATTTCCGTAAGAGATCGAACGAATTCGTTCGAGAATTATGCAACGGAATTATCAGAAATCCTTTTCTCAATTTAGGCAACGTATTCTATCAAAAATATAAATAATTATGTGTTACATACAGAGGGCAGAGAATCGCAACGACGATTAAATCGATCAACACGTATCGTTGCAAAGAAGAAAGTCACATTTAGCTTCGTTGATTAATTATGAAACTAAAAGGACGATACGAGAGTTGAAATACGTAACGAAATTCAAATTCTGAAAATCTTTACTTTCGCCACTATGGTGTTCTGCCCGCCATATATTGCCATATAAAATCGTATTAATGAGCGCAAGAAAACAATGAACAACGCGTGCATCTATCGCAATAAATTCCCATTCCTTCACGTTGATTGATAAAAGTTGAGTACATTGCTAAGAAAAACCATACATTCACTCTACAATAACAATTAAGATTACGCGTTACGTAAATCCGTTTCAACTTAGCCGTCAGAAGTTTTCTAGCGCTACGAGTCCGAAAGAATTTCACGAACCAAAAACCTTTTAACTCGGTGACCACTGCGATGACGCTCGACATTATCATAAATTCCAAGCTTCCACTGGCGACGAAATAAATTCCAGCTCGTCACCGAGACTAATTCCAGGGTCGAACAGGATCTCGAGAACACAATGATCAGAGATTTCACATAAATCTAGGCACGTGAAATTCGTTGGTAACCACCGAAAATTCCCGCTAAGGATTCGTCAGCGCGTAAAAATCTCCGCCACCGAGCCACGCATTCCAATACGTCTCTTTCTCGAGCTGTTACACGTCCGCGAGAATCCGCGAGACGGACAAACGTAAAACAAAAAAAGAAAATACGCATAACGATAGATAAAATTCCCGCGATAACTGGCGCTCGAAAAGTGCTTTTTATAAATAAAATATCATCCGGGTCGAGGAGACGCAACCTCGAGACGTGCAACGAATATCAAGCAATTACGCATTCGGCCGTAGAACGAGTATATTTTTCAACGACGTATCGATTATTTGGATAAATTGCGGTGTATCTCGGTTTGATGATGCAATGGTAAACCCGAGTATTTCGAGAGACTTTTGGCTTTTACGACCGTTGCGAGACTAGATAATGGGACGATATGTTCCAAGCTAATTTTTAGAAAAGATATTGGGTCGTTATATTTTGGGAGAATTTTGGGATTTTTATGCAAATTCATATTTCCAAGAATATAATTCAAAGAATAGAATCTGGGTAGAAAATCGTTTTATCAAGTATTACAGAAACTACGGTATTACTTTACAAACTTCTTATAATTTTCTGTATTATTATGGGTACGTAAGTATTAAACGAAACAAGTGTGAATTAAATGGCTCTCAAGGATCCGATATATTCGGATAATTATCTATCGCAGAAATCAGAAACATCGTTCGGTCGAGTTCCGTGCCACTTGCCAAAAACAAGAATGTGTTTAGATGCTATTTAATCCGATGATTTGTAGATATATCACGAATGTACAGCTCTGGAAACAGGAATTTGAACAAAAGCTGGAAATCAACTGCCTCTATTTTATTCGTCTGGAATTCTACGCAAACGAGTTAGTTGTTGCCGCAGTCGAATAAATTTTCAACACATCGAAAGATCCATGGCCGAATTTGCGGCTTGAAACTCAACCGAAATTAATAGGGAAACGAGAAAACGCTGATTTCGAGAGCAATGGGCGAACGGTGGTTTCAAGAGGAAGTTGGATAAACAGAAAATTGCGTTGCAGTTCATTTAATATCCGTAAAGATCTAATATATCTTACGTAAGAATTTCTAATTTAATTTATAAAGCTCTGTTACTTTTCTATTGTATTCGATTTTCTATAAAATTGATAAAAATTCCAATCGTATAATTTGAGTATAATAATTGGAATTTGTTTGTCTAGATAATACCCAATATATAAGACTAGTTCTTAATCATCTATTGAAACTATTTTTACTTTTGTGCGAAACAGGAAGAATTTTCTTCTAATCGACGTCGGAGAGAAGTTTCGTTCTCCGTGCTACTGAAATCGTAAACTACGATGAATAAATTGGACGTACACTGGCTCGTGAAAGTCCATATTTGAACACTTATTATAGACGACTTTTATGTTCGTATAAAATTTCATTAGTATTGTGACGAGACACGACGAGTTATTCTGTCGCACATACAGTTCCATAAATTGCCAGGAGTCGCGTTTGATGTCATTTTTGTTCATTACACGATCGAACGATTCACGTGCACGATATTATTTTCTATCTTCGCAATGGAATTTATGAAAAGGAAAAAATTTCGATGTGTGTGATCATCGACGTGTTGCCGAAACATTTTTTGATAATCATTCCGTGACACTACGATATATCACGTACTGTATAAAAAAATACTCTGGCGCGTTCTTTCGAGCAATATACACGTTTATCAAAAAGAACCGGAGAGCGGAATAGAAAATGTACGAATCTAAATATTACGTTTGTTTGTTGCTTGAATATTCCAAGCTTTTATAGAGCGTGATATAAACGACCATTAATACATTTGTACAAAGTGTTCGTTACTTGGGATTATTAATATAAACTTTCTTATATAGAATTTGACGAGGATCAGTGTACAAACAAAATCATGGAATGATCATTTAAGTCAAAAAGTGTGTATATTTAAAATTTTAAAAGCATCTTTCGATTAAATCCTTTAAAAGCCGTTGAAATGTGTAGAATAATATGAAAAAAATAAGGAAACGGTAAAAAAAACGGATTAAGAGGAATATCGTAGGAACGATGCGAATTTATAAAACAAATGTCAAGAAGCTCAATAATAAACATGCAAATTGTTCAAATGATTAATGACACTAATTCCTATTAGGTAGTTCCGGAAGTAATTCATATTATTTTCAATATTATTTTCCTGTTTATCATTTTCAATATTATTTGATATATTTGTCGCTGTAGATATTATTCAAACGTTTGAACAAATAAATAATCAATAAAAATGTTGTTACTGGGGGGAAAAAAAACGATCGTAGAAGAAAAAGGGAAGAAATCGTAGAAAAAGGAATAAAGATACGCGGAAATATGCACGCTAACCGAGTAAAGTAATGAAATAAATTAACGAAGAATAACTTATTGAATGGACTGAATGACCGTGCAAGATATTCATTGCCGATGACCTGATCATCCTCCGTAAACACCATTCCTGAACGTTGTTGCTCATTAAAATTTGAGATTGCGATCGATCGAAGTAACGGCACCGTTGGCGAGATAAAACGCAGCGATAAAATGTTACAGCAGTTCGAGTAATAAACAACACGTAGCATTTTAATTTTTGGGAAAACAATCCGCCCAAAAATGTCTTGCTTCTCGTTTGAAGCTACGCTCGATTCTGAAAAGGTATAAAAATAACGGTACCAATATCGTCATATTACTTGTTTTCCGGTCGTTCACTCGTCCTTTTTCTTCAATCTCGATAAGAAGACCCAAGCTTAATTAAGCAAATTATAACGAACGTATGTCAGAATCTTAGTTCGTGGAAACAACGTCAATGTTCAGTAGATTTTAACAGTGATTTACGTCGAAACTCGAGGGCTTTAGCATTTCGCTTGCGCGACGAAATCCCGTTTAAGCGTCTCACTTGTCGCTTTTTGCCGAGGCAAAAATGGGATATTCGTTTTTCACTCGATTAACCGTTATACACATCGTCGGCGATTTATAATATAATACGCTCTTTTTCTTTTTAATTAAAAACAAACATTTCGCTATTATTGAATTCGTAGATTGTGTACAGACCGCAGTTGCTAGTTGCGATAATAAAGAAAGTCATACATGTAATTACGTATCTGGTGCAGATCTCAAGTATAAAAGGAGTAAATCACGTAGGCGTAATAGTTTCTTCTGTAACTAAGATCGTTAATGTCTAAAAGATGGAGATTGTATAGCGGAGAGAAAGAATTTGGACGAGAAATTCTCACGAGAACTCGCCAGATATAGAGATTTCGCTAGTTAGTACTTCGAGCGATTACAAAGAGATAAGTTAGGCTGAATATTTTAATAAAATACGTTTCGCGATACGAATATCGAGATGAATCCACCAATAATCCCAATATTGGAAGAGGCGAGCCCTTTGTTCGAAAGTTGGAGCAAATATTTTAGTAGAATATTATTACCTGGATGCCGCGAAAAGTTTTTAAGTACAACAGCGGTGATTCCCAGCGGAGAAAAGATCGACGGTAATGTTGTGGAGCCCTAAAAAATTCCGAAGTTTGTCCAACTGAAAATTTGACGAAACGAATCGAAAATTGGAAAACGACACGAATATTCGTAACATTATTATATTAATCGACATAAATTATATTATCGACATAATTTGCTAATAACGACAAGGGCTAAAACAAGCAGCTTGTTCAAGTCCCATAACATCGACATTATCGATTTCTGCAAGCTTACGTAAATAGCCGTGGCTGTCGTTGTTGTAATCTAGAAAATGTTAGCAATCCAAATTCAATATACCGTGGCGTACAAAGACGTTTATTGTAAACATACGTTTACAAGGGAATTCCGGTGGCTCATACACGCCGACGTTGACGAAACTTTGCACAAATGTCCGTTAGACTTATTCAAGAATTTACTCGTATCTCGTTCGTGACCGTCTTTTACTTTAAGGGAGAAATCAACCCTTATTAACCGAGTCGATCCTTCTACGTAAATACGTGCAAATCGTAAACGACAAAAGATATCAAGAAATTATCGAAACAAAAGTTATGCCGTGTCTTGAGACCCGTAAGTCTGTGCGAAACATTTTTTGAAAGAACCATTCTCTCATGTAATTTCCAAGACACGGAATAACTTTTATTTCAACTACTCTTTGACATCTTCCGTTGTTTACGATTCGTACGCATTTACATAGAAGGACCGGCTCGGATAAAAGGATTGGTTTCTCCCTTAAAGTAAGAGACGGTCACGAACGAACGATAGTTAAATTCTTAGGTAGGTGTAACGAATACTTGTGCAAAGTTTTATCGATGTCGACGTGCATCGATCACCGGGTTTGTTCCCTCGTTGGTACGAACTCAAGCGTGAACACAACATAGTGGATAGCATGGTGAATAATTGCTCGTTTAAATAATATTGTCATCTTTGCGAGATACATACATGCTTACAATGAATATCTTGCTCCTTCTACGTAGATATTCTTCTTGTTTATAATTTTACCTATGTAATCATGTTACATAATATATTCAGAAGAAGCTTCTACAAGCGTCCAAATACTTTCGCCAGCCATCGTTTAAATCGTATTTTCGTCTATTAGCAGTTCACATATTTTCTCATCTGAACAACATACAATAATCGTTGATAAATCATCGACGATGAGATATTCGACGGAATTTTCTCCTTTCGCGCACGACCGCGGCAGAAAGGAATTGCACGAAGCTAGGAATATCGTTTTGTCTGTAAAACACGATCAGTTGTGTAATTATGAATGTGTTACCGTAATTGTTTCGACTGGCAACTGGCATTGGTTAAAAAGGCCAGTCACGTTGCAAAACTCCGTTTTGTAAACACCGTTTGTCATACGAATCGCAAATGAACATCTGCCAAGCGAAAAAGGAACTGCCCCGGAGACGTTCGCCTGAAAAACAGCTTCCAGGGCAAAGGTTGTGTTACGCGCAACACTTGTTGCACCATGGCGACAAGGATTCACAATCGGAGAGACTTTGGCCATTCGCAATCCATACATTACCGAGGAATTTGAATCCATTCCTGGCCGGATCAAAAGAGGAGCGATTGCGCTATCGATCAATGTAATAGATTGATCAATCGCTGGCTCATCCGGCCTTACAAGTAGCGTCCTCAACTAGTCATGACGCATCCCACCGAAGGATCGTTAGCTTTGATTCTACCATTTCTACGGCTCTATTCTCGACGAAATAAGTTGATTTTCCTTTAAACAGGTTGCATTCCGCGCGATTTATGATAATTTAGTACCATTCTGTGTCGTGTTTTCGCATCTTGATCTTTTTTTCTTCCTTCCTTCTGACGACCGAAGGTGATGTTTGTTTAGTGGGGTGCAAATATGGCAGTATTGAATATGTAAAGCGTCCGGTAGCTGGTGGTACAATCCAACAAGGAGCGATTCTACATGAAAAAACAAGTTGAGAATGTAGAATAAAGGTTTTACGTACGAGGCTTCGTTCCTGAGGAAAACGATTTCGAAAATCTTCTCGGCGTAAGTTCATTTAGATGCATTTGTTCCATGCAAATGTAGAAAGAAAGAAAAAACCCGGAGAATAATACTCTTTTGACGTTGTCCTTATGTTTATGCACGATTTAATTTTAAGTCGTTTTAGAAGTAAGGAGGCGAGCGAGGATAGACTTTATTTTTTTATTCTGATTTCAAATCCTTTAAGAGGGTTTCAGGATTTTATAGCCTGTTTGGGTTAATTTGTATTCACTTAGGTACGATATTCTCCTTTTTCAGCAGCAGCAAGAAAACGCACTCAGGATAATCTTGTTGTAACGGGCGCAGTGTATACAATATGTAGATAACTATCTTTTTGTATATTTCATGAATTAAGCTTCTATCCGGGTTTTACGCTCCTAGAGTGTTTTAAAATTCTAAATCTTCGTTGATTTATTAATAAGCTCCAGATATACGTTCGACAATCCTTTTTTTCAAATAACACTCTTCGCAATTTTTCGACAGTTGTAAGAATATTAACCTTCCTTTATGGGGAGAGACATTATTTATGGCAAAAACAAAGCACCTTTGAATCTACATTTTCTTCCCATCGAATAAATAAATAAATAAAATAATAATATAGCTTGCACGCGCGTAATCCAAATTTCTCCTTCTGCGATTGCTCGTCTAAAAAAAATTCGCTCGTTTCTTAAATTCTATTCTACCAATGTACGATACAACAATAAAGGACGAATTCCGACAGTGCGTAACATCGTTGCGAAACAACCTCATCGGCGCCGTTCGTAGCCGATCTCGCGACCAGGAAACGAAATTACAGATCGATAAATTAAAGCACATACTTTTGAGTTTCGGCGCGATGTATCGATCGGCCACGAAATTTCACGTAACCAGTTCGCCCACACGAGACCCCGGGCCTTAACCTTCTCACAAAGGGGCCACGATCTCCGCACGATGATAACTAGTCGCGAGACACCAACGTACGCTCCAAAATAATCTCTGACGTCACATCCGTGAATTCTTTTCGCGTTGAAAAATCACAGCGCCGTTCGAGAAAACGCAAAGTCGCAGTTCGGACGAAGCGAACAGATTCGAACGTAGAACGGCGATGAATTATTCTGGAATTTTGGACTTACAGTTAGTTTCGCATCGGCGCGCGGTCTTTGGAAAGACGCCACCGCCTTCTCGTTTTGACCGCGCTTAATCGCGTTTCGGCTGGTCTGCGTCTGTTTCAGACAGTTTGATCGCTCAAAGAATACTTGGCGTTACGTTTCACCGGATATAGGTAAACTTCGCCTCTCAGGCGTTCGCTTTAACTCGTTAAGGACGAAACGATTGTTTGTTGACACCTTGTAAATATCTCAATTCGAGTTTCACAAAGTTGTATCGTAGAATCTAGGCGAAAGAATATCGAGCGAATCTCCTTCGGAGTCACAATCTTATGACACGGAATACGATAACGTAAATTGAACGAAAGTGTTGCAAATGCAGGCAGTGTTGCATTAACGCGATGTTGACGCGATGTTGTAATCCTTAAGATTGCTTGGATTCATTGTTTCGATCAACGGTTTTTGATTTTTGCTTGTAATTTTTCGCCTCGGTATAGGAATTTTGTCTACATGCGTAGGTATGCATAAGTATCCGATACGAGTGGATGAATAAATGTCGACTGATATCTAACGAATATTTCTTTGGTCGAAGGAAAGGACGTTTGTACCATTCTTTCGCTCGTTATTCTATACGTTTGCGAAACTTTTAGAATATAAGTTCAGGCCTCAGATTTCAATACATTGGAATATAAGAAGATGCAGTTTTAAACCTCATCAGGTTCTTCCTCGTCTCTATTAATTCCTTTTTTTAACGACGAATGGAATAAACGTCAATTTTCGTTTCATACAATGTGCTAAGGATCGCAACAGACTGTGAAGATTTTGGGAGCTTGCATTTATCTGTATATTTCAATTCTTACAAGTATCGTCTCTCTAGTTTCGTAGTTGATTAAAGTGTAACTTTAGTTCCTGTTACGATTTGCGTTCGCATGATTTGAAAAAATATTACGAATTTTCCATAAGACGTTACACTGGTTACACTGGACTTACCTCGATTTACGCGGAGTATCCGTTCCACGTGGATTCGTTTCGCGCGAATGAAAACCGCGTAAACAAAGTCTGTCAAGTACAAAAGGAAAGATATGCGCACGTACGATGACTATCACGGTGTAATTTTTTTTTTACTTTCATCCTTATCTCGTACAACACGGACCCCACTGGCCGCGTAAATTAAGATCACGCACAAAAACTACCGCATAAATTGCGTTATAATTCATCATGCCATGATAAAAAGACTCGCGTAAAAAAAGTGCCGCGTAAATTGCGGGACCAGCGTATTTTATGAAAATGTGCGGTACAGTGACCCGACTTACATCGCTCAGCCCCAGCCACGGGATTTATTCAGTTATATATTCTAATATAAATATTATATGCACGCGCACGTTATATAATCCCAATGAAACAGCATATAACACGGATGTCAGTGTAATTATAAATATCTTTCACCGTTTCATCTGCGCAACAAGAATAATCATCGGCAGAATTTTCGCTGCTTATAATTCAGTTTCTCTCTTCAATCGGCGGCCTAACGCGATTATATCACAACAATAACAATGTCGGCATAGTGTCAAGGAAGTGGAATGTTAACGCGCGATTAGCAAGTCACGACGACGAGAATCGCGACTGGTTCTCTTTCCTCTATTCCCGAGCGGGAAAGTTACGCGCGGTAGCGTGTCAAACCAGTTGCCTCATGTAAATTATACTTCGTCGGAAATTATCAAGAGGACTCATGGCGTAGAGTATCATTCTGTAGGACGTTAGACAGCCAGAGAAAGTGATTTGTGTCATGATGACGGATCGCGTGTGATTCACGATTAAGCGCCACTTCCTGCCAGTTCGAACTCCGTCGCGTTTTCTAGCTAATGTCAACACCAAGTATCGCGGAGAAAACTGCGAGTAGTTTATATGCAATGTTTATTTCGTTACTTCGAAAGAACGTATTTCGAATGTCGATATCCGAAGCGTGGGTGTTTGGATAAAGTTTTATTTCGAGGTATGGCTGGCTAGCGAGATATTTTTCCACGACGATATTTAACATGATTTGCGAGAAAATATTGACGCTGCAACGATACACGTGTATTCACACCCATTCATAATTATCAAGGCATTTCCTGGTTTTATATAGAATGTGACAATTGACTTGAATGATAAAAAAAAAAGCGGCCAATCGACCGTGACTTTTTATGTCCCGATAGTTTTCATCGTGAAATAATTTTCATTCGTCAAAGAAATTCCAAAGATGCTGAGTTTTATTATTTATAACTTTCGAATAGGTGATCGCGAAGCAAAACTTGTCGTTTCATTCTAGTTAATTATTAGATTGTCCGGAAAGTTTCTTTCGTCTTGTAAGGAAATTATGGATGCACCACGTTCTCTGTTTTGTATTATTTTTGTCGAATCATGTACGATCGTAATAATAGAAATAGAACAAAATGGATCGTACATGATTCGATAAAATAGTATAAAACGGAAAAAGGTTGTGCATCTATCGTTTCCTTACAAAAGGAAAGAAACTTTCGGGACAATCTAATATTAAAATCAGAATCTTGGAAATCATCTTTAAACGCGAATCAGTGTTATTTTATGCACGAAGTCACAGTTTGTTACTTGTCCCTTACAAAGATAACATTCGTACTCCGCGATATTTATACGTATGCATACGACTGTGTATGTAAAAAAAAAAAACAATCAACGAAAAAGTATCAGAAGATGTAACCGTCGACAAGCTACATACAAAAATTGGTTAGTATCAAAAGATTTTGATAACTACACCGCGGATGTTTATGCATATTCTCCGGACGATCTCTACGTTGACGTAAAGTAGATGAAGCTACTTAGCGTCTGAAGCTTCGATTATTCGATCATTACGAACAAATTCACCGTTTGAAAATTTCTAATTCGCCGCAAGTCTTTAACCTGTCGATAGTTTAGGCTTCGGTGACACGAATAATCTAAAACTCCATGCAAACAATCGACTAACTTCCTTCGTCAGGATATACATACTTTGGTATTCGCAGACAGCTTCTGTTGAGAAAGTTCTGATCTCAAAAATAGCTTTCCTTTATGATTATATATCATAAATCGCGTCAATGAAAACTTTATAAAAAGAGAGGGAAAGTAATCTTGTTGCCTAACCAATATCGATTCAGGATCATATTTCCTTGTCAAATTTATTCTTCGTTACTCTTTCCGCGGCTTCTTTGTTCCTTCGCTTTTGCCACCATCTTCTCCGTCGCTCATTAATTTTCGTTAAAAAGCAATTGCCGCGAAAGACAACAAACAAAATCAAAGTAACACCAGATTGCGAATAATTTTCCAAGTTTCGATTCAGAGTTTCCATCTGTTTAAAGATTTCTTTTTTTTTCAACTTTTCGCATTGCTTACTTCGAGAAAGATAAAGCGACATCGCAGAAACGCGAACGGATACGAAATTCGACGATACGATAGTGACGCTGTTTGCAAGTGAAGTTTAACGGTTTTTCGATAATGGGTAAAAGTTGAAATGGCTCGAGTTTTTCTCTTCCGAGCGACACAAGAAAACTGACTGATTTTACTGCGAAAGAAAATCACTTATTTAGAAGAAGAGAATTTCTTCGCACGTTCGTTCGACTCGACCCCATATTCTTTAACAAACATATCTCAGGCGATGAGGATTTGTCTCGATGAAGATCCAGTTTTCTCGTCTCTAAGCGATCCGACGTAGGCGACAGCTCGTTTTTTCTTTATTTATAAAATCTCATTTTGTACAGACGCCTTAACGCAGCGGTTCTGCTTTTATAGATTGACACACGAACGTGACTTTCCTTTTAATTAGGTTCGAATTAATAAGATTCGCTTTTCCGATTTTGCTATTGCAATCAACTTCGCGGACCTGGCATTCTTCGACTCTTTGCGCTACTGTACATCGAAACGAACTCCGCATTTTATTCGAATTTTACTATTTTAGACGTACGACGTTTATTCTATTTCGAATATTTTTTTCAATAGAGATATATTACCATGGATGGATTATCAAAGTGGGAAAATGGAAAAGTATATTTCGAAATTTTGAACAGTTTCTAAAAGTCAGTTACTCAGTACATAAGTAAGTAACACCTTATTGAATAATAGAATGTAGAAATGCGAACTCGAGAGTCGTAAAGAATTAAACAGTCGTATCGATTTATAAAGATTTTAAGTATCGCGCATCTTGGAAATTAATTGGAAATTGCAATTGGCAGCCGTTACTGTGGAGCAATTACTTACACCTAGGGTTGATTATCCGACGCTATCTCCAACGTTTCGATTAATCAAACGACCAATGAAAGTTCCAAGCGATTAACGGTGGTTAGCTGTTTTCTACGACGTGTCACTCCCGAATTAACTAGACGAATCGACGTGCTAACTTACCGATGGAATCCCTGTCGGAATGTATCTTTTGACAATGAATTCTAGCATCGGTGAAAGCGACTGCGTGTCACGGATATTATTTTCACACGCAACGTTTGGGTAACTAAGGAACCAAAAATTGTTTCCGAATTTCTTTCGATTATATTGGCCAGTTGACCAATTGCAGGTTTCAATTTGCATCGTTAATAGTTTCGTTTACGTGATTATGGAAAGTCTCCTCTGTTTATCAGGAAAAATGACTGGACGATGCAGTAACTAATTAAGAAGATCGTGCGACTGTCTCGGATCCTTCGGGAACAGAATTTATTCCTGCCGTAGTGTAACTCAATCGTTAAAAATTTGTTTCCCTTGGGTAAAAAAAATATAGGGATTAACAACGTCGTCAATTCAAGTGTAGAATTTCAAACGTGGACAGATATTGAATCGATGTCGAATCTCTTTGAATAATAATTAAAAACTTTTTAATTACATCGAACTATTAACAACGAGCTGCTCTTCTTGCTGATACCAGATTCGGCTGAAAACATTTTTAATTGGGCAGGGAAGTCTCCAGTGAAAAATGACGAAGCCAACATCGATTAATTAAAACTTTCTGTTCCTCCCGATTCTCATCCGTGTGCACGAAATTCCTCCAATAGCGGTGTACACAAGGAAATCAAAATGCAAAGTTCCTTACGTACCGCGTAACGATTCCAATAGTTTTAATATCATCAAACATCGTTCCATTCAATTCGAGGTTTGCAGAACGCAACGAGCAAAGCAAAGCCCCTTTAGACTCGTGTACGTGTCGTAACGTTCGCCTGCGTGGTAATCGTATTCCGGGCAGGATTTCCGATAGTTTTGCCCGGGCGAAATTACCAGGAGGAAATTAGAACGACTGAGAGAAGCTTTTCGGCGTGTACGTGACAGTTGATCGAACGAGGATGGGCGAGATGGAAATCTGTAACAGCGGGTTCGTGTAAAAATTCGTATCGTTCCGTCGATTTACGTATCCGGCATGCAAAACACAACGATCATCGCGCAAGAATGGCAACAAGCAGTAGAAACTTTTTAGGAGACAATCTCCAATGCCGCTGCTTCGCTGTCTCTGTCGCGATCAACCGTGGATCGAGCTCGATCCTCCATCGCGGTGTGAGGCCGAATTATAATGCGGCTTCGAATGTAGGCCAGCGCGAAAAATTTCAGTACGTTTTACCGAGCAAAGCGTATTGGTAACGTTACGGTGCTAAGTAGTATGAGATAATTGGGTCGATCCCTGTACTGTAATAAAGTAGGGGAGTAAAATAAAATAGGGGAGTAAAAGCATGTAAGGATAGGATGAAATTATTACTCGAAATTTTCTGTTAATTCGAGAATGGGAGAAAAACATGGTAAGTCCATTTTTGTTAATTAAAATAAAAAGAAATACTTTTTATTCGTAGTACTACTGGGAAAGGAAATTCATGACGTAAGAGCGAAAGATACAGGACTTGTGAAAATATTTGAGTTAATAGAAAATGAAAAAAATGCATCAAGTATGGTGCAAACTTGATTGATTAAACAATGATACGATATGTTGAAAAGAGCGACAAACGTACGTGTCTGATCCGAAAACCAAATAAAAATATAGTGATGCTAGTGTAATATTACTTGACAGCGTGCTGGATTTTGATTTAAAAAATTTCACTCGTCGTACTCTCGTATTCGTGATATACGTAAGAAGATACGAAAGTTTCGATATCGTAGATAAAACGTGGTATCGTAAGAGAACACGAGAAAACTTGAGACATACACGATACGTATTTTACCGTATTTAGCAATGATTCAAAACCCTGCATTCTAAGAAATTTAACAGAATATCCCAAGAAATTAAATCGCAGTTAATTAAATACAACGCGACAAGAAACTCTAAAAACGCACGATAACGTATTGTTGATAATTGCGCAATCGACGATGAAACTGTTGCGTGCTACAACGTGTAAGTTAAGCTTAGTAAAGTAGAAAGATACGAAAGTGAAAACATGTCACACTCTATAGCATCGTACGATCAATAGTAAAATCGTGCGAGGTATTCTATGTCGCATGATGTTAGCATTCTGAATGTTTGGTATCGTAAGAAAACTGTGCGAATCACAACGGGTTTTATTCGAAACATTCCGAGGTATGCCACGATCGGAGAAATTCACAGCCGGGAATAACCAAATATCTAATTTCACATCTAATTTCACGGTTGTCGAATAAAGCAAGCCGGGCCCAAGAGACAGAGGAATTCTAACAGCGACGTGTAACGATCAGGTTTAAAGGTTACAAGCTTAAAAGAAAAGGAGGAAGCGTGTTCCACTGGTATCGTGTGAAAAAGCTTCGTATCTACATTAACCGAATTTGTAATCTAAATGTAGAACACTCTCTGCAAGATTGAGCAAACTTTAACATGTAGTAAGAAGGGAACGCGGTACAGGCGAGAAAATTTTAATTTTTTAAGATTGCATATACGGATGAAAATTTCTCGAGGTGCATATGTATGTACGTACGTATGTTGCCAAATACGAACTGTTCTTTCTCTTACGTCTTTCTCGTTCTTTCTCCTCTCCCAATAAAAAATTCCTACGTCTCATTGTCACAAGATTATTTCAAAGCACGAAGGATAGCTCGCGTTCTTAACTTTTCTCGAAGGATAGAAATCGCGTGTGATACAATTTTGGTACTAAAAAATTGGTAATGGTACTAAAAAATGTTCGATTAACCGAATAGCATCATCGAGTGGCGACAGTTTGATCAAGTTGCTTAATATTAATTCGTAGTCTGTATTTCACGAACATGGCATGATTTATTTAATAATTTTCACTTTAATTCAAACCCATAGTTTTGATCGTCTACGATTGAAAGACGCCAGTCGAAGGAAGGTTAGATTGATAGCAACGAAATAAAGAATATTCTTACAAAACCGACGTGTTCGAAAAATACCTTAGCGTAATTATACAATACATAATGGCAAATCGTAGTTCTCCCGTTAACATTCAGGCAGCTAATAAATCACCGTCATAACGACATGATAATCATTGGCTACATCGTTCGAAAGACATTATCGAGTATCAATCCTGTGAATTAAAATCAAATACCAAATTATCCGTGGACGATACATCTTCCAACAAAATGCCATTACTTCGATCTCGACAATATCAATCTGCCATCTTCAAATACGCCGAAAAATTTAATTCATCTTCGAGATTCGTCCCATCCCCGGAACGTTACGCGAATTGAAATCCAATGATAATTGTTAACGTGTTTAGCCTTCGCAAGGAAAGCGTATCCGATCGCGAAGAAAGTGCAGCCACTGGCCATCACCGGCGCAACCAGTTTTAAAGTCAAGGTTTACGCTTCAAATTCGAGTTATGCAAGACACACACACACACACACGCAAACGCTCGTGTCTTCTTGAAACGTTGTACAGGGTGTTCCAGTAATTATGGTACGATTTGCAAGGAGACGATTACACGTGAAGAAGGCAAGTCGAAGGTACGCGATAACATTTTCTCAACGGCGTTTTGTTTTCGAGGAAACCGAGCTTGAAGATTTGTTAAGCATACGCGAATTTGGCTCGTTCCGGATTGCACAGGAACGAGCAGCGACAATGGATTATTCTATGAAAATAGGTAAACAATATAGAATAAAATTGGTCCATAGAACGTTTCATTTACGAGAAAACGAGCTTTGAAAATTGGCAGGCCAATTTTTAACTAAACCCTTCAAACTGTTTTCTTTGAGACTTAAAGAGAACTTGAATTTAATTCTACGTTTTTCATCTACTTTCACATAGAGAATAATCTTCCGTTTGTAATCGATCGACAATTAACCGAGTTCTTAACCATATACGTATTAAGCAAACTTTCAAGTTCGACGTTGTCGAAAACGGAGCGTCGTATGAAAATATTTCATCGCGTATCTTTGGTTTATTTTTTCATTCTGTATTTCGTGCGTTACATGAACCGTCATGCAACGTATTACGCGCGGCTCTCGACTCGCCAATTAAAGCGCATCTGTGGCGAATGTTTGTAAAAGAAGAATGGCCTCTACCATTCTGGAGCTTTCCCAGCGATATCCTCGATAACTCATCGCTAACGTTATGACTCATTAAGTTAGAACGTCAAGGAGCCTAATGTTTGGATACATCGTTATGTCAGCTTCGATGTTTCTCGTCGTAATTCAGCCTCTCAAGAGCCAAATTGATCTCCAACTCCGCTCTTCGTATATTCTTGTATCTCGCTACATTTACATTTCATTATACTTACGTGTATACATACACATACTGATATGCAATTCTCCAAACACGAATGACACGCTTCTATAGATTGATCCGTCGTAAGAAGATGTCATAGATAAGTTGTTATATATGTAACAGGTAAAATGCCATAAGAAAATAACAAGTTCTAAGATAAATTTGAAAAAATGTTTCGATATGACAGAATAAAGGTAAATCGCTCTCAAGTTATCTATATATCGAATCATTCGTGGCTTTCTAATTAGCTTCCTATCATGTATCTGTCGTTTCTGTTTAAAACCGCTAACAATAAACTGCGATCGATCTTGATCTCCGATACCACCATTAGTCTAGCCAAGGTTCTAAAATGATACTTTTATCCGTACGACTCCTCATTAGAGATAAAATAATACGATCAAACAAGTCACCTATTGCCATTTTTGGTGGCATTCGCGATATTTCTGTGAACACGAGACACGGAAGCGAAATCCAGAAATCCGGTCGTTAATTGGTAATTGAACTGCAACAAAGTTGCAACCCTTTATAGAAATGCCCGTTAATGGAGGTTCTCCAGGGACACGATACCAGTAAGTACATCTCAATCGGTGTCTAATTGACGATTAACTTGACTGCACTTGAAGCTACCCTTTGTTTCATAGATATCCATTTATAAATCGCGTTTTCTGTACAGTGGGCCGTGACGATAATTAAACGCTTGTCATAGAAAACCTCGACGTACGCGTTATGCGTGTGTTACGTAAAACGTTTTAAAATCTCATTGGCACCGAAACGAGTTGAGACAGAAGACGAATAGAACCGACTGTCGTAATTATATTAAAATCTTCGAAGTCGATCTGAAGATATATATATGTGACGTAAATTTAAACGAAACTTCGCCAATATAATCATGGCAAACAGATCTTATTGCAACGGTAATGAAATTTCAGAATCTTCCGTATGACGCAAACAACATATATCGAGTGTTCGAACATTTTCGTCGACAACTCGCTGTTTCTCACGATAATCTTGAGGCTGAATTGACTCGGATTGTGAGACGTTCGTGTGCAGCTGCTTTGTGACAAAAGTGCCCGCGGTGTAAAGCGTGCAAAGCCTTCGTCGAGTAGAAAAATGCGTTCCTGTGTACGCGATCTAGCCAATGGAAGGTCGTAAACGTGCAAATATCTTTCTCGGCCTTTCCCAATTGCGTACCTACGAAACTTGATGAATCGGATACAGTGAATTTCTCGGGAATCTTTAACGAGGTGATTCATCGTCGCGTCGCGTCCCACCAGCGAAATACCTGCACAGTCCTTGCGATCGCTGGAAAGGCCACGTTATGGACCGAATTACGAATTTCTTCTGTCCAACGTTTGCGAGAGAATTCTGCCTGGTTCCGGGTGCTTTTACGGATCGTGATCTATTTTTACCGTGCTTTGTTCAGTTTTACAAGCGATACATACGTTCTTATGCAATTTCATATTTTTATAAATATAAGTATCGTGCGGATCTTTAAATTTAGATATTTCTAAAGAGAAAGAAACGAAATATCCCACAAACGCGTGAAAACTCGCAGTTCAGCGGTACGCTTACAAGATACATACTGGATCGAAAATTTCTATAAAATATACCATAATGATACAAAAAATAATAATAAAATAATAAATAATAATAAAAACGCTTTGCTCTTCAAGAAGGTGGCAACGCGTCCAAAGATAAACCGCATTCTTCCACGCCCGCTGATAAAAATAACGAAAACGCCCCCGAAGAAAGGAGGAAGAGACAATTTATATCGCTCGACACTCATCGATCATCCGTCTATAACACACCTCCTCGTTTCGACTAACAACCTGCGAGCCTTTTTCGAAGCTACCAAAAACAGAAGCAAAACAGAATGGAGGAGTAGAAAAAGAAAAAAAAGGAGGTGTTTTGAAACCATCAGCCATCCTCGGAAACCATCGAATCCCCTATTCGGTCCATTCCATAAGCATAACGATGGTTGGAAGATCGTGCCACGTTCCATGACTCCTTTTTACTCGAGCGGAAGGGTCCTGCGGATCCAAGACGGACAAGGATCACTACAGCGTGAGGGGGAGGGCAAATAGAGTGGGGAGCACGCAAGAATTATCCCTGAAGAGTCGAAACGGAGAAGAATGGGGAAAAGAGAAGACACCAAGAAGAGGATGGGCACCAAGTTGGTCGGTTGGTCTTGCCGACCCCCACCCTGTATATAAGCCTTCTTCTGCTGGCTACGTCTTCAGTCTTTCAGTTCGAACGGCACACTGCGTGTACAATACGAAGAGATCATCATCTGTTCGAGACTGAGATCGTCGTGACGATGCCTTGCTAAACGGAAGCGACCGGTGCATCAGGATGCTCGGCCGTGTGCGCGCCGCTTTCTTCAGCCTGGTACGTGTCCCATATACGCAGGACCACGAGTGCTACAAATTCTTTTCTATTCATTTCCGCTTCTATCTTCATCTTCGCTTCCTCTTTGACAGTCGAGTCAGTGAGTTACCGTAGCTAGGTAATTGTGAAACGATACGTTGGTCAGACGATCGTTGTAAGTCAATTTCTCTACAAATAGAGCGGTCGTGGTAGCGGTGTAGGTTCGTTGAGTTTGTCGAGAATGGGCAAGGTGTTTCGGATGTTTGAGAGTTGGCAATGAGGTAGAAATGTATGAGATAATCGCGTGGGCTGAGTAGAATACCATTGACACGGATTGCTGCATTTTGGTTCGACGGCCTTGTACGAAAATTATTTATCGGGCAAATCCTTTTGTAACGTCGAATCAGATTGGGCAGACGCGAGGAGGAAGTGTCGTTTTCGAAGTTGAAACGAGCTGTTGGAAACGTTGATCGTGATTTAGGTGTAGTTCCAGTACCGTATTCCGATTTTGTTGGGGTGCTCGACGAGCTTTTAAATATTCGAAACACGATATTATTACTCTGTCTAATGACGCGATCAAACTTTCGACGTTTTAAATTGAAAGCGAGTATCGATTGTGAATTGAAATATTATCAACAAATTCGTAATCGAGGCGCTACAAATTGCGCGTACGATTTATTCTATGTTATGATTAAACTTTTAATCGAAGCTTCGCTTTTTTTTTTCACGCTGATACGTGAAACACGGGAACGATATTTATTAAATCGACGCAAATTCAATATCGAATTCATTCTATTCGCTTCGTACGTTGCGCGTGAACCAGAAAATTCGTTCGAACATTCTGCGACAATTCTCAAATTCTACGTATCGAACTCTTCGTCGTATCTCATTCAACATAGAAATATGTTTGTAATATTTGAAGGAACTTGTAAACGGTCTAATAATTTTATGTTACTAAACGATAGACGAATAAAATCAAAATAATGGGTGGCTAAAATATAGAAACAACGGGCGACTTGTACAATTTCAAGTATTTCTCATGACGAAAGTAAAATTAATCGATTGCGCTATCATTTTTCAATGGATTTCAAATTATATAGAAATTCATTAGCGTGGTAGCCGCGAGTTCATTGAAAGTAAATTGATTGATCATTTGTCAGGCTGAAATAAATCGTTTATCCGCGAATAATCTTTCACGGTAGCCGTCACTTAAATATAGCGATGATAGGCGTTTACACCTGCGCGTTCTCTGGGATGAAAGCAAAGAGATTCACGCCACGTCGCGACGAAGTACCGACGAATTACGAAATAAAGGCATACGTTTATTCGACTGCAAATAGAAAATCGCAACGAACAATCGGGTCGGCGATCGTTCTCTTGCACTACACCCAATGTAACGCTCGTTACTTCCAACGTGTTTCCGCTTATGTTCGAAAAAAAAAAGAAGAAGATAATCAACCTTCAATTCTTATCAACTCGTCAAAATCAAAATATTCTCCACACGTAGCATTTAACATTCGTGATAGAACGATTTAATTTTTAGATTTCTTGCTCTTCGCGCGTTACCTCCCTTTTTTTTACAATAATATAGGTAATTTCTTTTATCGCGTATTCCTAGTGCAATTCCCATCGACTCTCGCGAATTAAATAACTCTCATCGCATAGATTCATTAAAAACGTACGAATAGTATTCCAATTACGCGCAGCAATTATTCACAGTTGTTGCGAATTTTAGAATGATTTAATCTCGATTTAATCTCGCCGACGAATTTTCAAGAACATCGCGTGGAAATCAATTATTCCGCTTACATGTACGAATGGAGATTTGAAGAGGAATGTTTCAGGGTCGTTCAACCTTGCACAGATAACAGAGGTTCGGTTATACATTTGAAATGCGTCGGACGTAGTTACACGGGAATCGAAGCGAATGACGATTGCGCCATCATATAATATAATAGGCCGGTATCGCGATGGTCGATGCTCGTGGCGCGGAGTTTCATTGATCTTGGCACTCGCGCGCCAATGTCGTTGCACTACATTTCATTCATAACTCTCAATGCCGCGGGAGTAACGCTATTATGCTCGCGTGTAGTTCCGTGGTTCGTTCGAGCGTGACGCAGTACGAACGCGTATCGGTCGCGAGTCATCGAGATGACCCCTTGCTATACGACGCATCATTGTCTCCGAGGGTATAAATTATACAAGTAACTCGCGACTGTTTGAGCAACGGAACAACAGCGAAACGAACGATTGACGGTCGCGATGAAGACATCCTGATCAGAGTCTTGGTATACGGAACGTTCAATATCGGAAAAAGTTAGGGCCGCATCGACTCGTCAACGAATCGACGAACAATCTGTCTCGTTAACGAGCATAATTGTTCGCAAGTTTTCGATCTCGAAGATAGGATACAAAGATGATATTTGGAGAAGCTAGGATATAAGAGGATATACCAAAGATAGAAAGCACTGGTAGCTGTGGTATTCGATAAAAAGATGGTAATCCGGGATTTCATAGAAGATACGTATCGAAGTACGATATATAGAAGAGAGATTCGAAGCGATACTTTTCGTTGAAAGAAATTAAAAATCGGCATCGTTTGCTTACGACAGAGTTAGATAATAACAGAGATTGGAACAATTGAGATCCTCTAATTTAGAAATTAGATTCGATCTTTTCAACGAGTCTCCGATATCGATGGTAGATGAGCGATAACTATACGATTTAAGGTGCACAAATACAGAGGAGATCGATAAGTACATGGGGGAAGGGGGGCTGGGGAAAAAGAAAGGGCTTGTGAAATAATAGCCGGTCAATGGTTAGCAGAAGATCTGCTCATCTGTCGGGAGAACTTCGAATAAGGCCTCTTCTATCGAAAGTCTGGCAATGATTGACGACTACCGGTTGAACTATAGGCTGCTCCGGCTCTATCTTCGATCTCTAGAAATTATCTTCAGATGCAATCCGTTTGTACTGTTTACAAATCCGGCGAGATACAGCGTTTAACGCTTTGATACGGCTAGTTAAATACAAAAGCTCAGCTAATTTGTTCCGGTCCGCAGCTACCCGTTTGCTGCGCTTCTGCGATAGTACGTTGGAAATTTGCAAATTCGTCTGGCCGCCAATTTCTTGCGAATTTTTGACTCCCCGAACGGTGGATCGACTCTTCTACGAAATAGATAAACCTTATCTATTAGATATCTATTAACAGATAACCTCTTTACCTTCTTTGTACAGTGGTTCACGAAAGTATCTGAACACTTACCAAAGAAACCTTCCATGTTCATATCGCACGTGTTACGTAAAACGTCTTGATCAGCGACGAGTTGATCAGAGACACGACTCTCGTGATTTTATCGATAAAGTTTGAAAATGTATACAAAGATGACAAGATAATTATCGTTATCGTAAACGCGTCTCTGTTAAAAAATTAACATCGAGTATGGCCCCGCTGAATATCGAGATTCATTACTACAATGGTTAATTGATCGTTCAAACACTTTCGTGATCATTGCGAAACACGTATATCTTACTTTCGGATTTGTTTCGAACTTAACGAATATAATCATGATAATCCAGTCTCGTAACGGTGCTAATGAAGTTTCACAATGTTCCGTACATAATGTACTCGCGAGAGATGTCTACGAGTGTTCTTCAACTTTCAAGAACCAATTTCAATCGAAATATTACGAAAAACCGTTCGATAGGAATTCAAAGTATCGACGTCTGCGAGACGAGTAAATTTTAATTAACCAGAGAATGTAGGGAGAATTTTTTTTGAAAGAAAGGGACGATTCCCTTGGCGAGAAGATCCTGTTCGAAAGACATTTAAACGATGGCATGTGTAAACGTGCCGAGAGAGTATCGTATAAAGGGAGTAAGTTTGCAATTCGCGCGTGCACCTGACCACAAGCGTCATTTGATCCTGGTAAAGGATAGAATCGAAAGTTTCGTGCAACTCGTTGTCACAGTCACGAGGTGGTACAATGAGACTTTGCCGCGCCGACCACCCTAAGGTAAAAGGTAATTTACAAACGCGTTTAACTGCCGATTCGTCGTAACTGCCTCGCAAACAGACGGGTCTTTAATGAAACGACGTACGACGCTCGTCACGAGCTCCGACTGCTTAGCTAAATAACACAGATTTCAAAAGGCTACCCTCTCACGTGGAAACTTTTCTAAAAGCTAATACCCCGAGGTAGTAATTATGCTTTATGATTTATCGAATGCTCGATCGTCGATACGCTCACGTTCACGATTACCCTTTAACTTCTTCCTTAGGTCTTCTAGCTAAATATCATGTAATATCTTCCATGTAATCGTAACTTACGGCGGGAATTATTTCGTGAATGTACGCAAGATTGGATTGCTCGGATCAAGAGTATAATCGTTGTAAAGTGTGATTGAAATCGAATACGGCGGATGTTTAAACGAAGTCGCGGCTCGTTTAAAAACACGGCCAAGTATTTTGAAGTGAAAGTTTGATTCGCGTAGAAAATAGCAGCCAAAACGTAACAAACGACGTTATTTTTTCTTAAATTTCTAGCGGTAGAACCCATTGAAATTGTTAACACTTCGGGCAGCGTTTTCTGTATTTAATCGAACCAGCAGCTCTGAGAATCGCAAAGCAAATCGAGAAGCAAAAGGATTTACATGCGTTCAGGGAAATGCGTAAAGAGCGATCAGGTGAATTGCAAGCGGAAAGCAAAAGTATGATTTAATAACGCTTGCCTGTATCGAAATTAAATAGCTGAAAAACCATAATCGTTCCTTTCAATTCGACGCGAAAGTTCACTGAATGCCGCACAGCTTGTCTAAGAATTTATATATTAATGTAATCAGTAAAACATAATGTTGGTACGCGAAGCATTAAGCAACTCGTTGCAACTGAGTTGTGAAAGACACGCGCAAGGAACAATGTTTAAAGGTTAGACAGCAAGAAAGTCTTGTTTGAGGAGCACGTGTATCGATCACGCTCATTTTGCCACAATGTCCTTTCCGATTAATTTCTCCAGAGGATTTTACTTGGTCTTTTACGTTTTGGAGCAAGATTAAAGTTACAAATTCACAGAGAGAACATGACTCAGGCTTTCGGAAAATGGTTTGCGTCTTACAATTAGGAAACACTGACGTAGAAAGCAAGTGTTACAAAGCAAGATGGTAACGTTACGAATATGCTAATGCTCGAATGAGATTTCTATTTTGGATTTATCTTGGAGAAAATAGATACGAAAAGTGAAAGTACTGTGCAGCGATCGAAAGTCGCATCATTGGCAATATTTTGGAACAGGTACCGCGAGAATCGAAGTTTTTTCTTTTTAAACAGTGGCAGATCTCTTACGCAGAGTTTTATCGTGACAATTTGCCGAATATTGTGGCTTACCGATATAATCGATAATAACTGACTGATCGGATACTTCGGTTGGATCGAAGTTACGTCGAATCCGATATCTTTGAGCAGCTCATGCTCGCGACAAATACTTTGTAACTTGCATACGTAGATTTTCAAGTTCGTTTCAAACATTGTCGATACAATCGTGATAGTCGTGCTTGACCATAGTGCTAACGAAATTTCCAAAATTTCTATACAACGCGCATGATATATTCGTAAAAAAGATTTCTATAACCGAGCTAACAATACCATTGGAAAAAAGCTACGGAAAGATATTCCAACACGAATATGAAAAGTATTCGATTTATGATATTTCAATTAAAAAAGATTCCCTCTATTTCTCCGTTGTTCGATTTTCCAAGTGCTAGGCAGTATGTGATAAATTAATTCGCGTTTTGTCTGACTTTACATTAGAAGAAACCACAAAGCCGCAACAAACACCGTCGAACCCTCGCACACTTGTTGCCACGACCTCCGCAACGAGCTGACAATGAATCCGTGTAGATCCTATCGAGCTAACTTTCTTTTCGTAATCCTCCCAATAATGCAAACCGCCTCCATCTGGTTTCGGTAATATCCCGGCTGGCCTTCTGATATTAAATTGCTTTTCTCCCGCAACCGGCCATTGTTTCCACGAACAATTAGTACGATTACGTTGATGAACGAAGGAAAAGAAGGAGGCAGGGAGACTAAGTGTCGCGTACGGTGCCGGTTGCGAGACCACCGAGTTATCTTGATTTTTGGAACAACGATCCCTCGATGTTTCGACGATTCGCTAGAACAATTCGCGCGAAGCACGCAACGCACGAGCATGCGTGTAATCGACCTCGATACAAATCGCACAATGCAATATCGATGTTTGAGCATTGCAATTCAAACACCATTCCGATATTATTAATATTAAGCAAATATTTAATCAAATACACAATTATTCTCCTGTACTGCACACGACTTCGAACCTGCAACTTATTTAATCGATCGCTTATATCTCTTCCAATTACATCCACTGTTATTCTTTGATATCTTACCTAGCCTGCCTGACCAACGTATTTCAATCTCCTTCGACTTATTTGAACCGCGGTGTCAGCCGTTCAAACTCAAAAAAATAATAGGAACGTCACTCTACCCAATATGGAAAACTTTTTCCATCGTCATGGTTTAATCTCTCCCCTAGAGACGATCAATAAATTCAACGATTCCTCTTTCTACAATTATCATCCCTATTCGAATTGCCAATCAATTCTTATCAGTCTCGCTTCGGTTCCTACGTGTTCCACCATTCGAGCCCATTCGGCCATGAATTTCGCACGAACCAGGCCGGCTGAACTTTCTCCGAATAGAAAACGATCTGAATCATCCTAAACTCGGCTGTGCGCGCGTATCTGCTCGAATCGATGCGGCCAAACCGTAAGATAAACGATCGCCAGGCCAGAGGCCTGGCCCCAAGCGATATCGACGTTTCATTACGCAACTCGTCGCTGACTTTCACTGAATGCGATGATGCGCCGATTCGTGTTTCGCGACACAGAGGCCACCGTCCAGCCTCGGGCCGATCCATGACGCGATATACGTTATACATATTAGGGGCTGATCGGTTTTATCACCCCGTAGGCGATCACGCGTCAAATCGTTAGTAACCGCCGTTGAGATTAATCGATACGATAGACAGGCAAATATGTAGGTCCGTGTGACGAAAGAATTTTTCTTTTACTATTAAATCTTCCATACGAACGTAAAACAATTTTAAAGATGCGCTCGTCTTTTAAAGCAGGAGTATAACACATGCCAAGGGATGTGCAATTAATGGCTGTCCGTTGTGAAAGATTTCAGTGATTCAAACGAATTTCGTTATAAAGGATATGCTAGATAGATACGCCGAGTTAATTGGAATTTTTATGAGGCCCGCGGTGAGTAATCGAATTAGAAACGTAGGAATTTTTGGTATTGCGTAAAGATTTCAATTTATCTATGTAGGAAGAATAGGTGCTCGGAGTATCCGAACTAAAATTAAACCTTATTTTAAAGTCTAATACACGAGTACGTACAGTCGGCGTCGGAAATATTCGGACAGTGGCATAACTTTGACTACCGTGTTCCATATTCGAAATAAATACGGATAAAACAGTAAAAACGTTTTGCAGTATATCGAAGTATAGTATATACTATAGATTCAGGAAGTAAAGAATTTGTGGCTTAGAAGAAACCGTCGTTTAAGTTGAAAGTTAAGAAACGTTGGGGAAAAAAAGCGAATTTTCGTGTCTCGTAAATATTCGGTCAATTTATGAATCGACGTTAAAAAAAAAAATGGATAAAATAGTAATTTTCGATAAAAGCTTAATATCTTGCTCGGTAGTCCTTTTGTTCAACAACACGTTTCATCCGTATCTATTTCGGACGCAGAACATAGAAGTCAAAGTTACGCTAATGTCCGAATATTTTCAAAACCAACTGTATACACAGTTAAGAAAAAGTGCAAAGTGTAAACAGCTACGTTAAATATAAAGATTCTAACTGCTGATGGAAATTCCCGTCTCGGGGAAATCCTCCCGATGACGGTACGATTTGTTGGATATATGCATTTTCTGTTCTTTCTCTTTGATCAGTGACTTAGATTTTTAATCACTTGCAAGAAGAAGAAAAAAGAAAGAGAAGCACGTCGAGTTACGTAAAGATACGAGTAACGCGTGTAGAATAATATGAGTAACGTAGGAAATGATTTCGCACAAAGAGTATCGATTTCTGCTAATTGTCCCTCGTTTAGTGGAATTGTCTTGTCACAGGATTACGAGAGCTTGTATGTAATTATTTTCTGTCGGACCATGTGAACGAGAAATCGTTACGTTCTCTTTATGGGGATCACGTCAAGGTAATAACCGGCTTTATTCTTCTCACTACTATCTTTCTACCGTGATCTAATTATTATTAATTATGTAGCTTGTTAAATGAGATACCATTATACATCTTCTCTCTCCTTACTATATTAAGTATTACAGTATTACTATTATTGTTTCAATATTATCTACAGTATCAAGTATTTATTTGAAATCTTCGTAACTTAAAAATCTCTTTCAAATTTTCTTCAGGAAATAATCATAATCATATTCTTCTCTTTTATTTACCTTTATATATATATATATAAATATATATATTGTGTTTCTATATATATTGCTTCTCGAAAATACTTAAACACAAAATATTCATGGTAAATTTTCATGTCTATATGGTGTATGTATATGTTGCATGAGGAAGATTTTGAAACTTCATTAGCACTGTAACGAGGTACCGCTGCCAGGATCATATCGGAAAAACTGGAAATCAATCTTAAAGTGTATATAGAGATTACGTGTACGAAGAAAGCGTTCGAACACAGGCTCTTCGCGAGCTTATGTCCACACGTATGAAAAGTTGTAAATAATTAACCGACTTTGTTAATGAAATTTTCGCCTTTGAAGCCAGCTATGTATATGCGTATAAAGATCAGACCCACGATACGAAGGTGAGATAAAAGAATTAATAATTAATAAGCATGTTCTACGCGAGAAGATTACAGATACACATATTTACGGATTTGTTTTTACGTTCCTCGAGTTTCTACCTGTCATAATGATCATACACCGCAAAAGCGCAACATCTGTATGCAAATGACAGAGTAAATGAAAACGGAGAACGGGACGAGCGTGAATAGAGTAGCGCGTTTCGTGGTACATACGAGCGATTGTGCAATCGACAGCCGCAATCTCTTCAGTCGGTCGTTCTTTTCTTTTTTTTTTTTTTTTTTTCTCAGACAGAAGAAATTGTAACCATTATGCGTTCACACGCTTTAATTAACGATATCTATCGAGGCTTAATAAGATTTCGAAGATCTTACGTACGCTTGTAACTTTCTCATAACCGTGTAACACGATTGTCTGTTTTCATTTTGCAATATTCCGGCTATCTGGCCGAGAAGAGAAGTCACGGGGATCATATTGTTGTGTTATTTCAGACAGAGATCGCCTGATATATGATCGAGCTTGATCACGTGCCATATCGCGCTTAAAAGCCTATTATTTCTTGCTTATGTAAAACGGTTTTCGAACGAAATTCTTGACTAAGAGAACGGATTAAAAACGTGGAAATGAACAAATTCCTTTCAGTTTAATTATATTTATCAAAGCCCTCCAACTTCTTTTTACCTTCACCTTTGACTTTTCTACACTAAATCTACTCATGACATGTTTACCCACGCGTACATAATCTTGCCCAACGATAATTAACCTATATTTCTTTCCACTGTTTCGGTACGATATATCGCACGAACTTGCTGCCCGTTTAAACAAATCAGAATTTGACGCGGCAAAGACATACTGTGCGTAACTTTTGCGCGTAATCGTTCGCGCAAAAAAGGTCTTAGAGCCGCCTGTAAATAAAAGGCTACGCGTATGGAAGTGACGAATGGGCACAATTTCTTACCTTGAACCACGATGGCTCGATGTTCTGGTCCAAGTATCTCTTCGTTACTCGCGGTGTTCTCATTTTCAAGAAGTCGCCAGCCAGGCACTCGCGGCCACGATTTAAAAATGTGCTATTTAAAAACGCAAACACCGGTCACCCACTGAAACCAAACGAAACGAATTCGTTCGTGTTAAACCGTCGTTTATACGCTTCGGATATTATTTGCCACGCTGCTTCATTTAACCACCGACTCGATTAAAGGCAGGCAGGCAGGCAGGCAGGCTAGCTTTCGTTTTCAATTTTCGATACTCGAGGCCGACTAGAAACGCCATACTCTGTCTGGCAATCGTAGCAAAAATAAATCTGCACGATCCAACGAGTGGAAAGGAAATTACTGTTTCAATCACGACACGAGATATAGAAAAGATCGCGTATAATGGCCAATACTGTTCGACTTTATGCGATGCCGCGTGATAGTGTTATCAGAACAAGCGGCCAAGTACGACTAACCGCGTTCGTTTTGCTACCAGATCGACTGCCTCGGCTGAAATCGGAATTTAATACGAAAGTCGAATGAAATTTTTCACTTCGATATTCCCAGTTTCCCGCGTTAAGAATCGTTTCGCGTGATATTTAAGAGGATAATTTGGGCGAGATGAGATTTCTTCAAAAATTTACTTTTCTTATTTGCGTCGTTTTTCTAAAGAACGGATGGTGTACGATGGATAAGATTTTATACGTATAAATAATCGAATTTTTATAGCATGCCTGTATCGTCCAACGTACTGATATATGAGACCGAGTTATCCGATTTCCAATGACTCACGAAACGAAAGTTTCGCGAAGGAGGATTCGTATCGAAGGTAATAAAAGAGTTCGATACGAAAAAGAACAAATAGGACGCGTAACGAAGGTACGAATTTATGAATTGTCGTGAATTTTTACGATTGTTCGTTCGGCCCTTGACTCGTAATTCTCGATTATCAATCATCAATGTCGCCGAGAATTTATTTTATTGACAGAGCCGTATGAATTTATCGCTATGAATTTTATGACTGATTGCATCTCCACCGTGCGATGAGAAAACGAACCCCAATCACCTTTCCCATTGTAAAGTTCTCGTCGAAAAACCAGGTAATAAACGGGTAACTACCTTGCCACGTAATAATTTAATAACGAACTATAGCGTGATTTGACGGGTAACAAATTATCGACGATCAATTTATTTTCATTGAATTTTTAAATTTGATTCTATCAAAGTTTTTACGCTCGTCGGAATTTACTTGCTTCGTTAATAAATTTGTTGGTCTTCTGCAACAGAATATACAGATCGTTCTCGCTTGTAATTATCGCGAAAGATTTCTTGCCTTTAACGCATTCAACGTCGTTTTAAGGGATCGACGACTGTCTGAATCGCCCGGGGCAATCCTCGTCACGTGGATATTCATACAGATCCACGTTTCTTTGCCTGAACGCGTCACGAGGACACGTTAGCAAATCATACGTATAATTTCAGATGCCCTATTCGATAAACACCGCTTCGTCATTCGATAATCTGCATTCGTTTACGTGCCATTTCATCGCTGTCCCGTGGATAATTTCTAATACGCGGTTTTACCATGCTGACGCCGCATCGAGAATTATAATTAGGTTTTCAACGGCAATTCCTAGCGAGTATCGATTTACAGACAATTTAGGAGGCTTCGAATTATTATCTCGGAAAAAAAAATACATAGTTCATAGGACAAGTTATCGCAAACGAAGACGACAGGGAAAATGTGATAAGTTTTTTTCCTTGATAGCTGATAGAAGTATTTTAAACACGAGACCAATGATTTTCGAGGTAATCATAAATGTGATCATTCATCGTTCTCGACATACGAATACCGAAACTATCGCACTACATGTTTATCGTATAAATATTTATTCAACGGTAGTTACCTCGTAACAACGTTTACCTCGGGAAATAACTTAGCGCGCACCTAAACGTTTAAAATCAACATCGATAAATCGAGATGAAAGCAACACGAATCCAGAATAAACAATCCGAAATACGTACATCGAAACGATACTCGCCAATGTACACGTATGTATGTATAACGCTCTTTTATTCGTACGAGTTTCAACCACCGGAACTCGGCCTTCGTCCTTTCATACGCGAGCGAAAAAATCGCTCTCTCCTACCGCAACTCGTGTTTACAACTTCAAAAGCGTACGGCGTTCTATCGAAATAATTTTACCGTATCCACCTGCCAAAAAAAAAAAAAAAGAAAAACAAAAAAAGGAGAAGAAACGTCGGTGTAGCCTTATACACGTGTCTCGTCGCTCTGCGAATGAAATTTCCAAATATTTTATACGACACGCGCAACGTGTACGCATGCAACTTCTTTCTTTTTTACAAGCGTCCGAACACAAATTGCGAGCTGCGATTTCCTCGGCGGAACGTTCGTTTCGACCGACCGCAGCACGATCGATCAACTCCCTTTCGCGCGTTCTCGGACGTCCTCGAGTCGCGCGAAATCTTCACCGGTTCCCAATGTGGGTTTATGTCCGTCTGTATCCTGTAGACGGCTCACCGGCGCGACACGATATTAATCTTGACAGCCGGCGGTGAGGCGCGTAAACGCGGATGGTTACTGCCTGGGGTTCGATCGTTGATTTACCATTGTCCACTAAAATATCGCGCCGGCACGAATACCAGAGGGATTAACAGGCGACGTTTGATTCACGGCGCAGGGCAGGTCGAGCGTTGGCATATATTAACCTTTCCCACCACAGACCAAAGACTCTGTATATACAGAAGGCGAGATATCGCGAGACGATGGCCGGGAAGAAGAGCTACCCGGGATCTCACTTTCCCTTTTCGTGGGTGGAACGACGCGGCTGTCTGACATCATCGATCACGCGGCGAACGTCCTAGCAGGATACGAACGATCGTGCCACTTTTCACCGCGATCTAGGCCGACCTCGTGCCGAACGAGACGAATGCTCGCGCTTTCAGCGTCCAGACCACCTCCTCGTTTATTATTCATCGGTGAAACTACGTGGCTGTACACCGCGATTGATTTCTCGTACGCGCGAAGGAGGAGCGAACCTGTCGAGTCAATTTGCTTTCGGAGCTTGTTCGATCGACGTGGATCGGTACGTGGGGGCGAGAAAGGGTTGGCGATTTGGAAGGCGCGGAAAGAAAGCGACACGCGCGTCGCTTGTCGAAATTAGAAACTACTTTTACCAATGATCGAACGTTACCGGGGATCTTTCGAACTGTATATCGAGTCGTTCTTATATTTGACGCCCGATATTGTAGGGCTTGTACGTCTTGGAATGTTTCGTTCGACGCGTTGTTGCAGAAATTCGAGTGTGAGCTATCCGAATGGAACTACGATCGGAGATCGATGGTACCATCGTGCCTGATACCATTGACAACATGCTGCGACTAGTTGCTATATGCATACATAGTTTCTATAGACGAGTATTTTCACAAAGGTCGTTGCTCGGTTGGTGATCGATGGTGTTAGGATTTCTTAAAATAGCTGGATCGATGAGGTGAAATTCCAGAAACTGCATCGTTCTTTCCATCAATCTTCCATCCGATCGATTCAACGGCGCATTCCTCTATCTTCGTATTACGACGCTTAGGAATGGAAAGCCCGGCAAATTTTATGCAAAATAAGCAAGGAAAAATAAACGTTTTTTTATCAGCTATTTTTCCATACGTACCGTTTTACCGCCAAGCCATTGCTCAATGCCAATTTGTATCTGTTTCATTTCTTATTGACTTATTACCATAGGTATCTCCCATGGCGCGCATAAATCATAGCGTTCTAGCTGAAATCAGTGATTAGAGACGAGCAAGGTATCATTAATCTGATTGAATAGAACTGTCAAAAAGGCTCGAGAAGAATAAAGCAGCGTTTCAATTGCCTTTCATGCGGGTGGGACCCGTAACTGAGCAACCATCGATCACGATTACGAACATAAGTTGATAATTCTAAGCGTGTTTTAACGTCGCAAACGAGGAGGTCGTAAACAAGTGTTATAACAAACGTCTCTATTAACTGGCTACCCTTTCGAACGATTCCATACGCAACAAGTGTGACGTGTAATATTAGATTGTTGGGAAAATTCGTAGCGAAAGTTAAGAATGATTTATCTGGAATTAGAATTTTGCAGATAATTAGAATCCTGTTATCTTCTTCAAGTATACGTTCGCAACGAATATCTTGTCTTTCCTACTCGTAACTTCTTTCCCAGCCGTTATATCTGACACCGTTATTTCTCGAACGCCGTACAAATGCTCGTAAACCAATAACCAGCACGCAAGGTTATCGATTTATATACGAGTAAATTCACGTATTCGAGGAAAACGATCGGACATAAATCGAAGGAAAATTGGAAAACGAACGAAAGTAACGGAAAGTCGTATTTCTTCGAGCCTATAACGCGATTGATAATTCCTGCTCGCTATCGATACCGATAAATACGCGAGTAAACAATGTGAATCTAGACTCGTTGGACAGGGTTGGCCGAGATTTCGTACAGGAACCTCTTCGAAATTTCACTTTCGGTTCACGCGCGTGGGCGTTGATAAATAGGACAGGATTCGCGTAATGAAATATTCGGATAATCTACTTAAACGAAGATACGTAGCTTGAATTTATTATTTAACGTTTTAACAAAATATTATGAACGTTATTTAACGCTAAAGAAGGCCATAATCCGCTGTTATCCGTATCTTCGATAAAACTCCTTTGGGATCCCTAAAAATCTGCAACTTTCCATTAATTATGCCTATTAATGAAAATCGCAACTTTCGCTTTAGTAACGAGTCAACTTGTTCCGTCTCGTCCCTTTAATGTTAAAATTCTCAAAGAAAATTCTTTTACGATTATACCGTAATATATTTTTACTTTAGCTCCGTGCCACGCGAAAGTCTCTATCGGTTAACCGATATTCTGCATTCCTTTAAGCTCCTGAAGCTGAGTTTTATTGTACTCGGGATACCTTTGTTCCTGTATCCTTTAAGCTTTGCTAAGCGGTGCCTAAACAATTTTTTAATCTCAACGGGTAGAAACCATAATTTAATAACAATGTCTATAGCGTGAAGAACACATAAAGCAGAAATATCTCGTTAAATCATCGTCCACGTGAAATTTACATGTTAATTGTCGCATTGTTATCTCACTGTGCCACCGTAACACCGTCGAAGGTAACGAAGCAACTTTATCACAAAGTCCAGGAAAGTCCGCTAACGCTACGACGAGCGTAGAGCGATGAAAGTCAGCAACTTTGTTACTTTTCGTCTTTTTACTACTATACTTACTACTACAATAAAAAAAATGTGGGAGATAAAATGACGTTCTGTGACTGCAGTAGCGTCAATAGTAGTTAATATAAACGCTCAAGCAAAAGCGATAAACTTGAACGATTTTTATCCTTTGACAGTGGTTTGCCGACGTAAATCGTACAAACCTCATTGACCTCGTTGTTTTGAAATAAAATTTCTTCGGGGAAGAGGCACTCGAAGTGTAAAACGTAATAAGGATTGTCGATGTTCCTGAGATGTTTATTGTTCCATTATAAAACACGACGATGTTCCATTGAAAGATTACGCGACATTGTTCCTTAATTATCCTAAACAGCAACTAGAACAAGAAAGGCATTTTCAACCTTGTTTTATGCGTGTACGAAGATGAGATAATATGTTCGTTAAGAGCGCATAAACAAAAGTATGCTCATAAAGTAACAGCGTAACCTCGTTTTGGTCTTTTCTTTATACGTATTTTGATAGCGAAACAGTATTCTTAAAGTATTTTAAGAGGACAAAATTTAATCCAGATACTTCTGGTTTATATTAGGAAATATCTGAATAAAAAAACGAGTATAAACTTATTGAAATTTTTAAAGTGAGAAATGAATCGAAGCCCAGGGGCAATAGAAAATTAAATTTTGTGTGTCATTTTCAACTATACCTATATAATTGATTTATCGCGAAAGAAAATTTCAACAATTGAAATATAACGTGAAATATGTCATCCACTCGATTGTTTAAAATCAAAAGGGGAGTAATTTTTAGAGTAAAATAAAGTGGTCGACTTGACATTTAAAATAGCAAGTCGACCTGTCAGTGTATCTTTGCTAAGCTTTTAAAAGGTGAACAAGATTAGTCCAGCTAAAGTCTATTTAGCGGAAAACAAGTTGGCTAATTTCGTGCTTAATTATCGTCCCTGATTAATTCATCATATAGTTTCAGTTACATACGTATTAGAATAACAAACTTATTATTTATAGCTTTCTACTGATTTATAACGAGCCTTTTAAAACCCAGTGATATAACCATACTATTTAAAAATGTAAACGAATATTTTGATAATAAAACACAATTTTTCAACTAATTAATCATAAATTCATCTGCAATAGGTGATTGCCACATCTTTGTTGCAATACACACAGCAACAAGGAAGCAGGCAGAGTAGAGAAGTGATACTGAACATCAGTGATGAGCAGAAAAGTCAATACCTAAACCAAGACTTTTATTCGAGTGAGCATATAGTTAATTCTTGACAGCATATTCGCGAATAATTTCGTACATATTTGAACATATTATTATACTTTCTACCAGATGCGTATAACTATGGCTATGAAGTAAGTCCCAACGGACAATTTCATCACGAAGTACGCGGTCCAGATGATATCACGTATGGATGCTATGGATATATTGATCCATTTGGAAAGCTAAAAACAACGTTCTATATCAGCGATGGTTGGGGATATCGAGTTGTACAACCAGGCAACTCGGTTGAATTGTTCCTTCATGAACATGAACATCACCACGAAGATGACACAGGACAACATCATCAGGAACATGATGATCATCACGATCATCATGGCGTGATCACGGAATGGGCAAATTTATACTTCCCGGAAATATGTAGACAATTCGATGGGACGGGTTCTGGATCTACCGTGATACCACTACCAGGTATATAACAATTCATATACATAATAAACAAACAAGCTTCGAGCGATACGAAAATATTAATATTAAATAACACAAACGCTCAAGCACAAACGGTTCAATCGTTGGCGGATAACCGATACAACCAGGTCAAATACAATACCCGCCAAAACAATCGGAATATCCACATAACGCTGCTATACACAATATAAGACAACCCCAAAGATCGATACAACACGAAACATACAATAAGCAATGAAAGAATACTAGCATGAAAATACAAACTCAGACACATAACACATACCAAAATTTCATGTCCAGGATATCCCGGAATGCCGGAAATGCCATCACAGCCTGTATATCCAGGCAAACCAGGAACACCTGGAACACCTGGCACGCCTGGAATACCGCCACAACCTGGGTACCCAGGCAAGCCTGGCACTCCCGGAACTCCTGGCACACCTGGAACGCCAGGACAACCCGGCTATCCTGGAACACCGCCGCAACCTGGATACCCAGGCACTCCTGGCACTCCCGGAACACCAGCTCAACCCGGCTATCCTGGCACGCCTGGAACACCGCCGCAACCTGGGTACCCAGGCAAGCCTGGAACTCCCGGAACTCCAGGCACACCTGGAACGCCAGGACAACCCGGCTATCCTGGTACGCCGCCGCAACCTGGATACCCAGGCACACCAGGAACACCAGGCACACCAGGAACACCGGCACAACCTGGATACCCAGGAAAGCCTGGCACTCCCGGAACTCCTGGCACACCTGGGACACCTGGACAACCAGGCTATCCTGGAACACCGCCGCAACCTGGATACCCAGGCACTCCTGGCACTCCCGGAATACCTGGCACTCCTGGGATACCTGGAAAACCCGGCTATCCTGGAACACCGCCACAACCTGGATACCCTGGCACTCCTGGCACACCTGGCACGCCTGGAACACCGCCACAACCTGGATACCCAGGGAAGCCTGGCACTCCTGGAACTCCAGGCACACCTGGAACGCCAGGACAACCCGGCTATCCTGGAACACCGCCGCAACCTGGATACCCAGGCAAGCCAGGAACTCCAGGAACACCTGGCACACCTGGGACACCTGGACAACCCG